>OW052047.1:13982174-16482174 GCA_932526495.1 Bombylius major
TTATTCATATATAAAACGCAAAGTAAGGCTTCTGGAATTTTGTCATAACTCACGAAATGGTAGGAGTAAAAAAAAAGATACATTGCAAATGATAAATTGGGATGTCCTTAATTTAAATCTGCAAAGGACTTGGCTGTGCAACTTTTAGTTTTCGCGCCACAGCTTTTCAACCTATGCAAAAAATGATAATTTATTCATATATAAAACGCAAAGTAAGGCTTCTGGAATTTTGTCATAACTCACGAAATGGTAGGAGTAAAAAAAAAAGATACATTGCAAATGATAACTTGGGATGTCCTTAATTTAAATCTGCAAAGGACTTAGATGTGTGACTTTTAGTTTTCGCGCCACAGCTTTTCAACCTATGCAAAAAATGATAATTTATTCATATATAAAACGCAAAGTAAGGCTTCTGGAATTTTGTCATAACTCACGAAATGGTAGGAGTAATAAAAAAGGATACATTGCAAATGATAACTTGGGATGTCCTTAATTTAAATCTGCAAAGGACTTGGCTGTGCGACTTTTAATTTTCGCGCCACAGCTTTTCAACCTATGCAAAAAATGATAATTTATTCATATATAAAACGCAAAGTAAGGCTTCTGGAATTTTGTCATAACTCACGAAATGGTAGGAGTAAAAAAAAAAGATACATTGCAAATGATAACTTGAGATGTCCTTAATTTAAATCTGCAAAAGACTTGGCTGTGCGACTTTTAGTTTTCGCGCCACAGCTTTTCAACCTATGCAAAAAATGATAATTTATTCATATATAAAACGCAAAGTAAGGCTTCTGGAATTTTGTCATAACTCACGAAATGGTAGGAGTAAAAAAAAAAGATACATTGCAAATGATAACTTGAGATGTCCTTAATTTAAATCTGCAAAGGACTTGGATGTGTGACTTTTAGTTTTCGCGCCACAGCTTTTCAACCTATGCAAAAAATGATAATTTATTCATATATAAAACGCAAAGTAAGGCTTCTGGAATTTTGTCATAACTCACGAAATGGTAGGAGTAAAAAAAAAGATACATTGCAAATGATAACGCGGGATGTCCTTAATTTAAATCTGCAAAGCACTTGGATGTGCGACTTTTAGTTTTCGCGCCACAGCTTTTCAACCTATGCAAAAAATGATAATTTATTCATATATAAAACGCAAAGTAAGGCTTCTGGAATTTTGTCATAACTCACGAAATGGTAGGAGTAAAAAAAAAGATACATTGCAAATGATAACTTGGGATGTCCTTAATTTAAATCTGCAAAGGACTTGGATGTGTGACTTTTAGTTTTCGCGCCACAGCTTTTCAACCTATGCAAAAAATGATAATTTATTCATATATAAAACGCAAAGTAAGGCTTCTGGAATTTTGTCATAACTCACGCAATGGTAGGAGTAAAAAAAAAGATACATTGCAAATGATAACTTGAGATGTCCTTAATTCAAATCTGCAAAGAACTTGGATGTGCGACTTTTAGTTTTCGCGCCACAGCTTTTCAACCTATGCAAAAAATGATAATTTATTCATATATAAAACGCAAAGTAAGGCTTCTAGAATTTTGTCATAACTCACGAAATGGTTGGAGTACAAAAAAAGGATACATTGCAAATGATAACTTGAGATGTCCTTAATTTAAATCTGGAAAGGACTTGGCTGTGCGACTTTTAGTTTTCGCGCCACAGCTTTTCAACCTATGCAAAAAATGATAATTTATTCATATATAAAACGCAAAGTAAGGCTTCTGGAATTTTGTCATAACTCACGAAATGGAAGGAGTAAAAAAAAAGATACATTGCAAATGATAACTTGGGATGTCCTTAATTTAAATCTGCAAAGGACTTAGATGTGTGACTTTTAGTTTTCGCGCCACAGCTTTTCAACCTATGCAAAAAATGATAATTTATTCATATATAAAACGCAAAGTAAGGCTTCTGGAATTTTGTCATAACTCACGAAATGGTAGGAGTAATAAAAAAGGATACATTGCAAATGATAACTTGGGATGTCCTTAATTTAAATCTGCAAAGGACTTGGCTGTGCGACTTTTAGTTTTCGCGCCACAGCTTTTCAACCTATGCAAAAAATGATAATTTATTCATATATAAAACGCAAAGTAAGGCTTCTGGAATTTTGTCATAACTCACGAAATGGTAGGAGTAAAAAAAAAAGATACATTGCAAATGATAACTTGAGATGTCCTTAATTTAAATCTGCAAAGAACTTGGATGTGCGACTTTTAGTTTTCGCGCCACAGCTTTTCAACCTATGCAAAAAATGATAATTTATTCATATATAAAACGCAAAGTAAGGCTTCTGGAATTTTGTCATAACTCACGAAATGGTAGGAGTAAAAAAAAAAGATACATTGCAAATGATAACTTGGGATGTCCTTAATTTAAATCTGCAAAAGACTTGGCTGTGCGACTTTTAGTTTTCGCGCCACAGCTTTTCAACCTATGCAAAAAATGATAATTTATTCATATATAAAACGCAAAGTAAGGCTTCTGGAATTTTGTCATAACTCACGAAATGGTAGGAGTAAAAAAAAAAGATACATTGCAAATGATAACTTGAGATGTCCTTAATTTAAATCTGCAAAGGACTTGGATGTGTGACTTTTAGTTTTCGCGCCACAGCTTTTCAACCTATGCAAAAAATGATAATTTATTCATATATAAAACGCAAAGTAAGGCTTCTGGAATTTTGTCATAACTCACGAAATGGTAGGAGTAAAAAAAAAGATACATTGCAAATGATAACGCGGGATGTCCTTAATTCAAATCTGCAAAGCACTTGGATGTGCGACTTTTAGTTTTCGCGCCACAGCTTTTCAACCTATGCAAAAAATGATAATTTATTCATATATAAAACGCAAAGTAAGGCTTCTGGAATTTTGTCATAACTCACGAAATGGTAGGAGCAAAAAAAAAGATACATTGCAAATGATAACTTGGGATGTCCTTAATTTAAATCTGCAAAGGACTTGGATGTGTGACTTTTAGTTTTCGCGCCACAGCTTTTCAACCTATGCAAAAAATGATAATTTATTCATATATAAAACGCAAAGTAAGGCTTCTGGAATTTTGTCATAACTCACGCAATGGTGGGAGTAAAAAAAAAGATACATTGCAAATGATAACTTGAGATGTCCTTAATTCAAATCTGCAAAGAACTTGGATGTGCGACTTTTAGTTTTCGCGCCACAGCTTTTCAACCTATGCAAAAAATGATAATTTATTCATATATAAAACGCAAAGTAAGGCTTCTAGAATTTTGTCATAACTCACGAAATGGTTGGAGTACAAAAAAAGGATACATTGCAAATGATAACTTGAGATGTCCTTAATTTAAATCTGGAAAGGACTTGGCTGTGCGACTTTTAGTTTTCGCGCCACAGCTTTTCAACCTATGCAAAAAATGATAATTTATTCATATATAAAACGCAAAGTAAGGCTTCTGGAATTTTGTCATAACTCACGAAATGGAAGGAGTAAAAAAAAAGATACATTGCAAATGATAAATTGGGATGTCCTTAATTTAAATCTGCAAGGGACTTGGCTGTGCGACTTTTAGTTTTCGCGCCACAGCTTTTCAACCTGTGCAAAAAATGATAATTTATTCATATATAAAACGCAAAGTAAGGCTTCTGGAATTTTGTCATAACTCACGAAATGGTAGGAGTAAAAAAAAAGATACATTGGAAATGATAACTTGGGATGTCCTTAATTCAAATCTGCAGAGAACTTGGCTGTGCGACTTTTAGTTTTCGCGCCACAGCTTTTCAACCTATACAAAAAATGATAATTTATTCATATATAAAACGCAAAGTAAGGCTTCTGGAATTTTGTCATAAATCACGAAATGGTAGGAGTAAAAAAAAAGATACATTGCAAATGATAAATTGGGATGTCCTTAATTTAAATCTGCAAAGGACTTGGCTGTGCAACTTTTAGTTTTCGCGCCACAGCTTTTCAACCTATGCAAATAATGATAATTTATTCATATATAAAACGCAAAGTAAGGCTTCTGGAATTTTGTCATAACTCACGAAATGGTAGGAGTAAAAAAAAAAGATACATTGCAAATGATAACTTTGGATGTCCTTAATTTAAATCTGCAAAGGACTTAGATGTGTGACTTTTAGTTTTCGCGCCACAGCTTTTCAACCTATGCAAAAAATGATAATTTATTCATATATAAAACGCAAAGTAAGGCTTCTGGAATTTTGTCATAACTCACGAAATGGTAGGAGTAAAAAAAAAGATACATTGCAAATGATAACTTGGGATGTCCTTAATTCAAATCTGCAAAGAACTTGGATGTGCGACTTTTAGTTTTCGCGCCACAGCTTTTCAACCTATGCAAAAAATGATAATTTATTCATATATAAAACGCAAAGTAAGGCTTCTGGAATTTTGTCATAACTCACGAAACGGTAGGAGTAAAAAAAAAGATACATTGCAAATGATAACGCGGGATGTCCTTAATTCGAATCTGCAAAGCACTTGGATGTGCGACTTTTAGTTTTCGCGCCACAGCTTTTCAACCTATGCAAAAAATGATAATTTATTCATATATAAAACGCAAAGTAAGGCTTCTGGAATTTTGTCATAACTCACGAAATGGTAGGAGTAAAAAAAAAGATACATTGCAAATGATAACTTGGGATGTCCTTAATTTAAATCTGCAAAGGACTTCGATGTGTGACTTTTAGTTTTCGCGCCACAGCTTTTCAACCTATGCAAAAAATGATAATTTATTCATATATAAAACGCAAAGTAAGGCTTCTGGAATTTTGTCATAACTCACGAAATGGTAGGAGTAAAAAAAAAGATACATTGCAAATGATAACTTGAGATGTCCTTAATTCAAATCTGCAAAGAACTTGGATGTGCGACTTTTAGTTTTCGCGCCACAGCTTTTCAACCTATGCAAAAAATGATAATTTATTCATATATAAAACGCAAAGTAAGGCTTCTAGAATTTCGTCATAACTCTCGAAATGGTTGGAGTACAAAAAAAGGATACATTGCAAATGATAACTTGAGATGTCCTTAATTTAAATCTGCAAAGGACTTGGCTGTGCGACTTTTAGTTTTCGCGCCACAGCTTTTCAAAATATACAAAAAATGATAATTTATTCATATATAAAACGCAAAGTAAGGCTTCTGGAATTTTGTCATAACTCACGAAATGGTAGGAGTAAAAAAAAAGGATACATTGCAAATGATAACTTGGGATGTCCTTAATTCGAATCTGCAAAGGACTTGGATGTGCGACTTTTAGTTTTCGCGCCACAGCTTTTCAACCTATGCAAAAAATGATAATTTATTCATATATAAAACGCAAAGTAAGGCTTCTGGAATTTTGTCATAACTCACGAAATGGTAGGAGTAAAAAAAAAAGATACATTGCAAATGATAACTTGGGATGTCCTTAATTTAAATCTGCAAAGGACTTGGATGTGTGACTTTTAGTTTTCGCGCCACAGCTTTTCAACCTATGCAAAAAATGATAATTTATTCATGTATAAAACGCAAAGTAAGGCTTCTGGAATTTTGTCATAACTCACGAAATGGTAGGAGTAAAAAAAAAGATACATTGCAAATGATAAATTGGGATGTCCTTAATTTAAATCTGCAAGGGACTTGGCTGTGCGACTTTTAGTTTTCGCGCCACAGCTTTTCAACCTGTGCAAAAAATGATAATTTATTCATATATAAAACGCAAAGTAAGGCTTCTGGAATTTTGTCATAACTCACGAAATGGTAGGAGTAAAAAAAAAGATACATTGCAAATGATAACTTGGGATGTCCTTAATTTAAATCTGCAAAGGACTTCGATGTGTGACTTTCATTTTTAGCGCCACAGCTTTTCAACCTATGCAAAAAATGATAATTTATTCATGTATAAAACGCAAAGTAAGGCTTCTGGAATTTTGTCATAACTCACGAAATGGTAGGAGTAAAAAAAAAGATACATTGCAAATGATAAATTGGGATGTCCTTAATTTAAATCTGCAAGGGACTTGGCTGTGCGACTTTTAGTTTTCGCGCCACAGCTTTTCAACCTATGCAAAAAATGATAATTTATTCATATATAAAACGCAAAGTAAGGCTTCTGGAATTTTGTCATAACTCACGAAATGGTTGGAGTACAAAAAAAGGATACATTGCAAATGATAACTTGAGATGTCCTTAATTTAAATCTGCAAAGGACTTGGCTGTGCGACTTTTAGTTTTCGCGCCACAGCTTTTCAACCTATGCAAAAAATGATAATTTATTCATATATAAAACGCAAAGTAAGGCTTCTGGAATTTTGTCATAACTCACGAAATGGTAGGAGTAAAAAAAAAAGATACATTGCAAATGATAACTTGAGATGTCCTTAATTTAAATCTGCAAAGGACTTGGCTGTGCGACTTTTAGTTTTCGCGCCACAGCTTTTCAACCTATACAAAAAATGATAATTTATTCATATATAAAACGCAAAGTAAGGCTTCTGGAATTTTGTCATAACTCACGAAATGGTAGGAGTAAAAAAAAAGGATACATTGCAAATGATAACTTGGGATGTCCTTAATTCGAATCTGCAAAGGACTTGGATGTGCGACTTTTAGTTTTCGCGCCACAGCTTTTCAACCTATACAAAAAATGATAATTTATTCATATATAAAACGCAAAGTAAGGCTTCTGGAATTTTGTCATAACTCACGAAATGGTAGGAGTAAAAAAAAAGATACATTGCAAATGATAACTTGGGATGTCCTTAATTTAAATCTGCAAAGGACTTCGATGTGTGACTTTTAGTTTTCGCGCCACAGCTTTTCAACCTATGCAAAAAATGATAATTTATTCATGTATAAAACGCAAAGTAAGGCTTCTGGAATTTTGTCATAACTCACGAAATGGTAGGAGTAAAAAAAAAGATACATTGCAAATGATAAATTGGGATGTCCTTAATTTAAATCTGCAAGGGACTTGGCTGTGCGACTTTTAGTTTTCGCGCCACAGCTTTTCAACCTGTGCAAAAAATGATAATTTATTCATATATAAAACGCAAAGTAAGGCTTCTGGAATTTTGTCATAACTCACGAAATGGTAGGAGTTAAAAAAAAAGATACATTGGAAATGATAACTTGGGATGTCCTTAATTCAAATCTGCAGAGAACTTGGCTGTGCGACTTTTAGTTTTCGCGCCACAGCTTTTCAACCTATACAAAAAATGATAATTTATTCATATATAAAACGCAAAGTAAGGCTTCTGGAATTTTGTCATAACTCACGAAATGGTAGGAGTAAAAAAAAAGGATACATTGCAAATGATAACTTGGGATGTCCTTAATTCGAATCTGCAAAGGACTTGGATGTGCGACTTTTAGTTTTCGCGCCACAGCTTTTCAACCTATGCAAAAAATGATAATTTATTCATATATAAAACGCAAAGTAAGGCTTCTGGAATTTTGTCATAACTCACGAAATGGTAGGAGTAAAAAAAAAAGATACATTGCAAATGATAACTTGGGATGTCCTTAATTTAAATCTGCAAAGGACTTGGATGTGTGACTTTTAGTTTTCGCGCCACAGCTTTTCAACCTATGCAAAAAATGATAATTTATTCATATATAAAACGCAAAGTAAGGCTTCTGGAATTTTGTCATAACTCACGAAATGGTAGGAGTAAAAAAAAAGATACATTGCAAATGATAACTTGGGATGTCCTTAATTCAAATCTGCAAAGGACTTGGCTGTGCAACTTTTAGTTTTCGCGCCACAGCTTTTCAACCTATGCAAAAAATGATAATTTATTCATATATAAAACGCAAAGTAAGGCTTCTGGAATTTTGTCATAACTCACGAAATGGTAGTAGTAAAAAAAAAAGATACATTGCAAATGATAACGCGGGATGTCTTTAATTCGAATCTGCAAAGCACTTGGATGTGCGACTTTTAGTTTTGCGCCACAGCTTTTCAACCTATGCAAAAAATGATAATTTATTCATATATAAAACGCAAAGTAAGGCTTCTGGAATTTTGTCATAACTCACGAAATGGTAGGAGTAAAAAAAAAGATACATTGCAAATGATAACTTGGGATGTCCTTAATTTAAATCTGCAAAGGACTTGGATGTGTGACTTTTAGTTTTCGCGCCACAGCTTTTCAACCTATGCAAAAAATGATAATTTATTCATATATAAAACGCAAAGTAAGGCTTCTGGAATTTTGTCATAACTCACGAAATGGTAGGAGTAAAAAAAAAGATACATTGCAAATGATAACTTGGGATGTCCTTAATTCAAATCTGCAAAGAACTTGGATGTGCGACTTTTAGTTTTCGCGCCACAGCTTTTCAACCTATGCAAAAAATGATAATTTATTCATATATAAAACGCAAAGTAAGGCTTCTGGAATTTTGTCATAACTCACGAAATGGTAAGAGTAAAAAAAAAGGACACATTGCAAATGATAACTTGAGATGTCCTTAATTTAAATCTGCAAAGGACTTGGCTGTGCGACTTTTAGTTTTCGCGCCACAGCTTTTCAACCTATGCAAAAAATGATAATTTATTCATATATAAAACGCAAAGTAAGGCTTCTGGAATTTTGTCATAACTCACGAAATGGTAGGAGTAAAAAAAAAGATACATTGCAAATGATAACTTGGGATGTCCTTAATTCGAATCTGCAAAGAACTTGGATGTGCGACTTTTAGTTTTCGCGCCACAGCTTTTCAACCTATGCAAAAAATGATAATTTATTCATATATAAAACGCAAAGTAAGGCTTCTGGAATTTTGTCATAACTCACGAAATGGTAGGAGTAAAAAAAAAAGATACATTGCAAATGATAAATTGGGATGTTCTCAATTTAAATCTGCAAAGGACTTGGCTGTGCGACTTTTAGTTTTCGCGCCACAGCTTTTCAACCTATGCAAAAAATGATAATTTATTCATATATAAAACGCAAAGTAAGGCTTCTGGAATTTTGTCATAACTCACGAAATGGAAGGAGTAAAAAAAAAAGATACATTGCAAATGATAACTTGGGATGTCCTTAATTTAAATCTGCAAAGGACTTGGATGTTTGACTTTTAGTTTTCGCGCCACAGCTTTTCAACCTATGCAAAAAATGATAATTTATTCATATATAAAACGCAAAGTAAGGCTTCTGGAATTTTGTCATAACTCACGAAATGGTAGGAGTAAAAAAAAAGATACATTGCAAATAATAACTTGGGATGTCCTTAATTCAAATCTGCAAAGAACTTGGATGTGCGACTTTTAGTTTTCGCGCCACAGCTTTTCAACCTATGCAAAAAATGATAATTTATTCATATATAAAACGCAAAGTAAGGCTTCTGGAATTTTGTCATAACTCACGAAATGGTAGGAGTAAAAAAAAAGGATACATTGCAAATGATAACTTGAGATGTCCTTAATTTAAATCTGCAAAGGACTTGGCTGTGCGACTTTTAGTTTTCGCGCCACAGCTTTTCAACCTATGCAAAAAATGATAATTTATTCATATATAAAACGCAAAGTAAGGCTTCTGGAATTTTGTCATAACTCACGAAATGGTAGGAGTAAAAAAAAAGATACATTGCAAATCATAACTTAAAATGTCCTTAATTCAAATCTGCAAAGAACTTGGATGTGCGACTTTTAGTTTTCGCGCCACAGCTTTTCAACCTATGCAAAAAATGATAATTTATTCATATATAAAACGCAAAGTAAGGCTTCTGGAATTTTGTCATAACTCACGAAATGGTAAGAGTAAAAAAAAGGATACATTGCAAATGATAACTTGAGATGTCCTTAATTTAAATCTGCAAAGGACTTGGCTGTGCGACTTTTAGTTTTCGCGCCACAGCTTTTCAACCTATGCAAAAAATGATAATTTATTCATATATAAAACGCAAAGTAAGGCTTCTGGAATTTTGTCATAACTCACGAAATGGTAGGAGTAAAAAAAAAGATACATTGCAAATGATAAATTGGGATGTCCTTAATTTAAATCTGCAAAGGACTTGGCTGTGCGACTTTTAGTTTTCGCGCTACAGCTTTTCAACCTATGCAAAAAATGATAATTTATTCATATATAAAACGCAAAGTAAGGCTTCTGGAATTTTGTCATAACTCACGAAATGGTAGGAGTAAAAAAAAAGATACATTGCAAATGATAACTTGGGATGTCCTTAATTCAAATCTGCAAAGAACTTGGATGTGCGACTTTTAGTTTTCGCGCCACAGCTTTTCAACCTATGCAAAAAATGATAATTTATTCATATATAAAACGCAAAGTAAGGCTTCTGGAATTTTGTCATAACTCACGAAATGGTAGGAGTAAAAAAAAAAGATACATTGCAAATGATAACTTGAGATGTCCTTAATTTAAATCTGCAAAGGACTTGGATGTGTGACTTTTAGTTTTCGCGCCACAGCTTTTCAACCTATGCAAAAAATGATAATTTATTCATATATAAAACGCAAAGTAAGGCTTCTGGAATTTTGTCATAACTCACGAAATGGTAGGAGTAAAAAAAAAGATACATTGCAAATGATAACTTGGGATGTCCTTAATTCAAATCTGCAAAGAACTTGGATGTGCGACTTTTAGTTTTCGCGCCACAGCTTTTCAACCTATGCAAAAAATGATAATTTATTCATATATAAAACGCAAAGTAAGGCTTCTGGAATTTTGTCATAACTCACGAAATGGTAGTAGTAAAAAAAAAAAATACATTGCAAATGATAAATTGGGATGTCTTTAATTCGAGACTGCAAAGCACTTGGATGTGCGACTTTTAGTTTTGCGCCACAGCTTTTCAACCTATGCAAAAAATGATAATTTATTCATATATAAAACGCAAAGTAAGGCTTCTGGAATTTTGTCATAACTCACGAAATGGTAGGAGTAAAAAAAAAGATACATTGCAAATAATAACTTGGGATGTCCTTAATTTAAATCTGCAAAGGACTTGGATGTGTGACTTTTAGTTTTCGCGCCACAGCTTTTCAACCTATGCAAAAAATGATAATTTATTCATATATAAAACGCAAAGTAAGGCTTCTGGAATTTTGTCATAACTCACGAAATGGTAGGAGTAAAAAAAAAGATACATTGCAAATGATAACTTGGGATGTCCTTAATTTAAATCTGCAAAGGACTTGGCTGTGCGACTTTTAGTTTTCGCGCCACAGCTTTTCAACCTATGCAAAAAATGATAATTTATTCATATATAAAACGCAAAGTAAGGCTTCTGGAATTTTGTCATAACTCACGAAATGGTAGGAGTAAAAAAAAAGATACATTGCAAATCATAACTTAAAATGTCCTTAATTCAAATCTGCAAAGAACTTGGATGTGCGACTTTTAGTTTTCGCGCCACAGCTTTTCAACCTATGCAAAAAATGATAATTTATTCATATATAAAACGCAAAGTAAGGCTTCTGGAATTTTGTCATAACTCACGAAATGGTAATAGTAAAAAAAAAGGACACATTGCAAATGATAACTTGAGATGTCCTTAATTTAAATCTGCAAAGGACTTGGCTGTGCGACTTTTAGTTTTCGCGCCACAGCTTTTCAACCTATGCAAAAAATGATAATTTATTCATATATAAAACGCAAAGTAAGGCTTCTGGAATTTTGTCATAACTCACGAAATGGTAGGAGTAAAAAAAAAAATACATTGCAAATGATAAATTGGGATGTCCTTAATTCGAATCTGCAAAGAACTTGGCTGTGCGACTTTTAGTTTTCGCGCCACAGCTTTTCAACCTGTGCAAAAAATGATAATTTATTCATATATAAAACGCAAAGTAAGGCTTCTGGAATTTTGTCATAACTCACGAAATGGTAGGAGTAAAAAAAAAAGATACATTGCAAATGATAAATTGGGATGTTCTTAATTTAAATCTGCAAAGGACTTGGCTGTGCGACTTTTAGTTTTCGCGCCACAGCTTTTCAACCTATGCAAAAAATGATAATTTATTCATATATAAAACGCAAAGTAAGGCTTCTGGAATTTTGTCATAACTCACGAAATGGAAGGAGTAAAAAAAAAAGATACATTGCAAATGATAACTTGGGATGTCCTTAATTTAAATCTGCAAAGGACTTGGATGTGTGACTTTTAGTTTTCGCGCCACAGCTTTTCAACCTATGCAAAAAATGATAATTTATTCATATATAAAACGCAAAGTAAGGCTTCTGGAATTTTGTCATAACTCACGAAATGGTAGGAGTAAAAAAAAAGATACATTGCAAATAATAACTTGGGATGTCCTTAATTCAAATCTGCAAAGAACTTGGATGTGCGACTTTTAGTTTTCGCGCCACAGCTTTTCAACCTATGCAAAAAATGATAATTTATTCATATATAAAACGCAAAGTAAGGCTTCTGGAATTTTGTCATAACTCACGAAATGGAAGGAGTAAAAAAAAAAGATACATTGCAAATGATAACTTGGGATGTCCTTAATTTAAATCTGCAAAGGACTTGGATGTGTGACTTTTAGTTTTCGCGCCACAGCTTTTCAACCTATGCAAAAAATGATAATTTATTCATATATAAAACGCAAAGTAAGGCTTCTGGAATTTTGTCATAACTCACGAAATGGTAGGAGTAAAAAAAAAGATACATTGCAAATGATAACTTGAGATGTCCTTAATTTAAATCTGCAAAGGACTTGGCTGTGCGACTTTTAGTTTTCGCGCCACAGCTTTTCAACCTATGCAAAAAATGATAATTTATTCATATATAAAACGCAAAGTAAGGCTTCTGGAATTTTGTCATAACTCACGAAATGGTAGGAGTAAAAAAAAAGATACATTGCAAATGATAACTTGGGATGTCCTTAATTCAAATCTGCAAAGAACTTGGATGTGCGACTTTTAGTTTTCGCGCCACAGCTTTTCAACCTATGCAAAAAATGATAATTTATTCATATATAAAACGCAAAGTAAGGCTTCTGGAATTTTGTCATAACTCACGAAATGGTAAGAGTAAAAAAAAGGATACATTGCAAATGATAACTTGAGATGTCCTTAATTTAAATCTGCAAAGGACTTGGCTGTGCGATTTTTAGTTTTCGCGCCACAGCTTTTCAACCTATGCAAAAAATGATAATTTATTCAAATATAAAACGCAAAGTAAGGCTTCTGGAATTTTGTCATAACTCACGAAATGGAAGGAGTAAAAAAAAAAGATACATTGCAAATGATAACTTGGATGTCCTTAATTAAAATCTGCAAATGACTTGGATGTGTGACTTTTAGTTTTCGCGCCACAGCTTTTCAACCTATGCAAAAAATGATAATTTATTCATATATAAAACGCAAAGTAAGGCTTCTGGAATTTTGTCATAACTCACGAAATGGTAGGAGTAAAAAAAAAAGATACATTGCAAATGATAAATTGGGATGTTCTTAATTTAAATCTGCAAAGGACTTGGCTGTGCGACTTTTAGTTTTCGCGCCACAGCTTTTCAACCTATGCAAAAAATGATAATTTATTCAAATATAAAACGCAAAGTAAGGCTTCTGGAATTTTGTCATAACTCACGAAATGGTAGGAGTAAAAAAAAAGGATTACATTGCAAATGATAACTTGGGATGTCCTCAATTTAAATCTGCAAATGACTTGGATGTGTGACTTTTAGTTTTCGCGCCACAGCTTTTCAACCTATGCAAAAAATGATAATTTATTCATATATAAAACGCAAAGTAAGGCTTCTGGAATTTTGTCATAACTCACGAAATGGTAGGAGTAAAAAAAAAGATACATTGCAAATGATAACTTGGGATGTCCTTAATTCAAATCTGCAAAGAACTTGGATGTGCGACTTTTAGTTTTCGCGCCACAGCTTTTCAACCTATGCAAAAAATGATAATTTATTCATATATAAAACGCAAAGTAAGGCTTCTGGAATTTTGTCATAACTCACGAAATGGTAGGAGTAAAAAAAAAGATACATCGCAAATGATAAATTGGGATGTCCTTAATTTAAATCTGCAAAGGACTTGGCTGTGCGACTTTTAGTTTTCGCGCCACAGCTTTTCAACCTATGCAAAAAATGATAATTTATTCATATATAAAACGCAAAGTAAGGCTTCTGGAATTTTGTCATAACTCACGAAATGGTAGGAGTAAAAAAAAAGATACATTGCAAATCATAACTTAAAATGTCCTTAATTCAAATCTGCAAAGAACTTGGATGTGCGACTTTTAGTTTTCGCGCCACAGCTTTTCAACCTATGCAAAAAATGATAATTTATTCATATATAAAACGCAAAGTAAGGCTTCTGGAATTTTGTCATAACTCACGAAATGGTAAGAGTAAAAAAAAAGGATACATTGCAAATGATAACTTGAGATGTCCTTAATTTAAATCTGCAAAGGACTTGGCTGTGCGATTTTTAGTTTTCGCGCCACAGCTTTTCAACCTATGCAAAAAATGATAATTTATTCATATATAAAACGCAAAGTAAGGCTTCTGGAATTTTGTCATAACTCACGAAATGGTAGGAGTAAAAAAAAAGGATTACATTGCAAATGATAACTTGGGATGTCCTTAATTCAAATCTGCAAAGAACTTGGATGTGCGACTTTTAGTTTTCGCGCCACAGCTTTTCAACCTATGCAAAAAATGATAATTTATTCATATATAAAACGCAAAGTAAGGCTTCTGGAATTTTGTCATAACTCACGAAATGGAAGGAGTAAAAAAAAAAGATACATTGCAAATGATAACTTGGGATGTCCTTAATTTAAATCTGCAAAGGACTTGGATGTGTGACTTTTAGTTTTCGCGCCACAGCTTTTCAACCTATGCAAAAAATGATAATTTATTCATATATAAAACGCAAAGTAAGGCTTCTGGAATTTTGTCATAACTCACGAAATGGTAGGAGTAAAAAAAAAGATACATTGCAAATGATAACTTGAGATGTCCTTAATTTAAATCTGCAAAGGACTTGGCTGTGCGACTTTTAGTTTTCGCGCCACAGCTTTTCAACCTATGCAAAAAATGATAATTTATTCATATATAAAACGCAAAGTAAGGCTTCTGGAATTTTGTCATAACTCACGAAATGGTAGGAGTAAAAAAAAAGATACATTGCAAATCATAACTTAAAATGTCCTTAATTCAAATCTGCAAAGAACTTGGATGTGCGACTTTTAGTTTTCGCGCCACAGCTTTTCAACCTATGCAAAAAATGATAATTTATTCATATATAAAACGCAAAGTAAGGCTTCTGGAATTTTGTCATAACTCACGAAATGGTAAGAGTAAAAAAAAGGATACATTGCAAATGATAACTTGAGATGTCCTTAATTTAAATCTGCAAAGGACTTGGCTGTGCGATTTTTAGTTTTCGCGCCACAGCTTTTCAACCTATGCAAAAAATGATAATTTATTCAAATATAAAACGCAAAGTAAGGCTTCTGGAATTTTGTCATAACTCACGAAATGGAAGGAGTAAAAAAAAAAGATACATTGCAAATGATAACTTGGGATGTCCTTAATTAAAATCTGCAAATGACTTGGATGTGTGACTTTTAGTTTTCGCGCCACAGCTTTTCAACCTATGCAAAAAATGATAATTTATTCATATATAAAACGCAAAGTAAGGCTTCTGGAATTTTGTCATAACTCACGAAATGGTAGGAGTAAAAAAAAAAGATACATTGCAAATGATAAATTGGGATGTTCTTAATTTAAATCTGCAAAGGACTTGGCTGTGCGACTTTTAGTTTTCGCGCCACAGCTTTTCAACCTATGCAAAAAATGATAATTTATTCAAATATAAAACGCAAAGTAAGGCTTCTGGAATTTTGTCATAACTCACGAAATGGTAGGAGTAAAAAAAAAGGATTACATTGCAAATGATAACTTGGGATGTCCTCAATTTAAATCTGCAAATGACTTGGATGTGTGACTTTTAGTTTTCGCGCCACAGCTTTTCAACCTATGCAAAAAATGATAATTTATTTATATATAAAACGCAAAGTAAGGCTTCTGGAATTTTGTCATAACTCACGAAATGGTAGGAGTAAAAAAAAAGATACATTGCAAATGATAACTTGGGATGTCCTTAATTCAAATCTGCAAAGAACTTGGATGTGCGACTTTTAGTTTTCGCGCCACAGCTTTTCAACCTATGCAAAAAATGATAATTTATTCATATATAAAACGCAAAGTAAGGCTTCTGGAATTTTGTCATAACTCACGAAATGGTAGGAGTAAAAAAAAAGATACATCGCAAATGATAAATTGGGATGTCCTTAATTTAAATCTGCAAAGGACTTGGCTGTGCGACTTTTAGTTTTCGCGCCACAGCTTTTCAACCTATGCAAAAAATGATAATTTATTCATATATAAAACGCAAAGTAAGGCTTCTGGAATTTTGTCATAACTCACGAAATGGTAGGAGTAAAAAAAAAGATACATTGCAAATCATAACTTAAAATGTCCTTAATTCAAATCTGCAAAGAACTTGGATGTGCGACTTTTAGTTTTCGCGCCACAGCTTTTCAACCTATGCAAAAAATGATAATTTATTCATATATAAAACGCAAAGTAAGGCTTCTGGAATTTTGTCATAACTCACGAAATGGTAAGAGTAAAAAAAAAGGATACATTGCAAATGATAACTTGAGATGTCCTTAATTTAAATCTGCAAAGGACTTGGCTGTGCGATTTTTAGTTTTCGCGCCACAGCTTTTCAACCTATGCAAAAAATGATAATTTATTCATATATAAAACGCAAAGTAAGGCTTCTGGAAATTTGTCATAACTCACGAAATGGTAGGAGTAAAAAAAAAGATACATTGCAAATGATAACTTGAGATGTCCTTAATTCAAATCTGCAAAGGACTTGGCTGTGCGACTTTTAGTTTTCGCGCCACAGCTTTTCAACCTATGCAAAAAATGATAATTTATTCATATATAAAACGCAAAGTAAGGCTTCTGGAATTTTGTCATAACTCACGAAATGGTAGGAGTAAAAAAAAAAGATACATTGCAAATGATAAATTGGGATGTTCTTAATTTAAATCTGCAAAGGACTTGGCTGTGCGACTTTTAGTTTTCGCGCCACAGCTTTTCAACCTATGCAAAAAATGATAATTTATTCAAATATAAAACGCAAAGTAAGGCTTCTGGAATTTTGTCATAACTCACGAAATGGAAGGAGTAAAAAAAAAAGATACATTGCAAATGATAACTTGGGATGTCCTTAATTTAAATCTGCAAATGACTTGGATGTGTGACTTTTAGTTTTCGCGCCACAGCTTTTCAACCTATGCAAAAAATGATAATTTATTCATATATAAAACGCAAAGTAAGGCTTCTGGAATTTTGTCATAACTCACGAAATGGTAGGAGTAAAAAAAAAGATACATTGCAAATGATAACTTGGGATGTCCTTAATTCAAATCTGCAAAGAACTTGGATGTGCGACTTTTAGTTTTCGCGCCACAGCTTTTCAACCTATGCAAAAAATGATAATTTATTCATATATAAAACGCAAAGTAAGGCTTCTGGAATTTTGTCATAACTCACGAAATGGTAGGAGTAAAAAAAAAGGATACATTGCAAATGATAACTTGGGATGTCCTTAATTTAAATCTGCAAAGGACTTGGCTGTGCGACTTTTAGTTTTCGCGCCACAGCTTTTCAACCTATGCAAAAAATGATAATTTATTCATATATAAAACGCAAAGTAAGGCTTCTGGAATTTTGTCATAACTCACGAAATGGTAGGAGTAAAAAAAAAGATACATTGCAAATGATAAATTGGGATGTCCCTAATTTAAATCTGCAAAGGACTTGGCTGTGCGACTTTTAGTTTTCGCGCCACAGCTTTTCAACCTATGCAAAAAATGATAATTTATTCATATATAAAACGCAAAGTAAGGCTTCTGGAATTTTGTCATAACTCACGAAATGGTAGGAGTAAAAAAAAAAGATACATTGCAAATGATAACTTGGGATGTCCTTAATTCGAATCTGCAAAGAACTTGGATGTGCGACTTTTAGTTTTCGCGCCACAGCTTTTCAACCTATGCAAAAAATGATAATTTATTCATATATAAAACGCAAAGTAAGGCTTCTGGAATTTTGTCATAACTCACGAAATGGTAGGAGTAAAAAAAAAAGATACATTGCAAATGATAAATTGGGATGTTCCTAATTTAAATCTGCAAAGGACTTGGCTGTGCGACTTTTAGTTTTCGCGCCACAGCTTTTCAACCTATGCAAAAAATGATAATTTATTCATATATAAAACGCAAAGTAAGGCTTCTGGAATTTTGTCATAACTCACGAAATGGAAGGAGTAAAAAAAAAAAGATACATTGCAAATGATAACTTGGGATGTCCTTAATTTAAATCTGCAAATGACTTGGATGTGTGACTTTTAGTTTTCGCGCCACAGCTTTTCAATCTATGCAAAAAATGATAATTTATTCATATATAAAACGCAAAGTAAGGCTTCTGAAATTTTGTCATAACTCACGAAATGGTAGGAGTAAAAAAAAAGATACATTGCAAATGATAACTTGGGATGTCCTTAATTCAAATCTGCAAAGGACTTGGCTGTGCGACTTTTAGTTTTCGCGCCACAGCTTTTCAACCTATGCAAAAAATGATAATTTATTCATATATAAAACGCAAAGTAAGGCTTCGGGAATTTTGTCATAACTCACGAAATGGTAGGAGTAAAAAAAAAGATACATTGCAAATGATAAATTGGGATGTCCCTAATTTAAATCTGCAAAGGACTTGGCTGTGCGACTTTTAGTTTTTGCGCCACAGCTTTTCAACCTATGCAAAAAATGATAATTTATTCATATATAAAACGCAAAGTAAGGCTTCTGGAATTTTGTCATAACTCACGAAATGGTAGGAGTAAAAAAAAAAGATACATTGCAAATGATAACTTGGGATGTCCTTAATTCGAATCTGCAAAGAACTTGGATGTGCGACTTTTAGTTTTCGCGCCACAGCTTTTCAACCTATGCAAAAAATGATAATTTATTCATATATAAAACGCAAAGTAAGGCTTCTGGAATTTTGTCATAACTCACGAAATGGTAGGAGTAAAAAAAAAAGATACATTGCAAATGATAAATTGGGATGTTCTTAATTTAAATCTGCAAAGGACTTGGCTGTGCGACTTTTAGTTTTCGCGCCACAGCTTTTCAACCTATGCAAAAAATGATAATTTATTCATATATAAAACGCAAAGTAAGGCTTCTGGAATTTTGTCATAACTCACGAAATGGAAGGAGTAAAACAAAAAGATACATTACAAATGATAACTTGGGATGTCCTTAATTTAAATCTGCAAAGGACTTGGCTGTGTGACTTTTAGTTTTCGCGCCACAGCTTTTCAACCTATGCAAAAAATGATAATTTATTCATATATAAAACGCAAAGTAAGGCTTCTGGAATTTTGTCATAACTCACGAAATGGTAGGAGTAAAAAAAAAAATACATTGCAAATGATAACTTGGGATGTCCTTAATTCAAATCTGCAAAGAACTTGGATGTGCGACTTTTAGTTTTCGCGCCACAGCTTTTCAACCTATGCAAAAAATGATAATTTATTCATATATAAAACGCAAAGTAAGGCTTCTGGAATTTTGTCATAACTCACGAAATGGTAGGAGTAAAAAAAAAAGATACATTGCCAATGATAACGCGGGATGTCCTTAATTCGAATCTGCAAAGCACTTGGCTGTGCAACTTTTAGTTTTCGCGCCACAGCTTTTCAACCTATGCAAAAAATGATAATTTATTCATATATAAAACGCAAAGTAAGGCTTCTGGAATTTTGTCATAACTCACGAAATGGTAGGAGTAAAAAAAAAAAGATACATTGCAAATGATAAATTGGGATGTCCTTAATTTAAATCTGCAAAGGACTTGGCTGTGCGACTTTTAGTTTTCGCGCCACAGCTTTTCAACCTATGCAAAAAATGATAATTTATTCATATATAAAACGCAAAGTAAGGCTTCTGGAATTTTGTCATAACTCACGAAATGGTAGGAGTAAAAAAAAAGATACATTGCAAATGATAAAATGGGATGTCCTTAATTTAAATCTGCAAAGGACTTGGCTGTGCAACTTTTAGTTTTCGCGCCACAGCTTTTCAACCTATGCAAAAAATGATAATTTATTCATATATAAAACGCAAAGTAAGGCTTCGGGAATTTTGTCATAACTCACGAAATGGTAGGAGTAAAAAAAAAGATACATTGCAAATGATAACTTGGGATGTCCTTAATTTAAATCTGCAAAGGACTTGGCTGTGCGACTTTTAGTTTTCGCGCCACAGCTTTTCAACCTATGCAAAAAATGATAATTTATTCATATATAAAACGCAAAGTAAGGCTTCTGGAATTTTGTCATAACTCACGAAATGGTAGGAGTAAAAAAAAAGATACATTGCAAATGATAAATTGGGATGTCCTTAATTTAAATCTGCAAAGGACTTGGCTGTGCAACTTTTAGTTTTCGCGCCACAGCTTTTCAACCTATGCAAAAAATGATAATTTATTCATATATAAAACGCAAAATAAGGCTTCTGGAATTTTGTCATAACTCACGAAATAGTAGGAGTAAAAAAAAAAGATACATTGCAAATGATAACTTGGGATGTCCTAATTTAAATCTGCAAAGGACTTAGATGTGTGACTTTTAGTTTTCGCGCCACAGCTTTTCAACCTATGCAAAAAATGATAATTTATTCATATATAAAACGCAAAGTAAGGCTTCTGGAATTTTGTCATAACTCACGAAATGGTAGGAGTAAAAAAAAAGATACATTGCAAATGATAACTTGGGATGTCCTTAATTCAAATCTGCAAAGAACTTGGATGTGCCACTTTTAGTTTTCGCGCCACAGCTTTTCAACCTATGCAAAAAATGATAATTTATTCATATATAAAACCCAAAGTAAGGCTTCTGGAATTTTGTCATAACTCACGAAATGGTAGGAGTAAAAAAAAAGATACATTGCAAATGATAAATTGGGATGTCCTTAATTTAAATCTGCAAAGGACTTGGCTGTGCAACTTTTAGTTTTCGCGCCACAGCTTTTCAACCTATGCAAAAAATGATAATTTATTCATATATAAAACGCAAAGTAAGGCTTCTGGAATTTTGTCATAACTCACGAAATGGTAGGAGTAAAAAAAAAACATACATTGCAAATGATAACTTGGGATGTCCTTAATTTAAATCTGCAAAGGACTTGGCTGTGCAACTTTTAGTTTTCGCGCCACAGCTTTTCAACCAATGCAAAAAATGATAATTTATTCATATATAAAACGCAAAGTAAGGCTTCTGGAATTTTGTCATAACTCACGAAATGGTAGGAGTAAAAAAAAAAAGATACATTGCAAATGATAACTTGGGATGTCCTTAATTTAAATCTGCAAAGGACTTAGATGTGTGACTTTTAGTTTTCGCGCCACAGCTTTTCAACCTATGCAAAAAATGATAATTTATTCATATATAAAACGCAAAGTAAGGCTTCTGGAATTTTGTCATAACTCACGAAATGGTAGGAGTAAAAAAAAAGATACATTGCAAATGATAACTTGGGATGTCCTTAATTCAAATCTGCAAAGAACTTGGATGTGCGACTTTTAGTTTTCGCGCCACAGCTTTTCAACCTATGCAAAAAATGATAATTTATTCATATATAAAACGCAAAGTAAGGCTTCTGGAATTTTGTCATAACTCACGAAATGATAGGAGGAAAAAAAAAGGATACATTGCAAATGATAACTTGGGATGTCCTTAATTTAAATCTGCAAAGCACTTGGATGTGCGACTTTTAGTTTTCGCGCCACAGCTTTTCAACCTATGCAAAAAATGAAAATTTATTCATATATGAAACGCAAAGTAAGGCTTCTGGAATTTTGTCATAACTCACGAAATGGTAGGAGTAAAAAAAAAAGATACATTGCAAATGATAACGCGGGATGTCCTTAATTTAAGTCTGCAAAGGACTTGGCTGTGCGACTTTTAGTTTTCGCGCCACAGCTTTTCAACCTATGCAAAAAATGATAATTTATTCATATATAAAACGCAAAGTAAGGCTTCTGGAATTTTGTCATAACTCACGAAATGGTAGGAGTAAAAAAAAAAAGATACATTGCAAATGATAACTTGGGATGTCCTTAATTCGAATCTGCAAAGGACTTGGATGTGCAACTTTTAGTTTTCGCGCCACAGCTTTTCAACCTATGCAAAAAAGGATAATTTATTCATATATAAAACGCAAAGTAAGGCTTCTGGAATTTTGTTATAACTCACGAAATGGTAGGAGTAAAAAAAAAAGATACATTGCAAATGATAAATTGGGATGTCCTTAATTTAAATCTGCAAAGGACTTGGCTGTGCGACTTTTAGTTTTCGCGCCACAGCTTTTCAACCTATGCAAAAAATGATAATTTATTCATATATAAAACGCAAAGTAAGGCTTCTGGAATTTTGTCATAACTCACGAAATGGTAGGAGTAAAAAAAAAGGATACATTGCAAATGATAACTTGGGATGTCCTTAATTTAAATCTGCAAAGGACTTGGCTGTGCGACTTTTAGTTTTCGCGCCACAGCTTTTCAACCTATGCAAAAAATGATAATTTATTCATATATAAAACGCAAAGTAAGGCTTCTGGAATTTTGTCATAACTCACGAAATGGTAGGAGTAAAAAAAAAGATACATTGCAAATGATAAATTGGGATGTCCCTAATTTAAATCTGCAAAGGACTTGGCTGTGCGACTTTTAGTTTTCGCGCCACAGCTTTTCAACCTATGCAAAAAATGATAATTTATTCATATATAAAACGCAAAGTAAGGCTTCTGGAATTTTGTCATAACTCACGAAATGGTAGGAGTAAAAAAAAAAGATACATTGCAAATGATAACTTGGGATGTCCTTAATTCGAATCTGCAAAGAACTTGGATGTGCGACTTTTAGTTTTCGCGCCACAGCTTTTCAACCTATGCAAAAAATGATAATTTATTCATATATAAAACGCAAAGTAAGGCTTCTGGAATTTTGTCATAACTCACGAAATGGTAGGAGTAAAAAAAAAAGATACATTGCAAATGATAAATTGGGATGTTCCTAATTTAAATCTGCAAAGGACTTGGCTGTGCGACTTTTAGTTTTCGCGCCACAGCTTTTCAACCTATGCAAAAAATGATAATTTATTCATATATAAAACGCAAAGTAAGGCTTCTGGAATTTTGTCATAACTCACGAAATGGAAGGAGTAAAAAAAAAAGATACATTGCAAATGATAACTTGGGATGTCCTTAATTTAAATCTGCAAATGACTTGGATGTGTGACTTTTAGTTTTCGCGCCACAGCTTTTCAACCTATGCAAAAAATGATAATTTATTCATATATAAAACGCAAAGTAAGGCTTCTGAAATTTTGTCATAACTCACGAAATGGTAGGAGTAAAAAAAAAGATACATTGCAAATGATAACTTGGGATGTCCTTAATTCAAATCTGCAAAGGACTTGGCTGTGCGACTTTTAGTTTTCGCGCCACAGCTTTTCAACCTATGCAAAAAATGATAATTTATTCATATATAAAACGCAAAGTAAGGCTTCGGGAATTTTGTCATAACTCACGAAATGGTAGGAGTAAAAAAAAAGATACATTGCAAATGATAAATTGGGATGTCCCTAATTTAAATCTGCAAAGGACTTGGCTGTGCGACTTTTAGTTTTCGCGCCACAGCTTTTCAACCTATGCAAAAAATGATAATTTATTCATATATAAAACGCAAAGTAAGGCTTCTGGAATTTTGTCATAACTCACGAAATGGTAGGAGTAAAAAAAAAAGATACATTGCAAATGATAACTTGGGATGTCCTTAATTCGAATCTGCAAAGAACTTGGATGTGCGACTTTTAGTTTTCGCGCCACAGCTTTTCAACCTATGCAAAAAATGATAATTTATTCATATATAAAACGCAAAGTAAGGCTTCTGGAATTTTGTCATAACTCACGAAATGGTAGGAGTAAAAAAAAAAGATACATTGCAAATGATAAATTGGGATGTTCTTAATTTAAATCTGCAAAGGACTTGGCTGTGCGACTTTTAGTTTTCGCGCCACAGCTTTTCAACCTATGCAAAAAATGATAATTTATTCATATATAAAACGCAAAGTAAGGCTTCTGGAATTTTGTCATAACTCACGAAATGGAAGGAGTAAAACAAAAAGATACATTACAAATGATAACTTGGGATGTCCTTAATTTAAATCTGCAAAGGACTTGGCTGTGTGACTTTTAGTTTTCGCGCCACAGCTTTTCAACCTATGCAAAAAATGATAATTTATTCATATATAAAACGCAAAGTAAGGCTTCTGGAATTTTGTCATAACTCACGAAATGGTAGGAGTAAAAAAAAAAATACATTGCAAATGATAACTTGGGATGTCCTTAATTCAAATCTGCAAAGAACTTGGATGTGCGACTTTTAGTTTTCGCGCCACAGCTTTTCAACCTATGCAAAAAATGATAATTTATTCATATATAAAACGCAAAGTAAGGCTTCTGGAATTTTGTCATAACTCACGAAATGGTAGGAGTAAAAAAAAAAGATACATTGCCAATGATAACGCGGGATGTCCTTAATTCGAATCTGCAAAGCACTTGGCTGTGCAACTTTTAGTTTTCGCGCCACAGCTTTTCAACCTATGCAAAAAATGATAATTTATTCATATATAAAACGCAAAGTAAGGCTTCTGGAATTTTGTCATAACTCACGAAATGGTAGGAGTAAAAAAAAAAAGATACATTGCTAATGATAAATTGGGATGTCCTTAATTTAAATCTGCAAAGGACTTGGCTGTGCGACTTTTAGTTTTCGCGCCACAGCTTTTCAACCTATGCAAAAAATGATAATTTATTCATATATAAAACGCAAAGTAAGGCTTCTGGAATTTTGTCATAACTCACGAAATGGTAGGAGTAAAAAAAAAGATACATTGCAAATGATAAAATGGGATGTCCTTAATTTAAATCTGCAAAGGACTTGGCTGTGCAACTTTTAGTTTTCGCGCCACAGCTTTTCAACCTATGCAAAAAATGATAATTTATTCATATATAAAACGCAAAGTAAGGCTTCGGGAATTTTGTCATAACTCACGAAATGGTAGGAGTAAAAAAAAAGATACATTGCAAATGATAACTTGGGATGTCCTTAATTTAAATCTGCAAAGGACTTGGCTGTGCGACTTTTAGTTTTCGCGCCACAGCTTTTCAACCTATGCAAAAAATGATAATTTATTCATATATAAAACGCAAAGTAAGGCTTCTGGAATTTTGTCATAACTCACGAAATGGTAGGAGTAAAAAAAAAGATACATTGCAAATGATAAATTGGGATGTCCTTAATTTAAATCTGCAAAGGACTTGGCTGTGCAACTTTTAGTTTTCGCGCCACAGCTTTTCAACCTATGCAAAAAATGATAATTTATTCATATATAAAACGCAAAATAAGGCTTCTGGAATTTTGTCATAACTCACGAAATAGTAGGAGTAAAAAAAAAAGATACATTGCAAATGATAACTTGGGATGTCCTTAATTTAAATCTGCAAAGGACTTAGATGTGTGACTTTTAGTTTTCGCGCCACAGCTTTTCAACCTATGCAAAAAATGATAATTTATTCATATATAAAACGCAAAGTAAGGCTTCTGGAATTTTGTCATAACTCACGAAATGGTAGGAGTAAAAAAAAAGATACATTGCAAATGATAACTTGGGATGTCCTTAATTCAAATCTGCAAAGAACTTGGATGTGCCACTTTTAGTTTTCGCGCCACAGCTTTTCAACCTATGCAAAAAATGATAATTTATTCATATATAAAACCCAAAGTAAGGCTTCTGGAATTTTGTCATAACTCACGAAATGGTAGGAGTAAAAAAAAAGATACATTGCAAATGATAAATTGGGATGTCCTTAATTTAAATCTGCAAAGGACTTGGCTGTGCAACTTTTAGTTTTCGCGCCACAGCTTTTCAACCTATGCAAAAAATGATAATTTATTCATATATAAAACGCAAAGTAAGGCTTCTGGAATTTTGTCATAACTCACGAAATGGTAGGAGTAAAAAAAAAACATACATTGCAAATGATAACTTGGGATGTCCTTAATTTAAATCTGCAAAGGACTTGGCTGTGCAACTTTTAGTTTTCGCGCCACAGCTTTTCAACCAATGCAAAAAATGATAATTTATTCATATATAAAACGCAAAGTAAGGCTTCTGGAATTTTGTCATAACTCACGAAATGGTAGGAGTAAAAAAAAAAAGATACATTGCAAATGATAACTTGGGATGTCCTTAATTTAAATCTGCAAAGGACTTAGATGTGTGACTTTTAGTTTTCGCGCCACAGCTTTTCAACCTATGCAAAAAATGATAATTTATTCATATATAAAACGCAAAGTAAGGCTTCTGGAATTTTGTCATAACTCACGAAATGGTAGGAGTAAAAAAAAAGATACATTGCAAATGATAACTTGGGATGTCCTTAATTCAAATCTGCAAAGAACTTGGATGTGCGACTTTTAGTTTTCGCGCCACAGCTTTTCAACCTATGCAAAAAATGATAATTTATTCATATATAAAACGCAAAGTAAGGCTTCTGGAATTTTGTCATAAATCACGAAATGATAGGAGGAAAAAAAAAGAATACATTGCAAATGATAACTTGGGATGTCCTTAATTTAAATCTGCAAAGCACTTGGATGTGCGACTTTTAGTTTTCGCGCCACAGCTTTTCAACCTATGCAAAAAATGAAAATTTATTCATATATGAAACGCAAAGTAAGGCTTCTGGAATTTTGTCATAACTCACGAAATGGTAGGAGTAAAAAAAAAAGATACATTGCAAATGATAACGCGGGATGTCCTTAATTTAAGTCTGCAAAGGACTTGGCTGTGCGACTTTTAGTTTTCGCGCCACAGCTTTTCAACCTATGCAAAAAATGATAATTTATTCATATATAAAACGCAAAGTAAGGCTTCTGGAATTTTGTCATAACTCACGAAATGGTAGGAGTAAAAAAAAAAAGATACATTGCAAATGATAACTTGGGATGTCCTTAATTCGAATCTGCAAAGGACTTGGATGTGCAACTTTTAGTTTTCGCGCCACAGCTTTTCAACCTATGCAAAAAAGGATAATTTATTCATATATAAAACGCAAAGTAAGGCTTCTGGAATTTTGTCATAACTCACGAAATGGTAGGAGTAAAAAAAAAAGATACATTGCAAATGATAAATTGGGATGTCCTTAATTTAAATCTGCAAAGGACTTGGCTGTGCGACTTTTAGTTTTCGCGCCACAGCTTTTCAACCTATGCAAAAAATGATAATTTATTCATATATAAAACGCAAAGTAAGGCTTCTGGAATTTTGTCATAACTCACGAAATGGTAGGAGTAAAAAAAAAGATACATTGCAAATGATAACTTGGGATGTCCTTAATTCAAATCTGCAAAGAACTTGGATGTGCGACTTTTAGTTTTCGCGCCACAGCTTTTCAACCTATGCAAAAAATGATAATTTATTCATATATAAAACGCAAAGTAAGGCTTCTGGAATTTTGTCATAACTCACGAAATGGTAGGAGTAAAAAAAAAGATACATTGCAAATGATAACTTGGGATGTCCTTAATTCAAATCTGCAAAGAACTTGGATGTGCGACTTTTAGTTTTCGCGCCACAGCTTTTCAACCTATGCAAAAAATGATAATTTATTCATATATAAAACGCAAAGTAAGGCTTCTGGAATTTTGTCATAACTCACGAAACGGTAGGAGTAAAAAAAAAAGATACATTCAAATGATAACTTGGGATGTCCTTAATTCAAATCTGCAAAGAACATGGATGTGCGACTTTTAGTTTTCGCGCCACAGCTTTTCAACCTATGCAAAAAATGATAATTTATTCATATATAAAACGCAAAGTAAGGCTTCTGGAATTTTGTCATAACTCACGAAATGGTAGGAGTAAAAAAAAAAGATACATTGCAAATGATAACGCGGGATGTCCTTAATTCGAATCTGCAAAGCACTTGGATGTGCGACTTTTAGTTTTCGCGCCACAGCTTTTCAACCTATGCAAAAAATGATAATTTATTCATATATAAAACGCAAAGTAAGGCTTCTGGAATTTTGTCATAACTCACGAAATGGTAGGAGTAAAAAAAAAAGATACATTGCAAATGATAACTTGGGATGTCCTTAATTTAAATCTGCAAAGGACTTGGATGTGTGACTTTTAGTTTACGCGCCACAGCTTTTCAACCTATGCAAAAAATGATAATTTATTCATATATAAAACGCAAAATAAGGCTTCTGGAATTTTGTCATAACTCACGAAATGGTAGGAGTAAAAAAAAAAGATACATTGCAAATGATAACTTGGGATGTCCTTAATTTAAATCTGCAAAGGACTTAGATGTGTGACTTTTATTTTCGCGCCACAGCTTTTCAACCTATGCAAAAAATGATAATTTATTCATATATAAAACGCAAAGTAAGGCTTCTGGAATTTTGTCATAACTCACGAAATGGTAGGAGTAAAAGAAAAGATACATTGCAAATGATAACTTGAGATGTCCTTAATTCAAATCTTCAAAGAACTTGGATGTGCGACTTTTAGTTTTCGCGCCACAGCTTTTCAACCTATGCAAAAAATGATAATTTATTCATATATAAAACGCAAAGTAAGGCTTCTGGAATTTTGTCATAACTCACGAAATGGTAGGAGTAAAAAAAAAGATACATCGCAAATGATAAATTGGGATGTCCTTAATTTAAATCTGCAAAGGACTTGGCTGTGCGACTTTTAGTTTTCGCGCCATAGCTTTTCAACCTATGCAAAAAATGATAATATATTCATATATAAAACGCAAAGTAAGGCTTCTGGAATTTTGTCATAACTCACGAAATGGTAGGAGGAAAAAAAAGGACACATTGCAAATGATAACTTGGGATGTCCTTAATTTAAATCTGCAAAGGACTTGGCTGTGTGACTTTTAGTTTTCGCGCCACAGCTTTTCAACCTATGCAAAAAATGATAATTTATTCATATATAAAACGCAAAGTAAGGCTTCTGGAATTTTGTCATAACTCACGAAATGGTAGGAGTAAAAAAAAAAGATACATTGCAAATGATAACTTGGGATGTCCTTAATTTAAATCTGCAAAGGACTTGGCTGTGCGACTTTTAGTTTTCGCGCCACAGCTTTTCAACCTATGCAAAAAATGATAATATATTCATATATAAAACGCAAAGTAAGGCTTCTGGAATTTTGTCATAACTCACGAAATGGTAGGAGGAAAAAAAAAGGACACATTGCAAATGATAACTTGGGATGTCCTTAATTTAAATCTGCAAAGGACTTGGCTGTGTGACTTTTAGTTTTCGCGCCACAGCTTTTCAACCTATGCAAAAAATGATAATTTATTCATATATAAAACGCAAAGTAAGGCTTCTGGAATTTTGTCATAACTCACGAAACGGTAGGAGTAAAAAAAAAAGATACATTCAAATGATAACTTGGGATGTCCTTAATTTAAATCTGCAAAGGACTTGGCTGTGCAACTTTTAGTTTTCGCGCCACAGCTTTTCAACCAATGCAAAAAATGATAATTTATTCATATATAAAACGCAAAGTAAGGCTTCTGGAATTTTGTCATAACTCACGAAATGGTAGGAGTAAAAAAAAAAAGATACATTGCAAATGATAACTTGGGATGTCCTTAATTTAAATCTGCAAAGGACTTAGATGTGTGACTTTTAGTTTTCGCGCCACAGATTTTCAACCTATGCAAAAAATGATAATTTATTCATATATAAAACGCAAAGTAAGGCTTCTGGAATTTTGTCATAACTCACGAAATGGTAGGAGTAAAAAAAAAGATACATTGCAAATGATAACTTGGGATGTCCTTAATTCAAATCTGCAAAGAACTTGGATGTGCGACTTTTAGTTTTCGCGCCACAGCTTTTCAACCTATGCAAAAAATGATAATTTATTCATATATAAAACGCAAAGTAAGGCTTCTGGAATTTTGTCATAACTCACGAAATGATAGGAGGAAAAAAAAAGGATACATTGCAAATGATAACTTGGGATGTCCTTAATTTAAATCTGCAAAGCACTTGGATGTGCGACTTTTAGTTTTCGCGCCACAGCTTTTCAACCTATGCAAAAAATGAAAATTTATTCATATATGAAACGCAAAGTAAGGCTTCTGGAATTTTGTCATAACTCACGAAATGGTAGGAGTAAAAAAAAAAGATACATTGCAAATGATAACGCGGGATGTCCTTAATTTAAGTCTGCAAAGGACTTGGCTGTGCGACTTTTAGTTTTCGCGCCACAGCTTTTCAACCTATGCAAAAAATGATAATTTATTCATATATAAAACGCAAAGTAAGGCTTCTGGAATTTTGTCATAACTCACGAAATGGTAGGAGTAAAAAAAAAAAGATACATTGCAAATGATAACTTGGGATGTCCTTAATTCGAATCTGCAAAGGACTTGGATGTGCAACTTTTAGTTTTCGCGCCACAGCTTTTCAACCTATGCAAAAAAGGATAATTTATTCATATATAAAACGCAAAGTAAGGCTTCTGGAATTTTGTCATAACTCACGAAATGGTAGGAGTAAAAAAAAAAGATACATTGCAAATGATAAATTGGGATGTCCTTAATTTAAATCTGCAAAGGACTTGGCTGTGCGACTTTTAGTTTTCGCGCCACAGCTTTTCAACCTATGCAAAAAATGATAATTTATTCATATATAAAACGCAAAGTAAGGCTTCTGGAATTTTGTCATAACTCACGAAATGGAAGGAGTAAAAAAAAAAGATACATTGCAAATGATAACTTGGGATGTCCTTAATTTAAATCTGCAAATGACTTGGATGTGTGACTTTTAGTTTTCGCGCCACAGCTTTTCAACCTATGCAAAAAATGATAATTTATTCATATATAAAACGCAAAGTAAGGCTTCTGAAATTTTGTCATAACTCACGAAATGGTAGGAGTAAAAAAAAAGATACATTGCAAATGATAACTTGGGATGTCCTTAATTCAAATCTGCAAAGGACTTGGCTGTGCGACTTTTAGTTTTCGCGCCACAGCTTTTCAACCTATGCAAAAAATGATAATTTATTCATATATAAAACGCAAAGTAAGGCTTCGGGAATTTTGTCATAACTCACGAAATGGTAGGAGTAAAAAAAAAGATACATTGCAAATGATAAATTGGGATGTCCCTAATTTAAATCTGCAAAGGACTTGGCTGTGCGACTTTTAGTTTTCGCGCCACAGCTTTTCAACCTATGCAAAAAATGATAATTTATTCATATATAAAACGCAAAGTAAGGCTTCTGGAATTTTGTCATAACTCACGAAATGGTAGGAGTAAAAAAAAAAGATACATTGCAAATGATAACTTGGGATGTCCTTAATTCGAATCTGCAAAGAACTTGGATGTGCGACTTTTAGTTTTCGCGCCACAGCTTTTCAACCTATGCAAAAAATGATAATTTATTCATATATAAAACGCAAAGTAAGGCTTCTGGAATTTTGTCATAACTCACGAAATGGTAGGAGTAAAAAAAAAAGATACATTGCAAATGATAAATTGGGATGTTCTTAATTTAAATCTGCAAAGGACTTGGCTGTGCGACTTTTAGTTTTCGCGCCACAGCTTTTCAACCTATGCAAAAAATGATAATTTATTCATATATAAAACGCAAAGTAAGGCTTCTGGAATTTTGTCATAACTCACGAAATGGAAGGAGTAAAACAAAAAGATACATTACAAATGATAACTTGGGATGTCCTTAATTTAAATCTGCAAAGGACTTGGCTGTGTGACTTTTAGTTTTCGCGCCACAGCTTTTCAACCTATGCAAAAAATGATAATTTATTCATATATAAAACGCAAAGTAAGGCTTCTGGAATTTTGTCATAACTCACGAAATGGTAGGAGTAAAAAAAAAAATACATTGCAAATGATAACTTGGGATGTCCTTAATTCAAATCTGCAAAGAACTTGGATGTGCGACTTTTAGTTTTCGCGCCACAGCTTTTCAACCTATGCAAAAAATGATAATTTATTCATATATAAAACGCAAAGTAAGGCTTCTGGAATTTTGTCATAACTCACGAAATGGTAGGAGTAAAAAAAAAAGATACATTGCCAATGATAACGCGGGATGTCCTTAATTCGAATCTGCAAAGCACTTGGCTGTGCAACTTTTAGTTTTCGCGCCACAGCTTTTCAACCTATGCAAAAAATGATAATTTATTCATATATAAAACGCAAAGTAAGGCTTCTGGAATTTTGTCATAACTCACGAAATGGTAGGAGTAAAAAAAAAAAGATACATTGCTAATGATAAATTGGGATGTCCTTAATTTAAATCTGCAAAGGACTTGGCTGTGCGACTTTTAGTTTTCGCGCCACAGCTTTTCAACCTATGCAAAAAATGATAATTTATTCATATATAAAACGCAAAGTAAGGCTTCTGGAATTTTGTCATAACTCACGAAATGGTAGGAGTAAAAAAAAAGATACATTGCAAATGATAAAATGGGATGTCCTTAATTTAAATCTGCAAAGGACTTGGCTGTGCAACTTTTAGTTTTCGCGCCACAGCTTTTCAACCTATGCAAAAAATGATAATTTATTCATATATAAAACGCAAAGTAAGGCTTCGGGAATTTTGTCATAACTCACGAAATGGTAGGAGTAAAAAAAAAGATACATTGCAAATGATAACTTGGGATGTCCTTAATTTAAATCTGCAAAGGACTTGGCTGTGCGACTTTTAGTTTTCGCGCCACAGCTTTTCAACCTATGCAAAAAATGATAATTTATTCATATATAAAACGCAAAGTAAGGCTTCTGGAATTTTGTCATAACTCACGAAATGGTAGGAGTAAAAAAAAAGATACATTGCAAATGATAAATTGGGATGTCCTTAATTTAAATCTGCAAAGGACTTGGCTGTGCAACTTTTAGTTTTCGCGCCACAGCTTTTCAACCTATGCAAAAAATGATAATTTATTCATATATAAAACGCAAAATAAGGCTTCTGGAATTTTGTCATAACTCACGAAATAGTAGGAGTAAAAAAAAAAGATACATTGCAAATGATAACTTGGGATGTCCTTAATTTAAATCTGCAAAGGACTTAGATGTGTGACTTTTAGTTTTCGCGCCACAGCTTTTCAACCTATGCAAAAAATGATAATTTATTCATATATAAAACGCAAAGTAAGGCTTCTGGAATTTTGTCATAACTCACGAAATGGTAGGAGTAAAAAAAAAGATACATTGCAAATGATAACTTGGGATGTCCTTAATTCAAATCTGCAAAGAACTTGGATGTGCCACTTTTAGTTTTCGCGCCACAGCTTTTCAACCTATGCAAAAAATGATAATTTATTCATATATAAAACCCAAAGTAAGGCTTCTGGAATTTTGTCATAACTCACGAAATGGTAGGAGTAAAAAAAAAGATACATTGCAAATGATAAATTGGGATGTCCTTAATTTAAATCTGCAAAGGACTTGGCTGTGCAACTTTTAGTTTTCGCGCCACAGCTTTTCAACCTATGCAAAAAATGATAATTTATTCATATATAAAACGCAAAGTAAGGCTTCTGGAATTTTGTCATAACTCACGAAATGGTAGGAGTAAAAAAAAAACATACATTGCAAATGATAACTTGGGATGTCCTTAATTTAAATCTGCAAAGGACTTGGCTGTGCAACTTTTAGTTTTCGCGCCACAGCTTTTCAACCAATGCAAAAAATGATAATTTATTCATATATAAAACGCAAAGTAAGGCTTCTGGAATTTTGTCATAACTCACGAAATGGTAGGAGTAAAAAAAAAAAGATACATTGCAAATGATAACTTGGGATGTCCTTAATTTAAATCTGCAAAGGACTTAGATGTGTGACTTTTAGTTTTCGCGCCACAGCTTTTCAACCTATGCAAAAAATGATAATTTATTCATATATAAAACGCAAAGTAAGGCTTCTGGAATTTTGTCATAACTCACGAAATGGTAGGAGTAAAAAAAAAGATACATTGCAAATGATAACTTGGGATGTCCTTAATTCAAATCTGCAAAGAACTTGGATGTGCGACTTTTAGTTTTCGCGCCACAGCTTTTCAACCTATGCAAAAAATGATAATTTATTCATATATAAAACGCAAAGTAAGGCTTCTGGAATTTTGTCATAACTCACGAAATGATAGGAGGAAAAAAAAAGGATACATTGCAAATGATAACTTGGGATGTCCTTAATTTAAATCTGCAAAGCACTTGGATGTGCGACTTTTAGTTTTCGCGCCACAGCTTTTCAACCTATGCAAAAAATGAAAATTTATTCATATATGAAACGCAAAGTAAGGCTTCTGGAATTTTGTCATAACTCACGAAATGGTAGGAGTAAAAAAAAAAGATACATTGCAAATGATAACGCGGGATGTCCTTAATTTAAGTCTGCAAAGGACTTGGCTGTGCGACTTTTAGTTTTCGCGCCACAGCTTTTCAACCTATGCAAAAAATGATAATTTATTCATATATAAAACGCAAAGTAAGGCTTCTGGAATTTTGTCATAACTCACGAAATGGTAGGAGTAAAAAAAAAAAGATACATTGCAAATGATAACTTGGGATGTCCTTAATTCGAATCTGCAAAGGACTTGGATGTGCAACTTTTAGTTTTCGCGCCACAGCTTTTCAACCTATGCAAAAAAGGATAATTTATTCATATATAAAACGCAAAGTAAGGCTTCTGGAATTTTGTCATAACTCACGAAATGGTAGGAGTAAAAAAAAAAGATACATTGCAAATGATAAATTGGGATGTCCTTAATTTAAATCTGCAAAGGACTTGGCTGTGCGACTTTTAGTTTTCGCGCCACAGCTTTTCAACCTATGCAAAAAATGATAATTTATTCATATATAAAACGCAAAGTAAGGCTTCTGGAATTTTGTCATAACTCACGAAATGGTAGGAGTAAAAAAAAAGATACATTGCAAATGATAACTTGGGATGTCCTTAATTCAAATCTGCAAAGAACTTGGATGTGCGACTTTTAGTTTTCGCGCCACAGCTTTTCAACCTATGCAAAAAATGATAATTTATTCATATATAAAACGCAAAGTAAGGCTTCTGGAATTTTGTCATAACTCACGAAATGGTAGGAGTAAAAAAAAAGATACATTGCAAATGATAACTCGGGATGTCCTTAATTCAAATCTGCAAAGAACTTGGATGTGCGACTTTTAGTTTTCGCGCCACAGCTTTTCAACCTATGCAAAAAATGATAATTTATTCATATATAAAACGCAAAGTAAGGCTTCTGGAATTTTGTCATAACTCACGAAACGGTAGGAGTAAAAAAAAAAGATACATTCAAATGATAACTTGGGATGTCCTTAATTCAAATCTGCAAAGAACATGGATGTGCGACTTTTAGTTTTCGCGCCACAGCTTTTCAACCTATGCAAAAAATGATAATTTATTCATATATAAAACGCAAAGTAAGGCTTCTGGAATTTTGTCATAACTCACGAAATGGTAGGAGTAAAAAAAAAAGATACATTGCAAATGATAACGCGGGATGTCCTTAATTCGAATCTGCAAAGCACTTGGATGTGCGACTTTTAGTTTTCGCGCCACAGCTTTTCAACCTATGCAAAAAATGATAATTTATTCATATATAAAACGCAAAGTAAGGCTTCTGGAATTTTGTCATAACTCACGAAATGGTAGGAGTAAAAAAAAAAGATACATTGCAAATGATAACTTGGGATGTCCTTAATTTAAATCTGCAAAGGACTTGGATGTGTGACTTTTAGTTTACGCGCCACAGCTTTTCAACCTATGCAAAAAATGATAATTTATTCATATATAAAACGCAAAATAAGGCTTCTGGAATTTTGTCATAACTCACGAAATGGTAGGAGTAAAAAAAAAAGATACATTGCAAATGATAACTTGGGATGTCCTTAATTTAAATCTGCAAAGGACTTAGATGTGTGACTTTTATTTTCGCGCCACAGCTTTTCAACCTATGCAAAAAATGATAATTTATTCATATATAAAACGCAAAGTAAGGCTTCTGGAATTTTGTCATAACTCACGAAATGGTAGGAGTAAAAGAAAAGATACATTGCAAATGATAACTTGAGATGTCCTTAATTCAAATCTTCAAAGAACTTGGATGTGCGACTTTTAGTTTTCGCGCCACAGCTTTTCAACCTATGCAAAAAATGATAATTTATTCATATATAAAACGCAAAGTAAGGCTTCTGGAATTTTGTCATAACTCACGAAATGGTAGGAGTAAAAAAAAAGATACATCGCAAATGATAAATTGGGATGTCCTTAATTTAAATCTGCAAAGGACTTGGCTGTGCGACTTTTAGTTTTCGCGCCATAGCTTTTCAACCTATGCAAAAAATGATAATATATTCATATATAAAACGCAAAGTAAGGCTTCTGGAATTTTGTCATAACTCACGAAATGGTAGGAGGAAAAAAAAGGACACATTGCAAATGATAACTTGGGATGTCCTTAATTTAAATCTGCAAAGGACTTGGCTGTGTGACTTTTAGTTTTCGCGCCACAGCTTTTCAACCTATGCAAAAAATGATAATTTATTCATATATAAAACGCAAAGTAAGGCTTCTGGAATTTTGTCATAACTCACGAAATGGTAGGAGTAAAAAAAAAAGATACATTGCAAATGATAACTTGGGATGTCCTTAATTTAAATCTGCAAAGGACTTGGCTGTGCGACTTTTAGTTTTCGCGCCACAGCTTTTCAACCTATGCAAAAAATGATAATATATTCATATATAAAACGCAAAGTAAGGCTTCTGGAATTTTGTCATAACTCACGAAATGGTAGGAGGAAAAAAAAAGGACACATTGCAAATGATAACTTGGGATGTCCTTAATTTAAATCTGCAAAGGACTTGGCTGTGTGACTTTTAGTTTTCGCGCCACAGCTTTTCAACCTATGCAAAAAATGATAATTTATTCATATATAAAACGCAAAGTAAGGCTTCTGGAATTTTGTCATAACTCACGAAACGGTAGGAGTAAAAAAAAAAGATACATTCAAATGATAACTTGGGATGTCCTTAATTTAAATCTGCAAAGGACTTGGCTGTGCAACTTTTAGTTTTCGCGCCACAGCTTTTCAACCAATGCAAAAAATGATAATTTATTCATATATAAAACGCAAAGTAAGGCTTCTGGAATTTTGTCATAACTCACGAAATGGTAGGAGTAAAAAAAAAAAGATACATTGCAAATGATAACTTGGGATGTCCTTAATTTAAATCTGCAAAGGACTTAGATGTGTGACTTTTAGTTTTCGCGCCACAGATTTTCAACCTATGCAAAAAATGATAATTTATTCATATATAAAACGCAAAGTAAGGCTTCTGGAATTTTGTCATAACTCACGAAATGGTAGGAGTAAAAAAAAAGATACATTGCAAATGATAACTTGGGATGTCCTTAATTCAAATCTGCAAAGAACTTGGATGTGCGACTTTTAGTTTTCGCGCCACAGCTTTTCAACCTATGCAAAAAATGATAATTTATTCATATATAAAACGCAAAGTAAGGCTTCTGGAATTTTGTCATAACTCACGAAATGATAGGAGGAAAAAAAAAGGATACATTGCAAATGATAACTTGGGATGTCCTTAATTTAAATCTGCAAAGCACTTGGATGTGCGACTTTTAGTTTTCGCGCCACAGCTTTTCAACCTATGCAAAAAATGAAAATTTATTCATATATGAAACGCAAAGTAAGGCTTCTGGAATTTTGTCATAACTCACGAAATGGTAGGAGTAAAAAAAAAAGATACATTGCAAATGATAACGCGGGATGTCCTTAATTTAAGTCTGCAAAGGACTTGGCTGTGCGACTTTTAGTTTTCGCGCCACAGCTTTTCAACCTATGCAAAAAATGATAATTTATTCATATATAAAACGCAAAGTAAGGCTTCTGGAATTTTGTCATAACTCACGAAATGGTAGGAGTAAAAAAAAAAAGATACATTGCAAATGATAACTTGGGATGTCCTTAATTCGAATCTGCAAAGGACTTGGATGTGCAACTTTTAGTTTTCGCGCCACAGCTTTTCAACCTATGCAAAAAAGGATAATTTATTCATATATAAAACGCAAAGTAAGGCTTCTGGAATTTTGTCATAACTCACGAAATGGTAGGAGTAAAAAAAAAAGATACATTGCAAATGATAAATTGGGATGTCCTTAATTTAAATCTGCAAAGGACTTGGCTGTGCGACTTTTAGTTTTCGCGCCACAGCTTTTCAACCTATGCAAAAAATGATAATTTATTCATATATAAAACGCAAAGTAAGGCTTCTGGAATTTTGTCATAACTCACGAAATGGTAGGAGTAAAAAAAAAGATACATTGCAAATGATAACTTGGGATGTCCTTAATTCAAATCTGCAAAGAACTTGGATGTGCGACTTTTAGTTTTCGCGCCACAGCTTTTCAACCTATGCAAAAAATGATAATTTATTCATATATAAAACGCAAAGTAAGGCTTCTGGAATTTTGTCATAAATCACGAAATGGTAGGAGTAAAAAAAAAGATACATTGCAAATGATAACTTGGGATGTCCTTAATTCAAATCTGCAAAGAACTTGGATGTGCGACTTTTAGTTTTCGCGCCACAGCTTTTCAACCTATGCAAAAAATGATAATTTATTCATATATAAAACGCAAAGTAAGGCTTCTGGAATTTTGTCATAACTCACGAAACGGTAGGAGTAAAAAAAAAAGATACATTCAAATGATAACTTGGGATGTCCTTAATTCAAATCTGCAAAGAACATGGATGTGCGACTTTTAGTTTTCGCGCCACAGCTTTTCAACCTATGCAAAAAATGATAATTTATTCATATATAAAACGCAAAGTAAGGCTTCTGGAATTTTGTCATAACTCACGAAATGGTAGGAGTAAAAAAAAAAGATACATTGCAAATGATAACGCGGGATGTCCTTAATTCGAATCTGCAAAGCACTTGGATGTGCGACTTTTAGTTTTCGCGCCACAGCTTTTCAACCTATGCAAAAAATGATAATTTATTCATATATAAAACGCAAAGTAAGGCTTCTGGAATTTTGTCATAACTCACGAAATGGTAGGAGTAAAAAAAAAAGATACATTGCAAATGATAACTTGGGATGTCCTTAATTTAAATCTGCAAAGGACTTGGATGTGTGACTTTTAGTTTACGCGCCACAGCTTTTCAACCTATGCAAAAAATGATAATTTATTCATATATAAAACGCAAAATAAGGCTTCTGGAATTTTGTCATAACTCACGAAATGGTAGGAGTAAAAAAAAAAGATACATTGCAAATGATAACTTGGGATGTCCTTAATTTAAATCTGCAAAGGACTTAGATGTGTGACTTTTATTTTCGCGCCACAGCTTTTCAACCTATGCAAAAAATGATAATTTATTCATATATAAAACGCAAAGTAAGGCTTCTGGAATTTTGTCATAACTCACGAAATGGTAGGAGTAAAAGAAAAGATACATTGCAAATGATAACTTGAGATGTCCTTAATTCAAATCTTCAAAGAACTTGGATGTGCGACTTTTAGTTTTCGCGCCACAGCTTTTCAACCTATGCAAAAAATGATAATTTATTCATATATAAAACGCAAAGTAAGGCTTCTGGAATTTTGTCATAACTCACGAAATGGTAGGAGTAAAAAAAAAGATACATCGCAAATGATAAATTGGGATGTCCTTAATTTAAATCTGCAAAGGACTTGGCTGTGCGACTTTTAGTTTTCGCGCCATAGCTTTTCAACCTATGCAAAAAATGATAATATATTCATATATAAAACGCAAAGTAAGGCTTCTGGAATTTTGTCATAACTCACGAAATGGTAGGAGGAAAAAAAAAGGACACATTGCAAATGATAACTTGGGATGTCCTTAATTTAAATCTGCAAAGGACTTGGCTGTGTGACTTTTAGTTTTCGCGCCACAGCTTTTCAACCTATGCAAAAAATGATAATTTATTCATATATAAAACGCAAAGTAAGGCTTCTGGAATTTTGTCATAACTCACGAAATGGTAGGAGTAAAAAAAAAAGATACATTGCAAATGATAACTTGGGATGTCCTTAATTTAAATCTGCAAAGGACTTGGCTGTGCGACTTTTAGTTTTCGCGCCACAGCTTTTCAACCTATGCAAAAAATGATAATTTATTCATATATAAAACGCAAAGTAAGGCTTCTGGAATTTTGTCATAACTCACGAAATGGTAGGAGGAAAAAAAAAGGATACATTGCAAATGATAACTTGGGATGTCCTTAATTTAAATCTGCAAAGCACTTGGATGTGCGACTTTTAGTTTTCGCGCCACAGCTTTTCAACCTATGCAAAAAATGAAAATTTATTCATATATAAAACGCAAAGTAAGGCTTCTGGAATTTTGTCATAACTCACGAAATGGTAGGAGTAAAAAAAAAAGATACATTGCAAATGATAACTTGGGATGTCCTTAATTTAAATCTGCAAAGGACTTGGCTGTGCGACTTTTAGTTTTCGCGCCACAGCTTTTCAACCTATGCAAAAAATGATAATTTATTCATATATAAAACGCAAAGTAAGGCTTCTGGAATTTTGTCATAACTCACGAAATGGTAGGAGTAAAAAAAAAAAGATACATTGCAAATGATAACTTGGGATGTCCTTAATTCGAATCTGCAAAGGACTTGGCTGTGCAACTTTTAGTTTTCGCGCCACAGCTTTTCAACCTATGCAAAAAAGGATAATTTATTCATATATAAAACGCAAAGTAAGGCTTCTGGAATTTTGTCATAACTCACGAAATGGTAGGAGTAAAAAAAAAAGATACATTGCAAATGATAAATTGGGATGTCCTTAATTTAAATCTGCAAAGGACTTGGCTGTGCGACTTTTAGTTTTCGCGCCACAGCTTTTCAACCTATGCAAAAAATGATAATTTATTCATATATAAAACGCAAAGTAAGGCTTCTGGAATTTTGTCATAACTCACGAAATGGTAGGAGTAAAAAAAAAGATACATTGCAAATGATAACTTGGGATGTCCTTAATTCAAATCTGCAAAGAACTTGGATGTGCGACTTTTAGTTTTCGCGCCACAGCTTTTCAACCTATGCAAAAAATGATAATTTATTCATATATAAAACGCAAAGTAAGGCTTCTGGAATTTTGTCATAACTCACGAAATGGTAGGAGTAAAAAAAAAGATACATTGCAAATGATAACTTGGGATGTCCTTAATTCAAATCTGCAAAGAACTTGGATGTGCGACTTTTAGTTTTCGCGCCACAGCTTTTCAACCTATGCAAAAAATGATAATTTATTCATATATAAAACGCAAAGTAAGGCTTCTGGAATTTTGTCATAACTCACGAAACGGTAGGAGTAAAAAAAAAAAAAACATTCAAATGATAACTTGGGATGTCCTTAATTCAAATCTGCAAAGAACATGGATGTGCGACTTTTAGTTTTCGCGCCACAGCTTTTCAACCTATGCAAAAAATGATAATTTATTCATATATAAAACGCAAAGTAAGGCTTCTGGAATTTTGTCATAACTCACGAAATGGTAGGAGTAAAAAAAAAAGATACATTGCAAATGATAACGCGGAATGTCCTTAATTCGAATCTGCAAAGCACTTGGATGTGCGACTTTTAGTTTTCGCGCCACAGCTTTTCAACCTATGCAAAAAATGATAATTTATTCATATATAAAACGCAAAGTAAGGCTTCTGGAATTTTGTCATAACTCACGAAATGGTAGGAGTAAAAAAAAAAGATACATTGCAAATGATAACTTGGGATGTCCTTAATTTAAATCTGCAAAGGACTTGGATGTGTGACTTTTAGTTTTCGCGCCACAGCTTTTCAACCTATGCAAAAAATGATAATTTATTCATATATAAAACGCAAAATAAGGCTTCTGGAATTTTGTCATAACTCACGAAATGGTAGGAGTAAAAAAAAAAGATACATTGCAAATGATAACTTGGGATGTCCTTAATTTAAATCTGCAAAGGACTTAGATGTGTGACTTTTAGTTTTCGCGCCACAGCTTTTCAACCTATGCAAAAAATGATAATTTATTCATATATAAAACGCAAAGTAAGGCTTCTGGAATTTTGTCATAACTCACGAAATGGTAGGAGTAAAAAAAAAGATACATTGCAAATGATAACTTGAGATGTCCTTAATTCAAATCTGCAAAGAACTTGGATGTGCGACTTTTAGTTTTCGCGCCACAGCTTTTCAACCTATGCAAAAAATGATAATTTATTCATATATAAAACGCAAAGTAAGGCTTCTGGAATTTTGTCATAACTCACGAAATGGTAGGAGTAAAAAAAAAGATACATCGCAAATGATAAATTGGGATGTCCTTAATTTAAATCTGCAAACGACTTGGCTGTGCGACTTTTAGTTTTCGCGCCACAGCTTTTCAACCTATGCAAAAAATGATAATTTATTCATATATAAAACGCAAAGTAAGGCTTCTGGAATTTTGTCATAACTCACGAAATGGTAGGAGGAAAAAAAAAGGACACATTGCAAATTATAACTTGGGATGTCCTTAATTTAAATCTGCAAAGGACTTGGCTGTGTGACTTTTAGTTTTCGCGCCACAGCTTTTCAACCTATGCAAAAAATGATAATTTATTCATATATAAAACGCAAAGTAAGGCTTCTGGAATTTTGTCATAACTCACGAAATGGTAAGAGTAAAAAAAAAAGATACATTGCAAATGATAACTTGGGATGTCCTTAATTTAAATCTGCAAAGGACTTGGCTGTGCGACTTTTAGTTTTCGCGCCACAGCTTTTCAACCTATGCAAAAAATGATAATTTATTCATATATAAAACGCAAAGTAAGGCTTCTGGAATTTTGTCATAACTCACGAAATGGTAGGAGTAAAAAAAAAGGATACATTGCAAATGATAACTTGGGATGTCCTTAATTTAAATCTGCAAAGGACTTGGCTGTGCGACTTTTAGTTTTCGCGCCACAGCTTTTCAACCTATGCAAAAAATGATAATTTATTCATATATAAAACGCAAAGTAAGGCTTCTGGAATTTTGTCATAACTCACGAAATGGTAGGAGTAAAAAAAAAAGATACATTGCAAATGATAAATTGGGATGTCCTTAATTTAAATCTGCAAAGGACTTGGCTGTGCAACTTTTAGTTTTCGCGCCACAGCTTTTCAACCTATGCAAAAAAGGATAATTTATTCATATATAAAACGCAAAGTAAGGCTTCTGGAATTTTGTCATAACTCACGAAATGGTAAGAGTAAAAAAAAAAGATACATTGCAAATGATAACTTGGGATATCCTTAATTTAAATCTGCAAAGGACTTGGCTGTGCGACTTTTAGTTTTCGCGCCACAGCTTTTCAACCTATGCAAAAAATGATAATTTATTCATATATAAAACGCAAAGTAAGGCTTCTGGAATTTTGTCATAACTCACGAAATGGTAGGAGTAAAAAAAAAGATACATTGCAAATGATAACTTGGGATGTCCTTAATTCAAATCTGCAAAGAACTTGGATGTGCGAATTTTAGTTTTCGCGCCACAGCTTTTCAACCTATGCAAAAAATGATAATTTATTCATATATAAAACGCAAAGTAAGGCTTCTGGAATTTTGTCATAACTCACGAAATGGTAGGAGTAAAAAAAAAAAATACATTGCAGATGATAACGCGGGATGTCCTTAATTCGAATCTGCAAAGCACTTGGATGTGCGACTTTTAGTTTTCGCGCCACCGCTTTTCAACCTATGCAAAAAATGATAATTTATTCATATATAAAACGCAAAGTAAGGCTTCTGGAATTTTGTCATAACTCACGAAATGGTAGGAGTAAAAAAAAAAGATACAATGCAAATGATAACTTGGGATGTCCTTAATTTAAATCTGCAAAGCACTTGGATGTGCGACTTTTAGTTTTCGCGCCACAGCTTTTCAACCTATGCAAAAAATGATAATTCATTCATATATAAAACGCAAAGTAAGGCTTCTGGAATTTTGTCATAACTCACGAACTGGTAGGAGTAAAAAAAAAAGATACATTGCAAATGATAACTTGAGATGTCGTTAATTCAAATCTGCAAAGAACTTGGATGTGCGACTTTTAGTTTTCGCGCCACAGCTTTTCAACCTATTCAAAAAATGATAATTTATTCATATATAAAACGCAAAGTAAGGCTTCTGGAATTTTGTCATAACTCACGAAATGGTAAAAGTAAAAAAAAAAGCTACATTGCAAATGATAACGCGGGATGTCCTTAATTCGAATCTGCAAAGCACTTGGATGTGCGACTTTTAGTTTTCGCGCCACAGCTTTTCAACCTATGCAAAAAATGATAATTTATTCATATATAAAACGCAAAGTAAGGCTTCTGGAATTTTGTCATAACTCACGAAATGGTAGGAGCAAAAAAAAAAAATACATTGCAAATGATAACTTGGGATGTCCTTAATTTAAATCTGCAAAGGACTTGGATGTGTGACTTTTAGTTTTCGCGCCACAGCTTTTCAACCTATGCAAACAATGATAATTTATTCATATATAAAACGCAAAGTAAGGCTTCTGGAATTTTGTCATAACTCACGAAATGGTAGGAGTAAAAAAAAAGGATACATTGCAAATGATAACTTGGGATGTCCTTAATTTAAATCTGCAAAGGACTTGGCTGTGCGACTTTTAGTTTTCGCGCCACAGCTTTTCAACCTATGCAAAAAATGATAATTTATTCATATATAAAACGCAAAGTAAGGCTTCTGGAATTTTGTCATAACTCACGAAATGGTAGGAGTAAAAAAAAAGATACATTGCAAATGATAACTTGGGATGTCCTTAATTTAAATCTGCAAAGGACTTGGCTGTGCGACTTTTAGTTTTCGCGCCACAGCTTTTCAACCTATGCAAAAAATGATAATTTATTCATATATAAAACGCAAAGTAAGGCTTCTGGAATTTTGTCATAACTCACGAAATGGTAGGAGTAAAAAAAAAAAATACATTGCAAATGATAACTTGGGATGTCCTTAATTCGAATCTGCAAAGGACTTGGCTGTGCAACTTTTAGTTTTCGCGCCACAGCTTTTCAACCTATGCAAAAAAGGATAATTTATTCATATATAAAACGCAAAGTAAGGCTTCTGGAATTTTGTCATAACTCACGAAATGGTAAGAGTAAAAAAAAAAGATACATTGCTAATGATAACTTGGGATGTCCTTAATTTAAATCTGCAAAGGACTTGGCTGTGCGACTTTTAGTTTTCGCGCCACAGCTTTTCAACCTATGCAAAAATTGATAATTTATTCATATATAAAACGCAAAGTAAGGCTTCTGGAATTTTGTCATAACTCACGAAATGGTAGGAGTAAAAAAAAAGATACATTGCAAATGATAACTTGGGATGTCCTTAATTCAAATCTGCAAAGAACTTGGATGTGCGACTTTTAGTTTTCGCGCCACAGCTTTTCAACCTATGCAAAAAATGATAATTTATTCATATATAAAACGCAAAGTAAGGCTTCTGGAATTTTGTCATAACTCACGAAATGGTAGGAGTAAAAAAAAAAGATACATTGCAAATGTTAACGCGGGATGTCCTTAATTCGAATCTGCAAAGAACTTGGATGTGCGACTTTTAGTTTTCGCGCCACAGCTTTTCAACCTATGCAAAAAATGATAATTTATTCATATATAAAACGCAAAGTAAGGCTTCTGGAATTTTGTCATAACTCACGAAATGGTAGGAGTAAAAAAAAAAGATACATTGCAAATGATATCTTGGGATGTCCTTAATTTAAATCTGCAAAGCACTTGGATGTGCGACTTTTAGTTTTCGCGCCACAGCTTTTCAACCTATGCAAAAAATGATAATTTATTCATATATAAAACGCAAAGTAAGGCTTCTGGAATTTTGTCATAACTCACGAAATGGTAGGAGTAAAAAAAAAAGATACATTGCAAATGATAACTTGAGATGTCCTTAATTCAAATCTGCAAAGAACTTGGATGTGCGACTTTTAGTTTTCGCGCCACAGCTTTTCAACCTATGCAAAAAATGATAATTTATTCATATATAAAACGCAAAGTAAGGCTTCTGGAATTTTGTCATAACTCACGAAATGGTAGGAGTAAAAAAAAAGACACATTGCAAATGATAACGCGGGATGTTCTTAATTCGAATCTGCAAAGCACTTGGATGTGCGACTTTTAGTTTTCGCGCCACAGCTTTTCAACCTATGCAAAAAATGATAATTTATTCATATATAAAACGCAAAGTAAGGCTTCTGGAATTTTGTCATAACTCACGAAATGGTAGGAGTAAAAAAAAAGATACATTGCAAATGATAACTTGGGATGTCCTTAATTTAAATCTGCAAAGGACTTGGATGTGTGACTTTTAGTTTTCGCGCCACAGCTTTTCAACCTATGCAAAAAATGATAATTTATTCATATATAAAACGCAAAGTAAGGCTTCTGGAATTTTGTCATAACTCACGAAATGGTAGGAGTAAAAAAAAAGATACATTGCAAATGATAACTTGGGATGTCCTTAATTTAAATCTGCAAAGGACTTGGCTGTGCGACTTTTAGTTTTCGCGCCACAGCTTTTCAACCTATGCAAAAAATGATAATTTATTCATATATAAAACGCAAAGTAAGGCTTCTGGAATTTTGTCATAACTCACGAAATGGTAGGAGTAAAAAAAAAAAATACATTGCAAATGATAACTTGAGATGTCCTTAATTCAAATCTGCAAAGAACTTGGATGTGCGACTTTTAGTTTTCGCGCCACAGCTTTCCAACCTATGCAAAAAATGATAATTTATTCATATATAAAACGCAAAGTAAGGCTTCTGGAATTTTGTCATAACTCACGAAATGGTAGGAGTAAAAAAAAAAGATACATTACAAATGATAACGCGGGATGTCCTTAATTTAAATCTGCAAAGGACTTGGCTGTGCGACTTTTAGTTTTCGCGCCACAGCTTTTCAACCTATGCAAAAAATGATAATTTATTCATATATAAAACGCAAAGTAAGGCTTCTGGAATTTTGTCATAACTCACGAAATGGTAGGAGTAAAAAAAAAGATACATTGCAAATGATAACTTGGGATGTCCTTAATTCAAATCTGCAAAGAACTTGGATGTGCGACTTTTAGTTTTCGCGCCACAGCTTTTCAACCTATGCAAAAAATGATAATTTATTCATATATAAAACGCAAAGTAAGGCTTCTGGAATTTTGTCATAACTCACGAAATGGTAGGAGTAAAAAAAAAAGATACATTGCAAATGATAACTTGAGATGTCCTTAATTTAAATCTGCAAAGAACTTGGCTGTGCGACTTTTAGTTTTCGCGCCCCAGCTTTTCAACCTATGCAAAAAATGATAATTTATTCATATATAAAACGCAAAGTAAGGCTTCTGGAATTTTGTCATAACTCACGAAATGGTAGGAGTAAAAAAAAAGATACATTGCAAATGATAACGCGGGATGTCCTTAATTCGAATCTGCAAAGCACTTGGATGTGCGACTTTTAGTTTTCGCGCCACAGCTTTTCAACCTATGCAAAAAATGATAATTTATTCATATATAAAACGCAAAGTAAGGCTTCTGGAATTTTGTCATAACTTACGAAATGGTAGGAGTAAAAAAAAAGATACATTGCAAATGATAACTTGGGATGTCCTTAATTTAAATCTGCAAAGGACTTGGCTGTGCGACTTTTAGTTTTCGCGCCACAGCTTTTCAACCTATGCAAAAAATGATAATTTATTCATATATAAAACGCAAAGTAAGGCTTCTGGAATTTTGTCATAACTCACGAAATGGTAGGAGTAAAAAAAAAGATACATTGAAAATGATAACTTGGGATGTCCTTAATTTAAATCTGCAAAGGACTTGGCTGTGCGACTTTTAGTTTTCGCGCCACAGCTTTTCAACCTATGCAAAAAATGATAATTTATTCATATATAAAACGCAAAGTAAGGCTTCTGGAATTTTGTCATAACTCACGAAATGGTAGGTGTAAAAAAAAAAAGATACATTGCAAATGATAAATTGGGATGTCCTTAATTTAAATCCAAAGGACTTGGATGTGCAACTTTTAGTTTTCGCGCCACAGCTTTTCAACCTATGCAAAAAAGGATAATTTATTCATATATAAAACGCAAAGTAAGGCTTCTGGAATTTTGTCATAACTCACGAAATGGTAAGAGTAAAAAAAAAAGATACATTGCAAATGATAACGCGGGATGTCCTTAATTCGAATCTGCAAAGCACTTGGATGTGCGACTTTTAGTTTTCGCGCCACAGCTTTTCAACCTATGCAAAAAATGATAATTTATTCATATATAAAACGCAAAGTAAGGCTTCTGGAATTTTGTCATAACTTACGAAATGGTAGGAGTAAAAAAAAAGATACATTGCAAATGATAACTTGGGATGTCCTTAATTTAAATCTGCAAAGGACTTGGATGTGTGACTTTTAGTTTTCGCGCCACAGCTTTTCAACCTATGCAAAAAATGATAATTTATTCATATATAAAACGCAAAGTAAGGCTTCTGGAATTTTGTCATAACTCACGAAATGGTAGGAGTAAAAAAAAAAGATACATTGCAAATGATAACTTGGGATGTCCTTAATTTAAATCTGCAAAGGACTTGGCTGTGCGACTTTTAGTTTTCGCGCCACAGCTTTTCAACCTATGCAAAAAATGATAATTTATTCATATATAAAACGCAAAGTAAGGCTTCTGGAATTTTGTCATAACTCACGAAATGGTAGGAGTAAAAAAAAAAGATACATTGCAAATGATAACTTGAGATGTCCTTAATTTAAATCTGCAAAGAACTTGGCTGTGCGACTTTTAGTTTTCGCGCCCCAGCTTTTCAACCTATGCAAAAAATGATAATTTATTCATATATAAAACGCAAAGTAAGGCTTCTGGAATTTTGTCATAACTCACGAAATGGTAGGAGTAAAAAAAAAGATACATTGCAAATGATAACGCGGGATGTCCTTAATTCGAATCTGCAAAGCACTTGGATGTGCGACTTTTAGTTTTCGCGCCACAGCTTTTCAACCTATGCAAAAAATGATAATTTATTCATATATAAAACGCAAAGTAAGGCTTCTGGAATTTTGTCATAACTCACGAAATGGTAGGAGTAATAAAAAAGGATACATTGCAAATGATAACTTGGGATGTCCTTAATTTAAATCTGCAAAGGACTTGGCTGTGCGACTTTTAGTTTTCGCGCCACAGCTTTTCAACCTATGCAAAAAATGATAATTTATTCATATATAAAACGCAAAGTAAGGCTTCTGGAATTTTGTCATAACTCACGAAATGGTAGGAGTAAAAAAAAAAGATACATTGCAAATGATAACTTGAGATGTCCTTAATTTAAATCTGCAAAGAACTTGGATGTGCGACTTTTAGTTTTCGCGCCACAGCTTTTCAACCTATGCAAAAAATGATAATTTATTCATATATAAAACGCAAAGTAAGGCTTCTGGAATTTTGTCATAACTCACGAAATGGTAGGAGTAAAAAAAAAAGATACATTGCAAATGATAACTTGGGATGTCCTTAATTTAAATCTGCAAAGGACTTGGCTGTGCGACTTTTAGTTTTCGCGCCACAGCCTTTCAACCTATGCAAAAAATGATAATTTATTCATATATAAAACGCAAAGTAAGGCTTCTGGAATTTTGTCATAACTCACGAAATGGTAGGAGTAAAAAAAAAAAGATACATTGCAAATGATAACTTGAGATGTTCTTAATTCAAATCTGCAAAGAACTTGGATGTGTGACTTTTAGTTTTCGCGCCAAAGCTTTTCAACCTATGCAAAAAATGATAATTTATTCATATATAAAACGCAAAGTAAGGCTTCTGGAATTTTGTCATAACTCACGAAATGGTAGGAGTAAAAAAAAAACATACATTGCAAATGATAACTTGGGATGTTCTTAATTTAAATCTGCAAAGGACTTGGCTGTGCGACTTTTAGTTTTCGCGCCACAGCTTTTCAACCTATGCAAAAAATGATAATTTATTCATATATAAAACGCAAAGTAAGGCTTCTGGAATTTTGTCATAACTCACGAAATGGTAGGAGTAAAAAAAAAGATACATTGAAAATGATAACTTGGGATGTCCTTAATTTAAATCTGCAAAGGACTTGGCTGTGCGACTTTTAGTTTTCGCGCCACAGCTTTTCAACCTATGCAAAAAATGATAATTTATTCATATATAAAACGCAAAGTAAGGCTTCTGGAATTTTGTCATAACTCACGAAATGGTAGGTGTAAAAAAAAAAAGATACATTGCAAATGATAAATTGGGATGTCCTTAATTTAAATCCAAAGGACTTGGATGTGCAACTTTTAGTTTTCGCGCCACAGCTTTTCAACCTATGCAAAAAAGGATAATTTATTCATATATAAAACGCAAAGTAAGGCTTCTGGAATTTTGTCATAACTCACGAAATGGTAGGAGTAAAAAAAAAAAAAACATTGCAAATGATAACTTGGGATGTCCTTAATTTAAATCTGCAAAGGACTTGGCTGTGCGACTTTTAGTTTTCGCGCCACAGCTTTTCAACCTATGCAAAAAATGATAATTTATTCATATATAAAACGCAAAGTAAGGCTTCTGGAATTTTGTCATAACTCACGAAATGGTAGGAGTAAAAAAAAAGATACATTGCAAATGATAACTTGGGATGTCCTTAATTCAAATCTGCAAAGAACTTGGATGTACGACTTTTAGTTTTCGCGCCACAGCTTTTCAACCTATGCAAAAAATGATAATTTATTCATATATAAAACGCAAAGTAAGGCTTCTGGAATTTTGTCATAACTCACGAAATGGTAGGAGTAAAAAAAAAAGATACATTGCAAATGATAAATTGGGATGTCCTTAATTTAAATCTGCAAAGCACTTGGATGTGTGACTTTTAGTTTTCGCGCCACAGCTTTTCAACCTATGCAAAAAATGATAATTTATTCATATATAAAACGCAAAGTAAGGCTTCTGGAATTTTGTCATAACTCACGAAATGGTAGGAGTAAAAAAAAAAGATACAATGCAAATGATAACTTGGGATGTCCTTAATTTAAATCTGCAAAGCACTTGGATGTGCGACTTTTAGTTTTCGCGCCACAGCTTTTCAACCTATGCAAAAAATGATAATTTATTCATATATAAAACGCAAAGTAAGGCTTCTGGAATTTTGTCATAACTCACGAAATGGTAGGAGTAAAAAAAAAAGATACATTGCAAATGATAACTTGAGATGTCCTTAATTCAAATCTGCAAAGCACTTGGATGTGCGACTTTTAGTTTTCGCGCCACAGCTTTTCAACCTATGCAAAAAATGATAATTTATTCATATATAAAACGCAAAGTAAGGCTTCTGGAATTTTGTCATAACTCACGAAATGGTTGGAGTACAAAAAAAGATACATTGCAAATGATAACTTGGGATGTCCTTAATTTAAATCTGCAAAGGACTTGGATGTGTGACTTTTAGTTTTCGCGGCACAGCTTTTCAACCTATGCAAAAAATGATAATTTATTCATATATAAAACGCAAAGTAAGGCTTCTGGAATTTTGTCATAACTCACGAAATGGTAGGAGTAAAAAAAAAAGATACATTGCAAATGATAAATTGGGATGTCCTTAATTTAAATCTGCAAAGGACTTGGCTGTGCAACTTTTAGTTTTCGCGCCACAGCTTTTCAACCTATGCAAAAAAGGATAATTTATTCATATATAAAACGCAAAGTAAGGCTTCTGGAATTTTGTCATAACTCACGAAATGGTAGGAGTAAAAAAAAAGATACATTGCAAATGATAACTTGGGATGTCCTTAATTCAAATCTGCAAAGAACTTGGATGTGCGACTTTTAGTTTTCGCGCCACAGCTTTTCAACCTATGCAAAAAATGATAATTTATTCATATATAAAACGCAAAGTAAGGCTTCTGGAATTTTGTCATAACTCACGAAATGGTAGGAGTAAAAAAAAAAGATACATTGCAAATGATAACTTGGGATGTCTTTAATTTAAATCTGCAAAGGACTTGGATGTGTGACTTCTAGTTTTCGCGCCACAGCTTTTCAACCTATGCAAAAAATGATAATTAATTCATATATAAAACGCAAAGTAAGGCTTCTGGAATTTTGTCATAACTCACGAAATGGTAGGAGTAAAAAAAAAGGATACATTGCAAATGATAACTTGAGATGTCCTTAATTCAAATCTGCAAAGAACTTGGATGTGCGACTTTTAGTTTTCGCGCCACAGCTTTTCAACCTATGCAAAAAATGATAATTTATTCATATATAAAACGCAAAGTAAGGCTTCTGGAATTTTGTCATAACTCACGAAATGGTAAGAGTAAAAAAAAAAGATACATTGCAAATGATAACGCGGGATGTCCTTAATTCGAATCTGCAAAGCACTTGGATGTGCGACTTTTAGTTTTCGCGCCACAGCTTTTCAACCTATGCAAAAAATGATAATTTATTCATATATAAAACGCAAAGTAAGGCTTCTGGAATTTTGTCATAACTCACGAAATGGTAGAAGTAAAAAAAAAAGCTACATTGCAAATGATAACGCGGGATGTCCTTAATTCGAATCTGCAAAGCACTTGGATGTGCGACTTTTAGTTTTCGCGCCACAGCTTTTCAACCTATGCAAAAAATGATAATTTATTCATATATAAAACGCAAAGTAAGGCTTCTGGAATTTTGTCATAACTCACGAAATGGTAGGAGTAAAAAAAAAAGATACATAGCAAATGATAAATTGGGATGTCCTTAATTTAAATCTGCAAAGGACTTGGCTGTGCAACTTTTAGTTTTCGCGCCACAGCTTTTCAACCTATGCAAAAAAGGATAATTTATTCATATATAAAACGCAAAGTAAGGCTTCTGGAATTTTGTCATAACTCACGAAATGGTAGGAGTAAAAAAAAAGATACATTGCAAATGATAACTTGGGATGTCCTTAATTCAAATCTGCAAAGAACTTGGATGTGCGACTTTTAGTTTTCGCGCCACAGCTTTTCAACCTATGCAAAAAATGATAATTTATTCATATATAAAACGCAAAGTAAGGCTTCTGGAATTTTGTCATAACTCACGAAATGGTAGGAGTAAAAAAAAAAGATACATTGCAAATGATAACTTGGGATGTCCTTAATTTAAATCTGCAAAGGACTTGGATATGCGACTTTTAGTTTTCGCGCCACAGCTTTTCAACCTATGCAAAAAATGATAATTTATTCATATATAAAACGCAAAGTAAGGCTTCTGGAATTTTGTCATAACTCACGAAATGGTAGGAGTAAAAAAAAAGGATACATTGCAAATGATAACTTGAGATGTCCTTAATTCAAATCTGCAAAGAACTTGGATGTGCGACTTTTAGTTTTCGCGCCACAGCTTTTCAACCTATGCAAAAAATGATAATTTATTCATATATAAAACGCAAAGTAAGGCTTCTGGAATTTTGTCATAACTCACGAAATGGTAAGAGTAAAAAAAAAAGATACATTGCAAATGATAACGCGGGATGTCCTTAATTCGAATCTGCAAAGCACTTGGATGTGCGACTTTTAGTTTTCGCGCCACAGCTTTTCAACCTATGCAAAAAATGATAATTTATTCATATATAAAACGCAAAGTAAGGCTTCTGGAATTTTGTCATAACTCACGAAATGGTAGAAGTAATAAAAAAGGATACATTGCAAATGATAACTTGGGATGTCCTTAATTTAAATCTGCAAAGGACTTGGCTGTGCGACTTTTAGTTTTCGCGCCACAGCTTTTCAACCTATGCAAAAAATGATAATTTATTCATATATAAAACGCAAAGTAAGGCTTCGGGAATTTTGTCATAACTCACGAAATGGTAGGAGTAAAAAAAAAAGATACATTGCAAATGATAACGCGGGATGTCCTTAATTCGAATCTGCAAAGCACTTGGATGTGCGACTTTTAGTTTTCGCGCCACAGCTTTTCAACCTATGCAAAAAATGATAATTTATTCATATATAAAACGCAAAGTAAGGCTTCTGGAATTTTGTCATAACTCACGAAATGGTAGGAGTAAAAAAAAAAGATACATTGCAAATGATAACTTGGGATGTCCTTAATTTAAATCTGCAAAGGACTTGGATGTGTGACTTTTAGTTTTCGCGCCACAGCTTTTCAACCTATGCAAAAAATGATAATTTATTCATATATAAAACGCAAAGTAAGGCTTCTGGAATTTTGTCATAACTCACGAAATGGTAGGAGTAAAAAAAAAAGATACATTGCAAATGATAACTTGGGATGTCCTTAATTTAAATCTGCAAAGGACTTGGATGTGTGACTTTTAGTTTTCGCGCCACAGCTTTTCAACCTATGCAAAAAATGATAATTTATTCATATATAAAACGCAAAGTAAGGCTTCTGGAATTTTGTCATAACTCACGAAATGGTAGGAGTAAAAAAAAAAGATACATTGCAAATGATAACTTGGGATGTCCTTAATTTAAATCTGCAAAGGACTTGGCTGTGCGACTTTTAGTTTTCGCGCCACAGCTTTTCAACCTATGCAAAAAATGATAATTTATTCATATATAAAACGCAAAGTAAGGCTTCTGGAATTTTGTCATAACTCACGAAATGGTAAGAGTAAAAAAAAAAGATACATTGCAAATGATAACTTGAAATGTCCTTAATTAAAATCTGCAAAGAACTTGGATGTGCGACTTTTAGTTTTCGCGCCACAGCTTTTCAACCTATGCAAAAAATGATAATTTATTCATATATAAAACGCAAAGTAAGGCTTCTGGAATTTTGTCATAACTCACGAAATGGTAGGAGTAAAAAAAAAGATACATTGCAAATGATAACTTGAGATGTCCTTAATTCAAATCTGCAAAGAACTTGGATGTGCGACTTTTAGTTTTCGCGCCCCAGCTTTTCAACCTATGCAAAAAATGATAATTTATTCATATATAAAACGCAAAGTAAGGCTTCTGGAATTTTGTCATAACTCACGAAATGGTAGGAGTAAAAAAAAAAGATACATTGCAAATGATAACGCGGGATGTCCTTAATTCGAATCTGCAAAGCACTTGGATGTGCGACTTTTAGTTTTCGCGCCACAGCTTTTCAACCTATGCAAAAAATGATAATTTATTCATATATAAAACGCAAAGTAAGGCTTCTGGAATTTTGTCATAACTCACGAAATGGCAGGAGTAATAAAAAAGGATACATTGCAAATGATAACTTGGGATGTCCTTAATTTAAATCTGCAAAGGACTTGGCTGTGTGACTTTTAGTTTTCGCGCCACAGCTTTTCAACCTATGCAAAAAATGATAATTTATTCATATATAAAACGCAAAGTAAGGCTTCTGGAATTTTGTCATAACTCACGAAATGGTAGGAGTAAAAAAAAAAGATACATTGCAAATGATAACTTGAGATGTCCTTAATTCAAATCTGCAAAGGACTTGGATGTGTGACTTTTAGTTTTCGCGCCACAGCTTTTCAACCTATGCAAAAAATGATAATTTATTCATATATAAAACGCAAAGTAAGGCTTCTGGAATTTTGTCATAACTCACGAAATGGTAGGAGTAAAAAAAAAAGATACATTGCAAATGATAACTTGGGATGTCCTTAATTTAAATCTGCAAAGGACTTGGCAGTGCGACTTTTAGTTTTCGCGCCACAGCTTTTCAACCTATGCAAAAAATGATAATTTATTCATATATAAAACGCAAAGTAAGGCTTCTGGAATTTTGTCATAACTCACGAAATGGTAGGAGTAAAAAAAAAAGATACATTGCAAATGATAAATTGGGATGTCCTTAATTTAAATCTGCAAAGGACTTGGCTGTGCAACTTTTAGTTTTCGCGCCACAGCTTTTCAACCTATGCAAAAAAGGATAATTTATTCATATATAAAACGCAAAGTAAGGCTTCTGGAATTTTGTCATAACTCACGAAATGGTAGGAGTAAAAAAAAAAGATACATTGCAAATGATAACTTGGGATGTCCTTAATTTAAATCTGCAAAGGACTTGGCTGTGCGACTTTTAGTTTTCGCGCCACAGCTTTTCAACCTATGCAAAAAATGATAATTTATTCATATATAAAACGCAAAGTAAGGCTTCTGGAATTTTGTCATAACTCACGAAATGGTAGGAGTAAAAAAAAAGATACATTGCAAATGATAACTTGGGATGTCCTTAATTCAAATCTGCAAAGAACTTGGATGTGCGACTTTTAGTTTTCGCGCCACAGCTTTTCAACCTATGCAAAAAATGATAATTTATTCATATATAAAACGCAAAGTAAGGCTTCTGGAATTTTGTCATAACTCACGAAATGGTAGGAGTAAAAAAAAAGATACATTGCAAATGATAACTTGGGATGTCCCTAATTTGAATCTGCAAAGAACTTGGATGTGCGACTTTTAGTTTTCGCGCCACAGCTTTTCAACCTATGCAAAAAATGATAATTTATTCATATATAAAACGCAAAGTAAGGCTTCTGGAATTTTGTCATAACTCACGAAATGGTAGGAGTAAAAAAAAAGATACATCGCAAATGATAAATTGGGATGTCCTTAATTTAAATCTGCAAAGGACTTGGCTGTGCGACTTTTAGTTTTCGCGCCACAGCTTTTCAACCTATGCAAAAAATGATAATTTATTCATATATAAAACGCAAAGTAAGGCTTCTGGAATTTTGTCATAACTCACGAAATGGTAGTAGTAAAAAAAAAAAAGATACATTGCAAATGATAACTTGGGATGTCCTTAATTTAAATCTGCAAAGGACTTGGATGTGTGACTTTTAGTTTTCGCGCCACAGCTTTTCAACCTATGCAAAAAATGATAATTTATTCATATATAAAACGCAAAGTAAGGCTTCTGGAATTTTGTCATAACTCACGAAATGGTAGGAGTAAAAAAAAAAGATACATTGCAAATGATAACTTGGGATGTCCTTAATTTAAATCTGCAAAGGACTTGGCTGTGCGACTTTTAGTTTTCGCGCCACAGCTTTTCAACCTATGCAAAAAATGATAATTTATTCATATATAAAACGCAAAGTAAGGCTTCTGGAATTTTGTCATAACTCACGAAATGGTAGGAGTAAAAAAAAAGATACATTGCAATTTGCAAATGATAACTTGGGATGTCCTTAATTCAAATCTGCAAAGAACTTGGATGTGCGACTTTTAGTTTTCGCGCCACAGCTTTTCAACCTATGCAAAAAATGATAATTTATTCATATATAAAACGCAAAGTAAGGCTTCTGGAATTTTGTCATAACTCACGAAATGGTGGGAGTAAAAAAAAAAGATACATTGCAAATGATAACGCGGGATGCCCTTAATTTAAATCTGCAAAGCACTTGGATGTGCGATTTTAAGTTTTCGCGCCACAGCTTTTCAACCTATGCAAAAAATGATAATTTATTCATATATGAAACGCAAAGTAAGGCTTCTGGAATTTTGTCATAACTCACGAAATGGTAGGAGTAAAAAAAAAAGATACATTGCAAATGATAACTTGAGATGTCCTTAATTCAAATCTGCAAAGAACTTGGATGTGCGACTTTTAGTTTTCGCGCCACAGCTTTTCAACCTATGCAAAAAATGATAATTTATTCATATATAAAACGCAAAGTAAGGCTTCTGGAATTTTGTCATAACTCACGAAATGGTAGGAGTAAAAAAAAAAGAAACATTGCAAATGATAACTTGGGATGTCCTTAATTTAAATCTGCAAAGCACTTGGATGTGCGACTTTTAGTTTTCGCGCCACAGCTTTTCAACCTATGCAAAAAATGATAATTTATTCATATATAAAACGCAAAGTAAGGCTTCTGGAATTTTGTCATAACTCACGAAATGGTAGGAGTAAAAAAAAAAGATACATTGCAAATGATAACTTGGGATGTCCTTAATTCGAATCTGCAAAGCACTTGGATGTGCGACTTTTAGTTTTCGCGCCACAGCTTTTCAACCTATGCAAAAAATGATAATTTATTCATATATAAAACGCAAAGTAAGGCTTCTGGAATTTTGTCATAACTCACGAAATGGTAGGAGTAAAAAAAAAAGATACATTGCAAATGATAACTTGGGATGTCCTTAATTTAAATCTGCAAAGGACTTGGCTGTGAGACTTTTAGTTTTCGCGCCACAGCTTTTCAACCTATGCAAAAAATGATAATTTATTCATATATAAAACGCAAAGTAAGGCTTCTGGAATTTTGTCATAACTCACGAAATGGTAGGAGTAAAAAAAAAGGATACATTGCAAATGATAACTTGGGATGTCCTTAATTTAAATCTGCAAAGGACTTGGCTGTGCGACTTTTAGTTTTCGCGCCACAGCTTTTCAACCTATGCAAAAAATGATAATTTATTCATATATAAAACGCAAAGTAAGGCTTCTGGAATTTTGTCATAACTCACGAAATGGTAGGAGTAAAAAAAAAAGATACATTGCAAATGATAACTTGAGATGTCCTTAATTCAAATCTGCAAAGAACTTGGATGTGCGACTTTTAGTTTTCGCGCCACAGCTTTTCAACCTATGCAAAAAATGATAATTTATTCATATATAAAACGCAAAGTAAGGCTTCTGGAATTTTGTCATAACTCACGAAATGGTAGGAGTAAAAAAAAAGATACATTGCAAATGATAACGCGGGATGTCCTTAATTCGAATCTGCAAAGCACTTGGATGTGCGACTTTTAGTTTTCGCGCCACAGCTTTTCAACCTATGCAAAAAATGATAATTTATTCATATATAAAACGCAAAGTAAGGCTTCTGGAATTTTGTCATAACTCACGAAATGGTAGGAGTAAAAAAAAAAGATACATTGCAAATGATAACTTGGGATGTCCTTAATTTAAATCTGCAAAGGACTTGGATGTGTGACTTTTAGTTTTCGCGCCACAGCTTTTCAACCTATGCAAAAAATGATAATTTATTCATATATAAAACGCAAAGTAAGGCTTCTGGAATTTTGTCATAACTCACGAAATGGTAGGAGTAAAAAAAAAGGATACATTGCAAATGATAACTTGGGATGTCCTTAATTTAAATCTGCAAAGGACTTGGCTGTGCGACTTTTAGTTTTCGCGCCACAGCTTTTCAACCTATGCAAAAAATGATAATTTATTCATATATAAAACGCAAAGTAAGGCTTCTGGAATTTTGTCATAACTCACGAAATGGTAGGAGTAAAAAAAAAAGATACATTGCAAATGATAAATTGGGATGTCCTTAATTTAAATCTGCAAAGGACTTGGCTGTGCAACTTTTAGTTTTCGCGCCACAGCTTTTCAACCTATGCAAAAAATGATAATTTATTCATATATAAAACGCAAAGTAAGGCTTCTGGAATTTTGTCATAACTCACGAAATGGTAGGAGTAATAAAAAAGGATACATTGCAAATGATAACTTGGGATGTCCTTAATTTAAATCTGCAAAGGACTTGGCTGTGCGACTTTTAGTTTTCGCGCCACAGCTTTTCAACCTATGCAAAAAATGATAATTTATTCATATATAAAACGCAAAGTAAGGCTTCGGGAATTTTGTCATAACTCACGAAATGGTAGGAGTAAAAAAAAAGATACATCGCAAATGATAAATTGGGATGTCCTTAATTTAAATCTGCAAAGGACTTGGCTGTGCGACTTTTAGTTTTCGCGCCACAGCTTTTCAACCTATGCAAAAAATGATAATTTATTCATATATAAAACGCAAAGTAAGGCTTCTGGAATTTTGTCATAACTCACGAAATGGTAGTAGTAAAAAAAAAAAAGATACATTGCAAATGATAACTTGGGATGTCCTTAATTTAAATCTGCAAAGGACTTGGATGTGTGACTTTTAGTTTTCGCGCCACAGCTTTTCAACCTATGCAAAAAATGATAATTTATTCATATATAAAACGCAAAGTAAGGCTTCTGGAATTTTGTCATAACTCACGAAATGGTAGGAGTAAAAAAAAAAGATACATTGCAAATGATAACTTGGGATGTCCTTAATTTAAATCTGCAAAGGACTTGGCTGTGCGACTTTTAGTTTTCGCGCCACAGCTTTTCAACCTATGCAAAAAATGATAATTTATTCATATATAAAACGCAAAGTAAGGCTTCTGGAATTTTGTCATAACTCACGAAATGGTAGGAGTAAAAAAAAAGATACATTGCAATTTGCAAATGATAACTTGGGATGTCCTTAATTCAAATCTGCAAAGAACTTGGATGTGCGACTTTTAGTTTTCGCGCCACAGCTTTTCAACCTATGCAAAAAATGATAATTTATTCATATATAAAACGCAAAGTAAGGCTTCTGGAATTTTGTCATAACTCACGAAATGGTGGGAGTAAAAAAAAAAGATACATTGCAAATGATAACGCGGGATGCCCTTAATTTAAATCTGCAAAGCACTTGGATGTGCGATTTTAAGTTTTCGCGCCACAGCTTTTCAACCTATGCAAAAAATGATAATTTATTCATATATGAAACGCAAAGTAAGGCTTCTGGAATTTTGTCATAACTCACGAAATGGTAGGAGTAAAAAAAAAAGATACATTGCAAATGATAACTTGAGATGTCCTTAATTCAAATCTGCAAAGAACTTGGATGTGCGACTTTTAGTTTTCGCGCCACAGCTTTTCAACCTATGCAAAAAATGATAATTTATTCATATATAAAACGCAAAGTAAGGCTTCTGGAATTTTGTCATAACTCACGAAATGGTAGGAGTAAAAAAAAAAGAAACATTGCAAATAATAACTTGGGATGTCCTTAATTTAAATCTGCAAAGCACTTGGATGTGCGACTTTTAGTTTTCGCGCCACAGCTTTTCAACCTATGCAAAAAATGATAATTTATTCATATATAAAACGCAAAGTAAGGCTTCTGGAATTTTGTCATAACTCACGAAATGGTAGGAGTAAAAAAAAAAGATACATTGCAAATGATAACGCGGGATGTCCTTAATTCGAATCTGCAAAGCACTTGGATGTGCGACTTTTAGTTTTCGCGCCACAGCTTTTCAACCTATGCAAAAAATGATAATTTATTCATATATAAAACGCAAAGTAAGGCTTCTGGAATTTTGTCATAACTCACGAAATGGTAGGAGTAAAAAAAAAAGACACATTGCAAATGATAACTTGGGATGTCCTTAATTTAAATCTGCAAAGGACTTGGCTGTGAGACTTTTAGTTTTCGCGCCACAGCTTTTCAACCTATGCAAAAAATGATAATTTATTCATATATAAAACGCAAAGTAAGGCTTCTGGAATTTTGTCATAACTCACGAAATGGTAGGAGTAAAAAAAAAGGATACATTGCAAATGATAACTTGGGATGTCCTTAATTTAAATCTGCAAAGGACTTGGCTGTGCGACTTTTAGTTTTCGCGCCACAGCTTTTCAACCTATGCAAAAAATGATAATTTATTCATATATAAAACGCAAAGTAAGGCTTCTGGAATTTTGTCATAACTCACGAAATGGTAGGAGTAAAAAAAAAAGATACATTGCAAATGATAACTTGAGATGTCCTTAATTCAAATCTGCAAAGAACTTGGATGTGCGACTTTTAGTTTTCGCGCCACAGCTTTTCAACCTATGCAAAAAATGATAATTTATTCATATATAAAACGCAAAGTAAGGCTTCTGGAATTTTGTCATAACTCACGAAATGGTAGGAGTAAAAAAAAAGATACATTGCAAATGATAACGCGGGATGTCCTTAATTCGAATCTGCAAAGCACTTGGATGTGCGACTTTTAGTTTTCGCGCCACAGCTTTTCAACCTATGCAAAAAATGATAATTTATTCATATATAAAACGCAAAGTAAGGCTTCTGGAATTTTGTCATAACTCACGAAATGGTAGGAGTAAAAAAAAAAGATACATTGCAAATGATAACTTGGGATGTCCTTAATTTAAATCTGCAAAGGACTTGGATGTGTGACTTTTAGTTTTCGCGCCACAGCTTTTCAACCTATGCAAAAAATGATAATTTATTCATATATAAAACGCAAAGTAAGGCTTCTGGAATTTTGTCATAACTCACGAAATGGTAGGAGTAAAAAAAAAGGATACATTGCAAATGATAACTTGGGATGTCCTTAATTTAAATCTGCAAAGGACTTGGCTGTGCGACTTTTAGTTTTCGCGCCACAGCTTTTCAACCTATGCAAAAAATGATAATTTATTCATATATAAAACGCAAAGTAAGGCTTCTGGAATTTTGTCATAACTCACGAAATGGTAGGAGTAAAAAAAAAAGATACATTGCAAATGATAAATTGGGATGTCCTTAATTTAAATCTGCAAAGGACTTGGCTGTGCAACTTTTAGTTTTCGCGCCACAGCTTTTCAACCTATGCAAAAAATGATAATTTATTCATATATAAAACGCAAAGTAAGGCTTCTGGAATTTTGTCATAACTCACGAAATGGTAGGAGTAAAAAAAAAAGATACATTGCAAATGATAACTTGGGATGTCCTTAATTTAAATCTGCAAAGAACTTGGATGTGAGACTTTTAGTTTTCGCGCCACAGCTTTTCAACCTATGCAAAAAATGATAATTTATTCATATATAAAACGCAAAGTAAGGCTTCTGGAATTTTGTCATAACTCACGAAACGGTAGGAGTAAAAAAAAAGATACATTGCAAATGATAACTTGAGATGTCCTTAATTCAAATCTGCAAAGCACTTGGATGTGCGACTTTTAGTTTTCGCGCCACAGCTTTTCAACCTATGCAAAAAATGATAATTTATTCATATATAAAACGCAAAGTAAGGCTTCTGGAATTTTGTCATAACTCACGAAATGGTAGGAGTAAAAAAAAAGATATATTGCAAATGATAACTTGGGATGTCCTTAATTTAAATCTGCAAAGAACTTGGATGTGAGACTTTTAGTTTTCGCGCCACAGCTTTTCAACCTATGCAAAAAATGATAATTTATTCATATATAAAACGCAAAGTAAGGCTTCTGGAATTTTGTCATAACTCACGAAATGGTAGGAGTAAAAAAAAAAGATACATTGCAAATGATAAATTGGGATGTCCTTAATTTAAATCTGCAAAGGACTTGGCTGTGCGACTTTTAGTTTTCGCGCCACAGCTTTTCAACCTATGCAAAAAATGATAATTTATTCATATATATAAAACGCAAAGTAAGGCTTCTGGAATTTTGTCATAACTCACGAAATGGTAGGAGTAAAAAAAAAAGATACATTGCAAATGATAACTTGGGATGTCCTTAATTTAAATCTGCAAAGAACTTGGATGTGCGACTTTTAGTTTTCGCGCCACAGCTTTTCAACCTATGCAAAAAATGATAATTTATTCATATATAAAACGCAAAGTAAGGCTTCTGGAATTTTGTCATAACTCACGAAACGGTAGGAGTAAAAAAAAAGATACATTGCAAATGATAACGCGGGATGTCCTTAATTCGAATCTGCAAAGCACTTGGATGTGCGACTTTTAGTTTTCGCGCCACAGCTTTTCAACCTATGCAAAAAATGATAATTTATTCATATATAAAACGCAAAGTAAGGCTTCTGGAATTTTGTCATAACTCACGAAATGGTAGGAGTAAAAAAAAAGATACATTGCAAATGAGAAATTGGGATGTCCTTAATTTAAATCTGCAAAGGACTTGGCTGTGCGACTTTTAGTTTTCGCGCCACAGCTTTTCAGCCTATGCAAAAAATGATAATTTATTCATATATATAAAACGCAAAGTAAGGCTTCTGGAATTTTGTCATAACTCACGAAATGGTAGGAGGAAAAAAAAAGGATACATTGCAAATGATAACTTGGGATGTCCTTAATTTAAATCTGCAAAGCACTTGGATGTGCGACTTTTAGTTTTCGCGCCACAGCTTTTCAACCTATGCAAAAAATGATAATTTATTCATATATAAAACGCAAAGTAAGGCTTCTGGAATTTTGTCATAACTCACGAAATGGTAGGAGTAAAAAAAAAGATACATTGCAAATGATAACTTGGGATGTCCTTAATTTAAATCTGCAAAGGACTTGGCTGTGCGACTTTTAGTTTTCGCGCCACAGCTTTTCAACCTATGCAAAAAATGATAATTTATTCATATATAAAACGCAAAGTAAGGCTTCTGGAATTTTGTCATAACTCACGAAATGGTAAGAGGAAAAAAAAAGGATACATTGCAAATGATAACTTGGGATGTCCTTAATTTAAATCTGCAAAGCACTTGGATGTGCGACTTTTAGTTTTCGCGCCACAGCTTTTCAACCTATGCAAAAAATGATAATTTATTCATATATAAAACGCAAAGTAAGGCTTCTGGAATTTTGTCATAACTCACGAAATGGTAGGAGTAAAAAAAAAGATACATTGCAAATGATAACTTGGGATGTCCTTAATTTAAATCTGCAAAGGACTTGGATGTGCGACTTTTAGTTTTCGCGCCACAGCTTTTCAACCTATGCAAAAAATGATAATTTATTCATATATAAAACGCAAAGTAAGGCTTCTGGAATTTTGTCATAACTCACGAAATGGTAGGAGTAAAAAAAAAGATACATTGCAAATGATAACTTGGGATGTCCTTAATTCAAATCTGCAAAGTACTTGGCTGTGCGACTTTTAGTTTTCGCGCCACAGCTTTTCAACCTATGCAAAAAATGATAATTTATTCATATATAAAACGCAAAGTAAGGCTTCTGGAATTTTGTCATAACTCACGAAATGGTAGGAGTAAAAAAAAAGATACATTGCAAGTGATAAACTGGGATGTCCTTAATTTAAATCTGCAAAGGACTTGGCTGTGCGACTTTTAGTTTTCGCGCCACAGCTTTTCAACCTATGCAAAAAATGATAATTTATTCATATATAAAACGCAAAGTAAGGCTTCTGGAATTTTGTCATAACTCACGAAATGGTAGGAGTAAAAAAAAAGATACATTGCAAATGATAACTTGGGATGTCCTTAATTTAAATCTGCAAAGGACTTGGCTGTGCGACTTTTAGTTTTCGCGCCACAGCTTTTCAACCTATGCAAAAAATGATAATTTATTCATATATAAAACGCAAAGTAAGGCTTCTGGAATTTTGTCATAACTCACGAAATGGTAGGAGTAAAAAAAAAAGATACATTGCAAATAATAACGCGGGATGTCTTTAATTCGAATCTGCAAAGGACTTGGCTGTGCGACTTTTAGTTTTCGCGCCACAGCTTTTCAACCTATGCAAAAAATGATAATTTATTCATATATAAAACGCAAAGTAAGGCTTCTGGAATTTTGTCATAACTCACGAAATGGTAGGAGTAAAAAAAAAAAGATACATTGCAAATGATAACGCGGGATGTCCTTAATTCGAATCTGCAAAGCACTTGGATGTGCGACTTTTAGTTTTCGCGCCACAGCTTTTCAACCTATGCAAAAAATGATAATTTATTCATATATAAAACGCAAAGTAAGGCTTCTGGAATTTTGTCATAACTCACGAAACGGTAGGAGTAAAAAAATAGATACATTGCAAATGATAACGCGGGATGTCCTTAATTCGAATCTGCAAAGCACTTGGATGTGCGACTTTTAGTTTTCGCGCCACAGCTTTTCAACCTATGCAAAAAATGATAATTTATTCATATATAAAACGCAAAGTAAGGCTTCTGGAATTTTGTCATAACTCACGAAATGGTAGGAGTAAAAAAAAAGGATACATTGCAAATGATAACTTGGGATGTCCTTAATTTAAATCTGCAAAGCACTTGGATGTGCGACTTTTAGTTTTCGCACCACAGCTTTTCAACCTATGCAAAAAATGATAATTTATTCATATATAAAACGCAAAGTAAGGCTTCTGGAATTTTGTCATAACTCACGAAATGGTAGGAGTAAAAAAAAAGATACATTGCAAATGATAACTTGGGATGTCCTTAATTTAAATCTGCAAAGGACTTGGCTGTGCGACTTTTAGTTTTCGCGCCACAGCTTTTCAACCTATGCAAAAAATGATAATTTATTCATATATAAAACGCAAAGTAAGGCTTCTGGAATTTTGTCATAACTCACGAAATGGTAGGAGTAAAAAAAAAGGATACATTGCAAATGATAACTTGGGATGTCCTTAATTTAAATCTGCAAAGGACTTGGCTGTGCGACTTTTAGTTTTCGCGCCACAGCTTTTCAACCTATGCAAAAAATGATAATTTATTCATATATAAAACGCAAAGTAAGGCTTCTGGAATTTTGTCATAACTCACGATATGGTAGGAGGAAAAAAAAAGGATACATTGCAAATGATAACTTGGGATGTCCTTAATTTAAATCTGCAAAGCACTTGGATGTGCGACTTTTAGTTTTCGCGCCACAGCTTTTCAACCTATGCAAAAAATGATAATTTATTCATATATAAAACGCAAAGTAAGGCTTCTGGAATTTTGTCATAACTCACGAAATGGTAGGAGTAAAAAAAAAGATACATTGCAAATGATAACTTGGGATGTCCTTAATTTAAATCTGCAAAGGACTTGGATGTGCGACTTTTAGTTTTCGCGCCACAGCTTTTTCAACCTATGCAAAAAATGATAATATATTCATATATAAAACGCAAAGTAAGGCTTCTGGAATTTTGTCATAACTCACGAAATGGTAGGAGTAAAAAAAAAGATACATTGCAAATGATAACTTGGGATGTCCTTAATTCAAATCTGCAAAGTACTTGGCTGTGCGACTTTTAGTTTTCGCGCCACAGCTTTTCAACCTATGCAAAAAATGATAATATATTCATATATAAAACGCAAAGTAAGGCTTCTGGAATTTTGTCATAACTCACGAAATGGTAGGAGTAAAAAAAAAGATACATTGCAAATGATAACTTGAAATGTCCTTAATTCAAATCTGCAAAGAACTTGGATGTGCGACTTTTAGTTTTCGCGCCACAGCTTTTCAACCTATGCAAAAAATGATAATTTATTCATATATAAAACGCAAAGTAAGGCTTCTGGAATTTTGTCATAACTCACGAAATGGTAGGAGTAAAAAAAAAGGATACATTGCAAATGATAACTTGGGATGTCCTTAATTTAAATCTGCAAAGGACTTGGCTGTGCGACTTTTAGTTTTCGCGCCACAGCTTTTCAACCTATGCAAAAAATGATAATTTATTCATATATAAAACGCAAAGTAAGGCTTCTGGAATTTTGTCATAACTCACGAAATGGTAGGAGTAAAAAAAAAAAGATACATTGCAAATGATAAATTGGGATGTCCTTAATTTAAATCTGCAAAGGACTTGGCTGTGCAACTTTTAGTTTTCGCGCCACAGCTTTTCAACCTATGCAAAAAAGGATAATTTATTCATATATAAAACGCAAAGTAAGGCTTCTGGAATTTTGTCATAACTCACGAAATGGTAGGAGTAAAAAAAAAAGATACATTGCAAATGATAACTTGGGATGTCCTTAATTTAAATCTGCAAAGGACTTGGCTGTGCGACTTTTAGTTTTCGCGCCACAGCTTTTCAACCTATGCAAAAAATGATAATTTATTCATATATAAAACGCAAAGTAAGGCTTCTGGAATTTTGTCATAACTCACGAAATGGTAGGAGTAAAAAAAAAAGATACATTGCAAATGATAACTTGGGATGTCCTTAATTTAAATCTGCAATGGACTTGGCTGTGAGACTTTTAGTTTTCGCGCCACAGCTTTTCAACCTATGCAAAAAATGATAATTTATTCATATATAAAACGCAAAGTAAGGCTTCTGGAATTTTGTCATAACTCACGAAATGGTAGGAGTAAAAAAAAAGGATACATTGCAAATGATAACTTGGGATGTCCTTAATTTAAATCTGCAAAGGACTTGGCTGTGCGACTTTTAGTTTTCGCGCCACAGCTTTTCAACCTATGCAAAAAATGATAATTTATTCATATATAAAACGCAAAGTAAGGCTTCTGGAATTTTGTCATAACTCACGAAATGGGAAGAGTAAAAAAAAAAGATACATTGCAAATGATAACTTGAGATGTCCTTAATTCAAATCTGCAAAGAACTTGGATGTGCGACTTTTAGTTTTCGCGCCACAGCTTTTCAACCTATGCAAAAAATGATAATTTATTCATATATAAAACGCAAAGTAAGGCTTCTGGAATTTTGTCATAACTCACGAAATGGTAAGAGTAAAAAAAAAAGATACATTGCAAATGATAACGCGGGATGTCCTTAATTCGAATCTGCAAAGCACTTGGATGTGCGACTTTTAGTTTTCGCGCCACAGCTTTTCAACCTATGCAAAAAATGATAATTTATTCATATATAAAACGCAAAGTAAGGCTTCTGGAATTTTGTCATAACTCACGAAATGGTAGGAGTAAAAAAAAAAGATACATTGCAAATGATAACTTGGGATGTCCTTAATTTAAATCTGCAAAGGACTTGGATGTGTGACTTTTAGTTTTCGCGCCACAGCTTTTCAACCTATGCAAAAAATGATAATTTATTCATATATAAAACGCAAAGTAAGGCTTCTGGAATTTTGTCATAACTCACGAAATGGTAGGAGTAAAAAAAAAGGATACATTGCAAATGATAACTTGGGATGTCCTTAATTTAAATCTGCAAAGGACTTGGCTGTGCGACTTTTAGTTTTCGCGCCACAGCTTTTCAACCTATGCAAAAAATGATAATTTATTCATATATAAAACGCAAAGTAAGGCTTCTGGAATTTTGTCATAACTCACGAAATGGTAGGAGTAAAAAAAAAAGATACATTGCAAATGATAACTTGAGATGTCCTTAATTAAAATCTGCAAAGAACTTGGATGTGCGACTTTTAGTTTTCGCGCCACAGCTTTTCAACCTATGCAAAAAATGATAATTTATTCATATATAAAACGCAAAGTAAGGCTTCTGGAATTTTGTCATAACTCACGAAATGGTAGGAGTAAAAAAAAAGATACATTGCAAATGATAACTTGAGATGTCCTTAATTCAAATCTGCAAAGAACTTGGATGTGCGACTTTTAGTTTTCGCGCCCCAGCTTTTGAACCTATGCAAAAAATGATAATTTATTCATATATAAAACGCAAAGTAAGGCTTCTGGAATTTTGTCATAACTCACGAAATGGTAGGAGTAAAAAAAAAAGATACATTGCAAATGATAACGCGGGATGTCCTTAATTCGAATCTGCAAAGCACTTGGATGTGCGACTTTTAGTTTTCGCGCCACAGCTTTTCAACCTATGCAAAAAATGATAATTTATTCATATATAAAACGCAAAGTAAGGCTTCTGGAATTTTGTCATAACTCACGAAATGGTAGGAGTAATAAAAAAGGATACATTGCAAATGATAACTTGGGATGTCCTTAATTTAAATCTGCAAAGGACTTGGCTGTGTGACTTTTAGTTTTCGCGCCACAGCTTTTCAACCTATGCAAAAAATGATAATTTATTCATATATAAAACGCAAAGTAAGGCTTCTGGAATTTTGTCATAACTCACGAAATGGTAGGAGTAAAAAAAAAAGATACATTGCAAATGATAACTTGAGATGTCCTTAATTCAAATCTGCAAAGGACTTGGATGTGTGACTTTTAGTTTTCGCGCCACAGCTTTTCAACCTATGCAAAAAATGATAATTTATTCATATATAAAACGCAAAGTAAGGCTTCTGGAATTTTGTCATAACTCACGAAATGGTAGGAGTAAAAAAAAAAGATACATTGCAAATGATAACTTGGGATGTCCTTAATTTAAATCTGCAAAGGACTTGGCTGTGCAACTTTTAGTTTTCGCGCCACAGCTTTTCAACCTATGCAAAAAAGGATAATTTATTCATATATAAAACGCAAAGTAAGGCTTCTGGAATTTTGTCATAACTCACGAAATGGTAGGAGTAAAAAAAAAAGATACATTGCAAATGATAACTTGGGATGTCCTTAATTTAAATCTGCAAAGGACTTGGCTGTGCGACTTTTAGTTTTCGCGCCACAGCTTTTCAACCTATGCAAAAAATGATAATTTATTCATATATAAAACGCAAAGTAAGGCTTCTGGAATTTTGTCATAACTCACGAAACGGTAGGAGTAAAAAAATAGATACATTGCAAATGATAACGCGGGATGTCCTTAATTCGAATCTGCAAAGCACTTGGATGTGCGACTTTTAGTTTTCGCGCCACAGCTTTTCAACCTATGCAAAAAATGATAATTTATTCATATATAAAACGCAAAGTAAGGCTTCTGGAATTTTGTCATAACTCACGAAATGGTAGGAGTAAAAAAAAAGGATACATTGCAAATGATAACTTGGGATGTCCTTAATTTAAATCTGCAAAGCACTTGGATGTGCGACTTTTAGTTTTCGCACCACAGCTTTTCAACCTATGCAAAAAATGATAATTTATTCATATATAAAACGCAAAGTAAGGCTTCTGGAATTTTGTCATAACTCACGAAATGGTAGGAGTAAAAAAAAAGATACATTGCAAATGATAACTTGGGATGTCCTTAATTTAAATCTGCAAAGGACTTGGATGTGCGACTTTTAGTTTTCGCGCCACAGCTTTTTCAACCTATGCAAAAAATGATAATATATTCATATATAAAACGCAAAGTAAGGCTTCTGGAATTTTGTCATAACTCACGAAATGGTAGGAGTAAAAAAAAAGATACATTGCAAATGATAACTTGGGATGTCCTTAATTCAAATCTGCAAAGTACTTGGCTGTGCGACTTTTAGTTTTCGCGCCACAGCTTTTCAACCTATGCAAAAAATGATAATTTATTCATATATAAAACGCAAAGTAAGGCTTCTGGAATTTTGTCATAACTCACGAAATGGTAGGAGTAAAAAAAAATGATACATTGCAAATGATAACTTGAAATGTCCTTAATTCAAATCTGCAAAGAACTTGGATGTGCGACTTTTAGTTTTCGCGCCACAGCTTTTCAACCTATGCAAAAAATGATAATTTATTCATATATAAAACGCAAAGTAAGGCTTCTGGAATTTTGTCATAACTCACGAAATGGTAGGAGTAAAAAAAAAGGATACATTGCAAATGATAACTTGGGATGTCCTTAATTTAAATCTGCAAAGGACTTGGCTGTGCGACTTTTAGTTTTCGCGCCACAGCTTTTCAACCTATGCAAAAAATGATAATTTATTCATATATAAAACGCAAAGTAAGGCTTCTGGAATTTTGTCATAACTCACGAAATGGTAGGAGTAAAAAAAAAAAGATACATTGCAAATGATAAATTGGGATGTCCTTAATTTAAATCTGCAAAGGACTTGGCTGTGCAACTTTTAGTTTTCGCGCCACAGCTTTTCAACCTATGCAAAAAAGGATAATTTATTCATATATAAAACGCAAAGTAAGGCTTCTGGAATTTTGTCATAACTCACGAAATGGTAGGAGTAAAAAAAAAAGATACATTGCAAATGATAACTTGGGATGTCCTTAATTTAAATCTGCAAAGGACTTGGCTGTGCAACTTTTAGTTTTCGCGCCACAGCTTTTCAACCTATGCAAAAAATGATAATTTATTCATATATAAAACGCAAAGTAAGGCTTCTGGAATTTTGTCATAACTCACGAAATGGTAGGAGTAAAAAAAAAAGATACATTGCAAATGATAACTTGGGATGTCCTTAATTTAAATCTGCAATGGACTTGGCTGTGAGACTTTTAGTTTTCGCGCCACAGCTTTTCAACCTATGCAAAAAATGATAATTTATTCATATATAAAACGCAAAGTAAGGCTTCTGGAATTTTGTCATAACTCACGAAATGGTAGGAGTAAAAAAAAAGGATACATTGCAAATGATAACTTGGGATGTCCTTAATTTAAATCTGCAAAGGACTTGGCTGTGCGACTTTTAGTTTTCGCGCCACAGCTTTTCAACCTATGCAAAAAATGATAATTTATTCATATATAAAACGCAAAGTAAGGCTTCTGGAATTTTGTCATAACTCACGAAATGGGAAGAGTAAAAAAAAAAGATACATTGCAAATGATAACTTGAGATGTCCTTAATTCAAATCTGCAAAGAACTTGGATGTGCGACTTTTAGTTTTCGCGCCACAGCTTTTCAACCTATGCAAAAAATGATAATTTATTCATATATAAAACGCAAAGTAAGGCTTCTGGAATTTTGTCATAACTCACGAAATGGTAAGAGTAAAAAAAAAAGATACATTGCAAATGATAACGCGGGATGTCCTTAATTCGAATCTGCAAAGCACTTGGATGTGCGACTTTTAGTTTTCGCGCCACAGCTTTTCAACCTATGCAAAAAATGATAATTTATTCATATATAAAACGCAAAGTAAGGCTTCTGGAATTTTGTCATAACTCACGAAATGGTAGGAGTAAAAAAAAAAGATACATTGCAAATGATAACTTGGGATGTCCTTAATTTAAATCTGCAAAGGACTTGGATGTGTGACTTTTAGTTTTCGCGCCACAGCTTTTCAACCTATGCAAAAAATGATAATTTATTCATATATAAAACGCAAAGTAAGGCTTCTGGAATTTTGTCATAACTCACGAAATGGTAGGAGTAAAAAAAAAGGATACATTGCAAATGATAACTTGGGATGTCCTTAATTTAAATCTGCAAAGGACTTGGCTGTGCGACTTTTAGTTTTCGCGCCACAGCTTTTCAACCTATGCAAAAAATGATAATTTATTCATATATGAAACGCAAAGTAAGGCTTCTGGAATTTTGTCATAACTCACGAAATGGTAGGAGTAAAAAAAAAAGATACATTGCAAATGATAACTTGAGATGTCCTTAATTAAAATCTGCAAAGAACTTGGATGTGCGACTTTTAGTTTTCGCGCCACAGCTTTTCAACCTATGCAAAAAATGATAATTTATTCATATATAAAACGCAAAGTAAGGCTTCTGGAATTTTGTCATAACTCACGAAATGGTAGGAGTAAAAAAAAAGATACATTGCAAATGATAACTTGAGATGTCCTTAATTCAAATCTGCAAAGAACTTGGATGTGCGACTTTTAGTTTTCGCGCCCCAGCTTTTGAACCTATGCAAAAAATGATAATTTATTCATATATAAAACGCAAAGTAAGGCTTCTGGAATTTTGTCATAACTCACGAAATGGTAGGAGTAAAAAAAAAAGATACATTGCAAATGATAACGCGGGATGTCCTTAATTCGAATCTGCAAAGCACTTGGATGTGCGACTTTTAGTTTTCGCGCCACAGCTTTTCAACCTATGCAAAAAATGATAATTTATTCATATATAAAACGCAAAGTAAGGCTTCTGGAATTTTGTCATAACTCACGAAATGGTAGGAGTAATAAAAAAGGATACATTGCAAATGATAACTTGGGATGTCCTTAATTTAAATCTGCAAAGGACTTGGCTGTGTGACTTTTAGTTTTCGCGCCACAGCTTTTCAACCTATGCAAAAAATGATAATTTATTCATATATAAAACGCAAAGTAAGGCTTCTGGAATTTTGTCATAACTCACGAAATGGTAGGAGTAAAAAAAAAAGATACATTGCAAATGATAACTTGAGATGTCCTTAATTCAAATCTGCAAAGGACTTGGATGTGTGACTTTTAGTTTTCGCGCCACAGCTTTTCAACCTATGCAAAAAATGATAATTTATTCATATATAAAACGCAAAGTAAGGCTTCTGGAATTTTGTCATAACTCACGAAATGGTAGGAGTAAAAAAAAAAGATACATTGCAAATGATAACTTGGGATGTCCTTAATTTAAATCTGCAAAGGACTTGGCTGTGCAACTTTTAGTTTTCGCGCCACAGCTTTTCAACCTATGCAAAAAAGGATAATTTATTCATATATAAAACGCAAAGTAAGGCTTCTGGAATTTTGTCATAACTCACGAAATGGTAGGAGTAAAAAAAAAAGATACATTGCAAATGATAACTTGGGATGTCCTTAATTTAAATCTGCAAAGGACTTGGCTGTGCGACTTTTAGTTTTCGCGCCACAGCTTTTCAACCTATGCAAAAAATGATAATTTATTCATATATAAAACGCAAAGTAAGGCTTCTGGAATTTTGTCATAACTCACGAAATGGTAGGAGTAAAAAAAAAGATACATTGCAAATGATAACTTGGGATGTCCTTAATTCAAATCTGCAAAGAACTTGGATGTGCGACTTTTAGTTTTCGCGCCACAGCTTTTCAACCTATGCAAAAAATGATAATTTATTCATATATAAAACGCAAAGTAAGGCTTCTGGAATTTTGTCATAACTCACGAAATGGTAGGAGTAAAAAAAAATATACATTGCAAATGATAACTTGGGATGTCCCTAATTTGAATCTGCAAAGGACTTGGCTGTGCGACTTTTAGTTTTCGCGCCACAGCTTTTCAACCTATGCAAAAAATGATAATTTATTCATATATAAAACGCAAAGTAAGGCTTCTGGAATTTTGTCATAACTCACGAAATGGTAGGAGTAAAAAAAAAAGATACATTGCAAATGATAACTTGAGATGTCCTTAATTCAAATCTGCAAAGAACTTGGATGTGCGACTTTTAGTTTTCGCGCCACAGCTTTTCAACCTATGCAAAAAATGATAATTTATTCATATATAAAACGCAAAGTAAGGCTTCTGGAATTTTGTCATAACTCACGAAATGGTAGGAGTAAAAAAAAAAGATACATTGCAAATGTTAACTTGGGATGTCCTTAATTTAAATCTGCAAAGGACTTGGATGTGTGACTTTTAGTTTTCGCGCCACAGCTTTTCAACCTATGCAAAAAATGATAATTTATTCATATATAAAACGCAAAGTAAGGCTTCTGGAATTTTGTCATAACTCACGAAATGGTAGGAGTAAAAAAAAAAGATACATTGCAAATGATAACTTGGGATGTCCTTAATTTAAATCTGCAAAGGACTTGGCTGTGCGACTTTTAGTTTTCGCGCCACAGCTTTTCAACCTATGCAAAAAATGATAATTTATTCATATATAAAACGCAAAGTAAGGCTTCTGGAATTTTGTCATAACTCACGAAATGGTAGGAGTAAAAAAAAAGATACATTGCAATTTGCAAATGATAACTTGGGATGTCCTTAATTAAAATCTGCAAAGAACTTGGATGTGCGACTTTTAGTTTTCGCGCCACAGCTTTTCAACCTATGCAAAAAATGATAATTTATTCATATATAAAACGCAAAGTAAGGCTTCTGGAATTTTGTCATAACTCACGAAATGGTAGGAGTAAAAAAAAAAGATACATTGCAAATGATAACTTGGGATGTCCTTAATTTAAATCTGCAAAGGACTTGGATGTGTGACTTTTAGTTTTCGCGCCACAGCTTTTCAACCTATGCAAAAAATGATAATTTATTCATATATAAAACGCAAAGTAAGGCTTCTGGAATTTTGTCATAACTCACGAAATGGTAGGAGTAAAAAAAAAGGATACATTGCAAATGATAACTTGGGATGTCCTTAATTAAAATCTGCAAAGAACTTGGATGTGCGACTTTTAGTTTTCGCGCCACAGCTTTTCAACCTATGCAAAAAATGATAATTTATTCATATATAAAACGCAAAGTAAGGCTTCTGGAATTTTGTCATAACTCACGAAATGGTAGGAGTAAAAAAAAAGATACATTGCAAATGATAACTTGAGATGTCCTTAATTCAAATCTGCAAAGAACTTGGATGTGCGACTTTTAGTTTTCGCGCCCCAGCTTTTCAACCTATGCAAAAAATGATAATTTATTCATATATAAAACGCAAAGTAAGGCTTCTGGAATTTTGTCATAACTCACGAAATGGTAGGAGTAAAAAAAAAAGATACATTGCAAATGATAACGCGGGATGTCCTTAATTCGAATCTGCAAAGCACTTGGATGTGCGACTTTTAGTTTTCGCGCCACAGCTTTTCAACCTATGCAAAAAATGATAATTTATTCATATATAAAACGCAAAGTAAGGCTTCTGGAATTTTGTCATAACTCACGAAATGGTAGGAGTAATAAAAAAGGATACATTGCAAATGATAACTTGGGATGTCCTTAATTTAAATCTGCAAAGGACTTGGCTGTGTGACTTTTAGTTTTCGCGCCACAGCTTTTCAACCTATGCAAAAAATGATAATTTATTCATATATAAAACGCAAAGTAAGGCTTCTGGAATTTTGTCATAACTCACGAAATGGTAGGAGTAAAAAAAAAGATACATTGCAAATGATAACTTGAGATGTCCTTAATTCAAATCTGCAAAGGACTTGGATGTGTGACTTTTAGTTTTCGCGCCACAGCTTTTCAACCTATGCAAAAAATGATAATTTATTCATATATAAAACGCAAAGTAAGGCTTCTGGAATTTTGTCATAACTCACGAAATGGTAGGAGTAAAAAAAAAAGATACATTGCAAATGATAACTTGGGATGTCCTTAATTTAAATCTGCAAAGGACTTGGCTGTGCAACTTTTAGTTTTCGCGCCACAGCTTTTCAACCTATGCAAAAAAGGATAATTTATTCATATATAAAACGCAAAGTAAGGCTTCTGGAATTTTGTCATAACTCACGAAATGGTAGGAGTAAAAAAAAAAGATACATTGCAAATGATAACTTGGGATGTCCTTAATTTAAATCTGCAAAGGACTTGGCTGTGCGACTTTTAGTTTTCGCGCCACAGCTTTTCAACCTATGCAAAAAATGATAATTTATTCATATATAAAACGCAAAGTAAGGCTTCTGGAATTTTGTCATAACTCACGAAATGGTAGGAGTAAAAAAAAAAGATACATTGCAAATGATAACTTGAGATGTCCTTAATTCAAATCTGCAAAGAACTTGGATGTGCGACTTTTAGTTTTCGCGCCACAGCTTTTCAACCTATGCAAAAAATGATAATTTATTCATATATAAAACGCAAAGTAAGGCTTCTGGAATTTTGTCATAACTCACGAAATGGTAGGAGTAAAAAAAAAAGATACATTGCAAATGATAACGTGGGATGTGCTTAATTCAAATCTGCAAAGCACTTGGATGTGCGACTTTTAGTTTTCGCGCCACAGCTTTTCAACCTATGCAAAAAATGATAATTTATTCATATATAAAACGCAAAGTAAGGCTTCTGGAATTTTGTCATAACTCACGAAATGGTAGGAGTAAAAAAAAAGATACATTGCAAATGATAACTTGGGATGTCCTTAATTTAAATCTGCAAAGGACTTGGCTGTGCGACTTTTAGTTTTCGCGCCACAGCTTTTCAACCTATGCAAAAAATGATAATTTATTCATATATAAAACGCAAAGTAAGGCTTCTGGAATTTTGTCATAACTCACGAAATGGTAGGAGTAAAAAAAAAGATACATTGCAATTTGCAAATGATAACGCGGGATGCCCTTAATTTAAATCTGCAAAGCACTTGGATGTGCGACTTTTAGTTTTCGCGCCACAGCTTTTCAACCTATGCAAAAAATGATAATTTATTCATATATAAAACGCAAAGTAAGGCTTCTGGAATTTTGTCATAACTCACGAAATGGTAGGAGTAAAAAAAAAAAATACATTGCAAATGATAACTTGAGATGTCCTTAATTCAAATCTGCAAAGAACTTGGATGTGCGACTTTTAGTTTTCGCGCCACAGCTTTTCAACCTATGCAAAAAATGATAATTTATTCATATATAAAACGCAAAGTAAGGCTTCTGGAATTTTGTCATAACTCACGAAATGGTAGGAGTAAAAAAAAAAGATACATTGCAAATGATAACTTGGGATGTCCTTAATTTAAATCTGCAAAGCACTTGGATGTGCGACTTTTAGTTTTCGCGCCACAGCTTTTCAACCTATGCAAAAAATGATAATTTATTCATATATAAAACGCAAAGTAAGGCTTCTGGAATTTTGTCATAACTCACGAAATGGTAGGAGTAAAAAAAAAAGATACATTGCAAATGATAACGCGGGATGTCCTTAATTCGAATCTGCAAAGCACTTGGATGTGCGACTTTTAGTTTTCGCGCCACAGCTTTTCAACCTATGCAAAAAATGATAATTTATTCATATATAAAACGCAAAGTAAGGCTTCTGGAATTTTGTCATAACTCACGAAATGGTAGGAGTAAAAAAAAAAGATACATTGCAAATGATAACTTGGGATGTCCTTAATTTAAATCTGCAAAGGACTTGGCTGTGAGACTTTTAGTTTTCGCGCCACAGCTTTTCAACCTATGCAAAAAATGATAATTTATTCATATATAAAACGCAAAGTAAGGCTTCTGGAATTTTGTCATAACTCACGAAATGGTAAGAGTAAAAAAAAAGGATACATTGCAAATGATAACTTGGGATGTCCTTAATTTAAATCTGCAAAGGACTTGGCTGTGCGACTTTTAGTTTTCGCGCCACAGCTTTTCAACCTATGCAAAAAATGATAATTTATTCATATATAAAACGCAAAGTAAGGCTTCTGGAATTTTGTCATAACTCACGAAATGGTAGGAGTAAAAAAAAAGATACATTGCAATTTGCAAATGATAACTTGGGATGTCCTTAATTCAAATCTGCAAAGAACTTGGATGTGCGACTTTTAGTTTTCGCGCCACAGCTTTTCAACCTATGCAAAAAATGATAATTTATTCATATATAAAACGCAAAGTAAGGCTTCTGGAATTTTGTCATAACTCACGAAATGGTAGGAGTAAAAAAAAAAGATACATTGCAAATGATAACGCGGGATGCCCTTAATTTAAATCTGCAAAGCACTTGGATGTGCGACTTTTAGTTTTCGCGCCACAGCTTTTCAACCTATGCAAAAAATGATAATTTATTCATATATAAAACGCAAAGTAAGGCTTCTGGAATTTTGTCATAACTCACGAAATGGTAGGAGTAAAAAAAAAAATACATTGCAAATGATAACTTGAGATGTCCTTAATTCAAATCTGCAAAGAACTTGGATGTGCGACTTTTAGTTTTCGCGCCACAGCTTTTCAACCTATGCAAAAAATGATAATTTATTCATATATAAAACGCAAAGTAAGGCTTCTGGAATTTTGTCATAACTCACGAAATGGTAGGAGTAAAAAAAAAAGATACATTGCAAATGATAACTTGGGATGTCCTTAATTTAAATCTGCAAAGCACTTGGATGTGCGACTTTTAGTTTTCGCGCCACAGCTTTTCAACCTATGCAAAAAATGATAATTTATTCATATATAAAACGCAAAGTAAGGCTTCTGGAATTTTGTCATAACTCACGAAATGGTAGGAGTAAAAAAAAAAGATACATTGCAAATGATAACGCGGGATGTCCTTAATTCGAATCTGCAAAGCACTTGGATGTGCGACTTTTAGTTTTCGCGCCACAGCTTTTCAACCTATGCAAAAAATGATAATTTATTCATATATAAAACGCAAAGTAAGGCTTCTGGAATTTTGTCATAACTCACGAAATGGTAGGAGTAAAAAAAAAAGATACATTGCAAATGATAACTTGGGATGTCCTTAATTTAAATCTGCAAAGGACTTGGCTGTGAGACTTTTAGTTTTCGCGCCACAGCTTTTCAACCTATGCAAAAAATGATAATTTATTCATATATAAAACGCAAAGTAAGGCTTCTGGAATTTTGTCATAACTCACGAAATGGTAAGAGTAAAAAAAAAGGATACATTGCAAATGATAACTTGGGATGTCCTTAATTTAAATCTGCAAAGGACTTGGCTGTGCGACTTTTAGTTTTCGCGCCACAGCTTTTCAACCTATGCAAAAAATGATAATTTATTCATATATAAAACGCAAAGTAAGGCTTCTGGAATTTTGTCATAACTCACGAAATGGTAGGAGTAAAAAAAAAAAGATACATTGCAAATGATAACTTGAGATGTCCTTAATTCAAATCTGCAAAGAACTTGGATGTGCGACTTTTAGTTTTCGCGCCACAGCTTTTCAACCTATGCAAAAAATGATAATTTATTCATATATAAAACGCAAAGTAAGGCTTCTGGAATTTTGTCATAACTCACGAAATGGTAGGAGTAAAAAAAAAAGATACATTGCAAATGATAACGCGGGATGTCCTTAATTCGAATCTGCAAAGCACTTGGATGTGCGACTTTTAGTTTTCGCGCCACAGCTTTTCAACCTATGCAAAAAATGATAATTTATTCATATATAAAACGCAAAGTAAGGCTTCTGGAATTTTGTCATAACTCACGAAATGGTAGGAGTAAAAAAAAAAGATACATTGCAAATGATAACTTGGGATGTCCTTAATTTAAATCTGCAAAGGACTTGGATGTGTGACTTTTAGTTTTCGCGCCACAGCTTTTCAACCTATGCAAAAAATGATAATTTATTCATATATAAAACGCAAAGTAAGGCTTCTGGAATTTTGTCATAACTCACGAAATGGTAGGAGTAAAAAAAAAGAATACATTGCAAATGATAACTTGGGATGTCCTTAATTTAAATCTGCAAAGGACTTGGCTGTGCGACTTTTAGTTTTCGCGCCACAGCTTTTCAACCTATGCAAAAAATGATAATTTATTCATATATAAAACGCAAAGTAAGGCTTCTGGAATTTTGTCATAACTCACGAAATGGTAGGAGTAAAAAAAAAAGATACATTGCAAATGATAAATTGGGATGTCCTTAATTTAAATCTGCAAAGGACTTGGCTGTGCAACTTTTAGTTTTCGCGCCACAGCTTTTCAACCTATGCAAAAAATGATAATTTATTCATATATAAAACGCAAAGTAAGGCTTCTGGAATTTTGTCATAACTCACGAAATGGTAGGAGTAAAAAAAAAAGATACATTGCAAATGATAACTTGGGATGTCCTTAATTTAAATCTGCAAAGAACTTGGATGTGAGACTTTTAGTTTTCGCGCCACAGCTTTTCAACCTATGCAAAAAATGATAATTTATTCATATATAAAACGCAAAGTAAGGCTTCTGGAATTTTGTCATAACTCACGAAACGGTAGGAGTAAAAAAAAAGATACATTGCAAATGATAACGCGGGATGTCCTTAATTCGAATCTGCAAAGCACTTGGATGTGCGACTTTTAGTTTTCGCGCCACAGCTTTTCAACCTATGCAAAAAATGATAATTTATTCATATATAAAACGCAAAGTAAGGCTTCTGGAATTTTGTCATAACTCACGAAATGGTAGGAGTAAAAAAAAAGATACATTGCAAATGATAAATTGGGATGTCCTTAATTTAAATCTGCAAAGGACTTGGCTGTGCGACTTTTAGTTTTCGCGCCACAGCTTTTCAACCTATGCAAAAAATGATAATTTATTCATATATATAAAACGCAAAGTAAGGCTTCTGGAATTTTGTCATAACTCACGAAATGGTAGGAGTAAAAAAAAAAGATACATTGCAAATGATAACTTGGGATGTCCTTAATTTAAATCTGCAAAGAACTTGGATGTGCGACTTTTAGTTTTCGCGCCACAGCTTTTCAACCTATGCAAAAAATGATAATTTATTCATATATAAAACGCAAAGTAAGGCTTCTGGAATTTTGTCATAACTCACGAAACGGTAGGAGTAAAAAAAAAGATACATTGCAAATGATAACTTGGGATGTCCTTAATTTAAATCTGCAAAGGACTTGGCTGTGCGACTTTTAGTTTTCGCGCCACAGCTTTTCAACCTATGCAAAAAATGATAATTTATTCATATATATAAAACGCAAAGTAAGGCTTCTGGAATTTTGTCATAACTCACGAAATGGTAGGAGGAAAAAAAAAGGATACATTGCAAATGATAACTTGGGATGTCCTTAATTTAAATCTGCAAAGCACTTGGATGTGCGACTTTTAGTTTTCGCGCCACAGCTTTTCAACCTATGCAAAAAATGATAATTTATTCATATATAAAACGCAAAGTAAGGCTTCTGGAATTTTGTCATAACTCACGAAATGGTAGGAGTAAAAAAAAAGATACATTGCAAATGATAACTTGGGATGTCCTTAATTTAAATCTGCAAAGGACTTGGCTGTGCGACTTTTAGTTTTCGCGCCACAGCTTTTCAACCTATGCAAAAAATGATAATTTATTCATATATAAAACGCAAAGTAAGGCTTCTGGAATTTTGTCATAACTCACGAAATGGTAGGAGGAAAAAAAAAGGATACATTGCATATGATAACTTGGGATGTCCTTAATTTAAATCTGCAAAGCACTTGGATGTGCGACTTTTAGTTTTCGCGCCACAGCTTTTCAACCTATGCAAAAAATGATAATTTATTCATATATAAAACGCAAAGTAAGGCTTCTGGAATTTTGTCATAACTCACGAAATGGTAGGAGTAAAAAAAAAGATACATTGCAAATGATAACTTGGGATGTCCTTAATAAAAATCTGCAAAGGACTTGGATGTGCGACTTTTAGTTTTCGCGCCACAGCTTTTCAACCTATGCAAAAAATGATAATTTATTCATATATAAAACGCAAAGTAAGGCTTCTGGAATTTTGTCATAACTCACGAAATGGTAGGAGTAAAAAAAAAGATACATTGCAAATGATAACTTGGGATGTCCTTAATTCAAATCTGCAAAGTACTTGGCTGTGCGACTTTTAGTTTTCGCGCCACAGCTTTTCAACCTATGCAAAAAATGATAATTTATTCATATATAAAACGCAAAGTAAGGCTTCTGGAATTTTGTCATAACTCACGAAATGGTAGGAGTAAAAAAAAAGATACATTGCAAGTGATAAACTGGGATGTCCTTAATTAAAATCTGCAAAGGACTTGGCTGTGCGACTTTTAGTTTTCGCGCCACAGCTTTTCAACCTATGCAAAAAATGATAATTTATTCATATATAAAACGCAAAGTAAGGCTTCTGGAATTTTGTCATAACTCACGAAATGGTAGGAGTAAAAAAAAAGATACATTGCAAATGATAACTTGGGATGTCCTTAATTTAAATCTGCAAAGGACTTGGCTGTGCGACTTTTAGTTTTCGCGCCACAGCTTTTCAACCTATGCAAAAAATGATAATTTATTCATATATAAAACGCAAAGTAAGGCTTCTGGAATTTTGTCATAACTCACGAAATGGTAGGAGTAAAAAAAAAGGATACATTGCAAATGATAACTTGGGATGTCCTTAATTTAAATCTGCAAAGGACTTGGCTGTGCGACTTTTAGTTTTCGCGCCACAGCTTTTCAACCTATGCAAAAAATGATAATTTATTCATATATAAAACGCAAAGTAAGGCTTCTGGAATTTTGTCATAACTCACGAAATGGTAGGAGTAAAAAAAAAAAGATACATTGCAAATGATAAATTGGGATGTCCTTAATTTAAATCTGCAAAGCACTTGGCTGTGCAACTTTTAGTTTTCGCGCCACAGCTTTTCAACCTATGCAAAAAATGATAATTTATTCATATATAAAACGCAAAGTAAGGCTTCTGGAATTTTGTCATAACTCACGAAACGGTAGGAGTAAAAAAAAAGATACATTGCAAATGATAACGCGGGATGTCCTTAATTCGAATCTGCAAAGCACTTGGATGTGCGACTTTTAGTTTTCGCGCCACAGCTTTTCAACCTATGCAAAAAATGATAATTTATTCATATATAAAACGCAAAGTAAGGCTTCTGGAATTTTGTCATAACTCACGAAATGGTAGGAGTAAAAAAAAAGGATACATTGCAAATGATAACTTGGGATGTCCTTAATTTAAATCTGCAAAGCACTTGGATGTGCGACTTTTAGTTTTCGCGCCACAGCTTTTCAACCTATGCAAAAAATGATAATTTATTCATATATAAAACGCAAAGTAAGGCTTCTGGAATTTTGTCATAACTCACGAAATGGTTGGAGTAAAAAAAAAGATACATTGCAAATGATAACTTGGGATGTCCTTAATTTAAATCTGCAAAGGACTTGGCTGTGCGACTTTTAGTTTTCGCGCCACAGCTTTTCAACCTATGCAAAAAATGATAATTTATTCATATATAAAACGCAAAGTAAGGCTTCTGGAATTTTGTCATAACTCACGAAATGGTAGGAGGAAAAAAAAAGGATACATTGCAAATGATAACTTGGGATGTCCTTAATTTAAATCTGCAAAGCACTTGGATGTGCGACTTTTAGTTTTCGCGCCACAGCTTTTCAACCTATGCAAAAAATGATAATTTATTCATATATAAAACGCAAAGTAAGGCTTCTGGAATTTTGTCATAACTCACGAAATGGTAGGAGTAAAAAAAAAGATACATTGCAAATGATAACTTGGGATGTCCTTAATTTAAATCTGCAAAGGACTTGGATGTGCGACTTTTAGTTTTCGCGCCACAGCTTTTCAACCTATGCAAAAAATGATAATTTATCCATATATAAAACGCAAAGTAAGGCTACTGGAATTTTGTCATAACTCACGAAATGGTAGGAGTAAAAAAAAAGATACATTGCAAATGATAACTTGGGATGTCCTTAATTCAAATCTGCAAAGTACTTGGCTGTGCGACTTTTAGTTTTCGCGCCACAGCTTTTCAACCTATGCAAAAAATGATAATTTATTCATATATAAAACGCAAAGTAAGGCTTCTGGAATTTTGTCATAACTCACGAAATGGTAGGAGTAAAAAAAAAGATACATTGCAAGTGATAAACTGGGATGTCCTTAATTTAAATCTGCAAAGGACTTGGCTGTGCGACTTTTAGTTTTCGCGCCACAGCTTTTCAACCTATGCAAAAAATGATAATTTATTCATATATAAAACGCAAAGTAAGGCTTCTGGAATTTTGTCATAACTCACGAAATGGTAGGAGTAAAAAAAAAGGATACATTGCAAATGATAACTTGGTATGTCCTTAATTAAAATCTGCAAAGGACTTGAATGTGTGACTTTTAGTTTTCGCGCCACAGCTTTTCAACCTATGCAAAAAATGATAATTTATTCATATATAAAACGCAAAGTAAGGCTTCTGGAATTTTGTCATAACTCACGAAATGGTAGGAGTAAAAAAAAAAAGATACATTGCAAATGATAACTTGAGATGTCCTTAATTCAAATCTGTAAAGAACTTGGATGTGCGACTTTTAGTTTTCGCGCCACAGCTTTTCAACCTATGCAAAAAATGATAATTTATTCATATATAAAACGCAAAGTAAGGCTTCTGGAATTTTGTCATAACTCACGAAATGGTAGGAGTAAAAAAAAAGATACATTGCAAATGATAAATTGGGATGTCCTTAATTTAAATCTGCAAAGGACTTGGCTGTGCGACATTTAGTTTTCGCGCCACAGCTTTTCAACCTATGCAAAAAATGATAATTTATTCATATATAAAACGCAAAGTAAGGCTTCTGGAATTTTGTCATAACTCACGAAATGGTAGGAGGCAAAAAAAAAGGATACATTGCAAATGATAACTTGGGATGTCCTTAATTTAAATCTGCAAAGCACTTGGATGTGCGACTTTTAGTTTTCGCGCAACAGCTTTTCAACCTATGCAAAAAATGATAATTTATTCATATATAAAACGCAAAGTAAGGCTTCTGGAATTTTGTCATAACTCACGAAATGGTAGGAGTAAAAAAAAAGATACATTGCAAATGATAACTTGGGATGTCCTTAATTTAAATCTGCAAAGGACTTGGCTGTGCGACTTTTAGTTTTCGCGCCACAGCTTTTCAACCTATGCAAAAAATGATAATTTATTCATATATAAAACGCAAAGTAAGGCTTCTGGAATTTTGTCATAACTCACGAAATGGTAGGAGTAAAAAAAAAGGATACATTGCAAATGATAACTTGGGATGTCCTTAATTTAAATCTGCAAAGGACTTGGCTGTGCGACTTTTAGTTTTCGCGCCACAGCTTTTCAACCTATGCAAAAAATGATAATTTATTCATATATAAAACGCAAAGTAAGGCTTCTGGAATTTTGTCATAACTCACGAAATGGTAGGAGTAAAAAAAAAAGATACATTGCAAATGATAAATTGGGATGTCCTTAATTTAAATCTGCAAAGCACTTGGCTGTGCAACTTTTAGTTTTCGCGCCACAGCTTTTCAACCTATGCAAAAAATGATAATTTATTCATATATAAAACGCAGAGTAAGGCTTCTGGAATTTTGTCATAACTCACGAAATGGTAGGAGTAAAAAAAAAAGATACATTGCAAATGATAAATTGGGATGTCCTTAATTTAAATCTGCAAAGGACTTGGCTGTGCAACTTTTAGTTTTCGCGCCACAGCTTTTCAACCTATGCAAAAAATGATAATTTATTCATATATAAAACGCAAAGTAAGGCTTCTGGAATTTTGTCATAACTCACGAAATGGTAGGAGTAAAAAAAAAAGATACATTGCAAATGATAACTTGGGATGTCCTTAATTTAAATCTGCAAAGGACTTGGATGTGTGACTTTTAGTTTTCGCGCCACAGCTTTTCAACCTATGCAAAAAATGATAATTTATTCATATATAAAACGCAAAGTAAGGCTTCTGGAATTTTGTCATAACTCACGAAATGGTAGGAGTAAAAAAAAAGATACATTACAAATGATAACTTGGGATGTCCTTAATTCAAATCTGCAAAGAACTTGGATGTGCGACTTTTAGTTTTCGCGCCACAGCTTTTCAACCTATGCAAAAAATGATAATTTATTCATATATAAAACGCAAAGTAAGGCTTCTGGAATTTTGTCATAACTCACGAAATGGTAGGAGTAAAAAAAAAGATACATTACAAATGATAACTTGGGATGTCCTTAATTCGAATCTGCAAAGCACTTGGATGTGTGACTTTTAGTTTTCGCGCCACAGCTTTTCAACCTATGCAAAAAATGATAATTTATTCATATATAAAACGCAAAGTAAGGCTTCTGGAATTTTGTCATAACTCACGAAATGGTAGGAGGAAAAAAAAAGGATACATTGCAAATGATAACTTGGGATGTCCTTAATTTAAATCTGCAAAGCACTTGGATGTGCGACTTTTAGTTTTCGCGCCACAGCTTTTCAACCTATGCAAAAAATGATAATTTATTCATATATAAAACGCAAAGTAAGGCTTCTGGAATTTTGTCATAACTCACGAAATGGTAGGAGTAAAAAAAAAGATACATTGCAAATGATAACTTGGGATGTCCTTAATTTAAATCTGCAAAGGACTTGGATGTGCGACTTTTAGTTTTCGCGCCACAGCTTTTCAACCTATGCAAAAAATGATAATTTATTCATATATAAAACGCAAAGTAAGGCTTCTGGAATTTTGTCATAACTCACGAAATGGTAGGAGTAAAAAAAAAGATACATTGCAAATGATAACTTGGGATGTCCTTAATTCAAATCTGCAAAGTACTTGGCTGTGCGACTTTTAGTTTTCGCGCCACAGCTTTTCAACCTATGCAAAAAATGATAATTTATTCATATATAAAACGCAAAGTAAGGCTTCTGGAATTTTGTCATAACTCACGAAATGGTAGGAGTAAAAAAAAAAGATACATTGCAAATGATAAATTGGGATGTCCTTAATTTAAATCTGCAAAGCACTTGGCTGTGCAACTTTTAGTTTTCGCGCCACAGCTTTTCAACCTATGCAAAAAATGATAATTTATTCATATATAAAACGCAGAGTAAGGCTTCTGGAATTTTGTCATAACTCACGAAATGGTAGGAGTAAAAAAAAAAAGATACATTGCAAATGATAAATTGGGATGTCCTTAATTTAAATCTGCAAAGCACTTGGCTGTGGAACTTTTAGTTTTCGCGCCACAGCTTTTCAACCTATGCAAAAAATGATAATTTATTCATATATAAAACGCAGAGTAAGGCTTCTGGAATTTTGTCATAACTCACGAAATGGTAGGAGTAAAAAAAAAAGATACATTGCAAATGATAAATTGGGATGTCCTTAATTTAAATCTGCAAAGGACTTGGCTGTGCAACTTTTAGTTTTCGCGCCACAGCTTTTCAACCTATGCAAAAAATGATAATTTATTCATATATAAAACGCAAAGTAAGGCTTCTGGAATTTTGTCATAACTCACGAAATGGTAGGAGTAAAAAAAAAAAGATACATTGCAAATGATAACTTGGGATGTCCTTAATTCAAATCTGCAAAGAACTTGGATGTGCGACTTTTAGTTTTCGCGCCACAGCTTTTCAACCTATGCAAAAAATGATAATTTATTCATATATAAAACGCAAAGTAAGGCTTCTGGAATTTTGTCATAACTCACGAAATGGTAGGAGTAAAAAAAAAGATACATTACAAATGATAACTTGGGATGTCCTTAATTCAAATCTGCAAAGAACTTGGATGTGCGACTTTTAGTTTTCGCGCCACAGCTTTTCAACCTATGCAAAAAATGATAATTTATTCATACATATATAAAACGCAAAGTAAGGCTTCTGGAATTTTGTCATAACTCACGAAATGGTAGGAGTAAAAAAAAAAGATACATTACAAATGATAACTTGGGATGTCCTTAATTCGAATCTGCAAAGCACTTGGATGTGTGACTTTTAGTTTTCGCGCCACAGCTTTTCAACCTATGCAAAAAATGATAATTTATTCATATATAAAACGCAAAGTAAGGCTTCTGGAATTTTGTCATAACTCACGAAATGGTAGGAGTAAAAAAAAAGATACATTGCAAATGATAACTTGGGATGTCCTTAATTTAAATCTGCAAAGGACTTGGCTGTGCGACTTTTAGTTTTCGCGCCACAGCTTTTCAACCTATGCAAAAAATGATAATTTATTCATATATAAAACGCAAAGTAAGGCTTCTGGAATTTTGTCATAACTCACGAAATGGTAGGAGTAAAAAAAAAGATACATTGCAAATGATAAATTGGGATGTCCTTAATTTAAATCTGCAAAGGACTTGGCTGTGCAACTTTTAGTTTTCGCGCCACAGCTTTTCAACCTATGCAAAAAATGATAATTTATTCATATATAAAACGCAAAGTAAGGCTTCTGGAATTTTGTCATAACTCACGAAATGGTAGGAGTAAAAAAAAAAGATACATTGCAAATGATAACTTGGGATGTCCTTAATTTAAATCTGCAAAGGACTTGGCTGTGCGACTTTTAGTTTTCGCGCCACAGCTTTTCAACCTATGCAAAAAATGATAATTTATTCATATATAAAACGCAAAGTAAGGCTTCTGGAATTTTGTCATAACTCACGAAATGGTAGGAGTAAAAAAAAAAGATACATTGCAAATGATAAATTGGGATGTCCTTAATTTAAATCTGCAAAGGACTTGGCTGTGCGACTTTTAGTTTCGCGCCACAGCTTTTCAACCTATGCAAAAAATGATAATTTATTCATATATAAAACGCAAAGTAAGGCTTCTGGAATTTTGTCATAACTCACGAAATGGTAGGAGTAAAAAAAAAGATACATTGCAAATGATAAATTGGGATGTCCTTAATTTAAATCTGCAAAGGACTTGGCTGTGCAACTTTTAGTTTTCGCGCCACAGCTTTTCAACCTATGCAAAAAATGATAATTTATTCATATATAAAACGCAAAGTAAGGCTTCTGGAATTTTGTCATAACTCACGAAATGGTAGGAGTAAAAAAAAAGATACATTACAAATAATAACTTGGGATGTCCTTAATTTAAATCTGCAAAGGACTTGGCTGTGCGACTTTTAGTTTTCGCGCCACAGCTTTTCAACCTATGCAAAAAATGATAATTTATTCATATATAAAACGCAAAGTAAGGCTTCTGGAATTTTGTCATAACTCACGAAATGGTAGGAGTAAAAAAAAAAGATACATTGCAAATGATAAATTGGGATGTCCTTAATTTAAATCTGCAAAGGACTTGGCTGTGCAACTTTTAGTTTTCGCGCCACAGCTTTTCAACCTATGCAAAAAATGATAATTTATTCATATATAAAACGCAAAGTAAGGCTTCTGGAATTTTGTCATAACTCACGAAATGGTTGGAGTAAAAAAAAAGATACATTGCAAATGATAACTTGGGATGTCCTTAATTTAAATCTGCAAAGGACTTGGATGTGTGACTTTTAGTTTTCGCGCCACAGCTTTTCAACCTATGCAAAAAATGATAATTTATTCATATATAAAACGCAAAGTAAGGCTTCTGGAATTTTGTCATAACTCACGAAATGGTAGGAGTAAAAAAAAGATACATTGCAAATGATAACTTGGGATGTCCTTAATTTAAATCTGCAAAGGACTTGGATGTGCGACTTTTAGTTTTCGCGCCACAGCTTTTCAACCTATGCAAAAAATGATAATTTATTCATATATAAAACGCAAAGTAAGGCTTCTGGAATTTTGTCATAACTCACGAAATGGTAGGAGTAAAAAAAACGATACATTGCAAATGATAACTTGGGATGTCCTTAATTTAAATCTGCAGAGGACTTGGCTGTGCGACTTTTAGTTTTCGCGCCACAGCTTTTCAACCTATGCAAAAAATGATAATTTATTCATATATAAAACGCAAAGTAAGGCTTCTGGAATTTTGTCATAACTCACGAAATGGTAGGAGTAAAAAAAAAGATACATTGCAAATGATAACTTGGGATGTCCTTAATTCAAATCTGCAAAGAACTTGGATGTGCGACTTTTAGTTTTCGCGCCACAGCTTTTCAACCTATGCAAAAAATGATAATTTATTCATATATAAAACGCAAAGTAAGGCTTCTGGAATTTTGTCATAACTCACGAAATGGTAGGAGTAAAAAAAAAGATACATTACAAATAATAACTTGGGATGTCCTTAATTTAAATCTGCAAAGGACTTGGCTGTGCGACTTTTAGTTTTCGCGCCACAGCTTTTCAACCTATGCAAAAAATGATAATTTATTCATATATAAAACGCAAAGTAAGGCTTCTGGAATTTTGTCATAACTCACGAAATGGTAGGAGTAAAAAAAAAAGATACATTGCAAATGATAAATTGGGATGTCCTTAATTTAAATCTGCAAAGGACTTGGCTGTGTGACTTTTAGTTTTCGCGCCACAGCTTTTCAACCTATGCAAAAAATGATAATTTATTCATATATAAAACGCAAAGTAAGGCTTCTGGAATTTTGTCATAACTCACGAAATGGTAGAAGTAAAAAAAAAAAGATACATTGCAAATGATAACTTGAGATGTCCTTAATTCAAATCTGCAAAGAACTTGGATGTGCGACTTTTAGTTTTCGCGCCACAGCTTTTCAACCTATGCAAAAAATGATAATTTATTCATATATAAAACGCAAAGTAAGGCTTCTGGAATTTTGTCATAACTCACGAAATGGTAGGAGTAAAAAAAAAGATACATTACAAATAATAACTTGGGATGTCCTTAATTTAAATCTGCAAAGGACTTGGCTGTGCGACTTTTAGTTTTCGCGCCACAGCTTTTCAACCTATGCAAAAAATGATAATTTATTCATATATAAAACGCAAAGTAAGGCTTCTGGAATTTTGTCATAACTCACGAAATGGTAGGAATAAAAAAAAAAGATACATTGCAAATGATAAATTGGGATGTCCTTAATTTAAATCTGCAAAGGACTTGGCTGTGCAACTTTTAGTTTTCGCGCCACAGCTTTTCAACCTATGCAAAAAATGATAATTTATTCATATATAAAACGCAAAGTAAGGCTTCTGGAATTTTGTCATAACTCACGAAATGGTTGGAGTAAAAAAAAAGATACATTGCAAATGATAACTTGGGATGTCCTTAATTTAAATCTGCAAAGGACTTGGATGTGTGACTTTTAGTTTTCGCGCCACAGCTTTTCAACCTATGCAAAAAATGATAATTTATTCATATATAAAACGGAAAGTAAGGCTTCTGGAATTTTGTCATAACTCACGAAATGGTAGAAGTAAAAAAAAAGATACATTGCAAATGATAACTTGGGATGTCCTTAATTCAAATCTGCAAAGAACTTGGATGTGCGACTTTTAGTTTTCGCGCCACAGCTTTTCAACCTATGCAAAAAATGATAATTTATTCATATATAAAACGCAAAGTAAGGCTTCTGGAATTTTGTCATAACTCACGAAATGGTAAGAGTAAAAAAAAAAGATACATTGCAAATGATAACGTGGGATGTGCTTAATTCAAATCTGCAAAGCACTTGGATGTGCGACTTTTAGTTTTCGCGCCACAGCTTTTCAACCTATGCAAAAAATGATAATTTATTCATATATAAAACGCAAAGTAAGGCTTCTGGAATTTTGTCATAACTCACGAAATGGTAGGAGTAAAAAAAAAAGATACATTGCAAATGATAACGTGGGATGTGCTTAATTCAAATCTGCAAAGCACTTGGATGTGCGACTTTTAGTTTTCGCGCCACAGCTTTTCAACCTATGCAAAAAATGATAATTTATTCATATATAAAACGCAAAGTAAGGCTTCTGGAATTTTGTCATAACTCACGAAATGGTAGGAGTAAAAAAAAAGATACATTGCAAATAATAACTTGGGATGTCCTTAATTTAAATCTGCAAAGGACTTGGCTGTGCGACTTTTAGTTTTCGCGCCACAGCTTTTCAACCTATGCAAAAAATGATAATTTATTCATATATAAAACGCAAAGTAAGGCTTCTGGAATTTTGTCATAACTCACGAAATGGTAGGAGTAAAAAAAAAAGATACATTGCAAATGATAAATTGGGATGTCCTTAATTTAAATCTGCAAAGGACTTGGCTGTGCAACTTTTAGTTTTCGCGCCACAGCTTTTCAACCTATGCAAAAAATGATAATTTATTCATATATAAAACGCAAAGTAAGGCTTCTGGAATTTTGTCATAACTCACGAAATGGTAGGAGTAAAAAAAATGATACATTGCAAATGATAACTTGAGATGTCCTTAATTCAAATCTGCAAAGAACTTGGATGTGCGACTTTTAGTTTTCGCGCCACAGCTTTTCAACCTATGCAAAAAATGATAATTTATTCATATATAAAACGCAAAGTAAGGCTTCTGGAATTTTGTCATAACTCACGAAATGGTAGGAGTAAAAAAAAAGATACATTACAAATAATAACTTGGGATGTCCTTAATTTAAATCTGCAAAGGACTTGGCTGTGCGACTTTTAGTTTTCGCGCCACAGCTTTTCAACCTATGCAAAAAATGATAATTTATTCATATATAAAACGCAAAGTAAGGCTTCTGGAATTTTGTCATAACTCACGAAATGGTAGGAGTAAAAAAAAAAGATACATTGCAAATGATAAATTGGGATGTCCTTAATTTAAATCTGCAAAGGACTTGGCTGTGCAACTTTTAGTTTTCGCGCCACAGCTTTTCAACCTATGCAAAAAATGATAATTTATTCATATATAAAACGCAAAGTAAGGCTTCTGGAATTTTGTCATAACTCACGAAATGGTTGGAGTAAAAAAAAAGATACATTGCAAATGATAACTTGGGATGTCCTTAATTTAAATCTGCAAAGGACTTGGATGTGTGACTTTTAGTTTTCGCGCCACAGCTTTTCAACCTATGCAAAAAATGATAATTTATTCATATATAAAACGGAAAGTAAGGCTTCTGGAATTTTGTCATAACTCACGAAATGGTAGAAGTAAAAAAAAAGATACATTGCAAATGATAACTTGGGATGTCCTTAATTCAAATCTGCAAAGAACTTGGATGTGCGACTTTTAGTTTTCGCGCCACAGCTTTTCAACCTATGCAAAAAATGATAATTTATTCATATATAAAACGCAAAGTAAGGCTTCTGGAATTTTGTCATAACTCACGAAATGGTAGGAGTAAAAAAAAAAGATACATTGCAAATGATAACGTGGGATGTGCTTAATTCAAATCTGCAAAGCACTTGGATGTGCGACTTTTAGTTTTCGCGCCACAGCTTTTCAACCTATGCAAAAAATGATAATTTATTCATATATAAAACGCAAAGTAAGGCTTCTGGAATTTTGTCATAACTCACGAAATGGTAGGAGTAAAAAAAAAGATACATTGCAAATAATAACTTGGGATGTCCTTAATTTAAATCTGCAAAGGACTTGGCTGTGCGACTTTTAGTTTTCGCGCCACAGCTTTTCAACCTATGCAAAAAATGATAATTTATTCATATATAAAACGCAAAGTAAGGCTTCTGGAATTTTGTCATAACTCACGAAATGGTAGGAGTAAAAAAAAAAGATACATTGCAAATGATAACGTGGAATGTGCTTAATTCAAATCTGCAAAGCACTTGGATGTGCGACTTTTAGTTTTCGCGCCACAGCTTTTCAACCTATGCAAAAAATGATAATTTATTCATATATAAAACGCAAAGTAAGGCTTCTGGAATTTTGTCATAACTCACGAAATGGTAGGAGTAAAAAAAAAAGATACATTGCAAATGATAACTTGGGATGTCCTTAATTTAAATCTGCAAAGGACTTGGATGTGTGACTTTTAGTTTTCGCGCCACAGCTTTTCAACCTATGCAAAAAATGATAATTTATTCATATATAAAACGCAAAGTAAGGCTTCTGGAATTTTGTCATAACTCACGAAATGGTAGGAGTAAAAAAAAAGGATACATTGCAAATGATAACTTGGGATGTCCTTAATGCAAATCTGCAAAGGACTTGGCTGTGCGACTTTTAGTTTTCGCGCCACAGCTTTTCAACCTATGCAAAAAATGATAATTTATTCATATATAAAACGCAAAGTAAGGCTTCTGGAATTTTGTCATAAATCACGAAATGGTAGGAGTAAAAAAAAGGCTACATTGCAAATGATAACGTGGGATGTGCTTAATTCAAATCTGCAAAGCACTTGGATGTGCGACTTTTAGTTTTCGCGCCACAGCTTTTCAACCTATGCAAAAAATGATAATTTATTCATATATAAAACGCAAAGTAAGGCTTCTGGAATTTTGTCATAACTCACGAAATGGTAGAAGTAAAAAAAAAGATACATTGCAAATGATAAATTGGGATGTCCTTCATTTAAATCTGCAAAGGACTTGGCTGTGCGACTTTTAGTTTTCGCGCCACAGCTTTTCAACCTATGCAAAAAATGATAATTTATTCATATATAAAACGCAAAGTAAGGCTTCTGGAATTTTGTCATAAATCACGAAATGGTAGGAGTAAAAAAAAGGATACATTGCAAATGATAACGTGGGATGTGCTTAATTCAAATCTGCAAAGCACTTGAATGTGCAACTTTTAGTTTTCGCGCCACAGCTTTTCAACCTATGCAAAAAATGATAATTTATTCATATATAAAACGCAAAGTAAGGCTTCTGGAATTTTGTCATAAATCACGAAATGGTAGGAGTAAAAAAAAGGATACATTGCAAATGATAACGTGGGATGTGCTTAATTCAAATCTGCAAAGCACTTGGATGTGCGAGTTTTAGTTTTCGCGCCACAGCTTTTCAACCTATGCAAAAAATGATAATTTATTCATATATAAAACGCAAAGTAAGGCTTCTGGAATTTTGTCATAACTCACGAAATGGTAGGAGTACAAAAAAAAGATACAGTGCAAATGATAACTTGGGATGTCCTTAATTCGAATCTGCAAAGAACTTGGATGTGCGACTTTTAGTTTTCGCGCCACAGCTTTTCAACCTATGCAAAAAATGATAATTTATTCATATATAAAACGCAAAGTAAGGCTTCTGGAATTTTGTCATAACTCACGAAATGGTAGGAGTAAAAAAAAAGATACATTGCAAATGATAACTTGGGATGTCCCTAATTTGAATCTGCAAAGGACTTGGCTGTGCGACTTTTAGTTTTCGCGCCACAGCTTTTCAACCTATGCAAAAAATGATAATTTATTCATATATAAAACGCAAAGTAAGGCTTCTGGAATTTTGTCATAAATCACGAAATGGTAGGAGTAAAAAAAAGGATACATTGCAAATGATAACGTGGGATGTGCTTAATTCAAATCTGCAAAGCACTTGGATGTGTGACTTTTAGTTTTCGCGCCACAGCTTTTCAACCTATGCAAAAAATGATAATTTATTCATATATAAAACGCAAAGTAAGGCTTCTGGAATTTTGTCATAACTCACGAAATGGTAGGAGTAAAAAAAAAGATACATTGCAAATGATAACTTGGGATGTCCTTAATTCAAATCTGCAAAGAACTTGGATGTGCGACTTTTAGTTTTCGCGCCACAGCTTTTCAACCTATGCAAAAAATGATAATTTATTCATATATAAAACGCAAAGTAAGGCTTCTGGAATTTTGTCATAAATCACGAAATGGTAGGAGTAAAAAAAAAAGATACTTTGCAAATGATAACTTGGGATGTCCTTAATTCGAATCTGCAAAGAACTTGGATGTGCGACTTTTAGTTTTCGCGCCACAGCTTTTCAACCTATGCAAAAAATGATAATTTATTCATATATAAAACGCAAAGTAAGGCTTCTGGAATTTTGTCATAACTCACGAAATGGTAGGAGTAATAAAAAAGGATACATTGCAAATGATAACTTGGGATGTCCTTAATTTAAATCTGCAAAGGACTTGGCTGTGCGACTTTTAGTTTTCGCGCCACAGCTTTTCAACCTATGCAAAAAATGATAATTTATTCATATATAAAACGCAAAGTAAGGCTTCTGGAATTTTGTCATAACTCACGAAATGGTAGGAGTAAAAAAAAAGATACATTGCAAATGATAACTTGGGATGTCCTTAATTTAAATCTGCAAAGGACTTGGATGTGTGACTTTTAGTTTTCGCGCCACAGCTTTTCAACCTATGCAAAAAATGATAATTTATTCATATATAAAACGGAAAGTAAGGCTTCTGGAATTTTGTCATAACTCACGAAATGGTAAGAGTAAAAAAAAAGATACATTGCAAATGATAACTTGGGATGTCCTTAATTCAAATCTGCAAAGAACTTGGATGTGCGACTTTTAGTTTTCGCGCCACAGCTTTTCAACCTATGCAAAAAATGATAATTTATTCATATATAAAACGCAAAGTAAGGCTTCTGGAATTTTGTCATAACTCACGAAATGGTAGGAGTAAAAAAAAGGATACATTGCAAATGATAACGTGGAATGTGCTTAATTCAAATCTGCAAAGCACTTGGATGTGCGACTTTTAGTTTTCGCGCCACAGCTTTTCAACCTATGCAAAAAATGATAATTTATTCATATATAAAACGCAAAGTAAGGCTTCTGGAATTTTGTCATAACTCACGAAATGGTAGGAGTAAAAAAAAAAGATACATTGCAAATGATAACTTGGGATGTCCTTAATTTAAATCTGCAAAGGACTTGGATGTGTGACTTTTAGTTTTCGCGCCACAGCTTTTCAACCTATGCAAAAAATGATAATTTATTCATATATAAAACGCAAAGTAAGGCTTCTGGAATTTTGTCATAAATCACGAAATGGTAGGAGTAAAAAAAAGGATACATTGCAAATGATAACGTGGGATGTGCTTAATTCAAATCTGCAAAGCACTTGGATGTGTGACTTTTAGTTTTCGCGCCACAGCTTTTCAACCTATGCAAAAAATGATAATTTATTCATATATAAAACGCAAAGTAAGGCTTCTGGAATTTTGTCATAACTCACGAAATGGTAGGAGTAAAAAAAAAGATACATTGCAAATGATAACTTGGGATGTCCTTAATTCAAATCTGCAAAGAACTTGGATGTGCGACTTTTAGTTTTCGCGCCACAGCTTTTCAACCTATGCAAAAAATGATAATTTATTCATATATAAAACGCAAAGTAAGGCTTCTGGAATTTTGTCATAAATCACGAAATGGTAGGAGTAAAAAAAAAAGATACTTTGCAAATGATAACTTGGGATGTCCTTAATTCGAATCTGCAAAGAACTTGGATGTGCGACTTTTAGTTTTCGCGCCACAGCTTTTCAACCTATGCAAAAAATGATAATTTATTCATATATAAAACGCAAAGTAAGGCTTCTGGAATTTTGTCATAACTCACGAAATGGTAGGAGTAATAAAAAAGGATACATTGCAAATGATAACTTGGGATGTCCTTAATTTAAATCTGCAAAGGACTTGGCTGTGCGACTTTTAGTTTTCGCGCCACAGCTTTTCAACCTATGCAAAAAATGATAATTTATTCATATATAAAACGCAAAGTAAGGCTTCTGGAATTTTGTCATAACTCACGAAATGGTAGGAGTAAAAAAAAAGATACATTGCAAATGATAACTTGGGATGTCCTTAATTTAAATCTGCAAAGGACTTGGATGTGTGACTTTTAGTTTTCGCGCCACAGCTTTTCAACCTATGCAAAAAATGATAATTTATTCATATATAAAACGGAAAGTAAGGCTTCTGGAATTTTGTCATAACTCACGAAATGGTAGGAGTAAAAAAAAAGATACATTGCAAATGATAACTTGGGATGTCCTTAATTCAAATCTGCAAAGAACTTGGATGTGCGACTTTTAGTTTTCGCGCCACAGCTTTTCAACCTATGCAAAAAATGATAATTTATTCATATATAAAACGCAAAGTAAGGCTTCTGGAATTTTGTCATAACTCACGAAATGGTAGGAGTAAAAAAAAGGATACATTGCAAATGATAACGTGGAATGTGCTTAATTCAAATCTGCAAAGCACTTGGATGTGCGACTTTTAGTTTTCGCGCCACAGCTTTTCAACCTATGCAAAAAATGATAATTTATTCATATATAAAACGCAAAGTAAGGCTTCTGGAATTTTGTCATAACTCACGAAATGGTAGGAGTAAAAAAAAAAGATACATTGCAAATGATAACTTGGGATGTCCTTAATTTAAATCTGCAAAGGACTTGGATGTGTGACTTTTAGTTTTCGCGCCACAGCTTTTCAACCTATGCAAAAAATGATAATTTATTCATATATAAAACGCAAAGTAAGGCTTCTGGAATTTTGTCATAACTCACGAAATGGTAGGAGTAAAAAAAAAGGATACATTGCAAATGATAACTTGGGATGTCCTTAATGCAAATCTGCAAAGGACTTGGCTGTGCGACTTTTAGTTTTCGCGCCACAGCTTTTCAACCTATGCAAAAAATGATAATTTATTCATATATAAAACGCAAAGTAAGGCTTCTGGAATTTTGTCATAAATCACGAAATGGTAGGAGTAAAAAAAAGGATACATTGCAAATGATAACGTGGGATGTGCTTAATTCAAATCTGCAAAGCACTTGGATGTGCGACTTTTAGTTTTCGCGCCACAGCTTTTCAACCTATGCAAAAAATGATAATTTATTCATATATAAAACGCAAAGTAAGGCTTCTGGAATTTTGTCATAACTCACGAAATGGTAGGAGTAAAAAAAAAGATACATTGCAAATGATAAATTGGGATGTCCTTCATTTAAATCTGCAAAGGACTTGGCTGTGCGACTTTTAGTTTTCGCGCCACAGCTTTTCAACCTATGCAAAAAATGATAATTTATTCATATATAAAACGCAAAGTAAGGCTTCTGGAATTTTGTCATAAATCACGAAATGGTAGGAGTAAAAAAAAGGATACATTGCAAATGATAACGTGGGATGTGCTTAATTCAAATCTGCAAAGCACTTGGATGTGCGAGTTTTAGTTTTCGCGCCACAGCTTTTCAACCTATGCAAAAAATGATAATTTATTCATATATAAAACGCAAAGTAAGGCTTCTGGAATTTTGTCATAACTCACGAAATGGTAGGAGTAAAAAAAAAAGATACAGTGCAAATGATAACTTGGGATGTCCTTAATTCGAATCTGCAAAGAACTCTGATGTGCGACTTTTAGTTTTCGCGCCACAGCTTTTCAACCTATGCAAAAAATGATAATTTATTCATATATAAAACGCAAAGTAAGGCTTCTGGAATTTTGTCATAACTCACGAAATGGTAGGAGTAAAAAAAAAGATACATTGCAAATGATAACTTGGGATGTCCCTAATTTGAATCTGCAAAGGACTTGGCTGTGCGACTTTTAGTTTTCGCGCCACAGCTTTTCAACCTATGCAAAAAATGATAATTTATTCATATATAAAACGCAAAGTAAGGCTTCTGGAATTTTGTCATAAATCACGAAATGGTAGGAGTAAAAAAAGGATACATTGCAAATGATAACGTGGGATGTGCTTAATTCAAATCTGCAAAGCACTTGGATGTGTGACTTTTAGTTTTCGCGCCACAGCTTTTCAACCTATGCAAAAAATGATAATTTATTCATATATAAAACGCAAAGTAAGGCTTCTGGAATTTTGTCATAACTCACGAAATGGTAGGAGTAAAAAAAAAGATACATTGCAAATGATAACTTGGGATGTCCTTAATTCAAATCTGCAAAGAACTTGGATGTGCGACTTTTAGTTTTCGCGCCACAGCTTTTCAACCTATGCAAAAAATGATAATTTATTCATATATAAAACGCAAAGTAAGGCTTCGGGAATTTTGTCATAAATCACGAAATGGTAGGAGTAAAAAAAAAAGATACTTTGCAAATGATAACTTGGGATGTCCTTACTTCGAATCTGCAAAGAACTTGGATGTGCGACTTTTAGTTTTCGCGCCACAGCTTTTCAACCTATGCAAAAAATGATAATTTATTCATATATAAAACGCAAAGTAAGGCTTCTGGAATTTTGTCATAACTCACGAAATGGTAGGAGTAATAAAAAAGGATACATTGCAAAGGATAACTTGGGATGTCCTTAATTTAAATCTGCAAAGGACTTGGCTGTGCGACTTTTAGTTTTCGCGCCACAGCTTTTCAACCTATGCAAAAAATGATAATTTATTCATATATAAAACGCAAAGTAAGGCTTCTGGAATTTTGTCATAACTCACGAAATGGTAGGAGTAAAAAAAAAAGATACATTGCAAATGATAACTTGGGATGTCCTTAATTCAAATCTGCAAAGAACTTGGATGTGCGACTTTTAGTTTTCGCGCCACAGCTTTTCAACCTATGCAAAAAATGATAATTTATTCATATATAAAACGCAAAGTAAGGCTTCTGGAATTTTGTCATAACTCACGAAATGGTAGGAGTAAAAAAAAGATACATTGCAAATGATAAATTGGGATGTCCTTAATTTAAATCTGCAAAGAACTTGGATGTGCGACTTTTAGTTTTCGCGCCACAGCTTTTCAACCTATGCAAAAAATGATAATTTATTCATATATAAAACGCAAAGTAAGGCTTCTGGAATTTTGTCATAAATCACGAAATGGTAGGAGTAAAAAAAAGGATACATTGCAAATGATAACGTGGGATGTGCTTAATTCAAATCTGCAAAGTACTTGGATGTGCGACTTTTAGTTTTCGCGCCACAGCTTTTCAACCTATGCAAAAAATGATAATTTATTCATATATAAAACGCAAAGTAAGGCTTCTGGAATTTTGTCATAACTCACGAAATGGTAGGAGTAAAAAAAAAAGATACATTGTAAATGATAACTTGGGATGTCCTTAATTCAAATCTGCAAAGAACTTGGATGTGCGACTTTTAGTTTTCGCGCCACAGCTTTTCAACCTATGCAAAAAATGATAATTTATTCATATATAAAACGCAAAGTAAGGCTTCTGGAATTTTGTCATAACTCACGAAATGGTAGGAGTAAAAAAAAAGATACATTGCAAATGATAACTTGGGATGTCCCTAATTTAAATCTGCAAAGGACTTGGCTGTGCGACTTTTAGTTTTCGCGCCACAGCTTTTCAACCTATGCAAAAAATGATAATTTATTCATATATAAAACGCAAAGTAAGGCTTCTGGAATTTTGTCATAACTCACGAAATGGTAGGAGTAAAAAAAAGGATACATTGCAAATGATAACGTGGGATGTGCTTAATTCAAATCTGCAAAGCACTTGGATGTGTGACTTTTAGTTTTCGCGCCACAGCTTTTCAACCTATGCAAAAAATGATAATTTATTCATATATAAAACGCAAAGTAAGGCTTCTGGAATTTTGTCATAACTCACGAAATGGTAGGAGTAAAAAAAAAGATACATTGCAAATGATAACTTGGGATGTCCTTAATTCAAATCTGCAAAGTACTTGGATGTGCGACTTTTAGTTTTCGCGCCACAGCTTTTCAACCTATGCAAAAAATGATAATTTATTCATATATAAAACGCAAAGTAAGGCTTCTGGAATTTTGTCATAAATCACGAAACGGTAGGAGTAAAAAAAAAAGATACTTTGCAAATGATAATTTGGGATGTCCTTAATTCGAATCTGCAAAGAACTTGGATGTGCGACTTTTAGTTTTCGCGCCACAGCTTTTCAACCTATGCAAAAAATGATAATTTATTCATATATAAAACGCAAAGTAAGGCTTCTGGAATTTTGTCATAACTCACGAAATGGTAGGATAAAAAAAAAGATACAGTGCAAATGATAACTTGGGATGTCCTTAATTCGAATCTGCAAAGAACTTGGATGTGCGACTTTTAGTTTTCGCGCCACAGCTTTTCAACCTATGCAAAAAATGATAATTTATTCATATATAAAACGCAAAGTAAGGCTTCTGGAATTTTGTCATAACTCACGAAATGGTAGGAGTAAAAAAAAAGATACATTGCAAATGATAACTTGGGATGTCCCTAATTTGAATCTGCAAAGGACTTGGCTGTGCGACTTTTAGTTTTCGCGCCACAGCTTTTCAACCTATGCAAAAAATGATAATTTATTCATATATAAAACGCAAAGTAAGGCTTCTGGAATTTTGTCATAAATCACGAAATGGTAGGAGTAAAAAAAAGGATACATTGCAAATGATAACGTGGGATGTGCTTAATTCAAATCTGCAAAGCACTTGGATGTGTGACTTTTAGTTTTCGCGCCACAGCTTTTCAACCTATGCAAAAAATGATAATTTATCTATATATATAAAACTGAAATGTCCGTTCGTGTGTAGCCAATTTACTCGCGAACCCCTCAACCGATTTTGATGAAATTTTGTGTGTGTGTTGCTTATATTGTGAGGAATGTTTTAGGCATAGTTTGATTTATTTACATTGGTTGGTGTTTTTAAAAATTCAAGAAATTTGGAAATACATGAATTTTTGTATTGAATGTCATTTAGAATATCGCATATATATTGAAAAAAAAATTTTTTAACGAAGCAGGCGTATAAATAAAAAATCAATTTAAAAATATTTATGTTTCACAATTGCAAAAATATTTATGTTTTTTATTGATTTGAATTGAATTGTTGTTGATTAACGTTCGTGGACCAATATCATTTCAAAACTTAAGAACGATTGATGGCCGATTGTCTACAACGTATCGTGAAGCATGTCAACGATTACATTTACTTGAGGATGACACGCATTGGGATTTTACACTTGCCGACGCATCAATTTCAGCTCATCCGCATCAAATACGAACATTATTTTCAATAATAATATCAACATGTTGCCCATCAAATTCACTAGAATTGTGGATGAAATATCGAGATTACATGACAGATGATATTTTACATAGAATGCGTCGCACAACTTCAAATGTAGAATTACTTATCACAATGGACATGTATAATGAAGCATTGCTTATGATTGAAGACATGTGTTTAGCGATCGCAAATAAAGCATTAACACAATTAGGCATGATATCGCCAGATCGTCCAATGCACGACATATTTAATCAAGATTTCAAACATGAAAAACAATTTGATTGCAATGAATTGAGAACATTTGTACAAACAAATACTAAAAAATTGAATAATCAACAAAAACATGCCTACTACGCCTGGAGGCACTTGAAAAACATTTTTGATTTCGTTGATTTTAGCAGCCATACGATCGCAAAATAAAATAGCATTGGCACTCGCTTCTACTGGAATTGCTGCCAATCTATTGGATGGAGGTCGAACAGCACACTCTGCACTAAAGCTGCCATTGAACATGCAGTTCACCGAAAACCCTACATGAAATATCCCTAAGACATATGGAATGGAAAAAGTTTTGCAACAATGCAAAATAATCGTATGGGATGAGTGTACTATAGCCCATAAGAAATCATTAGAAGCATTAGATAGAACATTACAAGATCTACGAGGAAATCAAGAACTGTTTGGTGGTGCCGTCATATTGTTAGCAGGTGATTTTCGACAAACATTACCTGTTATTCCTCGATCTACTCCTGCCGATGAACTTAATGCGTGTTTGAAATCTTCAAATTTGTGGAGACATGTAAAAACACTTACCCCCAGTACAAACATGCGTGTTCAATTGCAAAACGATACATCAGAAAATGAATTTTCGAAACAATTGTTGGACATTGCAAATGGCAAAATTACAATCAATAATTTAGTTGGCTTCATAACACTACCTACCACTTTTTGTAGTAAAACACAATCAAAAGAAGAATTGATTCAAAGCGTGTTCCCAAATATAGCACAGCAACACAAAAATCATGTTTGGTTAAGCGAACGAGCAATATTGGCAGCAAAAAACAAAGATGTCAATGATCTTAACACGGCTATCCAAAATGACATAACAGGTAGATTAGTTACATACAAGTCAGTAGATACTGTTATGAATCAAGATGACGTGGTGAATTATTCCACCGAATTTTTGAATTCACTTGATTTGCCAGGAATGCCACCACATAATCTACAATTAAAAGTTGGAGCACCAATTATTATGCTTCGCAATATAAATCAACCACAACTTTGTAATGGCATCAGACTTGCAGTGAAAAAGCTAATGAAAAACGTCATCGAAGCAACTATTTTGAAAGGAAAATACAAAGGCGAAGACGTTTTGATTCCCCGAATTCCAATGATTCCATCCGACTTGCCATTTGATTTTAAACGACTTCAATTTCCTGTTCGTCTTGCTTTTGCGATCACCATCAATAAGGCACAAGGCCAGTCTTTGGAAGTCTGCGGTATAAATTTGGAATTTCCATGCTTTTCACATGGACAGCTCTATGTTGCATGCTTACGAGTAGGCAAACCATCGGCATTATTTGTTTACACGACAGACGACAGATGGAACAACAAAAATGTTGTCTACCAAAAAGCTTTACAATAAGCATTTTTTTCAGAAAAATTATTAAAACTTCATTTGAACACATTATTTTAATTAGGATAACAACTAAAAAAATAATTTGAATTTTTGTCGTATGTATGCATGAAGTATATTGCCAGAAATCGATAGATTGAATCCGAATCAAACTTATCCCGCCACCTACCCGAAAGGGCAGAACAACGTCTGCCGGGCCCGCTAGTTCATATATAAAACGCAAAGTAAGGCTTCTGGAATTTTGTCATAACTCACGAAATGGTAGGAGTAAAAAAAAAGATACATTGCAAATGATAACTTGGGATGTCCTTAATTCAAATCTGCAAAGAACTTGGATGTGCGACTTTTAGTTTTCGCGCCACAGCTTTTCAACCTATGCAAAAAATGATAATTTATTCATATATAAAACGCAAAGTAAGGCTTCTGGAATTTTGTCATAAATCACGAAATGGTAGGAGTAAAAAAAAAAGATACTTTGCAAATGATAACTTGGGATGTCCTTAATTCGAATCTGCAAAAAACTTGGATGTGCGACTTTTAGTTTTCGCGCCACAGCTTTTCAACCTATGCAAAAAATGATAATTTATTCATATATAAAACGCAAAGTAAGGCTTCTGGAATTTTGTCATAACTCACGAAATGGTAGGAGTAAAAAAAAAGATACATTGTAAATGATAACTTGGGATGTCCTTAATTCGAATCTGCAAAGCACTTGGATGTGCGACTTTTAGTTTTCGCGCCACAGCTTTTCAACCTATGCAAAAAATGATAATTTATTCATATATAAAACGCAAAGTAAGGCTTCTGGAATTTTGTCATAACTCACGAAATGGTAGGAGTAAAAAAAAAGATACATTGCAAATGATAACTTGGGATGTCCCTAATTTGAATCTACAAAGGACTTGGCTGTGCGACTTTTAGTTTTCGCGCCACAGCTTTTCAACCTATGCAAAAAATGATAATATATTCATATATAAAACGCAAAGTAAGGCTTCTGGAATTTTGTCATAAATCACGAAATGGTAGGAGTAAAAAAAAGGATACATTGCAAATGATAACTTGGGATGTCCTTAATTCAAATCTGCACAGGACTTGGCTGTGCGACTTTTAGTTTCCGCGCCACAGCTTTTCAACCTATGCAAAAAATGATAATTTATTCATATATAAAACGCAAAGTAAGGCTTCTGGAATTTTGTCATAACTCACGAAATGGTAGGAGTAAAAAAAAAGATACATTGCAAATGATAACTTGGGATGTCCTTAATTCAAATCTGCAAAGGACTTGGCTGTGCAACTTTTAGTTTTCGCGCCACAGCTTTTCAACCTATGCAAAAAATGATAATTTATTCATATATAAAACGCAAAGTAAGGCTTCTGGAATTTTGTCATAACTCACGAAATGGTAGGAGTAAAAAAAAAAGACACATTGCAAATGATAACTTGGGATGTCCTTAATTCAAATCTGCAAAGAACTTGGCTGTGCGACTTTTAGTTTTCGCGCCACAGCTTTTCAACCTATGCAAAAAATGATAATATATTCATATATAAAACGCAAAGTAAGGCTTCTGGAATTCTGTCATAAATCACGAAATGGTAGAAGTAAAAAAAAAGAATACATTGCAAATGATAACTTGGGATGTCCTTAATTTAAATCTGCAAAGGACTTGGCTGTGCGACTTTTAGTTTTCGCGCCACAGCTTTTCAACCTATGCAAAAAATGATAATATATTCATATATAAAACGCAAAGTAAGGCTTCTGGAATTTTGTCATAAATCACGAAATGGTAGGAGTAAAAAAAAGGGATACATTGCAAATGATAACTTGGGATGTCCCTGCAAAGAACTTGGATGTGCGACTTTTAGTTTTCGCGCCACAGCTTTTCAACCTATGCAAAAAATGATAATATATTCATATATAAAACGCAAAGTAAGGCTTCTGGAATTTTGTCATAAATCACGAAATGGTAGGAGTAAAAAAAAGGATACATTGCAAATGATAACTTGGGATGTCCTTAATTCAAATCTGAAAAGGACTTGGCTGTGCGACTTTTAGTTTCCGCGCCACAGCTTTTCAACCTATGCAAAAAATGATAATTTATTCATATATAAAACGCAAAGTAAGGCTTCTGGAATTTTGTCATAACTCACGAAATGGTAGGAGTAAAAAAAAAGATACATTGCAAATGATAACTTGGGATGTCCCTAATTTGAATCTGCAAAGGACTTGGCTGTGCGACTTTTAGTTTTCTCGCCACAGCTTTTCAACCTATGCAAAAAATGATAATTTATTCATATATAAAACGCAAAGTAAGGCTTCTGGAATTTTGTCATAACTCACGAAATGGTAGGAGTAAAAAAAAAGATACATTGCAAATGATAACTTGGGATGTCCTTAATTCGAATCTGCAAGGAACTTGGATGTGGGACTTTTAGTTTTCGCGCCACAGCTTTTCAACCTATGCAAAAAATGATAATTTATTCATATATAAAACGCAAAGTAAAGCTTCTGGAATTTTGTCATAACTCACGAAATGGTAGGAGTAAAAAAAAAGATACATTGCAAATGATAACTTGGGATGTCCTTAATTCAAATCTGCAAAGGACTTGGCTGTGCAACTTTTAGTTTTCGCGCCACAGCTTTTCAACCTATGCAAAAAATGATAATTTATTCATATATAAAACGCAAAGTAAGGCTTCTGGAATTTTGTCATAAATCACGAAATGGTAGGAGTAAAAAAAAGGGATACATTGCAAATGATAACTTGGGATGTCCTTAATTCAAATCTGCAAAGGACTTGGCTGTGCAACTTTTAGTTTTCGCGCCACAGCTTTTCAACCTATGCAAAAAATGATAATTTATTCATATATAAAACGCAAAGTAAGGCTTCTGGAATTTTGTCATAACTCACGAAATGGTAGAAGTAAAAAAAAGGGATACATTGCAAATGATAACTTGGGATGTCCCTACAAAGAACTTGGATGTGCGACTTTTAGTTTTCGCGCCACAGCTTTTCAACCTATGCAAAAAATGATAATTTATTCATATATAAAACGCAAAGTAAGGCTTCTGGAATTTTGTCATAAATCACGAAATGGTAGGAGTAAAAAAAAGGGATACATTGCAAATGATAACTTGGGATGTCCTTAATTTAAATCTGCAAAGGACTTGGCTGTGCGACTTTTAGTTTTCGCGCCACAGCTTTTCAACCTATGCAAAAAATGATAATATATTCATATATAAAACGCAAAGTAAGGCTTCTGGAATTTTGTCATAAATCACGAAATGGTAGGAGTAAAAAAAAGGGATACATTGCAAATGATAACTTGGGATGTCCCTGCAAAGAACTTGGATGTGCGACTTTTAGTTTTCGCGCCACAGCTTTTCAACCTATGCAAAAAATGATAATATATTCATATATAAAACGCAAAGTAAGGCTTCTGGAATTTTGTCATAAATCACGAAATGGTAGGAGTAAAAAAAAGGATACATTGCAAATGATAAATTGGGATGTCCTTAAATTAAATCTGCAAAGGACTTGGCTGTGCGACTTTTAGTTTTCGCGCCACAGCTTTTCAACCTATGCAAAAAATGATAATATATTCATATATAAAACGCAAAGTAAGGCTTCTGGAATTTTGTCATAAATCACGAAATGGTAGGAGTAAAAAAAAAGGATACATTGCAAATGATAACTTGGGATGTCCCTGCAAAGAACTTGGATGTGCGACTTTTAGTTTTCGCGCCACAGCTTTTCAACCTATGCAAAAAATGATAATATATTCATATATAAAACGCAAAGTAAGGCTTCTGGAATTTTGTCATAAATCACGAAATGGTAGGAGTAAAAAAAAGGATACATTGCAAATGATAACTTGGGATGTCCTTAATTCAAATTTGCAAAGGACTTGGCTGTGCGACTTTTAGTTTCCGCGCCACAGCTTTTCAACCTATGCAAAAAATGATAATTTATTCATATATAAAACGCAAAGTAAGGCTTCTGGAATTTTGTCATAACTCACGAAATGGTAGGAGTAAAAAAAAAGATACATTGCAAATGATAACTTGGGATGTCCTTAATTCAAATCTGCAAAGGACTTGGCTGTGCAACTTTTAGTTTTCGCGCCACAGCTTTTCAACCTATGCAAAAAATGATAATTTATTCATATATAAAACGCAAAGTAAGGCTTCTGGAATTTTGTCATAACTCACGAAATGGTAGAAGTAAAAAAAAAAGACACATTGCAAATGATAACTTGGGATGTCCTTAATTCAAATCTGCAAAGAACTTGGCTGTGCGACTCTTAGTTTTCGCGCCACAGCTTTTTCAACCTATGCAAAAAATGATAATATATTCATATATAAAACGCAAAGTAAGGCTTCTGGAATTCTGTCATAAATCACGAAATGGTAGAAGTAAAAAAAAAGAATACATTGCAAATGATAACTTGGGATGTCCTTAATTTAAATCTGCAAAGGACTTGGCTGTGCGACTTTTAGTTTTCGCGCCACAGCTTTTCAACCTATGCAAAAAATGATAATATATTCATATATAAAACGCAAAGTAAGGCTTCTGGAATTTTGTCATAAATCACGAAATGGTAGGAGTAAAAAAAAAGGATACATTGCAAATGATAACTTGGGATGTCCCTGCAAAGAACTTGGATGTGCGACTTTTAGTTTTCGCGCCACAGCTTTTCAACCTATGCAAAAAATGATAATATATTCATATATAAAACGCAAAGTAAGGCTTCTGGAATTTTGTCATAAATCACGAAATGGTAGGAGTAAAAAAAAGGATACATTGCAAATGATAACTTGGGATGTCCTTAATTCAAATCTGAAAAGGACTTGGCTGTGCGACTTTTAGTTTCCGCGCCACAGCTTTTCAACCTATGCAAAAAATGATAATTTATTCATATATAAAACGCAAAGTAAGGCTTCTGGAATTTTGTCATAACACACGAAATGGTAGGAGTAAAAAAAAAAGATACATTGCAAATGATAACTTGGGATGTCCTTAATTCGAATCTGCAAAGAACATGGATGTGCGACTTTTAGTTTTCGCGCCACAGCTTTTCAACCTATGCAAAAAATGATAATTTATTCATATATAAAACGCAAAGTAAGGCTTCTGGAATTTTGTCATAAATCACGAAATGGTAGGAGTAAAAAAAAGGATACATTGCAAATGATAACGTGGGATGTGCTTAATTCAAATCTGCAAAGCACTTGGATGTGCGACTTTTAGTTTTCGCGCCACAGCTTTTCAACCTATGCAAAAAATGATAATTTATTCATATATAAAACGCAAAGTAAGGCTTCTGGAATTTTGTCATTACTCACGAAATGGTAGGAGTAGAAAAAAAGATACATTGCAAATGATAACTTGGGATGTCCCTAATTTAAATCTGCAAAGGACTTGGCTGTGCGACTTTTAGTTTTCGCGCCACAGCTTTTCAACCTATGCAAAAAATGATAATTTATTCATATATAAAACGCAAAGTAAGGCTTCTGGCATTTTGTCATTACTCACGAAATGGTAGGAGTAAAAAAAAAGATACATTGCAAATGATAACTTGGGATGTCCCTAATTTAAATCTGCAAAGGACTTGGCTGTGCGACTTTTAGTTTTCGCGCCACAGCTTTTCAACCTATGCAAAAAATGATAATTTATTCATATATAAAACGCAAAGTAAGGCTTCTGGAATTTTGTCATAAATCACGAAATGGTAGGAGTAAAAAAAAGGATACATTGCAAATGATAACGTGGGATGTGCTTAATTCAAATCTGCAAAGCACTTGGATGTGCGACTTTTAGTTTTCGCGCCACAGCTTTTCAACCTATGCAAAAAATGATAATTTATTCATATATAAAACGCAAAGTAAGGCTTCTGGAATTTTGTCATAACTCACGAAATGGTAGGAGTAAAAAAAAAGATACATTGCAAATGATAAATTGGGATGTCCTTCATTTAAATCTGCAAAGGACTTGGCTGTGCGACTTTTAGTTTTCGCGCCACAGCTTTTCAACCTATGCAAAAAATGATAATTTATTCATATATAAAACGCAAAGTAAGGCTTCTGGAATTTTGTCATAAATCACGAAATGGTAGGAGTAAAAAAAAGGATACATTGCAAATGATAACGTGGGATGTGCTTAATTCAAATCTGCAAAGCACTTGGATGTGCGACTTTTAGTTTTCGCGCCACAGCTTTTCAACCTATGCAAAAAATGATAATTTATTCATATATAAAACGCAAAGTAAGGCTTCTGGAATTTTGTCATAACTCACGAAATGGTAGGAGTAAAAAAAAAGATACATTGCAAATGATAACGTGGGATGTGCTTAATTCAAATCTGCAAAGCACTTGGATGTGCGACTTTTAGTTTTCGCGCCACAGCTTTTCAACCTATGCAAAAAATGATAATTTATTCATATATAAAACGCAAAGTAAGGCTTCTGGAATTTTGTCATAACTCACGAAATGGTAGGAGTAAAAAAAAAAGATACAGTGCAAATGATAACTTGGGATGTGCTTAATTCGAATCTGCAAAGAACTCGGATGTGCGACTTTTAGTTTTCGCGCCACAGCTTTTCAACCTATGCAAAAAATGATAATTTATTCATATATAAAACGCAAAGTAAGGCTTCTGGAATTTTGTCATAACTCACGAAATGGTAGGAGTAAAAAAAAAGATACATTGCAAATGATAACTTGGGATGTCCCTAATTTGAATCTGCAAAGGACTTGGCTGTGCGACTTTTAGTTTTCGCGCCACAGCTTTTCAACCTATGCAAAAAATGATAATTTATTCATATATAAAACGCAAAGTAAGGCTTCTGGAATTTTGTCATAAATCACGAAATGGTAGGAGTAAAAAAAAGGATACATTGCAAATGATAACGTGGGATGTGCTTAATTCAAATCTGCAAAGCACTTGGATGTGTGACTTTTAGTTTTCGCGCCACAGTTTTTCAACCTATGCAAAAAATGATAATTTATTCATATATAAAACGCAAAGTAAGGCTTCTGGAATTTTGTCATAACTCACGAAATGGTAGGAGTAAAAAAAAAGATACATTGCAAATGATAACTTGGGATGTCCTTAATTCAAATCTGCAAAGAACTTGGATGTGCGACTTTTAGTTTTCGCGCCACAGCTTTTCAACCTATGCAAAAAATGATAATTTATTCATATATAAAACGCAAAGTAAGGCTTCTGGAATTTTGTCATAAACCACGAAATGGTAGGAGTAAAAAAAAAAGATACTTTGCAAATGATAACTTGGGATGTCCTTAATTCGAATCTGCAAAGAACTTGGATGTGCGACTTTTAGTTTTCGCGCCACAGCTTTTCAACCTATGCAAAAAATGATAATTTATTCATATATAAAACGCAAAGTAAGGCTTCTGGAATTTTGTCATAACTCACGAAATGGTAGGAGTAATAAAAAAGGATACATTGCAAAGGATAACTTGGGATGTCCTTAATTTAAATCTGCAAAGGACTTGGCTGTGCGACTTTTAGTTTTCGCGCCACAGCTTTTCAACCTATGCAAAAAATGATAATTTATTCATATATAAAACGCAAAGTAAGGCTTCTGGAATTTTGTCATAACTCACGAAATGGTAGGAGTAAAAAAAAAAGATACATTGCAAATGATAACTTGGGATGTCCTTAATTCAAATCTGCAAAGAACTTGGATGTGCGACTTTTAGTTTTCGCGCCACAGCTTTTCAACCTATGCAAAAAATGATAATTTATTCATATATAAAACGCAAAGTAAGGCTTCTGGAATTTTGTCATAACTCACGAAATGGTAGGAGTAAAAAAAAAGATACATTGCAAATGATAAATTGGGATGTCCTTAATTTAAATCTGCAAAGAACTTGGATGTGCGACTTTTAGTTTTCGCGCCACAGCTTTTCAACCTATGCAAAAAATGATAATTTATTCATATATAAAACGCAAAGTAAGGCTTCTGGAATTTTGTCATAAATCACGAAATGGTAGGAGTAAAAAAAAGGATACATTGCAAATGATAACGTGGGATGTGCTTAATTCAAATCTGCAAAGCACTTGGATGTGCGACTTTTAGTTTTCGCGCCACAGCTTTTCAACCTATGCAAAAAATGATAATTTATTCATATATAAAACGCAAAGTAAGGCTTCTGGAATTTTGTCATAACTCACGAAATGGTAGGAGTAAAAAAAAAAGATACATTGTAAATGATAACTTGGGATGTCCTTAATTCAAATCTGCAAAGAACTTGGATGTGCGACTTTTAGTTTTCGCGCCACAGCTTTTCAACCTATGCAAAAAATGATAATTTATTCATATATAAAACGCAAAGTAAGGCTTCTGGAATTTTGTCATAACTCACGAAATGGTAGGAGTAAAAAAAAAGATACATTGCAAATGATAACTTGGGATGTCCCTAATTTAAATCTGCAAAGGACTTGGCTGTGCGACTTTTAGTTTTCGCGCCACAGCTTTTCAACCTATGCAAAAAATGATAATTTATTCATATATAAAACGCAAAGTAAGGCTTCTGGAATTTTGTCATAACTCACGAAATGGTAGGAGTAAAAAAAAGGATACATTGCAAATGATAACGTGGGATGTGCTTAATTCAAATCTGCAAAGCACTTGGATGTGTGACTTTTAGTTTTCGCGCCACAGCTTTTCAACCTATGCAAAAAATGATAATTTATTCATATATAAAACGCAAAGTAAGGCTTCTGGAATTTTGTCATAACTCACGAAATGGTAGGAGTAAAAAAAAAGATACATTGCAAATGATAACTTGGGATGTCCTTAATTCAAATCTGCAAAGAACTTGGATGTGCGACTTTTAGTTTTCGCGCCACAGCTTTTCAACCTATGCAAAAAATGATAATTTATTCATATATAAAACGCAAAGTAAGGCTTCTGGAATTTTGTCATAAATCACGAAATGGTAGGAGTAAAAAAAAAAGATACTTTGCAAATGATAACTTGGGATGTCCTTAATTCGAATCTGCAAAGAACTTGGATGTGCGACTTTTAGTTTTCGCGCCACAGCTTTTCAACCTATGCAAAAAATGATAATTTATTCATATATAAAACGCAAAGTAAGGCTTCTGGAATTTTGTCATAACTCACGAAATGGTAGGATAAAAAAAAAGATACAGTGCAAATGATAACTTGGGATGTCCCTAATTTGAATCTGCAAAGGACTTGGCTGTGCGACTTTTAGTTTTCGCGCCACAGCTTTTCAACCTATGCAAAAAATGATAATTTATTCATATATAAAACGCAAAGTAAGGCTTCTGGAATTTTGTCATAAATCACGAAATGGTAGGAGTAAAAAAAAGGATACATTGCAAATGATAACGTGGGATGTGCTTAATTCAAATCTGCAAAGCACTTGGATGTGTGACTTTTAGTTTTCGCGCCACAGCTTTTCAACCTATGCAAAAAATGATAATTTATCTATATATATAAAACTGAAATGTCCGTTCGTGTGTAGCCAATTTACTCGCGAACCCCTCAACCGATTTTGATGAAATTTTGTGTGTGTGTTGCTTATATTGTGAGGAATGTTTTAGGCATAGTTTGATTTATTTACATTGGTTGGTGTTTTTAAAAATTCAAGAAATTTGGAAATACATGAATTTTTGTATTGAATGTCATTTAGAATATCGCATATATATTGAAAAAAAAATTTTTTAACGAAGCAGGCGTATAAATAAAAAATCAATTTAAAAATATTTATGTTTCACAATTGCAAAAATATTTATGTTTTTTATTGATTTGAATTGAATTGTTGTTGATTAACGTTCGTGGACCAATATCATTTCAAAACTTAAGAACGATTGATGGCCGATTGTCTACAACGTATCGTGAAGCATGTCAACGATTACATTTACTTGAGGATGACACGCATTGGGATTTTACACTTGCCGACGCATCAATTTCAGCTCATCCGCATCAAATACGAACATTATTTTCAATAATAATATCAACATGTTGCCCATCAAATTCACTAGAATTGTGGATGAAATATCGAGATTACATGACAGATGATATTTTACATAGAATGCGTCGCACAACTTCAAATGTAGAATTACTTATCACAATGGACATGTATAATGAAGCATTGCTTATGATTGAAGACATGTGTTTAGCGATCGCAAATAAAGCATTAACACAATTAGGCATGATATCGCCAGATCGTCCAATGCACGACATATTTAATCAAGATTTCAAACATGAAAAACAATTTGATTGCAATGAATTGAGAACATTTGTACAAACAAATACTAAAAAATTGAATAATCAACAAAAACATGCCTACTACGCCTGGAGGCACTTGAAAAACATTTTTGATTTCGTTGATTTTAGCAGCCATACGATCGCAAAATAAAATAGCATTGGCACTCGCTTCTACTGGAATTGCTGCCAATCTATTGGATGGAGGTCGAACAGCACACTCTGCACTAAAGCTGCCATTGAACATGCAGTTCACCGAAAACCCTACATGAAATATCCCTAAGACATATGGAATGGAAAAAGTTTTGCAACAATGCAAAATAATCGTATGGGATGAGTGTACTATAGCCCATAAGAAATCATTAGAAGCATTAGATAGAACATTACAAGATCTACGAGGAAATCAAGAACTGTTTGGTGGTGCCGTCATATTGTTAGCAGGTGATTTTCGACAAACATTACCTGTTATTCCTCGATCTACTCCTGCCGATGAACTTAATGCGTGTTTGAAATCTTCAAATTTGTGGAGACATGTAAAAACACTTACCCCCAGTACAAACATGCGTGTTCAATTGCAAAACGATACATCAGAAAATGAATTTTCGAAACAATTGTTGGACATTGCAAATGGCAAAATTACAATCAATAATTTAGTTGGCTTCATAACACTACCTACCACTTTTTGTAGTAAAACACAATCAAAAGAAGAATTGATTCAAAGCGTGTTCCCAAATATAGCACAGCAACACAAAAATCATGTTTGGTTAAGCGAACGAGCAATATTGGCAGCAAAAAACAAAGATGTCAATGATCTTAACACGGCTATCCAAAATGACATAACAGGTAGATTAGTTACATACAAGTCAGTAGATACTGTTATGAATCAAGATGACGTGGTGAATTATTCCACCGAATTTTTGAATTCACTTGATTTGCCAGGAATGCCACCACACAGGGCCGGCCCAACCTAATTTTTCGCCCTGTTCGAAGAACAAAATTTCGCCCTTATTCTGTTTTAATTTTTAATGAATATTAAAATGTTCAAGCCGTTTCCACACCACCCTTGGGTAGACTTTCAACTCACATTTCACATTTCATATTTTGAAAATAAATCAATTTATATACATAATAATACATACTTTCATATAATTCGAATTATATACGGAACTATTTATATACATACATACAGCCTTGAAAATAAAAAAAGTTATTGCAAACTGTTCAAAATAAAATCTTGCTCCTATAGTATTATTCGATCTTCATTAGAGGTGAAAAAACCCATGAAAAAAACAATTTCGTTGGATTTTTTCATATTTTTTCGGATTTTTTCATAAAAATCCTGTAGTCCTGGAAAGGAATTTTTGTAGTTTGTAATTTGGCACAAGATGTGTTAAACACCCTGTACACCCAAATTTCATTAAATATCATAAATTTACCTACTTACTTCAAAAAATTGAAAAAAACCGTTCAAATGAATGTATGTATATCTTTTTCCTATGATTATGAAAAAAACAAATGTTTTTTTCCTGTTTTTTTCCGCTTTTTTGGAAAAAAACCGATAAAAAGCAACGGGTGAATGTATTTTTCATTTGTGAAAAAAGCATTTAAAAAGCAGCTTTTTATGAAAAAAACGGAAAAAAACAATTTTGAAAAAATCGGATTTTTGCTTTTTTCATCTCTAATCTTCATAAAAACAAACAACAACAAAAATGCTATACACACAGTATTAGGTTCAATTTCAAATCTTGCACAGTCTCTGCTTTATCATTCTATATGTTTCGTATGGGCGCTACAAAAACAACAATATATAGCAAACTGTTCAAAATAAAATCTTGAACCTATAACCAAAATAATTCAAATTCAAAATAATATGAATTTAGAAGAGACGGACAAAATTTTGAGGGGATAAGACAGCACAAAAAAGGAAATGTGTGTAGCATTTTTGTGTTGTTTGTTTTTATGAAGATCGAATAATACTATAGGTTCAAGATTTTATTTTGAACAGTTTGCTATATATTGTTGTTTTTGTAGCGCCCATACGAAACATATAGAATGATAAAGCAGAGACTGTGCAAGATTTGAAATTGAACCTAATACTGTGTGTATAGCATTTTTGTTGTTGTTTGTTTTTATGAAGATCGAATAATACTATAGGAGCAAGATTTTATTTTGAACAGTTTGCTATATATTGTTGTTTTTGTAGCGCCCATACGAAACATATAGAATGATAAAGCAGAGACTGTGCAAGATTTGAAATTGAACCTAATACTGTGTGTATAGCATTTTTGTTGTTATTTGTTTTTATGAAGATCGAATAATACTATAGGAGCAAGATTTTATTTTGAACAGTTTGCTATATATTGTTGTTTTTGTAGCGCCCATACGAAACATATAGAATGATAAAGCAGAGACTGTGCAAGATTTGAAATTGAACCTAATACTGTGTGTATAGCATTTTTGTTGTTGTTTGTTTTTATGAAGATCGAATAATACTATAGGAGCAAGATTTTATTTTGAACAGTTTGCTATATATTGTTGTTTTTGTGGCATTCATACGAGACTTATGTTCATAGTAGATGATTCTGTGGTCACAAGCACTAACCGCTTAAGTCTGAAGATGCTTATGTCGACTTAAGTGGTTTGCAAATGTGACCACAGAATTGGTTCACACAAAAATAAAAATCTATATAAAATTTTAATATTATGTAAATATTTATATTGTTCTAATGGCGCCCCTCTAATTTTGTCGCCCTGTTCAGCTGCTCTGTCTGCTCATATGAAAAGGCCGGCCCTGCCACCACATAATCTACAATTAAAAGTTGGAGCACCAATTATTATGCTTCGCAATATAAATCAACCACGACTTTGTAATGGCATCAGACTTGCAGTGAAAAAGCTAATGAAAAACGTCATCGAAGCAACTATTTTGAAAGGAAAATACAAAGGCGAAGACGTTTTGATTCCCCGAATTCCAATGATTCCATCCGACTTGCCATTTGATTTTAAACGACTTCAATTTCCTGTTCGTCTTGCTTTTGCGATCACCATCAATAAGGCACAAGGCCAGTCTTTGGAAGTCTGCGGTATAAATTTGGAATTTCCATGCTTTTCACATGGACAGCTCTATGTTGCATGCTTACGAGTAGGCAAACCATCGGCATTATTTGTTTACACGACAGACGACAGATGGAACAACAAAAATGTTGTCTACCAAAAAGCTTTACAATAAGCATTTTTTTCAGAAAAATTATTAAAACTTCATTTGAACACATTATTTTAATTAGGATAACAACTAAAAAAATAATTTGAATTTTTGTCGTATGTATGCATGAAGTATATTGCCAGAAATCGATAGATTGAATCCGAATCAAACTTATCCCGCCACCTACCCGAAAGGGCAGAACAACGTCTGCCGGGCCCGCTAGTTCATATATAAAACGCAAAGTAAGGCTTCTGGAATTTTGTCATAACTCACGAAATGGTAGGAGTAAAAAAAAAGATACATTGCAAATGATAACTTGGGATGTCCTTAATTCAAATCTGCAAAGAACTTGGATGTGCGACTTTTAGTTTTCGCGCCACAGCTTTTCAACCTATGCAAAAAATGATAATTTATTCATATATAAAACGCAAAGTAAGGCTTCTGGAATTTTGTCATAAATCACGAAATGGTAGGAGTAAAAAAAAAAGATACTTTGCAAATGATAACTTGGGATGTCCTTAATTCGAATCTGCAAAGAACTTGGATGTGCGACTTCTAGTTTTCGCGCCACAGCTTTTCAACCTATGCAAAAAATGATAATTTATTCATATATAAAACGCAAAGTAAGGCTTCTGGAATTTTGTCATAACTCACGAAATGGTAGGAGTAAAAAAAAAAGATACATTGTAAATGATAACTTGGGATGTCCTTAATTCGAATCTGCAAAGCACTGGGATGTGCGACTTTTAGTTTTCGCGCCACAGCTTTTCAACCTATGCAAAAAATGATAATTTATTCATATATAAAACGCAAAGTAAGGCTTCTGGAATTTTGTCATAACTCACGAAATGGTAGGAGTAAAAAAAAAGATACATTGCAAATGATAACTTGGGATGTCCCTAATTTGAATCTGCAAAGGACTTGGCTGTGCGACTTTTAGTTTTCGCGCCACAGCTTTTCAACCTATGCAAAAAATGATAATTTATTCATATATAAAACGCAAAGTAAGGCTTCTGGAATTTTGTCATAACTCACGAAATGGTAGGAGTAAAAAAAAAGATACATTGCAAATGATAACTTGGGATGTCCTTAATTCGAATCTGCAAGGAACTTGGATGTGCGACTTTTAGTTTTCGCGCCACAGCTTTTCAACCTATGCAAAAAATGATAATTTATTCATATATAAAACGCAAAGTAAAGCTTCTGGAATTTTGTCATAACTCACGAAATGGTAGGAGTAAAAAAAAAGATACATTGCAAATGATAAATTGGGATGTCCTTAAATTAAATCTGCAAAGGACTTGGCTGTGCGACTTTTAGTTTTCGCGCCACAGCTTTTCAACCTATGCAAAAAATGATAATATATTCATATATAAAACGCAAAGTAAGGCTTCTGGAATTTTGTCATAAATCACGAAATGGTAGGAGTAAAAAAAAAGGATACATTGCAAATGATAACTTGGGATGTCCCTGCAAAGAACTTGGATGTGCGACTTTTAGTTTTCGCGCCACAGCTTTTCAACCTATGCAAAAAATGATAATATATTCATATGTAAAACGCAAAGTAAGGCTTCTGGAATTTTGTCATAAATCACGAAATGGTAGGAGTAAAAAAAAGGATACATTGCAAATGATAACTTGGGATGTCCTTAATTCAAATCTGCAAAGGACTTGGCTGTGCGACTTTTAGTTTCCGCGCCACAGCTTTTCAACCTATGCAAAAAATGATAATTTATTCATATATAAAACGCAAAGTAAGGCTTCTGGAATTTTGTCATAACTCACGAAATGGTAGGAGTAAAAAAAAAGATACATTGCAAATGATAACTTGGGATGTCCTTAATTCAAATCTGCAAAGGACTTGGCTGTGCAACTTTTAGTTTTCGCGCCACAGCTTTTCAACCTATGCAAAAAATGATAATTTATTCATATATAAAACGCAAAGTAAGGCTTCTGGAATTTTGTCATAACTCACGAAATGGTAGGAGTAAAAAAAAAAGACACATTGCAAATGATAACTTGGGATGTCCTTAATTCAAATCTGCAAAGAACTTGGCTGTGCGACTTTTAGTTTTCGCGCCACAGCTTTTCAACCTATGCAAAAAATGATAATATATTCATATATAAAACGCAAAGTAAGGCTTCTGGAATTCTGTCATAAATCACGAAATGGTAGAAGTAAAAAAAAAGAATACATTGCAAATGATAACTTGGGATGTCCTTAATTTAAATCTGCAAAGGACTTGGCTGTGCGACTTTTAGTTTTCGCGCCACAGCTTTTCAACCTATGCCAAAAATGATAATATATTCATATATAAAACGCAAAGTAAGGCTTCTGGAATTTTGTCATAAATCACGAAATGGTAGGAGTAAAAAAAAAGGATACATTGCAAATGATAACTTGGGATGTCCCTGCAAAGAACTTGGATGTGCGACTTTTAGTTTTCGCGCCACAGCTTTTCAACCTATGCAAAAAATGATAATATATTCATATATAAAACGCAAAGTAAGGCTTCTGGAATTTTGTCATAAATCACGAAATGGTAGGAGTAAAAAAAAGGATACATTGCAAATGATAACTTGGGATGTCCTTAATTCAAATCTGAAAAGGACTTGGCTGTGCGACTTTTAGTTTCCGCGCCACAGCTTTTCAACCTATGCAAAAAATGATAATTTATTCATATATAAAACGCAAAGTAAGGCTTCTGGAATTTTGTCATAACTCACGAAATGGTAGGAGTAAAAAAAAAAGATACATTGCAAATGATAACTTGGGATGTCCTTAATTCGAATCTGCAAAGAACTTGGATGTGCGACTTTTAGTTTTCGCGCCACAGCTTTTCAACCTATGCAAAAAATGATAATTTATTCATATATAAAACGCAAAGTAAGGCTTCTGGAATTTTGTCATAACTCACGAAATGGTAGGAGTAAAAAAAAAAGATACATTGCAAATGATAAATTGGGATGTCTTTAATTCAAATCTGTAAAGGACTTGGCTGTGCAACTTTTAGTTTTCGCGCCACAGCTTTTCAACCTATGCAAAAAATGATAATATATTCATATATAAAACGCAAAGTAAGGCTTCTGGAATTTTGTCATAAATCACGAAATGGTAGGAGTAAAAAAAAGGATACATTGCAAATGATAACGTGGGATGTGCTTAATTCAAATCTGCAAAGCACTTGGATGTGCGACTTTTAGTTTTCGCGCCACAGCTTTTCAACCTATGCAAAAAATGATAATATATTCATATATAAAACGCAAAGTAAGGCTTCTGGAATTCTGTCATAACTCACGAAATGGTAGGAGTAAAAAAAAAGATACATTGCAAATGATAAATTGGGATGTCCTTAATTTAAATCTGCAAAGAACTTGGATGTGCGACTTTTAGTTTTCGCGCCACAGCTTTTCAACCTATGCAAAAAATGATAATTTATTCATATATAAAACGCAAAGTAAGGCTTCTGGAATTTTGTCATAAATCACGAAATGGTAGGAGTAAAAAAAAAAGATACTTTGCAAATGATAACTTGGGATGTCCTTAATTCGAATCTGCAAAGAACTTGGATGTGCGACTTTTAGTTTTCGCGCCACAGCTTTTCAACCTATGCAAAAAATGATAATTTATTCATATATAAAACGCAAAGTAAGGCTTCTGGAATTTTGTCATTACTCACGAAATGGTAGGAGTAATAAAAAAGGATACATTGCAAATGATAACTTGGGATGTCCTTAATTTAAATCTGCAAAGGACTTGGCTGTGCGACTTTTAGTTTTCGCGCCACAGCTTTTCAACCTATGCAAAAAATGATAATTTATTCATATATAAAACGCAAAGTAAGGCTTCTGGAATTTTGTCATAAATCACGAAATGGTAGGAGTAAAAAAAAGGATACATTGCAAATGATAACGTGGGATGTGCTTAATTCAAATCTGCAAAGCACTTGGATGTGCGACTTTTAGTTTTCGCGCCACAGCTTTTCAACCTATGCAAAAAATGATAATTTATTCATATATAAAACGCAAAGTAAGGCTTCTGGAATTTTGTCATAACTCACGAAATGGTAGGAGTAAAAAAAAAAGATACATTGTAAATGATAACTTGGGATGTCCTTAATTCAAATCTGCAAAGAACTTGGATGTGCGACTTTTAGTTTTCGCGCCACAGCTTTTCAACCTATGCAAAAAATGATAATTTATTCATATATAAAACGCAAAGTAAGGCTTCTGGAATTTTGTCATTACTCACGAAATGGTAGGAGTAAAAAAAAAGATACATTGCAAATGATAACTTGGGATGTCCCTAATTTAAATCTGCAAAGGACTTGGCTGTGCGACTTTTAGTTTTCGCGCCACAGCTTTTCAACCTATGCAAAAAATGATAATTTATTCATATATAAAACGCAAAGTAAGGCTTCTGGAATTTTGTCATAAATCACGAAATGGTAGGAGTAAAAAAAAGGATACATTGCAAATGATAACGTAGGATGTGCTTAATTCAAATCTGCAAAGCACTTGGATGTGTGACTTTTAGTTTTCGCGCCACAGCTTTTCAACCTATGCAAAAAATGATAATTTATTCATATATAAAACGCAAAGTAAGGCTTCTGGAATTTTGTCATAACTCACGAAATGGTAGGAGTAAAAAAAAAGATACATTGCAAATGATAACTTGGGATGTCCTTAATTCAAATCTGCAAAGAACTTGGATGTGCGACTTTTAGTTTTCGCGCCACAGCTTTTCAACCTATGCAAAAAATGATAATTTATTCATATATAAAACGCAAAGTAAGGCTTCTGGAATTTTGTCATAAATCACGAAATGGTAGGAGTAAAAAAAAAGATACTTTGCAAATGATAACTTGGGATGTCCTTAATTCGAATCTGCAAAGAACTTGGATGTGCGACTTTTAGTTTTCGCGCCACAGCTTTTCAACCTATGCAAAAAATGATAATTTATTCATATATAAAACGCAAAGTAAGGCTTCTGGAATTTTGTCATAACTCACGAAATGGTAGGATAAAAAAAAAGATACAGTGCAAATGATAACGTGGGATGTGCTTAATTCAAATCTGCAAAGCACTTGGATGTGTGACTTTTAGTTTTCGCGCCACAGCTTTTCAACCTATGCAAAAAATGATAATTTATTCATATATAAAACGCAAAGTAAGGCTTCTGGAATTTTGTCATAACTCACGAAATGGTAGGAGTAAAAAAAAAGATACATTGCAAATGATAACTTGGGATGTCCTTAATTCAAATCTGCAAAGAACTTGGATGTGCGACTTTTAGTTTTCGCGCCACAGCTTTTCAACCTATGCAAAAAATGATAATTTATTCATATATAAAACGCAAAGTAAGGCTTCTGGAATTTTGTCATTACTCACGAAATGGTAGGAGTAAAAAAAAAGATACATTGCAAATGATAACGTGGGATGTGCTTAATTCAAATCTGCAAAGCACTTGGATGTGCGACTTTTAGTTTTCGCGCCACAGCTTTTCAACCTATGCAAAAAATGATAATTTATTCATATATAAAACGCAAAGTAAGGCTTCTGGAATTTTGTCATTACTCACGAAATGGTAGGAGTAATAAAAAAGGATACATTGCAAATGATAACTTGGGATGTCCTTAATTTAAATCTGCAAAGGACTTGGCTGTGCGACTTTTAGTTTTCGCGCCACAGCTTTTCAACCTATGCAAAAAATGATAATTTATTCATATATAAAACGCAAAGTAAGGCTTCTGGAATTTTGTCATAAATCACGAAATGGTAGGAGTAAAAAAAAGGATACATTGCAAATGATAACGTGGGATGTGCTTAATTCAAATCTGCAAAGCACTTGGATGTGCGACTTTTAGTTTTCGCGCCACAGCTTTTCAACCTATGCAAAAAATGATAATTTATTCATATATAAAACGCAAAGTAAGGCTTCTGGAATTTTGTCATAAATCACGAAATGGTAGGAGTAAAAAAAAGGATACATTGCAAATGATAACTTGGGATGTCCTTAATTCAAATCTGAAAAGGACTTGGCTGTGCGACTTTTAGTTTCCGCGCCACAGCTTTTCAACCTATGCAAAAAATGATAATTTATTCATATATAAAACGCAAAGTAAGGCTTCTGGAATTTTGTCATAACTCACGAAATGGTAGGAGTAAAAAAAAAAGATACATTGCAAATGATAACTTGGGATGTCCTTAATTCGAATCTGCAAAGAACTTGGATGTGCTACTTTTAGTTTTCGCGCCACAGCTTTTCAACCTATGCAAAAAATGATAATTTATTCATATATAAAACGCAAAGTAAGGCTTCTGGAATTTTGTCATAACTCACGAAATGGTAGGAGTAAAAAAAAAAGATACATTGCAAATGATAAATTGGGATGTCTTTAATTCAAATCTGTAAAGGACTTGGCTGTGCAACTTTTAGTTTTCGCGCCACAGCTTTTCAACCTATGCAAAAAATGATAATATATTCATATATAAAACGCAAAGTAAGGCTTCTGGAATTTTGTCATAAATCACGAAATGGTAGGAGTAAAAAAAAGGATACATTGCAAATGATAACGTGGGATGTGCTTAATTCAAATCGGCAAAGCACTTGGATGTGCGACTTTTAGTTTTCGCGCCACAGCTTTTCAACCTATGCAAAAAATGATAATATATTCATATATAAAACGCAAAGTAAGGCTTCTGGAATTCTGTCATAACTCACGAAATGGTAGGAGTAAAAAAAAAGATACATTGCAAATGATAAATTGGGATGTCCTTAATTTAAATCTGCAAAGAACTTGGATGTGCGACTTTTAGTTTTCGCGCCACAGCTTTTCAACCTATGCAAAAAATGATAATTTATTCATATATAAAACGCAAAGTAAGGCTTCTGGAATTTTGTCATAAATCACGAAATGGTAGGAGTAAAAAAAAAAGATACTTTGCAAATGATAACTTGGGTATCCTTAATTCGAATCTGCAAAGAACTTGGATGTGCGACTTTTAGTTTTCGCGCCACAGCTTTTCAACCTATGCAAAAAATGATAATATATTCATATATAAAACGCAAAGTAAGGCTTCTGGAATTTTGTCATAAATCACGAAATGGTAGGAGTAAAAAAAAGGATACATTGCAAATGATAACTTGGGATGTCCTTAATTCAAATCTGAAAAGGACTTGGCTGTGCGACTTTTAGTTTCCGCGCCACAGCTTTTCAACCTATGCAAAAAATGATAATTTATTCATATATAAAACGCAAAGTAAGGCTTCTGGAATTTTGTCATAACTCACGAAATGGTAGGAGTAAAAAAAAAAGATACATTGCAAATGATAACTTGGGATGTCCTTAATTCGAATCTGCAAAGAACTTGGATGTGCGACTTTTAGTTTTCGCGCCACAGCTTTTCAACCTATGCAAAAAATGATAATTTATTCATATATAAAACGCAAAGTAAGGCTTCTGGAATTTTGTCATAACTCACGAAATGGTAGGAGTAAAAAAAAAAGATACATTGCAAATGATAAATTGGGATGTCTTTAATTCAAATCTGTAAAGGACTTGGCTGTGCAACTTTTAGTTTTCGCGCCACAGCTTTTCAACCTATGCAAAAAATGATAATATATTCATATATAAAACGCAAAGTAAGGCTTCTGGAATTTTGTCATAAATCACGAAATGGTAGGAGTAAAAAAAAGGATACATTGCAAATGATAACGTGGGATGTGCTTAATTCAAATCTGCAAAGCACTTGGATGTGCGACTTTTAGTTTTCGTGCCACAGCTTTTCAACCTATGCAAAAAATGATAATATATTCATATATAAAACGCAAAGTAAGGCTTCTGGAATTCTGTCATAACTCACGAAATGGTAGGAGTAAAAAAAAAGATACATTGCAAATGATAAATTGGGATGTCCTTAATTTAAATCTGCAAAGAACTTGGATGTGCGACTTTTAGTTTTCGCGCCACAGCTTTTCAACCTATGCAAAAAATGATAATTTATTCATATATAAAACGCAAAGTAAGGCTTCTGGAATTTTGTCATAAATCACGAAATGGTAGGAGTAAAAAAAAAAGATACTTTGCAAATGATAACTTGGGATGTCCTTAATTCGAATCTGCAAAGAACTTGGATGTGCGACTTTTAGTTTTCGCGCCACAGCTTTTCAACCTATGCAAAAAATGATAATTTATTCATATATAAAACGCAAAGTAAGGCTTCTGGAATTTTGTCATTACTCACGAAATGGTAGGAGTAATAAAAAAGGATACATTGCAAATGATAACTTGGGATGTCCTTAATTTAAATCTGCAAAGGACTTGGCTGTGCGACTTTTAGTTTTCGCGCCACAGCTTTTCAACCTATGCAAAAAATGATAATTTATTCATATATAAAACGCAAAGTAAGGCTTCTGGAATTTTGTCATAAATCACGAAATGGTAGGAGTAAAAAAAAGGATACATTGCAAATGATAACGTGGGATGTGCTTAATTCAAATCTGCAAAGCACTTGGATGTGCGACTTTTAGTTTTCGCGCCACAGCTTTTCAACCTATGCAAAAAATGATAATTTATTCATATATAAAACGCAAAGTAAGGCTTCTGGAATTTTGTCATAACTCACGAAATGGTAGGAGTAAAAAAAAAAGATACATTGTAAATGATAACTTGGGATGTCCTTAATTCAAATCTGCAAAGAACTTGGATGTGCGACTTTTAGTTTTCGCGCCACAGCTTTTCAACCTATGCAAAAAATGATAATTTATTCATATATAAAACGCAAAGTAAGGCTTCTGGAATTTTGTCATTACTCACGAAATGGTAGGAGTAAAAAAAAAGATACATTGCAAATGATAACTTGGGATGTCTTTAATTTAAATCTGCAAAGGACTTGGCTGTGCGACTTTTAGTTTTCGCGCCACAGCTTTTCAACCTATGCAAAAAATGATAATTTATTCATATATAAAACGCAAAGTAAGGCTTCTGGAATTTTGTCATAAATCACGAAATGGTAGGACTAAAAAAAAGGATACATTGCAAATGATAACGTGTGATGTGCTTAATTCAAATCTGCAAAGCACTTGGATGTGTGACTTTTAGTTTTCGCGCCACAGCTTTTCAACCTATGCAAAAAATGATAATTTATTCATATATAAAACGCAAAGTAAGGCTTCTGGAATTTTGTCATAACTCACGAAATGGTAGGAGTAAAAAAAAAGATACATTGCAAATGATAACTTGGGATGTCCTTAATTCAAATCTGCAAAGAACTTGGATGTGCGACTTTTAGTTTTCGCGCCACAGCTTTTCAACCTATGCAAAAAATGATAATTTATTCATATATAAAACGCAAAGTAAGGCTTCTGGAATTTTGTCATAAATCACGAAATGGTAGGAGTAAAAAAAAAGATACTTTGCAAATGATAACTTGGGATGTCCTTAATTCGAATCTGCAAAGAACTTGGATGTGCGACTTTTAGTTTTCGCGCCACAGCTTTTCAACCTATGCAAAAAATGATAATTTATTCATATATAAAACGCAAAGTAAGGCTTCTGGAATTTTGTCATAACTCACGAAATGGTAGGATAAAAAAAAAGATACAGTGCAAATGATAACGTGGGATGTGCTTAATTCAAATCTGCAAAGCACTTGGATGTGTGACTTTTAGTTTTCGCGCCACAGCTTTTCAACCTATGCAAAAAATGATAATTTATTCATATATAAAACGCAAAGTAAGGCTTCTGGAATTTTGTCATAACTCACGAAATGGTAGGAGTAAAAAAAAAGATACATTGCAAATGATAACTTGGGATGTCCTTAATTCAAATCTGCAAAGAACTTGGATGTGCGACTTTTAGTTTTCGCGCCACAGCTTTTCAACCTATGCAAAAAATGATAATTTATTCATATATAAAACGCAAAGTAAGGCTTCTGGAATTTTGTCATTACTCACGAAATGGTAGGAGTAAAAAAAAAGATACATTGCAAATGATAACGTGGGATGTGCTTAATTCAAATCTGCAAAGAACTTGGATGTGCGACTTTTAGTTTTCGCGCCACAGCTTTTCAACCTATGCAAAAAATGATAATTTATTCATATATAAAACGCAAAGTAAGGCTTCTGGAATTTTGTCATTACTCACGAAATGGTAGGAGTAATAAAAAAGGATACATTGCAAATGATAACTTGGGATGTCCTTAATTTAAATCTGCAAAGGACTTGGCTGTGCGACTTTTAGTTTTCGCGCCACAGCTTTTCAACCTATGCAAAAAATGATAATTTATTCATATATAAAACGCAAAGTAAGGCTTCTGGAATTTTGTCATAAATCACGAAATGGTAGGAGTAAAAAAAAGGATACATTGCAAATGATAACGTGGGATGTGCTTAATTCAAATCTGCAAAGCACTTGGATGTGCGACTTTTAGTTTTCGCGCCACAGCTTTTCAACCTATGCAAAAAATGATAATTTATTCATATATAAAACGCAAAGTAAGGCTTCTGGAATTTTGTCATAAATCACGAAATGGTAGGAGTAAAAAAAAGGATACATTGCAAATGATAACTTGGGATGTCCTTAATTCAAATCTGAAAAGGACTTGGCTGTGCGACTTTTAGTTTCCGCGCCACAGCTTTTCAACCTATGCAAAAAATGATAATTTATTCATATATAAAACGCAAAGTAAGGCTTCTGGAATTTTGTCATAACTCACGAAATGGTAGGAGTAAAAAAAAAAGATACATTGCAAATGATAACTTGGGATGTCCTTAATTCGAATCTGCAAAGAACTTGGATGTGCGACTTTTAGTTTTCGCGCCACAGCTTTTCAACCTATGCAAAAAATGATAATTTATTCATATATAAAACGCAAAGTAAGGCTTCTGGAATTTTGTCATAACTCACGAAATGGTAGGAGTAAAAAAAAAAGATACATTGCAAATGATAAATTGGGATGTCTTTAATTCAAATCTGTAAAGGACTTGGCTGTGCAACTTTTAGTTTTCGCGCCACAGCTTTTCAACCTATGCAAAAAATGATAATATATTCATATATAAAACGCAAAGTAAGGCTTCTGGAATTTTGTCATAAATCACGAAATGGTAGGAGTAAAAAAAAGGATACATTGCAAATGATAACGTGGGATGTGCTTAATTCAAATCTGCAAAGCACTTGGATGTGCGACTTTTAGTTTTCGCGCCACAGCTTTTCAACCTATGCAAAAAATGATAATATATTCATATATAAAACGCAAAGTAAGGCTTCTGGAATTCTGTCATAACTCACGAAATGGTAGGAGTAAAAAAAAAGATACATTGCAAATGATAAATTGGGATGTCCTTAATTTAAATCTGCAAAGAACTTGGATGTGCGACTTTTAGTTTTCGCGCCACAGCTTTTCAACCTATGCAAAAAATGATAATTTATTCATATATAAAACGCAAAGTAAGGCTTCTGGAATTTTGTCATAAATCACGAAATGGTAGGAGTAAAAAAAAAAGATACTTTGCAAATGATAACTTGAGATGTCCTTAATTCGAATCTGCAAAGAACTTGGATGTGCGACTTTTAGTTTTCGCGCCACAGCTTTTCAACCTATGCAAAAAATGATAATTTATTCATATATAAAACGCAAAGTAAGGCTTCTGGAATTTTGTCATTACTCACGAAATGGTAGGAGTAATAAAAAAGGATACATTGCAAATGATAACTTGGGATGTCCTTAATTTAAATCTGCAAAGGACTTGGCTGTGCGACTTTTAGTTTTCGCGCCACAGCTTTTCAACCTATGCAAAAAATGATAATTTATTCATATATAAAACGCAAAGTAAGGCTTCTGGAATTTTGTCATAAATCACGAAATGGTAGGAGTAAAAAAAAGCATACATTGCAAATGATAACGTGGGATGTGCTTAATTCAAATCTGCAAAGCACTTGGATGTGCGACTTTTAGTTTTCGCGCCACAGCTTTTCAACCTATGCAAAAAATGATAATTTATTCATATATAAAACGCAAAGTAAGGCTTCTGGAATTTTGTCATAACTCACGAAATGGTAGGAGTAAAAAAAAAAGATACATTGTAAATGATAACTTGGGATGTCCTTAATTCAAATCTGCAAAGAACTTGGATGTGCGACTTTTAGTTTTCGCGCCACAGCTTTTCAACCTATGCAAAAAATGATAATTTATTCATATATAAAACGCAAAGTAAGGCTTCTGGAATTTTGTCATTACTCACGAAATGGTAGGAGTAAAAAAAAAGATACATTGCAAATGATAACTTGGGATGTCTTTAATTTAAATCTGCAAAGGACTTGGCTGTGCGACTTTTAGTTTTCGCGCCACAGCTTTTCAACCTATGCAAAAAATGATAATTTATTCATATATAAAACGCAAAGTAAGGCTTCTGGAATTTTGTCATAAATCACGAAATGGTAGGACTAAAAAAAAGGATACATTGCAAATGATAACGTGTGATGTGCTTAATTCAAATCTGCAAAGCACTTGGATGTGTGACTTTTAGTTTTCGCGCCACAGCTTTTCAACCTATGCAAAAAATGATAATTTATTCATATATAAAACGCAAAGTAAGGCTTCTGGAATTTTGTCATAACTCACGAAATGGTAGGAGTAAAAAAAAAGATACATTGCAAATGATAACTTGGGATGTCCTTAATTCAAATCTGCAAAGAACTTGGATGTGCGACTTTTAGTTTTCGCGCCACAGCTTTTCAACCTATGCAAAAAATGATAATTTATTCATATATAAAACGCAAAGTAAGGCTTCTGGAATTTTGTCATAAATCACGAAATGGTAGGAGTAAAAAAAAAGATACTTTGCAAATGATAACTTGGGATGTCCTTAATTCGAATCTGCAAAGAACTTGGATGTGCGACTTTTAGTTTTCGCGCCACAGCTTTTCAACCTATGCAAAAAATGATAATTTATTCATATATAAAACGCAAAGTAAGGCTTCTGGAATTTTGTCATAACTCACGAAATGGTAGGATAAAAAAAAAGATACAGTGCAAATGATAACGTGGGATGTGCTTAATTCAAATCTGCAAAGCACTTGGATGTGTGACTTTTAGTTTTCGCGCCACAGCTTTTCAACCTATGCAAAAAATGATAATTTATTCATATATAAAACGCAAAGTAAGGCTTCTGGAATTTTGTCATAACTCACGAAATGGTAGGAGTAAAAAAAAAGATACATTGCAAATGATAACTTGGGATGTCCTTAATTCAAATCTGCAAAGAACTTGGATGTGCGACTTTTAGTTTTCGCGCCACAGCTTTTCAACCTATGCAAAAAATGATAATTTATTCATATATAAAACGCAAAGTAAGGCTTCTGGAATTTTGTCATTACTCACGAAATGGTAGGAGTAAAAAAAAAGATACATTGCAAATGATAACGTGGGATGTGCTTAATTCAAATCTGCAAAGCACTTGGATGTGCGACTTTTAGTTTTCGCGCCACAGCTTTTCAACCTATGCAAAAAATGATAATTTATTCATATATAAAACGCAAAGTAAGGCTTCTGGAATTTTGTCATTACTCACGAAATGGTAGGAGTAATAAAAAAGGATACATTGCAAATGATAACTTGGGATGTCCTTAATTTAAATCTGCAAAGGACTTGGCTGTGCGACTTTTAGTTTTCGCGCCACAGCTTTTCAACCTATGCAAAAAATGATAATTTATTCATATATAAAACGCAAAGTAAGGCTTCTGGAATTTTGTCATAAATCACGAAATGGTAGGAGTAAAAAAAAGCATACATTGCAAATGATAACGTGGGATGTGCTTAATTCAAATCTGCAAAGCACTTGGATGTGCGACTTTTAGTTTTCGCGCCACAGCTTTTCAACCTATGCAAAAAATGATAATTTATTCATATATAAAACGCAAAGTAAGGCTTCTGGAATTTTGTCATAAATCACGAAATGGTAGGAGTAAAAAAAAGGATACATTGCAAATGATAACTTGGGATGTCCTTAATTCAAATCTGAAAAGGACTTGGCTGTGCGACTTTTAGTTTCCGCGCCACAGCTTTTCAACCTATGCAAAAAATGATAATTTATTCATATATAAAACGCAAAGTAAGGCTTCTGGAATTTTGTCATAACTCACGAAATGGTAGGAGTAAAAAAAAAAGATACATTGCAAATGATAACTTGGGATGTCCTTAATTCGAATCTGCAAAGAACTTGGATGTGCGACTTTTAGTTTTCGCGCCACAGCTTTTCAACCTATGCAAAAAATGATAATTTATTCATATATAAAACGCAAAGTAAGGCTTCTGGAATTTTGTCATAACTCACGAAATGGTAGGAGTAAAAAAAAAAGATACATTGCAAATGATAAATTGGGATGTCTTTAATTCAAATCTGTAAAGGACTTGGCTGTGCAACTTTTAGTTTTCGCGCCACAGCTTTTCAACCTATGCAAAAAATGATAATATATTCATATATAAAACGCAAAGTAAGGCTTCTGGAATTTTGTCATAAATCACGAAATGGTAGGAGTAAAAAAAAGGATACATTGCAAATGATAACGTGGGATGTGCTTAATTCAAATCTGCAAAGCACTTGGATGTGCGACTTTTAGTTTTCGCGCCACAGCTTTTCAACCTATGCAAAAAATGATAATATATTCATATATAAAACGCAAAGTAAGGCTTCTGGAATTCTGTCATAACTCACGAAATGGTAGGAGTAAAAAAAAAGATACATTGCAAATGATAAATTGGGATGTCCTTAATTTAAATCTGCAAAGAACTTGGATGTGCGACTTTTAGTTTTCGCGCCACAGCTTTTCAACCTATGCAAAAAATGATAATTTATTCATATATAAAACGCAAAGTAAGGCTTCTGGAATTTTGTCATAAATCACGAAATGGTAGGAGTAAAAAAAAAAGATACTTTGCAAATGATAACTTGAGATGTCCTTAATTCGAATCTGCAAAGAACTTGGATGTGCGACTTTTAGTTTTCGCGCCACAGCTTTTCAACCTATGCAAAAAATGATAATTTATTCATATATAAAACGCAAAGTAAGGCTTCTGGAATTTTGTCATTACTCACGAAATGGTAGGAGTAATAAAAAAGGATACATTGCAAATGATAACTTGGGATGTCCTTAATTTAAATCTGCAAAGGACTTGGCTGTGCGACTTTTAGTTTTCGCGCCACAGCTTTTCAACCTATGCAAAAAATGATAATTTATTCATATATAAAACGCAAAGTAAGGCTTCTGGAATTTTGTCATAAATCACGAAATGGTAGGAGTAAAAAAAAGCATACATTGCAAATGATAACGTGGGATGTGCTTAATTCAAATCTGCAAAGCACTTGGATGTGCGACTTTTAGTTTTCGCGCCACAGCTTTTCAACCTATGCAAAAAATGATAATTTATTCATATATAAAACGCAAAGTAAGGCTTCTGGAATTTTGTCATAACTCAGGAAATGGTAGGAGTAAAAAAAAAAGATACATTGTAAATGATAACTTGGGATGTCCTTAATTCAAATCTGCAAAGAACTTGGATGTGCGACTTTTAGTTTTCGCGCCACAGCTTTTCAACCTATGCAAAAAATGATAATTTATTCATATATAAAACGCAAAGTAAGGCTTCTGGAATTTGGTCATTACTCACGAAATGGTAGGAGTAAAAAAAAAGATACATTGCAAATGATAACTTGGGATGTCCCTAATTTAAATCTGCAAAGGACTTGGCTGTGCGACTTTTAGTTTTCGCGCCACAGCTTTTCAACCTATGCAAAAAATGATAATTTATTCATATATAAAACGCAAAGTAAGGCTTCTGGAATTTTGTCATAAATCACGAAATGGTAGGAGTAAAAAAAAGGATACATTGCAAATGATAACGTGGGATGTGCTTAATTCAAATCTGCAAAGCACTTGGATGTGTGACTTTTAGTTTTCGCGCCACAGCTTTTCAACCTATGCAAAAAATGATAATTTATTCATATATAAAACGCAAAGTAAGGCTTCTGGAATTTTGTCATAACTCACGAAATGGTAGGAGTAAAAAAAAAGATACATTGCAAATGATAACTTGGGATGTCCTTAATTCAAATCTGCAAAGAACTTGGATGTGCGACTTTTAGTTTTCGCGCCACAGCTTTTCACCCTATGCAAAAAATGATAATTTATTCATATATAAAACGCAAAGTAAGGCTTCTGGAATTTTGTCATAAATCACGAAATGGTAGGAGTAAAAAAAAAAGATACTTTGCAAATGATAACTTGGGATGTCCTTAATTCGAATCTGCAAAGAACTTGGATGTGCGACTTTTAGTTTTCGCGCCACAGCTTTTCAACCTATGCAAAAAATGATAATTTATTCATATATAAAACGCAAAGTAAGGCTTCTGGAATTTTGTCATAACTCACGAAATGGTAGGATAAAAAAAAAGATACAGTGCAAATGATAACGTGGGATGTGCTTAATTCAAATCTGCAAAGCACTTGGATGTGTGACTTTTAGTTTTTGCGCCACAGCTTTTCAACCTATGCAAAAAATGATAATTTATTCATATATAAAACGCAAAGTAAGGCTTCTGGAATTTTGTCATAACTCACGAAATGGTAGGAGTAAAAAAAAAGATACATTGCAAATGATAACTTGGGATGTCCTTAATTCAAATCTGCAAAGAACTTGAATGTGCGACTTTTAGTTTTCGCGCCACAGCTTTTCAACCTATGCAAAAAATGATAATTTATTCATATATAAAACGCAAAGTAAGGCTTCTGGAATTTTGTCATTACTCACGAAATGGTAGGAGTAATAAAAAAGGATACATTGCAAATGATAACTTGGGATGTCCTTAATTTAAATCTGCAAAGGACTTGGCTGTGCGACTTTTAGTTTTCGCGCCACAGCTTTTCAACCTATGCAAAAAATGATAATTTATTCATATATAAAACGCAAAGTAAGGCTTCTGGAATTTTGTCATAAATCACGAAATGGTAGGAGTAAAAAAAAGGATACATTGCAAATGATAACGTGGGATGTGCTTAATTCAAATCTGCAAAGCACTTGGATGTGTGACTTTTAGTTTTCGCGCCACAGCTTTTCAACCTATGCAAAAAATGATAATTTATTCATATATAAAACGCAAAGTAAGGCTTCTGGAATTTTGTCATAACTCACGAAATGGTAGGAGTAAAAAAAAAGATACATTGCAAATGATAACTTGGGATGTCCTTAATTCAAATCTGCAAAGAACTTGGATGTGCGACTTTTAGTTTTCGCGCCACAGCTTTTCAACCTATGCAAAAAATGATAATTTATTCATATATAAAACGCAAAGTAAGGCTTCTGGAATTTTGTCATAAATCACGAAATGGTAGGAGTAAAAAAAAAAGATACTTTGCAAATGATAACTTGGGATGTCCTTAATTCGAATCTGCAAAGAACTTGGATGTGCGACTTTTAGTTTTCGCGCCACAGCTTTTCAACCTATGCAAAAAATGATAATTTATTCATATATAAAACGCAAAGTAAGGCTTCTGGAATTTTGTCATAACTCACGAAATGGTAGGATAAAAAAAAAGATACAGTGCAAATGATAACTTGGGATGTCCTTAATTCGAATCTGCAAAGAACTTGGATGTGCGACTTTTAGTTTTCGCGCCACAGCTTTTCAACCTATGCAAAAAATGATAATTTATTCATATATAAAACGCAAAGTAAGGCTTCTGGAATTTTGTCATAACTCACGAAATGGTAGGAGTAAAAAAAAAGATACATTGCAAATGATAACTTGGGATGTCCCTAATTTGAATCTGCAAAGGACTTGGCTGTGCGACTTTTAGTTTTCGCGCCACAGCTTTTCAACCTATGCAAAAAATGATAATTTATTCATATATAAAACGCAAAGTAAGGCTTCTGGAATTTTGTCATAAATCACGAAATGGTAGGAGTAAAAAAAAGGATACATTGCAAATGATAACGTGGGATGTGCTTAATTCAAATCTGCAAAGCACTTGGATGTGTGACTTTTAGTTTTCGCGCCACAGCTTTTCAACCTATGCAAAAAATGATAATTTATTCATATATAAAACGCAAAGTAAGGCTTCTGGAATTTTGTCATAACTCACGAAATGGTAGGAGTAAAAAAAAAGATACATTGCAAATGATAACTTGGGATGTCCTTAATTCAAATCTGCAAAGAACTTGGATGTGCGACTTTTAGTTTTCGCGCCACAGCTTTTCAACCTATGCAAAAAATGATAATTTATTCATATATAAAACGCAAAGTAAGGCTTCTGGAATTTTGTCATAAATCACGAAATGGTAGGAGTAAAAAAAAAAGATACTTTGCAAATGATAACTTGGGATGTCCTTAATTCGAATCTGCAAAGAACTTGGATGTGCGACTTTTAGTTTTCGCGCCACAGCTTTTCAACCTATGCAAAAAATGATAATTTATTCATATATAAAACGCAAAGTAAGGCTTCTGGAATTTTGTCATAACTCACGAAATGGTAGGAGTAAAAAAAAAAGATACATTGTAAATGATAACTTGGGATGTCCTTAATTCGAATCTGCAAAGCACTTGGATGTGCGACTTTTAGTTTTCGCGCCACAGCTTTTCAACCTATGCAAAAAATGATAATTTATTCATATATAAAACGCAAAGTAAGGCTTCTGGAATTTTGTCATAACTCACGAAATGGTAGGAGTAAAAAAAAAGATACATTGCAAATGATAACTTGGGATGTCCCTAATTTGAATCTGCAAAGGACTTGGCTGTGCGACTTTTAGTTTTCGCGCCACAGCTTTTCAACCTATGCAAAAAATGATAATTTATTCATATATAAAACGCAAAGTAAGGCTTCTGGAATTTTGTCATAACTCACGAAATGGTAGGAGTAAAAAAAAAGATACATTGCAAATGATAACTTGGGATGTCCTTAATTCGAATCTGCAAGGAACTTGGATGTGCGACTTTTAGTTTTCGCGCCACAGCTTTTCAACCTATGCAAAAAATGATAATTTATTCATATAAAAAACGCAAAGTAAAGCTTCTGGAATTTTGTCATAACTCACGAAATGGTAGGAGTAAAAAAAAATATACATTGCAAATGATAAATTGGGATGTCCTTAATTCGAATCTGTAAAGCACTTGGATGTGCGACTTTTAGTTTTCGCGCCACAGCTTTTCAACCTATGCAAAAAATGATAATTTATTCATATATAAAACGCAAAGTAAGACTTCTGGAATTTTGTCATAACTCACGAAATGGTAGGAGTAAAAAAAAAGATACATTGCAAATGATAACTTGGGATGTCCTTAATTTAAATCTGTAAAGCACTTGGCTGTGCGACTTTTAGTTTTCGCGCCACAGCTTTTCAACCTATGCAAAAAATGATAATATATTCATATATAAAACGCAAAGTAAGGCTTCTGGAATTTTGTCATAAATCACGAAATGGTAGGAGTAAAAAAAAAGGATACATTGCAAATGATAACTTGGGATGTCCCTGCAAAGAACTTGGATGTGCGACTTTTAGTTTTCGCGCCACAGCTTTTCAACCTATGCAAAAAATGATAATATATTCATATATAAAACGCAAAGTAAGGCTTCTGGAATTTTGTCATAACTCACGAAATGGTAGGAGTAAAAAAAAAGATACATTGCAAATGATAACTTGGGATGTCCCTAATTTGAATCTGCAAAGGACTTGGCTGTGCGACTTTTAGTTTTCGCGCCACAGCTTTTCAACCTATGCAAAAAATGATAATTTATTCATATATAAAACGCAAAGTAAGGCTTCTGGAATTTTGTCATAACTCACGAAATGGTAGGAGTAAAAAAAAAAGATACATTGCAAATGATAACTTGGGATGTCCTTAAATTGAATCTGCAAAGTACTTGGATGTGCGACTTTTAGTTTTCGCGCCACAGCTTTTCAACCTATGCAAAAAATGATAATATATTCATATATAAAACGCAAAGTAAGGCTTCTGGAATTTTGTCATAACTCACGAAATGGTAGGAGTAAAAAAAAAGATACATTGCAAGTGATAACTTGGGATGTCCTTAATTCAAATCTGCAAAGGACTTGGCTGTGCAACTTTTAGTTTTCGCGCCACAGCTTTTCAACCTATGCAAAAAATGATAATTTATTCATATATAAAACGCAAAGTAAGGCTTCTGGAATTTTGTCATAACTCACGAAATGGTAGGAGTAAAACAAAAAGAAACATTGCAAATGATAACTTGGGATGTCCTTAATTCGAATCTGCAAAGAACTTGGATGTGCGACTTTTAGTTTTCGCGCCACAGCTTTTCAACCTATGCAAAAAATGATAATATATTCATATATAAAACGCAAAGTAAGGCTTCTGGAATTCTGTCATTAATCACGAAATGGTAGGAGTAAAAAAAAAGAATACATTGCAAATGATAACTTGGGATGTCCTTAATTTAAATCTGCAAAGGACTTGGCTGTGCGACTTTTAGTTTCCGCGCCACAGCTTTTCAACCTATGCAAAAAATGATAATTTATTCATATATAAAACGCAAAGTAAGGCTTCTGGAATTTTGTCATAAATCACGAAATGGTAGGAGTAAAAAAAAAGGATACATTGCAAATGATAACTTGGGATGTCCCTGCAAAGAACTTGGATGTGCGACTTTTAGTTTTCGCGCCACAGCTTTTCAACCTATGCAAAAAATGATAATATATTCATATATAAAACGCAAAGTAAGGCTTCTGGAATTTTGTCATAAATCACGAAATGGTAGGAGTAAAAAAAAGGATACATTGCAAATGATAACTTGGGATGTCCTTAATTCAAATCTGAAAAGGACTTGGCTGTGCGACTTTTAGTTTCCGCGCCACAGCTTTTCAACCTATGCAAAAAATGATAATTTATTCATATATAAAACGCAAAGTAAGGCTTCTGGAATTTTGTCATAACTCACGAAATGGTAGGAGTAAAAAAAAAGATACATTGCAAATGATAACTTGGGATGTCCCTAATTTGAATCTGCAAAGGACTTGGCTGTGCGACTTTTAGTTTTCGCGCCACAGCTTTTCAACCTATGCAAAAAATGATAATTTATTCATATATAAAACGCAAAGTAAGGCTTCTGGAATTTTGTCATAAATCACGAAATGGTAGGAGTAAAAAAAAGGATACATTGCAAATGATAACGTGGGATGTGCTTAATTCAAATCTGCAAAGCACTTGGATGTGTGACTTTTAGTTTTCGCGCCACAGCTTTTCAACCTATGCAAAAAATGATAATTTATTCATATATAAAACGCAAAGTAAGGCTTCTGGAATTTTGTCATAACTCACGAAATGGTAGGAGTAAAAAAAAAGATACATTGCAAATGATAACTTGGGATGTCCTTAATTCAAATCTGCAAAGAACTTGGATGTGCGACTTTTAGTTTTCGCGCCACAGCTTTTCAACCTATGCAAAAAATGATAATTTATTCATATATAAAACGCAAAGTAAGGCTTCTGGAATTTTGTCATAAATCACGAAATGGTAGGAGTAAAAAAAAAAGATACTTTGCAAATGATAACTTGGGATGTCCTTAATTCGAATCTGCAAAGAACTTGGATGTGCGACTTTTAGTTTTCGCGCCACAGCTTTTCAACCTATGCAAAAAATGATAATTTATTCATATATAAAACGCAAAGTAAGGCTTCTGGAATTTTGTCATAACTCACGAAATGGTAGGAGTAAAAAAAAAAGATACATTGTAAATGATAACTTGGGATGTCCTTAATTCGAATCTGCAAAGCACTTGGATGTGCGACTTTTAGTTTTCGCGCCACAGCTTTTCAACCTATGCAAAAAATGATAATTTATTCATATATAAAACGCAAAGTAAGGCTTCTGGAATTTTGTCATAACTCACGAAATGGTAGGAGTAAAAAAAAAGATACATTGCAAATGATAACTTGGGATGTCCCTAATTTGAATCTGCAAAGGACTTGGCTGTGCGACTTTTAGTTTTCGCGCCACAGCTTTTCAACCTATGCAAAAAATGATAATTTATTCATATATAAAACGCAAAGTAAGGCTTCTGGAATTTTGTCATAACTCACGAAATGGTAGGAGTAAAAAAAAAGATACATTGCAAATGATAACTTGGGATGTCCTTAATTCGAATCTGCAAGGAACTTGGATGTGCGACTTTTAGTTTTCGCGCCACAGCTTTTCAACCTATGCAAAAAATGATAATTTATTCATATATAAAACGCAAAGTAAAGCTTCTGGAATTTTGTCATAACTCACGAAATGGTAGGAGTAAAAAAAAAGATACATTGCAAATGATAAATTGGGATGTCCTTAATTCGAATCTGTAAAGCACTTGGATGTGCGACTTTTAGTTTTCGCGCCACAGCTTTTCAACCTATGCAAAAAATGATAATTTATTCATATATAAAACGCAAAGTAAGGCTTCTGGAATTTTGTCATAACTCACGAAATGGTAGGAGTAAAAAAAAAGATACATTGCAAATGATAACTTGGGATGTCCTTAATTTAAATCTGTAAAGCACTTGGCTGTGCGACTTTTAGTTTTCGCGCCACAGCTTTTCAACCTATGCAAAAAATGATAATATATTCATATATAAAACGCAAAGTAAGGCTTCTGGAATTTTGTCATAAATCACGAAATGGTAGGAGTAAAAAAAAAGGATACATTGCAAATGATAACTTGGGATGTCCCTGCAAAGAACTTGGATGTGCGACTTTTAGTTTTCGCGCCACAGCTTTTCAACCTATGCAAAAAATGATAATATATTCATATATAAAACGCAAAGTAAGGCTTCTGGAATTTTGTCATAAATCACGAAATGGTAGGAGTAAAAAAAAGGATACATAGCAAATGATAACTTGGGATGTCCTTAATTCAAATCTGCAAAGGACTTGGCTGTGCGACTTTTAGTTTCCGCGCCACAGCTTTTCAACCTATGCAAAAAATGATAATTTATTCATATATAAAACGCAAAGTAAGGCTTCTGGAATTTTGTCATAACTCACGAAATGGTAGGAGTAAAAAAAAAGATACATTGCAAGTGATAACTTGGGATGTCCTTAATTCAAATCTGCAAAGGACTTGGCTGTGCAACTTTTAGTTTTCGCGCCACAGCTTTTCAACCTATGCAAAAAATGATAATTTATTCATATATAAAACGCAAAGTAAGGCTTCTGGAATTTTGTCATAACTCACGAAATGGTAGGAGTAAAACAAAAAGAAACATTGCAAATGATAACTTGGGATGTCCTTAATTCGAATCTGCAAAGAACTTGGATGTGCGACTTTTAGTTTTCGCGCCACAGCTTTTCAACCTATGCAAAAAATGATAATATATTCATATATAAAACGCAAAGTAAGGCTTCTGGAATTCTGTCATTAATCACGAAATGGTAGGAGTAAAAAAAAAGAATACATTGCAAATGATAACTTGGGATGTCCCTGCAAAGAACTTGGATGTGCGACTTTTAGTTTTCGCGCCACAGCTTTTCAACCTATGCAAAAAATGATAATATATTCATATATAAAACGCAAAGTAAGGCTTCTGGAATTTTGTCATAAATCACGAAATGGTAGGAGTAAAAAAAAGGATACATTGCAAATGATAACTTGGGATGTCCTTAATTCAAATCTGAAAAGGACTTGGCTGTGCGACTTTTAGTTTCCGCGCCACAGCTTTTCAACCTATGCAAAAAATGATAATTTATTCATATATAAAACGCAAAGTAAGGCTTCTGGAATTTTGTAATAACTCACGAAATGGTAGGAGTAAAAAAAAAAGATACATTGCAAATGATAACTTGGGATGTCCTTAATTCGAATATGCAAAGAACTTGGATGTGCGACTTTTAGTTTTCGCGCCACAGCTTTTCAACCTATGCAAAAAATGATAATTTATTCATATATAAAACGCAAAGTAAGGCTTCTGGAATTTTGTCATAAATCACGAAATGGTAGGAGTAAAAAAAAGGATACATTGCAAATGATAACGTGGGATGTCCTTAAATCGAATCTGCAAAGAACTTGGATGTGCAACTTTTAGTTTTCGCGCCACAGCTTTTCAACCTATGCAAAAAATGATAATTTATTTATATATAAAACGCAAAGTAAGGCTTCTGGAATTTTGTCATAACTCACGAAATGGTAGGATTAAAAAAAAAAGACACATTGCAAATGATAACTTGGGATGTCCTTAATTTAAATCTGCAAAGGACTTGGATGTGTGACTTTTAGTTTTCGCGCCACAGCTTTTCAACCTATGCAAAAAATGATAATTTATTCATATATAAAACGCAAAGTAAGGCTTCTGGAATTTTGTCATAACTCACGAAGTGGTAGGAGTAAAAAAAAAGATACATTGCAAATGATAACTTGGGATGTCCTTAATTCAAATCTGCAAAGAACTTGGATGTGCAACTTTTAGTTTTCGCGCCACAGCTTTTCAACCTATGCAAAAAATGATAATTTATTCATATATAAAACGCAAAGTAAGGCTTCTGGAATTTTGTCATAACTCACGAAATGGTAGGAGTAAAAAAAAAGATACATTGCAAATGATAAATTGGGATGTCCTTAATTCGAATCTGCAAAGAACTTGGATGTGCGACTTTTAGTTTTCGCGCCACAGCTTTTCAACCTATGCAAAAAATGATAATTTATTCATATATAAAACGCAAAGTAAGGCTTCTGGAATTTTGTCATAAATCACGAAATGGTAGGAGTAAAAAAAAGGATACATTGCAAATGATAAATTGGGATGTCCTTAATTCGAATCTGCAAAGAACTTGGATGTGCGACTTTTAGTTTTCGCGCCACAGCTTTTCAACCTATGCAAAAAATGATAATTTATTCATATATAAAACGCAAAGTAAGGCTTCGGGAATTTTGTCATAAATCACGAAATGGTAGGTGTAAAAAAAAAGATACATTGCAAATGATAAAATGGGATGTCCTTAATTCGAATCTGCAAAGAACTTGGATGTGCGACTTTTAGTTTTCGCGCCACAGCTTTTCAACCTATGCAAAAAATGATAATTTATTCATATATAAAACGCAAAGTAAGGCTTATGGAATTTTGTCATAACTCACGAAATGGTAGGAATAAAAAGAAAAGATACATTGCAAATGATAAATTGGGATGTCCTTAATTCAAATCTGCAAAGGACTTGGCTGTGCGACTTTTAGTTTTCGCGCCACAGCTTTTCAACCTATGCAAAAAATGATAATATATTCATATATAAAACGCAAAGTAAGGCTTCTGGAATTTTGTCATAAATCACGAAATGGTAGGAGTAAAAAAAAGGATACATTGCAAATGATAACTTGGGATGTCCCTGCAAAGAACTTGGATGTGCGACTTTTAGTTTTCGCGCCACAGCTTTTCAACCTATGCAAAAAATGATAATTTATTCATATATAAAACGCAAAGTAAGGCTTCTGGAATTTTGTCATAACTCACGAAATGGTAGGAGTAAAAAAAAAGATACATTGCAAATGATAACTTGGGATGTCCTTAATTCAAATCTGCAAAGGACTTGGCTGTGCAACTTTTAGTTTTCGCGCCACAGCTTTTCAACCTATGCAAAAAATGATAATTTATTCATATATAAAACGCAAAGTAGGGCTTCGGGAATTTTGTCATAAATCACGAAATGGTAGGTGTAAAAAAAAAGATACATTGCAAATGATAAAATGGGATGTCCTTAATTCGAATCTGCAAAGAACTTGGATGTGCGACTTTTAGTTTTCGCGCCACAGCTTTTCAACCTATGCAAAAAATGATAATTTATTCATATATAAAACGCAAAGTAAGGCTTATGGAATTTTGTCATAACTCACGAAATGGTAGGAATAAAAAGAAAAGATACATTGCAAATGATAAATTGGGATGTCCTCAATTTAAATCTGCAAAGGACTTGGCTGTGCGACTTTTAGTTTTCGCGCCACACCTTTTCAACCTATGCAAAAAATGATAATATATTCATATATAAAACGCAAAGTAAGGCTTCTGGAATTTTGTCATAAATCACGAAATGGTAGGAGTAAAAAAAAAGGATACATTGCAAATGATAACTTGGGATGTCCTTAATTTAAATCTGCAAAGGACTTGGCTGTGCGACTTTTAGTTTTCGCGCCACAGCTTTTCAACCTATGCAAAAAATGATAATTTATTCATATATAAAACGCAAAGTAAGGCTTCTGGAATTTTGTCATAACTCACGAAATGGTAGGAGTAAAAAAAAAGATACATTGCAAATGATAACTTGGGATGTCCTTAATTCGAATCTGCAAGGAACTTGGATGTGCGACTTTTAGTTTTCGCGCCACAGCTTTTCAACCTATGCAAAAAATGATAATTTATTCATATATAAAACGCAAAGTAAGGCTTCTGGAATTTTGTCATAACTCACGAAATGGTAGGAGTAAAAAAAAAGATACATTGCAAATGATAAATTGGGATGTCCTTAATTTAAATCTGCAAAGGACTTGGCTGTGCGACTTTTAGTTTTCGCGCCACAGCTTTTCAACCTATGCAAAAAATGATAATATATTCATATATAAAACGCAAAGTAAGGCTTCTGGAATTTTGTCATAAATCACGAAATGGTAGGAGTAAAAAAAAAGGATACATTGCAAATGATAACTTGGGATGACCCTGCAAAGAACTTGGATGTGCGACTTTTAGTTTTCGCGCCACAGCTTTTCAACCTATGCAAAAAATGATAATATATTCATATATAAAACGCAAAGTAAGGCTTCTGGAATTTTGTCATAAATCACGAAATGGTAGAAGTAAAAACAAGGATACATTGCAAATGATAACTTGGGATGTCCTTAATTCAAATCTGCAAAGGACTTGGCTGTGCGACTTTTAGTTTTCGCGCCACAGCTTTTCAACCTATGCAAAAAATGATAATTTATTCATATATAAAACGCAAAGTAAGGCTTCTGGAATTTTGTCATAACTCACGAAATGGTAGGAGTAAAAAAAAAAATACATTGCAAATGATAACTTGGGATGTCCTTAATTCGAATCTGCAAAGAACTTGGATGTGCGACTTTTAGTTTTCGCGCCACAGCTTTTCAACCTATGCAAAAAATGATAATTTATTCATATATAAAACGCAAAGTAAGGCTTCTGGAATTTTGTCATAACTCACGAAATGGTAGGAGTAAAAAAAAAGATACATTGCAAATGATAACTTGGGATGTCCTTAATTCAAATCTGCAAAGGACTTGGCTGTGCAACTTTTAGTTTTCGCGCCACAGCTTTTCAACCTATGCAAAAAATGATAATTTATTCATATATAAAACGCAAAGTAAGGCTTCTGGAATTTTGTCATAACTCACGAAATGGTAGGAGTAAAAAAAAAAGATACATTGCAAATGATAACTTGGGATGTGCTTAATTCAAATCTGCAAAGGACTTGGCTGTGCGACTTTTAGTTTTCGCGCCACAGCTTTTCAACCTATGCAAAAAATGATAATATATTCATATATAAAACGCAAAGTAAAGCTTCTGGAATTTTGTCATAACTCACGAAGTGGTAGGAGTAAAAAAAAAGGATACATTGCAAATGATAACGTGGGATGTCCTTGAATCGAATCTTCAAAGAACTTGGATGTGCAACTTTTAGTTCTCGCGCCACAGCTTTTCAACCTATGCAAAAAATGATAATTTATTCATATATAAAACGCAAAGTAAGGCTTCTGGAATTTTGTCATAATTCACGAAATGGTAGGAGTAAAAAAAAAAGATACATTGCAAATGATAACTTGGGATGTCCTTAATTCAAATCTGCAAAGGACTTGGCTGTGCGACTTTTAGTTTTCGCGCCACAGCTTTTCAACCTATGCAAAAAATGATAATTTATTCATATATAAAACGCAAAGTAAGGCTTCTGGAATTTTGTCATAAATCACGAAATGGTAGGAGTAAAAAAAAGGATACATTGCAAATGATAACGTGGGATGTGCTTAATTCAAATCTGCAAAGTACTTGGATGTGCGACTTTTAGTTTTCGCGCCACAGCTTTTCAACCTATGCAAAAAATGATAATTTATTCATATATAAAACGCAAAGTAAGGCTTCTGGAATTTTGTCATAACTCACGAAATGGTAGGAGTAAAAAAAAAGATACATTGCAAATGATAACTTGGGATGTCCTTAATTCGAATCTGCAAGGAACTTGGATGTGCGACTTTTAGTTTTCGCGCCACAGCTTTTCAACCTATGCAAAAAATGATAATTTATTCATATATAAAACGCAAAGTAAGGCTTCTGGAATTTTGTCATAACTCACGAAATGGTAGGAGTAAAAAAAAAGATACATTGCAAATGATAACTTGGGATGTCCTTAATTTAAATCTGCAAAGGACTTGGCTGTGCGACTTTTAGTTTTCGCGCCACAGCTTTTCAACCTATGCAAAAAATGATAATATATTCATATATAAAACGCAAAGTAAGGCTTCTGGAATTTTGTCATAAATCACGAAATGGTAGGAGTAAAAAAAAAGGATACATTGCAAATGATAACTTGGGATGTCCCTGCAAAGAACTTGGATGTGCGACTTTTAGTTTTCGCGCCACAGCTTTTCAACCTATGCAAAAAATGATAATATATTCATATATAAAACGCAAAGTAAGGCTTCTGGAATTTTGTCATAAATCACGAAATGGTAGGAGTAAAAAAAAGGATACATTGCAAATGATAACTTGGGATGTCCTTAATTCAAATCTGCAAAGGACTTGGCTGTGCGACTTTTAGTTTCCGCGCCACAGCTTTTAAACCTATGCAAAAAATGATAATTTATTCATATATAAAACGCAAAGAAAGGCTTCGGGAATTTTGTCATAACTCACGAAATGGTAGGAGTAAAAAAAAAAGATACATTGCAAATGATAACTGGGGATGTCCTTAATTCGAATCTGCAAAGAACTTGGATGTGCGACTTTTAGTTTTCGCGCCACAGCTTTTCAACCTATGCAAAAAATGATAATTTATTCATATATAAAACGCAAAGTAAGGCTTCTGGAATTTTGTCATAACTCACGAAATGGTAGGAGTAAAAAAAAAGATACATTGCAAATGATAACTTGGGATGTCCTTAATTCAAATCTGCAAAGGACTTGGCTGTGCGACTTTTAGTTTTCGCGCCACAGCTTTTCAACCTATGCAAAAAATGATAATTTATTCATATATAAAACGCAAAGTAAGGCTTCTGGAATTTTGTCATAAATCACGAAATGGTAGGAGTAAAAAAAAGGATACATTGCAAATGATAACGTGGGATGTGCTTAATTCAAATCTGCAAAGCACTTGGATGTGCGACTTTTAGTTTTCGCGCCACAGCTTTTCAACCTATGCAAAAAATGATAATTTATTCATATATAAAACGCAAAGTAAGGCTTCTGGAATTTTGTCATAACTCACGAAGTGGTAGGAGTAAAAAAAAAGGATACATTGCAAATGATAACGTGGGATGTCCTTAAATCGAATCTGCAAAGAACTTGGATGTGCAACTTTTAGTTTTCGCGCCACAGCTTTTCAACCTATGCAAAAAATGATAATATATTCATATATAAAACGCAAAGTAAGGCTTCTGGAATTTTGTCATAAATCACGAAATGGTAAGAGTAAAAAAAAGGCTACATTGCAAATGATAACTTGGGATGTCCTTAATTTAAATCTGCAAAGGACTTGGCTGTGCGACTTTTAGTTTTCGCGTCACAGCTTTTCAACCTATGCAAAAAATGATAATTTATTCATATATAAAACGCAAAGTAAGGCTTCTGGAATTTTGTCATAACTCACGAAATGGTAGGAGTAAAAAAAAAAGATACATTGCAAATGATAACTTGGGATGTCCTTAATTCGAATCTGCATAGAACTTGGATGTGCGACTTTCAGTTTTCGCGCCACAGCTTTTCAACCTATGCAAAAAATGATAATTTATTCATATATAAAACGCAAAGTAAGGCTTCTGGAATTTTGTCATAACTCACGAAATGGTAGGAGTAAAAAAAAAGATACATTGCAAATGATAACTTGGGATGTCCTTAATTCAAATCTGCAAAGGACTTGGCTGTGCAACTTTTAGTTTTCGCGCCACAGCTTTTCAACCTATGCAAAAAATGATAATTTATTCATATATAAAACGCAAAGTAAGGCTTCTGGAATTTTGTCATAACTCACGAAATGGTAGGAGTAAAAAAAAAAGATACATTGCAAATGATAAATTGGGATGTCCTCAATTCAAATCTGCAAAGGACTTGGCTGTGCGACTTTTAGTTTTCGCGCCACAGCTTTTCAACCTATGCAAAAAATGATAATATATTCATATATAAAACGCAAAGTAAGGCTTCTGGAATTTTGTCATAAATCACGAAATGGTAGGAGTAACAAAAAAGGATACATTGCAAATGATAACTTGGGATGTCCTTAATTTAAATCTGCAAAGGACTTGGCTGTGCGACTTTTAATTTTCGCGCCACAGCTTTTCAACCTATGCAAAAAATGATAATTTATTCATATATAAAACGCAAAGTAAGGCTTCTGGAATTTTGTCATAACTCACGAAATGGTAGGAGTAAAAAAAAAGATACATTGCAAATGATAACTTGGGATGTCCTTAATTCAAATCTGCAAAGGACTTGGCTGTGCGACTTTTAGTTTTCGCGCCACAGCTTTTCAACCTATGCAAAAAATGATAATTTATTCATATATAAAACGCAAAGTAAGGCTTCTGGAATTTTGTCATAACTCACGAAATGGTAGGAGGAAAAAAAAACAATACATTGCAAATGATAACTTGGGATGTCCTTAATTCGAATCTGCATATAACTTGGATGTGCGACTTTCAGTTTTCGCGCCACAGCTTTTCAACCTATGCAAAAAATGATAATTTATTCATATATAAAACGCAAAGTAAGGCTTCTGGAATTTTGTCATAACTCACGAAATGGTAGGAGTAAAAAAAAAGATACATTGCAAATGATAACTTGGGATGTCCTTAATTCAAATCTGCAAAGGACTTGGCTGTGCAACTTTTAGTTTTCGCGCCACAGCTTTTCAACCTATGCAAAAAATGATAATTTATTCATATATAAAACGCAAAGTAAGGCTTCTGGAATTTTGTCATAACTCACGAAATGGTAGGAGTAAAAAAAAAAGATACATTGCAAATGATAAATTGGGATGTCCTCAATTTAAATCTGCAAAGGACTTGGCTGTGCGACTTTTAGTTTTCGCGCCACAGCTTTTCAACCTATGCAAAAAATGATAATATATTCATATATAAAACGCAAAGTAAGGCTTCTGGAATTTTGTCATAAATCACGAAATGGTAGGAGTAAAAATAAAGATACATTGCAAATGATAACTTGGGATGTCCTTAATTTAAATCTGCAAAGGACTTGGCTGTGCGACTTTTAGTTTTCGCGCCACAGCTTTACAACCTATGCAAAAAATGATAATTTATTCATATATAAAACGCAAAGTAAGGCTTCTGGAATTTTGTCATAACTCACGAAATGGTAAGAGTAAAAAAAAGGATACATTGCAAATGATAACTTGGGATGTCCTTAATTTAAATCTGCAAAGGACTTGGCTGTGCGACTTTTAGTTTTCGCGCCACAGTTTTTCAACCTATGCAAAAAATGATAATTTATTCATATATAAAACGCAAAGTAAGGCTTTTGGAATTTTGTCATAACTCACGAAATGGTAGGAGTAAGAAAAAAAAAACATTGCATATGATAACTTGGGATGTCCTTAATTCGAATCTGCAAAGAACTTGGATGTGCGACTTTTAGTTTTCGCGCCACAGCTTTTCAACCTATGCAAAAAATGATAATTTATTCATATATAAAACGCAAAGTAAGGCTTCTGGAATTTTGTCATAACTCACGAAATGGTAGGAGTAAAAAAAAAGATACATTGCAAATGATAACTTGGGATGTCCTTAATTCAAATCTGCAAAGGACTTGGCTGTGCGACTTTTAGTTTTCGCGCCACAGCTTTTCAACCTATGCAAAAAATGATAATTTATTCATATATAAAACGCAAAGTAAGGCTTCTGGAATTTTGTCATAACTCACGAAATGGTAGGAGGAAAAAAAAGATACATTGCAAATGATAACTTGGGATGTCCTTAATTCAAATCTGCAAAGGACTTGGCTGTGCAACTTTTAGTTTTCGCGCCACAGCTTTTCAACCTATGCAAAAAATGATAATTTATTCATATATAAAACGCAAAGTAAGGCTTCTGGAATTTTGTCATAACTCACGAAATGGTAGGAGTAAAAAAAAAAGATATATTGCAAATGATAAATTGGGATGTCCTCAATTTAAATCTGCAAAGGACTTGGCTGTGCGACTTTTAGTTTTCGCGCCACAGCTTTTCAACCTATGCAAAAAATGATAATATATTCATATATAAAACGCAAAGTAAGGCTTCTGGAATTTTGTCATAAATCACGAAATGGTAGGAGTAAAAAAAAAGGATACATTGCAAATGATAACTTGGGATGTCCTTAATTTAAATCTGCAAAGGACTTGGCTGTGCGACTTTTAATTTTCGCGCCACAGCTTTTCAACCTATGCAAAAAATGATAATTTATTCATATATAAAACGCAAAGTAAGGCTTCTGGAATTTTGTCATAACTCACGAAATGGTAGGAGTAAAAAAAAAGATACATTGCAAATGATAACTTGGGATGTCCTTAATTCGAATCTGCAAGGAACTTGGATGTGCGACTTTTAGTTTTCGCGCCACAGCTTTTCAACCTATGCAAAAAATGATAATTTATTCATATATAAAACGCAAAGTAAGGCTTCTGGAATTTTGTCATAACTCACGAAATGGTAGGAGTAAAAAAAAAGATACATTGCAAATGATAACTTGCGATGTCCTTAATTCAAATCTGCAAAGGACTTGGCTGTGCGACTTTTAGTTTTCGCGCCACAGCTTTTCAACCTATGCGAAAAATGATAATTTATTCATATATAAAACGCAAAGTAAGGCTTCTGGAATTTTGTCATAACTCACGAAATGGTAGGAGGAAAAAAAAAGAATACATTGCAAATGATAACTTGGGATGTCCTTAATTCAAATCTGCAAAGGACTTGGCTGTGCAACTTTTAGTTTTCGCGCCACAGCTTTTCAACCTATGCAAAAAATGATAATTTATTCATATATAAAACGCAAAGTAAGGCTTCTGGAATTTTGTCATAACTCACGAAATGGTAGGAGTAAAAAAAAAGATACATTGCAAATGATAACTTGGGATGTCCTTAATTCGAATCTGCAAAGAACTTGGATGTGCGACTTTTAGTTTTCGCGCCACAGCTTTTCAACCTATGCAAAAAATGATAATTTATTCATATATAAAACGCAAAGTAAGGCTTCGGGAATTTTGTCATAATTCACGAAATGGTAGGAGTAAAAAAAAAAGATACATTGCAAATGATAACTTGGGATGTCCTTAATTCAAATCTGCAAAGGACTTGGCTGTGCAACTTTTAGTTTTCGCGCCACAGCTTTTCAACCTATGCAAAAAATGATAATTTATTCATATATAAAACGCAAAGTAAGGCTTCTGGAATTTTGTCATAACTCACGAAATGGTGGGAGTAAAAAAAAAGATACATTGCAAATGATAAATTGGGATGTCCTCAATTTAAATCTGCAAAGGACTTGGCTGTGCAACTTTTAGTTTTCACGCCACAGCTTTTCAACCTATGCAAAAAATGATAATTTATTCATATATAAAACGCAAAGTAAGGCTTCGGGAATTTTGTCATAATTCACGAAATGGTAGGAGTAAAAAAAAAAGATACATTGCAAATGATAACTTGGGATGTCCTTAATTCGAATCTGCAAAGAACTTGGATGTGCGACTTTTAGTTTTCGCGCCACAGCTTTTCAACCTATGCAAAAAATGATAATTTATTCATATATAAAACGCAAAGTAAGGCTTCTGGAATTTTGTCATAATTCACGAAATGGTAGGAGTAAAAAAAAAAGATACATTGCAAATGATAACTTGGGATGTCCTTAATTCAAATCTGCAAAGGACTTGGCTGTGCAACTTTTAGTTTTCGCGCCACAGCTTTTCAACCTATGCAAAAAATGATAATTTATTCATATATAAAACGCAAAGTAAGGCTTCTGGAATTTTGTCATAACTCACGAAATGGTAGGAGTAAAAAAAAAGATACATTGCAAATGATAACTTGGGATGTCCTTAATTTAAATCTGCAAAGGACTTGGCTGTGCGACTTTTAGTTTTCACGCCACAGCTTTTCAACCTATGCAAAAAATGATAATTTATTCATATATAAAACGCAAAGTAAGGCTTCTGGAATTTTGTCATAACTCACGAAATGGTGGGAGTAAAAAAAAAGATACATTGCAAATGATAACTTGGGATGTCCTTAATTTAAATATGCAAAGGACTTGGCTGTGCAACTTTTAGTTTTCACGCCACAGCTTTTCAACCTATGCAAAAAATGATAATTTATTCATATATAAAACGCAAAGTAAGGCTTCGGGAATTTTGTCATAACTCACGAAATGGTAGGAGTAAAAAAAAAGATACATTGCAAATGATAACTTGGGATTTCTCTTATTTAAATCTGCAAAGGACTTGGCTGTGCGACTTTTAGTTTTCACGCCACAGCTTTTCAACCTATGCAAAAAATGATAATTTATTCATATATAAAACGCAAAGTAAGGCTTCTGGAATTTTGTCATAACTCACGAAATGGTAGGAGTAAAAAAAAAGATACATTGCAAATGATAACTTGGGATATCCTTAATTCGAATCTGCAAAGAACTTGGATGTGCGACTTTTAGTTTTCGCGCCACAGCTTTTCAACCTATGCAAAAAATGATAATTTATTCATATATAAAACGCAAAGTAAGGCTTCTGGAATTTTGTCATAATTCACGAAATGGTAGGAGTAAAAAAAAAAGATACATTGCAAATGATAACTTGGGATGTCCTTAATTCAAATCTGCAAAGGACTTGGCTGTGCAACTTTTAGTTTTCGCGCCACAGCTTTTCAACCTATGCAAAAAATGATAATTTATTCATATATAAAACGCAAAGTAAGGCTTCTGGAATTTTGTCATAACTCACGAAATGGTAGGAGTAAAAAAAAAGATACATTGCAAATGATAACTTGGGATGTCCTTAATTTAAATCTGCAAAGGACTTGGCTGTGCGACTTTTAGTTTTCACGCCACAGCTTTTCAACCTATGCAAAAAATGATAATTTATTCATATATAAAACGCAAAGTAAGGCTTCTGGAATTTTGTCATAACTCACGAAATGGTAGGAGTAAAAAAAAGATAGATTGCAAATGATAACTTGGGATGTCCTTAATTCAAATCTGCAAAGGACTTGGCTGTGCAACTTTTAGTTTTCGCGCCACAGCTTTTCAACCTATGCAAAAAATGATAATTTATTCATATATAAAACGCAAAGTAAGGCTTCTGGAATTTTGTCATAACTCACGAAATGGTAGGAGTAAAAAAAAAAATACATTGCAAATGATAACTTGGGATGTCCTTAATTCGAATCTGCAAAGAACTTGGCTGTGCGACTTTTAGTTTTCGCGCCACAGCTTTTCAACCTATGCAAAAAATGATAATTTATTCATATATAAAACGCAAAGTAAGGCTTCTGGAATTTTGTCATAATTCACGAAATGGTAGGAGTAAAAAAAAAAAATATACATTGCAAATGATAACTTGGGATGTCCTTAATTCAAATCTGCAAAGGACTTGGCTGTGCAACTTTTAGTTTTCGCGCCACAGCTTTTCAACCTATGCAAAAAATATAATTTATTCATATATAAAACGCAAAGTAAGGCTTCTGGAATTTTGTCATAACTCACGAAATGGTAGGAGTAAAAAAAAAGATACATTGCAAATGATAACTTGGGATGTCCTTAATTCAAATCTGCAAAGGACTTGGCTGTGCGACTTTTAGTTTTCACGCCACAGCTTTTCAACCTATGCAAAAAATGATAATTTATTCACATATAAAACGCAAAGTAAGGCTTCTGGAATTTTGTCATAACTCACGAAATGGTAGGAGGAAAAAAAAAGGATACATTGCAAATGATAACTTGGGATGTCCTTAATTTAAATCTGCAAAGGACTTGGCTGTGCGACTTTTAGTTTTCGCGCCACAGCTTTTCAACCTATGCAAAAAATGATAATATATTCATATATAAAACGCAAAGTAAGGCTTCTGGAATTTTGTCATAAATCACGAAATGGTAGGAGTAAAAAAAAAGATACATTGCAAATGATAACTTTGGATGTCCTTAATTCAAATCTGCAAAGGACTTGGCTGTGCGACTTTTAGTTTTCGCGCCACAGCTTTTCAACCTATGCAAAAAATGATAATTTATTCATATATAAAACGCAAAGTAAGGCTTCTGGAATTTTGTCATAACTCACGAAATGGTAGGAGTAAAAAAAAAGATACATTGCAAATGATAACTTGGGATGTCCTTAATTTAAATCTGCAAAGGACTTGGCTGTGCGACTTTTAGTTTTCACGCCACAGCTTTTCAACCTATGCAAAAAATGATAATTTATTCATATATAAAACGCAAAGTAAGGCTTCTGGAATTTTGTCATAACTCACGAAATGGTAGGAGGAAAAAAAAGATACATAGCAAATGATAACTTGGGATGTCCTTAATTCGAATCTGCAAAGAACTTGGATGTGCGACTTTTAGTTTTCGCGCCACAGCTTTTCAACCTATGCAAAAAATGATAATTTATTCATATATAAAACGCAAAGTAAGGCTTCTGGAATTTTGTCATAACTCACGAAATGGTAGGAGTAAAAAAAAAAGATACATTGCAAATGATAACTGGGGATGTCCTTAATTCAAATCTGCAAAGGACTTGGCTGTGCAACTTTTAGTTTTCGCGCCACAGCTTTTCAACCTATGCAAAAAATGATAATTTATTCATATATAAAACGCAAAGTAAGGCTTCAGGAATTTTGTCATAACTCACGAAATGGTAGGAGTAAAAAAAAAGATACATTGCAAATGATAACTTGGGATGTCCTTAATTTAAATCTGCAAAGGACTTGGCTGTGCGACTTTTAGTTTTCACGCCACAGCTTTTCAACCTATGCAAAAAATGATAATTTATTCATATATAAAACGCAAAGTAAGGCTTCTGGAATTTTGTCATAACTCACAAAATGGTAGGAGGAAAAAAAAAGGATACATTGCAAATGATAACTTGGGATGTCCTTAATTCAAATCTGCAAGGAACTTGGATGTGCGACTTTTAGTTTTCGCGCCACAGCTTTTCAACCTATGCAAAAAATGATAATATATTCATATATAAAACGCAAAGTAAGGCTTCTGGAATTTTGTCATAAATCACGAAATGGTAGGAGTAAAAAAAAGGATACATTGCAAATGATAACTTGGGATGTCCTTAATTCAAATCTGCAAAGGACTTGGCTGTGCGACTTTTAGATTCCGCGCCACAGCTTTTCAACCTATGCAAAAAATGATAATTTATTCATATATAAAACGCAAAGTAAGGCTTCTGGAATTTTGTCATAACTCACGAAATGGTAGGAGTAAAAAAAAAGATATATTGCAAATGATAACTTGGGATGTCCTTAATTCAAATCTGCAAAGGACTTGGCTGTGAAACTTTTAGTTTTCGCGCCACAGCTTTTCAACCTATGCAAAAAATGATAATTTATTCATATATAAAACGCAAAGTAAGGCTTCTGGAATTTTGTCATAACTCACGAAATGGTAGGAGTAAAAAAAAAAGATACATTGCAAATGATAACTTGGGATGTGCTTAATTCAAATCTGCAAAGCACTTGAATGTGCGACTTTTAGTTTTCGCGCCACAGCTTTTCAACCTATGCAAAAAATGATAATTTATTCATATATAAAACGCAAAGTAAGGCTTCTGGAATTTTGTCATAAATCACGAAATGGTAGGAGTAAAAAAAAAGAATACATTGCAAATGATAACTTTGGATGTCCTTAATTTAAATCTGCAAAGGACTTGGCTGTGCGACTTTTAGTTTTCGCGCCACAGCTTTTCAACCTATGCAAAAAATGATAATTTATTCATATATAAAACGCAAAGTAAGGCTTCTGGAATTTTGTCATAACTCACGAAATGGTAGGAGTAAAAAAAAAGATACATTGCAAATGATAACTTGGGATGTCCTTGATTTAAATCTGCAAAGGACTTGGCTGTGCGACTTTTAGTTTTCACGCCACAGCTTTTCAACCTATGCAAAAAATGATAATTTATTCATATATAAAACGCAAAGTAAGGCTTCTGGAATTTTGTCATAACTCACGAAATGGTAGGAGGAAAAAAAAAGGATACATTGCAAATGATAACTTGGGATGTCCTTAATTTAAATCTACAAAGGACTTGGCTGTGCGACTTTTAGATTCCGCGCCACAGCTTTTCAACCTATGCAAAAAATGATAATTTATTCATATATAAAACGCAAAGTAAGGCTTCTGGAATTTTGTCATAACTCACGAAATGGTAGGAGTAAAAAAAAAGATACATTGCAAATGATAACTTGGGATGTCCTTAATTCAAATCTGCAAAGGACTTGGCTGTGAAACTTTTAGTTTTCGCGCCACAGCTTTTCAACCTATGCAAAAAATGATAATTTATTCATATATAAAACGCAAAGTAAGGCTTCTGGAATTTTGTCATAACTCACGAAATGGTAGGAGTAAAAAAAAAAGATACATTGCAAATGATAACTTGGGATATCCTTAATTCGAATCTCCAAAGGACTTGGCTGTGCGACTTTTAGTTTTCGCGCCACAGCTTTTCAACCTATGCAAAAAATGATAATATATTCATATATAAAACGCAAAGTAAGGCTTCTGGAATTTTGTCATAACTCACGAAATGGTAGGAGTAAAAAAAAAGGATACCTTGCAAATGATAACTTGGGATGTCCTTAATTTAAATCTGCAAAGGACTTGGCTGTGCAACTTTTAGTTTTCGCGCCACAGCTTTTCAACCTATGCAAAAAATGATAATTTATTCATATATAAAACGCAAAGTAAGGCTTCTGGAATTTTGTCATAACTCACGAAATGGTAGGAGTAAAAAAAAAGATACATTGCAAATGATAACTTGGGATGTCCTTAATTCAAATCTGCAAAGGACTTGGCTGTGCGACTTTTAATTTTCGCGCCACAGCTTTTCAACCTATGCAAAAAATGATAATTTATTCATATATAAAACGCAAAGTAAGGCTTCTGGAATTTTGTCATAACTCACGAAATGGTAGGAGTAAAAAAAAAACATACATTGCAAATGATAACTTGGGATGTCCTTAATTCGAATCTGCAAAGGACTTGGCTGTGCAACTTTTAGTTTTCGCGCCACAGCTTTTCAACCTATGCAAAAAATGATAATATATTCATATATAAAACGCAAAGTAAGGCTTCTGGAATTTTGTCATAACTCACGAAATGGTAGGAGTAAAAAAAAAGGATACCTTGCAAATGATAACTTGGGATGTCCTTAATTTAAATCTGCAAAGGACTTGGCTGTGCAACTTTTAGTTTTCGCGCCACAGCTTTTCAACCTATGCAAAAAATGATAATTTATTCATATATAAAACGCAAAGTAAGGCTTCTGGAATTTTGTCATAACTCACGAAATGGTAGGAGTAAAAAAAAAAAATACATTGCAAATGATAACTTGGGATGTCCTTAATTCAAATCTGCAAAGGACTTGGCTGTGCAACTTTTAGTTTTCGCGCCACAGCTTTTCAACCTATGCAAAAAATGATAATTTATTCATATATAAAACGCAAAGTAAGGCTTCAGGAATTTTGTCATAACTCACGAAATGGTAGGAGTAAAAAAAAAGATACATTGCAAATGATAACTTGGGATGTCCTTAATTTAAATCTGCAAAGGACTTGGCTGTGCGACTTTTAGTTTTCACGCCACAGCTTTTCAACCTATGCAAAAAATGATAATTTATTCATATATAAAACGCAAAGTAAGGCTTCTGGAATTTTGTCATAACTCACGAAATGGTAGGAGGAAAAAAAAAGGATACATTGAAAATGATAACTTGGGATGTCCTTAATTTAAATCTACAAAGGACTTGGCTGTGCGACTTTTAGTTTTCGCGCCACAGCTTTTCAACCTATGCAAAAAATGATAATATATTCATATATAAAACGCAAAGTAAGGCTTCTGGAATTTTGTCATAAATCACGAAATGGTAGGAGTAAAAAAAGGATACATTGCAAATGATAACTTGGGATGTCCTTAATTCAAATCTGCAAAGGACTTGGCTGTGCGACTTTTAGATTCCGCGCCACAGCTTTTCAACCTATGCAAAAAATGATAATTTATTCATATATAAAACGCAAAGTAAGGCTTCTGGAATTTTGTCATAACTCACGAAATGGTAGGAGTAAAAAAAAAGATATATTGCAAATGATAACTTGGGATGTCCTTAATTCAAATCTGCAAAGGACTTGGCTGTGAAACTTTTAGTTTTCGCGCCACAGCTTTTCAACCTAAGCAAAAAATGATAATTTATTCATATATAAAACGCAAAGTAAGGCTTCTGGAATTTTGTCATAACTCACGAAATGGTAGGAGTAAAAAAAAAAGATACATTGCAAATGATAACTTGGGATGTGCTTAATTCAAATCTGCAAAGCACTTGAATGTGCGACTTTTAGTTTTCGCGCCACAGCTTTTCAACCTATGCAAAAAATGATAATTTATTCATATATAAAACGCAAAGTAAGGCTTCTGGAATTTTGTCATAAATCACGAAATGGTAGGAGTAAAAAAAAAAAAAATACATTGCAAATGATAACTTTGGATGTCCTTAATTTAAATCTGCAAAGGACTTGGCTGTGCGACTTTTAGTTTTCGCGCCACAGCTTTTCAACCTATGCAAAAAATGATAATTTATTCATATATAAAACGCAAAGTAAGGCTTCTGGAATTTTGTCATAACTCACGAAATGGTAGGAGTAAAAAAAAAGATACATTGCAAATGATAACTTGGGATGTCCTTAATTTAAATCTGCAAAGGACTTGGCTGTGCGACTTTTAGTTTTCACGCCACAGCTTTTCAACCTATGCAAAAAATGATAATTTATTCATATATAAAACGCAAAGTAAGGCTTCTGGAATTTTGTCATAACTCACGAAATGGTAGGAGGAAAAAAAAAGGATACATTGCAAATGATAACTTGGGATGTCCTTAATTTAAATCTACAAAGGACTTGGCTGTGCGACTTTTAGATTCCGCGCCACAGCTTTTCAACCTATGCAAAAAATGATAATTTATTCATATATAAAACGCAAAGTAAGGCTTCTGGAATTTTGTCATAACTCACGAAATGGTAGGAGTAAAAAAAAAGATATATTGCAAATGATAACTTGGGATGTCCTTAATTCAAATCTGCAAAGGACTTGGCTGTGAAACTTTAAGTTTTCGCGCCACAGCTTTTCAACCTATGCAAAAAATGATAATTTATTCATATATAAAACGCAAAGTAAGGCTTCTGGAATTTTGTCATAACTCACGAAATGGTAGGAGTAAAAAAAAAAGATACATTGCAAATGATAACTTGGGATGTCCTTAATTCGAATCTGCAAAGGACTTGGCTGTGCGACTTTTAGTTTTCGCGCCACAGCTTTTCAACCTATGCAAAAAATGATAATATATTCATATATAAAACGCAAAGTAAGGCTTCTGGAATTTTGTCATAACTCACGAAATGGTAGGAGTAAAAAAAAAGAATACCTTGCAAATGATAACTTGGGATGTCCTTAATTTAAATCTGCAAAGGACTTGGCTGTGCAACTTTTAGTTTTCGCGCCACAGCTTTTCAACCTATGCAAAAAATGATAATTTATTCATATATAAAACGCAAAGTAAGGCTTCTGGAATTTTGTCATAACTCACGAAATGGTAGGGATAAAAAAAAAAGATACATTGCAAATGATAACTTGGGATGTCCTTAATTAAAATCTGCAAAGGACTTGGCTGTGCAACTTTTAGTTTTCGCGCCACAGCTTTTCAACCTATGCAAAAAATGATAATTTATTCATATATAAAACGCAAAGTAAGGCTTCTGGAATTTTGTCATAACTCACGAAATGGTAGGAGTAAAAAAAAAAAATACATTGCAAATGATAACTTGGGATGTCCTTAATTCAAATCTGCAAAGGACTTGGCTGTGCAACTTTTAGTTTTCGCGCCACAGCTTTTCAACCTATGCAAAAAATGATAATTTATTCATATATAAAACGCAAAGTAAGGCTTCAGGAATTTTGTCATAACTCACGAAATGGTAGGAGTAAAAAAAAAGATACATTGCAAATGATAACTTGGGATGTCCTTAATTTAAATCTGCAAAGGACTTGGCTGTGCGACTTTTAGTTTTCACGCCACAGCTTTTCAACCTATGCAAAAAATGATAATTTATTCATATATAAAACGCAAAGTAAGGCTTCTGGAATTTTGTCATAACTCACGAAATGGTAGGAGGAAAAAAAAAGGATACATTGAAAATGATAACTTGGGATTTCCTTAATTTAAATCTACAAAGGACTTGGCTGTGCGACTTTTAGTTTTCGCGCCACAGCTTTTCAACCTATGCAAAAAATGATAATATATTCATATATAAAACGCAAAGTAAGGCTTCTGGAATTTTGTCATAAATCACGAAATGGTAGGAGTAAAAAAAGGATACATTGCAAATGATAACTTGGGATGTCCTTAATTCAAATCTGCAAAGGACTTGGCTGTGCGACTTTTAGATTCCGCGCCACAGCTTTTCAACCTATGCAAAAAATGATAATTTATTCATATATAAAACGCAAAGTAAGGCTTCTGGAATTTTGTCATAACTCACGAAATGGTAGGAGTAAAAAAAAAGATATATTGCAAATGATAACTTGGGATGTCCTTAATTCAAATCTGCAAAGGACTTGGCTGTGAAACTTTTAGTTTTCGCGCCACAGCTTTTCAACCTAAGCAAAAAATGATAATTTATTCATATATAAAACGCAAAGTAAGGCTTCTGGAATTTTGTCATAACTCACGAAATGGTAGGAGTAAAAAAAAAAGATACATTGCAAATGATAACTTGGGATGTGCTTAATTCAAATCTGCAAAGCACTTGAATGTGCGACTTTTAGTTTTCGCGCCACAGCTTTTCAACCTATGCAAAAAATGATAATTTATTCATATATAAAACGCAAAGTAAGGCTTCTGGAATTTTGTCATAAATCACGAAATGGTAGGAGTAAAAAAAAAAAAATACATTGCAAATGATAACTTTGGATGTCCTTAATTTAAATCTGCAAAGGACTTGGCTGTGCGACTTTTAGTTTTCGCGCCACAGCTTTTCAACCTATGCAAAAAATGATAATTTATTCATATATAAAACGCAAAGTAAGGCTTCTGGAATTTTGTCATAACTCACGAAATGGTAGGAGTAAAAAAAAAGATACATTGCAAATGATAACTTGGGATGTCCTTAATTTAAATCTGCAAAGGACTTGGCTGTGCGACTTTTAGTTTTCACGCCACAGCTTTTCAACCTATGCAAAAAATAATAATTTATTCATATATAAAACGCAAAGTAAGGCTTCTGGAATTTTGTGATAACTCACGAAATGGTAGGAGTAAAAAAAAAGATATATTGCAAATGATAACTTGGGATGTCCTTAATTCAAATCTGCAAAGGACTTGGCTGTGAAACTTTAAGTTTTCGCGCCACAGCTTTTCAACCTATGCAAAAAATGATAATTTATTCATATATAAAACGCAAAGTAAGGCTTCTGGAATTTTGTCATAACTCACGAAATGGTAGGAGTAAAAAAAAAAGATACATTGCAAATGATAACTTGGGATGTCCTTAATTCGAATCTGCAAAGGACTTGGCTGTGCGACTTTTAGTTTTCGCGCCACAGCTTTTCAACCTATGCAAAAAATGATAATATATTCATATATAAAACGCAAAGTAAGGCTTCTGGAATTTTGTCATAACTCACGAAATGGTAGGAGTAAAAAAAAAGAATACCTTGCAAATGATAACTTGGGATGTCCTTAATTTAAATCTGCAAAGGACTTGGCTGTGCAACTTTCAGTTTTCGCGCCACAGCTTTTCAACCTATGCAAAAAATGATAATTTATTCATATATAAAACGCAAAGTAAGGCTTCTGGAATTTTGTCATAACTCACGAAATGGTAGGGATAAAAAAAAAAAATACATTGCAAATGATAACTTGGGATGTCCTTAATTAAAATCTGCAAAGGACTTGGCTGTGCGACTTTTAGTTTTCGCGCCACAGCTTTTCAACCTATGCAAAAAATGATAATTTATTCATATATAAAACGCAAAGTAAGGCTTCTGGAATTTTGTCATAACTCACGAAATGGTAGGAGGAAAAAAAAAGGATACATTGCAAATGATAACTTGGGATGTCCTTAATTTAAATCTGCAAAGGACTTGGCTGTGCGACTTTTAGTTTTCGCGCCACAGCTTTTCAACCTATGCAAAAAATGATAATTTATTCATATATAAAACGCAAAGTAAGGCTTCTGGAATTTTGTCATAACTCACGAAATGGTAGGAGGCAAAAAAAAGGATACATTGCAAATGATAACTTGGGATGTCCTTAATTTAAATCTGCAAAGGACTTGGCTGTGCGACTTTTAGTTTTCGCGCCACAGCTTTTCAACCTATGCAAAAAATGATAATTTATTCATATATAAAACGCAAAGTAAGGCTTCTGGAATTTTGTCATAACTCACGAAATGGTAGGAGTAAAAAAAAAGGATACATTGCAAATGATAACTTGGGATGTCCTTAATTCAAATCTGCAAAGAACTTGGACGTGCGACTTCTAGTTTTCGCGCCACAGCTTTTCAACCTATGCAAAAAATGATAATTTATTCATATATAAAACGCAAAGTAAGGCTTCTGGAATTTTGTCATAACTCACGAAATGGTAGGAGGAAAAAAAAAGCATACATTGCAAATGATAACTTGGGATGTCCTTAATTTAAATCTGCAAAGTACTTGGCTGTACGACTTTTAGTTTTTGCGCCACAGCTTTTCAACCTATGCAAAAAATGATAATTTATTCATATATAAAACGCAAAGTAAGGCTTCTGGAATTTTGTCATAAATCACGAAATGGTAGGAGTAAAAAAAAAGGATACATTGCAAATGATAACTTGGGATGTCCTTAATTTAAATCTGCAAAGGACTTGGCTGTACGACTTTTAGTTTTCGCGCCACAGCTTTTCAACCTATGCAAAAAATGATAATTTATTCATATATAAAACGCAAAGTAAGGCTTCTGGAATTTTGTCATAACTCACGAAATGGTAGGAGTAAAAAAAAAGATACATTGCAAATGATAACTTGGGATGTCCTTAATTCGAATCTGCAAAGAACTTGGATGTGCGACTTTTAGTTTTCGCGCCACAGCTTTTCAACCTATGCAAAAAGTGATAATTTATTCATATATAAAACGCAAAGTAAGGCTTCTGGAATTTTGTCATAACTCACGAAATGGTAGGAGTAAAAAAAAAGATACATTGCAAATGATAACTTGGGATGTCCTTAATTCAAATCTGCAAAGGACTTGGCTGTGCGACTTTTAGTTTTCGCGCCACAGCTTTTCAACCTATGCAAAAAATGATAATATATTCATATATAAAACGCAAAGTAAGGCTTCTGGAATTTTGTCATAACTCACGAAATGGTAGGAGTAAAAAAAAAGGATACCTTGCAAATGATAACTTGGGATGTCCTTAATTTAAATCTGCAAAGGACTTGGCTGTGCAACTTTTAGTTTTCGCGCCACAGCTTTTCAACCTATGCAAAAAATGATAATTTATTCATATATAAAACGCAAAGTAAGGCTTCTGGAATTTTGTCATAACTCACGAAATGGTAGGAGTAAAAAAAAAAGATACATTGCAAATGATAACTTGGGATGTCCTTAATTTAAATCTGCAAAGGACTTGGCTGTGCGACTTTTAGTTTTCGCGCCACAGCTTTTCAACCTATGCAAAAAATGATAATTTATTCATATATAAAACGCAAAGTAAGGCTTCTGGAATTTTGTCATAAATCACGAAATGGTAGGAGTAAAAAAAAAGGATACATTGCAAATGATAACTTGGGATGTCCTTAATTTAAATCTGCAAAGGACTTGGCTGTGCGACTTTTAGTTTTCGCGCCACAGCTTTTCAACCTATGCAAAAAATGATAATTTATTCATATATAAAACGCAAAGTAAGGCTTCTGGAATTTTGTCATAACTCACGAAATGGTAGGAGTAAAAAAAAAGGATACATTGCAAATGATAACTTGGGATGTCCTTAATTCGAATCTGCAAAGAACTTGGATGTGCGACTTTTAGTTTTCGCGCCACAGCTTTTCAACCTATGCAAAAAGTGATAATTTATTCATATATAAAACGCAAAGTAAGGCTTCTGGAATTTTGTCATAACTCACGAAATGGTAGGAGTAAAAAAAAAGATACATGGCAAATGATAACTTGGGATGTCCTTAATTCAAATCTGCAAAGGACTTGGCTGTGCGACTTTTAGTTTTCGCGCCACAGCTTTTCAACCTATGCAAAAAATGATAATATATTCATATATAAAACGCAAAGTAAGGCTTCTGGAATTTTGTCATAACTCACGAAATGGTAGGAGTAAAAAAAAAGGATACCTTCCAAATGATAACTTGGGATGTCCTTAATTTAAATCTGCAAAGGACTTGGCTGTGCGACTTTTAGTTTTCGCGCCACAGCTTTTCAACCTATGCAAAAAATGATAATTTATTCATATATAAAACGCAAAGTAAGGCTTCTGGAATTTTGTCATAACTCACGAAATGGTAGGAGTAAAAAAAAAGATACATTGCAAATAATAACTTGGGATGTCCTTAATTCAAATCTGCAAAGGACTTGGCTGTGCGACTTTTAGTTTTCGCGCCACAGCTTTTCAACCTATGCAAAAAATGATAATTTATTCATATATAAAACGCAAAGTAAGGCTTCTGGAATTTTGTCATAACTCACGAAATGGTAGGAGGAAAAAAAAGGATACACTGCAAATGATAACTTGGGATGTCCTTAATTTAAATCTGCAAAGGACTTGGCTGTGCGACTTTTAGTTTTCGCGCCACAGCTTTTCAACCTATGCAAAAAATGATAATTTATTCATATATAAAACGCAAAGTAAGGCTTCTGGAATTTTGTCATAACTCACGAAATGGTAGGAGTAAAAAAAAAGGATACATTGCAAATGATAACTTGGGATGTCCTTAATTCAAATCTGCAAAGAACTTGGATGTGCGACTTTTAGTTTTCGCGCCACAGCTTTTCAACCTATGCAAAAAATGATAATTTATTCATATATAAAACGCAAAGTAAGGCTTCTGGAATTTTGTCATAACTCACGAAACGGTAGGAGGAAAAAAAAGGATACATTGCAAATGATAACTTGGGATGTCCTTAATTTAAATCTGCAAAGTACTTGGCTGTACGACTTTTAGTTTTCGCGCCACAGCTTTTCAACCTATGCAAAAAATGATAATTTATTCATATATAAAACGCAAAGTAAGGCTTCTGGAATTTTGTCATAAATCACGAAATGGTAGGAGTAAAAAAAAAGGATACATTGCAAATGATAACTTGGGATGTCCTTAATTTAAATCTGCAAAGGACTTGGCTGTACGACTTTTAGTTTTCGCGCCACAGCTTTTCAACCTATGCAAAAAATGATAATTTATTCATATATAAAACGCAAAGTAAGGCTTCTGGAATTTTGTCATAACTCACGAAATGGTAGGAGTAAAAAAAAAGATACATTGCAAATGATAACTTGGGATGTCCTTAATTCGAATCTGCAAAGAACTTGGATGTGCGACTTTTAGTTTTCGCGCCACAGCTTTTCAACCTATGCAAAAAGTGATAATTTATTCATATATAAAACGCAAAGTAAGGCTTCTGGAATTTTGTCATAACTCACGAAATGGTAGGAGTAAAAAAAAAGATACATTGCAAATGATAACTTGGGATGTCCTTAATTCAAATCTGCAAAGGACTTGGCTGTGCGACTTTTAGTTTTCGCGCCACAGCTTTTCAACCTATGCAAAAAATGATAATTTATTCATATATAAAACGCAAAGTAAGGCTTCTGGAATTTTGTCATAACTCACGAAATGGTAGGAGAAAAAAAAAATATACATAGCAAATGATAACTTGGGATGTCCTTAATTCAAATCTGTAAAGCACTTGGATGTGCGACTTTTAGTTTTCGCGCCACAGCTTTTCAACCTATGCAAAAAATGATAATATATTCATATATAAAACGCAAAGTAAGGCTTCTGGAATTTTGTCATAAATCACGAAATGGTAGGAGGGAAAAAAAAGATACATTGCAAATGATAACATGGGATGTCCTTAATACGAATCTGCAAAGAACTTGGATGTGCGATTTTTAGTTTTCGCGCCACAGCTTTTCAACCTATGCAAAAAATGATAATTTATTCATATATAAAACGCAAAGTAAGGCTTCTGGAATTTTGTCATAACTCACGAAACGGTAGGAGGAAAAAAAAAGGATACATTGCAAATGATAACTTGGGATGTCCTTAATTTAAATCTGCAAAGTACTTGGCTGTACGACTTTTAGTTTTCGCGCCACAGCTTTTCAACCTATGCAAAAAATGATAATTTATTCATATATAAAACGCAAAGTAAGGCTTCTGGAATTTTGTCATAAATCACGAAATGGTAGGAGTAAAAAAAAAGGATACATTGCAAATGATAACTTGGGATGTCCTTAATTTAAATCTGCAAAGGACTTGGCTGTACGACTTTTAGTTTTCGCGCCACAGCTTTTCAACCTATGCAAAAAATGATAATTTATTCATATATAAAACGCAAAGTAAGGCTTCTGGAATTTTGTCATAACTCACGAAATGGTAGGAGTAGTATGTATATGGCGGTTCTAACTCAGGGAGGGTTTTGTGCACAGCTTTTTTGGATGACGTCATAAGCTTTGAGCTTTTTGGTTGTGACGTGTGGTGTGCTTCGGGAGCTTTTAAGCTTTTCTGGTTGTGGCATGTGGTGGAAGCTTTTGTGGTTTGTGGGTGGTGGCATGTGGCGTGGGTTTGAAGCTTCGAAGCTTTTCGCTGTGGGTTGAAGCTTTAAAGCGAAATGGTGGATTCTGGCAGGGGGAGGTGTGTAAAGAAGCTGAGGTAGATGAAACTGGTTTTATCTGGAAATTATTGGTTTTTCTGAGAAATTGTTGTTATCTCGTTTAGTTTCTTTGAATTTTGTTATCTCGTTGGTTTCTTGTAATTTTGTGTTTGATTTCTGAGAAATTTTGTTATCTCGTTAATTTCTCGGAATTTTGTGGTCTTATCTAGAATTTTATTGATTTCTTCGAATTTTGCGGTTTCTTATCAAGAAAATATTTTGGGTGAATATGATATTCAGGATATAAATACCTTAGAAAAATTTTTAAAAAAGAATTGGTTATATCATGTAAGAACAAATTTTCATAAAAAAATGCAGCTGAACCTTTAAATGAAAATTTGAAGGTAATCAAAAGCGCTTTTGAAGAAAGAGTTGAATCATATATGCTTGAAAACAAAGATGAAGGTGTATTAGATGTTTTAAAATTCTTTAATACATCAAAATATCATATTTTAAATGCTTTAGGAAATCTACTCGATAAACATTCATCATTCAAGTTTAATATGGAATTATTTTGTGAATATATGAAAATAATAAAAGGAAATGACGGCGAAGATGATATTACACTTTCAGTTAAATCATTTCAATCTTGTATGACAATTATACAGAAAATCGAAGATTTAAGTCAAGTTTATGAAGAGATGGTTGACAAAATTCACAAAAAAAATGTAAGAATTTCAAGAAAGAGATAGTGGTTGGACTCTAATAAGAATTATTCATGTTGAAATTAATATTAATCAATGGAAGCCCTAACGAGGATCTCAGTACATATCACTTCCAAAATCTATACAAAATAAAAAAGCTTGTATAAATGTGAAGAATGAGGATGAGTACTGTTTTAAATGGGTTATAATATCTGCATTGAATCCAGTTGAAAAAAATTCTGAAAGACCATCATCGTATCAAATTGAAAATATCAAGTTTGAAAAAATAATTTTAAAAAATGGTGTTAATCTTGATTTTTCTACACTAGAGTTCTAGGTAATAGAATTAGTGTAAATTGTCGCCGAAGCTATTGAAGCATTTAAGCAAGATTTGATACGTAAAGAAAGTGAAGTAGCTGGAATAATTGAAAGTGAGCATCTATTTTACAGACATTTTAAAACAGAATTTGCTGATAATACAAATTTAACAATAAGATGTACATATAATAGTAATTACAAGAAGCACGCTTTAAGTATTTCTTGCTATGAATATCATGAATATGAAACAGAAAGAATTTTAAGTAATGGTGAAGTTGAATTAGTTAAAATTCAAGATCCTAATTACAAAACTAATGTTGAATATATTGATGCTAGTAAAGTGAAACAAGTCTACAAAATGCAAATTTCATAAAAAAATATTTTTAAATTCATCTATATATTATTCAAAAAAATAATAATTTATTTTAGTCATTAATTAATTTTGAAAGTGTCTAGTTATATATTTAAATAAGAAAAAAATGATTTACGAAGATCTTATAAAAAAATTTGATCATATTTTATTGGATGAGCATCGAGAACAACTTTTGCGTGACGCAACATTTTTAACACCATATTACATCATGGAAAGGGTTAAATCAATTCATGGAATACACTATATAAGCTGTCCTTGGTCTAAAGATAGTACTACATCTGGACCAGATACATGTGAATGTTGTGATGTAAATCGAATTGAAAGTAGGATGCTAAAACTTATTACCTTTTACAGTAGATTTTTAAATGAAAACTATGCAAATTGTAGTTTAAACAGTTGTTTATTGAAAAATAATTAAATAAAGTATAAATATATTTTAATTTACAATAATTCTGTTTTATTTATCCATGAGTTATGCTCATTTGAAAATCCTTACCATTTTACAAAAACTTTATCTCCTTTTTTTCTCAAAACTTTTTCTATTAAATAAATGTGTGGATATTTTGATTTTAAAAGTTTCTTTTCATAAAAACCTCCTTTAATTGGATCACCCTTATAGTCCTCTAAATAATATGTTGCTGGATTCGTATTTTTTATGCTTTTAATTTTGAAAATTTCAGTCGTCCAATTTGGTGTATATCCCTTTTCAAAAACGTGTTTATGTTTACTTATACGAACAGAATCACCAATTTTGAACTTTTCACCAGGAAAAACTTTCAAATTACTATATACAGTTTTTAGCAGCGATTTTTCATTAGATGAATTAACATCTCGAGGACGCATTTTAATAGTACGATGTTTTGTATTGTTGTAACTTTCAACCAGTTTTTGAACGTCATCAATCCATTTATATGTTCCTTTAAAACTAAATTGTTTCCACATTAAAGCTTTTAAAGTTCTATTAAAACGTTCAACAATTGAAGCTTTCAAAGTGCTATACGTAGAATAATGATTTATATGATTCTTTTTCATCAAATCTTGAAAGTTTTTGTTGTAAAATTCTTTTCCAAGATCACTTTGTATATTCTTGGGTATTCTATTTGAAGATTTAAAAATACTTTCCATTGCTTTAGTTACATCAGGACCACTTTTTGTTTTTACAGGAATAGCCCACGCAAATTTAGAGAATACATCAATTACAGTTAATAGAAAACGATAACCTTTGTTATTTACAGAATATGCACCCATTTCAACTAAATCTATTTGCCAAAGATCATCTATTCCTTTTGTAATTACTTTTCTTCGATTAAATCTTTTTCGTGCTGATTTATGCAGCTCTTCAACAAGTTGTTTCTTACTCATTTTTCAATCAAATATCAGGATTTATATAAAACTTTGTATATTATTATTATATATATAGAATTAAGTTGTTTTGTATGTATATGTTTTTAACATATCATTATTAATTCGTTCAAGTTTATCATTATATATCATAAAAAATTTATGCATATTAGAATTCATTTCATTTGTAATTTGTTTGATGGTTTTTTCAGTATCTTCTTTAAGGTTTCGTATATTCTCTTTAAGGTTTCGTATATTCTCTTTAAATGTATTCTCCAATTTTTTTATTATTTCAATAGTCAAATTATTTATTTGTTCTTCAAGAAAATGCTTTGTAACCGCATCTTGAGGATTTATAGGATTTGCAACATTTTTTAGACTTTTAAAATTAATATCAAAATGACCATCTGGTGTAAGTGAGAAACCTATTCCTCTCCTATTACCTATTACACTCATTATATAATAGTAATGTAAATTGATAATGTAAATTGAAAAAGTTTAATGATAGTTTAAATAATAATATTGGCTTCTCTTAACTCTTCTATTATTGAAATAATTTCATTATTATGATTAGTATGACCTGCTTGCTCTGATGCAATAAGCAATCTTAATCTATCAACCAATTCATTAGGATCATCCCAATATATATAATTAGACTTTTTATTGTTTAATAGCATTAATCCCTGTCCTTGCTTTTTTGTATCAACTAATTTTTTAATAATATTTCTATATTTGCTACCTGCATTACCTTTGATATGACTTTTATCATCAAATACATCTTTTCTGTGAACATTTGTTTGAATTAATATTTCATGATAATTCTGAAGATCATTAATATTATATAAAGAAGGATTTTTCATAAAAATAAGTTCATAAAGACCTCTAGTAGCATTATAATCTTTACCATCAATATTTACAGTATTATCATTAAATTTTAAATCACTCCGACCGAGTTCAAAGCTATTTTTTTCTTTATTATACTTGGGTCCATAAGCTTTATCAATACCAAAACCATTTGTATATTCATTCATATAATATGAATTTAATGAGGTATCTTCATCTAAAGATTTTTCAAGCGATCGTCGTAATTTTTGTATGGGAGTACTTTGAAGGATTGTGTTATCTGGGGTCTTAAAAGTAGTTTCTTCAGTTACTGGTGTTGATTTGAATACAGGAAATTTTGAAACATCTCTTCCAAATGTGCTCATTTCATCAATTTCAGATTTTGCTTTATATGTAGAAACTGACTCTAGTTCCTTTTTAACTTCATTTTTGATTTTTTTCTCAATTTCTTCTTCATATTTTTCTTTTAATTCTTTCAGAGGTTTACTTATTGGTTTAAAAGTTTCTTCAAGAAATTTTTCTTTGAAAACTTTTCCAGTTTTGATAGCTTTATATTTTTTACGAATTTCATTAGTTGACTTTATTATATTTTTTAGTAATTTTGAATCCATTTTTTTTACTTCTTACTACTTCTTACTTGGTATGTAAACAGCTAATAGACAGCTAAACAGCTCAAGCGGCCTCTAAAACTGGTATGTAGACAGCTAATAAAGAGCTAAACAGCTCAAGCGGTCTCTAAAACTGGTATGTAGACAGCTAATAAACAGCTAATAAACAGCTAAACAGCTCAAGCGGCCTCTAAAACTGGTATGTAGACAGCTAATTAACAGCTAAACAGCTCAAGCGGTCTCTAAAACTGGTATGTAGACAGCTAATAAACAGCTAAACAGCTCAAGCGGTCTCTTAAACTGGTATGTAGACAGCTAATAAACAGCTAAACAGCTCAAACGGTCTCTAAAACTGGTATGTAGACAGCTAATAAACAGCTAATGAACAGCTAAACAGCTCAAGCGGCCTCTAAAACTGGTATGTAGACAGCTAATAAAGAGCTAAACAGCTCAAGCGGTCTCTAAAACTGGTTTAGCTGTTTATTAGCTGTTTATTAGCTGTCTACATACCAGTTTTAGAGACCGCTTGAGCTGTTTAGCTGTTTATTAGCTGTCTACATACCAGTTTAAGAGACCGCTTGAGCTGTTTAGCTGTTTATTAGCTGTCTACATACCAGTTTTAGAGACCGCTTGAGCTGTTTAGCTGTTAATTAGCTGTCTACATACCAGTTTTAGAGGCCGCTTGAGCTGTTTAGCTGTTTATTAGCTGTTTATTAGCTGTCTACATACCAGTTTTAGAGACCGCTTGAGCTGTTTAGCTCTTTATTAGCTGTCTACATACCAGTTTTAGAGACAGCTAATTAACAGCTAAACAGCTCAAGCGGTCTCTAAAACTGGTATGTAGACAGCTAATAAACAGCTAAACAGCTCAAGCGGCCTCTAAAACTGGTATGTAGACAGCTAATAAAGAGCTAAACAGCTCAAGCGGTCTCTAAAACTGGTATGTAGACAGCTAATAAACAGCTAAACAGCTCAAGCGGCCTTTAAAACTGGTATGTAGACAGCTAATAAAGAGCTAAACAGCTCAAGCGGTCTCTAAAACTGGTTTAGCTGTTTATTAGCTGTTTATTAGCTGTCTACATACCAGTTTTAGAGACCGCTTGAGCTGTTTAGCTGTTTATTAGCTGTCTACATACCAGTTTTAGAGGCCGCTTGAGCTGTTTAGCTGTTTATTAGCTGTCTACATACCAGTTTTAGAGACCGCTTGAGCTGTTTAGCTGTTAATTAGCTGTCTACATACCAGTTTTAGAGGCCGCTTGAGCTGTTTAGCTGTTTATTAGCTGTTTATTAGCTGTCTACATACCAGTTTTAGAGACCGCTTGAGCTGTTTAGCTCTTTATTAGCTGTCTACATACCAGTTTTAGAGGCCGCTTGAGCTGTTTAGCTGTCTATTAGCTGTTTACATACCAAGTAAGAAGTAGTAAGAAGTAAAAAAAATGGATTCAAAATTACTAAAAAATATAATAAAGTCAACTAATGAAATTCGTAAAAAATATAAAGCTATCAAAACTGGAAAAGTTTTCAAAGAAAAATTTCTTGAAGAAACTTTTAAACCAATAAGTAAACCTCTGAAAGAATTAAAAGAAAAATATGAAGAAGAAATTGAGAAAAAAATCAAAAATGAAGTTAAAAAGGAACTAGAGTCAGTTTCTACATATAAAGCAAAATCTGAAATTGATGAAATGAGCACATTTGGAAGAGATGTTTCAAAATTTCCTGTATTCAAATCAACACCAGTAACTGAAGAAACTACTTTTAAGACCCCAGATAACACAATCCTTCAAAGTACTCCCATACAAAAATTACGACGATCGCTTGAAAAATCTTTAGATGAAGATACCTCATTAAATTCATATTATATGAATGAATATACAAATGGTTTTGGTATTGATAAAGCTTATGGACCCAAGTATAATAAAGAAAAAAATAGCTTTGAACTCGGTCGGAGTGATTTAAAATTTAATGATAATACTGTAAATATTGATGGTAAAGATTATAATGCTACTAGAGGTCTTTATGAACTTATTTTTATGAAAAATCCTTCTTTATATAATATTAATGATCTTCAGAATTATCATGAAATATTAATTCAAACAAATGTTCACAGAAAAGATGTATTTGATGATAAAAGTCATATCAAAGGTAATGCAGGTAGCAAATATAGAAATATTATTAAAAAATTAGTTGATACAAAAAAGCAAGGACAGGGATTAATGCTATTAAACAATAAAAAGTCTAATTATATATATTGGGATGATCCTAATGAATTGGTTGATAGATTAAGATTGCTTATTGCATCAGAGCAAGCAGGTCATACTAATCATAATAATGAAATTATTTCAATAATAGAAGAGTTAAGAGAAGCCAATATTATTATTTAAACTATCATTAAACTTTTTCAATTTACATTATCAATTTACATTACTATTATATAATGAGTGTAATAGGTAATAGGAGAGGAATAGGTTTCTCACTTACACCAGATGGTCATTTTGATATTAATTTTAAAAGTCTAAAAAATGTTGCAAATCCTATAAATCCTCAAGATGCGGTTACAAAGCATTTTCTTGAAGAACAAATAAATAATTTGACTATTGAAATAATAAAAAAATTGGAGAATACATTTAAAGAGAATATACGAAACCTTAAAGAGAATATACGAAACCTTAAAGAAGATACTGAAAAAACCATCAAACAAATTACAAATGAAATGAATTCTAATATGCATAAATTTTTTATGATATATAATGATAAACTTGAACGAATTAATAATGATATGTTAAAAACATATACATACAAAACAACTTAATTCTATATATATAATAATAATATACAAAGTTTTATATAAATCCTGATATTTGATTGAAAAATGAGTAAGAAACAACTTGTTGAAGAGCTGCATAAATCAGCACGAAAAAGATTTAATCGAAGAAAAGTAATTACAAAAGGAATAGATGATCTTTGGCAAATAGATTTAGTTGAAATGGGTGCATATTCTGTAAATAACAAAGGTTATCGTTTTCTATTAACTGTAATTGATGTATTCTCTAAATTTGCGTGGGCTATTCCTGTAAAAACAAAAAGTGGTCCTGATGTAACTAAAGCAATGGAAAGTATTTTTAAATCTTCAAATAGAATACCCAAGAATATACAAAGTGATCTTGGAAAAGAATTTTACAACAAAAACTTTCAAGATTTGATGAAAAAGAATCATATAAATCATTATTCTACGTATAGCACTTTGAAAGCTTCAATTGTTGAACGTTTTAATAGAACTTTAAAAGCTTTAATGTGGAAACAATTTAGTTTTAAAGGAACATATAAATGGATTGATGACGTTCAAAAACTGGTTGAAAGTTACAACAATACAAAACATCGTACTATTAAAATGCGTCCTCGAGATGTTAATTCATCTAATGAAAAATCGCTGCTAAAAACTGTATATAGTAATTTGAAAGTTTTTCCTGGTGAAAAGTTCAAAATTGGTGATTCTGTTCGTATAAGTAAACATAAACACGTTTTTGAAAAGGGATATACACCAAATTGGACGACTGAAATTTTCAAAATTAAAAGCATAAAAAATACGAATCCAGCAACATATTATTTAGAGGACTATAAGGGTGATCCAATTAAAGGAGGTTTTTATGAAAAGAAACTTTTAAAATCAAAATATCCACACATTTATTTAATAGAAAAAGTTTTGAGAAAAAAAGGAGATAAAGTTTTTGTAAAATGGTAAGGATTTTCAAATGAGCATAACTCATGGATAAATAAAACAGAATTATTGTAAATTAAAATATATTTATACTTTATTTAATTATTTTTCAATAAACAACTGTTTAAACTACAATTTGCATAGTTTTCATTTAAAAATCTACTGTAAAAGGTAATAAGTTTTAGCATCCTACTTTCAATTCGATTTACATCACAACATTCACATGTATCTGGTCCAGATGTAGTACTATCTTTAGACCAAGGACAGCTTATATAGTGTATTCCATGAATTGATTTAACCCTTTCCATGATGTAATATGGTGTTAAAAATGTTGCGTCACGCAAAAGTTGTTCTCGATGCTCATCCAATAAAATATGATCAAATTTTTTTATAAGATCTTCGTAAATCATTTTTTTCTTATTTAAATATATAACTAGACACTTTCAAAATTAATTAATGACTAAAATAAATTATTATTTTTTTGAATAATATATAGATGAATTTAAAAATATTTTTTTATGAAATTTGCATTTTGTAGACTTGTTTCACTTTACTAGCATCAATATATTCAACATTAGTTTTGTAATTAGGATCTTGAATTTTAACTAATTCAACTTCACCATTACTTAAAATTCTTTCTGTTTCATATTCATGATATTCATAGCAAGAAATACTTAAAGCGTGCTTCTTGTAATTACTATTATATGTACATCTTATTGTTAAATTTGTATTATCAGCAAATTCTGTTTTAAAATGTCTGTAAAATAGATGCTCACTTTCAATTATTCCAGCTACTTCACTTTCTTTACGTATCAAATCTTGCTTAAATGCTTCAATAGCTTCGGCGACAATTTACACTAATTCTATTACCTAGAACTCTAGTGTAGAAAAATCAAGATTAACACCATTTTTTAAAATTATTTTTTCAAACTTGATATTTTCAATTTGATACGATGATGGTCTTTCAGAATTTTTTTCAACTGGATTCAATGCAGATATTATAACCCATTTAAAACAGTACTCATCCTCATTCTTCACATTTATACAAGCTTTTTTATTTTGTATAGATTTTGGAAGTGATATGTACTGAGATCCTCGTTAGGGCTTCCATTGATTAATATTAATTTCAACATGAATAATTCTTATTAGAGTCCAACCACTATCTCTTTCTTGAAATTCTTACATTTTTTTTGTGAATTTTGTCAACCATCTCTTCATAAACTTGACTTAAATCTTCGATTTTCTGTATAATTGTCATACAAGATTGAAATGATTTAACTGAAAGTGTAATATCATCTTCGCCGTCATTTCCTTTTATTATTTTCATATATTCACAAAATAATTCCATATTAAACTTGAATGATGAATGTTTATCGAGTAGATTTCCTAAAGCATTTAAAATATGATATTTTGATGTATTAAAGAATTTTAAAACATCTAATACACCTTCATCTTTGTTTTCAAGCATATATGATTCAACTCTTTCTTCAAAAGCGCTTTTGATTACCTTCAAATTTTCATTTAAAGGTTCAGCTGCATTTTTTTATGAAAATTTGTTCTTACATGATATAACCAATTCTTTTTTAAAAATTTTTCTAAGGTATTTATATCCTGAATATCATATTCACCCAAAATATTTTCTTGATAAGAAACCGCAAAATTCGAAGAAATCAATAAAATTCTAGATAAGACCACAAAATTCCGAGAAATTAACGAGATAACAAAATTTCTCAGAAATCAAACACAAAATTACAAGAAACCAACGAGATAACAAAATTCAAAGAAACTAAACGAGATAACAACAATTTCTCAGAAAAACCAATAATTTCCAGATAAAACCAGTTTCATCTACCTCAGCTTCTTTACACACCTCCCCCTGCCAGAATCCACCATTTCGCTTTAAAGCTTCAACCCACAGCGAAAAGCTTCGAAGCTTCAAACCCACGCCACATGCCACCACCCACAAACCACAAAAGCTTCCACCACATGCCACAACCAGAAAAGCTTAAAAGCTCCCGAAGCACACCACACGTCACAACCAAAAAGCTCAAAGCTTATGACGTCATCCAAAAAAGCTGTGCACAAAACCCTCCCTGAGTTAGAACCGCCATATACATACTACTGGTAGGAGGGAAAAAAAAGATACATTGCAAATGATAACATGGGATGTCCTTAATACGAATCTGCAAAGAACTTGGATGTGCGATTTTTAGTTTTCGCGCCACAGCTTTTCAACCTATGCAAAAAATGATAATTTATTCATATATAAAACGCAAAGTAAGGCTTCTGGAATTTTGTCATAACTCACGAAACGGTAGGAGGAAAAAAAAAGGATACATTGCAAATGATAACTTGGGATGTCCTTAATTTAAATCTGCAAAGTACTTGGCTGTACGACTTTTAGTTTTCGCGCCACAGCTTTTCAACCTATGCAAAAAATGATAATTTATTCATATATAAAACGCAAAGTAAGGCTTCTGGAATTTTGTCATAAATCACGAAATGGTAGGAGTAAAAAAAAAGGATACATTGCAAATGATAACTTGGGATGTCCTTAATTTAAATCTGCAAAGGACTTGGCTGTACGACTTTTAGTTTTCGCGCCACAGCTTTTCAACCTATGCAAAAAATGATAATTTATTCATATATAAAACGCAAAGTAAGGCTTCTGGAATTTTGTCATAACTCACGAAATGGTAGGAGTAAAAAAAAAGATACATTGCAAATGATAACTTGGGATGTCCTTAATTCGAATCTGCAAAGAACTTGGATGTGCGACTTTTAGTTTTCGCGCCACAGCTTTTCAACCTATGCAAAAAGTGATAATTTATTCATATATAAAACGCAAAGTAAGGCTTCTGGAATTTTGTCATAACTCACGAAATGGTAGGAGTAAAAAAAAAGATACATTGCAAATGATAACTTGGGATGTCCTTAATTTAAATCTGCAAAGAACTTGGATGTGCGACTTTTAGTTTTCGCGCCACAGCTTTTCAACCTATGCAAAAAGTGATAATTTATTCATATATAAAACGCAAAGTAAGGCTTCTGGAATTTTGTCATAACTCACGAAATGGTAGGAGTAAAAAAAAAGATACATTGCAAATAATAACTTGGGATGTCCTTAATTCAAATCTGCAAAGGACTTGGCTGTGCGACTTTTAGTTTTCGCGCCACAGCTTTTCAACCTATGCAAAAAATGATAATTTATTCATATATAAAACGCAAAGTAAGGCTTCTGGAATTTTGTCATAACTCACGAAATGGTAGGAGGAAAAAAAAGGATACACTGCAAATGATAACTTGGGATGTCCTTAATTTAAATCTGCAAAGGACTTGGCTGTGCGACTTTTAGTTTTCGCGCCACAGCTTTTCAACCTATGCAAAAAATGATAATTTATTCATATATAAAACGCAAAGTAAGGCTTCTGGAATTTTGTCATAACTCACGAAATGGTAGGAGTAAAAAAAAGGATACATTGCAAATGATAACTTGGGATGTCCTTAATTCAAATCTGCAAAGAACTTGGATGTGCGACTTTTAGTTTTCGCGCCACAGCTTTTCAACCTATGCAAAAAATGATAATTTATTCATATATAAAACGCAAAGTAAGGCTTCTGGAATTTTGTCATAACTCACGAAACGGTAGGAGGAAAAAAAAGGATACATTGCAAATGATAACTTGGGATGTCCTTAATTTAAATCTGCAAAGTACTTGGCTGTACGACTTTTAGTTTTCGCGCCACAGCTTTTCAACCTATGCAAAAAATGATAATTTATTCATATATAAAACGCAAAGTAAGGCTTCTGGAATTTTGTCATAAATCACGAAATGGTAGGAGTAAAAAAAAAGGATACATTGCAAATGATAACTTGGGATGTCCTTAATTTAAATCTGCAAAGGACTTGGCTGTACGACTTTTAGTTTTCGCGCCACAGCTTTTCAACCTATGCAAAAAATGATAATTTATTCATATATAAAACGCAAAGTAAGGCTTCTGGAATTTTGTCATAACTCACGAAATGGTAGGAGTAAAAAAAAAGATACATTGCAAATGATAACTTGGGATGTCCTTAATTCGAATCTGCAAAGAACTTGGATGTGCGACTTTTAGTTTTCGCGCCACAGCTTTTCAACCTATGCAAAAAGTGATAATTTATTCATATATAAAACGCAAAGTAAGGCTTCTGGAATTTTGTCATAACTCACGAAATGGTAGGAGTAAAAAAAAAGATACATTGCAAATGATAACTTGGGATGTCCTTAATTCAAATCTGCAAAGGACTTGGCTGTGCGACTTTTAGTTTTCGCGCCACAGCTTTTCAACCTATGCAAAAAATGATAATTTATTCATATATAAAACGCAAAGTAAGGCTTCTGGAATTTTGTCATAACTCACGAAATGGTAGGAGAAAAAAAAAATATACATAGCAAATGATAACTTGGGATGTCCTTAATTCAAATCTGTAAAGCACTTGGATGTGCGACTTTTAGTTTTCGCGCCACAGCTTTTCAACCTATGCAAAAAATGATAATATATTCATATATAAAACGCAAAGTAAGGCTTCTGGAATTTTGTCATAAATCACGAAATGGTAGGAGGGAAAAAAAAGATACATTGCAAATGATAACATGGGATGTCCTTAATACGAATCTGCAAAGAACTTGGATGTGCGATTTTTAGTTTTCGCGCCACAGCTTTTCAACCTATGCAAAAAATGATAATTTATTCATATATAAAACGCAAAGTAAGGCTTCTGGAATTTTGTCATAACTCACGAAACGGTAGGAGGAAAAAAAAAGGATACATTGCAAATGATAACTTGGGATGTCCTTAATTTAAATCTGCAAAGTACTTGGCTGTACGACTTTTAGTTTTCGCGCCACAGCTTTTCAACCTATGCAAAAAATGATAATTTATTCATATATAAAACGCAAAGTAAGGCTTCTGGAATTTTGTCATAAATCACGAAATGGTAGGAGTAAAAAAAAAGGATACATTGCAAATGATAACTTGGGATGTCCTTAATTTAAATCTGCAAAGGACTTGGCTGTACGACTTTTAGTTTTCGCGCCACAGCTTTTCAACCTATGCAAAAAATGATAATTTATTCATATATAAAACGCAAAGTAAGGCTTCTGGAATTTTGTCATAACTCACGAAATGGTAGGAGGGAAAAAAAAGATACATTGCAAATGATAACATGGGATGTCCTTAATACGAATCTGCAAAGAACTTGGATGTGCGATTTTTAGTTTTCGCGCCACAGCTTTTCAACCTATGCAAAAAATGATAATTTATTCATATATAAAACGCAAAGTAAGGCTTCTGGAATTTTGTCATAACTCACGAAACGGTAGGAGGAAAAAAAAAGGATACATTGCAAATGATAACTTGGGATGTCCTTAATTTAAATCTGCAAAGTACTTGGCTGTACGACTTTTAGTTTTCGCGCCACAGCTTTTCAACCTATGCAAAAAATGATAATTTATTCATATATAAAACGCAAAGTAAGGCTTCTGGAATTTTGTCATAAATCACGAAATGGTAGGAGTAAAAAAAAAGGATACATTGCAAATGATAACTTGGGATGTCCTTAATTTAAATCTGCAAAGGACTTGGCTGTACGACTTTTAGTTTTCGCGCCACAGCTTTTCAACCTATGCAAAAAATGATAATTTATTCATATATAAAACGCAAAGTAAGGCTTCTGGAATTTTGTCATAACTCACGAAATGGTAGGAGTAAAAAAAAAGATACATTGCAAATGATAACTTGGGATGTCCTTAATTCGAATCTGCAAAGAACTTGGATGTGCGACTTTTAGTTTTCGCGCCACAGCTTTTCAACCTATGCAAAAAGTGATAATTTATTCATATATAAAACGCAAAGTAAGGCTTCTGGAATTTTGTCATAACTCACGAAATGGTAGGAGTAAAAAAAAAGATACATTGCAAATGATAACTTGGGATGTCCTTAATTCAAATCTGCAAAGGACTTGGCTGTGCGACTTTTAGTTTTCGCGCCACAGCTTTTCAACCTATGCAAAAAATGATAATTTATTCATATATAAAACGCAAAGTAAGGCTTCTGGAATTTTGTCATAACTCACGAAATGGTAGGAGGAAAAAAAAGGATACATTGCAAATGATAACTTGGGATGTCCTTAATTCAAATCTGCAAAGGACTTGGCTGTACGACTTTTAGTTTTCGCGCCACAGCTTTTCAACCTATGCAAAAAATGATAATATATTCATATATAAAACGCAAAGTAAGGCTTCTGGAATTTTGTCATAAATCACGAAATGGTAGGAGTAAAAAAAAAGGATACATTGCAAATGATAACTTGGGATGTCCTTAATTTAAATCTGCAAAGGACTTGGCTGTGCAGCTTTTAGTTTTCGCGCCACAGATTTTCAACCTATGCAAAAAATGATAATTTATTCATATATAAAACGCAAAGTAAGGCTTCTGGAATTTTGTCATAACTCACGAAATGGTAGGAGGGAAAAAAAACATACATTGCAAATGATAACATGGGATGTCCTTAATACGAATCTGCAAAGAACTTGGATGTGCGATTTTTAGTTTTAGCGCCACAGCTTTTCAACCTATGCAAAAAATGATAATTTATTCATATATAAAACGCAAAGTAAGGCTTCTGGAATTTTGTCATAACTCACGAAATGGTAGGAGTAAAAAAAAAGATACATTGCAAATGATAACTTGGATTGTCCTTGATTTAAATCTGCAAAGGACTTGGCTGTGCGACTTTTAGTTTTCGCGCCACAGCTTTTCAACCTATGCAAAAAATGATAATTTATTCATATATAAAACGCAAAGTAAGGCTTCTGGAATTTTGTCATAACTCACGAAATGGTAGGAGTAAAAAAAAGATACATTGCAAATGATAACTTGGGATGTCCTTAATTCGAATCAGAAAAGAACTTGGATGTGCGACTTTTAGTTTTCGCGCCACAGCTTTTCAACCTATGCAAAAAATGATAATTTATTCATATATAAAACGCAAAGTAAGGCTTCTGGAATTTTGTCATAAATCACGAAATGGTAGGAGTAAAAAAAAAGATACATTGCAAATGATAACTTGGGATGTCCTTAATTTAAATCTGCAAAGTACTTGGATGTGCGACTTTTAGTTTTCGCGCCACAGCTTTTCAACCTATGCAAAAAATGATAATTTATTCATATATAAAACGCAAAGTAAGGCTACTGGAATTTTGTCATAACTCACGAAATGGTAGGAGTAAAAAAAAAAGGATACATTGCAAATGATAACTTGGGATGTCCTTAATTCGAATCGGCAAAGGACTTGGCTGTACGACTTTTAGTTTTCGCGCCACAGCTTTTCAACCTATGCAAAAAATGATAATTTATTCATATATAAAACGCAAAGTAAGGCTTCTGGAATTTTGTCATAACTCACGAAATGGTAGGAGTAAAAAAAAAGATACATTGCAAATGATAACATGGGATGTCCTTAATACGAATCTGCAAAAAACTTGGATGTGCGATTTTTAGTTTTCGCGCCACAGCTTTTCAACCTATGCAAAAAATGATAATTTATTCATATATAAAACGCAAAGTAAGGCTTCTGGAATTTTGTCATAACTCACGAAATGGTAGGAGTAAAAAAAAAAGATACATAGCAAATGATAACTTGGGATGTCCTTAATTCAAATCTGTAAAGAACTTGGATGTGCGACTTTTAGTTTTCGCGCCACAGCTTTTCAACCTATGCAAAAAATGATAATTTATTCATATATAAAACGCAAAGTAAGGCTTCTGGAATTTTGTCATAACTCACGAAATGGTAGGAGTAAAAAAAAAAGATACATCGCAAATGATAACTTAGGATGTCCTTAATTCAAATCTGCAAGGAACTTGGATGTGCGACTTTTAGTTTTCGCGCCACAGCTTTTCAACCTATGCAAAAAATGATAATATATTCATATATAAAACGCAAAGTAAGGCTTCTGGAATTTTGTCATAAATCACGAAATGGTAGGAGTAAAAAAAAAGGATACATTGCAAATGATAACTTGGGATGTCCTTAATTTAAATCTGCAAAGGACTTGGCTGTGCAGCTTTTAGTTTTCGCGCCACAGATTTTCAACCTATGCAAAAAATGATAATTTATTCATATATAAAACGCAAAGTAAGGCTTCTGGAATTTTGTCATAACTCACGAAATGGTAGGAGGGAAAAAAAAGATACATTGCAAATGATAACATGGGATGTCCTTAATACGAATCTGCAAAGAACTTGGATGTGCGATTTTTAGTTTTCGCGCCACAGCTTTTCAACCTATGCAAAAAATGATAATTTATTCATATATAAAACGCAAAGTAAGGCTTCTGGAATTTTGTCATAACTCACGAAATGGTAGGAGTAAAAAAAAAGATACATTGCAAATGATAACTTGGGATGTCCTTGATTTAAATCTGCAAAGGACTTGGATGTGCGACTTTTAGTTTTCGCGCCACAGCTTTTCAACCTATGCAAAAAATGATAATTTATTCATATATAAAACGCAAAGTAAGGCTTCTGGAATTTTGTCATAACTCACGAAATGGTAGGAGTAAAAAAAAGATACATTGCAAATGATAACTTGGGATGTCCTTAATTCGAATCTGCAAAGAACTTGGATGTGCGACTTTTAGTTTTCGCGCCACAGCTTTTCAACCTATGCAAAAAATGATAATTTATTCATATATAAAACGCAAAGTAAGGCTTCTGGAATTTTGTCATAAATCACGAAATGGTAGGAGTAAAAAAAAAGATACATTGCAAATGATAACTTGGGATGTCCTTAATTTAAATCTGCAAAGTACTTGGATGTGCGACTTTTAGTTTTCGCGCCACAGCTTTTCAACCTATGCAAAAAATGATAATTTATTCATATATAAAACGCAAAGTAAGGCTACTGGAATTTTGTCATAACTCACGAAATGGTAGGAGTAAAAAAAAAGATACATTGCAAATGATAACATGGGATGTCCTTAATACGAATCTGCAAAGAACTTGGATGTGCGATTTTTAGTTTTCGCGCCACAGCTTTTCAACCTATGCAAAAAATGATAATTTATTCATATATAAAACGCAAAGTAAGGCTTCTGGAATTTTGTCATAACTCACGAAATGGTAGGAGTAAAAAAAAAGATACATTGCAAATGATAACTTGGGATGTCCTTGATTTAAATCTGCAAAGGACTTGGCTGTGCGACTTTTAGTTTTCGCGCCACAGCTTTTCAACCTATGCAAAAAATGATAATTTATTCATATATAAAACGCAAAGTAAGGCTTCTGGAATTTTGTCATAACTCACGAAATGGTAGGAGTAAAAAAAAGATACATTGCAAATGATAACTTGGGATGTCCTTAATTCGAATCTGCAAAGAACTTGGATGTGCGACTTTTAGTTTTCGCGCCACAGCTTTTCAACCTATGCAAAAAATGATAATTTATTCATATATAAAACGCAAAGTAAGGCTTCTGGAATTTTGTCATAACTCACGAAATGGTAGGAGTAAAAAAAAAAGATACATTGCAAATGATAACTTGGGATGTCCTTAATTCAAATCTGCAAAGGACTTGGCTGTGCAACTTTTAGTTTTCGCGCCACAGCTTTTCAACCTATGCAAAAAATGATAATTTATTCATATATAAAACGCAAAGTAAGGCTTCTGGAATTTTGTCATAAATCACGAAATGGTAGGAGTAAAAAAAAAGGATACATTGCAAATGATAACTTGGGATGTCCTTAATTTAAATCTGCAAAGGACTTGACTGTGCGACTTTTAGTTTTCGCGCCACAGCTTTTCAACCTATGCAAAAAATGATAATTTATTCATATATAAAACGCAAAGTAAGGCTTCTGGAATTTTGTCATAACTCACGAAATGGTAGGAGTAAAAAAAAAATATACATTGCAAATGATAACTTGGGATGTCCTTAATTCAAATCTGCAAGGAACTTGGATGTGCGACTTTTAGTTTTCGCGCCACAGCTTTTCAACCTATGCAAAAAATGATAATATATTCATATATAAAACGCAAAGTAAGGCTTCTGGAATTTTGTCATAAATCACGAAATGGTAGGAGGAAAAAAAAAGGATACATTGCAAATGATAACTTGGGATGTCCTTAATTTAAATCTGCAAAGGACTTGGCTGTGCGACTTTTAGTTTTCGCGCCACAGCTTTTCAACCTATGCAAAAAATGATAATTTATTCATATATAAAACGCAAAGTAAGGCTTCTGGAATTTTGTCATAACTCACGAAATGGTAGGAGGAAAAAAAAGGATACATTGCAAATGATAACTTGGGATGTCCTTAATTCAAATCTGCAAAGGACTTGGCTGTACGACTTTTAGTTTTCGCGCCACAGCTTTTCAACCTATGCAAAAAATGATAATTTATTCATATATAAAACGCAAAGTAAGGCTTCTGGAATTTTGTCATAACTCACGAAATGGTAGGAGTAAAAAAAAAAGATACATTGCAAATGATAACTTGGGATGTCCTTAATTCGAATCTGCAAAGCACTTGGATGTGCGACTTTTAGTTTTCGCGCCACAGCTTTTCAACCTATGCAAAAAATGATAATTTATTCATATATAAAACGCAAAGTAAGGCTTCTGGAATTTTGTCATAACTCACGAAATGGTAGGAGTAAAAAAAAAGATACATTGCAAATGATAACTTGGGATGTCCTTAATTCGAATCTGCAAAGAACTTGGATGTGCGACTTTTAGTTTTCGCGCCACAGCTTTTCAACCTATGCAAAAAATGATAATTTATTCATATATAAAACGCAAAGTAAGGCTTCTGGAATTTTGTCATAAATCACGAAATGGTAGGAGTAAAAAAAAAGATACATTGCAAATGATAACTTGGGATGTCCTTAATTCAAATCTGCAAAGAACTTGGATGTGCGACTTTTAGTTTTCGCGCCACAGCTTTTCAACCTATGCAAAAAATGATAATTTATTCATATATAAAACGCAAAGTAAGGCTTCTGGAATTTTGTCATAACTCACGAAATGGTAGGATGAAAAAAAAAGGATACATTGCAAATGATAACTTGGGATGTCCTTAATTTAAATCTGCAAAGGACTTGGCTGTACGACTTTTAGTTTTCGCGCCACAGCTTTTCAACCTATGCAAAAAATGATAATTTATTCATATATAAAACGCAAAGTAAGGCTTCTGGAATTTTGTCATAACTCACGAAATGGTAGGAGGAAAAAAAAGGATACATTGCAAATGATAACTTGGGATGTCCTTAATTTAAATCTGCAAAGGACTTGGCTGTACGACTTTTAGTTTTCGCGCCACAGCTTTTCAACCTATGCAAAAAATGATAATTTATTCATATATAAAACGCAAAGTAAGGCTTCTGGAATTTTGTCATAACTCACGAAATGGTAGGAGTAAAAAAAAAGATACATTGCAAATGATAACTTGGGATGTCCTTAATTCAAATCTGCAAAGGACTTGGCTGTGCAACTTTTAGTTTTCGCGCCACAGCTTTTCAACCTATGCAAAAAATGATAATTTATTCATATATAAAACGCAAAGTAAGGCTTCTGGAATTTTGTCATAAATCACGAAATGGTAGGAGTAAAAAAAAAGGATACATTGCAAATGATAACTTGGGATGTCCTTAATTTAAATCTGCAAAGGACTTGGCTGTGCGACTTTTAGTTTTCGCGCCACAGCTTTTCAACCTATGCAAAAAATGATAATTTATTCATATATAAAACGCAAAGTAAGGCTTCTGGAATTTTGTCATAACTCACGAAATGGTAGGAGGAAAAAAAAGGATACATTGCAAATGATAACTTGGGATGTCCTTAATTTAAATCTGCAAAGGACTTGGCTGTACGACTTTTAGTTTTCGCGCCACAGCTTTTCAACCTATGCAAAAAATGATAATTTATTCATATATAAAACGCAAAGTAAGGCTTCTGGAATTTTGTCATAACTCACGAAATGGTAGGAGTAAAAAAAAAGATACATTGCAAATGATAACTTGGGATGTCCTTAATTCAAATCTGCAAAGGACTTGGCTGTGCAACTTTTAGTTTTCGCGCCACAGCTTTTCAACCTATGCAAAAAATGATAATTTATTCATATATAAAACGCAAAGTAAGGCTTCTGGAATTTTGTCATAACTCACGAAATGGTAGGAGTAAAAAAAAAAGATACATTGCAAATGATAACTTGGGATGTCCTTAATTCAAATCTGCAAGGAAATTGGATGTGCGACTTTTAGTTTTCGCGCCACAGCTCTTCAACCTATGCAAAAAATGATAATATATTCATATATAAAACGCAAAGTAAGGCTTCTGGAATTTTGTCATAAATCACGAAATGGTAGGAGTAAAAAAAAAGGATACATTGCAAATGATAACTTGGGATGTCCTTAATTTAAATCTGCAAAGGACTTGGCTGTGCGACTTTTAGTTTTCGCGCCACAGCTTTTCAACCTATGCAAAAAATGATAATTTATTCATATATAAAACGCAAAGTAAGGCTTCTGGAATTTTGTCATAACTCACGAAATGGTAGGAGTAAAAAAAAGGATACATTGCAAATGATAACTTGGGATGTCCTTAATTCAAATCTGCAAAGGACTTGGCTGTGCAACTTTTAGTTTTCGCGCCACAGCTTTTCAACCTATGCAAAAAATGATAATTTATTCATATATAAAACGCAAAGTAAGGCTTCTGGAATTTTGTCATAACTCACGAAATGGTAGGAGTAAAAAAAAAGATACATTGCAAATGATAACTTGGGATGTCCTTAATTCGAATCTGCAAAGCACTTGGATGTGCGACTTTTATTTTTCGCGCCACAGCTTTTCAACCTATGCAAAAAATGATAATTTATTCATATATAAAACGCAAAGTAAAGCTTCTGGAATTTTGTCATAACTCACGAAATGGTAGGAGTAAAAAAAAAGATACATTGCAAATGATAACTTGGGATGTCCTTAAGTCGAATCTGCAAAGAACTTGGATGTGCGACTTTTAGTTTTCGCGCCACAGCTTTTCAACCTATGCAAAAAATGATAATTTATTCATATATAAAACGCAAAGTAAGGCTTCTGGAATTTTGTCATAAATCACGAAATGGTAGGAGTAAAAAAAAAGATACATTGCAAATGATAACTTGGGATGTCCTTAATTCAAATCTGCAAAGAACTTGGATGTGCGACTTTTAGTTTTCGCGCCACAGCTTTTCAACCTATGCAAAAAATGATAATTTATTCATATATAAAACGCAAAGTAAGGCTTCTGGAATTTTGTCATAACTCACGAAATGGTAGGAGTAAAAAAAAAGATACATTGAAAATGATAACTTGGGATGTCCTTAATTCGAATCTGCAAAGAACTTGGATGTGCGACTTTTAGTTTTCGCGCCACAGCTTTTCAACCTATGCAAAAAATGATAATTTATTCATATATAAAACGCAAAGTAAGGCTTCTGGAATTTTGTCATAACTCACGAAATGGTAGGAGTAAAAAAAAAGGATACAGTGCAAATGATAACTTGGGATGTCCTCAATTCAAATCTGCAAAGAACTTGGATGTGCGATTTTTAGTTTTCGCGCCACAGCTTTTCAACCTATGCAAAAAATGATAATTTGAATTTTGTCATAACTCACGAAATGGTAGGAGGAAAAAAAAAGGATACATTGCAAATGATAACTTGGGATGTCCTTAATTCAAGTCTGCAAGGAACTTGGATGTGCGATTTTTAGTTTTCGCGCCACAGCTTTTCAACCTATGCAAAAAATGATAATTTATTCATATATAAAACGCAAAGTAAGGCTTCTGGAATTTTGTCATAAATCACGAAATGGTAGGAGTAAAAAAAAGGATACATTGCAAATGATAACGTGGGATGTACTTAATTCAAATCTGCAAAGCACTTGGATGTGCGACTTTTAGTTTTCGCGCCACAGCTTTTCAACCTATGCAAAAAATGATAATTTATTCATATATAAAACGCAAAGTAAGGCTTCTGGAATTTTGTCATAACTCACGAAATGGTAGGAGGAAAAAAAAAGGATACATTGCAAATGATAACTTGGGATGTCCTTAATTTAAATCTGCAAAGGACTTGGCTGTACGACTTTTAGTTTTCGCGCCACAGCTTTTCAACCTATGCAAAAAATGATAATTTATTCATATATAAAACGCAAAGTAAGGCTTCTGGAATTTTGTCATAACTCACGAAATGGTAGGAGGAAAAAAAAAGGATACATTGCAAATGATAACTTGGGATGTCCTTAATTTAAATCTGCAAAGGACTTGGCTGTACGACTTTTAGTTTTCGCGCCACAGCTTTTCAACCTATGCAAAAAATGATAATTTATTCATATATAAAACGCAAAGTAAGGCTTCTGGAATTTTGTCATAAATCACGAAATGGTAGGAGTAAAAAAAAAGGATACATTGCAAATGATAACTTGGGATGTCCTCAATTCAAATCTGCAAAGAACTTGGATGTGCGACTTTTAGTTTTCGCGCCACAGCTTTTCAACCTATGCAAAAAATGATAATTTATTCATATATAAAACGCAAAGTAAGGCTTCTGGAATTTTGTCATAACTCACGAAATGGTAAAAGTAAAAAAATGGATACATTGCAAATGATAACTTGGGATGTCCTTAATTTAAATCTGCAAAGGACTTGGCTGTACGACTTTTAGTTTTCGCGCCACAGCTTTTCAACCTATGCAAAAAATGATAATTTATTCATATATAAAACGCAAAGTAAGGCTTCTGGAATTTTGTCATAACTCACGAAATAGTAGGAGTAAAAAAAAAGATACATTGCAAATGATAACTTGGGATGTCCTTAATTCGAATCTGCAAAGAACTTGGATGTGCGACTTTTAGTTTTCGCGCCACAGCTTTTCAACCTATGCAAAAAATGATAATTTATTCATATATAAAACGCAAAGTAAGGCTACAGGAATTTTGTCATAACTCACGAAATGGTAGGAGTAAAAAAAAAGATACATTGCAAATGATAACTTGGGATGTCCTTAATTCAAATCTGCAAAGGACTTGGCTGTGCGACTTTTAGTTTTCGCGCCACAGCTTTTCAACCTATGCAAAAAATGATAATTTATTCATATATAAAACGCAAAGTAAGGCTTCTGGAATTTTGTCATAACTCACGAAATGGTAGGAGTAAAAAAAAAGATACATTGCAAATGATAACTTGGGATGTCCTCAATTCAAATCTGCAAAGGAGTTGGCTGTGCGACTTTTAGTTTTCGCGCCACAGCTTTTCAACCTATGCAAAAAATGATAATTTATTCATATATAAAACGCAAAGTAAGGCTTCTGGAATTTTGTCATAACTCACGAAATGGTAGGAGTAAAAAAAAAGATACATTGCAAATGATAACTTGGGATGTCCCTAATTTGAATCTGCAAAGGACTTGGCTGTGCGACTTTTAGTTTTCGCGCCACAGCTTTTCAACCTATGCAAAAAATGATAATTTATTCATATATAAAACGCAAAGTAAGGCTTCTGGAATTTTGTCATAAATCACGAAATGGTAGGAGTAAAAAAAAGGATACATTGCAAATGATAACGTGGGATGTGCTTAATTCAAATCTGCAAAGCACTTGGATGTGTGACTTTTAGTTTTCGCGTCACAGCTTTTCAACCTATGCAAAAAATGATAATTTATTCATATATAAAACGCAAAGTAAGGCTTCTGGAATTTTGTCATAACTCACGAAATGGTAGGAGTAAAAAAAAAGATACATTGCAAATGATAACTTGGGATGTCCTTAATTTAAATCTGCAAAGGACTTGGCTGTGCGACTTTTAGTTTTCGCGCCACAGCTTTTCAACCTATGCAAAAAATTATAATTTATTCATATATAAAACGCAAAGTAAGGCTTCTGGAATTTTGTCATAACTCACGAAATGGTAGGAGTAAAAAAAAAGATACATTGCAAATGATAACTTGGGATGTCCTTAATTCGAATCTGCAAAGAACTTGGATGTGCGACTTTTAGTTTTCGCGCCACAGCTTTTCAACCTATGCAAAAAATGATAATTTATTCATATATAAAACGCAAAGTAAGGCTACAGGAATTTTGTCATAACTCACGAAATGGTAGGAGTAAAAAAAAAGATACATTGCAAATGATAACTTGGGATGTCCTTAATTCAAATCTGCAAAGGACTTGGCTGTGCGACTTTTAGTTTTCGCGCCACAGCTTTTCAACCTATGCAAAATATGATAATTTATTCATATATAAAACGCAAAGTAAGGCTTCTGGAATTTTGTCATAACTCACGAAATGGTAGGAGTAAAAAAAAAAGATACATTGCAAATGATAACTTGGGATGTCCTCAATTCAAATCTGCAAAGGACTTGGCTGTGCGACTTTTAGTTTTCGCGCCACAGCTTTTCAACCTATGCAAAAAATGATAATTTATTCATATATAAAACGCAAAGTAAGGCTTCTGGAATTTTGTCATAACTCACGAAATGGTAGGAGTAAAAAAAAAAGATACATTGCAAATGATAACTTGGGATGTCCTTAATTCAAATCTGCAAAGGACTTGGCTGTGCAACTTTTAGTTTTCGCGCCACAGCTTTTCAACCTATGCAAAAAATGATAATTTATTCATATATAAAACGCAAAGTAAGGCTTCTGGAATTTTGTCATAAATCACGAAATGGTAGGAGTAAAAAAAAAAGATACATTGCAAATGATAACTTGGGGTGTTCTTAATTCAAGTCTGCAAGGAACTTGGATGTGCGATTTTTAGTTTTCGCGCCACAGCTTTTCAACCTATGCAAAAAATGATAATTTATTCATATATAAAACGCAAAGTAAGGCTTCTGGAATTTTGTCATAAATCACGAAATGGTAGGAGTAAAAAAAAGGATACATTGCAAATGATAACGTGGGATGTGCTTAATTCAAATCTGCAAAGCACTTGGATGTGCGACTTTTAGTTTTCGCGCCACAGCTTTTCAACCTATGCAAAAAATGATAATTTATTCATATATAAAACGCAAAGTAAGGCTTCTGGAATTTTGTCATAACTCACGAAATGGTAGGAGGAAAAAAAAGGATACATTGCAAATGATAACTTGGGATGTCCTTAATTTAAATCTGCAGAGGACTTGGCTGTACGACTTTTAGTTTTCGCGCCACAGCTTTTCAACCTATGCAAAAAATGATAATTTATTCATATATAAAACGCAAAGTAAGGCTTCTGGAATTTTGTCATAAATCACGAAATGGTAGGAGTAAAAAAAAAGGATACATTGCAAATGATAACTTGGGATGTCCTTAATTCAAATCTGCAAAGAACTTGGATGTGCGACTTTTAGTTTTCGCGCCACAGCTTTTCAACCTATGCAAAAAATGATAATTTATTCATATATAAAACGCAAAGTAAGGCTTCTGGAATTTTGTCATAACTCACGAAATGGTAGGAGGAAAAAAAAAGGATACATTGCAAATGATAACTTGGGATGTCCTTAATTTAAATCTGCAAAGGACTTGGCTGTACGACTTTTAGTTTTCGCGCCACAGCTTTTCAACCTATGCAAAAAATGATAATTTATTCATATATAAAACGCAAAGTAAGGCTTCTGGAATTTTGTCATAAATCACGAAATGGTAGGAGTAAAAAAAAAGATACATTGCAAATGATAACTTGGGATGTCCTCAATTCAAATCTGCAAAGGACTTGGCTGTGCGACTTTTAGTTTTCGCGCCACAGCTTTTCAACCTATGCAAAAAATGATAATTTATTCATATATAAAACGCAAAGTAAGGCTTCTGGAATTTTGTCATAACTCACGAAATGGTAGGAGTAAAAAAAAAGATACATAGCAAATGATAACTTGGGATGTCCTTAATTCAAATCTGTAAAGAACTTGGATGTGCGACTTTTTGTTTTCGCGCCACAGCTTTTCAACCTATGCAAAAAATGATAATTTATTCATATATAAAACGCAAAGTAAGGCTTCTGGAATTTTGTCATAACTCACGAAATGGTAGGAGTAAAAAAAAAGATACATTGCAAATGATAAATTGGGATGTCCTTAATTCGAATCTGCAAGGAACTTGGATGTGCGACTTTTAGTTTTCGCGCCACAGCTTTTCAACCTATGCAAAAAATGATAATATATTCATATATAAAACGCAAAGTAAGGCTTCTGGAATTTTGTCATAAATCACGAAATGGTAGGAGTAAAAAAAAAGGATACATTGCAAATGATAACATGGGATGTCCTTAATTTAAATCTGCAAAGGACTTGGCTGTGCAACTTTTAGTTTTCGCGCCACAGCTTTTCAACCTATGCAAAAAATGATAATTTATTCATATATAAAACGCAAAGTAAGGCTTCTGGAATTTTGTCATAACTCACGAAATGGTAGGAGGGAAAAAAAAGAATACATTGCAAATGATAACTTGGGATGTCCTTAATTCGAATCTGCAAAGGACTTGGCTGTACGACTTTTAGTTTTCGCGCCACAGCTTTTCAACCTATGCAAAAAATGATAATTTATTCATATATAAAACGCAAAGTAAGGCTTCTGGAATTTTGTCATAACTCACGAAATGGTAGGAGTAAAAAAAAAGATACATTGCAAATGATAACTTGGGATGTCCTTGATTTAAATCTGCAAAGGACTTGGCTGTGCGACTTTTAGTTTTCGCGCCACAGCTTTTCAACCTATGCAAAAAATGATAATTTATTCATATATAAAACGCAAAGTAAGGCTTCTGGAATTTTGTCATAACTCACGAAATGGTAGGAGTAAAAAAAAGATACATTGCAAATGATAACTTGGGATGTCCTTAATTCGAATCTGCAAAGAACTTGGATGTGCGACTTTTAGTTTTCGCGCCACAGCTTTTCAACCTATGCAAAAAATGATAATTTATTCATATATAAAACGCAAAGTAAGGCTTCTGGAATTTTGTCATAACTCACGAAATGGTAGGAGTAAAAAAAAAAGATACATTCAAATGATAACTTGGGATGTCCTTAATTCAAATCTGCAAAGGACTTGGCTGTGCGACTTTTAGTTTTCGCGCCACAGCTTTTCAACCTATGCAAAAAATTATAATTTATTCATATATAAAACGCAAAGTAAGGCTTCTGGAATTTTGTCATAACTCACGAAATGGTAGGAGTAAAAAAAAAAGATACATTGCAAATGATAACTTGGGATGTCCTTAATTCAAATCTGCAAGGAACTTGGATGTGCGACTTTTAGTTTTCGCGCCACAGCTTTTCAACCTATGCAAAAAATGATAATATATTCATATATAAAACGCAAAGTAAGGCTTCTGGAATTTTGTCATAAATCACGAAATGGTAGGAGTAAAAAAAAAGGATACATTGCAAATGATAACTTGGGATGTCCTTAATTTAAATCTGCAAAGGACTTGGCTGTGCGACTTTTAGTTTTCGCGCCACAGCTTTTCAACCTATGCAAAAAATGATAATTTATTCATATATAAAACGCAAAGTAAGGCTTCTGGAATTTTGTCATAACTCACGAAATGGTAGGAGTAAAAAAAAAGATACATTGCAAATGATAACTTGGGATGTCCTTAATTCGAATCTGCAAAGAACTTGGATGTGTGACTTTTAGTTTTCGCGCCACAGCTTTTCAACCTATGCAAAAAATGATAATTTATTCATATATAAAACGCAAAGTAAAGCTTCTGGAATTTTGTCATAACTCACGAAATGGTAGGAGTAAAAAAAAAAGATACATTGCAAATGATAACTTGGGATGTCCTTAATTCAAATCTGCAAAGGACTTGGCTGTGCAACTTTTAGTTTTCGCGCCACAGCTTTTCAACCTATGCAAAAAATGATAATTTATTCATATATAAAACGCAAAGTAAGGCTTCTGGAATTTTGTCATAACTCACGAAATGGTAGGAGTTAAAAAAAAAGATACATTGCAAATGATAACTTGGGATGTCCTTAATTAAAATCTGCAAGGAACTTGGATGTGCGACTTTTAGTTTTCGCGCCATAGCTTTTCAACCTATGCAAAAAATGATAATATATTCATATATAAAACGCAAAGTAAGGCTGCTGGAATTTTGTCATAAATCACGAAATAGTAGGAGAAAAAAAAAAGATACATTGCAAATGATAACTTGGGATGTCCTTAATTCAAATCTGCAAAGGACTTGGATGTGCGACTTTTAGTTTTCGCGCCACAGCTTTTCAACCTATGCAAAAAATGATAATTTATTCATATATAAAACGCAAAGTAAGGCTTCTGGAATTTTGTCATAACTCACGAAATGGTAGGAGTAAAAAAAAAGATACATTGCAAATGATAACTTGGGATGTCCTTAATTCGAATCTGCAAAGAACTTGGATGTGCGACTTTTAGTTTTCGCGCCACAGCTTTTCAGCCTATGCAAAAAATGATAATTTATTCATATATAAAACGCAAAGTAAGGCTTCTGGAATTTTGTCATAAATCACGAAATGGTAGGAGTAAAAAAAAAGATACATTGCAAATGATAACTTGGGATGTCCTTAATTCAAGTCTGCAAAGAACTTGGATGTGCGACTTTTAGTTTTCGCGCCACAGCTTTTCAACCTATGCAAAAAATGATAATTTATTCATATATAACACGCAAAGTAAGGCTTCTGGAATTTTGTCATAACTCACGAAATGGTAGGAGGAAATAAAAAGGAACATTGCAAATGATAACTTGGGATGTCCTTAATTTAAATCTGCAAAGGACTTGGCTGTACGACTTTTAGTTTTCGCGCCACAGCTTTTCAACCTATGCAAAAAATGATAATTTATTCATATATAAAACGCAAAGTAAGGCTTCTGGAATTTTGTCATAACTCACGAAATGGTAGGAGTAAAAAAAAAGATACATTGCAAATGATAACTTGGGATGTCCTTAATTCGAATCTGCAAAGAACTTGGATGTGTGACTTTTAGTTTTCGCGCCACAGCTTTTCAACCTATGCAAAAAATGATAATTTATTCATATATAAAACGCAAAGTAAGGCTTCTGGAATTTTGTCATAACTCACGAAATGGTAGGAGTAAAAAAAAAAGATACATTGCAAATGATAACTTGGGATGTCCTTAATTTAAATCTGCAAAGGACTTGGCTGTACGACTTTTAGTTTTCGCGCCACAGCTTTTCAACCTATGCAAAAAATGATAATTTATTCATATATAAAACGCAAAGTAAGGCTTCTGGAATTTTGTCATAACTCACGAAATGGTAGGAGTAAAAAAAAAGATACATTGCAAATGATAACTTGGGATGTCCTTAATTCGAATCTGCAAAGAACTTGGATGTGTGACTTTTAGTTTTCGCGCCACAGCTTTTCAACCTATGCAAAAAATGATAATTTATTCATATATAAAACGCAAAGTAAGGCTTCTGGAATTTTGTCATAACTCACGAAATAATAGGAGTTAAAAAAAAAGATACAATGTAAATGATAACTTGGGATGTCCTTAATTAAAATCTGCAAGGAACTTGGATGTGCGACTTTTAGTTTTCGCGCCATAGCTTTTCAACCTATGCAAAAAATGATAATATATTCATATATAAAACGCAAAGTAAGGCTTCTGGAATTTTGTCATAAATCACGAAATAGTAGGAGTAAAAAAAAAAGATACATTGCAAATGATAACTTGGGATGTCCTTAATTCGAATCTGCAAAGCACTTGGATGTGCGACTTTTAGTTTTCGCGCCACAGCTTTTCAACCTATGCAAAAAATGATAATTTATTCATATATAAAACGCAAAGTAAGGCTTCTGGAATTTTGTCATAACTCACGAAATGGTAGGAGTAAAAAAAAAGATACATTGCAAATGATAACTTGGGATGTCCTTAATTCGAATCTGCAAAGAACTTGGATGTGCGACTTTTAGTTTTCGCGCCACAGCTTTTCAACCTATGCAAAAAATGATAATTTATTCATATATAAAACGCAAAGTAAGGCTTCTGGAATTTTGTCATAAATCACGAAATGGTAGGAGTAAAAAAAAAGATACATTGCAAATGATAACTTGGGATGTCCTTAATTCAAATCTGCAAAGAACTTGGATGTGCGACTTTTAGTTTTCGCGCCACAGCTTTTCAACCTATGCAAAAAATGATAATTTATTCATATATAAAACGCAAAGTAAGGCTTCTGGAATTTTGTCATAACTCACGAAATGGTAGGAGGAAAAAAAAAGGAACATTGCAAATGATAACTTGGGATGTCCTTAATTTAAATCTGCAAAGGACTTGGCTGTACGACTTTTAGTTTTCGCGCCACAGCTTTTCAACCTATGCAAAAAATGATAATTTATTCATATATAAAACGCAAAGTAAGGCTTCTGGAATTTTGTCATAACTCACGAAATGGTAGGAGTAAAAAAAAGATACATTGCAAATGATAACTTGGGATGTCCTTAATTCGAATCTGCAAAGAACTTGGATGTGTGACTTTTAGTTTTCGCGCCACAGCTTTTCAACCTATGCAAAAAATGATAATTTATTCATATATAAAACGCAAAGTAAGGCTTCTGGAATTTTATCATAACTCACGAAATGGTAGAAGTAAAAAAAAAAGATACATTGCAAATGATAACGTGGGATGTGCTTAATTCAAATATGGAAAGAACTTGGATGTGCGACTTTTAGTTTTCGCGCCACAGCTTTTCAACCTATGCAAAAAATGATAATTTATTCATATATAAAACGCAAAGTAAGGCTTCTGGAATTTTGTCATAACTCACGAAATGGTAGGAGTAAAAAAAAAGATACATTGCAAATGATAACTTGGGATGTCCTTAATTCAAATCTGCAAGGAACTTGGATGTGCGACTTTTAGTTTTCGCGCCACAGCTTTTCAACCTATGCAAAAAATGATAATATATTCATATATAAAACGCAAAGTAAGGCTTCTGGAATTTTGTCATAAATCACGAAATGGTAGGAGTAAAAAAAAAGGATACATTGCAAATAATAACTTGGGATGTCCTTAATTTAAATCTGCAAAGGACTTGGCTGTGCGACTTTTAGTTTTCGCGCCTCAGCTTTTCAACCTATGCAAAAAATGATAATTTATTCATATATAAAACGCAAAGTAAGGCTTCTGGAATTTTGTCATAACTCACGAAATGGTAGGAGGAAAAAAAAAGGAACATTGCAAATGATAACTTGGGATGTCCTTAATTTAAATCTGCAAAGAACTTGGATGTGCGACTTTTAGTTTTCGCGCCACAGCTTTTCAACCTATGCAAAAAATGATAATTTATTCATATATAAAACGCAAAGTAAGGCTTCTGGAATTTTGTCATAACTCACGAAATGGTAGGAGTAAAAAAAAGGATACATTGCAAATGATAACTTGGGATGTCCTCAATTCAAATCTGCAAAGAACTTGGATGTGCGACTTTTAGTTTTCGCGCCACAGCTTTTCAACCTATGCAAAAAATGATAATTTATTCATATATAAAACGCAAAGTAAGGCTTCTGGAATTTTGTCATAACTCACGAAATGGTAGGAGGAAAAAAAAGGATACATTGCAAATGATAACTTGGCATGTCCTTAATTTAAATCTGCAAAGGATTTGGCTGTACGACTTTTAGTTTTCGCGCCACAGCTTTTCAACCTATGCAAAAAATGATAATTTATTCATATATAAAACGCAAAGTAAGGCTTCTGGAATTTTGTCATAACTCACGAAATGGTAGAAGTAAAAAAAAAAGATACATTGCAAATGATAACTTGGCATGTCCTTAATTTAAATCTGCAAAGGACTTGGCTGTGCGACTTTTAGTTTTCGCGCCACAGCTTTTCAGCCTATGCAAAAAATGATAATTTATTCATATATAAAACGCAAAGTAAGGCTTCTGGAATTTTGTCATAAATCACGAAATGGTAGGAGTAAAAAAAAAGATACATTGCAAATGATAACTTGGGATGTCCTTAATTCAAGTCTGCAAAGAACTTGGATGTGCGACTTTTAGTTTTCGCGCCACAGCTTTTCAACCTATGCAAAAAATGATAATTTATTCATATATAACACGCAAAGTAAGGCTTCTGGAATTTTGTCATAACTCACGAAATGGTAGGAGGAAAAAAAAAGGAACATTGCAAATGATAACTTGGGATGTCCTTAATTTAAATCTGCAAAGGACTTGGCTGTACGACTTTTAGTTTTCGCGCCACAGCTTTTCAACCTATGCAAAAAATGATAATTTATTCATATATAAAACGCAAAGTAAGGCTTCTGGAATTTTGTCATAAATCACGAAATGGTAGGAGTAAAAAAAAAGATACATTGCAAATGATAACTTGGGATGTCCTTAATTCGAATCTGCAAAGAACTTGGATGTGTGACTTTTAGTTTTCGCGCCACAGCTTTTCAACCTATGCAAAAAATGATAATTTATTCATATATAAAACGCAAAGTAAGGCTTCTGGAATTTTGTCATAACTCACGAAATGGTAGGAGTAAAAAAAAAAGATACATTGCAAATGATAACTTGGGATGTCCTTAATTTAAATCTGCAAAGGACTTGGCTGTACGACTTTTAGTTTTCGCGCCACAGCTTTTCAACCTATGCAAAAAATGATAATTTATTCATATATAAAACGCAAAGTAAGGCTTCTGGAATTTTGTCATAACTCACGAAATGGTAGGAGTAAAAAAAAAGATACATTGCAAATGATAACTTGGGATGTCCTTAATTCGAATCTGCAAAGAACTTGGATGTGTGACTTTTAGTTTTCGCGCCACAGCTTTTCAACCTATGCAAAAAATGATAATTTATTCATATATAAAACGCAAAGTAAGGCTTCTGGAATTTTGTCATAACTCACGAAATGGTAGGAGTAAAAAAAAAAGATACATTGCAAATGATAACTTGGGATGTCCTTAATTTAAATCTGCAAAGGACTTGGCTGTACGACTTTTAGTTTTCGCGCCACAGCTTTTCAACCTATGCAAAAAATGATAATTTATTCATATATAAAACGCAAAGTAAGGCTTCTGGAATTTTGTCATAACTCACGAAATGGTAGGAGTAAAAAAAAAGATACATTGCAAATGATAACTTGGGATGTCCTTAATTCGAATCTGCAAAGAACTTGGATGTGTGACTTTTAGTTTTCGCGCCACAGCTTTTCAACCTATGCAAAAAATGATAATTTATTCATATATAAAACGCAAAGTAAGGCTTCTGGAATTTTGTCATAACTCACGAAATAATAGGAGTTAAAAAAAAAGATACAATGTAAATGATAACTTGGGATGTCCTTAATTAAAATCTGCAAGGAACTTGGATGTGCGACTTTTAGTTTTCGCGCCATAGCTTTTCAACCTATGCAAAAAATGATAATATATTCATATATAAAACGCAAAGTAAGGCTTCTGGAATTTTGTCATAAATCACGAAATAGTAGGAGTAAAAAAAAAAGATACATTGCAAATGATAACTTGGGATGTCCTTAATTCGAATCTGCAAAGCACTTGGATGTGCGACTTTTAGTTTTCGCGCCACAGCTTTTCAACCTATGCAAAAAATGATAATTTATTCATATATAAAACGCAAAGTAAGGCTTCTGGAATTTTGTCATAACTCACGAAATGGTAGGAGTAAAAAAAAAGATACATTGCAAATGATAACTTGGGATGTCCTTAATTCGAATCTGCAAAGAACTTGGATGTGCGACTTTTAGTTTTCGCGCCACAGCTTTTCAACCTATGCAAAAAATGATAATTTATTCATATATAAAACGCAAAGTAAGGCTTCTGGAATTTTGTCATAAATCACGAAATGGTAGGAGTAAAAAAAAAGATACATTGCAAATGATAACTTGGGATGTCCTTAATTCAAATCTGCAAAGAACTTGGATGTGCGACTTTTAGTTTTCGCGCCACAGCTTTTCAACCTATGCAAAAAATGATAATTTATTCATATATAAAACGCAAAGTAAGGCTTCTGGAATTTTGTCATAACTCACGAAATGGTAGGAGGAAAAAAAAAGGAACATTGCAAATGATAACTTGGGATGTCCTTAATTTAAATCTGCAAAGGACTTGGCTGTACGACTTTTAGTTTTCGCGCCACAGCTTTTCAACCTATGCAAAAAATGATAATTTATTCATATATAAAACGCAAAGTAAGGCTTCTGGAATTTTGTCATAACTCACGAAATGGTAGGAGTAAAAAAAAGATACATTGCAAATGATAACTTGGGATGTCCTTAATTCGAATCTGCAAAGAACTTGGATGTGTGACTTTTAGTTTTCGCGCCACAGCTTTTCAACCTATGCAAAAAATGATAATTTATTCATATATAAAACGCAAAGTAAGGCTTCTGGAATTTTATCATAACTCACGAAATGGTAGAAGTAAAAAAAAAAGATACATTGCAAATGATAACGTGGGATGTGCTTAATTCAAATATGGAAAGAACTTGGATGTGCGACTTTTAGTTTTCGCGCCACAGCTTTTCAACCTATGCAAAAAATGATAATTTATTCATATATAAAACGCAAAGTAAGGCTTCTGGAATTTTGTCATAACTCACGAAATGGTAGGAGTAAAAAAAAAGATACATTGCAAATGATAACTTGGGATGTCCTTAATTCAAATCTGCAAGGAACTTGGATGTGCGACTTTTAGTTTTCGCGCCACAGCTTTTCAACCTATGCAAAAAATGATAATATATTCATATATAAAACGCAAAGTAAGGCTTCTGGAATTTTGTCATAAATCACGAAATGGTAGGAGTAAAAAAAAAGGATACATTGCAAATAATAACTTGGGATGTCCTTAATTTAAATCTGCAAAGGACTTGGCTGTGCGACTTTTAGTTTTCGCGCCTCAGCTTTTCAACCTATGCAAAAAATGATAATTTATTCATATATAAAACGCAAAGTAAGGCTTCTGGAATTTTGTCATAACTCACGAAATGGTAGGAGGAAAAAAAAAGGAACATTGCAAATGATAACTTGGGATGTCCTTAATTTAAATCTGCAAAGAACTTGGATGTGCGACTTTTAGTTTTCGCGCCACAGCTTTTCAACCTATGCAAAAAATGATAATTTATTCATATATAAAACGCAAAGTAAGGCTTCTGGAATTTTGTCATAACTCACGAAATGGTAGGAGTAAAAAAAAGGATACATTGCAAATGATAACTTGGGATGTCCTCAATTCAAATCTGCAAAGAACTTGGATGTGCGACTTTTAGTTTTCGCGCCACAGCTTTTCAACCTATGCAAAAAATGATAATTTATTCATATATAAAACGCAAAGTAAGGCTTCTGGAATTTTGTCATAACTCACGAAATGGTAGGAGGAAAAAAAAGGATACATTGCAAATGATAACTTGGCATGTCCTTAATTTAAATCTGCAAAGGATTTGGCTGTACGACTTTTAGTTTTCGCGCCACAGCTTTTCAACCTATGCAAAAAATGATAATTTATTCATATATAAAACGCAAAGTAAGGCTTCTGGAATTTTGTCATAACTCACGAAATGGTAGAAGTAAAAAAAAAAGATACATTGCAAATGATAACTTGGCATGTCCTTAATTTAAATCTGCAAAGGACTTGGCTGTGCGACTTTTAGTTTTCGCGCCACAGCTTTTCAGCCTATGCAAAAAATGATAATTTATTCATATATAAAACGCAAAGTAAGGCTTCTGGAATTTTGTCATAAATCACGAAATGGTAGGAGTAAAAAAAAAGATACATTGCAAATGATAACTTGGGATGTCCTTAATTCAAGTCTGCAAAGAACTTGGATGTGCGACTTTTAGTTTTCGCGCCACAGCTTTTCAACCTATGCAAAAAATGATAATTTATTCATATATAACACGCAAAGTAAGGCTTCTGGAATTTTGTCATAACTCACGAAATGGTAGGAGGAAAAAAAAAGGAACATTGCAAATGATAACTTGGGATGTCCTTAATTTAAATCTGCAAAGGACTTGGCTGTACGACTTTTAGTTTTCGCGCCACAGCTTTTCAACCTATGCAAAAAATGATAATTTATTCATATATAAAACGCAAAGTAAGGCTTCTGGAATTTTGTCATAACTCACGAAATGGTAGGAGTAAAAAAAAAGATACATTGCAAATGATAACTTGGGATGTCCTTAATTCGAATCTGCAAAGAACTTGGATGTGTGACTTTTAGTTTTCGCGCCACAGCTTTTCAACCTATGCAAAAAATGATAATTTATTCATATATAAAACGCAAAGTAAGGCTTCTGGAATTTTGTCATAACTCACGAAATGGTAGGAGTAAAAAAAAAAGATACATTGCAAATGATAACTTGGGATGTCCTTAATTTAAATCTGCAAAGGACTTGGCTGTACGACTTTTAGTTTTCGCGCCACAGCTTTTCAACCTATGCAAAAAATGATAATTTATTCATATATAAAACGCAAAGTAAGGCTTCTGGAATTTTGTCATAACTCACGAAATGGTAGGAGTAAAAAAAAAGATACATTGCAAATGATAACTTGGGATGTCCTTAATTCGAATCTGCAAAGAACTTGGATGTGTGACTTTTAGTTTTCGCGCCACAGCTTTTCAACCTATGCAAAAAATGATAATTTATTCATATATAAAACGCAAAGTAAGGCTTCTGGAATTTTGTCATAACTCACGAAATGGTAGGAGTTAAAAAAAAAGATACAATGTAAATGATAACTTGGGATGTCCTTAATTAAAATCTGCAAGGAACTTGGATGTGCGACTTTTAGTTTTCGCGCCATAGCTTTTCAACCTATGCAAAAAATGATAATATATTCATATATAAAACGCAAAGTAAGGCTTCTGGAATTTTGTCATAAATCACGAAATAGTAGGAGTAAAAAAAAAAGATACATTGCAAATGATAACTTGGGATGTCCTTAATTCGAATCTGCAAAGCACTTGGATGTGCGACTTTTAGTTTTCGCGCCACAGCTTTTCAACCTATGCAAAAAATGATAATTTATTCATATATAAAACGCAAAGTAAGGCTTCTGGAATTTTGTCATAAATCACGAAATGGTAGGAGTAAAAAAAAAGATACATTGCAAATGATAACTTGGGATGTCCTTAATTCAAATCTGCAAAGAACTTGGATGTGCGACTTTTAGTTTTCGCGCCACAGCTTTTCAACCTATGCAAAAAATGATAATTTATTCATATATAAAACGCAAAGTAAGGCTTCTGGAATTTTGTCATAACTCACGAAATGGTAGGAGGAAAAAAAAAGGAACATTGCAAATGATAACTTGGGATGTCCTTAATTTAAATCTGCAAAGGACTTGGCTGTACGACTTTTAGTTTTCGCGCCACAGCTTTTCAACCTATGCAAAAAATGATAATTTATTCATATATAAAACGCAAAGTAAGGCTTCTGGAATTTTGTCATAACTCACGAAATGGTAGGAGTAAAAAAAAGATACATTGCAAATGATAACTTGGGATGTCCTTAATTCGAATCTGCAAAGAACTTGGATGTGTGACTTTTAGTTTTCGCGCCACAGCTTTTCAACCTATGCAAAAAATGATAATTTATTCATATATAAAACGCAAAGTAAGGCTTCTGGAATTTTATCATAACTCACGAAATGGTAGAAGTAAAAAAAAAAGATACATTGCAAATGATAACGTGGGATGTGCTTAATTCAAATATGGAAAGAACTTGGCTGTGCGACTTTTAGTTTTCGCGCCACAGCTTTTCAACCTATGCAAAAAATGATAATTTATTCATATATAAAACGCAAAGTAAGGCTTCTGGAATTTTGTCATAACTCACGAAATGGTAGGAGTAAAAAAAAAAGATACATTGCAAATGATAACTTGGGATGTCCTTAATTCAAATCTGCAAAGAACTTGGATGTGCGACTTTTAGTTTTCGCGCCACAGCTTTTCAACCTATGCAAAAAATGATAATATATTCATATATAAAACGCAAAGTAAGGCTTCTGGAATTTTGTCATAAATCACGAAATGGTAGGAGTAAAAAAAAAGGATACATTGCAAATAATAACTTGGGATGTCCTTAATTTAAATCTGCAAAGGACTTGGCTGTGCGACTTTTAGTTTTCGCGCCTCAGCTTTTCAACCTATGCAAAAAATGATAATTTATTCATATATAAAACGCAAAGTAAGGCTTCTGGAATTTTGTCATAACTCACGAAATGGTAGGAGTAAAAAAAAGATACATTGCAAATGATAACTTGGGATGTCCTTAATTCGAATCTGCAAAGAACTTGGATGTGTGACTTTTAGTTTTCGCGCCACAGCTTTTCAACCTATGCAAAAAATGATAATTTATTCATATATAAAACGCAAAGTAAGGCTTCTGGAATTTTATCATAACTCACGAAATGGTAGAAGTAAAAAAAAAAGATACATTGCAAATGATAACGTGGGATGTGCTTAATTCAAATATGGAAAGAACTTGGCTGTGCGACTTTTAGTTTTCGCGCCACAGCTTTTCAACCTATGCAAAAAATGATAATTTATTCATATATAAAACGCAAAGTAAGGCTTCTGGAATTTTGTCATAACTCACGAAATGGTAGGAGTAAAAAAAAAAGATACATTGCAAATGATAACTTGGGATGTCCTTAATTCAAATCTGCAAGGAACTTGGATGTGCGACTTTTAGTTTTCGCGCCACAGCTTTTCAACCTATGCAAAAAATGATAATATATTCATATATAAAACGCAAAGTAAGGCTTCTGGAATTTTGTCATAAATCACGAAATGGTAGGAGTAAAAAAAAAGGATACATTGCAAATAATAACTTGGGATGTCCTTAATTTAAATCTGCAAAGGACTTGGCTGTGCGACTTTTAGTTTTCGCGCCTCAGCTTTTCAACCTATGCAAAAAATGATAATTTATTCATATATAAAACGCAAAGTAAGGCTTCTGGAATTTTGTCATAACTCACGAAATGGTAGGAGGAAAAAAAAAGGAACATTGCAAATGATAACTTGGGATGTCCTTAATTTAAATCTGCAAAGAACTTGGATGTGCGACTTTTAGTTTTCGCGCCACAGCTTTTCAACCTATGCAAAAAATGATAATTTATTCATATATAAAACGCAAAGTAAGGCTTCTGGAATTTTGTCATAACTCACGAAATGGTAGGAGTAAAAAAAAGGATACATTGCAAATGATAACTTGGGATGTCCTCAATTCAAATCTGCAAAGAACTTGGATGTGCGACTTTTAGTTTTCGCGCCACAGCTTTTCAACCTATGCAAAAAATGATAATTTATTCATATATAAAACGCAAAGTAAGGCTTCTGGAATTTTGTCATAACTCACGAAATGGTAGGTGTAAAAAAAAAGATACATTGCAAATGATAACTTGGGATGTCCTTAATTTAAATCTGCAAAAGAATTGGATGTGCGACTTTTAGTTTTCGCGCCACAGCTTTTCAACCTATGCAAAAAATGATAATATATTCATATATAAAACGCAAAGTAAGGCTTCTGGAATTTTGTCATAAATCACGAAATGATAGGAGTAAAAAAAAAGGATACATTGCAAATGATAACTTGGGATGTCCTTAATTCGAATCTGCAAAGGACTTGGCTGTGCGACTTTTAGTTTTCGCGCCACAGCTTTTCAACCTATGCAAAAAATGATAATTTATTCATATATAAAACGCAAAGTAAGGCTACTGGAATTTTGTCATAACTCACGAAATGGTAGGAGTAAAAAAAAAAGATACATTGCAAATGATAACTTGGGATGTCCTTAATTTAAATCTGCAAAGGACTTGGCTGTGCGACTTTTAGTTTTCGCGCCACAGCTTTTCAACCTATGCAAAAAATGATAATTTATTCATATATAAAACGCAAAGTAAGGCTTCTGGAATTTTGTCATAACTCACGAAATGGTAGGAGTAAAAAAAAAGATACATTGCAAATGATAACTTGGGATGTCCTTAATTCGAATCTGCAAAGAACTTGGATGTGTGACTTTTAGTTTTCGCGCCACAGCTTTTCAACCTATGCAAAAAATGATAATTTATTCATATATAAAACGCAAAGTAAGGCTTCTGGAATTTTGTCATAACTCACGAAATGGTAGGAGTAAAAGAAAAGATACATTGCAAATGATAACTTGGGATGTCCTTAAATTAAATCTGCAAAAGAATTGGATGTGCGACTTTTAGTTTTCGCGCCACAGCTTTTCAACCTATGCAAAAATTGATAATATATTCATATATAAAACGCAAAGTAAGGCTTCTGGAATTTTGTCATAAATCACGAAATGATAGGAGTAAAAAAAAAGATACATTGAAAATGATAACTTGGGATGTCCTTAATTCGAATCTGCATAGAACTTGGCTGTGCGACTTTTAGTTTTCGCGCCACAGCTTTTCAACCTATGCAAAAAATGATAATTTATTCATATATAAAACGCAAAGTAAGGCTTCTGGAATTTTGTCATAACTCACGAAATGGTAGGGGTAAAAAAAAAGATACATTGCAAATGATAACTTGGGATGTCCTTAATTTAAATCTGCAAAAGAATTGGTGTGCGACTTTTAGTTTTCGCGCCACAGCTTTTCAACCTATGCAAAAAATGATAATATATTCATATATAAAACGCAAAGTAAGGCTTCGGGAATTTTGTCATAAATCACGAAATGATAGGAGTAAAAAAAAAGGATACATTGCAAATGATAACTTGGGATGTCCTTAATTTAAATCTGCAAAGGACTTGGCTGTGCGACTTTTAGTTTTCGCGCTACAGCTTTTCAACCTATGCAAAAAATGATAATTTATTCATATATAAAACGCAAAGTAAGGCTACTGGAATTTTGTCATAACTCACGAAATGGTAGAAGTAAAAAAAAAAGATACATTGCAAATGATAACTTGGCATGTCCTTAATTTAAATCTGCAAAGGACTTGGCTGTGCGACTTTTAGTTTTCGCGCCACAGCTTTTCAACCTATGCAAAAAATGATTATTTATTCATATATAAAACGCAAAGTAAGGCTTCTGGAATTTTGTCATAACTCACGAAATGGTAGGAGTAAAAAAAAAGATACATTGCAAATGATAACTTGGGATGTCCTTAATTCGAATCTGCAAAGAACTTGGATGTGTGACTTTTAGTTTTCGCGCCACAGCTTTTCAACCTATGCAAAAAATGATAATTTATTCATATATAAAACGCAAAGTAAGGCTTCTGGAATTTTGTCATAACTCACGAAATGGTAGGAGTAAAAAAAAAGATACATTGCAAATGATAACTTGGGATGTCCTTAATTTAAATCTGCAAAAGAATTGGATGTGCGACTTTTAGTTTTCGCGCCACAGCTTTTCAACCTATGCAAAAAATGATAATATATTCATATATAAAACGCAAAGTAAGGCTTCTGGAATTTTGTCATAAATCACGAAATGATAGGAGTAAAAAAAAAGGATACATTGCAAATGATAACTTGGGATGTCCTTAATTCGAATCTGCAAAGGACTTGGCTGTGCGACTTTTAGTTTTCGCGCCACAGCTTTTCAACCTATGCAAAAAATGATAATTTATTCATATATAAAACGCAAAGTAAGGCTACTGGAATTTTGTCATAACTCACGAAATGGTAAGAGTAAAAAAAAAAGATACATTGCAAATGATAACTTGGGATGTCCTTAATTTAAATCTGCAAAGGACTTGGCTGTGCGACTTTTAGTTTTCGCGCCACAGCTTTTCAACCTATGCAAAAAATGATAATTTATTCATATATAAAACGCAAAGTAAGGCTTCTGGAATTTTGTCATAACTTACGAAATGGTAGGAGTAAAAAAAAAGATACATTGCAAATGATAACTTGGGATGTCCTTAATTTAAATCTGCAAAGGACTTGGCTGTGCGACTTTTAGTTTTCGCGCCACAGCTTTTCAACCTATGCAAAAAATGATAATTTATTCATATATAAAACGCAAAGTAAGGCTACTGGAATTTTGTCATACTCACGAAATGGTAGGAGTAAAAAAAAAAGATACATTGCAAATGATAACTTGGGATGTCCTTAATTCGAATCTGCAAAGAACTTGGATGTGCGACTTTTAGTTTTCGCGCCACAGCTTTTCAACCTATGCAAAAAATGATAATTTATTCATATATAAAACGCAAAGTAAGGCTTCTGGAATTTTGTCATAACTCACGAAATGGTAGGAGTAAAAAAAAAAGATACATTGCAAATGATAACTTGCGATGTCCTTAATTCAAATCTGCTAGGAACTTGGCTGTGCGACTTTTAGTTTTCGCGCCACAGCTTTTCAACCTATGCAAAAAATGATAATTTATTCATATATAAAACGCAAAGTAAGGCTTCTGGAATTTTGTCATAACTCACGAAATGGTAGGAGTAAAAAAAAAGATACATTGCAAATAATAACTTGGGATGTCCTTAATTCGAATCTGCAAAGAACTTGGCTGTGCGACTTTTAGTTTTCGCGCTACAGCTTTTCAACCTATGCAAAAAATGATAATTTATTCATATATAAAACGCAAAGTAAGGCTTCTGGAATTTTGTCATAACTCACGAAATGGTAGGAGTAAAAAAAAAGATACATTGAAAATGATAGCTTGGGATGTCCTTAATTCGAATCTGCATAGAACTTGGCTGTGCGACTTTTAGTTTTCGCGCCACAGCTTTTCAACCTATGCAAAAAATGATAATTTATTCATATATAAAACGCAAAGTAAGGCTTCTGGAATTTTGTCATAACTCACGAAATGGTAGGAGTAAAAAAAAAGATACATTGCAAATGATAACTTGGGATGTCCTTAATTTAAATCTGCAAAAGAATTGGTGTGCGACTTTTAGTTTTCGCGCCACAGCTTTTCAACCTATGCAAAAAATGATAATATATTCATATATAAAACGCAAAGTAAGGCTTCGGGAATTTTGTCATAAATCACGAAATGATAGGAGTAAAAAAAAAGGATACATTGCAAATGATAACTTGGGATGTCCTTAATTTAAATCTGCAAAGGACTTGGCTGTGCGACTTTTAGTTTTCGCGCTACAGCTTTTCAACCTATGCAAAAAATGATAATTTATTCATATATAAAACGCAAAGTAAGGCTACTGGAATTTTGTCATAACTCACGAAATGGTAGAAGTAAAAAAAAAAGATACATTGCAAATGATAACTTGGCATGTCCTTAATTTAAATCTGCAAAGGACTTGGCTGTGCGACTTTTAGTTTTCGCGCCACAGCTTTTCAACCTATGCAAAAAATGATTATTTATTCATATATAAAACGCAAAGTAAGGCTTCTGGAATTTTGTCATAACTCACGAAATGGTAGGAGTAAAAAAAAAGATACATTGCAAATGATAACTTGGGATGTCCTTAATTCGAATCTGCAAAGAACTTGGATGTGTGACTTTTAGTTTTCGCGCCACAGCTTTTCAACCTATGCAAAAAATGATAATTTATTCATATATAAAACGCAAAGTAAGGCTTCTGGAATTTTGTCATAACTCACGAAATGGTAGGAGTAAAAAAAAAGATACATTGCAAATGATAACTTGGGATGTCCTTAATTTAAATCTGCAAAAGAATTGGATGTGCGACTTTTAGTTTTCGCGCCACAGCTTTTCAACCTATGCAAAAAATGATAATATATTCATATATAAAACGCAAAGTAAGGCTTCTGGAATTTTGTCATAAATCACGAAATGATAGGAGTAAAAAAAAAGGATACATTGCAAATGATAACTTGGGATGTCCTTAATTCGAATCTGCAAAGGACTTGGCTGTGCGACTTTTAGTTTTCGCGCCACAGCTTTTCAACCTATGCAAAAAATGATAATTTATTCATATATAAAACGCAAAGTAAGGCTACTGGAATTTTGTCATAACTCACGAAATGGTAGGAGTAAAAAAAAAAGATACATTGCAAATGATAACTTGGGATGTCCTTAATTTAAATCTGCAAAGGACTTGGCTGTGCGACTTTTAGTTTTCGCGCCACAGCTTTTCAACCTATGCAAAAAATGATAATTTATTCATATATAAAACGCAAAGTAAGGCTTCTGGAATTTTGTCATAACTCACGAAATGGTAGGAGTAAAAAAAAAGATACATTGCAAATGATAACTTGGGATGTCCTTAATTCGAATCTGCAAAGAACTTGGATGTGTGACTTTTAGTTTTCGCGCCACAGCTTTTCAACCTATGCAAAAAATGATAATTTATTCATATATAAAACGCAAAGTAAGGCTTCTGGAATTTTGTCATAACTCACGAAATGGTAGGAGTAAAAAAAAAGATACATTGCAAATGATAACTTGGGATGTCCTTAATTCGAATCTGCAAAGAACTTGGATGTGTGACTTTTAGTTTTCGCGCCACAGCTTTTCAACCTATGCAAAAATTGATAATATATTCATATATAAAACGCAAAGTAAGGCTTCTGGAATTTTGTCATAAATCACGAAATGATAGGAGTAAAAAAAAAGGATACATTGCAAATGATAACTTGGGATGTCCTTAATTTAAATCTGCAAAGGACTTGGCTGTGCGACTTTTAGTTTTCGCGCCACAGCTTTTCAGCCTATGCAAAAAATGATAATTTATTCATATATAAAACGCAAAGTAAGGCTTCTGGAATTTTGTCATAACTCACGAAATGGTAGGAGAAAAAAAAAAGATACATTGCAAATGATAACTTGGGATGTCCTTAATTCAAATCTGCAAAGGACTTGGCTGTGCGACTTTTAGTTTTCGCGCCACAGCTTTTCAACCTATGCAAAAAATGATAATTTATTCATATATAAAACGCAAAGTAAGGCTTCTGGAATTTTGTCATAACTCACGAAATGGTAGGAGTAAAAAAAAAGATACATTGCAAATGATAACTTGGGATGTCCTTAATTCGAATCTGCAAAGAACTTGGATGTGTGACTTTTAGTTTTCGCGCCACAGCTTTTCAACCTATGCAAAAAATGATAATATATTCATATATAAAACGCAAAGTAAGGCTTCTGGAATTTTGTCATAAATCACGAAATGATAGGAGTAAAAAAAAAGGATACATTGCAAATGATAACTTGGGATGTCCTTAATTCGAATCTGCAAAGGACTTGGCTGTGCGACTTTAGTTTTCGCGCCACAGCTTTTCAACCTATGCAAAAAATGATAATTTATTCATATATAAAACGCAAAGTAAGGCTACTGGAATTTTGTCATAACTCACGAAATGGTAGGAGTAAAAAAAAAACATACATTGCAAATGATAACTTGGGATGTCCTTAATTTAAATCTGCAAAGGACTTGGCTGTGCGACTTTTAGTTTTCGCGCCACAGCTTTTCAACCTATGCAAAAAATGATAATTTATTCATATATAAAACGCAAAGTAAGGCTTCTGGAATTTTGTCATAACTCACGAAATGGTAGGAGTAAAAAAAAAGATACATTGCAAATGATAACTTGGGATGTCCTTAATTCGAATCTGCAAAGAACTTGGATGTGTGACTTTTAGTTTTCGCGCCACAGCTTTTCAACCTATGCAAAAAATGATAATTTATTCATATATAAAACGCAAAGTAAGGCTTCTGGAATTTTGTCATAACTCACGAAATGGTAGGAGTAAAAAAAAAGATACATTGCAAATGATAACTTGGGATGTCCTTAATTCGAATCTGCAAAGAACTTGGATGTGTGACTTTTAGTTTTCGCGCCACAGCTTTTCAACCTATGCAAAAATTGATAATATATTCATATATAAAACGCAAAGTAAGGCTTCTGGAATTTTGTCATAAATCACGAAATGATAGGAGTAAAAAAAAAGGATACATTGCAAATGATAACTTGGGATGTCCTTAATTTAAATCTGCAAAGGACTTGGCTGTGCGACTTTTAGTTTTCGAGCCACAGCTTTTCAACCTATGCAAAAAATTATAATTTATTCATATATAAAACGCAAAGTAAGGCTACTGGAATTTTGTCATACTCACGAAATGGTAGGAGTAAAAAAAAAAGATACATTGCAAATGATAACTTGGGATGTCTTTAATTCGAATCTGCAAAGAACTTGGATGTGCGACTTTTAGTTTTCGCGCCACAGCTTTTCAACCTATGCAAAAAATGATAATTTATTCATATATAAAACGCAAAGTAAGGCTTCTGGAATTTTGTCATAACTCACGAAATGGTAGGAGTAAAAAAAAAAGATACATTGCAAATGATAACTTGGGATGTCCTTAATTCAAATCTGCAAAGGACTTGGCTGTGCGACTTTTAGTTTCCGCGCCACAGCTTTTCAACCTATGCAAAAAATGATAATTTATTCATATATAAAACGCAAAGTAAGGCTTCTGGAATTTTGTCATAACTCACGAAATGGTAGGAGTAAAAAAAAAGGATACATTGCAAATGATAACTTGGGATGTCCTTAATTTAAATCTGCAAAGGACTTGGCTGTGCAACTTTTAGTTTTCGCGCCACAGCTTTTCAACCTATGCAAAAAATGATAATTTATTCATATATAAAACGCAAAGTAAGGCTTCTGGAATTTTGTCATAACTCACGAAATGGTAGGAGTAAAAAAAAAAGATACATTGCAAATGATAACTTGGGATGTCCTTAATTCAAATCTGCAAAGGACTTGGCTGTGCGACTTTTAGTTTTCGCGCCACAGCTTTTCAACCTATGCAAAAAATGATAATTTATTCATATATAAAACGCAAAGTAAGGCTTCTGGAATTTTGTCATAACTCACGAAATGGTAGGAGTAAAAAAAAAGATACATTGCAAATGATAACTTGGGATGTCCTTAATTCGAATCTGCAAAGAACTTGGATGTGTGACTTTTAGTTTTCGCGCCACAGCTTTTCAACCTATGCAAAAAATGATAATATATTCATATATAAAACGCAAAGTAAGGCTTCTGGAATTTTGTCATAAATCACGAAATGATAGGAGTAAAAAAAAAGGATACATTGCAAATGATAACCTGGGATGTCCTTAATTCGAATCTGCAAAGGACTTGGCTGTGCGACTTTTAGTTTTCGCGCCACAGCTTTTCAACCTATGCAAAAAATGATAATTTATTCATATATAAAACGCAAAGTAAGGCTACTGGAATTTTGTCATAACTCACGAAATGGTAGGAGTAAAAAAAAAAGATACATTGCAAATGATAACTTGGGATGTCCTTAATTTAAATCTGCAAAGGACTTGGCTGTGCGACTTTTAGTTTTCGCGCCACAGCTTTTCAACCTATGCAAAAAATGATAATTTATTCATATATAAAACGCAAAGTAAGGCTTCTGGAATTTTGTCATAACTCACGAAATGGTAGGAGTAAAAAAAAAGATACATTGCAAATGATAACTTGGGATGTCCTTAATTCGAATCTGCAAAGAACTTGGATGTGTGACTTTTAGTTTTCGCGCCACAGCTTTTCAACCTATGCAAAAAATGATAATTTATTCATATATAAAACGCAAAGTAAGGCTTCTGGAATTTTGTCATAACTCACGAAATGGTAGGAGTAAAAAAAAAGATACATTGCAAATGATAACTTGGGATGTCCTTAATTCGAATCTGCAAAGAACTTGGATGTGTGACTTTTAGTTTTCGCGCCACAGCTTTTCAACCTATGCAAAAATTGATAATATATTCATATATAAAACGCAAAGTAAGGCTTCTGGAATTTTGTCATAAATCACGAAATGATAGGAGTAAAAAAAAAGGATACATTGCAAATGATAACTTGGGATGTCCTTAATTTAAATCTGCAAAGGACTTGGCTGTGCGACTTTTAGTTTTCGCGCCACAGCTTTTCAACCTATGCAAAAAATGATAATTTATTCATATATAAAACGCAAAGTAAGGCTTCTGGAATTTTGTCATAACTCACGAAATGGTAGGAGTAAAAAAAAAAGATACATTGCAAATGATAACTTGGGATGTCCTTAATTCAAATCTGCAAAGGACTTGGCTGTGCGACTTTTAGTTTCCGCGCCACAGCTTTTCAACCTATGCAAAAAATGATAATTTATTCATATATAAAACGCAAAGTAAGGCTTCTGGAATTTTGTCATAACTCACGAAATGGTAGGAGTAAAAAAAAGGATACATTGCAAATGATAACTTGGGATGTCCTTAATTTAAATCTGCAAAGGACTTGGCTGTGCAACTTTTAGTTTTCGCGCCACAGCTTTTCAACCTATGCAAAAAATGATAATTTATTCATATATAAAACGCAAAGTAAGGCTTCTGGAATTTTGTCATAACTCACGAAATGGTAGGAGTAAAAAAAAAAGATACATTGCAAATGATAACTTGGGATGTCCTTAATTCGAATCTGCAAAGAACTTGGATGTGCGACTTTTAGTTTTCGCGCCACAGCTTTTCAACCTATGCAAAAAATGATAATTTATTCATATATAAAACGCAAAGTAAGGCTTCTGGAATTTTGTCATAACTCACGAAATGGTAGGAGTAAAAAAAAAAGATACATTGCAAATGATAACTTGGGATGTCCTTAATTCAAATCTGCAAAGGACTTGGCTGTGCGACTTTTAGTTTCCGCGCCACAGCTTTTCAACCTATGCAAAAAATGATAATTTATTCATATATAAAACGCAAAGTAAGGCTTCTGGAATTTTGTCATAACTCACGAAATGGTAGGAGTAAAAAAAAAGGATACATTGCAAATGATAACTTGGGATGTCCTTAATTTAAATCTGCAAAGGACTTGGCTGTGCAACTTTTAGTTTTCGCGCCACAGCTTTTCAACCTATGCAAAAAATGATAATTTATTCATATATAAAACGCAAAGTAAGGCTTCTGGAATTTTGTCATAACTCACGAAATGGTAGGAGTAAAAAAAAGATACATTGCAAATAATAACTTGGGATGTCCTTAATTCAAATCTGCAAAGGACTTGGCTGTGCAACTTTTAGTTTTCGCGCCACAGCTTTTCAACCTATGCAAAAAATGATAATTTATTCATATATAAAACGCAAAGTAAGGCTTCTGGAATTTTGTCATAACTCACGAAATGGTAAGAGTAAAAAAAAAAGATACATTGCAAATGATAACTTGGGATGTCCTTAATTTAAATCTGCAAAGGACTTGGATGTGCTACTTTTAGTTTTCGCGCCACAGCTTTTCAACCTATCCCAAAAAATGATAATATATTCATATATAAAACGCAAAGTAAGGCTTCTGGAATTTTGTCATAAATCACGAAATGGTAGGAGTAAAAAAAAAGGATACATTGCAAATGATAACTTGGGACGTCCTTAATTCAAATCTGCAAAGGACTTGGCTGTGCGACTTTTAGTTTCCGCGCCACAGCTTTTCAACCTATGCAAAAAATGATAATTTATTCATATATAAAACGCAAAGTAAGGCTTCTGGAATTTTGTCATAACTCACGAAATGGTAGGAGTAAAAAAAAAAGATACATTGCAAATGATAACTTGGGATGTCCTTAATTCGAATCTGCAAAGAACTTGGATGTGCGACTTTTAGTTTTCGCGCCACAGCTTTTCAACCTATGCAAAAAATGATAATTTATTCATATATAAAACGCAAAGTAAGGCTTCTGGAATTTTGTCATAAATCACGAAATGGTAGGAGTAAATAAAAAGATACATTGCAAATGATAACTTGGGATGTTTTTAATTTAAATCTGCAAAGGACTTGGCTGTGCAACTTTTAGTTTTCGCGCCACAGCTTTTCAACCTATGCAAAAAATGATAATTTATTCATATATAAAACGCAAAGTAAGGCTTCTGGAATTTTGTCATAACTCACGAAATGGTAGGAGTAAAAAAAAAGGATACATTGCAAATGATAACTTGGGATGTCCTTAATTTAAATCTGCAAAGGACTTGGCTGTGCAACTTTTAGTTTTCGCGCCACAGCTTTTCAACCTATGCAAAAAATGATAATTTATTCATATATAAAACGCAAAGTAAGGCTTCTGGAATTTTGTCATAACTCACGAAATGGTAGGAGTAAAAAAAAAGATACATTGCAAATGATAACTTGGGATGTCCTTAATTCGAATCTGCAAAGAACTTGGATGTGTGACTTTTAGTTTTCGCGCCACAGCTTTTCAACCTATGCAAAAAATGATAATTTATTCATATATAAAACGCAAAGTAAGGCTTCTGGAATTTTGTCATAACTCACGAAATGGTAGGAGTAAAAAAAAAGATACATTGCAAATGATAACTTGGGATGTCCTTAATTTAAATCTGCAAAAGAATTGGATGTGCGACTTTTAGTTTTCGCGCCACAGCTTTTCAACCTATGCAAAAAATGATAATATATTCATATATAAAACGCAAAGTAAGGCTTCTGGAATTTTGTCATAAATCACGAAATGATAGGAGTAAAAAAAAAGGATACATTGCAAATGATAACTTGGGATGTCCTTAATTCGAATCTGCAAAGGACTTGGCTGTGCGACTTTTAGTTTTCGCGCCACAGCTTTTCAACCTATGCAAAAAATGATAATTTATTCATATATAAAACGCAAAGTAAGGCTACTGGAATTTTGTCATAACTCACGAAATGGTAGGAGTAAAAAAAAAAGATACATTGCAAATGATAACTTGGGATGTCCTTAATTTAAATCTGCAAAGGACTTGGCTGTGCGACTTTTAGTTTTCGCGCCACAGCTTTTCAACCTATGCAAAAAATGATAATTTATTCATATATAAAACGCAAAGTAAGGCTTCTGGAATTTTGTCATAACTCACGAAATGGTAGGAGTAAAAAAAAAGATACATTGCAAATGATAACTTGGGATGTCCTTAATTTAAATCTGCAAAGGACTTGGATGTGCAACTTTTAGTTTTCGCGCCACAGCTTTTCAACCTATGCAAAAAATGATAATATATTCATATATAAAACGCAAAGTAAGGCTTCTGGAATTTTGTCATAAATCACGAAATGGTAGGAGTAAAAAAAAAAGGATACATTGCAAATGATAACTTGGGACGTCCTTAATTCAAATCTGCAAAGGACTTGGCAGTGCGACTTTTAGTTTCCGCGCCACAGCTTTTCAACCTATGCAAAAAATGATAATTTATTCATATATAAAACGCAAAGTAAGGCTTCTGGAATTTTGTCATAACTCACGAAATGGTAGGAGTAAAAAAAAAAGATACATTGCAAATGATAACTTGGGATGTCCTTAATTCGAATCTGCAAAGAACTTGGATGTGCGACTTTTAGTTTTCGCGCCACAGCTTTTCAACCTATGCAAAAAATGATAATTTATTCATATATAAAACGCAAAGTAAGGCTTCTGGAATTTTGTCATAAATCACGAAATGGTAGGAGTAAAAAAAAGATACATTGCAAATGATAACTTGGGATGTTTTTAATTTAAATCTGCAAAGGACTTGGCTGTGCAACTTTTAGTTTTCGCGCCACAGCTTTTCAACCTATGCAAAAAATGATAATTTATTCATATATAAAACGCAAAGTAAGGCTTCTGGAATTTTGTCATAACTCACGAAATGGTAGGAGTAAAAAAAAAGGATACATTGCAAATGATAACTTGGGATGTCCTTAATTTAAATCTGCAAAGGACTTGGCTGTGCAACTTTTAGTTTTCGCGCCACAGCTTTTCAACCTATGCAAAAAATGATAATTTATTCATATATAAAACGCAAAGTAAGGCTTCTGGAATTTTGTCATAACTCACGAAATGGTAGGAGTAAAAAAAAAGATACATTGCAAATGATAACTTGGGATGTCCTTAATTTGAATCTGCAAAGAACTTGGATGTGTGACTTTTAGTTTTCGCGCCACAGCTTTTCAACCTATGCAAAAAATGATTATTTATTCATATATAAAACGCAAAGTAAGGCTTCTGGAATTTTGTCATAACTCACGAAATGGTAGGAGTAAAAAAAAAGATACATTGCAAATGATAACTTGGGATGTCCTTAATTTGAATCTGCAAAGAACTTGGATGTGTGACTTTTAGTTTTCGCGCCACAGCTTTTCAACCTATGCAAAAAATGATTATTTATTCATATATAAAACGCAAAGTAAGGCTTCTGGAATTTTGTCATAACTCACGAAATGGTAGGAGTAAAAAAAAAGATACATTGCAAATGATAACTTGGGATGTCCTTAATTCGAATCTGCAAAGAACTTGGATGTGTGACTTTTAGTTTTCGCGCCACAGCTTTTCAACCTATGCAAAAAATGATAATTTATTCATATATAAAACGCAAAGTAAGGCTTCTGGAATTTTGTCATAACTCACGAAATGGTAGGAGTAAAAAAAAGATACATTGCAAATGATAACTTGGGATGTCCTTAATTCAAATCTGCAAAGGACTTGGCTGTGCAACTTTTAGTTTTCGCCCCACAGCTTTTCAACCTATGCAAAAAATGATAATTTATTCATATATAAAACGCAAAGTAAGGCTTCTGGAATTGTGTCATAACTCACGAAATGGTAAGAGTAAAAAAAAAAGATACATTGCAAATGATAACTTGGGATGTCCTTAATTTAAATCTGCAAAGGACTTGGCTGTGCGACTTTTAGTTTTCGCGCCACAGCTTTTCAACCTATGCAAAAAATGATAATATATTCATATATAAAACGCAAAGTAAGGCTTCGGGAATTTTGTCATAACTCACGAAATGGTAGGAGTAAAAAAAAAAGATACATTGCAAATGATAACTTGGGATGTCCTTAATTCAAATCTGCAAAGGACTTGGCTGTGCGACTTTTAGTTTTCGCGCCACAGCTTTTCAACCTATGCAAAAAATGATAATTTATTCATATATAAAACGCAAAGTAAGGCTTCTGGAATTTTGTCATAACTCACGAAATGGTAGGAGTAAAAAAAAAAGATACATTGCAAATGATAACTTGGGATGTCCTTAATTCAAATCTGCAAAGGACTTGGCTGTGCGACTTTTAGTTTTCGCGCCACAGCTTTTCAACCTATGCAAAAAATGATAATTTATTCATATATAAAACGCAAAGTAAGGCTTCTGGAATTTTGTCATAACTCACGAAATGGTAGGAGTAAAAAAAAAGATACATTGCAAATGATAACTTGGGATGTCCTTAATTCGAATCTGCAAAGAACTTGGATGTGTGACTTTTAGTTTTCGCGCCACAGCTTTTCAACCTATGCAAAAAATGATAATATATTCATATATAAAACGCAAAGTAAGGCTTCTGGAATTTTGTCATAAATCACGAAATGATAGGAGTAAAAAAAAAGGACACATTGCAAATGATAACCTGGGATGTCCTTAATTCGAATCTGCAAAGGACTTGGCTGTGCGACTTTTAGTTTTCGCGCCACAGCTTTTCAACCTATGCAAAAAATGATAATTTATTCATATATAAAACGCAAAGTAAGGCTACTGGAATTTTGTCATAACTCACGAAATGGTAGGAGTAAAAAAAAAAGATACATTGCAAATGATAACTTGGGATGTCCTTAATTTAAATCTGCAAAGGACTTGGCTGTGCGACTTTTAGTTTTCGCGCCACAGCTTTTCAACCTATGCAAAAAATGATAATTTATTCATATATAAAACGCAAAGTAAGGCTTCTGGAATTTTGTCATAACTCACGAAATGGTAGGAGTAAAAAAAAAGATACATTGCAAATGATAACTTGGGATGTCCTTAATTCGAATCTGCAAAGAACTTGGATGTGTGACTTTTAGTTTTCGCGCCACAGCTTTTCAACCTATGCAAAAAATGATAATTTATTCATATATAAAACGCAAAGTAAGGCTTCTGGAATTTTGTCATAACTCACGAAATGGTAGGAGTAAAAAAAAAGATACATTGCAAATGATAACTTGGGATGTCCTTAATTCAAATCTGCAAAGGACTTGGCTGTGCGACTTTTAGTTTCCGCGCCACAGCTTTTCAACCTATGCAAAAAATGATAATTTATTCATATATAAAACGCAAAGTAAGGCTTCTGGAATTTTGTCATAACTCACGAAATGGTAGGAGTAAAAAAAAAGGATACATTGCAAATGATAACTTGGGATGTCCTTAATTTAAATCTGCAAAGGACTTGGCTGTGCAACTTTTAGTTTTCGCGCCACAGCTTTTCAACCTATGCAAAAAATGATAATTTATTCATATATAAAACGCAAAGTAAGGCTTCTGGAATTTTGTCATAACTCACGAAATGGTAGGAGTAAAAAAAAAGGATACATTGCAAATGATAACTTGGGATGTCCTTAATTCGAATCTGCAAAGGACTTGGCTGTGCGACTTTTAGTTTTCGCGCCACAGCTTTTCAACCTATGCAAAAAATGATAATTTATTCATATATAAAACGCAAAGTAAGGCTACTGGAATTTTGTCATAACTCACGAAATGGTAGGAGTAAAAAAAAAAGATACATTGCAAATGATAACTTGGGATGTCCTTAATTTAAATCTGCAAAGGACTTGGCTGTGCGACTTTTAGTTTTCGCGCCACAGCTTTTCAACCTATGCAAAAAATGATAATTTATTCATATATAAAACGCAAAGTAAGGCTTCTGGAATTTTGTCATAACTCACGAAATGGTAGGAGTAAAAAAAAAGATACATTGCAAATGATAACTTGGGATGTCCTTAATTTAAATCTGCAAAGGACTTGGATGTGCAACTTTTAGTTTTCGCGCCACAGCTTTTCAACCTATGCAAAAAATGATAATATATTCATATATAAAACGCAAAGTAAGGCTTCTGGAATTTTGTCATAAATCACGAAATGGTAGGAGTAAAAAAAAAAGGATACATTGCAAATGATAACTTGGGACGTCCTTAATTCAAATCTGCAAAGGACTTGGCAGTGCGACTTTTAGTTTCCGCGCCACAGCTTTTCAACCTATGCAAAAAATGATAATTTATTCATATATAAAACGCAAAGTAAGGCTTCTGGAATTTTGTCATAACTCACGAAATGGTAGGAGTAAAAAAAAAAGATACATTGCAAATGATAACTTGGGATGTCCTTAATTCGAATCTGCAAAGAACTTGGATGTGCGACTTTTAGTTTTCGCGCCACAGCTTTTCAACCTATGCAAAAAATGATAATTTATTCATATATAAAACGCAAAGTAAGGCTTCTGGAATTTTGTCATAAATCACGAAATGGTAGGAGTAAAAAAAAGATACATTGCAAATGATAACTTGGGATGTTTTTAATTTAAATCTGCAAAGGACTTGGCTGTGCAACTTTTAGTTTTCGCGCCACAGCTTTTCAACCTATGCAAAAAATGATAATTTATTCATATATAAAACGCAAAGTAAGGCTTCTGGAATTTTGTCATAACTCACGAAATGGTAGGAGTAAAAAAAAAGGATACATTGCAAATGATAACTTGGGATGTCCTTAATTTAAATCTGCAAAGGACTTGGCTGTGCAACTTTTAGTTTTCGCGCCACAGCTTTTCAACCTATGCAAAAAATGATAATTTATTCATATATAAAACGCAAAGTAAGGCTTCTGGAATTTTGTCATAACTCACGAAATGGTAGGAGTAAAAAAAAAGATACATTGCAAATGATAACTTGGGATGTCCTTAATTTGAATCTGCAAAGAACTTGGATGTGTGACTTTTAGTTTTCGCGCCACAGCTTTTCAACCTATGCAAAAAATGATTATTTATTCATATATAAAACGCAAAGTAAGGCTTCTGGAATTTTGTCATAACTCACGAAATGGTAGGAGTAAAAAAAAAGATACATTGCAAATGATAACTTGGGATGTCCTTAATTTGAATCTGCAAAGAACTTGGATGTGTGACTTTTAGTTTTCGCGCCACAGCTTTTCAACCTATGCAAAAAATGATTATTTATTCATATATAAAACGCAAAGTAAGGCTTCTGGAATTTTGTCATAACTCACGAAATGGTAGGAGTAAAAAAAAAGATACATTGCAAATGATAACTTGGGATGTCCTTAATTCGAATCTGCAAAGAACTTGGATGTGTGACTTTTAGTTTTCGCGCCACAGCTTTTCAACCTATGCAAAAAATGATAATTTATTCATATATAAAACGCAAAGTAAGGCTTCTGGAATTTTGTCATAACTCACGAAATGGTAGGAGTAAAAAAAAGATACATTGCAAATGATAACTTGGGATGTCCTTAATTCAAATCTGCAAAGGACTTGGCTGTGCAACTTTTAGTTTTCGCCCCACAGCTTTTCAACCTATGCAAAAAATGATAATTTATTCATATATAAAACGCAAAGTAAGGCTTCTGGAATTGTGTCATAACTCACGAAATGGTAAGAGTAAAAAAAAAAGATACATTGCAAATGATAACTTGGGATGTCCTTAATTTAAATCTGCAAAGGACTTGGATGTGCGACTTTTAGTTTTCGCGCCACAGCTTTTCAACCTATGCAAAAAATGATAATATATTCATATATAAAACGCAAAGTAAGGCTTCTGGAATTTTGTCATAAATCACGAAATGGTAGGAGTAAAAAAAAAAGGATACATTGCAAATGATAACTTGGGACGTCCTTAATTCAAATCTGCAAAGGACTTGGCAGTGCGACTTTTAGTTTCCGCGCCACAGCTTTTCAACCTATGCAAAAAATGATAATTTATTCATATATAAAACGCAAAGTAAGGCTTCTGGAATTTTGTCATAACTCACGAAATGGTAGGAGTAAAAAAAAAAGATACATTGCAAATGATAACTTAGGATGTCCTTAATTCGAATCTGCAAAGAACTTGGATGTGCGACTTTTAGTTTTCGCGCCACAGCTTTTCAACCTATGCAAAAAATGATAATTTATTCATATATAAAACGCAAAGTAAGGCTTCTGGAATTTTGTCATAAATCACGAAATGGTAGGAGTAAAAAAAAAGATACATTGCAAATGATAACTTGGGATGTTTTTAATTTAAATCTGCAAAGGACTTGGCTGTGCAACTTTTAGTTTTCGCGCCACAGCTTTTCAACCTATGCAAAAAATGATAATTTATTCATATATAAAACGCAAAGTAAGGCTTCTGGAATTTTGTCATAACTCACGAAATGGTAGGAGTAAAAAAAAAGGATACATTGCAAATGATAACTTGGGATGTCCTTAATTTAAATCTGCAAAGGACTTGGCTGTGCAACTTTTAGTTTTCGCGCCACAGCTTTTCAACCTATGCAAAAAATGATTATTTATTCATATATAAAACGCAAAGTAAGGCTTCTGGAATTTTGTCATAACTCACGAAATGGTAGGAGTAAAAAAAAAGATACATTGCAAATGATAACTTGGGATGTCCTTAATTCGAATCTGCAAAGGACTTGGCTGTGCAACTTTTAGTTTTCGCGCCACAGCTTTTCAACCTATGCAAAAAATGATAATTTATTCATATATAAAACGCAAAGTAAGGCTTCTGGAATTTTGTCATAACTCACGAAATGGTAGGAGTAAAAAAAAAGATACATTGCAAATGATAACTTGGGATGTCCTTAATTTGAATCTGCAAAGAACTTGGATGTGTGACTTTTAGTTTTCGCGCCACAGCTTTTCAACCTATGCAAAAAATGATTATTTATTCATATATAAAACGCAAAGTAAGGCTTCTGGAATTTTGTCATAACTCACGAAATGGTAGGAGTAAAAAAAAAGATACATTGCAAATGATAACTTGGGACGTCCTTAATTCAAATCTGCAAAGGACTTGGCTGTGCAACTTTTAGTTTTCGCGCCACAGCTTTTCAACCTATGCAAAAAATGATAATTTATTCATATATAAAACGCAAAGTAAGGCTTCTGGAATTTTGTCATAACTCACGAAATGGTAGGAGTAAAAAAAAAGATACATTGCAAATGATAACTTGGGATGTCCTTAATTTGAATCTGCAAAGAACTTGGATGTGTGACTTTTAGTTTTGCGCCACAGCTTTTCAACCTATGCAAAAAATGATTATTTATTCATATATAAAACGCAAAGTAAGGCTTCTGGAATTTTGTCATAACTCACGAAATGGTAGGAGTAAAAAAAAAGATACATTGCAAATGATAACTTGGGACGTCCTTAATTCAAATCTGCAAAGGACTTGGCTGTGCGACTTTTAGTTTTCGCGCCACAGCTTTTCAACCTATGCAAAAAATGATAATTTATTCATATATAAAACGCAAAGTAAGGCTTCTGGAATTTTGTCATAACTCACGAAATGGTAGGAGTAAAAAAAAAGATACATTGCAAATGATAACTTGGGATGTCCTTAATTTGAATCTGCAAAGAACTTGGATGTGTGACTTTTAGTTTTCGCGCCACAGCTTTTCAACCTATGCAAAAAATGATAATTTATTCATATATAAAACGCAAAGTAAGGCTTCTGGAATTTTGTCATAACTCACGAAATGGTAGGAGTAAAAAAAAAGGATACATTGCAAATGATAACTTGGGATGTCCTTAATTTAAATCTGCAAAGGACTTGGCTGTGCAACTTTTAGTTTTCGCGCCACAGCTTTTCAACCTATGCAAAAAATGATAATTTATTCATATATAAAACGCAAAGTAAGGCTTCGGGAATTTTGTCATAACTCACGAAATGGTAGGAGAAAAAAAAAAGATACATTGCAAATGATAACTTGGGATGTCCTTAATTCGAATCTGCAAAGGACTTGGCTGTGCAACTTTTAGTTTTCGCCCCACAGCTTTTCAACCTATGCAAAAAATGATAATTTATTCATATATAAAACGCAAAGTAAGGCTTCTGGAATTTTGTCATAACTCACGAAATGGTAGGAGTAAAAAAAAAGATACATTGCAAATGATAACTTGGGATGTCCTTAATTTGAATCTGCAAAGAACTTGGATGTGTGACTTTTAGTTTTCGCGCCACAGCTTTTCAACCTATGCAAAAAATGATTATTTATTCATATATAAAACGCAAAGTAAGGCTTCTGGAATTTTGTCATAACTCACGAAATGGTAGGAGTAAAAAAAAAGATACATTGCAAATGATAACTTGGGACGTCCTTAATTCAAATCTGCAAAGGACTTGGCTGTGCAACTTTTAGTTTTCGCGCCACAGCTTTTCAACCTATGCAAAAAATGATAATTTATTCATATATAAAACGCAAAGTAAGGCTTCTGGAATTTTGTCATAACTCACGAAATGGTAGGAGTAAAAAAAAAGATACATTGCAAATGATAACTTGGGATGTCCTTAATTTGAATCTGCAAAGAACTTGGATGTGTGACTTTTAGTTTTGCGCCACAGCTTTTCAACCTATGCAAAAAATGATTATTTATTCATATATAAAACGCAAAGTAAGGCTTCTGGAATTTTGTCATAACTCACGAAATGGTAGGAGTAAAAAAAAAGATACATTGCAAATGATAACTTGGGACGTCCTTAATTCAAATCTGCAAAGGACTTGGCTGTGCGACTTTTAGTTTTCGCGCCACAGCTTTTCAACCTATGCAAAAAATGATAATTTATTCATATATAAAACGCAAAGTAAGGCTTCTGGAATTTTGTCATAACTCACGAAATGGTAGGAGTAAAAAAAAAGATACATTGCAAATGATAACTTGGGATGTCCTTAATTCGAATCTGCAAAGAACTTGGATGTGTGACTTTTAGTTTTCGCGCCACAGCTTTTCAACCTATGCAAAAAATGATAATTTATTCATATATAAAACGCAAAGTAAGGCTTCTGGAATTTTGTCATAACTCACGAAATGGTAGGAGTAAAAAAAAGATACATTGCAAATGATAACTTGGGATGTCCTTAATTCAAATCTGCAAAGGACTTGGCTGTGCAACTTTTAGTTTTCGCGCCACAGCTTTTCAACCTATGCAAAAAATGATAATTTATTCATATATAAAACGCAAAGTAAGGCTTCTGGAATTTTGTCATAACTTACGAAATGGTAAGAGTAAAAAAAAAAGATACATTGCAAATGATAACTTGGGATGTCCTTAATTTAAATCTGCAAAGGACTTGGATGTGCGACTTTTAGTTTTCGCGCCACAGCTTTTCAACCTATGCAAAAAATGATAATATATTCATATATAAAACGCAAAGTAAGGCTTCTGGAATTTTGTCATAAATCACGAAATGGTAGGAGTAAAAAAAAAAGGATACATTGCAAATGATAACTTGGGACGTCCTTAATTCAAATCTGCAAAGGACTTGGCAGTGCGACTTTTAGTTTCCGCGCCACAGCTTTTCAACCTATGCAAATAATGATAATTTATTCATATATAAAACGCAAAGTAAGGCTTCTGGAATTTTGTCATAACTCACGAAATGGTAGGAGTGAAAAAAAGATACATTGCAAATGATAACTTGGGATGTCCTTAATTCGAATCTGCAAAGAACTTGGATGTGCGACTTTTAGTTTTCGCGCCACAGCTTTTCAACCTATGCAAAAAATGATAATTTATTCATATATAAAACGCAAAGTAAGGCTTCTGGAATTTTGTCATAAATCACGAAATGGTAGGAGTAAAAAAAAAGATACATTGCAAATGATAACTTGGGATGTTTTTAATTTAAATCTGCAAAGGACTTGGCTGTGCAACTTTTAGTTTTCGCGCCACAGCTTTTCAACCTATGCAAAAAATGATAATTTATTCATATATAAAACGCAAAGTAAGGCTTCTGGAATTTTGTCATAACTCACGAAATGGTAGGAGTAAAAAAAAAGGATACATTGCAAATGATAACTTGGGATGTCCTTAATTTAAATCTGCAAAGGACTTGGCTGTGCAACTTTTAGTTTTCGCGCCACAGCTTTTCAACCTATGCAAAAAATGATAATTTATTCATATATAAAACGCAAAGTAAGGCTTCGGGAATTTTGTCATAGCTCACGAAATGGTAGGAGAAAAAAAAAGATACATTGCAAATGATAACTTGGGATGTCCTTAATTCGAATCTGCAAAGGACTTGGCTGTGCAACTTTTAGTTTTCGCGCCACAGCTTTTCAACCTATGCAAAAAATGATAATTTATTCATATATAAAACGCAAAGTAAGGCTTCTGGAATTTTGTCATAACTCACGAAATGGTAGGAGTAAAAAAAAAGATACATTGCAAATGATAACTTGGGATGTCCTTAATTTGAATCTGCAAAGGACTTGGCTGTGCAACTTTTAGTTTTCGCGCCACAGCTTTTCAACCTATGCAAAAAATGATAATTTATTCATATATAAAACGCAAAGTAAGGCTTCTGGAATTTTGTCATAACTCACGAAATGGTATTAGTAAAAAAAAAGATACATTGCAAATGATAACTTGGGATGTCCTTAATTTGAATATGCAAAGAACTTGGATGTGTGACTTTTAGTTTTCGCGCCACAGCTTTTCAACCTATGCAAAAAATGATTATTTATTCATATATAAAACGCAAAGTAAGGCTTCTGGAATTTTGTCATAACTCACGAAATGGTAGGAGTAAAAAAAAAGATACATTGCAAATGATAACTTGGGATGTCCTTAATTTAAATCTGCAAAGGACTTGGCTGTGCGACTTTTAGTTTTCGCGCCACAGCTTTTCAACCTATGCAAAAAATGATAATTTATTCATATATAAAACGCAAAGTAAGGCTTCTGGAATTTTGTCATAACTCACGAAATGGTAGGAGTAAAAAAAAAGATACATTGCAAATGATAACTTGGGATGTCCTTAATTCGAATCTGCAAAGAACTTGGATGTGTGACTTTTAGTTTTCGCGCCACAGCTTTTCAACCTATGCAAAAAATGATAATTTATTCATATATAAAACGCAAAGTAAGGCTTCTGGAATTTTGTCATAACTCACGAAATGGTAGGAGTAAAAAAAAGATACATTGCAAATGATAACTTGGGATGTCCTTAATTCGAATCTGCAAAGAACTTGGATGTGTGACTTTTAGTTTTCGCGCCACAGCTTTTCAACCTATGCAAAAAATGATAATTTATTCATATATAAAACGCAAAGTAAGGCTTCTGGAATTTTGTCATAACTCACGAAATGGTAGGAGTAAAAAAAAAGATACATTGCAAATGATAACTTGGGATGTCCTTAATTCGAATCTGCAAAGAACTTGGATGTGTGACTTTTAGTTTTCGCGCCACAGCTTTTCAACCTATGCAAAAAATGATAATTTATTCATATATAAAACGCAAAGTAAGGCTTCTGGAATTTTGTCATAACTCACGAAATGGTAGGAGTAAAAAAAAGATACATTGCAAATGATAACTTGGGATGTCCTTAATTCAAATCTGCAAAGGACTTGGCTGTGCAACTTTTAGTTTTCGCGCCACAGCTTTTCAACCTATGCAAAAAATGATAATTTATTCATATATAAAACGCAAAGTAAGGCTTCTGGAATTTTGTCATAACTCACGAAATGGTAAGAGTAAAAAAAAAGATACATTGCAAATGATAACTTGGGATGTCCTTAATTTAAATCTGCAAAGGACTTGGCTGTGCGACTTTTAGTTTTCGCGCCACAGCTTTTCAACCTATGCAAAAAATGATAATTTATTCATATATAAAACGCAAAGTAAGGCTTCTGGAATTTTGTCATAACTCACGAAATGGTAGGAGTAAAAAAAAAGATACATTGCAAATGATAACTTGGGATGTCCTTAATTTAAATCTGCAAAGGACTTGGCTGTGCGACTTTTAGTTTTCGCGCCACAGCTTTTCAACCTATGCAAAAAATGATAATTTATTCATATATAAAACGCAAAGTAAGGCTTCTGGAATTTTGTCATAACTCACGAAATGGTAGGAGTAAAAAAAAAGATACATTGCAAATGATAACTTGGGATGTCCTTAATTTAAATCTGCAAAGGACTTGGATGTGCGACTTTTAGTTTTCGCGCCACAGCTTTTCAACCTATGCAAAAAATGATAATATATTCATATATAAAACGCAAAGTAAGGCTTCTGGAATTTTGTCATAAATCACGAAATGGTAGGAGTAAAAAAAAAAGGATACATTGCAAATGATAACTTGGGACGTCCTTAATTCGAATCTGCAAAGAACTTGGATGTGTGACTTTTAGTTTCCGCGCCACAGCTTTTCAACCTATGCAAAAAATGATAATTTATTCATATATAAAACGCAAAGTAAGGCTTCTGGAATTTTGTCATAACTCACGAAATGGTAGGAGTAAAAAAAAATGATACATTGCAAATGATAACTTGGGATGTCCTTAATTCGAATCTGCAAAGAACTTGGATGTGCGACTTTTAGTTTTCGCGCCACAGCTTTTCAACCTATGCAAAAAATGATAATTTATTCATATATAAAACGCAAAGTAAGGCTTCTGGAATTTTGTCATAAATCACGAAATGGTAGGAGTAAAAAAAAGATACATTGCAAATGATAACTTGGGATGTTTTTAATTTAAATCTGCAAAGGACTTGGCTGTGCAACTTTTAGTTTTCGCGCCACAGCTTTTCAACCTATGCAAAAAATGATAATTTATTCATATATAAAACGCAAAGTAAGGCTTCTGGAATTTTGTCATAACTCACGAAATGGTAGGAGTAAAAAAAAAGGATACATTGCAAATGATAACTTGGGATGTCCTTAATTTAAATCTGCAAAGGACTTGGCTGTGCAACTTTTAGTTTTCGCGCCACAGCTTTTCAACCTATGCAAAAAATGATAATTTATTCATATATAAAACGCAAAGTAAGGCTTCGGGAATTTTGTCATAACTCACGAAATGGTAGGAGAAAAAAAAAAGATACATTGCAAATGATAACTTGGGATGTCCTTAATTCGAATCTGCAAAGGACTTGGCTGTGCAACTTTTAGTTTTCGCGCCACAGCTTTTCAACCTATGCAAAAAATGATAATTTATTCATATATAAAACGCAAAGTAAGGCTTCTGGAATTTTGTCATAACTCACGAAATGGTAGGAGTAAAAAAAAAGATACATTGCAAATGATAACTTGGGATGTCCTTAATTTGAATCTGCAAAGAACTTGGATGTGTGACTTTTAGTTTTCGCGCCACAGCTTTTCAACCTATGCAAAAAATGATTATTTATTCATATATAAAACGCAAAGTAAGGCTTCTGGAATTTTGTCATAACTCACGAAATGGTAGGAGTAAAAAAAAAGATACATTGCAAATGATAACTTGGGACGTCCTTAATTCAAATCTGCAAAGGACTTGGCTGTGCAACTTTTAGTTTTCGCGCCACAGCTTTTCAACCTATGCAAAAAATGATAATTTATTCATATATAAAACGCAAAGTAAGGCTTCTGGAATTTTGTCATAACTCACGAAATGGTAGGAGTAAAAAAAAAGATACATTGCAAATGATAACTTGGGATGTCCTTAATTTGAATCTGCAAAGAACTTGGATGTGTGACTTTTAGTTTTCGCGCCACAGCTTTTCAACCTATGCAAAAAATGATTATTTATTCATATATAAAACGCAAAGTAAGGCTTCTGGAATTTTGTCATAACTCACGAAATGGTAGGAGTAAAAAAAAAGATACATTGCAAATGATACCTTGGGATGTCCTTAATTCGAATCTGCAAAGAACTTGGATGTGTGACTTTTAGTTTTCGCGCCACAGCTTTTCAACCTATGCAAAAAATGATAATTTATTCATATATAAAACGCAAAGTAAGGCTTCTGGAATTTTGTCATAACTCACGAAATGGTAGGAGTAAAAAAAAGATACATTGCAAATGATAACTTGGGATGTCCTTAATTCAAATCTGCAAAGGACTTGGCTGTGCAACTTTTAGTTTTCGCCCCACAGCTTTTCAACCTATGCAAAAAATGATAATTTATTCATATATAAAACGCAAAGTAAGGCTTCTGGAATTTTGTCATAACTCACGAAATGGTAAGAGTAAAAAAAAAAGATACATTGCAAATGATAACTTGGGATGTCCTTAATTTAAATCTGCAAAGGACTTGGATGTGCGACTTTTAGTTTTCGCGCCACAGCTTTTCAACCTATGCAAAAAATGATAATATATTCATATATAAAACGCAAAGTAAGGCTTCTGGAATTTTGTCATAAATCACGAAATGGTAGGAGTAAAAAAAAAAGGATACATTGCAAATGATAACTTGGGACGTCCTTAATTCAAATCTGCAAAGGACTTGGCAGTGCGACTTTTAGTTTCCGCGCCACAGCTTTTCAACCTATGCAAAAAATGATAATTTATTCATATATAAAACGCAAAGTAAGGCTTCTGGAATTTTGTCATAACTCACGAAATGGTAAAAGTAAAAAAAAAAGATACATTGCAAATGATAACTTGGGATGTCCTTAATTCGAATCTGCAAAGAACTTGGATGTGCGACTTTTAGTTTTCGCGCCACAGCTTTTCAACCTATGCAAAAAATGATAATTTATTCATATATAAAACGCAAAGTAAGGCTTCTGGAATTTTGTCATAAATCACGAAATGGTAGGAGTAAAAAAAAAGATACATTGCAAATGATAACTTGGGATGTTTTTAATTTAAATCTGCAAAGGACTTGGCTGTGCAACTTTTAGTTTTCGCGCCACAGCTTTTCAACCTATGCAAAAAATGATAATTTATTCATATATAAAACGCAAAGTAAGGCTTCTGGAATTTTGTCATAACTCACGAAATGGTAGGAGTAAAAAAAAAGGATACATTGCAAATGATAACTTGGGATGTCCTTAATTTAAATCTGCAAAGGACTTGGCTGTGCAACTTTTAGTTTTCGCGCCACAGCTTTTCAACCTATGCAAAAAATGATAATTTATTCATATATAAAACGCAAAGTAAGGCTTCGGGAATTTTGTCATAACTCACGAAATGGTAGGAGAAAAAAAAAAGATACATTGCAAATGATAACTTGGGATGTCCTTAATTCGAATCTGCAAAGGACTTGGCTGTGCAACTTTTAGTTTTCGCGCCACAGCTTTTCAACCTATGCAAAAAATGATAATTTATTCATATATAAAACGCAAAGTAAGGCTTCTGGAATTTTGTCATAACTCACGAAATGGTAGGAGTAAAAAAAAAGATACATTGCAAATGATAACTTGGGATGTCCTTAATTTGAATCTGCAAAGGACTTGGATGTGTGACTTTTAGTTTTCGCGCCACAGCTTTTCAACCTATGCAAAAAATGATTATTTATTCATATATAAAACGCAAAGTAAGGCTTCTGGAATTTTGTCATAACTCACGAAATGGTAGGAGTAAAAAAAAAGATACATTGCAAATGATAACTTGGGACGTCCTTAATTCAAATCTGCAAAGGACTTGGCTGTGCAACTTTTAGTTTTCGCGCCACAGCTTTTCAACCTATGCAAAAAATGATAATTTATTCATATATAAAACGCAAAGTAAGGCTTCTGGAATTTTGTCATAACTCACGAAATGGTAGGAGTAAAAAAAAAGATACATTGCAAATGATAACTTGGGATGTCCTTAATTTGAATCTGCAAAGAACTTGGATGTGTGACTTTTAGTTTTGCGCCACAGCTTTTCAACCTATGCAAAAAATGATTATTTATTCATATATAAAACGCAAAGTAAGGCTTCTGGAATTTTGTCATAACTCACGAAATGGTAGGAGTAAAAAAAAAGATACATTGCAAATGATAACTTGGGACGTCCTTAATTCAAATCTGCAAAGGACTTGGCTGTGCGACTTTTAGTTTTCGCGCCACAGCTTTTCAACCTATGCAAAAAATGATAATTTATTCATATATAAAACGCAAAGTAAGGCTTCTGGAATTTTGTCATAACTCACGAAATGGTAGGAGTAAAAAAAAAGATACATTGCAAATGATAACTTGGGATGTCCTTAATTCGAATCTGCAAAGAACTTGGATGTGTGACTTTTAGTTTTCGCGCCACAGCTTTTCAACCTATGCAAAAAATGATAATTTATTCATATATAAAACGCAAAGTAAGGCTTCTGGAATTTTGTCATAAATCACGAAATGGTAGGAGTAAAAAAAAAGATACATTGCAAATGATAACTTGGGATGTCCTTAATTTAAAACTGCAAAGGACTTGGCTGTGCAACTTTTAGTTTTCGCGCCACAGCTTTTCAACCTATGCAAAAAATGATAATTTATTCATATATAAAACGCAAAGTAAGGCTTCGGGAATTTTGTCATAACTCACGAAATGGTAGGAGTAAAAAAAAAGATACATTGCAAATGATAACTTGGGATGTCCTTAATTTAAATCTGCAAAGGACTTGGATGTGCGACTTTTAGTTTCCGCGCCACAGCTTTTCAACCTATGCAAAAAATGATAATTTATTCATATATAAAACGCAAAGTAAGGCTACTGGAATTTTGTCATAACTCACGAAATGGTAGGAGTAAAAAAAAAGATACATTGCAAATGATAACTTGGGACGTCCTTAATTCAAATCTGCAAAGGACTTGGCTGTGCAACTTTTAGTTTTCGCGCCACAGCTTTTCAACCTATGCAAAAAATGATAATTTATTCATATATAAAACGCAAAGTAAGGCTTCTGGAATTTTGTCATAACTCACGAAATGGTAGGAGTAAAAAAAAAGATACATTGCAAATGATAACTTGGGATGTCCTTAATTTAAAACTGCAAAGGACTTGGCTGTGCAACTTTTAGTTTTCGCGCCACAGCTTTTCAACCTATGCAAAAAATGATAATTTATTCATATATAAAACGCAAAGTAAGGCTTCTGGAATTTTGTCATAACTCACGAAATGGTAGGAGTAAAAAAAAAGATACATTGCAAATGATAACTTGGGATGTCCTTAATTTGAATCTGCAAAGAACTTGGATGTGTGACTTTTAGTTTTCGCGCCACTGCTTTTCAACCTATGCAAAAAATGATTATTTATTCATATATAAAACGCAAAGTAAGGCTTCTGGAATTTTGTCATAACTCACGAAATGGTAGGAGTAAAAAAAAAGATACATTGCAAATGATAACTTGGGACGTCCTTAATTCAAATCTGCAAAGGACTTGGCTGTGCAACTTTTAGTTTTCGCGCCACAGCTTTTCAACCTATGCAAAAAATGATAATTTATTCATATATAAAACGCAAAGTAAGGCTTCTGGAATTTTGTCATAACTCACGAAATGGTAGGAGTAAAAAAAAAAGATACATTGCAAATGATAACTTGGGATGTCCTTAATTTGAATCTGCAAAGAACTTGGATGTGTGACATTTAGTTTTGCGCCACAGCTTTTCAACCTATGCAAAAAATGATTATTTATTCATATATAAAACGCAAAGTAAGGCTTCTGGAATTTTGTCATAACTCACGAAATGGTAGGAGTAAAAAAAAAGATACATTGCAAATGATAACTTGGGACGTCCTTAATTCAAATCTGCAAAGGACTTGGCTGTGCGACTTTTAGTTTTCGCGCCACAGCTTTTCAACCTATGCAAAAAATGATAATTTATTCATATATAAAACGCAAAGTAAGGCTTCTGGAATTTTGTCATAACTCACGAAATGGTAGGAGTAAAAAAAAAGATACATTGCAAATGATAACTTGGGATGTCCTTAATTCGAATCTGCAAAGAACTTGGATGTGTGACTTTTAGTTTTCGCGCCACAGCTTTTCAACCTATGCAAAAAATGATAATTTATTCATATATAAAACGCAAAGTAAGGCTTCTGGAATTTTGTCATAACTCACGAAATGGTAGGAGTAAAAAAAAGATACATTGCAAATGATAACTTGGGATGTCCTTAATTCAAATCTGCAAAGGACTTGGCTGTGCAACTTTTAGTTTTCGCGCCACAGCTTTTCAACCTATGCAAAAAATGATAATTTATTCATATATAAAACGCAAAGTAAGGCTTCTGGAATTTTGTCATAACTTACGAAATGGTAAGAGTAAAAAAAAAAGACACATTGCAAATGATAACTTGGGATGTCCTTAATTTAAATCTGCAAAGGACTTGGATGTGCGACTTTTAGTTTTCGCGCCACAGCTTTTCAACCTATGCAAAAAATGATAATATATTCATATATAAAACGCAAAGTAAGGCTTCTGGAATTTTGTCATAAATCACGAAATGGTAGGAGTAAAAAAAAAAGGATACATTGCAAATGATAACTTGGGACGTCCTTAATTCAAATCTGCAAAGGACTTGGCAGTGCGACTTTTAGTTTCCGCGCCACAGCTTTTCAACCTATGCAAAAAATGATAATTTATTCATATATAAAACGCAAAGTAAGGCTTCTGGAATTTTGTCATAACTCACGAAATGGTAGGAGTGAAAAAAAAGATACATTGCAAATGATAACTTGGGATGTCCTTAATTCGAATCTGCAAAGAACTTGGATGTGCGACTTTTAGTTTTCGCGCCACAGCTTTTCAACCTATGCAAAAAATGATAATTTATTCATATATAAAACGCAAAGTAAGGCTTCTGGAATTTTGTCATAAATCACGAAATGGTAGGAGTAAAAAAAAAGATACATTGCAAATGATAACTTGGGATGTTTTTAATTTAAATCTGCAAAGGACTTGGCTGTGCAACTTTTAGTTTTCGCGCCACAGCTTTTCAACCTATGCAAAAAATGATAATTTATTCATATATAAAACGCAAAGTAAGGCTTCTGGAATTTTGTCATAACTCACGAAATGGTAGGAGTAAAAAAAAAGGATACATTGCAAATGATAACTTGGGATGTCCTTAATTTAAATCTGCAAAGGACTTGGCTGTGCAACTTTTAGTTTTCGCGCCACAGATTTTCAACCTATGCAAAAAATGATAATTTATTCATATATAAAACGCAAAGTAAGGCTTCGGGAATTTTGTCATAACTCACGAAATGGTAGGAGAAAAAAAAAGATACATTGCAAATGATAACTTGGGATGTCCTTAATTCGAATCTGCAAAGGACTTGGCTGTGCAACTTTTAGTTTTCGCGCCACAGCTTTTCAACCTATGCAAAAAATGATAATTTATTCATATATAAAACGCAAAGTAAGGCTTCTGGAATTTTGTCATAACTCACGAAATGGTAGGAGTAAAAAAAAAGATACATTGCAAATGATAACTTGGGATGTCCTTAATTTGAATCTGCAAAGAACTTGGATGTGTGACTTTTAGTTTTCGCGCCACAGCTTTTCAACCTATGCAAAAAATGATTATTATTCATATATAAAACGCAAAGTAAGGCTTCTGGAATTTTGTCATAACTCACGAAATGGTAGGAGTAAAAAAAAAGATACATTGCAAATGATAACTTGGGACGTCCTTAATTCAAATCTGCAAAGGACTTGGCTGTGCAACTTTTAGTTTTCGCGCCACAGCTTTTCAACCTATGCAAAAAATGATAATTTATTCATATATAAAACGCAAAGTAAGGCTTCTGGAATTTTGTCATAACTCACGAAATGGTAGGAGTAAAAAAAAAGATACATTGCAAATGATAACTTGGGATGTCCTTAATTTAAATCTGCAAAGGACTTGGCTGTGCGACTTTTAGTTTTCACGCCACAGCTTTTCAACCTATGCAAAAAATGATAATTTATTCATATATAAAACGCAAAGTAAGGCTTCTGGAATTTTGTCATAACTCACGAAATGGTAGGAGTAAAAAAAAAGATACATTGCAAATGATAATTCGGGATGTCCTTAATTCAAATCTGCAAAGAACTTGGATGTGCGACTTTTAGTTTTCGCGCCACAGCTTTTCAACCTATGCAAAAAATGATAATTTATTCATATATAAAACGCAAAGTAAGGCTTCTGGAATTTTGTCATAAATCACGAAATGGTAGGAGTAAAAAAAAAGGATACATTGCAAATGATAACTCGGGACGTCCTTAATTTAAATCTGCAAAGGACTTGGCTGTGCGACTTTTAGTTTTCGCGCCACAGCTTTTCAACCTATGCAAAAAATGATAATTTATTCATATATAAAACGCAAAGTAAGGCTACTGGAATTTTGTCATAACTCACGAAATGGTAGGAGTAAAAAAAAAAGATACATTGCAAATGATAACTTAGGATGTCCTTAATTCGAATCTGCAAAGGACTTGGCTGTGCAACTTTTAGTTTTCGCGCCACAGCTTTTCAACCTATGCAAAAAATGATAATTTATTCATATATAAAACGCAAAGTAAGGCTTCTGGAATTTTGTCATAACTCACGAAATGGTAGGAGTAAAAAAAAAGATACATTGCAAATGATAACTTGGGATGTCCTTAATTTGAATCTGCAAAGAACTTGGATGTGTGACTTTTAGTTTTCGCGCCACAGCTTTTCAACCTATGCAAAAAATGATTATTTATTCATATATAAAACGCAAAGTAAGGCTTCTGGAATTTTGTCATAACTCACGAAATGGTAGGATTAAAAAAAAAGATACATTGCCAATGATAACTTGGGATGTCCTTAATTCAAATCTGCAAAGAACTTGGATGTGCGACTTTTAGTTTTCGCGCCACAGCTTTTCAACCTATGCAAAAAATGATAATTTATTCATATATAAAACGCAAAGTAAGGCTTCTGGAATTTTGTCATAAATCACGAAATGGTAGGAGTAAAAAAAAAGGATACATTGCAAATGATAACTTGGGACGTCCTTAATTTAAATCTGCAAAGGACTTGGCTGTGCGACTTTTAGTTTTCGCGCCACAGCTTTTCAACCTATGCAAAAAATGATAATTTATTCATATATAAAACGCAAAGTAAGGCTACTGGAATTTTGTCATAACTCACGAAATGGTAGGAGTAAAAAAAAAAGATACATTGCAAATGATAACGCGGGATGTCCTTAATTCGAATCTGCAAAGAACTTGGATGTGCGACTTTTAGTTTTCGCGCCACAGCTTTTCAACCTATGCAAAAAATGATAATTTATTCATATATAAAACGCAAAGTAAGGCTTCTGGAATTTTGTCATAACTCACGAAATGGTAGGAGTAAAAAAAAAGATACATTGCAAATGATAACTTGGGATGTCCTTAATTTGAATCTGCAAAGAACTTGGATGTGTGACTTTTAGTTTTCGCGCCACAGCTTTTCAACCTATGCAAAAAATGATTATTTATTCATATATAAAACGCAAAGTAAGGCTTCTGGAATTTTGTCATAACTCACGAAATGGTAGGAGTAAAAAAAAAGATACATTGCAAATGATAACTTGGGATGTCCTTAATTCGAATCTGCAAAGGACTTGGCTGTGCAACTTTTAGTTTTCGCGCCACAGCTTTTCAACCTATGCAAAAAATGATAATTTATTCATATATAAAACGCAAAGTAAGGCTTCTGGAATTTTGTCATAACTCACGAAATGGTAGGAGTAAAAAAAAAGATACATTGCAAATGATAACTTGGGATGTCCTTAATTTGAATCTGCAAAGAACTTGGATGTGTGACTTTTAGTTTTCGCGCCACAGCTTTTCAACCTATGCAAAAAATGATTATTTATTCATATATAAAACGCAAAGTAAGGCTTCTGGAATTTTGTCATAACTCACGAAATGGTAGGAGTAAAAAAAAAGATACATTGCAAATGATAACTTTGGACGTCCTTAATTCAAATCTGCAAAGGACTTGGCTGTGCAACTTTTAGTTTTCGCGCCACAGCTTTTCAACCTATGCAAAAAATGATAATTTATTCATATATAAAACGCAAAGTAAGGCTTCTGGAATTTTGTCATAACTCACGAAATGGTAGGAGTAAAAAAAAAGATACATTGCAAATGATAACTTGGGATGTCCTTAATTTAAATCTGCAAAGGACTTGGCTGTGCGACTTTTAGTTTTCACGCCACAGCTTTTCAACCTATGCAAAAAATGATAATTTATTCATATATAAAACGCAAAGTAAGGCTTCTGGAATTTTGTCATAACTCACGAAATGGTAGGAGTAAAAAAAAAGATACATTGCAAATGATAACTTGGGATGTCCTTAATTCAAATCTGCAAAGAACTTGGATGTGCGACTTTTAGTTTTCGCGCCACAGCTTTTCAACCTATGCAAAAAATGATAATTTATTCATATATAAAACGCAAAGTAAGGCTTCTGGAATTTTGTCATAAATCACGAAATGGTAGGAGTAAAAAAAAAGGATACATTGCAAATGATAACTCGGGACGTCCTTAATTTAAATCTGCAAAGGACTTGGCTGTGCGACTTTTAGTTTTCGCGCCACAGCTTTTCAACCTATGCAAAAAATGATAATTTATTCATATATAAAACGCAAAGTAAGGCTACTGGAATTTTGTCATAACTCACGAAATGGTAGGAGTAAAAAAAAAAGATACATTGCAAATGATAACTTAGGATGTCCTTAATTCGAATCTGCAAAGGACTTGGCTGTGCAACTTTTAGTTTTCGCGCCACAGCTTTTCAACCTATGCAAAAAATGATAATTTATTCATATATAAAACGCAAAGTAAGGCTTCTGGAATTTTGTCATAACTCACGAAATGGTAGGAGTAAAAAAAAAGATACATTGCAAATGATAACTTGGGATGTCCTTAATTTGAATCTGCAAAGAACTTGGATGTGTGACTTTTAGTTTTCGCGCCACAGCTTTTCAACCTATGCAAAAAATGATTATTTATTCATATATAAAACGCAAAGTAAGGCTTCTGGAATTTTGTCATAACTCACGAAATGGTAGGAGTAAAAAAAAAGATACATTGCCAATGATAACTTGGGATGTCCTTAATTCAAATCTGCAAAGAACTTGGATGTGCGACTTTTAGTTTTCGCGCCACAGCTTTTCAACCTATGCAAAAAATGATAATTTATTCATATATAAAACGCAAAGTAAGGCTTCTGGAATTTTGTCATAAATCACGAAATGGTAGGAGTAAAAAAAAAGGATACATTGCAAATGATAACTTGGGACGTCCTTAATTTAAATCTGCAAAGGACTTGGCTGTGCGACTTTTAGTTTTCGCGCCACAGCTTTTCAACCTATGCAAAAAATGATAATTTATTCATATATAAAACGCAAAGTAAGGCTACTGGGATTTTGTCATAACTCACGAAATGGTAGGAGTAAAAAAAAAAGATACATTGCAAATGATAACTTGGGATGTCCTTAATTCGAATCTGCAAAGAACTTGGATGTGCGACTTTTAGTTTTCGCGCCACAGCTTTTCAACCTATGCAAAAAATGATAATTTATTCATATATAAAACGCAAAGTAAGGCTTCTGGAATTTTGTCATAACTCACGAAATGGTAGGAGTAAAAAAAAAGATACATTGCAAATGATAACTTGGGATGTCCTTAATTTGAATCTGCAAAGAACTTGGATGTGTGACTTTTAGTTTTCGCGCCACAGCTTTTCAACCTATGCAAAAAATGATTATTTATTCATATATAAAACGCAAAGTAAGGCTTCTGGAATTTTGTCATAACTCACGAAATGGTAGGAGTAAAAAAAAAGATACATTGCAAATGATAACTTGGGATGTCCTTAATTCAAATCTGCAAAGAACTTGGATGTGCGACTTTTAGTTTTCGCGCCACAGCTTTTCATCCTATGCAAAAAATGATAATTTATTCATATATAAAACGCAAAGTAAGGCTTCTGGAATTTTGTCATAAATCACGAAATGGTAGGAGTAAAAAAAAAGGATACATTGCAAATGATAACTTGGGACGTCCTTAATTTAAATCTGCAAAGGACTTGGCTGTGCGACTTTTAGTTTTCGCGCCACAGCTTTTCAACCTATGCAAAAAATGATAATTTATTCATATATAAAACGCAAAGTAAGGCTACTGGAATTTTGTCATAACTCACGAAATGGTAGGAGTAAAAAAAAAAGATACATTGCAAATGATAACTTGGGATGTCCTTAATTCGAATCTGCAAAGAACTTGGATGTGCGACTTTTAGTTTTCGCGCCACAGCTTTTCAACCTATGCAAAAAATGATAATTTATTCATATATAAAACGCAAAGTAAGGCTTCTGGAATTTTGTCATAACTCACGAAATGGTAAGAGTAAAAAAAAAAGATACATTGCAAATGAAAACTGGGGTTGTCCTTAATTCAAATCTGCAAAGGACTTGGCTGTGCGACTTTTAGTTTCCGCGCCACAGCTTTTCAACCTATGCAAAAAATGATAATTTATTCATATATAAAACGCAAAGTAAGGCTACTGGAATTTTGTCATAACTCACGAAATGGTAGGAGTAAAAAAAAAAGATACATTGCAAATGATAACTTGGGATGTCCTTAATTCGAATCTGCAAAGAACTTGGATGTGCGACTTTTAGTTTTCGCGCCACAGCTTTTCAACCTATGCAAAAAATGATAATTTATTCATATATAAAACGCAAAGTAAGGCTTCTGGAATTTTGTCATAACTCACGAAATGGTAAGAGTAAAAAAAAAGATACATTGCAAATGAAAACTGGGGTTGTCCTTAATTCAAATCTGCAAAGGACTTGGCTGTGCGACTTTTAGTTTCCGCGCCACAGCTTTTCAACCTATGCAAAAAATGATAATTTATTCATATATAAAACGCAAAGTAAGGCTTCTGGAATTTTGTCATAAATCACGAAATGGTAGGAGTAAAAAAAAAGGATACATTGCAAATGATAACTTGGGACGTCCTTAATTTAAATCTGCAAAGGACTTGGCTGTGCGACTTTTAGTTTTCGCGCCACAGCTTTTCAACCTATGCAAAAAATGATAATTTATTCATATATAAAACGCAAAGTAAGGCTACTGGAATTTTGTCATAACTCACGAAATGGTAGGAGTAAAAAAAAAAGATACATTGCAAATGATAACTTGGGATGTCCTTAATTCGAATCTGCAAAGAACTTGGATGTGCGACTTTTAGTTTTCGCGCCACAGCTTTTCAACCTATGCAAAAAATGATAATTTATTCATATATAAAACGCAAAGTAAGGCTTCTGGAATTTTGTCATAAATCACGAAATGGTAGGAGTAAAAAAAAAGGATACATTGCAAATGATAACTTGGGACGTCCTTAATTTGAATCTGCAAAGAACTTGGATGTGTGACTTTTAGTTTTCGCGCCACAGCTTTTCAACCTATGCAAAAAATGATTATTTATTCATATATAAAACGCAAAGTAAGGCTTCTGGAATTTTGTCATAACTCACGAAATGGTAGGAGTAAAAAAAAAGATACATTGCAAATGATAACTTGGGATGTCCTTAATTCAAATCTGCAAAGAACTTGGATGTGCGACTTTTAGTTTTCGCGCCACAGCTTTTCAACCTATGCAAAAAATGATAATTTATTCATATATAAAACGCAAAGTAAGGCTTCTGGAATTTTGTCATAAATCACGAAATGGTAGGAGTAAAAAAAAAGGATACATTGCAAATGATAACTTGGGACGTCCTTAATTTAAATCTGCAAAGGACTTGGCTGTGCGACTTTTAGTTTTCGCGCCACAGCTTTTCAACCTATGCAAAAAATGATAATTTATTCATATATAAAACGCAAAGTAAGGCTACTGGAATTTTGTCATAACTCACGAAATGGTAGGAGTAAAAAAAAAAGATACATTGCAAATGATAACTTGGGATGTCCTTAATTCGAATCTGCAAAGAACTTGGATGTGCGACTTTTAGTTTTCGCGCCACAGCTTTTCAACCTATGCAAAAAATGATAATTTATTCATATATAAAACGCAAAGTAAGGCTTCTGGAATTTTGTCATAACTCACGAAATGGTAAGAGTAAAAAAAAAAGATACATTGCAAATGAAAACTGGGGTTGTCCTTAATTCAAATCTGCAAAGGACTTGGCTGTGCGACTTTTAGTTTCCGCGCCACAGCTTTTCAACCTATGCAAAAAATGATAATTTATTCATATATAAAACGCAAAGTAAGGCTACTGGAATTTTGTCATAACTCACGAAATGGTAGGAGTAAAAAAAAAAGATACATTGCAAATGATAACTTGGGATGTCCTTAATTCGAATCTGCAAAGAACTTGGATGTGCGACTTTTAGTTTTCGCGCCACAGCTTTTCAACCTATGCAAAAAATGATAATTTATTCATATATAAAACGCAAAGTAAGGCTTCTGGAATTTTGTCATAACTCACGAAATGGTAAGAGTAAAAAAAAAGATACATTGCAAATGAAAACTGGGGTTGTCCTTAATTCAAATCTGCAAAGGACTTGGCTGTGCGACTTTTAGTTTCCGCGCCACAGCTTTTCAACCTATGCAAAAAATGATAATTTATTCATATATAAAACGCAAAGTAAGGCTTCGGGAATTTTGTCATAACTCACGAAATGGTAGGAGAAAAAAAAAAGATACATTGCAAATGATAACTTGGGATGTCCTTAATTCGAATCTGCAAAGAACTTGGATTGTGTGACTTTTAGTTTTCGCGCCACAGCTTTTCAACCTATGCAAAAAATGATAATTTATTCATATATAAAACGCAAAGTAAGGCTTCTGGAATTTTGTCATAACTCACGAAATGGTAGGAGTAAAAAAAAAGATACATTGCAAATGATAACTTGGGATGTCCTTAATTTGAATCTGCAAAGAACTTGGATGTGTGACTTTTAGTTTTCGCGCCACAGCTTTTCAACCTATGCAAAAAATGATAATATATTCATATATAAAACGCAAAGTAAGGCTTCTGGAATTTTGTCATAAATCACGAAATGGTAGGAGTAAAAAAAAAGGATACATTGCAAATGATAACTTGGGACGTCCCTAATTCAAATCTGCAAAGGACTTGGCTGTGCAACTTTTAGTTTTCGCGCCACAGCTTTTCAACCTATGCAAAAAATGATAATTTATTCATATATAAAACGCAAAGTAAGGCTTCTGGAATTTTGTCATAACTCACGAAATGGTAGGAGTAAAAAAAAAGATACATTGCAAATGATAACTTGGGATGTCCTTAATTTGAATCTGCAAAGAACTTGGATGTGTGACTTTTAGTTTTCGCGCCACAGCTTTTCAACCTATGCAAAAAATGATAATTTATTCATATATAAAACGCAAAGTAAGGCTTCTGGAATTTTGTCATAACTCACGAAATGGTAGGAGTAAAAAAAAAGATACATTGCAAATGATAACTTGGGATGTCCTTAATTCAAATCTGCAAAGAACTTGGATGTGCGACTTTTAGTTTTCGCGCCACAGCTTTTCAACCTATGCAAAAAATGATAATTTATTCATATATAAAACGCAAAGTAAGGTTTCTGGAATTTTGTCATAAATCACGAAATGGTAGGAGTAAAAAAAAAGGATACATTGCAAATGATAACTTGGGACGTCCTTAATTTAAATCTGCAAAGGACTTGGCTGTGCGACTTTTAGTTTTCGCGCCACAGCTTTTCAACCTATGCAAAAAATGATAATTTATTCATATATAAAACGCAAAGTAAGGCTACTGGAATTTTGTCATAACTCACGAAATGGTAGGAGTAAAAAAAAAGATACATTGCAAATGATAACTTGGGATGTCCTTAATTCGAATCTGCAAAGAACTTGGATGTGCGACTTTTAGTTTTCGCGCCACAGCTTTTCAACCTATGCAAAAAATGATAATTTATTCATATATAAAACGCAAAGTAAGGCTTCTGGAATTTTGTCATAACTCACGAAATGGTAGGAGTAAAAAAAAGGATACATTGCAAATGATAACTTGGGATGTCCTTAATTCAAATCTGCAAAGGACTTGGCTGTGCGACTTTTAGTTTCCGCGCCACAGCTTTTCAACCTATGCAAAAAATGATAATTTATTCATATATAAAACGCAAAGTAAGGCTTCTGGAATTTTGTCATAACTCACGAAATGGTAGGAGTAAAAAAAAAGATACATTGCAAATGATAACTTGGGATGTCCTTAATTCGAATCTGCAAAGAACTTGGATGTGTGACTTTTAGTTTTCGCGCCACAGCTTTTCAACCTATGCAAAAAATGATAATTTATTCATATATAAAACGCAAAGTAAGGCTTCTGGAATTTTGTCATAACTCACGAAATGGTAGGAGTAAAAAAAAGATACATTGCAAATGATAACTTGGGATGTCCTTAATTCAAATCTGCAAAGGACTTGGCTGTGCAACTTTTAGTTTTCGCGCGACAGCTTTTCAACCTATGCAAAAAATGATAATTTATTCATATATAAAACGCAAAGTAAGGCTTCTGGAATTTTGTCATAACTCACGAAATGGTAAGAGTAAAAAAAAAAGATACATTGCAAATGATAACTTGGGATGTCCTTAATTTAAATCTGCAAAGGACTTGGATGTGCGACTTTTAGTTTTCGCGCCACAGCTTTTCAACCTATGCAAAAAATGATAATATATTCATATATAAAACGCCAAGTAAGGCTTCTGGAATTTTGTCATAAATCACGAAATGGTAGGAGTAAAAAAAAAGGATACATTGCAAATGATAACTTGGGACGTCCTTAATTCAAATCTGCAAAGGACTTGGCTGTGCGACTTTTAGTTTCCGCGCCACAGCTTTTCAACCTATGCAAAAAATGATAATTTATTCATATATAAAACGCAAAGTAAGGCTTCTGGAATTTTGTCATAACTCACGAAATGGTAGGAGTAAAAAAAAAAGATACATTGCAAATGATAACTTGGGATGTCCTTAATTCGAATCTGCAAAGAACTTGGATGTGCGACTTTTAGTTTTCGCGCCACAGCTTTTCAACCTATGCAAAAAATGATAATTTATTCATATATAAAACGCAAAGTAAGGCTTCTGGAATTTTGTCATAAATCACGAAATGGTAGGAGTAAAAAAAAAGATACATTGCAAATGATAACTTGGGATGTTTTTAATTTAAATCTGCAAAGGACTTGGCTGTGCAACTTTTAGTTTTCGCGCCACAGCTTTTCAACCTATGCAAAAAATGATAATTTATTCATATATAAAACGCAAAGTAAGGCTTCTGGAATTTTGTCATAACTCACGAAATGGTAGGAGAAAAAAAAAAGATACATTGCAAATGATAACTTGGGATGTCCTTAATTCGAATCTGCAAAGGACTTGGCTGTGTAACTTTTAGTTTTCGCGCCACAGCTTTTCAACCTATGCAAAAAATGATAATTTATTCATATATAAAACGCAAAGTAAGGCTTCTGGAATTTTGTCATAACTCACGAAATGGTAGGAGTAAAAAAAAAGATACATTGCAAATGATAACTTGGGATGTCCTTAATTTGAATCTGCAAAGAACTTGGATTGTGTGACTTTTAGTTTTCGCGCCACAGCTTTTCAACCTATGCAAAAAATGATTATTTATTCATATATAAAACGCAAAGTAAGGCTTCTGAAATTTTGTCATAACTCACGAAATGGTAGGAGTAAAAAAAAAGATACATTGCAAATGATAACTTGGGATGTCCTTAATTTAAATCTGCAAAGGACTTGGATGTGCGACTTTTAGTTTTCGCGCCACAGCTTTTCAACCTATGCAAAAAATGGAAATATATTCATATATAAAACGCAAAGTAAGGCTTCTGGAATTTTGTCATAAATCACGAAATGGTAGGAGTAAAAAAAAAGGATACATTGCAAATGATAACTTGGGACGTCCTTAATTCAAATCTGCAAAGGACTTGGCTGTGCAACTTTTAGTTTTCGCGCCACAGCTTTTCAACCTATGCAAAAAATGATAATTTATTCATATATAAAACGCAAAGTAAGGCTTCTGGAATTTTGTCATAACTCACGAAATGGTAGGAGTAAAAAAAAAGATACATTGCAAATGATAACTTGGGATGTCCTTAATTTGAATCTGCAAAGAACTTGGATGTGTGACTTTTAGTTTTCGCGCCACAGCTTTTCAACCTATGCAAAAAATGATTATTTATTCATATATAAAACGCAAAGTAAGCCTTCTGGAATTTTGTCATAACTCACGAAATGGTAGGAGTAAAAAAAAAGATACATTGCAAATGATAACTTGGGATGTCCTTAATTCAAATCTGCAAAAAACTTGGATGTGCGACTTTTAGTTTTCGCGCCACAGCTTTTCAACCTATGCAAAAAATGATAATTTATTCATATATAAAACGCAAAGTAAGGCTTCTGGAATTTTGTCATAAATCACGAAATGGTAGGAGTAAAAAAAAAGGATACAGTGCAAATGATAACTTGGGACGTCCTTAATTTAAATCTGCAAAGGACTTGGCTTTGCGACTTTTAGTTTTCGCGCCACAGCTTTTCAACCTATGCAAAAAATGATAATTTATTCATATATAAAACGCAAAGTAAGGCTACTGGAATTTTGTCATAACTCACGAAATGGTAGGAGTAAAAAAAAAAGATACATTGCAAATGATAACTTGGGATGTCCTTAATTCGAATCTGCAAAGAACTTGGATGTGCGACTTTTAGTTTTCGCGCCACAGCTTTTCAACCTATGCAAAAAATGATAATTTATTCATATATAAAACGCAAAGTAAGGCTTCTGGAATTTTGTCATAACTCACGAAATGGTAGGAGTAAAAATAAAAAATACATTGCAAATGATAACTTGGGACGTCCTTAATTTAAATCTGCAAAGGACTTGGCTTTGCGACTTTTAGTTTTCGCGCCACAGCTTTTCAACCTATGCAAAAAATGATAATTTATTCATATATAAAACGCAAAGTAAGGCTTCTGGAATTTTGTCATAAATCACGAAATGGTAGGAGTAAAAAAAAAGGATACATTGCAAATGATAACTTGGGATGTCCTTAATTTAAATCTGCAAAGGACTTGGTTGTGCGACTTTTAGTTTTCGCGCCACAGCTTTTCAACCTATGCAAAAAATGATAATTTATTCATATATAAAACGCAAAGTAAGGCTTCTGGAATTTTGTCATAACTCACGAAATGGTAGGAGTAAAAAAAAAGATACATTGCAAATGATAACTTGGGATGTCCCTAATTCGAATCTGCAAAGAACTTGGATGTGTGACTTTTAGTTTTCGCGCCACAGCTTTTCAACCTATGCAAAAAATGATAATTTATTCATATATAAAACGCAAAGTAAGGCTTCTGGAATTTTGTCATAACTCACGAAATGGTAGGAGTAAAAAAAAAAGATACATTGCAAATGATAACTTGGGATGTCCTTAATTCAAATCTGCAAAGGACTTGGCTGTGCAACTTTTAGTTTTCGCGCCACAGCTTTTCAACCTATGCAAAAAATGATAATTTATTCATATATAAAACGCAAAGTAAGGCTTCTGGAATTTTGTCATAACTCACGAAATGGTAGGAGTGAAAAAAAGATACATTGTAAATGATAACTTGGGATGTCCTTAATTTGAATCTGCAAAGAACTTGGATGTGTGACTTTTAGTTTTCGCGCCACAGCTTTTCAACCTATGCAAAAAATGATTATTTATTCATATATAAAACGCAAAGTAAGGCTTCTGGAATTTTGTCATAACTCACGAAATGGTAGGAGTAAAAAAAAAGATACATTGCAAATGATAACTTGGGATGTCCTTAATTCAAATCTGCAAAAAACTTGGATGTGCGACTTTTAGTTTTCGCGCCACAGCTTTTCAACCTATGCAAAAAATGATAATTTATTCATATATAAAACGCAAAGTAAGGCTTCTGGAATTTTGTCATAAATCACGAAATGGTAGGAGTAAAAAAAAAGATACATTGCAAATGATAACTTGGGATGTCCTTAATTTGAATCTGCAAAGAACTTGGATGTGTGACTTTTAGTTTTCGCGCCACAGCTTTTCAACCTATGCAAAAAATGATAATTTATTCATATATAAAACGCAAAGTAAGGCTTCTGGAATTTTGTCATAACTCACGAAATGGTAGGAGTAAAAAAAAAGATACATTGCAAATGATAACTTGGGATGTTCTTAATTTGAATCTGCAAAGAACTTGGATGTGTGACTTTTAGTTTTCGCGCCACAGCTTTTCAACCTATGCAAAAAATGATTATTTATTCATATATAAAACGCAAAGTAAGGCTTCTGAAATTTTGTCATAACTCACGAAATGGTAGGAGTAAAAAAAAAGATACATTGCAAATGATAACTTGGGATGTCCTTAATTTAAATCTGCAAAGGACTTGGATGTGCGACTTTTAGTTTTCGCGCCACAGCTTTTCAACCTATGCAAAAAATGATAATATATTCATATATAAAACGCAAAGTAAGGCTTCTGGAATTTTGTCATAAATCACGAAATGGTAGGAGTAAAAAAAAAGGATACATTGCAAATGATAACTTGGGACGTCCTTAATTCAAATCTGCAAAGGACTTGGCTGTGCAACTTTTAGTTTTCGCGCCACAGCTTTTCAACCTATGCAAAAAATGATAATTTATTCATATATAAAACGCAAAGTAAGGCTTCTGGAATTTTGTCATAACTCACGAAATGGTAGGAGTAAAAAAAAAGATACATTGCAAATGATAACTTGGGATGTCCTTAATTTGAATCTGCAAAGAACTTGGATGTGTGACTTTTAGTTTTCGCGCCACAGCTTTTCAACCTATGCAAAAAATGATTATTTATTCATATATAAAACGCAAAGTAAGCCTTCTGGAATTTTGTCATAACTCACGAAATGGTAGGAGTAAAAAAAAGATACATTGCAAATGATAACTTGGGATGTCCTTAATTCAAATCTGCAAAAAACTTGGATGTGCGACTTTTAGTTTTCGCGCCACAGCTTTTCAACCTATGCAAAAAATGATAATTTATTCATATATAAAACGCAAAGTAAGGCTTCTGGAATTTTGTCATAAATCACGAAATGGTAGGAGTAAAAAAAAAGGATACAGTGCAAATGATAACTTGGGACGTCCTTAATTTAAATCTGCAAAGGACTTGGCTTTGCGACTTTTAGTTTTCGCGCCACAGCTTTTCAACCTATGCAAAAAATGATAATTTATTCATATATAAAACGCAAAGTAAGGCTACTGGAATTTTGTCATAACTCACGAAATGGTAGGAGTAAAAAAAAAAGATACATTGCAAATGATAACTTGGGATGTCCTTAATTCGAATCTGCAAAGAACTTGGATGTGCGACTTTTAGTTTTCGCGCCACAGCTTTTCAACCTATGCAAAAAATGATAATTTATTCATATATAAAACGCAAAGTAAGGCTTCTGGAATTTTGTCATAACTCACGAAATGGTAGGAGTAAAAATAAAAAATACATTGCAAATGATAACTTGGGACGTCCTTAATTTAAATCTGCAAAGGACTTGGCTTTGCGACTTTTAGTTTTCGCGCCACAGCTTTTCAACCTATGCAAAAAATGATAATTTATTCATATATAAAACGCAAAGTAAGGCTTCTGGAATTTTGTCATAAATCACGAAATGGTAGGAGTAAAAAAAAAGGATACATTGCAAATGATAACTTGGGATGTCCTTAATTTAAATCTGCAAAGGACTTGGTTGTGCGACTTTTAGTTTTCGCGCCACAGCTTTTCAACCTATGCAAAAAATGATAATTTATTCATATATAAAACGCAAAGTAAGGCTTCTGGAATTTTGTCATAACTCACGAAATGGTAGGAGTAAAAAAAAAGATACATTGCAAATGATAACTTGGGATGTCCCTAATTCGAATCTGCAAAGAACTTGGATGTGTGACTTTTAGTTTTCGCGCCACAGCTTTTCAACCTATGCAAAAAATGATAATTTATTCATATATAAAACGCAAAGTAAGGCTTCTGGAATTTTGTCATAACTCACGAAATGGTAGGAGTAAAAAAAAAAGATACATTGCAAATGATAACTTGGGATGTCCTTAATTCAAATCTGCAAAGGACTTGGCTGTGCAACTTTTAGTTTTCGCGCCACAGCTTTTCAACCTATGCAAAAAATGATAATTTATTCATATATAAAACGCAAAGTAAGGCTTCTGGAATTTTGTCATAACTCACGAAATGGTAGGAGTAAAAAAAAAGATACATTGTAAATGATAACTTGGGATGTCCTTAATTTGAATCTGCAAAGAACTTGGATGTGTGACTTTTAGTTTTCGCGCCACAGCTTTTCAACCTATGCAAAAAATCATTATTTATTCATATATAAAACGCAAAGTAAGGCTTCTGGAATTTTGTCATAACTCACGAAATGGTAGGAGTAAAAAAAAAGATACATTGCAAATGATAACTTGGGATGTCCTTAATTCAAATCTGCAAAAAACTTGGATGTGCGACTTTTAGTTTTCGCGCCACAGCTTTTCAACCTATGCAAAAAATGATAATTTATTCATATATAAAACGCAAAGTAAGGCTTCTGGAATTTTGTCATAAATCACGAAATGGTAGGAGTAAAAAAAAAGATACATTGCAAATGATAACTTGGGATGTTTTTAATTTAAATCTGCAAAGGACTTGGCTGTGCAACTTTTAGTTTTCGCGCCACAGCTTTTCAACCTATGCAAAAAATGATAATTTATTCATATATAAAACGCAAAGAAAGGCTTCTGGAATTTTGTCATAACTCACGAAATGGTAGGAGTAAAAAAAAAGATACATTGCAAATGATAACTTGGGATGTCCTTAATTTAAATCTGCAAAAGACTTGGCTGTGCAACTTTTAGTTTTTGCGCCACAGCTTTTCAACCTATGCAAAAAATGATAATTTATTCATATATAAAACGCAAAGTAAGGCTTCGGGAATTTTGTCATAACTCACGAAATGGTAAGAGTAAAAAAAAAAGATACATTGCAAATGATAACTTGGGATGTCCTTAATTCGAATCTGCAAAGGACTTGGCTGTGCAACTTTTAGTTTTCGCGCCACAGCTTTTCAACCTATGCAAAAAATGATAATTTATTCATATATAAAACGCAAAGTAAGGCTTCTGGAATTTTGTCATAACTCACGAAATGGTAGGAGTAAAAAAAAAGATACATTGCAAATGATAACTTGGGATGTACTTAATTTGAATCTGCAAAGAACTTGGATGTGTGACTTTTAGTTTTCGCGCCACAGCTTTTCAACCTATGCAAAAAATGATTATTTATTCATATATAAAACGCAAAGTAAGGCTTCTGGAATTTTGTCATAACTCACGAAATGGTAGGAGTAAAAAAAAAGATACATTGCAAATGATAACTTGGGATGTCCTTAATTTAAATCTGCAAAGGACTTGGATGTGCGACTTTTAGTTTTCGCGCCACAGCTTTTCAACCTATGCAAAAAATGATAATTTATTCATATATAAAACGCAAAGTAAGGCTTCTGGAATTTTGTCATAAATCACGAAATGGTAGGAGTAAAAAAAAAGATACATTGCAAATGATAACTTGGGATGTTTTTAATTTAAATCTGCAAAGGACTTGGCTGTGCAACTTTTAGTTTTCGCGCCACAGCTTTTCAACCTATGCAAAAAATGATAATTTATTCATATATAAAACGCAAAGTAAGGCTTCTGGAATTTTGTCATAACTCACGAAATGGTAGGAGTAAAAAAAAAGGATACATTGCAAATGATAACTTGGGATGTCCTTAATTTAAATCTGCAAAAGACTTGGCTGTGCAACTTTTAGTTTTCGCGCCACAGCTTTTCAACCTATGCAAAAAATGATAATTTATTCATATATAAAACGCAAAGTAAGGCTTCGGGAATTTTGTCATAACTCACGAAATGGTAGGAGAAAAAAAAAAGATACATTGCAAATGATAACTTGGGATGTCCTTAATTCGAATCTGCAAAGGACTTGGCTGTGCAACTTTTAGTTTTCGCGCCACAGCTTTTCAACCTATGCAAAAAATGATAATTTATTCATATATAAAACGCAAAGTAAGGCTTCTGGAATTTTGTCATAACTCACGAAATGGTAGGAGTAAAAAAAAAGATACATTGCAAATGATAACTTGGGATGTCCTTAATTTGAATCTGCAAAGAACTTGGATGTGTGACTTTTAGTTTTCGCGCCACAGCTTTTCAACCTATGCAAAAAATGATTATTTATTCATATATAAAACGCAAAGTAAGGCTTCTGGAATTTTGTCATAACTCACGAAATGGTAGGAGTAAAAAAAAAGATACATTGCAAATGATAACTTGGGATGTCCTTAATTTAAATCTGCAAAGGACTTGGATGTGCGACTTTTAGTTTTCGCGCCACAGCTTTTCAACCTATGCAAAAAATGATAATTTATTCATATATAAAACGCAAAGTAAGGCTTCTGGAATTTTGTCATAAATCACGAAATGGTAGGAGTAAAAAAAAAGGATACATTGCAAATGATAACTTGGGATGTCCTTAATTTAAATCTGCAAAAGACTTGGCTGTGCAACTTTTAGTTTTCGCGCCACAGCTTTTCAACCTATGCAAAAAATGATAATTTATTCATATATAAAACGCAAAGTAAGGCTTCGGGAATTTTGTCATAACTCACGAAATGGTAGGAGAAAAAAAAAAGATACATTGCAAATGATAACTTGGGATGTCCTTAATTCGAATCTGCAAAGGACTTGGCTGTGCAACTTTTAGTTTTCGCGCCACAGCTTTTCAACCTATGCAAAAAATGATAATTTATTCATATATAAAACGCAAAGTAAGGCTTCTGGAATTTTGTCATAACTCACGAAATGGTAGGAGTAAAAAAAAAGATACATTGCAAATGATAACTTGGGATGTCCTTAATTTGAATCTGCAAAGAACTTGGATGTGTGACTTTTAGTTTTCGCGCCACAGCTTTTCAACCTATGCAAAAAATGATTATTTATTCATATATAAAACGCAAAGTAAGGCTTCTGGAATTTTGTCATAACTCACGAAATGGTAGGAGTAAAAAAAAAGATACATTGCAAATGATAACTTGGGATGTCCTTAATTTAAATCTGCAAAGAACTTGGATGTGTGACTTTTAGTTTTCGCGCCACAGCTTTTCAACCTATGCAAAAAATGATAATATATTCATATATAAAACGCAAAGTAAGGCTTCTGGAATTTTGTCATAAATCACGAAATGGTAATAGTAAAAAAAGAGGATACATTGCAAATGATAACTTGGGACGTCCTTAATTCAAATCTGCAAAAAACTTGGATGTGCGACTTTTAGTTTTCGCGCCACAGCTTTTCAACCTATGCAAAAAATGATAATTTATTCATATATAAAACGCAAAGTAAGGCTTCTGGAATTTTGTCATAAATCACGAAATGGTAGGAGTAAAAAAAAAGGATACATTGCAAATGATAACTTGGGATGTCCTTAATTCGAATCTGCAAAAGACTTGGCTGTGCAACTTTTAGTTTTCGCGCCACAGCTTTTCAACCTATGCAAAAAATGATAATTTATTCATATATAAAACGCAAAGTAAGGCTTCTGGAATTTTGTCATAACTCACGAAATGGTAGGAGTAAAAAAAAAGATACATTGCAAATGATAACTTGGGATGTCCTTAATTTGAATCTGCAAAGAACTTGGATGTGTGACTTTTAGTTTTCGCGCCACAGCTTTTCAACCTATGCAAAAAATGATTATTTATTCATATATAAAACGCAAAGTAAGGCTTCTGGAATTTTGTCATAACTCACGAAATGGTAGGAGTAAAAAAAAAGATACATTGCAAATGATAACTTGGGATGTCCTTAATTTAAATCTGCAAAGGACTTGGATGTGCGACTTTTAGTTTTCGCGCCACAGCTTTTCAACCTATGCAAAAAATGATAATTTATTCATATATAAAACGCAAAGTAAGGCTTCTGGAATTTTGTCATAAATCACGAAATGGTAGGAGTAAAAAAAAAGGATACATTGCAAATGATAACTTGGGATGTCCTTAATTTAAATCTGCAAAAGACTTGGCTGTGCAACTTTTAGTTTTCGCGCCACAGCTTTTCAACCTATGCAAAAAATGATAATTTATTCATATATAAAACGCAAAGTAAGGCTTCGGGAATTTTGTCATAACTCACGAAATGGTAGGAGAAAAAAAAAAGATACATTGCAAATGATAACTTGGGATGTCCTTAATTCGAATCTGCAAAGGACTTGGCTGTGCAACTTTTAGTTTTCGCGCCACAGCTTTTCAACCTATGCAAAAAATGATAATTTATTCATATATAAAACGCAAAGTAAGGCTTCTGGAATTTTGTCATAACTCACGAAATGGTAGGAGTAAAAAAAAAGATACATTGCAAATGATAACTTGGGATGTCCTTAATTTGAATCTGCAAAGAACTTGGATGTGTGACTTTTAGTTTTCGCGCCACAGCTTTTCAACCTATGCAAAAAATGATTATTTATTCATATATAAAACGCAAAGTAAGGCTTCTGGAATTTTGTCATAAATCACGAAATGGTAATAGTAAAAAAAGAGGATACATTGCAAATGATAACTTGGGACGTCCTTAATTCAAATCTGCAAAAAACTTGGATGTGCGACTTTTAGTTTTCGCGCCACAGCTTTTCAACCTATGCAAAAAATGATAATATATTCATATATAAAACGCAAAGTAAGGCTTCTGGAATTTTGTCATAAATCACGAAATGGTAATAGTAAAAAAAGAGGATACATTGCAAATGATAACTTGGGATGTCCTTAATTTGAATCTGCAAAGAACTTGGATGTGTGACTTTTAGTTTTCGCGCCACAGCTTTTCAACCTATGCAAAAAATGATAATTTATTCATATATAAAACGCAAAGTAAGGCTTCTGGAATTTTGTCATAACTCACGAAATGGTAGGAGTAAAAAAAAAGATACATTGCAAATGATAACTTGGGATGTCCTTAATTTAAATCTGCAAAGAACTTGGATGTGTGACTTTTAGTTTTCGCGCCACAGCTTTTCAACCTATGCAAAAAATGATAATATATTCATATATAAAACGCAAAGTAAGGCTTCTGGAATTTTGTCATAAATCACGAAATGGTAATAGTAAAAAAAGAGGATACATTGCAAATGATAACTTGGGACGTCCTTAATTCAAATCTGCAAAAAACTTGGATGTGCGACTTTTAGTTTTCGCGCCACAGCTTTTCAACCTATGCAAAAAATGATAATTTATTCATATATAAAACGCAAAGTAAGGCTTCTGGAATTTTGTCATAAATCACGAAATGGTAGGAGTAAAAAAAAAGGATACATTGCAAATGATAACTTGGGACGTCCTTAATTTAAATCTGCAAAGGACTTGGCTTTGCGACTTTTAGTTTTCGCGCCACAGCTTTTCAACCTATGCAAAAAATGATAATTTATTCATATATAAAACGCAAAGTAAGGCTACTGGAATTTTGTCATAACTCACGAAATGGTAGGAGGAAAAAAAAAAGATACATTGCAAATGATAACTTGGGATGTCCTTAATTCGAATCTGCAAAGAACTTGGATGTGCGACTTTTAGTTTTCGCGCCACAGCTTTTCAACCTATGCAAAAAATGATAATTTATTCATATATAAAATGCAAAGTAAGGCTTCTGGAATTTTGTCATAACTCACGAAATGGTAGGAGTAAAAATAAAAAATACATTGCAAATGATAACTTGGGATGTCCTTAATTCAAATCTGCAAGGAACTTGGATGTGCAACTTTTAGTTTTCGCGCCACAGCTTTTCAACCTATGCAAAAAATGATAATATATTCATATATAAAACGCAAAGTAAGGCTTCTGGAATTTTGTCATAAATCACGAAATGGTAGGAGTAAAAAAAAAGGATACATTGCAAATGATAACTTGGGATGTCCTTAATTTAAATCTGCAAAAGACTTGGCTGTGCAACTTTTAGTTTTCGCGCCACAGCTTTTCAACCTATGCAAAAAATGATAATTTATTCATATATAAAACGCAAAGTAAGGCTTCGGGAATTTTGTCATAACTCACGAAATGGTAGGAGAAAAAAAAAAGATACATTGCAAATGATAACTTGGGATGTCCTTAATTCGAATCTGCAAAGGACTTGGCTGTGCAACTTTTAGTTTTCGCGCCACAGCTTTTCAACCTATGCAAAAAATGATAATTTATTCATATATAAAACGCAAAGTAAGGCTTCTGGAATTTTGTCATAACTCACGAAATGGTAGGAGTAAAAAAAAAGATACATTGCAAATGATAACTTGGGATGTCCTTAATTTGAATCTGCAAAGAACTTGGATGTGTGACTTTTAGTTTTCGCGCCACAGCTTTTCAACCTATGCAAAAAATGATTATTTATTCATATATAAAACGCAAAGTAAGGCTTCTGGAATTTTGTCATAACTCACGAAATGGTAGGAGTAAAAAAAAAGATACATTGCAAATGATAACTTGGGATGTCCTTAATTTAAATCTGCAAAGAACTTGGATGTGTGACTTTTAGTTTTCGCGCCACAGCTTTTCAACCTATGCAAAAAATGATAATATATTCATATATAAAACGCAAAGTAAGGCTTCTGGAATTTTGTCATAAATCACGAAATGGTAATAGTAAAAAAAGAGGATACATTGCAAATGATAACTTGGGACGTCCTTAATTCAAATCTGCAAAAAACTTGGATGTGCGACTTTTAGTTTTCGCGCCACAGCTTTTCAACCTATGCAAAAAATGATAATTTATTCATATATAAAACGCAAAGTAAGGCTTCTGGAATTTTGTCATAAATCACGAAATGGTAGGAGTAAAAAAAAAGGATACATTGCAAATGATAACTTGGGATGTCCTTAATTCGAATCTGCAAAAGACTTGGCTGTGCAACTTTTAGTTTTCGCGCCACAGCTTTTCAACCTATGCAAAAAATGATAATTTATTCATATATAAAACGCAAAGTAAGGCTTCTGGAATTTTGTCATAACTCACGAAATGGTAGGAGTAAAAAAAAAGATACATTGCAAATGATAACTTGGGATGTCCTTAATTTGAATCTGCAAAGAACTTGGATGTGTGACTTTTAGTTTTCGCGCCACAGCTTTTCAACCTATGCAAAAAATGATTATTTATTCATATATAAAACGCAAAGTAAGGCTTCTGGAATTTTGTCATAACTCACGAAATGGTAGGAGTAAAAAAAAAGATACATTGCAAATGATAACTTGGGATGTCCTTAATTTAAATCTGCAAAGGACTTGGATGTGCGACTTTTAGTTTTCGCGCCACAGCTTTTCAACCTATGCAAAAAATGATAATTTATTCATATATAAAACGCAAAGTAAGGCTTCTGGAATTTTGTCATAAATCACGAAATGGTAGGAGTAAAAAAAAAGGATACATTGCAAATGATAACTTGGGATGTCCTTAATTTAAATCTGCAAAAGACTTGGCTGTGCAACTTTTAGTTTTCGCGCCACAGCTTTTCAACCTATGCAAAAAATGATAATTTATTCATATATAAAACGCAAAGTAAGGCTTCGGGAATTTTGTCATAACTCACGAAATGGTAGGAGAAAAAAAAAAGATACATTGCAAATGATAACTTGGGATGTCCTTAATTTGAATCTGCAAAGGACTTGGCTGTGCAACTTTTAGTTTTCGCGCCACAGCTTTTCAACCTATGCAAAAAATGATAATTTATTCATATATAAAACGCAAAGTAAGGCTTCTGGAATTTTGTCATAACTCACGAAATGGTAGGAGTAAAAAAAAAGATACATTGCAAATGATAACTTGGGATGTCCTTAATTTGAATCTGCAAAGAACTTGGATGTGTGACTTTTAGTTTTCGCGCCACAGCTTTTCAACCTATGCAAAAAATGATTATTTATTCATATATAAAACGCAAAGTAAGGCTTCTGGAATTTTGTCATAAATCACGAAATGGTAATAGTAAAAAAAGAGGATACATTGCAAATGATAACTTGGGACGTCCTTAATTCAAATCTGCAAAAAACTTGGATGTGCGACTTTTAGTTTTCGCGCCACAGCTTTTCAACCTATGCAAAAAATGATAATATATTCATATATAAAACGCAAAGTAAGGCTTCTGGAATTTTGTCATAAATCACGAAATGGTAATAGTAAAAAAAGAGGATACATTGCAAATGATAACTTGGGATGTCCTTAATTTGAATCTGCAAAGAACTTGGATGTGTGACTTTTAGTTTTCGCGCCACAGCTTTTCAACCTATGCAAAAAATGATAATTTATTCATATATAAAACGCAAAGTAAGGCTTCTGGAATTTTGTCATAACTCACGAAATGGTAGGAGTAAAAAAAAAGATACATTGCAAATGATAACTTGGGATGTCCTTAATTTAAATCTGCAAAGAACTTGGATGTGTGACTTTTAGTTTTCGCGCCACAGCTTTTCAACCTATGCAAAAAATGATAATATATTCATATATAAAACGCAAAGTAAGGCTTCTGGAATTTTGTCATAAATCACGAAATGGTAATAGTAAAAAAAGAGGATACATTGCAAATGATAACTTGGGACGTCCTTAATTCAAATCTGCAAAAAACTTGGATGTGCGACTTTTAGTTTTCGCGCCACAGCTTTTCAACCTATGCAAAAAATGATAATTTATTCATATATAAAACGCAAAGTAAGGCTTCTGGAATTTTGTCATAAATCACGAAATGGTAGGAGTAAAAAAAAAGGATACATTGCAAATGATAACTTGGGACGTCCTTAATTTAAATCTGCAAAGGACTTGGCTTTGCGACTTTTAGTTTTCGCGCCACAGCTTTTCAACCTATGCAAAAAATGATAATTTATTCATATATAAAACGCAAAGTAAGGCTACTGGAATTTTGTCATAACTCACGAAATGGTAGGAGGAAAAAAAAAAGATACATTGCAAATGATAACTTGGGATGTCCTTAATTCGAATCTGCAAAGAACTTGGATGTGCGACTTTTAGTTTTCGCGCCACAGCTTTTCAACCTATGCAAAAAATGATAATTTATTCATATATAAAATGCAAAGTAAGGCTTCTGGAATTTTGTCATAACTCACGAAATGGTAGGAGTAAAAATAAAAAATACATTGCAAATGATAACTTGGGATGTCCTTAATTCAAATCTGCAAGGAACTTGGATGTGCAACTTTTAGTTTTCGCGCCACAGCTTTTCAACCTATGCAAAAAATGATAATATATTCATATATAAAACGCAAAGTAAGGCTTCTGGAATTTTGTCATAAATCACGAAATGGTAGGAGTAAAAAAAAAGGATACATTGCAAATGATAACTTGGGATGTCCTTAATTTAAATCTGCAAAGGACTTGGTTGTGCGACTTTTAGTTTTCGCGCCACAGCTTTTCAACCTATGCAAAAAATGATAATTTATTCATATATAAAACGCAAAGTAAGGCTTCTGGAATTTTGTCATAACTCACGAAATGGTAGGAGTAAAAAAAAAGATACATTGCAAATGATAACTTGGGATGTCCCTAATTCGAATCTGCAAAGAACTTGGATGTGTGACTTTTAGTTTTCGCGCCACAGCTTTTCAACCTATGCAAAAAATGATAATTTATTCATATATAAAACGCAAAGTAAGGCTTCTGGAATTTTGTCATAACTCACGAAATGGTAGGAGTACAAAAAAAAGATACATTGCAAATGATAACTTGGGATGTCCTTAATTCAAATCTGCAAAGGACTTGGCTGTGCAACTTTTAGTTTTCGCGCCACAGCTTTTCAACCTATGCAAAAAATGATAATTTATTCATATATAAAACGCAAAGTAAGGCTTCTGGAATTTTGTCATAAATCACAAAATGGTAGGAGTAAAAAAAAAAGATACATTGCAAATGATAACTTGGGATGTCCTTAATTCGAATCTGCAAAGAACTTGGATGTGCGACTTTTAGTTTTCGCGCCACAGCTTTTCAACCTATGCAAAAAATGATAATATATTCATATATAAAACGCAAAGTAAGGCTTCTGGAATTTTGTCATAAATCACGAAATAGTAGGAGTAAAAAAAAAAGATACATTGCAAATGATAACTTGGGATGTCCTTAATTCGAATCTGCAAAGCACTTGGATGTGCGACTTTTAGTTTTCGCGCCACAGCTTTTCAACCTATGCAAAAAATGATAATTTATTCATATATAAAACGCAAAGTAAGGCTTCTGGAATTTTGTCATAACTCACGACATGGTAGGAGTAAAAAAAAAAGATACATTGCAAATGATAACTTGGGATGTCCTTAATTCGAATCTGCAAAGAATTTGGATGTGCAACTTTTAGTTTTCGCGCCACAGCTTTTCAACCTATGCAAAAAATGATAATTTATTCATATATAAAACGCAAAGTAAGGCTTCTGGAATTTTGTCATAAATCACGAAATGGTAGGAGTAAAAAAAAAAATACATTGCAAATGATAACTTGGGATGTCCTTAATTCAAATCTGCAAGGAACTTGGATGTGTGACTTTTAGTTTTCGCGCCACAGCTTTTCAACCTATGCAAAAAATGATAATTTATTCATATATAAAACGCAAAGTAAGGCTTCTGGAATTTTGTCATAAATCACGAAATGGTAGAAGTAAAAAAAAGGATACATTGCAAATGATAACGTGGGATGTCCTTAAATCGAATCTGCAAAGCACTTGGATGTGCGACTTTTAGTTTTCGCGCCACAGCTTTTCAACCTATGCAAAAAATGATAATTTATTCATATATAAAACGCAAAGTAAGGCTTCTGGAATTTTGTCATAACTCACGAAATGGTAGGAGTAAAAAAAAAAGATACATTGAAAATGATAACTTGGGATGTCCTTAATTCAAATCTGCAAAGGACTTGGCTGTGCAACTTTTAGTTTTCGCGCCACAGCTTTTCAACCTATGCAAAAAATGATAATTTATTCATATATAAAACGCAAAGTAAGGCTTCTGGAATTTTGTCATAACTCACGAAATGGTAGGAGTAAAAAAAAAAGATACATTGCAAATGATAACTTGGGATGTCCTTAATTTAAATCTGCAAAGGACTTGGCTGTGCAACTTTTAGTTTTCGCGCCACAGCTTTTCAACCTATGCAAAAAATGATAATTTATTCATATATAAAACGCAAAGTAAGGCTTCGGGAATTTTGTCATAACTCACGAAATGGTAGGAGAAAAAAAAAAGATACATTGCAAATGATAACTTGGGATGTCCTTAATTCGAATCTGCAAAGGACTTGGCTGTGCAACTTTTAGTTTTCGCGCCACAGCTTTTCAACCTATGCAAAAAATGATAATTTATTCATATATAAAACGCAAAGTAAGGCTTCTGGAATTTTGTCATAACTCACGAAATGGTAGGAGTAAAAAAAAAGATACATTGCAAATGATAACTTGGGATGTCCTCAATTTGAATCTGCAAAGAACTTGGATGTGTGACTTTTAGTTTTCGCGCCACAGCTTTTCAACCTATGCAAAAAATGATTATTTATTCATATATAAAACGCAAAGTAAGGCTTCTGGAAATTTGTCATAACTCACGAAATGGTAGGAGTAAAAAAAAAGATACATTGCAAATGATAACTTGGGATGTCCTTAATTTAAATCTGCAAAGGACTTGGATGTGCGACTTTTAGTTTTCGCGCCACAGCTTTTCAACCTATGCAAAAAATGATAATATATTCATATATAAAACGCAAAGTAAGGCTTCTGGAATTTTGTCATAAATCACGAAATGGTAGGAGTAAAAAAAAAGGATACATTGCAAATGATAACTTGGGACGTCCTTAATTCAAATCTGCAAAGGACTTGGCTGTGCGACTTTTAGTTTCCGCGCCACAGCTTTTCAACCTATGCAAAAAATGATAATTTATTCATATATAAAACGCAAAGTAAGGCTTCTGCAATTTTGTCATAACTCACGAAATGGTAGGAGTAAAAAAAAAGATACATTGCAAATGATAACTTGGGATGTCCTTAATTTAAATCTGCAAAGGACTTGGATGTGCGACTTTTAGTTTTCGCGCCACAGCTTTTCAACCTATGCAAAAAATGATAATATATTCATATATAAAACGCAAAGTAAGGCTTCTGGAATTTTGTCATAAATCACGAAATGGTAGGAGTAAAAAAAAAGGATACATTGCAAATGATAACTTGGGACGTCCTTAATTCAAATCTGCAAAGGACTTGGCTGTGCGACTTTTAGTTTTCGCGCCACAGCTTTTCAACCTATGCAAAAAATGATAATTTATTCATATATAAAACGCAAAGTAAGGCTTCTGGAATTTTGTCATAAATCACGAAATGGTAGGAGTAAAAAAAAAGATACATTGCAAATGATAACTTGGGATGTTTTTAATTTAAATCTGCAAAGGACTTGGCTGTGCAACTTTTAGTTTTCGCGCCACAGCTTTTCAACCTATGCAAAAAATGATAATTTATTCATATATAAAACGCAAAGTAAGGCTTCGGGAATTTTGTCATAACTCACGAAATGGTAGGAGAAAAAAAAAGATACATTGCAAATGATAACTTGGGATGTCCTTAATTCGAATCTGCAAAGGACTTGGCTGTGCAACTTTTAGTTTTCGCGCCACAGCTTTTCAACCTATGCAAAAAATGATAATTTATTCATATATAAAACGCAAAGTAAGGCTTCTGCAATTTTGTCATAACTCACGAAATGGTAGGAGTAAAAAAAAAGATACATTGCAAATGATAACTTGGCATGTCCTTAATTTGAATCTGCAAAGAACTTGGATGTGTGACTTTTAGTTTTCGCGCCACAGCTTTTCAACCTATGCAAAAAATGATAATATATTCATATATAAAACGCAAAGTAAGGCTTCTGGAATTTTGTCATAACTCACGAAATGGTAGGAGTAAAAAAAAAGATACATTGCAAATGATAACTTGGGATGTCCTTAATTCAAATCTGCAAAGAACTTGGATGTGCGACTTTTAGTTTTCGCGCCACAGCTTTTCAACCTATGCAAAAAATGATAATTTATTCATATATAAAACGCAAAGTAAGGCTTCTGGAATTTTGTCATAAATCACGAAATGGTAGGAGTAAAAAAAAAGGATACATTGCAAATGATAACTTGGGACGTCCTTAATTTAAATCTGCAAAGGACTTGGCTGTGCGACTTTTAGTTTTCGCGCCACAGCTTTTCAACCTATGCAAAAAATGATAATTTATTCATATATAAAACGCAAAGTAAGGCTACTGGAATTTTGTCATAACTCACGAAATGGTAGGAGTAAAAAAAAAAAGATACATTGCAAATGATAACTTGGGATGTCCTTAATTCGAATCTGCAAAGAACTTGGATGTGCGACTTTTAGTTTTCGCGCCACAGCTTTTCAACCTATGCAAAAAATGATAATTTATTCATATATCAAACGCAAAGTAAGGCTTCTGGAATTTTGTCATAACTCACAAAATGGTAAGAGTAAAAAAAAAAGATACATTGCAAATGAAAACTGGGGTTGTCCTTAATTCAAATCTGCAAGGAACTTGGATGTGCGACTTTTAGTTTTCGCGCCACAGCTTTTCAACCTATGCAAAAAATGATAATTTATTCATATATAAAACGCAAAGTAAGGCTTCTGGAATTTTGTCATAAATCACGAAATGGTAGGAGTAAAAAAAAAAGATACATTGCAAATGATAACTTGGGATGTCCTTAATTCAAATCTGCAAGGAACTTGGATGTGCAACTTTTAGTTTTCGCGCCACAGCTTTTCAACCTATGCAAAAAATGATAATATATTCATATATAAAACGCAAAGTAAGGCTTCTGGAATTTTGTCATAAATCACGAAATGGTAGGAGTAAAAAAAAAGGATACATTGCAAATGATAACTTGGGATGTCCTTAATTTAAATCTGCAAAGGACTTGGTTGTGCGACTTTTAGTTTTCGCGCCACAGCTTTTCAACCTATGCAAAAAATGATAATTTATTCATATATAAAACGCAAAGTAAGGCTTCTGGAATTTTGTCATAAATCACGAAATGGTAGGAGTAAAAAAAAAGATACATTGCAAATGAAAGCTTGGGATGTCCCTAATTCGAATCTGCAAAGGACTTGGCTGTGCAACTTTTAGTTTTCGCGCCACAGCTTTTCAACCTATGCAAAAAATGATAATTTATTCATATATAAAACGCAAAGTAAGGCTTCTGGAATTTTGTCATAAATCACGAAATGGTAGGAGTAAAAAAAAAAGATACATTGCAAATGATAACTTGGGATGTCCTTAATTCGAATCTGCAAAGAACTTGGATGTGCGACTTTTAGTTTTCGCGCCATAGCTTTTCAACCTATGCAAAAAATGATAATATATTCATATATAAAACGCAAAGTAAGGCTTCTGGAATTTTGTCATAAATCACGAAATAGTAGGAGTAAAAAAAAAGGATGCATTGCAAATGATAACTTGGGATGTCCTTAATTCGAATCTGCAAAGCACTTGGATGTGCGACTTTTAGTTTTCGCGCCACAGCTTTTCAACCTATGCAAAAAATGATAATTTATTCATATATAAAACGCAAAGTAAGGCTTCTGGAATTTTGTCATAACTCACGAAATGGTAGGAGTAAAAAAAAAAGATACATTGCAAATGATAACTTGGGATGTCCTTAATTCGAATCTGCAAAGAACTTGGATGTGCAACTTTTAGTTTTCGCGCCACAGCTTTTCAACCTATGCAAAAAATGATAATATATTCATATATAAAACGCAAAGTAAGGCTTCTGGAATTTTGTCATAAATCACGAAATGGTAGGAGTAAAAAAAAAGGATACATTGCAAATGATAACTTGGGATGTCCTTAATTTAAATCTGCAAAGGACTTGGTTGTGCGACTTTTAGTTTTCGCGCCACAGCTTTTCAACCTATGCAAAAAATGATAATTTATTCATATATAAAACGCAAAGTAAGGCTTCTGGAATTTTGTCATAACTCACGAAATGGTAGGAGTAAAAAAAAAGATACATTGCAAATGATAACTTGGGATGTCCCTAATTCGAATCTGCAAAGGACTTGGCTGTGCAACTTTTAGTTTTCGCGCCACAGCTTTTCAACCTATGCAAAAAATGATAATTTATTCATATATAAAACGCAAAGTAAGGCTTCTGGAATTTTGTCATAAATCACGAAATGGTAGGAGTAAAAAAAAAAGATACATTGCAAATGATAATTTGGGATGTCTTTAATTCGAATATGCAAAGAACTTGGATGTGCGACTTTTAGTTTTCGCGCCATAGCTTTTCAACCTATGCAAAAAATGATAATATATTCATATATAAAACGCAAAGTAAGGCTTCTGGAATTTTGTCATAAATCACGAAATAGTAGGAGTAAAAAAAAAGGATGCATTGCAAATGATAACTTGGGATGTCCCTAATTCGAATCTGCAAAGCACTTGGATGTGCGACTTTTAGTTTTCGCGCCACAGCTTTTCAACCTATGCAAAAAATGATAATTTATTCATATATAAAACGCAAAGTAAGGCTTCTGGAATTTTGTCATAACTCACGAAATGGTAGGAGTAAAAAAAAAAGATACATTGCAAATGATAACTTGGGATGTCCTTAATTCGAATCTGCAAAGAACTTGGATGTGCAACTTTTAGTTTTCGCGCCACAGCTTTTCAACCTATGCAAAAAATGATAATTTATTCATATATAAAACGCAAAGTAAGGCTTCTGGAATTTTGTCATAAATCACGAAATGGTAGGAGTAAAAAAAAAGATACATTGCAAATGATAACTTGGGACGTCCTTAATTTAAATCTGCAAAGGACTTGGCTGTGCGACTTTTAGTTTTCGCGTCACAGCTTTTCAACCTATGCAAAAAATGATAATTTATTCATATATAAAACGCAAAGTAAGGCTTCTGGAATTTTGTCATAACTCACGAAATGGTAGGAGTAAAAAAAAAGATACATTGCAAATGATAACTTGGGATGTCCTTAATTCAAATCTGCAAAGAACTTGGATGTGCGACTTTTAGTTTTCGCGCCACAGCTTTTCAACCTATGCAAAAAATGATAATATATTCATATATAAAACGCAAAGTAAGGCTTCTGGAATTTTGTCATAAATCACGAAATGGTAGGAGTAAAAAAAAGGATACATTGCAAATGATAACTTGGGATGTCCTTAATTTAAATCTGCAAAGGACTTGGTTGTGCGACTTTTAGTTTTCGCGCCACAGCTTTTCAACCTATGCAAAAAATGATAATTTATTCATATATAAAACGCAAAGTAAGGCTTCTGGAATTTTGTCATAACTCACGAAATGGTAGGAGTAAAAGAAAAGATACATTGCAAATGATAACTTGGGATGTCCCTAATTCGAATCTGCAAAGAACTTGGATGTGTGACTTTTAGTTTTCGCGCCACAGCTTTTCAACCTATGCAAAAAATGATAATTTATTCATATATAAAACGCAAAGTAAGGCTTCTGGAATTTTGTCATAACTCACGAAATGGTAGGAGTAAAAAAAAAAGATACATTGCAAATGATAACTTGGGATGTCCTTAATTCGAATCTGCAAAGGACTTGGCTGTGCAACTTTTAGTTTTCGCGCCACAGCTTTTCAACCTATGCAAAAAATGATAATTTATTCATATATAAAACGCAAAGTAAGGCTTCTGGAATTTTGTCATAACTCACGAAATGGTAGGAGTAAAAAAAAAAAGATACATTGCAAATGATAACTTGGGATGTCCTTAATTCGAATCTGCAAGGAACTTGGATGTGCGACTTTTAGTTTTCGCGCCACAGCTTTTCAACCTATGCAAAAAATGATAATTTATTCATATATAAAACGCAAAGTAAGGCTTCTGGAATTTTGTCATAAATCACGAAATGGTAGGAGTAAAAAAAAAGATACATTGCAAATGATAACTTGGGATGTCCTTAATTCAAATCTGCAAAGGACTTGGCTGTGCAACTTTTAGTTTTCGCGCCACAGCTTTTCAACCTATGCAAAAAATGATAATTTATTCATATATAAAACGCAAAGTAAGGCTTCTGGAATTTTGTCATAACTCACGAAATGGTAGGAGTAAAAAAAAAAAATACATTGCAAATGATAACTTGGGATGTCCTTAATTTAAATCTGCAAAGGACTTGGTTGTGCGACTTTTAGTTTTCGCGCCACAGCTTTTCAACCTATGCAAAAAATGATAATTTATTCATATATAAAACGCAAAGTAAGGCTTCTGGAATTTTGTCATAACTCACGAAATGGTAGGAGTAAAAAAAAAGATACATTGCAAATGATAACTTGGGATGTCCCTAATTCGAATCTGCAAAGAACTTGGATGTGTGACTTTTAGTTTTCGCGCCACAGCTTTTCAACCTATGCAAAAAATGATAATTTATTCATATATAAAACGCAAAGTAAGGCTTCTGGAATTTTGTCATAACTCACGAAATGGTAGGAGTAAAAAAAAAAGATACATTGCAAATGATAACTTGGGATGTCCTTAATTCAAATCTGCAAAGGACTTGGCTGTGCAACTTTTAGTTTTCGCGCCACAGCTTTTCAACCTATGCAAAAAATGATAATTTATTCATATATAAAACGCAAAGTAAGGCTTCTGGAATTTTGTCATAACTCACGAAATGGTAGGAGTAAAAAAAAAAGATACATTGCAAATGATAACTTGGGATGTCCTTAATTAAAATCTGCAAGGAACTTGGATGTGCGACTTTTAGTTTTCGCGCCACAGCTTTTCAACCTATGCAAAAAATGATAATTTATTCATATATAAAACGCAAAGTAAGGCTTCTGGAATTTTGTCATAAATCACGAAATGGTAGGAGTAAAAAAAAAGATACATTGCAAATGATAACTTGGGATGTCCTTAATTCAAATCTGCAAAGGACTTGGCTGTGCAACTTTTAGTTTTCGCGCCACAGCTTTTCAACCTATGCAAAAAAATGATAATTTATTCATATATAAAACGCAAAGTAAGGCTTCTGGAATTTTGTCATAACTCACGAAATGGTAGGAGTAAAAAAAAAAGTTACATTGCAAATGATAAATTGGGATGTCCTTAATTTAAATCTGCAAAAGACTTGGCTGTGCGACTTTTAGTTTTCGCGCCACAGCTTTTCAACCTATGCAAAAAATGATAATTTATTCATATATAAAACGCAAAGTAAGGCTTCTGGAATTTTGTCATAACTCACGAAATGGTAGGAGTAAAAAAAAAGGATACATTGCAAATGATAACTTGGGATGTCCTTAATTTAAATCTGCAAAGGACTTGGCTGTGCAACTTTTAGTTTTCGCGCCACAGCTTTTCAACCAATGCAAAAAATGATAATTTATTCATATATAAAACGCAAAGTAAGGCTTCTGGAATTTTGTCATAACTCACGAAATGGTAGAAGTAAAAAAAAAGATACATTGCAAATGATAACTTGGGATGTCCTTAATTTAAATCTGCAAAGGACTTGGCTGTGCGACTTTTAGTTTTCGCGCCACAGCTTTTCAACCTATGCAAAAAATGATAATTTATTCATATATAAAACGCAAAGTAAGGCTTCTGGAATTTTGTCATAACTCACGAAATGGTAGGAGTAAAAAAAAAGATACATTGCAAATGATAACTTGGGATGTCCTTAATTCAAATCTGCAAAGAACTTGGCTGTGTAACTTTTAGTTTTCGCGCCACAGCTTTTCAACCTATGCAAAAAATGATAATTTATTCATATATAAAACGCAAAGTAAGGCTTCTGGAATTTTGTCATAACTCACGAAATGGTAGGAGTAAAAAAAAGATACATTGCAAATGATAACTTGGGATATCCTTAATTCAAATCTGCAAGGAACTTGGATGTGTGACTTTTAGTTTTCGCGCCACAGCTTTTCAACCTATGCAAAAAATGATAATATATTCATATATAAAACGCAAAGTAAGGCTTCTGGAATTTTGTCATAAATCACGAAATGGTAGGAGTAAAAAAAAAGGATACATTGCAAATGATAACTTGGGATGTCCTTAATTCAAATCTGCAAAGGACTTGGCTGTGCAACTTTTAGTTTTCGCGCCACAGCTTTTCAACCTATGCAAAAAATGATAATTTATTCATATATAAAACGCAAAGTAAGGCTTCTGGAATTTTATCATAACTCACGAAATGGTAGGAGTAAAAAAAAAAGATACATTGCAAATGATAACTTGGGATGTCCTTAATTCGAATCTGCAAGGAACTTGGATGTGCGACTTTTAGTTTTCGCGCCACAGCTTTTCAACCTATGCAAAAAATGATAATTTATTCATATATAAAACGCAAAGTAAGGCTTCTGGAATTTTGTCATAAATCACGAAATGGTAGGAGTAAAAAAAAAGATACATTGCAAATGATAACTTGGGATGTCCTTAATTCAAATCTGCAAAGGACTTGGCTGTGCAACTTTTAGTTTTCGCGCCACAGCTTTTCAACCTATGCAAAAAATGATAATTTATTCATATATAAAACGCAAAGTAAGGCTTCTGGAATTTTGTCATAACTCACGAAATGGTAGGAGTAAAAAAAAAAATACATTGCAAATGATAACTTGGGATGTCCTTAATTCAAATCTGCAAAGAACTTGGATGTGCGACTTTTAGTTTTCGCGCCACAGCTTTTCAACCTATGCAAAAAATGATAATATATTCATATATAAAACGCAAAGTAAGGCTTCTGGAATTTTGTCATAAATCACGAAATGGTAGGAGTAAAAAAAAAAATACATTGCAAATGATAACTTGGGATGTCCTTAATTTAAATCTGCAAAGGACTTGGTTGTGCGACTTTTAGTTTTCGCGCCACAGCTTTTCAACCTATGCAAAAAATGATAATTTATTCATATATAAAACGCAAAGTAAGGCTTCTGGAATTTTGTCATAAATCACGAAATGGTAGGAGTAAAAAAAAAGATACATTGCAAATGATAACTTGGGATGTCCCTAATTCGAATCTGCAAAGAACTTGGATGTGTGACTTTTAGTTTTCGCGCCACAGCTTTTCAACCTATGCAAAAAATGATAATTTATTCATATATAAAACGCAAAGTAAGGCTTCTGGAATTTTGTCATAACTCACGAAATGGTAGGAGTAAAAAAAAAAGATACATTGCAAATGATAACTTGGGATGTCCTTAATTCAAATCTGCAAAGGACTTGGCTGTGCAACTTTTAGTTTTCGCGCCACAGCTTTTCAACCTATGCAAAAAATGATAATTTATTCATATATAAAACGCAAAGTAAGGCTTCTGGAATTTTGTCATAACTCACGAAATGGTAGGAGTAAAAAAAAAAGATACATTGCAAATGATAACCTGGGATGTCCTTAATTAAAATCTGCAAGGAACTTGGATGTGCGACTTTTAGTTTTCGCGCCACAGCTTTTCAACCTATGCAAAAAATGATAATTTATTCATATATAAAACGCAAAGTAAGGCTTCTGGAATTTTGTCATAAATCACGAAATGGTAGGAGTAAAAAAAAAGATACATTGCAAATGATAACTTGGGATGTCCTTAATTCAAATCTGCAAAGGACTTGGCTGTGCAACTTTTAGTTTTCGCGCCACAGCTTTTCAACCTATGCAAAAAATGATAATTTATTCATATATAAAACGCAAAGTAAGGCTTCTGGAATTTTGTCATAACTCACGAAATGGTAGGAGTAAAAAAAACAAATACATTGCAAATGATAAATTGGGATGTCCTTAATTTAAATCTGCAAAAGACTTGGCTGTGCGACTTTTAGTTTTCGCGCCACAGCTTTTCAACCTATGCAAAAAATGATAATTTATTCATATATAAAACGCAAAGTAAGGCTTCTGGAATTTTGTCATAACTCACGAAATGGTAGGAGTAAAAAAAAAGAATACATTGCAAATGATAACTTGGGATGTCCTTAATTTAAATCTGCAAAGGACTTGGCTGTGCGACTTTTAGTTTTCGCGCCACAGCTTTTCAACCTATGCAAAAAATGATAATTTATTCATATATAAAACAGTAGAGTAGATATGGGGTTTCTAACTCAAGGAGGTTTTTGTGCACAGCTTTTTTGTGCACAGCTTTTTTTGGATGACGTCATGAGCTTTTGTGCTTTTTTGGTGTGTGTAAAAGAATGTGTTGTTGTTTTGTTGTTGTTTGAGATGAAGAAAAAAAGAAAAAAATGTGATGTCGGTGGGATGGATGCGAACCTGAGACCTGTGGCATGATAGTCCGTAGCATATATCATTGAGCCACAGGGAATCTTAACATATGGTGATTATGTTGTGTGTATATAGGTATGACGAATTTTAGTTCGTATGTTATTAGAAGAAAAAAAAAAAGATTGTGAAATAGTTGTGATTAGATTTGAACCCGCAAATAAAAATGGAAAAATTTGTATGTATAATATTTTTATTCATTATGTGAACGAGAAATTTGACCGTGAATAAAGTTTCTGGGTCATTGTTATAGAATTTAGTATTTAAATTCTAAAACCATTGTTTATATTAATGAGCAGTGAAATCTCAATATTTGGCTTTAGATGGAGATGTTAATGTAGATTTTTTTAAATGTATGTATTTTTATGAATCAAAATGTATATTTATTTAAAAAGTCGCTTGTGTGTGTGTGTGTGTGTGTGTGTTTTGTTGTTTAATCAATGTTCTTTAATATAAAATTGAATATGAAGTTCACATTTCATAAGATAAAATATATATTATTTATTATTATTTTATCTTGATGATTTGGTGTGTGAATTGTTTATATATTAGAAATAAATTCCCTAACATTTTGGAATTCAGTTCTAAAAAAGTTGATCTATTAGAAGTTTTTATATGTATGTTCTTATATTTTGCATGCAATGATATCGCATATGTTTCTTTGTTTGGATACATGGTGATATTTCATGCCTGTTGAGGTAAAATATTATAATTTATGGACACCAAATGTAAATGTAAAAAATGACGGTCATTGACATCGTTGATAACTTTAAAAATCATCTGAAAACAATAAAAAACACTTGAACGTAATTTATTGGGGTAGGTCGTTTGCACAGTTTACAATAACAAATTTCTTTGTTAAAAGACATCTGGGAAGTCTCTCAATTTTTAATAAAAATAATTTAGTGAATATTTTTAATTTTTATTGTTTTTGAAAAATAAATAGGTACCTACTAGGGTTGCCAGGCGTCCTACTTTGACGAGGATTGTCCTCTTTACTTGAATAATGTCCTCTGTCCTCTTAAAGGCTTAAAAATCCTCTCGAAAATTAAGCTGAGGAAAATAACTTATAAAAGAATATTACTTCCTTATAAAAGCGCATTCTGAATTCAAAATGTGTTTAATAAGTTTATTGATATATCATTATTGTATATAAAAGAAAGAATTGAAAATAATATGTATATCTTTTACCCTGCTAGAAAAACCAAAAATTTAGTTTAGAAGAAAATTTTTCCAGATTTTGAAATTTTTCTTGAATTGATTGAATCTATGGAAATAAGTAATGATGACGAAAATCATTGATTCACTGTTTAATTTATATAACTTTATATTATTTTTTCTAAGTATAACTAGTAGTTCTGCTTACGTTGAACGAATAACACAAAAAAAGTGTATAGAATTCTACAACTATGTAAAAATGAAAAAAAATTAATTCAATGCGCTAAATCTAACGAAAAATATGTTTTAAAAAAATAAAAATATCGAATTTTTAATATGGGTAATCATAAGAATTTGTTCATTGTAACTAATACTTTTTTGTCATTCATATTTTGAACTTTTTTTGTTATGTTTTTTTTGAAATATGTACTTATATTTCCATTATAATTTTTTTTATTATAATAAATAACTTTGAGAAAAATCGAATCTTTTTTTTAAATTACGTATTAACGACATCTCGTTCTTTATCCTTTACACATTTAGAATATCCATCTAATGAAATCCAATACTATAAGCTAAACCAAATAATATTATCTTTGTCCTCGTGAAGATTTATAAAAATCTGCCAACCCTAGTACCTACATACATATGAATTTTATATATATTTTCGTTTTTTTTTTTTTTTTTTTTTTGTTTTTATTTTAATGACTAGTACTGGTAAAGTGCATGCTAATCTCAAATTTGAAAAATTCATGATGATTTCTTATATTAGCAAATGGAAATCATTATTTACTTTTTCAAATAATTACCAAATAAAATGAAGATTATTGTTATAAGTATACTTTTTTCTTTGATTCTTGTAAATACATGGCAGTGAATCATTTATACATAATATATGAATAAATATTATTCATAATCGTATATGTATATAGTCACATATTCCATTTCTCACGTAATATGTATGTATTGTATACCCAGTGGTGATATTTAACATTGATGACATTTTCCAATCATTTTCCAATCATTATTCGAAAAATGGGTTTTTTATTTTTAAAAAGGGAGTACATAAGAAAGAGAAATGTATTAATAATAACGTATTAAAATGAACTAACACATTAACATTAACATGAACACTAATATAACAGTAGCTTAGCATATATTAGAATTTTATTTTAAAAGAAACAATTAAATGTTTATTAAACAGTGGTGATTTTTTTAGAGAGAACATTAAAATTATCTATTGGGGTAGGCCGTGTACCTATTTGAGAATAATAAATTCTTTGTTAAAAGACATCTGGGCCCTGGGGAGTCTCAAATTGTTTAATAAATTTAATCAGGATAGAAATGTATAAAATAATTGGGTTTTTTTTTTTCAAATATTCAATAATATATTGAACATTTAATGTTATAAAATTGAAATGTAGAAAATTTTGAAATTTTTTATTATTTTTATTATTTCTATTATATTTACAAAAATTGTAGGTATTATAAAAATAAGTATTTTAGGTTTTTTTTCTTCTTTCCAGTTTTGATGACATCTAAAATAGATTAAAATGTTGAGGTAAAAGATAATTTATGAACACCAAATGTAGGTCAAATCACTTTCCAACAGTTAAAAATGACGGTCATTGACATCGCTGATAACTTTTAAAATCATCTGAAAACAATAAAACACTTGAACGTAATTTATTGGGTTAGGTCGTTTGCCCAATTGAGAAAAACAAATTTCTTTGTTAAAAGACATCTGGGAAGTCTCTCATTTTTTTAATAAAAATAGTTTAAGGGATATTTTTACTTTTTATTGTTTTGAAAAATTAGTAGGTATCTACATACATATGAATTTTATATATATTTTCATTTTTTATTTTTATGACTGGTACTGGTGAAGTATATGCTAATATCAAATTTTAAAAACTCATGCTGATTTCTTATATTAGTAAATGGAAATCATTATTTATTTTTTCAAATACAGTAGAATATCGATAATTTCACCTAATTTTAACTACCCTCGTTGAAATTACGGGGTAGTCGAAATTATCAAATACAAAATTTAAACTAAATATGTATGTATGGAAGTATAACGTACACATGAAATTAAAGAAAAATTAGTTTATTAATTTCTCAATTTTTATTTAACGCAAAAAATCAAAAATAAAATCTTTTACAAATCATATCAAATTTTGATTTTTTTTTTTTTTTTTTGCGATTTAACATGTTTAAACATTTTTTATGCGTAAATTCATGTATAAATTATGGCTGTTGAAATTATAGAGTAAGAAAAATATCAAAATGAAAGAATTCCTGTCAAAATTGAAATTGTAGAATACATAATGCTAAGGATAAAACTGTTGAAAAGATCGAATTTGGAATTTTTGGGTAGTGAAATTATTGAGATTCTACTTACCAAATAAAATGAAGATTATTGTTATAAGTATACTTTTTTCTTTGATTCTTGTTAATAGGTATATGGTAGTGAATCATTTATACATAATATATATATTTATACATATTAGCTACTATCCTTTATAATATTCCATTTATCTATCACATAATATGTACATATGTACTGTATAATACCCCAGTTGCGATTTTTAACATTGATGACATATTCCAATCTTTATATGAAAAATGGGTTTTATTTTAAAAAGGAGAGTAAGAAAGAAAAAATATATTAATAATAACGAATTAAAAATGAACTAACACATTAACATTAACATGAACACTAATATCACAGTGGTTTAGCATATATTGGAATTTTATTTTAAAAGCAACAATTAAATGTTTATAAAACAGTGACGATTATAAAGAGAGAACATTAAAATTTATATGATAATAGTAAAATATTTGCTTTCATAATTATAAACAAATAATTAATAAGAGTTCAATAATTTACGACAGCATATATATATCGACCATTCCACGCAAGCTGTAACATTATACCTAACAATTTTTCATTTTTTTAAATTTCTTTATTTTCCCGTCCGTCTTGCATGGAATGGGTGTTATGTATAAACTGCAAAGTTCTATAAAATCTAATTATTATAAACACGATCATAAGGATAAGCATCTAATATGTAAACGAATACCGATAAATAATAAGATTTCTCTATAATAATAAAATAATCTTGAATAATAATCATTCAATTGTGTTTGTAGTTTTAAATTTGTTTACTTGTATTTGGTGTTTTTTTTTTTTAATTGTTAATTCTATAATATTATATGTATAGTAATAATAAGCATCAACAGATCTGCAAGTAAGTATACAAATTTTAGTATATAAATAAGAAATTTTTTGGTTAAAGTTTAATTTTAAAGAAAATGGACCCGGATCAGCAGCTAATTAATAACATCGAGGGAATATTAAGAGCTCCACGTAGGGCTCCACCTGGTATTGAGTGGCCTACGTTGGAAGAAGACATTTACGATATTGTCAATAAAAACTCGGGTCTAGTGATTCTTCTAAAACAGGACCAAGATATCAGGTGGTATAGATATGGGAGATTAATCATTAATAGTGATATAATGGAGATGGTAAGAACATTTATTATTATTATATAAAATAAATATTTAAAATATGTATATCTATTTATTATTTTCATTTTTTCTCTCATTTCAGAAATTTGTGGAAAATATTGAAGCGAACGGACATAAAGTCATCGTTTTCATATCAACAATTAATAATATAATAGAATAAAAATTTTATGTACAATGATTTATTAATTAATTATAATGATTTAATAAATTATTTAAAATTTATTTTTATTTTGAAAACAAAATGTATGGTTTTATGTTTTTTCTAAAAAATGATTGGTTTTATTTTTGAAAACGCTTGATTTAACTTTTATGTGAAAAAAAAAAAAAAAAAAAAAAAAAAAAAAAAAAAAAAACACACACAAACATGGGCAATTTTTCCTAATGATTGTAAATTGACTGAATCATTCTGATTTTATTCTCTTGTGTTTAAATAATAATCAGTATTAGATGTTATATCTAAAAAAATTGTATCTCAATTTCCACAAGTATCAATAATTTTGTTTACTTTTCAGGGTACCCTTTTTAAAAAATCTATATCATAATAAATTTTGTTATTCCAGCAAAAAAAAAAAAAAAAAAAAAAAAAACAAAAGGCTTCATTGTTTCAATTAAGAGATTTTTAGTATATGCGAATTGTATTTTGTATATTGTATTGCAGTACAATCAAAAATATTTGATTTGCAAAAAATTAATTATTTAAGATTTTTCTTAATACATGCAATTATGAACACACATAATATTATGTTTTGTCAAAATTTTATTCTCTGTAAAATGATAACTATATTGTTAATATTATTAAAATATATAGTTCTTATTGATTTTTTAAATTCAATAAGATATACGCGTACATACTCATATATTTTGATAAAAGTTGCATGAGTTTTTTTATTTCATGCTATAGTATTTTTAAAAAGAAGGAGACATTCACAGGTAAATGTTCTATGATATGATGCTAATTTCACTTTAATCATATAAAGTAATGAAATAAAATAGAATCTAATAATAAGAAAATTGAATAGATTCTGATTTGTATGAATGACCTGTTTTAATTGTTTTATATACTGTTTTAGAGCTGTTAAAAGACCTGTTCAAGCTGTTTAAAAACCTGTTCAAGCTGTTAAAAGACCTGTTCAATCTGTTAAAAGACCTGTTCAAGCTGTTTAAAGACCTGTTCAAGCTGTTAAAAGACCTGTTCAATCTGTTAAAAGACCTGTTCAAGCTGTTTAAAGACCTGTTCGAGCTGTTTAAAGACCTGTTCGAGCTGTTTAAAGACCTGTTCGAGCTGTTTAAAGACCTGTTCAAGCTGTTAAAAGACCTGTTCAAGCTGTTTAAAGACCTGTTCAAGCCAAGCTGTTAAAAGACCTGTTCAATCTGTTAAAAGACCTGTTCAAGCTGTTTAAAGACCTGTTCAAGCTGTTAAAAGACCTGTTCAATCTGTTAAAAGACCTGTTCAAGCTGTTTAAAGACCTGTTCGAGCTGTTTAAAGACCTGTTCGAGCTGTTTAAAGACCTGTTCGAGCTGTTTAAAGACCTGTTCAAGCTGTTTAAAGACCTGTTCAAGCTGTTTAAAGACCTGTTCAAGCTGTTTAAAGACCTGTTGAAGCTGTTTCAGAGCTGTTTAAAGACCTGTTCAAGCTGTTTAAAGACCTGTTCGAGCTGTTTAAAGACCTGTTCGAGCTGTTTAAAGACCTGTTCGAGCTGTTTAAAGACCTGTTCAAGCTGTTTAAAGACCTGTTCAAGCTGTTTAAAGACCTGTTCAAGCTGTTTAAAGACCTGTTCAAGCTGTTTCAGAGCTGTTTAAAGACCTGTTCAAGCTGTTTAAAGACCTGTTCAAGCTGTTTAAAGACCTGTTCAAGCTGTTTAAAGACCTGTTCAAGCTGTTTAAAGACCTGTTCAAGCTGTTTAAAGACCTGTTCAAGCTGTTTAAAGACCTGTTCAAGCTGTTTTAGAGCTGTTTAAAGACCTGTTCAAGCTGTTCCAGACCTGTTTAAAGACCTGTTCAAGCTGTTTAAAGACCTGTTCAAGTCATAAGTTGATTAAATTGTGTGTTATAAAATTCTTTCCCCAAATCTGTTTGTAAATTTTTTGGTGATGTTTGTGTTATGTTAAATATATTATTCATTGCTTCAGTAACATCTTTAGCATTTTTTGTTTTAACAGGGTGTACCCAAGCTGATTTAGTTGAAATGGGAAATTACTCTTCATTTAACAAAAATTATAAATATTTATTAACTGTAATTGATACTTTCTCAAAATACGCTTGGGTACACCCTGTTAAAACAAAAAATGCTAAAGATGTTACTGAAGCAATGAATAATATATTTAACATAACACAAACATCACCAAAAAATTTACAAACAGATTTGGGGAAAGAATTTTATAACACACAATTTAATCAACTTATGACTTGAACAGGTCTTTAAACAGCTTGAACAGGTCTTTAAACAGGTCTGGAACAGCTTGAACAGGTCTTTAAACAGCTCTAAAACAGCTTGAACAGGTCTTTAAACAGCTTGAACAGGTCTTTAAACAGCTTGAACAGGTCTTTAAACAGCTTGAACAGGTCTTTAAACAGCTTGAACAGGTCTTTAAACAGCTTGAACAGGTCTTTAAACAGCTTGAACAGGTCTTTAAACAGCTCTGAAACAGCTTGAACAGGTCTTTAAACAGCTTGAACAGGTCTTTAAACAGCTTGAACAGGTCTTTAAACAGCTTGAACAGGTCTTTAAACAGCTCGAACAGGTCTTTAAACAGCTCGAACAGGTCTTTAAACAGCTCGAACAGGTCTTTAAACAGCTTGAACAGGTCTTTAAACAGCTCTGAAACAGCTTCAACAGGTCTTTAAACAGCTTGAACAGGTCTTTAAACAGCTTGAACAGGTCTTTAAACAGCTTGAACAGGTCTTTAAACAGCTCGAACAGGTCTTTAAACAGCTCGAACAGGTCTTTAAACAGCTCGAACAGGTCTTTAAACAGCTTGAACAGGTCTTTTAACAGATTGAACAGGTCTTTTAACAGCTTGAACAGGTCTTTAAACAGCTTGAACAGGTCTTTTAACAGATTGAACAGGTCTTTTAACAGATTGAACAGGTCTTTTAACAGCTTGAACAGGTCTTTTAACAGCTTGAACAGGTCTTTAAACAGCTCGAACAGGTCTTTAAACAGCTCGAACAGGTCTTTAAACAGCTCGAACAGGTCTTTAAACAGCTTGAACAGGTCTTTTAACAGATTGAACAGGTCTTTTAACAGCTTGAACAGGTCTTTAAACAGCTTGAACAGGTCTTTTAACAGATTGAACAGGTCTTTTAACAGCTTGAACAGGTTTTTAAACAGCTTGAACAGGTCTTTTAACAGCTCTAAAACAGTATATAAAACAATTAAAACAGGTCATTCATACAAATCAGAATCTATTCAATTTTCTTATTATTAGATTCTATTTTATTTCTTTTATATAATAATAATAAATGTTCTTACCATCTCCATTATATCACTATTAATGATTAATCTCCCATATCTATACCACCTGATATCTTGGTCCTGTTTTAGAAGAATCACTAGACCCGAGTTTTTATTGACAATATCGTAAATGTCTTCTTCCAACGTAGGCCACTCAATACCAGGTGGAGCCCTACGTGGAGCTCTTAATATTCCCTCGATGTTATTAATTAGCTGCTGATCCGGGTCCATTTTCTTTAAAATTAAACTTTAACCAAAAAATTTCTTATTTATATACTAAAATTTGTATACTTACTTGCAGATCTGTTGATGCTTATTATTACTATACATATAATATTACAGAATTAACAATTAAAAAAAAAAACACCAAATACAAGTAAACAAATTTAAAACTACAAACACAATTGAATGATTATTATTCAAGATTATTTTATTATTATAGAGAAATCTTATTATTTATCGGTATTCGTTTACATATTAGATGCTTATCCTTATGATCGTGTTTATAATAATTAGATTTTATAGAACTTTGCAGTTTATACATAACACCCATTCCATGCAAGACGGACGGGAAAATAAAGAAATTTAAAAAAATGAAAAATTGTTAGGTATAATGTTACAGCTTGCGTGGAATGGTCGATATATATATGCTGTCGTAAATTATTGAACTCTTATTAATTATTTGTTTATAATTATGAAAGCAAATATTTTACTATTATCATATAAATTTTAATGTTCTCTCTTTATAATCGTCACTGTTTTATAAACATTTAATTGTTGCTTTTAAAATAAAATTCCAATATATGCTAAACCACTGTGATATTAGTGTTCATGTTAATGTTAATGTGTTAGTTCATTTTTAATTCGTTATTATTAATATATTTTTTCTTTCTTACTCTCCTTTTTAAAATAAAACCCATTTTTCATATAAAGATTGGAATATGTCATCAATGTTAAAAATCGCAACTGGGGTATTATACAGTACATATGTACATATTATGTGATAGATAAATGGAATATTATAAAGGATAGTAGCTAATATGTATAAATATATATATTATGTATAAATGATTCACTACCATATACCTATTAACAAGAATCAAAGAAAAAAGTATACTTATAACAATAATCTTCATTTTATTTGGTAAGTAGAATCTCAATAATTTCACTACCCGAAAATTCCAAATTCGATCTTTTCAACAGTTTTATCCTTAGCATTATGTATTCTACAATTTCAATTTTGACAGGAATTCTTTCATTTTGATATTTTTCTTACTCTATAATTTCAACAGCCATAATTTATACATGAATTTACGCATAAAAAATGTTTAAACATGTTAAATCGCAAAAAAAAAAAAAAAAATCAAAATTTGATATGATTTGTAAAAGATTTTATTTTTGATTTTTTGCGTTAAATAAAAATTGAGAAATTAATAAACTAATTTTTCTTTAATTTCATGTGTACGTTATACTTCCATACATACATATTTAGTTTAAATTTTGTATTTGATAATTTCGACTACCCCGTAATTTCAACGAGGGTAGTTAAAATTAGGTGAAATTATCGATATTCTACTGTATTTGAAAAAATAAATAATGATTTCCATTTACTAATATAAGAAATCAGCATGAGTTTTTAAAATTTGATATTAGCATATACTTCACCAGTACCAGTCATAAAAATAAAAAATGAAAATATATATAAAATTCATATGTATGTAGATACCTACTAATTTTTCAAAACAATAAAAAGTAAAAATATCCCTTAAACTATTTTTATTAAAAAAATGAGAGACTTCCCAGATGTCTTTTAACAAAGAAATTTGTTTTTTCAATTGGGCAAACGACCTAACCCAATAAATTACGTTCAAGTGTTTTATTGTTTTCAGATGATTTTAAAAGTTATCAGCGATGTCAATGACCGTCATTTTTAACTGTTGGAAAGTGATTTGACCTACATTTGGTGTTCATAAATTATCTTTTACCTCAACATTTTAATCTATTTTAGATGTCATCAAAACTGGAAAGAAGAAAAAAAACCTAAAATACTTATTTTTATAATACCTACAATTTTTGTAAATATAATAGAAATAATAAAAATAATAAAAAATTTCAAAATTTTCTACATTTCAATTTTATAACATTAAATGTTCAATATATTATTGAATATTTGAAAAAAAAAAAAAACCAATTATTTTATACATTTCTATCCTGATTAAATTTATTAAACAATTTGAGACTCCCCAGGGCCCAGATGTCTTTTAACAAAGAATTTATTATTCTCAAATAGGTACACGGCCTACCCCAATAGATAATTTTAATGTTCTCTCTAAAAAAATCACCACTGTTTAATAAACATTTAATTGTTTCTTTTAAAATAAAATTCTAATATATGCTAAGCTACTGTTATATTAGTGTTCATGTTAATGTTAATGTGTTAGTTCATTTTAATACGTTATTATTAATACATTTCTCTTTCTTATGTACTCCCTTTTTAAAAATAAAAAACCCATTTTTCGAATAATGATTGGAAAATGATTGGAAAATGTCATCAATGTTAAATATCACCACTGGGTATACAATACATACATATTACGTGAGAAATGGAATATGTGACTATATACATATACGATTATGAATAATATTTATTCATATATTATGTATAAATGATTCACTGCCATGTATTTACAAGAATCAAAGAAAAAAGTATACTTATAACAATAATCTTCATTTTATTTGGTAATTATTTGAAAAAGTAAATAATGATTTCCATTTGCTAATATAAGAAATCATCATGAATTTTTCAAATTTGAGATTAGCATGCACTTTACCAGTACTAGTCATTAAAATAAAAACAAAACAAAAAAAAAAAAAAAAACGAAAATATATATAAAATTCATATGTATGTAGGTACTAGGGTTGGCAGATTTTTATAAATCTTCACGAGGACAAAGATAATATTATTTGGTTTAGCTTATAGTATTGGATTTCATTAGATGGATATTCTAAATGTGTAAAGGATAAAGAACGAGATGTCGTTAATACGTAATTTAAAAAAAAGATTCGATTTTTCTCAAAGTTATTTATTATAATAAAAAAAATTATAATGGAAATATAAGTACATATTTCAAAAAAAACATAACAAAAAAAGTTCAAAATATGAATGACAAAAAAGTATTAGTTACAATGAACAAATTCTTATGATTACCCATATTAAAAATTCGATATTTTTATTTTTTTAAAACATATTTTTCGTTAGATTTAGCGCATTGAATTAATTTTTTTTCATTTTTACATAGTTGTAGAATTCTATACACTTTTTTTGTGTTATTCGTTCAACGTAAGCAGAACTACTAGTTATACTTAGAAAAAATAATATAAAGTTATATAAATTAAACAGTGAATCAATGATTTTCGTCATCATTACTTATTTCCATAGATTCAATCAATTCAAGAAAAATTTCAAAATCTGGAAAAATTTTCTTCTAAACTAAATTTTTGGTTTTTCTAGCAGGGTAAAAGATATACATATTATTTTCAATTCTTTCTTTTATATACAATAATGATATATCAATAAACTTATTAAACACATTTTGAATTCAGAATGCGCTTTTATAAGGAAGTAATATTCTTTTATAAGTTATTTTCCTCAGCTTAATTTTCGAGAGGATTTTTAAGCCTTTAAGAGGACAGAGGACATTATTCAAGTAAAGAGGACAATCCTCGTCAAAGTAGGACGCCTGGCAACCCTAGTAGGTACCTATTTATTTTTCAAAAACAATAAAAATTAAAAATATTCACTAAATTATTTTTATTAAAAATTGAGAGACTTCCCAGATGTCTTTTAACAAAGAAATTTGTTATTGTAAACTGTGCAAACGACCTACCCCAATAAATTACGTTCAAGTGTTTTTTATTGTTTTCAGATGATTTTTAAAGTTATCAACGATGTCAATGACCGTCATTTTTTACATTTACATTTGGTGTCCATAAATTATAATATTTTACCTCAACAGGCATGAAATATCACCATGTATCCAAACAAAGAAACATATGCGATATCATTGCATGCAAAATATAAGAACATACATATAAAAACTTCTAATAGATCAACTTTTTTAGAACTGAATTCCAAAATGTTAGGGAATTTATTTCTAATATATAAACAATTCACACACCAAATCATCAAGATAAAATAATAATAAATAATATATATTTTATCTTATGAAATGTGAACTTCATATTCAATTTTATATTAAAGAACATTGATTAAACAACAAAACACACACACACACACACACACACAAGCGACTTTTTAAATAAATATACATTTTGATTCATAAAAATACATACATTTAAAAAAATCTACATTAACATCTCCATCTAAAGCCAAATATTGAGATTTCACTGCTCATTAATATAAACAATGGTTTTAGAATTTAAATACTAAATTCTATAACAATGACCCAGAAACTTTATTCACGGTCAAATTTCTCGTTCACATAATGAATAAAAATATTATACATACAAATTTTTCCATTTTTATTTGCGGGTTCAAATCTAATCACAACTATTTCACAATCTTTTTTTTTTTCTTCTAATAACATACGAACTAAAATTCGTCATACCTATATACACACAACATAATCACCATATGTTAAGATTCCCTGTGGCTCAATGATATATGCTACGGACTATCATGCCACAGGTCTCAGGTTCGCATCCATCCCACCGACATCACATTTTTTTCTTTTTTTCTTCATCTCAAACAACAACAAAACAACAACACATTCTTTTACACACACCAAAAAAGCACAAAAGCTCATGACGTCATCCAAAAAAAGCTGTGCACAAAAAAGCTGTGCACAAAAACCTCCTTGAGTTAGAAACCCCATATCTACTCTACTTAAAACGCAAAGTAAGGCTTCTGGAATTTTGTCATAACTCACGAAATGGTAGGAGTAAAAAAAAAGATACATTGCAAATGATAACTTGGGATGTCCTTAATTCAAATCTGCAAAGAACTTGGCTGTGTAACTTTTAGTTTTCGCGCCACAGCTTTTCAACCTATGCAAAAAATGATAATTTATTCATATATAAAACGCAAAGTAAGGCTTCTGGAATTTTGTCATAACTCACGAAATGGTAGGAGTAAAAAAAAGATACATTGCAAATGATAACTTGGGATGTCCTTAATTCAAATCTGCAAGGAACTTGGATGTGTGACTTTTAGTTTTCGCGCCACAGCTTTTCAACCTATGCAAAAAATGATAATATATTCATATATAAAACGCAAAGTAAGGCTTCTGGAATTTTGTCATAAATCACGAAATGGTAGGAGTAAAAAAAAAGGATACATTGCAAATGATAACTTGGGATGTCCTTAATTCAAATCTGCAAAGGACTTGGCTGTGCGACTTTTAGTTTTCGCGCCACAGCTTTTCAACCTATGCAAAAAATGATAATTTATTCATATATAAAACGCAAAGTAAGGCTTCCGGAATTTTGTCATAACTCACGAAATGGTAGGAGTAAAAAAAAAAGATACATTGCAAATGATAACTTGGGATGTCCTTAATTCAAATCTGCAAGGAACTTGGATGTGTGACTTTTAGTTTTCGCGCCACAGCTTTTCAATCTATGCAAAAAATGATAATATATTCATGTATAAAACGCAAAGTAAGGCTTCTGGAATTTTGTCATAAATCACGAAATGGTAGGAGTAAAAAAAAAGATACATTGCAAATGATAACTTGGGATGTCCTTAATTCAAATCTGCAAAGGACTTGGCTGTGCAACTTTTAGTTTTCGCGCCACAGCTTTTCAACCTATGCAAAAAATGATAATTTATTCATATATAAAACGCAAAGTAAGGCTTCTGGAATTTTGTCATAACTCACGAAATGGTAGGAGTAAAAAAAAAAATACATTGCAAATGATAACTTGGGATGTCCTTAATTCGAATCTGCAAAGAACTTGGATGTGCGACTTTTAGTTTTCGCGCCACAGCTTTTCAACCTATGCAAAAAATGATAATTTATTCATATATAAAACGCAAAGTAAGGCTTCTGGAATTTTGTCATAAATCACGAAATGGTAGGAGTAAAAAAAAAAGATACATTGCAAATGATAACTTGGGATGTCCTTAATTCAAATCTGCAAGGAACTTGGATGTGCAACTTTTAGTTTTCGCGCCACAGCTTTTCAACCTATGCAAAAAATGATAATATATTCATATATAAAACGCAAAGTAAGGCTTCTGGAATTTTGTCATAAATCACGAAATGGTAGGAGTAAAAAAAAAGGATACATTGCAAATGATAACTTGGGATGTCCTTAATTTAAATCTGCAAAGGACTTGGTTGTGCGACTTTTAGTTTTCGCGCCACAGCTTTTCAACCTATGCAAAAAATGATAATTTATTCATATATAAAACGCAAAGTAAGGCTTCTGGAATTTTGTCATAACTCACGAAATGGTAGGAGTAAAAAAAAAGATACATTGCAAATGAAAGCTTGGGATGTCCCTAATTCGAATCTGCAAAGGACTTGGCTGTGCAACTTTTAGTTTTCGCGCCACAGCTTTTCAACCTATGCAAAAAATGATAATTTATTCATATATAAAACGCAAAGTAAGGCTTCTGGAATTTTGTCATAAATCACGAAATGGTAGGAGTAAAAAAAAAAGATACATTGCAAATGATAACTTGGGATGTCCTTAATTCGAATCTGCAAAGAACTTGGATGTGCGACTTTTAGTTTTCGCGCCATAGCTTTTCAACCTATGCAAAAAATGATAATATATTCATATATAAAACGCAAAGTAAGGCTTCTGGAATTTTGTCATAAATCACGAAATAGTAGGAGTAAAAAAAAAGGATGCATTGCAAATGATAACTTGGGATGTCCTTAATTCGAATCTGCAAAGCACTTGGATGTGCGACTTTTAGTTTTCGCGCCACAGCTTTTCAACCTATGCAAAAAATGATAATTTATTCATATATAAAACGCAAAGTAAGGCTTCTGGAATTTTGTCATAACTCACGAAATGGTAGGAGTAAAAAAAAAAGATACATTGCAAATGATAACTTGGGATGTCCTTAATTCGAATCTGCAAAGAACTTGGATGTGCAACTTTTAGTTTTCGCGCCACAGCTTTTCAACCTATGCAAAAAATGATAATATATTCATATATAAAACGCAAAGTAAGGCTTCTGGAATTTTGTCATAAATCACGAAATGGTAGGAGTAAAAAAAAAGGATACATTGCAAATGATAACTTGGGATGTCCTTAATTTAAATCTGCAAAGGACTTGGTTGTGCGACTTTTAGTTTTCGCGCCACAGCTTTTCAACCTATGCAAAAAATGATAATTTATTCATATATAAAACGCAAAGTAAGGCTTCTGGAATTTTGTCATAACTCACGAAATGGTAGGAGTAAAAAAAAAGATACATTGCAAATGATAACTTGGGATGTCCCTAATTCGAATCTGCAAAGGACTTGGCTGTGCAACTTTTAGTTTTCGCGCCACAGCTTTTCAACCTATGCAAAAAATGATAATTTATTCATATATAAAACGCAAAGTAAGGCTTCTGGAATTTTGTCATAAATCACGAAATGGTAGGAGTAAAAAAAAAAGATACATTGCAAATGATAACTTGGGATGTCTTTAATTCGAATATGCAAAGAACTTGGATGTGCGACTTTTAGTTTTCGCGCCATAGCTTTTCAACCTATGCAAAAAATGATAATATATTCATATATAAAACGCAAAGTAAGGCTTCTGGAATTTTGTCATAAATCACGAAATAGTAGGAGTAAAAAAAAAGGATGCATTGCAAATGATAACTTGGGATGTCCTTAATTCGAATCTGCAAAGCACTTGGATGTGCGACTTTTAGTTTTCGCGCCACAGCTTTTCAACCTATGCAAAAAATGATAATTTATTCATATATAAAACGCAAAGTAAGGCTTCTGGAATTTTGTCATAACTCACGAAATGGTAGGAGTAAAAAAAAAAGATACATTGCAAATGATAACTTGGGATGTCCTTAATTCGAATCTGCAAAGAACTTGGATGTGCAACTTTTAGTTTTCGCGCCACAGCTTTTCAACCTATGCAAAAAATGATAATTTATTCATATATAAAACGCAAAGTAAGGCTTCTGGAATTTTGTCATAAATCACGAAATGGTAGGAGTAAAAAAAAAGATACATTGCAAATGATAACTTGGGACGTCCTTAATTTAAATCTGCAAAGGACTTGGCTGTGCGACTTTTAGTTTTCGCGTCACAGCTTTTCAACCTATGCAAAAAATGATAATTTATTCATATATAAAACGCAAAGTAAGGCTTCTGGAATTTTGTCATAACTCACGAAATGGTAGGAGTAAAAAAAAAGATACATTGCAAATGATAACTTGGGATGTCCTTAATTCAAATCTGCAAAGAACTTGGATGTGCGACTTTTAGTTTTCGCGCCACAGCTTTTCAACCTATGCAAAAAATGATAATATATTCATATATAAAACGCAAAGTAAGGCTTCTGGAATTTTGTCATAAATCACGAAATGGTAGGAGTAAAAAAAAGGATACATTGCAAATGATAACTTGGGATGTCCTTAATTTAAATCTGCAAAGGACTTGGTTGTGCGACTTTTAGTTTTCGCGCCACAGCTTTTCAACCTATGCAAAAAATGATAATTTATTCATATATAAAACGCAAAGTAAGGCTTCTGGAATTTTGTCATAACTCACGAAATGGTAGGAGTAAAAAAAAAGATACATTGCAAATGATAACTTGGGATGTCCCTAATTCGAATCTGCAAAGAACTTGGATGTGTGACTTTTAGTTTTCGCGCCACAGCTTTTCAACCTATGCAAAAAATGATAATTTATTCATATATAAAACGCAAAGTAAGGCTTCTGGAATTTTGTCATAACTCACGAAATGGTAGGAGTAAAAAAAAAAAGATACATTGCAAATGATAACTTGGGATGTCCTTAATTCGAATCTGCAAGGAACTTGGATGTGCGACTTTTAGTTTTCGCGCCACAGCTTTTCAACCTATGCAAAAAATGATAATTTATTCATATATAAAACGCAAAGTAAGGCTTCTGGAATTTTGTCATAAATCACGAAATGGTAGGAGTAAAAAAAAAGATACATTGCAAATGATAACTTGGGATGTCCTTAATTCAAATCTGCAAAGGACTTGGCTGTGCAACTTTTAGTTTTCGCGCCACAGCTTTTCAACCTATGCAAAAAATGATAATTTATTCATATATAAAACGCAAAGTAAGGCTTCTGGAATTTTGTCATAACTCACGAAATGGTAGGAGTAAAAAAAAAAAATACATTGCAAATGATAACTTGGGATGTCCTTAATTTAAATCTGCAAAGGACTTGGTTGTGCGACTTTTAGTTTTCGCGCCACAGCTTTTCAACCTATGCAAAAAATGATAATTTATTCATATATAAAACGCAAAGTAAGGCTTCTGGAATTTTGTCATAACTCACGAAATGGTAGGAGTAAAAAAAAAGATACATTGCAAATGATAACTTGGGATGTCCCTAATTCGAATCTGCAAAGAACTTGGATGTGTGACTTTTAGTTTTCGCGCCACAGCTTTTCAACCTATGCAAAAAATGATAATTTATTCATATATAAAACGCAAAGTAAGGCTTCTGGAATTTTGTCATAACTCACGAAATGGTAGGAGTAAAAAAAAAAGATACATTGCAAATGATAACTTGGGATGTCCTTAATTCAAATCTGCAAAGGACTTGGCTGTGCAACTTTTAGTTTTCGCGCCACAGCTTTTCAACCTATGCAAAAAATGATAATTTATTCATATATAAAACGCAAAGTAAGGCTTCTGGAATTTTGTCATAACTCACGAAATGGTAGGAGTAAAAAAAAAAGATACATTGCAAATGATAACTTGGGATGTCCTTAATTAAAATCTGCAAGGAACTTGGATGTGCGACTTTTAGTTTTCGCGCCACAGCTTTTCAACCTATGCAAAAAATGATAATTTATTCATATATAAAACGCAAAGTAAGGCTTCTGGAATTTTGTCATAAATCACGAAATGGTAGGAGTAAAAAAAAAGATACATTGCAAATGATAACTTGGGATGTCCTTAATTCAAATCTGCAAAGGACTTGGCTGTGCAACTTTTAGTTTTCGCGCCACAGCTTTTCAACCTATGCAAAAAATGATAATTTATTCATATATAAAACGCAAAGTAAGGCTTCTGGAATTTTGTCATAACTCACGAAATGGTAGGAGTAAAAAAAAAAGTTACATTGCAAATGATAAATTGGGATGTCCTTAATTTAAATCTGCAAAAGACTTGGCTGTGCGACTTTTAGTTTTCGCGCCACAGCTTTTCAACCTATGCAAAAAATGATAATTTATTCATATATAAAACGCAAAGTAAGGCTTCTGGAATTTTGTCATAACTCACGAAATGGTAGGAGTAAAAAAAAAGGATACATTGCAAATGATAACTTGGGATGTCCTTAATTTAAATCTGCAAAGGACTTGGCTGTGCAACTTTTAGTTTTCGCGCCACAGCTTTTCAACCAATGCAAAAAATGATAATTTATTCATATATAAAACGCAAAGTAAGGCTTCTGGAATTTTGTCATAACTCACGAAATGGTAGAAGTAAAAAAAAAGATACATTGCAAATGATAACTTGGGATGTCCTTAATTTAAATCTGCAAAGGACTTGGCTGTGCGACTTTTAGTTTTCGCGCCACAGCTTTTCAACCTATGCAAAAAATGATAATTTATTCATATATAAAACGCAAAGTAAGGCTTCTGGAATTTTGTCATAACTCACGAAATGGTAGGAGTAAAAAAAAAGATACATTGCAAATGATAACTTGGGATGTCCTTAATTCAAATCTGCAAAGAACTTGGCTGTGTAACTTTTAGTTTTCGCGCCACAGCTTTTCAACCTATGCAAAAAATGATAATTTATTCATATATAAAACGCAAAGTAAGGCTTCTGGAATTTTGTCATAACTCACGAAATGGTAGGAGTAAAAAAAAGATACATTGCAAATGATAACTTGGGATATCCTTAATTCAAATCTGCAAGGAACTTGGATGTGTGACTTTTAGTTTTCGCGCCACAGCTTTTCAACCTATGCAAAAAATGATAATATATTCATATATAAAACGCAAAGTAAGGCTTCTGGAATTTTGTCATAAATCACGAAATGGTAGGAGTAAAAAAAAAGGATACATTGCAAATGATAACTTGGGATGTCCTTAATTCAAATCTGCAAAGGACTTGGCTGTGCAACTTTTAGTTTTCGCGCCACAGCTTTTCAACCTATGCAAAAAATGATAATTTATTCATATATAAAACGCAAAGTAAGGCTTCTGGAATTTTGTCATAACTCACGAAATGGTAGGAGTAAAAAAAAAAGATACATTGCAAATGATAACTTGGGATGTCCTTAATTCGAATCTGCAAGGAACTTGGATGTGCGACTTTTAGTTTTCGCGCCACAGCTTTTCAACCTATGCAAAAAATGATAATTTATTCATATATAAAACGCAAAGTAAGGCTTCTGGAATTTTGTCATAAATCACGAAATGGTAGGAGTAAAAAAAAAGATACATTGCAAATGATAACTTGGGATGTCCTTAATTCAAATCTGCAAAGGACTTGGCTGTGCAACTTTTAGTTTTCGCGCCACAGCTTTTCAACCTATGCAAAAAATGATAATTTATTCATATATAAAACGCAAAGTAAGGCTTCTGGAATTTTGTCATAACTCACGAAATGGTAGGAGTAAAAAAAAAAATACATTGCAAATGATAACTTGGGATGTCCTTAATTCAAATCTGCAAAGAACTTGGATGTGCGACTTTTAGTTTTCGCGCCACAGCTTTTCAACCTATGCAAAAAATGATAATATATTCATATATAAAACGCAAAGTAAGGCTTCTGGAATTTTGTCATAAATCACGAAATGGTAGGAGTAAAAAAAAAAATACATTGCAAATGATAACTTGGGATGTCCTTAATTTAAATCTGCAAAGGACTTGGTTGTGCGACTTTTAGTTTTCGCGCCACAGCTTTTCAACCTATGCAAAAAATGATAATTTATTCATATATAAAACGCAAAGTAAGGCTTCTGGAATTTTGTCATAAATCACGAAATGGTAGGAGTAAAAAAAAAGATACATTGCAAATGATAACTTGGGATGTCCCTAATTCGAATCTGCAAAGAACTTGGATGTGTGACTTTTAGTTTTCGCGCCACAGCTTTTCAACCTATGCAAAAAATGATAATTTATTCATATATAAAACGCAAAGTAAGGCTTCTGGAATTTTGTCATAACTCACGAAATGGTAGGAGTAAAAAAAAAAGATACATTGCAAATGATAACTTGGGATGTCCTTAATTCAAATCTGCAAAGGACTTGGCTGTGCAACTTTTAGTTTTCGCGCCACAGCTTTTCAACCTATGCAAAAAATGATAATTTATTCATATATAAAACGCAAAGTAAGGCTTCTGGAATTTTGTCATAACTCACGAAATGGTAGGAGTAAAAAAAAAAGATACATTGCAAATGATAACCTGGGATGTCCTTAATTAAAATCTGCAAGGAACTTGGATGTGCGACTTTTAGTTTTCGCGCCACAGCTTTTCAACCTATGCAAAAAATGATAATTTATTCATATATAAAACGCAAAGTAAGGCTTCTGGAATTTTGTCATAAATCACGAAATGGTAGGAGTAAAAAAAAAGATACATTGCAAATGATAACTTGGGATGTCCTTAATTCAAATCTGCAAAGGACTTGGCTGTGCAACTTTTAGTTTTCGCGCCACAGCTTTTCAACCTATGCAAAAAATGATAATTTATTCATATATAAAACGCAAAGTAAGGCTTCTGGAATTTTGTCATAACTCACGAAATGGTAGGAGTAAAAAAAACAAATACATTGCAAATGATAAATTGGGATGTCCTTAATTTAAATCTGCAAAAGACTTGGCTGTGCGACTTTTAGTTTTCGCGCCACAGCTTTTCAACCTATGCAAAAAATGATAATTTATTCATATATAAAACGCAAAGTAAGGCTTCTGGAATTTTGTCATAACTCACGAAATGGTAGGAGTAAAAAAAAAGAATACATTGCAAATGATAACTTGGGATGTCCTTAATTTAAATCTGCAAAGGACTTGGCTGTGCGACTTTTAGTTTTCGCGCCACAGCTTTTCAACCTATGCAAAAAATGATAATTTATTCATATATAAAACGCAAAGTAAGGCTTCTGGAATTTTGTCATAACTCACGAAATGGTAGGAGTAAAAAAAAAGATACATTGCAAATGATAACTTGGGATGTCCTTAATTCAAATCTGCAAAGAACTTGGCTGTGTAACTTTTAGTTTTCGCGCCACAGCTTTTCAACCTATGCAAAAAATGATAATTTATTCATATATAAAACGCAAAGTAAGGCTTCTGGAATTTTGTCATAACTCACGAAATGGTAGGAGTAAAAAAAAGATACATTGCAAATGATAACTTGGGATGTCCTTAATTCAAATCTGCAAGGAACTTGGATGTGTGACTTTTAGTTTTCGCGCCACAGCTTTTCAACCTATGCAAAAAATGATAATATATTCATATATAAAACGCAAAGTAAGGCTTCTGGAATTTTGTCATAAATCACGAAATGGTAGGAGTAAAAAAAAAGGATACATTGCAAATGATAACTTGGGATGTCCTTAATTCAAATCTGCAAAGGACTTGGCTGTGCGACTTTTAGTTTTCGCGCCACAGCTTTTCAACCTATGCAAAAAATGATAATTTATTCATATATAAAACGCAAAGTAAGGCTTCCGGAATTTTGTCATAACTCACGAAATGGTAGGAGTAAAAAAAAAAGATACATTGCAAATGATAACTTGGGATGTCCTTAATTCAAATCTGCAAGGAACTTGGATGTGTGACTTTTAGTTTTCGCGCCACAGCTTTTCAATCTATGCAAAAAATGATAATATATTCATGTATAAAACGCAAAGTAAGGCTTCTGGAATTTTGTCATAAATCACGAAATGGTAGGAGTAAAAAAAAAGATACATTGCAAATGATAACTTGGGATGTCCTTAATTCAAATCTGCAAGGAACTTGGATGTGTGACTTTTAGTTTTCGCGCCACAGCTTTTCAACCTATGCAAAAAATGATAATATATTCATATATAAAACGCAAAGTAAGGCTTCTGGAATTTTGTCATAAATCACGAAATGGTAGGAGTAAAAAAAAAGGATACATTGCAAATGATAACGTGGGATGTCCTTAAATCGAATCTGCAAAGCACTTGGATGTGCGACTTTTAGTTTTCGCGCCACAGCTTTTCAACCTATGCAAAAAATGATAATTTATTCATATATAAAACGCAAAGTAAGGCTTCTGGAATTTTGTCATAACTCACGAAATGGTAGGAGTAAAAAAAAAAGATACATTGCAAATAATAACTTGGGATGTCCTTAATTCAAATCTGCAAAGGAATTGGCTGTGCAACTTTTAGTTTTCGCGCCACAGCTTTTCAACCTATGCAAAAAATGATAATTTATTCATATATAAAACGCAAAGTAAGGCTTCTGGAATTTTGTCATAACTCACGAAATGGTAGGAGTAAAAAAAACAAATACATTGCAAATGATAAATTGGGATGTCCTTAATTCGAATCTGCAAAGAACTTGGCTGTGCGACTTTTAGTTTTCGCGCCACAGCTTTTCAACCTATGCAAAAAATGATAATTTATTCATATATAAAACGCAAAGTAAGGCTTCTGGAATTTTGTCATAACTCACGAAATGGTAGGAGTAAAAAAAAGGATACATTGCAAATGATAACTTGGGATGTCCTTAATTTAAATCTGCAAAGGACTTGGCTGTGCGACTTTTAGTTTTCGCGCCACAGCTTTTCAACCTATGCAAAAAATGATAATTTATTCATATATAAAACGCAAAGTAAGGCTTCTGGAATTTTGTCATAACTCACGAAATGGTAGGAGTAAAAAAAAGGATACATTGCAAATGATAACTTGGGATGTCCTTAATTTAAATCTGCAAAGGACTTGGCTGTGCGACTTTTAGTTTTCGCGCCACAGCTTTTCAACCTATGCAAAAAATTATAATTTATTCATATATAAAACGCAAAGTAAGGCTTCTGGAATTTTGTCATAACTCACGAAATGGTAGGAGCAAAAAAAAAGGATACATTGCAAATGATAACTTGGGATGTCCTTAATTCAAATCTGCAAAGGACTTGGCTGTGCGACTTTTAGTTTTCGCGCCACAGCTTTTCAACCTATGCAAAAAATGATAATTTATTCATATATAAAACGCAAAGTAAGGCTTCTGGAATTTTGTCATAACTCACGAAATGGTAGGAGTAAAAAAAAAAGATACATTGCAAATGATAACTTGGGATGTCCTTAATTCAAATCTGCAAGGAACTTGGATGTGTGACTTTTAGTTTTCGCGCCACAGCTTTTCAACCTATGCAAAAAATGATAATATATTCATATATAAAACGCAAAGTAAGGCTTCTGGAATTTTGTCATAAATCACGAAATGGTAGGAGTAAAAAAAAAGATACATTGCAAATGATAACTTGGGATGTCCTTAATTCAAATCTGCAAGGAACTTGGATGTGTGACTTTTAGTTTTCGCGCCACAGCTTTTCAACCTATGCAAAAAATGATAATATATTCATATATAAAACGCAAAGTAAGGCTTCTGGAATTTTGTCATAAATCACGAAATGGTAGGAGTAAAAAAAAAGGATACATTGCAAATGATAACGTGGGATGTCCTTAAATCGAATCTGCAAAGCACTTGGATGTGCGACTTTTAGTTTTCGCGCCACAGCTTTTCAACCTATGCAAAAAATGATAATTTATTCATATATAAAACGCAAAGTAAGGCTTCTGGAATTTTGTCATAACTCACGAAATGGTAGGAGTAAAAAAAAGGATACATTGCAAATGATAACTTGGGATGTCCTTAATTTAAATCTGCAAAGGACTTGGCTGTGCGACTTTTAGTTTTCGCGCCACAGCTTTTCAACCTATGCAAAAAATGATAATTTATTCATATATAAAACGCAAAGTAAGGCTTCTGGAATTTTGTCATAACTCACGAAATGGTAGGAGTAAAAAAAAGGATACATTGCAAATGATAACTTGGGATGTCCTTAATTTAAATCTGCAAAGGACTTGGCTGTGCGACTTTTAGTTTTCGCGCCACAGCTTTTCAACCTATGCAAAAAATTATAATTTATTCATATATAAAACGCAAAGTAAGGCTTCTGGAATTTTGTCATAACTCACGAAATGGTAGGAGCAAAAAAAAAGGATACATTGCAAATGATAACTTGGGATGTCCTTAATTCAAATCTGCAAAGGACTTGGCTGTGCGACTTTTAGTTTTCGCGCCACAGCTTTTCAACCTATGCAAAAAATGATAATTTATTCATATATAAAACGCAAAGTAAGGCTTCTGGAATTTTGTCATAACTCACGAAATGGTAGGAGTAAAAAAAAAAGATACATTGCAAATGATAACTTGGGATGTCCTTAATTCAAATCTGCAAGGAACTTGGATGTGTGACTTTTAGTTTTCGCGCCACAGCTTTTCAACCTATGCAAAAAATGATAATATATTCATATATAAAACGCAAAGTAAGGCTTCTGGAATTTTGTCATAAATCACGAAATGGTAGGAGTAAAAAAAAAGATACATTGCAAATGATAACTTGGGATGTCCTTAATTCAAATCTGCAAGGAACTTGGATGTGTGACTTTTAGTTTTCGCGCCACAGCTTTTCAACCTATGCAAAAAATGATAATATATTCATATATAAAACGCAAAGTAAGGCTTCTGGAATTTTGTCATAAATCACGAAATGGTAGGAGTAAAAAAAAAGGATACATTGCAAATGATAACGTGGGATGTCCTTAAATCGAATCTGCAAAGCACTTGGATGTGCGACTTTTAGTTTTCGCGCCACAGCTTTTCAACCTATGCAAAAAATGATAATATATTCATATATAAAACGCAAAGTAAGGCTTCTGGAATTTTGTCATAAATCACGAAATGGTAGGAGTAAAAAAAAAGGATACATTGCAAATGATAACGTGGGATGTCCTTAAATCGAATCTGCAAAGCACTTGGATGTGCGACTTTTAGTTTTCGCGCCACAGCTTTTCAACCTATGCAAAAAATGATAATATATTCATATATAAAACGCAAAGTAAGGCTTCTGGAATTTTGTCATAAATCACGAAATGGTAGGAGTAAAAAAAAAGGATACATTGCAAATGATAACGTGGGATGTCCTTAAATCGAATCTGCAAAGCACTTGGATGTGCGACTTTTAGTTTTCGCGCCACAGCTTTTCAACCTATGCAAAAAATGATAATTTATTCATATATAAAACGCAAAGTAAGGCTTCTGGAATTTTGTCATAACTCACGAAATGGTAGGAGTAAAAAAAAAAGATACATTGCAAATGATAACTTGGGATGTCCTTAATTCAAATCTGCAAAGGAATTGGCTGTGCAACTTTTAGTTTTCGCGCCACAGCTTTTCAACCTATGCAAAAAATGATAATTTATTCATATATAAAACGCAAAGTAAGGCTTCTGGAATTTTGTCATAACTCACGAAATGGTAGGAGTAAAAAAAACAAATACATTGCAAATGATAAATTGGGACGTCCTTAATTCGAATCTGCAAAGAACTTGGCTGTGCGACTTTTAGTTTTCGCGCCACAGCTTTTCAACCTATGCAAAAAATGATAATTTATTCATATATAAAACGCAAAGTAAGGCTTCTGGAATTTTGTCATAACTCACGAAATGGAAGGAGTAAAAAAAAAGGATACATTGCAAATGATAACTTGGGATGTCCTTAATTTAAATCTGCAAAGGACTTGGCTGTGCGACTTTTAGTTTTCGCGCCACAGCTTTTCAACCTATGCAAAAAATGATAATTTATTCATATATAAAACGCAAAGTAAGGCTTCTGGAATTTTGTCATAACTCACGAAATGGTAAGAGTAAAAAAAAAGGATACATTGCAAATGATAACTTGGGATGTCCTTAATTTAAATCTGCAAAGGACTTGGCTGTGCGACTTTTAGTTTTCGCGCCACAGCTTTTCAACCTATGCAAAAAATGATAATTTATTCATATATAAAACGCAAAGTAAGGCTTCTGGAATTTTGTCATAACTCACGAAATGGTAGGAGCAAAAAAAAAGGATACATTGCAAATGATAACTTGGGATGTCCTTAATTCAAATCTGGAAAGGACTTGGCTGTGCGACTTTTAGTTTTCGCGCCACAGCTTTTCAACCTATGCAAAAAATGATAATTTATTCATATATAAAACGCAAAGTAAGGCTTCTGGAATTTTGTCATAACTCACGAAATGGTAGGAGTAAAAAAAAAAGATACATTGCAAATGATAACTTGGGATGTCCTTAATTCAAATCTGCAAGGAACTTGGATGTGTGACTTTTAGTTTTCGCGCCACAGCTTTTCAACCTATGCAAAAAATGATAATATATTCATATATAAAACGCAAAGTAAGGCTTCTGGAATTTTGTCATAAATCACGAAATGGTAGGAGTAAAAAAAAAGATACATTGCAAATGATAACTTGGGATGTCCTTAATTCAAATCTGCAAGGAACTTGGATGTGTGACTTTTAGTTTTCGCGCCACAGCTTTTCAACCTATGCAAAAAATGATAATATATTCATATATAAAACGCAAAGTAAGGCTTCTGGAATTTTGTCATAAATCACGAAATGGTAGGAGTAAAAAAAAAGGATACATTGCAAATGATAACGTGGGATGTCCTTAAATCGAATCTGCAAAGCACTTGGATGTGCGACTTTTAGTTTTCGCGCCACAGCTTTTCAACCTATGCAAAAAATGATAATTTATTCATATATAAAACGCAAAGTAAGGCTTCTGGAATTTTGTCATAACTCACGAAATGGTAGGAGTAAAAAAAAAGGATACATTGCAAATGATAACTTGGGATGTCCCTAATTTAAACCTGCAAAGGGCTTGGCTGTGCGACTTTTAGTTTTCGCGCCACAGCTTTTCAACCTATGCAAAAAATGATAATTTATTCATATATAAAACGCAAAGTAAGGCTTCTGGAATTTTGTCATAACTCACGAAATGGTAGGAGTAAAAAAAAAGATACATTGCAAATGATAACGCGGGATGTCCTTAATTCGAATCTGTAAAGCACTTGGATGTGCGACTTTTAGTTTTCGCGCCACAGCTTTTCAACCTATGCAAAAAATGATAATTTATTCATATATAAAACGCAAAGTAAGGCTTCTGGAATTTTGTCATAACTCACGAAATGGTAGGAGTAAAAAAAAAGGATACATTGCAAATGATAACTTGGGATGTCCCTAATTTAAATCTGCAAAGGACTTGGCTGTGCGACTTTTAGTTTTCGCGCCACAGCTTTTCAACCTATGCAAAAAATGATAATTTATTCATATATAAAACGCAAAGTAAGGCTTCTGGAATTTTGTCATAACTCACGAAATGGTAAGAGTAAAAAAAAAGGATACATTGCAAATGATAACTTGGGATGTCCCTAATTTAAATCTGCAAAGGACTTGGCTGTGCGACTTTTAGTTTTCGCGCCACAGCTTTTCAACCTATGCAAAAAATGATAATTTATTCATATATAAAACGCAAAGTAAGGCTTCTGGAATTTTGTCATAAATCACGAAATGGTAGGAGTAAAAAAAAAGGATACATTGCAAATGATAACTTGGGATGTCCTTAATTCAAATCTGCAAGGAACTTGGATGTGTGACTTTTAGTTTTCGCGCCACAGCTTTTCAACCTATGCAAAAAATGATAATATATTCATATATAAAACGCAAAGTAAGGCTTCTGGAATTTTGTCATAAATCACGAAATGGTAGGAGTAAAAAAAAAGGATACATTGCAAATGATAACGTGGGATGTCCTTAAATCGAATCTGCAAAGCACTTGGATGTGCGACTTTTAGTTTTCGCGCCACAGCTTTTCAACCTATGCAAAAAATGATAATTTATTCATATATAAAACGCAAAGTAAGGCTTCTGGAATTTTGTCATAACTCACGAAATGGTAGGAGTAAAAAAAAAAATACATTGCAAATGATAGCTTGGGATGTCCTTAATTCAAATCTGCAAAGAACTTGGCTGTGCGACTTTTAGTTTTCGCGCCACAGCTTTTCAACCTATGCAAAAAATGATAATTTATTCATATATAAAACGCAAAGTAAGGCTTCTGGAATTTTGTCATAACTCACGAAATGGTAGGAGTAAAAAAAAAGGATACATTGCAAATGATAACTTGGGATGTCCCTAATTTAAATCTGCAAAGGGCTTGGCTGTGCGACTTTTAGTTTTCGCGCCACAGCTTTTCAACCTATGCAAAAAATGATAATTTATTCATATATAAAACGCAAAGTAAGGCTTCTGGAATTTTGTCATAACTCACGAAATGGTAGGAGTAAAAAAAAAAGATACATTGCAAATAATAACTTGGGATGTCCTTAATTCAAATCTGCAAAGGAATTGGCTGTGCAACTTTTAGTTTTCGCGCCACAGCTTTTCAACCTATGCAAAAAATGATAATTTATTCATATATAAAACGCAAAGTAAGGCTTCTGGAATTTTGTCATAACTCACGAAATGGTAGGAGCAAAAAAAAAGGATACATTGCAAATGATAACTTGGGATGTCCTTAATTCAAATCTGGAAAGGACTTGGCTGTGCGACTTTTAGTTTTCGCGCCACAGCTTTTCAACCTATGCAAAAAATGATAATTTATTCATATATAAAACGCAAAGTAAGGCTTCTGGAATTTTGTCATAACTCACGAAATGGTAGGAGTAAAAAAAAAAGATACATTGCAAATGATAACTTGGGATGTCCTTAATTCAAATCTGCAAGGAACTTGGATGTGTGACTTTTAGTTTTCGCGCCACAGCTTTTCAACCTATGCAAAAAATGATAATATATTCATATATAAAACGCAAAGTAAGGCTTCTGGAATTTTGTCATAAATCACGAAATGGTAGGAGTAAAAAAAAAGATACATTGCAAATGATAACTTGGGATGTCCTTAATTCAAATCTGCAAGGAACTTGGATGTGTGACTTTTAGTTTTCGCGCCACAGCTTTTCAACCTATGCAAAAAATGATAATATATTCATATATAAAACGCAAAGTAAGGCTTCTGGAATTTTGTCATAAATCACGAAATGGTAGGAGTAAAAAAAAAGGATACATTGCAAATGATAACGTGGGATGTCCTTAAATCGAATCTGCAAAGCACTTGGATGTGCGACTTTTAGTTTTCGCGCCACAGCTTTTCAACCTATGCAAAAAATGATAATTTATTCATATATAAAACGCAAAGTAAGGCTTCTGGAATTTTGTCATAACTCACGAAATGGTAGGAGTAAAAAAAAAAATACATTGCAAATGATAGCTTGGGATGTCCTTAATTCAAATCTGCAAAGAACTTGGCTGTGCGACTTTTAGTTTTCGCGCCACAGCTTTTCAACCTATGCAAAAAATGATAATTTATTCATATATAAAACGCAAAGTAAGGCTTCTGGAATTTTGTCATAACTCACGAAATGGTAGGAGTAAAAAAAAAGGATACATTGCAAATGATAACTTGGGATGTCCCTAATTTAAACCTGCAAAGGGCTTGGCTGTGCGACTTTTAGTTTTCGCGCCACAGCTTTTCAACCTATGCAAAAAATGATAATTTATTCATATATAAAACGCAAAGTAAGGCTTCTGGAATTTTGTCATAACTCACGAAATGGTAGGAGTAAAAAAAAAGATACATTGCAAATGATAACGCGGGATGTCCTTAATTCGAATCTGTAAAGCACTTGGATGTGCGACTTTTAGTTTTCGCGCCACAGCTTTTCAACCTATGCAAAAAATGATAATTTATTCATATATAAAACGCAAAGTAAGGCTTCTGGAATTTTGTCATAACTCACGAAATGGTAGGAGTAAAAAAAAAGGATACATTGCAAATGATAACTTGGGATGTCCCTAATTTAAATCTGCAAAGGACTTGGCTGTGCGACTTTTAGTTTTCGCGCCACAGCTTTTCAACCTATGCAAAAAATGATAATTTATTCATATATAAAACGCAAAGTAAGGCTTCTGGAATTTTGTCATAACTCACGAAATGGTAAGAGTAAAAAAAAAGGATACATTGCAAATGATAACTTGGGATGTCCCTAATTTAAATCTGCAAAGGACTTGGCTGTGCGACTTTTAGTTTTCGCGCCACAGCTTTTCAACCTATGCAAAAAATGATAATTTATTCATATATAAAACGCAAAGTAAGGCTTCTGGAATTTTGTCATAAATCACGAAATGGTAGGAGTAAAAAAAAAGGATACATTGCAAATGATAACTTGGGATGTCCTTAATTCAAATCTGCAAGGAACTTGGATGTGTGACTTTTAGTTTTCGCGCCACAGCTTTTCAACCTATGCAAAAAATGATAATATATTCATATATAAAACGCAAAGTAAGGCTTCTGGAATTTTGTCATAAATCACGAAATGGTAGGAGTAAAAAAAAAGGATACATTGCAAATGATAACGTGGGATGTCCTTAAATCGAATCTGCAAAGCACTTGGATGTGCGACTTTTAGTTTTCGCGCCACAGCTTTTCAACCTATGCAAAAAATGATAATTTATTCATATATAAAACGCAAAGTAAGGCTTCTGGAATTTTGTCATAACTCACGAAATGGTAGGAGTAAAAAAAAAAATACATTGCAAATGATAGCTTGGGATGTCCTTAATTCAAATCTGCAAAGAACTTGGCTGTGCGACTTTTAGTTTTCGCGCCACAGCTTTTCAACCTATGCAAAAAATGATAATTTATTCATATATAAAACGCAAAGTAAGGCTTCTGGAATTTTGTCATAACTCACGAAATGGTAGGAGTAAAAAAAAAGGATACATTGCAAATGATAACTTGGGATGTCCCTAATTTAAATCTGCAAAGGGCTTGGCTGTGCGACTTTTAGTTTTCGCGCCACAGCTTTTCAACCTATGCAAAAAATGATAATTTATTCATATATAAAACGCAAAGTAAGGCTTCTGGAATTTTGTCATAACTCACGAAATGGTAGGAGTAAAAAAAAAAGATACATTGCAAATAATAACTTGGGATGTCCTTAATTCAAATCTGCAAAGGAATTGGCTGTGCAACTTTTAGTTTTCGCGCCACAGCTTTTCAACCTATGCAAAAAATGATAATTTATTCATATATAAAACGCAAAGTAAGGCTTCTGGAATTTTGTCATAACTCACGAAATGGTAGGAGTAAAAAAAACAAATACATTGCAAATGATAAATTGGGACGTCCTTAATTCGAATCTGCAAAGAACTTGGCTGTGCGACTTTTAGTTTTCGCGCCACAGCTTTTCAACCTATGCAAAAAATGATAATTTATTCATATATAAAACGCAAAGTAAGGCTTCTGGAATTTTGTCATAACTCACGAAATGGAAGGAGTAAAAAAAAAGGATACATTGCAAATGATAACTTGGGATGTCCTTAATTTAAATCTGCAAAGGAATTGGCTGTGCAACTTTTAGTTTTCGCGCCACAGCTTTTCAACCTATGCAAAAAATGATAATTTATTCATATATAAAACGCAAAGTAAGGCTTCTGGAATTTTGTCATAACTCACGAAATGGTAGGAGTAAAAAAAACAAATACATTGCAAATGATAAATTGGGACGTCCTTAATTCGAATCTGCAAAGAACTTGGCTGTGCGACTTTTAGTTTTCGCGCCACAGCTTTTCAACCTATGCAAAAAATGATAATTTATTCATATATAAAACGCAAAGTAAGGCTTCTGGAATTTTGTCATAACTCACGAAATGGAAGGAGTAAAAAAAAAGGATACATTGCAAATGATAACTTGGGATGTCCTTAATTTAAATCTGCAAAGGAATTGGCTGTGCAACTTTTAGTTTTCGCGCCACAGCTTTTCAACCTATGCAAAAAATGATAATTTATTCATATATAAAACGCAAAGTAAGGCTTCTGGAATTTTGTCATAACTCACGAAATGGTAGGAGTAAAAAAAAAAGATACATTGCAAATAATAACTTGGGATGTCCTTAATTCAAATCTGCAAAGGAATTGGCTGTGCAACTTTTAGTTTTCGCGCCACAGCTTTTCAACCTATGCAAAAAATGATAATTTATTCATATATAAAACGCAAAGTAAGGCTTCTGGAATTTTGTCATAACTCACGAAATGGTAGGAGTAAAAAAAACAAATACATTGCAAATGATAAATTGGGACGTCCTTAATTCGAATCTGCAAAGAACTTGGCTGTGCAACTTTTAGTTTTCGCGCCACAGCTTTTCAACCTATGCAAAAAATGATAATTTATTCATATATAAAACGCAAAGTAAGGCTTCTGGAATTTTGTCATAACTCACGAAATGGTAGGAGTAAAAAAAACAAATACATTGCAAATGATAACTTGGGATGTCCTTAATTTAAATCTGCAAAGGAATTGGCTGTGCAACTTTTAGTTTTCGCGCCACAGCTTTTCAACCTATGCAAAAAATGATAATTTATTCATATATAAAACGCAAAGTAAGGCTTCTGGAATTTTGTCATAAATCACGAAATGGTAGGAGTAAAAAAAAAGGATACATTGCAAATGATAACGTGGGATGTCCTTAAATCGAATCTGCAAAGCACTTGGATGTGCGACTTTTAGTTTTCGCGCCACAGCTTTTCAACCTATGCAAAAAATGATAATTTATTCATATATAAAACGCAAAGTAAGGCTTCTGGAATTTTGTCATAACTCACGAAATGGTAGGAGTAAAAAAAAAAGATACATTGCAAATAATAACTTGGGATGTCCTTAATTCAAATCTGCAAAGGAATTGGCTGTGCAACTTTGAGTTTTCGCGCCACAGCTTTTCAACCTATGCAAAAAATGATAATTTATTCATATATAAAACGCAAAGTAAGGCTTCTGGAATTTTGTCATAACTCACGAAATGGTAGGAGTAAAAAAAACAAATACATTGCAAATGATAAATTGGGACGTCCTTAATTCGAATCTGCAAAGAACTTGGCTGTGCGACTTTTAGTTTTCGCGCCACAGCTTTTCAACCTATGCAAAAAATGATAATTTATTCATATATAAAACGCAAAGTAAGGCTTCTGGAATTTTGTCATAACTCACGAAATGGAAGGAGTAAAAAAAAAGGATACATTGCAAATGATAACTTGGGATGTCCTTAATTTAAATCTGCAAAGGACTTGGCTGTGCGACTTTTAGTTTTCGCGCCACAGCTTTTCAACCTATGCAAAAAATGATAATTTATTCATATATAAAACGCAAAGTAAGGCTTCTGGAATTTTGTCATAACTCACGAAATGGTAAGAGTAAAAAAAAAGGATACATTGCAAATGATAACTTGGGATGTCCTTAATTTAAATCTGCAAAGGACTTGGCTGTGCGACTTTTAGTTTTCGCGCCACAGCTTTTCAACCTATGCAAAAAATGATAATTTATTCATATATAAAACGCAAAGTAAGGCTTCTGGAATTTTGTCATAACTCACGAAATGGTAGGAGCAAAAAAAAAGGAGACATTGCAAATGATAACTTGGGATGTCCTTAATTCAAATCTGGAAAGGACTTGGCTGTGCGACTTTTAGTTTTCGCGCCACAGCTTTTCAACCTATGCAAAAAATGATAATTTATTCATATATAAAACGCAAAGTAAGGCTTCTGGAATTTTGTCATAACTCACGAAATGGTAGGAGTAAAAAAAAAAGATACATTGCAAATAATAACTTGGGATGTCCTTAATTCAAATCTGCAAAGGAATTGGCTGTGCAACTTTTAGTTTTCGCGCCACAGCTTTTCAACCTATGCAAAAAATGATAATTTATTCATATATAAAACGCAAAGTAAGGCTTCTGGAATTTTGTCATAACTCACGAAATGGTAGGAGTAAAAAAAACAAATACATTGCAAATGATAAATTGGGACGTCCTTAATTCGAATCTGCAAAGAACTTGGCTGTGCGACTTTTAGTTTTCGCGCCACAGCTTTTCAACCTATGCAAAAAATGATAATTTATTCATATATAAAACGCAAAGTAAGGCTTCTGGAATTTTGTCATAACTCACGAAATGGAAGGAGTAAAAAAAAAGGATACATTGCAAATGATAACTTGGGATGTCCTTAATTTAAATCTGCAAAGGAATTGGCTGTGCAACTTTTAGTTTTCGCGCCACAGCTTTTCAACCTATGCAAAAAATGATAATTTATTCATATATAAAACGCAAAGTAAGGCTTCTGGAATTTTGTCATAACTCACGAAATGGTAGGAGTAAAAAAAACAAATACATTGCAAATGATAAATTGGGACGTCCTTAATTTAAATCTGCAAAGAACTTGGCTGTGCGACTTTTAGTTTTCGCGCCACAGCTTTTCAACCTATGCAAAAAATGATAATTTATTCATATATAAAACGCAAAGTAAGGCTTCTGGAATTTTGTCATAACTCACGAAATGGAAGGAGTAAAAAAAAAGGATACATTGCAAATGATAACTTGGGATGTCCTTAATTCAAATCTGCAAAGGAATTGGCTGTGCAACTTTTAGTTTTCGCGCCACAGCTTTTCAACCTATGCAAAAAATGATAATTTATTCATATATAAAACGCAAAGTAAGGCTTCTGGAATTTTGTCATAACTCACGAAATGGTAGGAGTAAAAAAAACAAATACATTGCAAATGATAAATTGGGACGTCCTTAATTCGAATCTGCAAAGAACTTGGCTGTGCAACTTTTAGTTTTCGCGCCACAGCTTTTCAACCTATGCAAAAAATGATAATTTATTCATATATAAAACGCAAAGTAAGGCTTCTGGAATTTTGTCATAACTCACGAAATGGTAGGAGTAAAAAAAACAAATACATTGCAAATGATAACTTGGGATGTCCTTAATTTAAATCTGCAAAGGAATTGGCTGTGCAACTTTTAGTTTTCGCGCCACAGCTTTTCAACCTATGCAAAAAATGATAATTTATTCATATATAAAACGCAAAGTAAGGCTTCTGGAATTTTGTCATAAATCACGAAATGGTAGGAGTAAAAAAAAAGGATACATTGCAAATGATAACGTGGGATGTCCTTAAATCGAATCTGCAAAGCACTTGGATGTGCGACTTTTAGTTTTCGCGCCACAGCTTTTCAACCTATGCAAAAAATGATAATTTATTCATATATAAAACGCAAAGTAAGGCTTCTGGAATTTTGTCATAACTCACGAAATGGTAGGAGTAAAAAAAAAAGATACATTGCAAATAATAACTTGGGATGTCCTTAATTCAAATCTGCAAAGGAATTGGCTGTGCAACTTTTAGTTTTCGCGCCACAGCTTTTCAACCTATGCAAAAAATGATAATTTATTCATATATAAAACGCAAAGTAAGGCTTCTGGAATTTTGTCATAACTCACGAAATGGTAGGAGTAAAAAAAACAAATACATTGCAAATGATAACTTGGGACGTCCTTAATTCGAATCTGCAAAGAACTTGGCTGTGCGACTTTTAGTTTTCGCGCCACAGCTTTTCAACCTATGCAAAAAATGATAATTTATTCATATATAAAACGCAAAGTAAGGCTTCTGGAATTTTGTCATAACTCACGAAATGGAAGGAGTAAAAAAAAAGGATACATTGCAAATGATAACTTGGGATGTCCTTAATTTAAATCTGCAAAGGACTTGGCTGTGCGACTTTTAGTTTTCGCGCCACAGCTTTTCAACCTATGCAAAAAATGATAATTTATTCATATATAAAACGCAAAGTAAGGCTTCTGGAATTTTGTCATAACTCACGAAATGGTAAGAGTAAAAAAAAAGGATACATTGCAAATGATAACTTGGGATGTCCTTAATTTAAATCTGCAAAGGACTTGGCTGTGCGACTTTTAGTTTTCGCGCCACAGCTTTTCAACCTATGCAAAAAATGATAATTTATTCATATATAAAACGCAAAGTAAGGCTTCTGGAATTTTGTCATAACTCACGAAATGGTAGGAGCAAAAAAAAAGGATACATTGCAAATGATAACTTGGGATGTCCTTAATTCAAATCTGGAAAGGACTTGGCTGTGCGACTTTTAGTTTTCGCGCCACAGCTTTTCAACCTATGCAAAAAATGATAATTTATTCATATATAAAACGCAAAGTAAGGCTTCTGGAATTTTGTCATAACTCACGAAATGGTAGGAGTAAAAAAAAAAGATACATTGCAAATGATAACTTGGGATGTCCTTAATTCAAATCTGCAAGGAACTTGGATGTGTGACTTTTAGTTTTCGCGCCACAGCTTTTCAACCTATGCAAAAAATGATAATTTATTCATATATAAAACGCAAAGTAAGGCTTCTGGAATTTTGTCATAAATCACGAAATGGTAGGAGTAAAAAAAAAGATACATTGCAAATGATAACTTGGGATGTCCTTAATTCAAATCTGCAAGGAACTTGGATGTGTGACTTTTAGTTTTCGCGCCACAGCTTTTCAACCTATGCAAAAAATGATAATTTATTCATATATAAAACGCAAAGTAAGGCTTCTGGAATTTTGTCATAAATCACGAAATGGTAGGAGTAAAAAAAAAGGATACATTGCAAATGATAACGTGGGATGTCCTTAAATCGAATCTGCAAAGCACTTGGATGTGCGACTTTTAGTTTTCGCGCCACAGCTTTTCAACCTATGCAAAAAATGATAATTTATTCATATATAAAACGCAAAGTAAGGCTTCTGGAATTTTGTCATAACTCACGAAATGGTAGGAGTAAAAAAAAAAAATACATTGCAAATGATAGCTTGGGATGTCCTTAATTCAAATCTGCAAAGAACTTGGCTGTGCGACTTTTAGTTTTCGCGCCACAGCTTTTCAACCTATGCAAAAAATGATAATTTATTCATATATAAAACGCAAAGTAAGGCTTCTGGAATTTTGTCATAACTCACGAAATGGTAGGAGTAAAAAAAAAGGATACATTGCAAATGATAACTTGGGATGTCCCTAATTTAAATCTGCAAAGGGCTTGGCTGTGCGACTTTTAGTTTTCGCGCCACAGCTTTTCAACCTATGCAAAAAATGATAATTTATTCATATATAAAACGCAAAGTAAGGCTTCTGGAATTTTGTCATAACTCACGAAATGGTAGGAGTAAAAAAAAAGATACATTGCAAATGATAACGCGGGATGTCCTTAATTCGAATCTGTAAAGCACTTGGATGTGCGACTTTTAGTTTTCGCGCCACAGCTTTTCAACCTATGCAAAAAATGATAATTTATTCATATATAAAACGCAAAGTAAGGCTTCTGGAATTTTGTCATAACTCACGAAATGGTAGGAGTAAAAAAAAAGGATACATTGCAAATGATAACTTGGGATGTCCCTAATTTAAATCTGCAAAGGACTTGGCTGTGCGACTTTTAGTTTTCGCGCCACAGCTTTTCAACCTATGCAAAAAATGATAATTTATTCATATATAAAACGCAAAGTAAGGCTTCTGGAATTTTGTCATAACTCACGAAATGGTAGGAGTAAAAAAAAAGGATACATTGCAAATGATAACTTGGGATGTCCCTAAGTTAAATCTGCAAAGGACTTGGCTGTGCGACTTTTAGTTTTCGCGCCACAGCTTTTCAACCTATGCAAAAAATGATAATTTATTCATATATAAAACGCAAAGTAAGGCTTCTGGAATTTTGTCATAAATCACGAAATGGTAGGAGTAAAAAAAAAGGATACATTGCAAATGATAACTTGGGATGTCCTTAATTCAAATCTGCAAAGGACTTGGCTGTGCGACTTTTAGTTTTCGCGTCACAGCTTTTCAACCTATGCAAAAAATGATAATTTATTCATATATAAAACGCAAAGTAAGGCTTCTGGAATTTTGTCATAACTCACGAAATGGTAGGAGTAAAAAAAAAAATACATTGCAAATGATAACTTGGGATGTCCTTAATTCAAATCTGCAAAGGAATTGGCTGTGCAACTTTTAGTTTTCGCGCCACAGCTTTTCAACCTATGCAAAAAATGATAATTTATTCATATATAAAACGCAAAGTAAGGCTTCTGGAATTTTGTCATAACTCACGAAATGGTAGGAGTAAAAAAAACAAATACATTGCAAATGATAAATTGGGACGTCCTTAATTCGAATCTGCAAAGAACTTGGCTGTGCGACTTTTAGTTTTCGCGCCACAGCTTTTCAACCTATGCAAAAAATGATAATTTATTCATATATAAAACGCAAAGTAAGGCTTCTGGAATTTTGTCATAACTCACGAAATGGTAGGAGTAAAAAAAAAGGATACATTGCAAATGATAACTTGGGATGTCCTTAATTTAAATCTGCAAAGGACTTGGCTGTGCGACTTTTAGTTTTCGCGCCACAGCTTTTCAACCTATGCAAAAAATGATAATTTATTCATATATAAAACGCAAAGTAAGGCTTCTGGAATTTTGTCATAACTCACGAAATGGTAGGAGCAAAAAAAAAGGATACATTGCAAATGATAACTTGGGATGTCCTTAATTCAAATCTGCAAAGGACTTGGCTGTGCGACTTTTAGTTTTCGCGCCACAGCTTTTCAACCTATGCAAAAAATGATAATTTATTCATATATAAAACGCAAAGTAAGGCTTCTGGAATTTTGTCATAACTCACGAAATGGTAGGAGTAAAAAAAAAAGATACATTGCAAATGATAACTTGGGATGTCCTTAATTCAAATCTGCAAGGAACTTGGATGTGTGACTTTTAGTTTTCGCGCCACAGCTTTTCAACCTATGCAAAAAATGATAATATATTCATATATAAAACGCAAAGTAAGGCTTCTGGAATTTTGTCATAACTCACGAAATGGTAGGAGTAAAAAAAAAGATACATTGCAAATGATAACTTGGGATGTCCTTAATTCAAATCTGCAAGGAACTTGGATGTGTGACTTTTAGTTTTCGCGCCACAGCTTTTCAACCTATGCAAAAAATGATAATATATTCATATATAAAACGCAAAGTAAGGCTTCTGGAATTTTGTCATAAATCACGAAATGGTAGGAGTAAAAAAAAAGGATACATTGCAAATGATAACGTGGGATGTCCTTAAATCGAATCTGCAAAGCACTTGGATGTGCGACTTTTAGTTTTCGCGCCACAGCTTTTCAACCTATGCAAAAAATGATAATTTATTCATATATAAAACGCAAAGTAAGGCTTCTGGAATTTTGTCATAACTCACGAAATGGTTGGAGTAAAAAAAAAGATACATTGCAAATGATAACGCGGGATGTCCTTAATTCGAATCTGTAAAGCACTTGGATGTGCGACTTTTAGTTTTCGCGCCACAGCTTTTCAACCTATGCAAAAAATGATAATTTATTCATATATAAAACGCAAAGTAAGGCTTCTGGAATTTTGTCATAACTCACGAAATGGTAGGAGTAAAAAAAAAGATACATTGCAAATGATAACGCGGGATGTCCTTAATTCGAATCTGTAAAGCACTTGGATGTGCGACTTTTAGTTTTCGCGCCACAGCTTTTCAACCTATGCAAAAAATGATAATTTATTCATATATAAAACGCAAAGTAAGGCTTCTGGAATTTTGTCATAACTCACGAAATGGTAGGAGTAAAAAAAAAGGATACATTGCAAATGATAACTTGGGATGTCCCTAATTTAAATCTGCAAAGGACTTGGCTGTGCGACTTTTAGTTTTCGCGCCACAGCTTTTCAACCTATGCAAAAAATGATAATTTATTCATATATAAAACGCAAAGTAAGGCTTCTGGAATTTTGTCATAACTCACGAAATGGTAGGAGTAAAAAAAACAAATACATTGCAAATGATAACTTGGGATGTCCCTAATTTAAATCTGCAAAGGACTTGGCTGTGCGACTTTTAGTTTTCGCGCCACAGCTTTTCAACCTATGCAAAAAATGATAATTTATTCATATATAAAACGCAAAGTAAGGCTTCTGGAATTTTGTCATAAATCACGAAATGGTAGGAGTAAAAAAAAAGGATACATTGCAAATGATAACTTGGGATGTCCTTAATTCAAATCTGCAAAGGACTTGGCTGTGCGACTTTTAGTTTTCGCGTCACAGCTTTTCAACCTATGCAAAAAATGATAATTTATTCATATATAAAACGCAAAGTAAGGCTTCTGGAATTTTGTCATAACTCACGAAATGGTAGGAGTAAAAAAAAAGATACATTGCAAATGATAACTTGGGATGTCCCTAATTCGAATCTGCAAAGAACTTGTATGTGTGACTTTTAGTTTTCGCGCCACAGCTTTTCAACCTATGCAAAAAATGATAATTTATTCATATATAAAACGCAAAGTAAGGCTTCTGGAATTTTGTCATAACTCACGAAATGGTAGGAGTAAAAAAAAAAGATACATTGCAAATGATAACTTGGGATGTCCTTAATTCAAATCTGCAAAGAACTTGGCTGTGCGACTTTTAGTTTTCGCGCCACAGCTTTTCAACCTATGCAAAAAATGATAATTTATTCATATATAAAACGCAAAGTAAGGCTTCTGGAATTTTGTCATAAATCACGAAATGGTAGGAGTAAAAAAAAAGATACATTGCAAATGATAGCTTGGGATGTCCTTAATTCAAATCTGCAAAGAACTTGGCTGTGCGACTTTTAGTTTTCGCGCCACAGCTTTTCAACCTATGCAAAAAATGATAATTTATTCATATATAAAACGCAAAGTAAGGCTTCTGGAATTTTGTCATAACTCACGAAATGGTAGGAGTAAAAAAAAAGATACATTGCAAATGATAACTTGGGATGTCCTTAATTTAAATCTGCATAGGACTTGGTTGTGCGACTTTTAGTTTTCGCTCCACAGCTTTTCAACCTATGCAAAAAATGATAATATATTCATATATAAAACGCAAAGTAAGGCTTCTGGAATTTTGTCATAAATCACGAAATGGTAGGAGTAAAAAAAAAGAATACATTGCAAATGATAACTTGGGATGTCCTTAATTCAAATCTGCAAAGGACTTGGCTGTGCGACTTTTAGTTTTCGCGTCACAGCTTTTCAACCTATGCAAAAAATGATAATTTATTCATATATAAAACGCAAAGTAAGGCTTCTGGAATTTTGTCATAACTCACGAAATGGTAGGAGTAAAAAAAAAAATACATTGCAAATGATAACTTGGGATGTCCCTAATTCAAATCTGCAAAGAACTTGGATGTGCGACTTTTAGTTTTCGCGCCACAGCTTTTCAACCTATGCAAAAAATGATAATATATTCATATATAAAACGCAAAGTAAGGCTTCTGGAATTTTGTCATAAATCACGAAATGGTAGGAGTAAAAAAAAAGATACATTGCAAATGATAACTTGGGATGTCCTTAATTTAAATCTGCAAAGGACTTGGTTGTGCGACTTTTAGTTTTCGCGCCACAGCTTTTCAACCTATGCAAAAAATGATAATTTATTCATATATAAAACGCAAAGTAAGGCTTCTGGAATTTTGTCATAACTCACGAAATGGTAGGAGTAAAAAAAAAGATACATTGCAAATGATAACTTGGGATGTCCCTAATTCGAATCTGCAAAGAACTTGTATGTGTGACTTTTAGTTTTCGCGCCACAGCTTTTCAACCTATGCAAAAAATGATAATTTATTCATATATAAAACGCAAAGTAAGGCTTCTGGAATTTTGTCATAACTCACGAAATGGTAGGAGTAAAAAAAAAAGATACATTGCAAATGATAACTTGGGATGTCCTTAATTCAAATCTGCAAAGAACTTGGCTGTGCGACTTTTAGTTTTCGCGCCACAGCTTTTCAACCTATGCAAAAAATGATAATTTATTCATATATAAAACGCAAAGTAAGGCTTCTGGAATTTTGTCATAACTCACGAAATGGTAGGAGTAAAAAAAAAGGATACATTGCAAATGATAACTTGGGATGTCCTTAATTTAAATCTGCAAAGGACTTGGCTGTGCGACTTTTAGTTTTCGCGCCACAGCTTTTCAACCTATGCAAAAAATGATAATTTATTCATATATAAAACGCAAAGTAAGGCTTCTGGAATTTTGTCATAACTCACGAAATGGTAGGAGTAAAAAAAAAGATACATTGCAAATGATAACTTGGGATGTCCTTAATTCGAATCTGCAAAGAACTTGGATGTGTGACTTTTAGTTTTCGCGCCACAGCTTTTCAACCTATGCAAAAAATGATAATTTATTCATATATAAAACGCAAAGTAAGGCTTCTGGAATTTTGTCATAACTCACGAAATGGTAGGAGTAAAAAAAAAAGATACATTGCAAATGATAACTTGGGATGTCCTTAATTCAAATCTGCAAAGGACTTGGCTGTGCAACTTTTAGTTTTCGCGCCACAGCTTTTCAACCTATGCAAAAAATGATAATTTATTCATATATAAAACGCAAAGTAAGGCTTCTGGAATTTTGTCATAACTCACGAAATGGTAGGAGTAAAAAAAAAAGATACATTGCAAATGATAACTTGGGATGTCCTTAATTCAAATCTGCAAAGGACTTGGCTGTGCGACTTTTAGTTTCCGCGCCACAGCTTTTCAACCTATGCAAAAAATGATAATTTATTCATATATAAAACGCAAAGTAAGGCTTCTGGAATTTTGTCATAACTCACGAAATGGTAGGAGAAAAAAAAGATACATTGCAAATGATAACTTGGGATGTCCTTAATTCGAATCTGCAAAGAACTTGGATGTGCGACTTTTAGTTTTCGCGCCACAGCTTTTCAACCTATGCAAAAAATGATAATTTATTCATATATAAAACGCAAAGTAAGGCTTCTGGAATTTTGTCATAACTCACGAAATGGTAGGAGTAAAAAAAAAGATACATTGCAAATGATAACTTGGGATGTCCTTAATTCAAATCTGCAAAGGACTTGGCTGTGCAACTTTTAGTTTTCGCGCCACAGCTTTTCAACCTATGCAAAAAATGATAATTTATTCATATATAAAACGCAAAGTAAGGCTTCTGGAATTTTGTCATAACTCACGAAATGGTAGGAGTAAAAAAAAAAGATACATTGCAAATAATAACTTGGGATGTTTTTAATTTAAATCTGCAAAGGACTTGGCTGTGCAACTTTTAGTTTTCGCGCCACAGCTTTTCAACCTATGCAAAAAATGATAATTTATTCATATATAAAACGCAAAGTAAGGCTTCTGGAATTTTGTCATAACTCACGAAATGGAAGGAGTAAAAAAAAAGAATACATTGCAAATGATAACTTGGGATGTCCTTATATTAAATCTGCAAAGGACTTGGCTGTGCAACTTTTAGTTTTCGCGCCACAGCTTTTCAACCTATGCAAAAAATGATAATTTATTCATATATAAAACGCAAAGTAAGGCTTCGGGAATTTTGTCATAACTCACGAAATGGTAGGAGAAAAAAAAAGATACATTGCAAATGATAACTTGGGATGTCCTTAATTCGAATCTGCAAAGGACTTGGCTGTGCAACTTTTAGTTTTCGCGCCACAGCTTTTCAACCTATGCAAAAAATGATAATTTATTCATATATAAAACGCAAAGTAAGGCTTCTGGAATTTTGTCATAACTCACGAAATGGTAGGAGTAAAAAAAAAGATACATTGCAAATGATAACTTGGGATGTCCTTAATTCAAATCTGCAAAGGACTTGGCTGTGCAACTTTTAGTTTTCGCGCCACAGCTTTTCAACCTATGCAAAAAATGATAATTTATTCATATATAAAACGCAAAGTAAGGCTTCTGGAATTTTGTCATAACTCACGAAATGGTAGGAGTAAAAAAAAAGGATACATTGCAAATGATAACTTGGGATGTCCTTAATTTAAATCTGCAAAGGACTTGGCTGTGCAACTTTTAGTTTTCGCGCCACAGCTTTTCAACCTATGCAAAAAATGATAATTTATTCATATATAAAACGCAAAGTAAGGCTTCTGGAATTTTGTCATAACTCACGAAATGGTAGGAGTAAAAAAAAAAGATACATTGCAAATGATAACTTGGGATGTCCTTAATTCAAATCTGCAAGGAACTTGGATGTGTGACTTTTAGTTTTCGCGCCACAGCTTTTCAACCTATGCAAAAAATGATAATATATTCATATATAAAACGCAAAGTAAGGCTTCTGGAATTTTGTCATAACTCACGAAATGGTAGGAGTAAAAAAAAAGATACATTGCAAATGATAACTTGGGATGTCCTTAATTCGAATCTGCAAAGAACTTGTATGTGTGACTTTTAGTTTTCGCGCCACAGCTTTTCAACCTATGCAAAAAATGATAATTTATTCATATATAAAACGCAAAGTAAGGCTTCTGGAATTTTGTCATAACTCACGAAATGGTAGGAGTAAAAAAAAAAGATACATTGCAAATGATAACTTGGGATGTCCTTAATTCAAATCTGCAAAGGACTTGGCTGTGCAACTTTTAGTTTTCGCGCCACAGCTTTTCAACCTATGCAAAAAATGATAATATATTCATATATAAAACGCAAAGTAAGGCTTCTGGAATTTTGTCATAACTCACGAAATGGTAGGAGTAAAAAAAAAGATACATTGCAAATGATAACTTGGGATGTCCCTAATTCGAATCTGCAAAGAACTTGTATGTGTGACTTTTAGTTTTCGCGCCACAGCTTTTCAACCTATGCAAAAAATGATAATTTATTCATATATAAAACGCAAAGTAAGGCTTCTGGAATTTTGTCATAACTCACGAAATGGTAGGAGTAAAAAAAAAAGATACATTGCAAATGATAACTTGGGATGTCCTTAATTCAAATCTGCAAAGGACTTGGCTGTGCAACTTTTAGTTTTCGCGCCACAGCTTTTCAACCTATGCAAAAAATGAAAATTTATTCATATATAAAACGCAAAGTAAGGCTTCTGGAATTTTGTCATAACTCACGAAATGGTAGGAGTAAAAAAAAAAGATACATTGCAAATGATAACTTTGGATGTCCTTAATTAAAATCTGCAAGGAACTTGGATGTGCGACTTTTAGTTTTCGCGCCACAGCTTTTCAACCTATGCAAAAAATGATAATTTATTCATATATAAAACGCAAAGTAAGGCTTCTGGAATTTTGTCATAACTCACGAAATGGTAGGAGTAAAAAAAAAGATACATTGCAAATGATAACTTGGGATGTCCTTAATTCGAATCTGCAAGGAACTTGGATGTGCGACTTTTAGTTTTCGCGCCACAGCTTTTCAACCTATGCAAAAAATGATAATTTATTCATATATAAAACGCAAAGTAAGGCTTCTGGAATTTTGTCATAAATCACGAAATGGTAGGAGTAAAAAAAAAGATACATTGCAAATGATAACTTGGGATGTCCTTAATTCAAATCTGCAAAGGACTTGGCTGTGCAACTTTTAGTTTTCGCGCCACAGCTTTTCAACCTATGCAAAAAATGATAATTTATTCATATATAAAACGCAAAGTAAGGCTTCTGGAATTTTGTCATAACTCACGAAATGGTAGGAGTAAAAAAAACAAATACATTGCAAATGATAAATTGGGATGTTCTTAATTTAAATCTGCAAAGGACTTGGCTGTGCGACTTTTAGTTTTCGCGCCACAGCTTTTCAACCTATGCAAAAAATGATAATTTATTCATATATAAAACGCAAAGTAAGGCTTCTGGAATTTTGTCATAACTCACGAAATGGTAGGAGTAAAAAAAAAGGATACATTGCAAATGATAACTTGGGATGTCCTTAATTCAAATCTGCAAAGGACTTGGCTGTGTAACTTTTAGTTTTCGCGCCACAGCTTTTCAACCTATGCAAAAAATGATAATTTATTCATATATAAAACGCAAAGTAAGGCTTCTGGAATTTTGTCATAACTCACGATATGGTAGGAGTAAAAAAAAAAGATACATTGCAAATGATAACTTGGGATGTCCCTAATTCGAATCTGCAAAGAACTTGTATGTGTGACTTTTAGTTTTCGCGCCACAGCTTTTCAACCTATGCAAAAAATGATAATTTATTCATATATAAAACGCAAAGTAAGGCTTCTGGAATTTTGTCATAACTCACGAAATGGTAGGAGTAAAAGAAAAAGATACATTGCAAATGATAACTTGGGATGTCCTTAATTCAAATCTGCAAAGGACTTGGCTGTGCAACTTTTAGTTTTCGCGCCACAGCTTTTCAACCTATGCAAAAAATGAAAATTTATTCATATATAAAACGCAAAGTAAGGCTTCTGGAATTTTGTCATAACTCACGAAATGGTAGGAGTAAAAAAAAAAGATACATTGCAAATGATAACTTGGGATGTCCTTAATTAAAATCTGCAAGGAACTTGGATGTGCGACTTTTAGTTTTCGCGCCACAGCTTTTCAACCTATGCAAAAAATGATAATTTATTCATATATAAAACGCAAAGTAAGGCTTCTGGAATTTTGTCATAACTCACGAAATGGTAGGAGTAAAAAAAAAAGATACATTGCAAATGATAACTTGGGATGTCCTTAATTCAAATCTGCAAGGAACTTGGATGTGTGACTTTTAGTTTTCGCGCCACAGCTTTTCAACCTATGCAAAAAATGATAATATATTCATATATAAAACGCAAAGTAAGGCTTCTGGAATTTTGTCATAAATCACGAAATGGTAGGAGTTAAAAAAAAGGATACATTGCAAATGATAACTTGGGATGTCCTTAATTCAAATCTGCAAAGGACTTGGCTGTGCGACTTTTAGTTTTCGCGTCACAGCTTTTCAACCTATGCAAAAAATGATAATTTATTCATATATAAAACGCAAAGTAAGGCTTCTGGAATTTTGTCATAACTCACGATATGGTAGGAGTAAAAAAAAGATACATTGCAAATGATAACTTGGGATGTCCTTAATTCAAATCTGCAAAGAACTTGGATGTGTGACTTTTAGTTTTCGCGCCACAGCTTTTCAACCTATGCAAAAAATGATAATATATTCATATATAAAACGCAAAGTAAGGCTTCTGGAATTTTGTCATAAATCACGAAATGGTAGGAGTAAAAAAAAGGATACATTGCAAATGATAACTTGGGATGTCCTTAATTCAAATCTGCAAAGGACTTGGCTGTGCGACTTTTAGTTTTCGCGCCACAGCTTTTCAACCTATGCAAAAAATGATAATTTATTCATATATAAAACGCAAAGTAAGGCTTCTGGAATTTTGTCATAATTTACGAAATGGTAGGAGTAAAAAAAAAAGGATACATTGCAAATAATAACTTGGGATGTCCTTAACTCGAATCTGCAAAGAACTTGGATGTGCGATTTTTAGTTTTCGCGCCACAGCTTTTCAACCTATGCAAAAAATGATAATTTATTCATATATAAAACGCAAAGTAAGGCTTCTGGAATTTTGTCATAACTCACGAAATGGTAGGAGTAAAAAAAAAGATACATTGCAAATGATAACTTGGGATGTCCCTAATTCGAATCTGCAAAGAACTTGGCTGTGCGACTTTTAGTTTTCGCGCCACAGCTTTTCAACCTATGCAAAAAATGATAATATATTCATATATAAAACGCAAAGTAAGGCTTCTGGAATTTTGTCATAAATCACGAAATGGTAGGAGTAAAAAAAAAGATACATTGCAAATGATAACTTGGGATGTCCTTAATTCGAATCTGCAAGGGACTTGGCTGTGCGACTTTTAGTTTTCGCGCCACAGCTTTTCAACCTATGCAAAAAATGATAATTTATTCATATATAAAACGCAAAGTAAGGCTTCTGGAATTTTGTCATAACTCACGAAATGGTAGGAGTAAAAAAAAAGATACATTGCAAATGATAACTTGGGATGTCCTTAATTCGAATCTGCAAAGAACTTGGATGTGTGACTTTTAGTTTTCGCGCCACAGCTTTTCAACCTATGCAAAAAATGATAATTTATTCATATATAAAACGCAAAGTAAGGCTTCTGGAATTTTGTCATAACTCACGAAATGGTAGGAGTAAAAAAAAAAGATACATTGCAAATGATAACTTGGGATGTCCTTAATTCAAATCTGCAAAGGACTTGGCTGTGCAACTTTTAGTTTTCGCGCCACAGCTTTTCAACCTATGCAAAAAATGATAATTTATTCATATATAAAACGCAAAGTAAGGCTTCTGGAATTTTGTCATAACTCACGAAATGGTAGGAGTAAAAAAAAAAGATACATTGCAAATGATAACTTGGGATGTCCTTAATTCAAATCTGCAAAGGACTTGGCTGTGCGACTTTTAGTTTCCGCGCCACAGCTTTTCAACCTATGCAAAAAATGATAATTTATTCATATATAAAACGCAAAGTAAGGCTTCTGGAATTTTGTCATAACTCACGAAATGGTAGGAGAAAAAAAAGATACATTGCAAATGATAACTTGGGATGTCCTTAATTCGAATCTGCAAAGAACTTGGATGTGCGACTTTTAGTTTTCGCGCCACAGCTTTTCAACCTATGCAAAAAATGATAATTTATTCATATATAAAACGCAAAGTAAGGCTTCTGGAATTTTGTCATAACTCACGAAATGGTAGGAGTAAAAAAAAAGATACATTGCAAATGATAACTTGGGATGTCCTTAATTCAAATCTGCAAAGGACTTGGCTGTGCAACTTTTAGTTTTCGCGCCACAGCTTTTCAACCTATGCAAAAAATGATAATTTATTCATATATAAAACGCAAAGTAAGGCTTCTGGAATTTTGTCATAACTCACGAAATGGTAGGAGTAAAAAAAAAAGATACATTGCAAATAATAACTTGGGATGTTTTTAATTTAAATCTGCAAAGGACTTGGCTGTGCAACTTTTAGTTTTCGCGCCACAGCTTTTCAACCTATGCAAAAAATGATAATTTATTCATATATAAAACGCAAAGTAAGGCTTCTGGAATTTTGTCATAACTCACGAAATGGAAGGAGTAAAAAAAAAGAATACATTGCAAATGATAACTTGGGATGTCCTTATATTAAATCTGCAAAGGACTTGGCTGTGCAACTTTTAGTTTTCGCGCCACAGCTTTTCAACCTATGCAAAAAATGATAATTTATTCATATATAAAACGCAAAGTAAGGCTTCGGGAATTTTGTCATAACTCACGAAATGGTAGGAGAAAAAAAAAGATACATTGCAAATGATAACTTGGGATGTCCTTAATTCGAATCTGCAAAGGACTTGGCTGTGCAACTTTTAGTTTTCGCGCCACAGCTTTTCAACCTATGCAAAAAATGATAATTTATTCATATATAAAACGCAAAGTAAGGCTTCTGGAATTTTGTCATAACTCACGAAATGGTAGGAGTAAAAAAAAAGATACATTGCAAATGATAACTTGGGATGTCCTTAATTCAAATCTGCAAAGGACTTGGCTGTGCAACTTTTAGTTTTCGCGCCACAGCTTTTCAACCTATGCAAAAAATGATAATTTATTCATATATAAAACGCAAAGTAAGGCTTCTGGAATTTTGTCATAACTCACGAAATGGTAGGAGTAAAAAAAAAGGATACATTGCAAATGATAACTTGGGATGTCCTTAATTTAAATCTGCAAAGGACTTGGCTGTGCAACTTTTAGTTTTCGCGCCACAGCTTTTCAACCTATGCAAAAAATGATAATTTATTCATATATAAAACGCAAAGTAAGGCTTCGGGAATTTTGTCATAACTCACGAAATGGTAGGAGAAAAAAAAAAGATACATTGCAAATGCTAACTTGAAATGTCCTTAATTCGAATCTGCAAAGGACTTGGCTGTGCAACTTTTAGTTTTCGCGCCACAGCTTTTCAACCTATGCAAAAAATGATAATTTATTCATATATAAAACGCAAAGTAAGGCTTCTGGAATTTTGTCATAACTCACGAAATGGTAGGAGTAAAAAAAAAGATACATTGCAAATGATAACTTGGGATGTCCTTAATTTGAATCTGCAAAGAACTTGGATGTGTGACTTTTAGTTTTCGCGCCACAGCTTTTCAACCTATGCAAAAAATGATAATTTATTCATATATAAAACGCAAAGTAAGGCTTCTGGAATTTTGTCATAACTCACGAAATGGTAGGAGTAAAAAAAAAGGATACATTGCAAATGATAACTTGGGATGTCCTTAATTCAAATCTGCAAGGAACTTGGCTGTGTAGCTTTTAGTTTTCGCGCCACAGCTTTTCAACCTATGCAAAAAATGATAATTTATTCATATATAAAACGCAAAGTAAGGCTTCTGGAATTTTGTCATAACTCACGAAATGGTAGGAGTAAAAAAAAGATACATTGCAAATGATAACTTGGGATGTCCCTAATTCAAATCTGCAAAGGACTTGGCTGTGTGACTTTTAGTTTTCGCGCCACAGCTTTTCAACCTATGCAAAAAATGATAATTTATTCATATATAAAACGCAAAGTAAGGCTTCGGGAATTTTGTCATAACTCACGAAATGGTAGGAGTAAAAAAAAAGATACATTGCAAATGATAACTTGGGATGTCCTTAATTTAAATCTGCAAAGGACTTGGCTGTGCGACTTTTAGTTTTCGCGCCACAGCTTTTCAACCTATGCAAAAAATGATAATTTATTCATATATAAAACGCAAAGTAAGGCTTCTGGAATTTTGTCATAACTCACGAAATGGTAGGAGTAAAAAAAAAGATACATTGCAAATGATAACTTGGGATGTCCTTAATTCGAATCTGCAAAGAACTTGGATGTGTGACTTTTAGTTTTCGCGCCACAGCTTTTCAACCTATGCAAAAAATGATAATTTATTCATATATAAAACGCAAAGTAAGGCTTCTGGAATTTTGTCATAACTCACGAAATGGTAGGAGTAAAAAAAAAAGATACATTGCAAATGATAACTTGGGATGTCTTTAATTCAAATCTGCAAAGGACTTGGCTGTGCAACTTTTAGTTTTCGCGCCACAGCTTTTCAACCTATGCAAAAAATGATAATTTATTCATATATAAAACGCAAAGTAAGGCTTCGGGAATTTTGTCATAACTCACGAAATGGTAGGAGTAAAAAAAAAAGATACATTGCAAATGATAACTTGGGATGTCTTTAATTCAAATCTGCAAAGGACTTGGCTGTGCAACTTTTAGTTTCCGCGCCACAGCTTTTCAACCTATGCAAAAAATGATAATTTATTCATATATAAAACGCAAAGTAAGGCTTCTGGAATTTTGTCATAACTCACGAAATGGTAGGAGAAAAAAAAAGATACATTGCAAATGATAACTTGGGATGTCCTTAATTCGAATCTGCAAAGAACTTGGATGTGCGTCTTTTAGTTTTCGCGCCACAGCTTTTCAACCTATGCAAAAAATGATAATTTATTCATATATAAAACGCAAAGTAAGGCTTCTGGAATTTTGTCATAACTCACGAAATGGTAGGAGTAAAAAAAAAGATACATTGCAAATGATAACTTGGGATGTCCTTAATTTAAATCTGCAAAGGACTTGGCTGTGCAACTTTTAGTTTTCGCGCCACAGCTTTTCAACCTATGCAAAAAATGATAATTTATTCATATATAAAACGCAAAGTAAGGCTTCTGGAATTTTGTCATAACTCACGAAATGGTAGGAGTAAAAAAAAAGGATACATTGCAAATGATAACTTGGGATGTCCTTAATTTAAATCTGCAAAGGACTTGGCTGTGCAACTTTTAGTTTTCGCGCCACAGCTTTTCAACCAATGCAAAAAATGATAATTTATTCATATATAAAACGCAAAGTAAGGCTTCTGGAATTTTGTCATAACTCACGAAATGGTAGGAGTAAAAAAAAAGATACATTGATAATGATAACTTGGGATGTCCTTAATTTGAATCTGCAAAGAACTTGGATGTGTGACTTTTAGTTTTCGCGCCACAGCTTTTCAACCTATGCAAAAAATGATAATTTATTCATATATAAAACGCAAAGTAAGGCTTCTGGAATTTTGTCATAACTCACGAAATGGTAGGAGTAAAAAAAAGGATACATTGCAAATGATAACTTGGGATGTCCTTAATTTAAATCTGCAAAGGACTTGGCTGTGCGACTTTTAGTTTTCGCGCCACAGCTTTTCAACCTATGCAAAAAATGATAATTTATTCATATATAAAACGCGAAGTAAGGCTTTTGGAATTTTGTCATAACTCACGAAATGGTAGGAGTAAAAAAAAAAGAAACATTGCAAATGATAACTTGGGATGTCCTTAATTCAAATCTGCAAGGAACTTGGATGTGCGACTTTTAGTTTTCGCGCCACAGCTTTTCAACCTATGCAAAAAATGATAATTTATTCATATATAAAACGCAAAGTAAGGCTTCTGGAATTTTGTCATAACTCACGAAATGGTAGGAGTAAAAAAAAAAGATACATTGCAAATGATAACTTGGGATGTCTTTAATTCAAATCTGCAAAGGACTTGGCTGTGCAACTTTTAGTTTTCGCGCCACAGCTTTTCAACCTATGCAAAAAATGATAATTTATTCATATATAAAACGCAAAGTAAGGCTTCTGGAATTTTGTCATAACTCACGAAATGGTAGGAGTAAAAAAAAAGATACATTGCAAATGATAACTTGGGATGTCCTTAATTCAAATCTGCAAAGGACTTGGCTGTGTGACTTTTAGTTTCCGCGCCACAGCTTTTCAACCTATGCAAAAAATGATAATTTATTCATATATAAAACGCAAAGTAAGGCTTCTGGAATTTTGTCATAACTCACGAAATGGTAGGAGAAAAAAAAAGATACATTGCAAATGATAACTTGGGATGTCCTTAATTCGAATCTGCAAAGAACTTGGATGTGCGACTTTTAGTTTTCGCGCCACAGCTTTTCAACCTATGCAAAAAATGATAATTTATTCATATATAAAACGCAAAGTAAGGCTTCTGGAATTTTGTCATAACTCACGAAATGGTAAAAGTAAAAAAAAAGATACATTGCAAATGATAACTTGGGATGTCCTTAATTCAAATCTGCAAAGGACTTGGCTGTGCAACTTTTAGTTTTCGCGCCACAGCTTTTCAACCTATGCAAAAAATGATAATTTATTCATATATAAAACGCAAAGTAAGGCTTCTGGAATTTTGTCATAACTCACGAAATGGTAGGAGAAAAAAAAAAGATACATTGCAAATGATAACTTGGGATGTCCTTAATTTAAATCTGCAAAGGACTTGGCTGTGCAACTTTTAGTTTTCGCGCCACAGCTTTTCAACCTATGCAAAAAATGATAATTTATTCATATATAAAACGCAAAGTAAGGCTTCTGGAATTTTGTCATAACTCACGAAATGGTAGGAGTAAAAAAAAAGATACATTGTAAATGATAACTTGGGATGTCCTTAATTTAAATCTGCAAAGGACTTGGCTGTGCAACTTTTAGTTTTCGCGCCACAGCTTTTCAACCTATGCAAAAAATGATAATTTATTCATATATAAAACGCAAAGTAAGGCTTCGGGAATTTTGTCATAACTCACGAAATGGTAGGAGAAAAAAAAAGATACATTGCAAATGATAACTTGGGATGTCCTTAATTCGAATCTACAACGGACTTGGCTGTGCAACTTTTAGTTTTCGCGCCACAGCTTTTCAACCTATGCAAAAAATGATAATTTATTCATATATAAAACGCAAAGTAAGGCTTCTGGAATTTTGTCATAACTCACGAAATGGTAGGAGTAAAAAAAAAAGATACATTGCAAATGATAACTTGGGATGTCCTTAATTTAAATCTGCAAAGGACTTGGCTGTGCGACTTTTAGTTTTCGCGCCACAGCTTTTCAACCTATGCAAAAAATGATAATTTATTCATATATAAAACGCAAAGTAAGGCTTCTGGAATTTTGTCATAACTCACGAAATGGTAGGAGTAAAAAAAAAAGATACATGGCAAATGATAACTTGGGATGTCGTCAATTCAAATCTGCAAGGAACTTGGATGTGCGACATTTAGTTTTCGCGCCACAGCTTTTCAACCTATGCAAAAAATGATAATTTATTCATATATAAAACGCAAAGTAAGGCTTCTGGAATTTTGTCATAACTCACGAAATGGTAGGAGTAAAAAAAAAAGATACATTGCAAATGATAACTTGGGATGTCCTTAATTCAAATCTGCAAGGAACTTGGATGTGCGACTTTTAGTTTTCGCGCCACAGCTTTTCAACCTATGCAAAAAATGATAATATATTCATATATAAAACGCAAAGTAAGGCTTCTGGAATTTTGTCATAAATCACGAAATGGTAGGAGTAAAAAAAAAGGATACATTGCAAATGATAACTTGGGATGTCCTTAATTTAAATCTGCAAAGGACTTGGTTGTGCGACTTTTAGTTTTCGCGCCACAGCTTTTCAACCTATGCAATAAATGATAATTTATTCATATATAAAACGCAAAGTAAGGCTTCTGGAATTTTGTCATAACTCACGAAATGGTAGGAGTAAAAAAAAAGATACATTGCAAATGACAACTTGAGATGTCCCTAATTCGAATCTGCAAAGAACTTGGATGTGTGACTTTTAGTTTTCGCGCCACAGCTTTTCAACCTATGCAAAAAATGATAATTTATTCATATATAAAACGCAAAGTAAGGCTTCTGGAATTTTGTCATAACTCACGAAATGATAGGAGTAAAAAAAAAAAGATACATTGCAAATGATAACTTGGGATGTCCTTAATTCAAATCTGCAAAGGACTTGGCTGTGCAACTTTTAGTTTTCGCGCCACAGCTTTTCAACCTATGCAAAAAATGATAATTTATTCATATATAAAACGCAAAGTAAGGCTTCTGGAATTTTGTCATAACTCACGAAATGGTAGGAGTAAAAAAAAAAGATACATTGTAAATGATAACTTCTGATGTCCTTAATTCGAATCTGCAAAGCACTTGGATGTGCGACTTTTAGTTTTCGCGCCATAGCTTTTCAACCTATGCAAAAAATGATAATATATTCATATATAAAACGCAAAGTAAGGCTTCTGGAATTTTGTCATAAATCACGAAATGGTAGGAGTAAAAAAAAAGGATACATTGCAAATGATAACTTGGGATGTCCTTAATTCGAATCTGCAAAGAACTTGGATGTGCGACTTTTAGTTTTCGCGCCACAGCTTTTCAACCTATGCAAAAAATGATAATTTATTCATATATAAAACGCAAAGTAAGGCTTCTGGAATTTTGTCATAACTCACGAAATGGTAGGAGTAAAAAAAAAAGATACATTGCAAATGATAACTTGGGATGTCCTTAATTCAAATCTGCAAGGAACTTGGATGTGCGACTTTTAGTTTTCGCGCCACAGCTTTTCAACCTATGCAAAAAATGATAATATATTCATATATAAAACGCAAAGTAAGGCTTCTGGAATTTTGTCATAAATCACGAAATGGTAGGAGTAAAAAAAAAGGATACATTGCAAATGATAACTTGGGATGTCCTTAATTTAAATCTGCAAAGGACTTGGTTGTGCGACTTTTAGTTTTCGCGCCACAGCTTTTCAACCTATGCAATAAATGATAATTTATTCATATATAAAACGCAAAGTAAGGCTTCTGGAATTTTGTCATAACTCACGAAATGGTAGGAGTAAAAAAAAAGATACATTGCAAATGACAACTTGAGATGTCCCTAATTCGAATCTGCAAAGAACTTGGATGTGTGACTTTTAGTTTTCGCGCCACAGCTTTTCAACCTATGCAAAAAATGATAATTTATTCATATATAAAACGCAAAGTAAGGCTTCTGGAATTTTGTCATAACTCACGAAATGGTAGGAGTAAAAAAAAAAGATACATTGTAAATGATAACTTCTGATGTCCTTAATTCGAATCTGCAAAGCACTTGGATGTGCGACTTTTAGTTTTCGCGCCATAGCTTTTCAACCTATGCAAAAAATGATAATATATTCATATATAAAACGCAAAGTAAGGCTTCTGGAATTTTGTCATAAATCACGAAATGGTAGGAGTAAAAAAAAAGGATACATTGCAAATGATAACTTGGGATGTCCTTAATTCGAATCTGCAAAGAACTTGGATGTGCGACTTTTAGTTTTCGCGCCACAGCTTTTCAACCTATGCAAAAAATGATAATTTATTCATATATAAAACGCAAAGTAAGGCTTCTGGAATTTTGTCATAAATCACGAAATGGTAGGAGTAAAAAAAAAGCATACATTGCAAATGATAACTTGGGATGTCCTTAATTCGAATCTGCAAAGAACTTGGATGTGCGACTTTTAGTTTTCGCGCCATAGCTTTTCAACCTATGCAAAAAATGATAATATATTCATATATAAAACGCAAAGTAAGGCTTCTGGAATTTTGTCATAAATCACGAAATGGTAGGAGTAAAAAAAAAGGATACATTGCAAATGATAACTTGGGATGTCCTTAATTCGAATCTGCAAAGGACTTGGCTGTGCAACTTTTAGTTTTCGCGCCACAGCTTTTCAACCTATGCAAAAAATGATAATTTATTCATATATAAAACGCAAAGTAAGGCTTCTGGAATTTTGTCATAACTCACGAAATGGTAGGAGTAAAAAAAAAAGATACATTGTAAATGATAACTTGTGATGTCCTTAATTCGAATCTGCAAAGCACTTGGATGTGCGACTTTTAGTTTTCGCGCCATAGCTTTTCAACCTATGCAAAAAATGATAATATATTCATATATAAAACGCAAAGTAAGGCTTCTGGAATTTTGTCATAAATCACGAAATGGTAGGAGTAAAAAAAAAGGATACATTGCAGATGATAAATTGGGATGTCCTTAATTCGAATCTGCAAAGAACTTGGATGTGCGACTTTTAGTTTTCGCGCCATAGCTTTTCAACCTATGCAAAAAATGATAATATATTCATATATAAAACGCAAAGTAAGGCTTCTGGAATTTTGTCATAAATCACGAAATGGTAGGAGTAAAAAAAAAGGATACATTGCAGATGATAACTTGTGATGTCCTTAATTCGAATCTGCAAAGCACTTGGATGTGCGACTTTTAGTTTTCGCGCCATAGCTTTTCAACCTATGCAAAAAATGATAATATATTCATATATAAAACGCAAAGTAAGGCTTCTGGAATTTTGTCATAAATCACGAAATGGTAGGAGTAAAAAAAAAGGATACATTGCAAATGATAACTTGGGATGTCCTTAATTCGAATCTGCAAAGAACTTGGATGTGCGACTTTTAGTTTTCGCGCCACAGCTTTTCAACCTATGCAAAAAATGATAATTTATTCATATATAAAACGCAAAGTAAGGCTTCTGGAATTTTGTCATAACTCACGAAATGGTAGGAGAAAAAAAAAGATACATTGCAAATGATAACTTGGGATGTCCTTAATTCGAATCTGCAAAGAACTTGGATGTGCGACTTTTAGTTTTCGCGCCACAGCTTTTCAACCTATGCAAAAAATGATAATTTATTCATATATAAAACGCAAAGTAAGGCTTCTGGAATTTTGTCATAACTCACGAAATGGTAAAAGTAAAAAAAAAGATACATTGCAAATGATAACTTGGGATGTCCTTAATTCAAATCTGCAAAGGACTTGGCTGTGCAACTTTTAGTTTTCGCGCCACAGCTTTTCAACCTATGCAAAAAATGATAATTTATTCATATATAAAACGCAAAGTAAGGCTTCTGGAATTTTGTCATAACTCACGAAATGGTAGGAGAAAAAAAAAAGATACATTGCAAATGATAACTTGGGATGTCCTTAATTTAAATCTGCAAAGGACTTGGCTGTGCAACTTTTAGTTTTCGCGCCACAGCTTTTCAACCTATGCAAAAAATGATAATTTATTCATATATAAAACGCAAAGTAAGGCTTCTGGAATTTTGTCATAACTCACGAAATGGTAGGAGTAAAAAAAAAGATACATTGCAAATGATAACTTGGGATGTCCTTAATTTAAATCTGCAAAGGACTTGGCTGTGCAACTTTTAGTTTTCGCGCCACAGCTTTTCAACCTATGCAAAAAATGATAATTTATTCATATATAAAACGCAAAGTAAGGCTTCGGGAATTTTGTCATAACTCACGAAATGGTAGGAGAAAAAAAAAGATACATTGCAAATGATAACTTGGGATGTCCTTAATTCGAATCTACAACGGACTTGGCTGTGCAACTTTTAGTTTTCGCGCCACAGCTTTTCAACCTATGCAAAAAATGATAATTTATTCATATATAAAACGCAAAGTAAGGCTTCTGGAATTTTGTCATAACTCACGAAATGGTAGGAGTAAAAAAAAAAGATACATTGCAAATGATAACTTGGGATGTCCTTAATTTAAATCTGCAAAGGACTTGGCTGTGCGACTTTTAGTTTTCGCGCCACAGCTTTTCAACCTATGCAAAAAATGATAATTTATTCATATATAAAACGCAAAGTAAGGCTTCTGGAATTTTGTCATAACTCACGAAATGGTAGGAGTAAAAAAAAAAGATACATTGCAAATGATAACTTGGGATGTCTTTAATTCAAATCTGCAAAGGACTTGGCTGTGCAACTTTTAGTTTTCGCGCCACAGCTTTTCAACCTATGCAAAAAATGATAATTTATTCATATATAAAACGCAAAGTAAGGCTTCGGGAATTTTGTCATAACTCACGAAATGGTAGGAGTAAAAAAAGAAGATACATTGCAAATGATAACTTGGGATGTCCTTAATTCAAATCTGCAAAGGACTTGGCTGAGCGACTTTTAGTTTCCGCGCCACAGCTTTTCAACCTATGCAAAAAATGATAATTTATTCATATATAAAACGCAAAGTAAGGCTCCTGGAATTTTGTCATAACTCACGAAATGGTAGGAGAAAAAAAAAGATACATTGCAAATGATAACTTGGGATGTCCTTAATTCGAATCTGCAAAGAACTTGGATGTGCGTCTTTTAGTTTTCGCGCCACAGCTTTTCAACCTATGCAAAAAATGATAATTTATTCATATATAAAACGCAAAGTAAGGCTTCTGGAATTTTGTCATAACTCACGAAATGGTAGGAGTAAAAAAAAAGATACATTGCAAATGATAACTTGGGATGTCCTTAATTTAAATCTGCAAAGGACTTGGCTGTGCAACTTTTAGTTTTCGCGCCACAGCTTTTCAACCTATGCAAAAAATGATAATTTATTCATATATAAAACGCAAAGTAAGGCTTCTGGAATTTTGTCATAACTCACGAAATGGTAGGAGTAAAAAAAAAGGATACATTGCAAATGATAACTTGGGATGTCCTTAATTTAAATCTGCAAAGGACTTGGCTGTGCAACTTTTAGTTTTCGCGCCACAGCTTTTCAACCAATGCAAAAAATGATAATTTATTCATATATAAAACGCAAAGTAAGGCTTCTGGAATTTTGTCATAACTCACGAAATGGTAGGAGTAAAAAAAAAGATACATTGATAATGATAACTTGGGATGTCCTTAATTTGAATCTGCAAAGAACTTGGATGTGTGACTTTTAGTTTTCGCGCCACAGCTTTTCAACCTATGCAAAAAATGATAATTTATTCATATATAAAACGCAAAGTAAGGCTTCTGGAATTTTGTCATAACTCACGAAATGGTAGGAGTAAAAAAAAGGATACATTGCAAATGATAACTTGGGATGTCCTTAATTTAAATCTGCAAAGGACTTGGCTGTGCGACTTTTAGTTTTCGCGCCACAGCTTTTCAACCTATGCAAAAAATGATAATTTATTCATATATAAAACGCGAAGTAAGGCTTTTGGAATTTTGTCATAACTCACGAAATGGTAGGAGTAAAAAAAAAAGAAACATTGCAAATGATAACTTGGGATGTCCTTAATTCAAATCTGCAAGGAACTTGGATGTGCGACTTTTAGTTTTCGCGCCACAGCTTTTCAACCTATGCAAAAAATGATAATTTATTCATATATAAAACGCAAAGTAAGGCTTCTGGAATTTTGTCATAACTCACGAAATGGTAGGAGTAAAAAAAAAAGATACATTGCAAATGATAACTTGGGATGTCTTTAATTCAAATCTGCAAAGGACTTGGCTGTGCAACTTTTAGTTTTCGCGCCACAGCTTTTCAACCTATGCAAAAAATGATAATTTATTCATATATAAAACGCAAAGTAAGGCTTCTGGAATTTTGTCATAACTCACGAAATGGTAGGAGTAAAAAAAAAGATACATTGCAAATGATAACTTGGGATGTCCTTAATTCAAATCTGCAAAGGACTTGGCTGTGCAACTTTTAGTTTTCGCGCCACAGCTTTTCAACCTATGCAAAAAATGATAATTTATTCATATATAAAACGCAAAGTAAGGCTTCTGGAATTTTGTCATAACTCACGAAATGGTAGGAGAAAAAAAAAAGATACATTGCAAATGATAACTTGGGATGTCCTTAATTTAAATCTGCAAAGGACTTGGCTGTGCAACTTTTAGTTTTCGCGCCACAGCTTTTCAACCTATGCAAAAAATGATAATTTATTCATATATAAAACGCAAAGTAAGGCTTCTGGAATTTTGTCATAACTCACGAAATGGTAGGAGTAAAAAAAAAGATACATTGCAAATGATAACTTGGGATGTCCTTAATTTAAATCTGCAAAGGACTTGGCTGTGCAACTTTTAGTTTTCGCGCCACAGCTTTTCAACCTATGCAAAAAATGATAATTTATTCATATATAAAACGCAAAGTAAGGCTTCGGGAATTTTGTCATAACTCACGAAATGGTAGGAGAAAAAAAAAGATACATTGCAAATGATAACTTGGGATGTCCTTAATTCGAATCTACAACGGACTTGGCTGTGCAACTTTTAGTTTTCGCGCCACAGCTTTTCAACCTATGCAAAAAATGATAATTTATTCATATATAAAACGCAAAGTAAGGCTTCTGGAATTTTGTCATAACTCACGAAATGGTAGGAGTAAAAAAAAAAGATACATTGCAAATGATAACTTGGGATGTCCTTAATTTAAATCTGCAAAGGACTTGGCTGTGCGACTTTTAGTTTTCGCGCCACAGCTTTTCAACCTATGCAAAAAATGATAATTTATTCATATATAAAACGCAAAGTAAGGCTTCTGGAATTTTGTCATAACTCACGAAATGGTAGGAGTAAAAAAAAAAGATACATGGCAAATGATAACTTGGGATGTCCTTAATTCAAATCTGCAAGGAACTTGGATGTGCGACTTTTAGTTTTCGCGCCACAGCTTTTCAACCTATGCAAAAAATGATAATTTATTCATATATAAAACGCAAAGTAAGGCTTCTGGAATTTTGTCATAACTCACGAAATGGTAGGAGTAAAAAAAAAGATACATTGCAAATGATAACTTGGGATGTCCTTAATTTAAATCTGCAAAGGACTTGGCTGTGCAACTTTTAGTTTTCGCGCCACAGCTTTTCAACCTATGCAAAAAATGATAATTTATTCATATATAAAACGCAAAGTAAGGCTTCGGGAATTTTGTCATAACTCACGAAATGGTAGGAGAAAAAAAAAGATACATTGCAAATGATAACTTGGGATGTCCTTAATTCGAATCTACAACGGACTTGGCTGTGCAACTTTTAGTTTTCGCGCCACAGCTTTTCAACCTATGCAAAAAATGATAATTTATTCATATATAAAACGCAAAGTAAGGCTTCTGGAATTTTGTCATAACTCACGAAATGGTAGGAGTAAAAAAAAAAGATACATTGCAAATGATAACTTGGGATGTCCTTAATTTAAATCTGCAAAGGACTTGGCTGTGCGACTTTTAGTTTTCGCGCCACAGCTTTTCAACCTATGCAAAAAATGATAATTTATTCATATATAAAACGCAAAGTAAGGCTTCTGGAATTTTGTCATAACTCACGAAATGGTAGGAGTAAAAAAAAAAGATACATGGCAAATGATAACTTGGGATGTCCTTAATTCAAATCTGCAAGGAACTTGGATGTGCGACATTTAGTTTTCGCGCCACAGCTTTTCAACCTATGCAAAAAATGATAATTTATTCATATATAAAACGCAAAGTAAGGCTTCTGGAATTTTGTCATAACTCACGAAATGGTAGGAGTAAAAAAAAAAGATACATTGCAAATGATAACTTGGGATGTCCTTAATTCAAATCTGCAAGGAACTTGGATGTGCGACTTTTAGTTTTCGCGCCACAGCTTTTCAACCTATGCAAAAAATGATAATATATTCATATATAAAACGCAAAGTAAGGCTTCTGGAATTTTGTCATAAATCACGAAATGGTAGGAGTAAAAAAAAAGGATACATTGCAAATGATAACTTGGGATGTCCTTAATTTAAATCTGCAAAGGACTTGGTTGTGCGACTTTTAGTTTTCGCGCCACAGCTTTTCAACCTATGCAATAAATGATAATTTATTCATATATAAAACGCAAAGTAAGGCTTCTGGAATTTTGTCATAACTCACGAAATGGTAGGAGTAAAAAAAAAGATACATTGCAAATGACAACTTGAGATGTCCCTAATTCGAATCTGCAAAGAACTTGGATGTGTGACTTTTAGTTTTCGCGCCACAGCTTTTCAACCTATGCAAAAAATGATAATTTATTCATATATAAAACGCAAAGTAAGGCTTCTGGAATTTTGTCATAACTCACGAAATGATAGGAGTAAAAAAAAAAAGATACATTGCAAATGATAACTTGGGATGTCCTTAATTCAAATCTGCAAAGGACTTGGCTGTGCAACTTTTAGTTTTCGCGCCACAGCTTTTCAACCTATGCAAAAAATGATAATTTATTCATATATAAAACGCAAAGTAAGGCTTCTGGAATTTTGTCATAACTCACGAAATGGTAGGAGTAAAAAAAAAAGATACATTGTAAATGATAACTTCTGATGTCCTTAATTCGAATCTGCAAAGCACTTGGATGTGCGACTTTTAGTTTTCGCGCCATAGCTTTTCAACCTATGCAAAAAATGATAATATATTCATATATAAAACGCAAAGTAAGGCTTCTGGAATTTTGTCATAAATCACGAAATGGTAGGAGTAAAAAAAAGGATACATTGCAAATGATAACTTGGGATGTCCTTAATTCGAATCTGCAAAGAACTTGGATGTGCGACTTTTAGTTTTCGCGCCACAGCTTTTCAACCTATGCAAAAAATGATAATTTATTCATATATAAAACGCAAAGTAAGGCTTCTGGAATTTTGTCATAAATCACGAAATGGTAGGAGTAAAAAAAAAGCATACATTGCAAATGATAACTTGGGATGTCCTTAATTCGAATCTGCAAAGAACTTGGATGTGCGACTTTTAGTTTTCGCGCCATAGCTTTTCAACCTATGCAAAAAATGATAATATATTCATATATAAAACGCAAAGTAAGGCTTCTGGAATTTTGTCATAAATCACGAAATGGTAGGAGTAAAAAAAAAGGATACATTGCAAATGATAACTTGGGATGTCCTTAATTCGAATCTGCAAAGGACTTGGCTGTGCAACTTTTAGTTTTCGCGCCACAGCTTTTCAACCTATGCAAAAAATGATAATTTATTCATATATAAAACGCAAAGTAAGGCTTCTGGAATTTTGTCATAACTCACAAAATGGTAGGAGTAAAAAAAAAAGATACATTGTAAATGATAACTTGTGATGTCCTTAATTCGAATCTGCAAAGCACTTGGATGTGCGACTTTTAGTTTTCGCGCCATAGCTTTTCAACCTATGCAAAAAATGATAATATATTCATATATAAAACGCAAAGTAAGGCTTCTGGAATTTTGTCATAAATCACGAAATGGTAGGAGTAAAAAAAAAGGATACATTGCAGATGATAAATTGGGATGTCCTTAATTCGAATCTGCAAAGAACTTGGATGTGCGACTTTTAGTTTTCGCGCCATAGCTTTTCAACCTATGCAAAAAATGATAATATATTCATATATAAAACGCAAAGTAAGGCTTCTGGAATTTTGTCATAAATCACGAAATGGTAGGAGTAAAAAAAAAGGATACATTGCAGATGATAACTTGTGATGTCCTTAATTCGAATCTGCAAAGCACTTGGATGTGCGACTTTTAGTTTTCGCGCCATAGCTTTCCAACCTATGCAAAAAATGATAATATATTCATATATAAAACGCAAAGTAAGGCTTCTGGAATTTTGTCATAAATCACGAAATGGTAGGAGTAAAAAAAAAGGATACATTGCAAATGATAACTTGGGATGTCCTTAATTCGAATCTGCAAAGAACTTGGATGTGCGACTTTTAGTTTTCGCGCCACAGCTTTTCAACCTATGCAAAAAATGATAATTTATTCATATATAAAACGCAAAGTAAGGCTTCTGGAATTTTGTCATAAATCACGAAATGGTAGGAGTAAAAAAAAAGCATACATTGCAAATGATAACTTGGGATGTCCTTAATTCGAATCTGCAAAGAACTTGGATGTGCGACTTTTAGTTTTCGCGCCACAGCTTTTCAACCTATGCAAAAAATGATAATTTATTCATATATAAAACGCAAAGTAAGGCTTCTGGAATTTTGTCATAACTCACGAAATGGTAGGAGTAAAAAAAAAAAGATACATTGCAAATGATAACTTGGGATGTCCTTAATTCAAATCTGCAAAGGACTTGGCTGTGCAACTTTTAGTTTTCGCGCCACAGCTTTTCAACCTATGCAAAAAATGATAATATATTCATATATAAAACGCAAAGTAAGGCTTCTGGAATTTTGTCATAACTCACGAAATAGTAGGAGTAAAAAAAAAAGATACATTGTAAATGATAACTTGTGATGTCCTTAATTCGAATCTGCAAAGCACTTGGATGTGCGACTTTTAGTTTTCGCGCCATAGCTTTTCAACCTATGCAAAAAATGATAATATATTCATATATAAAACGCAAAGTAAGGCTTCTGGAATTTTGTCATAAATCACGAAATGGTAGGAGTAAAAAAAAAGGATACATTGCAAATGATAAATTGGGATGTCCTTAATTTAAATCTGCAAAGGACTTGGCTGTGCGACTTTTAGTTTTCGCGCCACAGCTTTTCAACCTATGCAAAAAATGATAATTTATTCATATATAAAACGCAAAGTAAGGCTTCTGGAATTTTGTCATAACTCACGAAATGGTAGGATAAAAAAAAGGATACATTGCAAATGATAACTTGGGATGTCCTTAATTTAAATCTGCAAAGGACTTGGCTGTGCGACTTTTAGTTTTCGCGCCACAGCTTTTCAACCTATGCAAAAAATGATAATTTATTCATATATAAAACGCAAAGTAAGGCTTCTGGAATTTTGTCATAACTCACGAAATGGTAGGAGTAAAAAAAAAATTACATTGCAAATGATAACTTGGGATGTCCTTAATTCAAATCTGCAAAGGACTTGGCTGTGTAACTTTTAGTTTTCGCGCCACAGCTTTTCAACCTATGCAAAAAATGATAATTTATTCATATATAAAACGCAAAGTAAGGCTTCTGGAATTTTGTCATAACTCACGAAATGGTAGGAGTAAAAAAAAAGATACATTGCAAATGATAACTTGGGATGTCCTTAATTCAAATCTGCAAAGGACTTGGCTGTGTAACTTTTAGTTTCCGCGCCACAGCTTTTCAACCTATGCAAAAAATGATAATTTATTCATATATAAAACGCAAAGTAAGGCTTGTGGAATTTTGTCATAACTCACGAAATGGTAGGAGAAAAAAAAAAGATACATTGCAAATGATAACTTGGGATGTCCTTAATTCGAATCTGCAAAGAACTTGGATGTGTGACTTTTAGTTTTCGCGCCACAGCTTTTCAACCTATGCAAAAAATAATAATTTATTCATATATAAAACGCAAAGTAAGGCTTCTGGAATTTTGTCATAACTCACGAAATGGTAGGAGTAAAAAAAAAAGATACATTGCAAATGATAACTTGGGATGTTCTTAATTCAAATCTTCAAAGGACTTGGCTGTGCAACTTTTAGTTTTCGCGCCACAGCTTTTCAACCTATGCAAAAAATGATAATTTATTCATATATAAAACGCAAAGTAAGGCTTCTGGAATTTTGTCATAACTCACGAAATGGTAGGAGTAAAAAAAAAAGATACATTGCAAATGATAACTTGGGATGTCCTTAATTAAAATCTGCAAGGAACTTGGATGTGCGACTTTTAGTTTTCGCGCCACAGCTTTTCAACCTATGCAAAAAATGATAATATATTCATATATAAAACGCAAAGTAAGGCTTCTGGAATTTTGTCATAAATCACTTAATAGTAGGAGTAAAAAAAAAAGATACATTGCAAATGATAACTTGGGATGTCCTTAATTCGTATCTGCAAAGCACTTGGATGTGCGACTTTTAGTTTTCGCGCCACAGCTTTTCAACCTATGCAAAAAATGATAATTTATTCATATATAAAACGCAAAGTAAGGCTTCTGGAATTTTGTCATAAATCACGAAATGGTAGGAGTAAAAAAAAGGATACATTGCAAATGATAAATTGGGATGTCCTTAATTTAAATCTGCAAAGGACTTGGCTGTGCGACTTTTAGTTTTCGCGCCACAGCTTTTCAACCTATGCAAAAAATGATAATTTATTCATATATAAAACGCAAAGTAAGGCTTCTGGAATTTTGTCATAACTCACGAAATGGTAGGGGTAAAAAAAAAGGATACATTGCAAATGATAACTTGGGATGTCCTTAATTTAAATCTGCAAAGGACTTGGCTGTGCGACTTTTAGTTTTCGCGCCACAGCTTTTCAACCTATGCAAAAAATGATAATTTATTCATATATAAAACGCAAAGTAAGGCTTCTGGAATTTTGTCATAACTCACGAAATGGTAGGAGTAAAAAAAAAGATACATTGCAAATGATAACTTGGGATGTTCTTAATTCAAATCTGCAAAGGACTTGGCTGTGCGACTTTTAGTTTTCGCGCCACAGCTTTTCAACCTATGCAAAAAATGATAATTTATTCATATATAAAACGCAAAGTAAGGCTTCTGGAATTTTGTCATAACTCACGAAATGGTAGGAGAAAAAAAAAAGATACATTGCAAATGATAACTTGGGATGTCCTTAATTCGAATCTGCAAAGAACTTGGATGTGCGACTTTTAGTTTTCGCGCCACAGCTTTTCAACCTATGCAAAAAATGATAATTTATTCATATATAAAACGCAAAGTAAGGCTTCTGGAATTTTGTCATAACTCACGAAATGGTAGGAGTAAAAAAAAAGATACATTGCAAATGATAACTTGGGATGTCCCTAATTCGAATCTGCAAAGAACTTGGATGTGTGACTTTTAGTTTTCGCGCCACAGCTTTTCAACCTATGCAAAAAATGATAATTTATTCATATATAAAACGCAAAGTAAGGCTTCTGGAATTTTGTCATAACTCACGAAATGGTAGGAGTAAAAAAAAAAGATACATTGCAAATGATAACATGGGATGTTCTTAATTCAAATCTGCAAAGGACTTGGCTGTGCAACTTCTAGTTTTCGCGCCACAGCTTTTCAACCTATGCAAAAAATGATAATTTATTCATATATAAAACGCAAAGTAAGGCTTCTGGAATTTTGTCATAACTCACGAAATGGTAGGAGTAAAAAAAAAAGATACATTGCAAATGATAACTTGGGATGTCCTTAATTAAAATCTGCAAGGAACTTGGATGTGCGACTTTTAGTTTTCGCGCCACAGCTTTTCAACCTATGCAAAAAATGATAATATATTCATATATAAAACGCAAAGTAAGGCTTCTGGAATTTTGTCATAAATCACGAAATAGTAGGAGTAAAAAAAAAAGATACATTGCAAATGATAACTTGGGATGTCCTTAATTCGAATCTGCAAAGCACTTGGATGTGCAACTTTTAGTTTTCGCGCCACAGCTTTTCAACCTATGCAAAAAATGATAATTTATTCATATATAAAACGCAAAGTAAGGCTTCTGGAATTTTGTCATAACTCACGAAATGGTAGGAGTAAAAAAAAAAGATACATTGCCAATGATAACTTGGGATGTCCTTAATTCAAGTCTGCAAGGAACTTGGATGTGCGACTTTTAGTTTTCGCGCCACAGCTTTTCAACCTATGCAAAAAATGATAATTTATTCATATATAAAACGCAAAGTAAGGCTTCTGGAATTTTGTCATAAATCACGAAATCGTAGGAGTAAATAAAAAGATACATTGCAAATGATAACTTGGGATGTCCTTAATTCAAATCTGCAAAGGACTTGGCTGTGCAACTTTTAGTTTTCGCGCCACAGCTTTTCAACCTATGCAAAAAATGATAATTTATTCATATATAAAACGCAAAGTAAGGCTTCTGGAATTTTGTCATAACTCACGAAATGGTAGGAGTAAAAAAAAAGGATACATTGCAAATGATAACTTGGGATGTCCTTAATTCAAATCTGCAAAGAACTTGGATGTGCGACTTTTAGTTTTCGCGCCACAGCTTTTAAACCTATGCAAAAAATGATAATTTTTTCATATATAAAACGCAAAGTAAGGCTTCTGGAATTTTGTCATAACTCACGAAATGGTAAGAGTAAAAAAAAAGATACATTGCAAATGATAACTTGGGATGTCCTTAATTCAAATCTGCAAAGAACTTGGATGTGCGACTTTTAGTTTTCGCGCCACAGCTTTTCAACCTATGCAAAAAATGATAATTTATTCATATATAAAACGCAAAGTAAGGCTTCTGGAATTTTGTCATAACTCACGAAATGGTAGGAGTAAAAAAAACAAATACATTGCAAATGATAGCGTGGGATGTGCTTAATTCAAATCTGCAAAGCACTTGGATGTGCGACTTTTAGTTTTCGCGCCACAGCTTTTCAACCTATGCAAAAAATGATAATTTATTCATATATAAAACGCAAAGTAAGGCTTCTGGAATTTTGTCATAACTCACGAAATGGTAGGAGAAAAAAAAAGATACATTACAAATGATAACTTGGGATGTCCTTAATTCAAATCTGCAAAGAACTTGGATGTGCGACTTTTAGTTTTCGCGCCACAGCTTTTCAACCTATGCAAAAAATGATAATTTATTCATATATAAAACGCAAAGTAAGGCTTCTGGAATTTTGTCATAACTCACGAAATGGTAGGAGAAAAAAAAAAGATACATTGCAAATGATAACTTGGGATGTCCTTAATTCGAATCTGCAAAGAACTTGGATGTGCGACTTTTAGTTTTCGCGCCACAGCTTTTCAACCTATGCAAAAAATGATAATTTATTCATATATAAAACGCAAAGTAAGGCTTCTGGAATTTTGTCATAACTCACGAAATGGTAGGAGTAAAAAAAAAGATACATTGCAAATGATAACTTGGGATGTCCCTAATTCGAATCTGCAAAGAACTTGGATGTGTGACTTTTAGTTTTCGCGCCACAGCTTTTCAACCTATGCAAAAAATGATAATTTATTCATATATAAAACGCAAAGTAAGGCTTCTGGAATTTTGTCATAACTCACGAAATGGTAGGAGTAAAAAAAAAAGATACATTGCAAATGATAACTTGGGATGTCCTTAATTCAAATCTGCAAAGGACTTGGCTGTGTAACTTTTAGTTTCCGCGCCACAGCTTTTCAACCTATGCAAAAAATGATAATTTATTCATATATAAAACGCAAAGTAAGGCTTGTGGAATTTTGTCATAACTCACGAAATGGTAGGAGAAAAAAAAAAGATACATTGCAAATGATAACTTGGGATGTCCTTAATTCGAATCTGCAAAGAACTTGGATGTGTGACTTTTAGTTTTCGCGCCACAGCTTTTCAACCTATGCAAAAAATAATAATTTATTCATATATAAAACGCAAAGTAAGGCTTCTGGAATTTTGTCATAACTCACGAAATGGTAGGAGTAAAAAAAAAAGATACATTGCAAATGATAACTTGGGATGTTCTTAATTCAAATCTTCAAAGGACTTGGCTGTGCAACTTTTAGTTTTCGCGCCACAGCTTTTCAACCTATGCAAAAAATGATAATTTATTCATATATAAAACGCAAAGTAAGGCTTCTGGAATTTTGTCATAACTCACGAAATGGTAGGAGTAAAAAAAAAAGATACATTGCAAATGATAACTTGGGATGTCCTTAATTAAAATCTGCAAGGAACTTGGATGTGCGACTTTTAGTTTTCGCGCCACAGCTTTTCAACCTATGCAAAAAATGATAATATATTCATATATAAAACGCAAAGTAAGGCTTCTGGAATTTTGTCATAAATCACTTAATAGTAGGAGTAAAAAAAAAAGATACATTGCAAATGATAACTTGGGATGTCCTTAATTCGTATCTGCAAAGCACTTGGATGTGCGACTTTTAGTTTTCGCGCCACAGCTTTTCAACCTATGCAAAAAATGATAATTTATTCATATATAAAACGCAAAGTAAGGCTTCTGGAATTTTGTCATAAATCACGAAATGGTAGGAGTAAAAAAAAGGATACATTGCAAATGATAAATTGGGATGTCCTTAATTTAAATCTGCAAAGGACTTGGCTGTGCGACTTTTAGTTTTCGCGCCACAGCTTTTCAACCTATGCAAAAAATGATAATTTATTCATATATAAAACGCAAAGTAAGGCTTCTGGAATTTTGTCATAACTCACGAAATGGTAGGAGTAAAAAAAAAGGATACATTGCAAATGATAACTTGGGATGTCCTTAATTCAAATCTGCAAAGGACTTGGCTGTGCGACTTTTAGTTTTCGCGCCACAGCTTTTCAACCTATGCAAAAAATGATAATTTATTCATATATAAAACGCAAAGTAAGGCTTCTGGAATTTTGTCATAACTCACGAAATGGTAGGAGTAAAAAAAAAGATACATTGCAAATGATAACTTGGGATGTTCTTAATTCAAATCTGCAAAGGACTTGGCTGTGCGACTTTTAGTTTTCGCGCCACAGCTTTTCAACCTATGCAAAAAATGATAATTTATTCATATATAAAACGCAAAGTAAGGCTTCTGGAATTTTGTCATAACTCACGAAATGGTAGGAGAAAAAAAAAAGATACATTGCAAATGATAACTTGGGATGTCCTTAATTCGAATCTGCAAAGAACTTGGATGTGCGACTTTTAGTTTTCGCGCCACAGCTTTTCAACCTATGCAAAAAATGATAATTTATTCATATATAAAACGCAAAGTAAGGCTTCTGGAATTTTGTCATAACCCACGAAATGGTAGGAGTAAAAAAAAAGATACATTGCAAATGATAACTTGGGATGTCCCTAATTCGAATCTGCAAAGAACTTGGATGTGTGACTTTTAGTTTTCGCGCCACAGCTTTTCAACCTATGCAAAAAATGATAATTTATTCATATATAAAACGCAAAGTAAGGCTTCTGGAATTTTGTCATAACTCACGAAATGGTAGGAGTAAAAAAAAAAGATACATTGCAAATGATAACATGGGATGTTCTTAATTCAAATCTGCAAAGGACTTGGCTGTGCAACTTTTAGTTTTCGCGCCACAGCTTTTCAACCTATGCAAAAAATGATAATTTATTCATATATAAAACGCAAAGTAAGGCTTCTGGAATTTTGTCATAACTCACGAAATGGTAGGAGTAAAAAAAAAAGATACATTGCAAATGATAACTTGGGATGTCCTTAATTAAAATCTGCAAGGAACTTGGATGTGCGACTTTTAGTTTTCGCGCCACAGCTTTTCAACCTATGCAAAAAATGATAATATATTCATATATAAAACGCAAAGTAAGGCTTCTGGAATTTTGTCATAAATCACGAAATAGTAGGAGTAAAAAAAAAAGATACATTGCAAATGATAACTTGGGATGTCCTTAATTCAAGTCTGCAAGGAACTTGTTTGTGCGACTTTTAGTTTTCGCGCCACAGCTTTTCAACCTATGCAAAAAATGATAATTTATTCATATATAAAACGCAAAGTAAGGCTTCTGGAATTTTGTCATAAATCACGAAATCGTAGGAGTAAATAAAAAGATACATTGCAAATGATAACTTGGGATGTCCTTAATTCAAATCTGCAAAGGACTTGGCTGTGCAACTTTTAGTTTTCGCGCCACAGCTTTTCAACCTATGCAAAAAATGATAATTTATTCATATATAAAACGCAAAGTAAGGCTTCTGGAATTTTGTCATAACTCACGAAATGGTAGGAGTAAAAAAAAAGGATACATTGCATATGATAACTTGGGATGTCCTTAATTCAAATCTGCAAAGAACTTGGATGTGCGACTTTTAGTTTTCGCGCCACAGCTTTTAAACCTATGCAAAAAATGATAATTTTTTCATATATAAAACGCAAAGTAAGGCTTCTGGAATTTTGTCATAACTCACGAAATGGTAAGAGTAAAAAAAAAGATACATTGCAAATGATAACTTGGGATGTCCTTAATTCAAATCTGCAAAGAACTTGGATGTGCGACTTTTAGTTTTCGCGCCACAGCTTTTCAACCTATGCAAAAAATGATAATTTATTCATATATAAAACGCAAAGTAAGGCTTCTGGAATTTTGTCATAACTCACGAAATGGTAGGAGTAAAAAAAAAAGATACATTGCAAATGATAACTTGGGATGTGCTTAATTCAAATCTGCAAAGCACTTGGATGTGCGACTTTTAGTTTTCGCGCCACAGCTTTTCAACCTATGCAAAAAATGATAATTTATTCATATATAAAACGCAAAGTAAGGCTTCTGGAATTTTGTCATAACTCACGAAATGGTAGGAGAAAAAAAAAGATACATTACAAATGATAACTTGGGATGTCCTTAATTCAAATCTGCAAAGAACTTGGATGTGCGACTTTTAGTTTTCGCGCCACAGCTTTTCAACCTATGCAAAAAATGATAATTTATTCATATATAAAACGCAAAGTAAGGCTTCTGGAATTTTGTCATAACTCACGAAATGGTAGGAGAAAAAAAAAAGATACATTGCAAATGATAACTTGGGATGTCCTTAATTCGAATCTGCAAAGAACTTGGATGTGCGACTTTTAGTTTTCGCGCCACAGCTTTTCAACCTATGCAAAAAATGATAATTTATTCATATATAAAACGCAAAGTAAGGCTTCTGGAATTTTGTCATAACTCACGAAATGGTAGGAGTAAAAAAAAAGATACATTGCAAATGATAACTTGGGATGTCCCTAATTCGAATCTGCAAAGAACTTGGATGTGTGACTTTTAGTTTTCGCGCCACAGCTTTTCAACCTATGCAAAAAATGATAATTTATTCATATATAAAACGCAAAGTAAGGCTTCTGGAATTTTGTCATAACTCACGAAATGGTAGGAGTAAAAAAAAAAGATACATTGCAAATGATAACATGGGATGTTCTTAATTCAAATCTGCAAAGGACTTGGCTGTGCAACTTTTAGTTTTCGCGCCACAGCTTTTCAACCTATGCAAAAAATGATAATTTATTCATATATAAAACGCAAAGTAAGGCTTCTGGAATTTTGTCATAACTCACGAAATGGTAGGAGTAAAAAAAAAAGATACATTGCAAATGATAACTTGGGATGTCCTTAATTCGAATCTGCAAAGAACTTGGATGTGCGACTTTTAGTTTTCGCGCCACAGCTTTTCAACCTATGCAAAAAATGATAATTTATTCATATATAAAACGCAAAGTAAGGCTTCTGGAATTTTGTCATAACTCACGAAATGGTAGGAGTAAAAAAAAAGATACATTGCAAATGATAACTTGGGATGTCCCTAATTCGAATCTGCAAAGAACTTGGATGTGTGACTTTTAGTTTTCGCGCCACAGCTTTTCAACCTATGCAAAAAATGATAATTTATTCATATATAAAACGCAAAGTAAGGCTTCTGGAATTTTGTCATAACTCACGAAATGGTAGGAGTAAAAAAAAAAGATACATTGCAAATGATAACATGGGATGTTCTTAATTCAAATCTGCAAAGGACTTGGCTGTGCAACTTTTAGTTTTCGCGCCACAGCTTTTCAACCTATGCAAAAAATGATAATTTATTCATATATAAAACGCAAAGTAAGGCTTCTGGAATTTTGTCATAACTCACGAAATGGTAGGAGTAAAAAAAAAAGATACATTGCAAATGATAACTTGGGATGTCCTTAATTAAAATCTGCAAGGAACTTGGATGTGCGACTTTTAGTTTTCGCGCCACAGCTTTTCAACCTATGCAAAAAATGATAATATATTCATATATAAAACGCAAAGTAAGGCTTCTGGAATTTTGTCATAAATCACGAAATAGTAGGAGTAAAAAAAAAAGATACAGTGCAAATGATAACTTGGGATGTCCTTAATTCAAATCTGCAAAGAACTTGGATGTGCGACTTTTAGTTTTCGCGCCACAGCTTTTCAACCTATGCAAAAAATGATAATTTATTCATATATAAAACGCAAAGTAAGGCTTCTGGAATTTTGTCATAACTCACGAAATGGTAGGAGTAAAAAAAAAGGATACATTGCAAATGATAGCGTGGGATGTGCTTAATTCAAATCTGCAAAGCACGTGGATGTGCGACTTTTAGTTTTCGCGCCACAGCTTTTCAACCTATGCAAAAAATGATAATTTATTCATATATAAAACGCAAAGTAAGGCTTCTGGAATTTTGTCATAACTCACGAAATGGTAGGAGAAAAAAAAAGATACATTACAAATGATAACTTGGGATGTCCTTAATTCAAATCTGCAAAGAACTTGGATGTGTGACTTTTAGTTTTCGCGCCACAGCTTTTCAACCTATGCAAAAAATAATAATTTATTCATATATAAAACGCAAAGTAAGGCTTCTGGAATTTTGTCATAACTCACGAAATGGTAGGAGTAAAAAAAAAAGATACATTGCAAATAATAACTTGGGATGTTCTTAATTCAAATCTTCAAAGGACTTGGCTGTGCAACTTTTAGTTTTCGCGCCACAGCTTTTCAACCTATGCAAAAAATGATAATTTATTCATATATAAAACGCAAAGTAAGGCTTCTGGAATTTTGTCATAACTCACGAAATGGTAGGAGTAAAAAAAAAAGATACATTGCAAATGATAACTTGGGATGTCCTTAATTAAAATCTGCAAGGAACTTGGATGTGCGACTTTTAGTTTTCGCGCCACAGCTTTTCAACCTATGCAAAAAATGATAATATATTCATATATAAAACGCAAAGTAAGGCTTCTGGAATTTTGTCATAAATCACTTAATAGTAGGAGTAAAAAAAAAAGATACATTGCAAATGATAACTTGGGATGTCCTTAATTCGTATCTGCAAAGCACTTGGATGTGCGACTTTTAGTTTTCGCGCCACAGCTTTTCAACCTATGCAAAAAATGATAATTTATTCATATATAAAACGCAAAGTAAGGCTTCTGGAATTTTGTCATAAATCACGAAATGGTAGGAGTAAAAAAAAGGATACATTGCAAATGATAAATTGGGATGTCCTTAATTTAAATCTGCAAAGGACTTGGCTGTGCGACTTTTAGTTTTCGCGCCACAGCTTTTCAACCTATGCAAAAAATGATAATTTATTCATATATAAAACGCAAAGTAAGGCTTCTGGAATTTTGTCATAACTCACGAAATGGTAGGAGTAAAAAAAAAGGATACATTGCAAATGATAACTTGGGATGTCCTTAATTTAAATTTGCAAAGGACTTGGCTGTGCGACTTTTAGTTTTCGCGCCACAGCTTTTCAACCTATGCAAAAAATGATAATTTATTCATATATAAAACGCAAAGTAAGGCTTCTGGAATTTTGTCATAACTCACGAAATGGTAGGAGTAAAAAAAAAGATACATTGCAAATGATAACTTGGGATGTTCTTAATTCAAATCTGCAAAGGACTTGGCTGTGCGACTTTTAGTTTTCGCGCCACAGCTTTTCAACCTATGCAAAAAATGATAATTTATTCATATATAAAACGCAAAGTAAGGCTTCTGGAATTTTGTCATAACTCACGAAATGGTAGGAGAAAAAAAAAAGATACATTGCAAATGATAACTTGGGATGTCCTTAATTCGAATCTGCAAAGAACTTGGATGTGCGACTTTTAGTTTTCGCGCCACAGCTTTTCAACCTATGCAAAAAATGATAATTTATTCATATATAAAACGCAAAGTAAGGCTTCTGGAATTTTGTCATAACTCACGAAATGGTAGGAGTAAAAAAAAAGATACATTGCAAATGATAACTTGGGATGTCCCTAATTCGAATCTGCAAAGAACTTGGATGTGTGACTTTTAGTTTTCGCGCCACAGCTTTTCAACCTATGCAAAAAATGATAATTTATTCATATATAAAACGCAAAGTAAGGCTTCTGGAATTTTGTCATAACTCACGAAATGGTAGGAGTAAAAAAAAAAGATACATTGCAAATGATAACATGGGATGTTCTTAATTCAAATCTGCAAAGGACTTGGCTGTGCAACTTCTAGTTTTCGCGCCACAGCTTTTCAACCTATGCAAAAAATGATAATTTATTCATATATAAAACGCAAAGTAAGGCTTCTGGAATTTTGTCATAACTCACGAAATGGTAGGAGTAAAAAAAAAAGATACATTGCAAATGATAACTTGGGATGTCCTTAATTAAAATCTGCAAGGAACTTGGATGTGCGACTTTTAGTTTTCGCGCCACAGCTTTTCAACCTATGCAAAAAATGATAATATATTCATATATAAAACGCAAAGTAAGGCTTCTGGAATTTTGTCATAAATCACGAAATAGTAGGAGTAAAAAAAAAAGATACATTGCAAATGATAACTTGGGATGTCCTTAATTCGAATCTGCAAAGCACTTGGATGTGCAACTTTTAGTTTTCGCGCCACAGCTTTTCAACCTATGCAAAAAATGATAATTTATTCATATATAAAACGCAGAGTAAGGCTTCTGGAATTTTGTCATAACTCACGAAATGGTAGGAGTAAAAAAAAAAGATACATTGCAAATGATAACTTGGGATGTCCTTAATTCAAGTCTGCAAGGAACTTGGATGTGCGACTTTTAGTTTTCGCGCCACAGCTTTTCAACCTATGCAAAAAATGATAATTTATTCATATATAAAACGCAAAGTAAGGCTTCTGGAATTTTGTCATAACTCACGAAATCGTAGGAGTAAATAAAAAGATACATTGCAAATGATAACTTGGGATGTCCTTAATTCAAATCTGCAAAGGACTTGGCTGTGCAACTTTTAGTTTTCGCGCCACAGCTTTTCAACCTATGCAAAAAATGATAATTTATTCATATATAAAACGCAAAGTAAGGCTTCTGGAATTTTGTCATAACTCACGAAATGGTAGGAGTAAAAAAAAAGGATACATTGCAAATGATAACTTGGGATGTCCTTAATTCAAATCTGCAAAGAACTTGGATGTGCGACTTTTAGTTTTCGCGCCACAGCTTTTAAACCTATGCAAAAAATGATAATTTTTTCATATATAAAACGCAAAGTAAGGCTTCTGGAATTTTGTCATAACTCACGAAATGGTAAGAGTAAAAAAAAAGATACATTGCAAATGATAACTTGGGATGTCCTTAATTCAAATCTGCAAAGAACTTGGATGTGCGACTTTTAGTTTTCGCGCCACAGCTTTTCAACCTATGCAAAAAATGATAATTTATTCATATATAAAACGCAAAGTAAGGCTTCTGGAATTTTGTCATAACTCACGAAATGGTAGGAGTAAAAAAAACAAATACATTGCAAATGATAGCGTGGGATGTGCTTAATTCAAATCTGCAAAGCACTTGGATGTGCGACTTTTAGTTTTCGCGCCACAGCTTTTCAACCTATGCAAAAAATGATAATTTATTCATATATAAAACGCAAAGTAAGGCTTCTGGAATTTTGTCATAACTCACGAAATGGTAGGAGAAAAAAAAAAGATACATTGCAAATGATAACTTGGGATGTCCTTAATTCGAATCTGCAAAGAACTTGGCTGTGCGACTTTTAGTTTTCGCGCCACAGCTTTTCAACCTATGCAAAAAATGATAATTTATTCATATATAAAACGCAAAGTAAGGCTTCTGGAATTTTGTCATAACTCACGAAATGGTAGGAGTAAAAAAAAAGATACATTGCAAATGATAACTTGGGATGTCCCTAATTCGAATCTGCAAAGAACTTGGATGTGTGACTTTTAGTTTTCGCGCCACAGCTTTTCAACCTATGCAAAAAATGATAATTTATTCATATATAAAACGCAAAGTAAGGCTTCTGGAATTTTGTCATAACTCACGAAATGGTAGGAGTAAAAAAAAAAGATACATTGCAAATGATAACTTGGGATGTCCTTAATTCAAATCTGCAAAGGACTTGGCTGTGTAACTTTTAGTTTCCGCGCCACAGCTTTTCAACCTATGCAAAAAATGATAATTTATTCATATATAAAACGCAAAGTAAGGCTTGTGGAATTTTGTCATAACTCACGAAATGGTAGGAGAAAAAAAAAAAATTCATTGCAAATGATAACTTGGGATGTCCTTAATTCGAATCTGCAAAGAACTTGGATGTGTGACTTTTAGTTTTCGCGCCACAGCTTTTCAACCTATGCAAAAAATAATAATTTATTCATATATAAAACGCAAAGTAAGGCTTCTGGAATTTTGTCATAACTCACGAAATGGTAGGAGTAAAAAAAAAAGATACATTGCAAATGATAACTTGGGATGTTCTTAATTCAAATCTTCAAAGGACTTGGCTGTGCAACTTTTAGTTTTCGCGCCACAGCTTTTCAACCTATGCAAAAAATGATAATTTATTCATATATAAAACGCAAAGTAAGGCTTCTGGAATTTTGTCATAACTCACGAAATGGTAGGAGTAAAAAAAAAAGATACATTGCAAATGATAACTTGGGATGTCCTTAATTAAAATCTGCAAGGAACTTGGATGTGCGACTTTTAGTTTTCGCGCCACAGCTTTTCAACCTATGCAAAAAATGATAATATATTCATATATAAAACGCAAAGTAAGGCTTCTGGAATTTTGTCATAAATCACTTAATAGTAGGAGTAAAAAAAAAAGATACATTGCAAATGATAACTTGGGATGTCCTTAATTCGTATCTGCAAAGCACTTGGATGTGCGACTTTTAGTTTTCGCGCCACAGCTTTTCAACCTATGCAAAAAATGATAATTTATTCATATATAAAACGCAAAGTAAGGCTTCTGGAATTTTGTCATAAATCACGAAATGGTAGGAGTAAAAAAAAGGATACATTGCAAATGATAAATTGGGATGTCCTTAATTTAAATCTGCAAAGGACTTGGCTGTGCGACTTTTAGTTTTCGCGCCACAGCTTTTCAACCTATGCAAAAAATGATAATTTATTCATATATAAAACGCAAAGTAAGGCTTCTGGAATTTTGTCATAACTCACGAAATGGTAGGAGTAAAAAAAAAGGATACATTGCAAATGATAACTTGGGATGTCCTTAATTTAAATCTGCAAAGGACTTGGCTGTGCGACTTTTAGTTTTCGCGCCACAGCTTTTCAACCTATGCAAAAAATGATAATTTATTCATATATAAAACGCAAAGTAAGGCTTCTGGAATTTTGTCATAACTCACGAAATGGTAGGAGTAAAAAAAAAGATACATTGCAAATGATAACTTGGGATGTTCTTAATTCAAATCTGCAAAGGACTTGGCTGTGCGACTTTTAGTTTTCGCGCCACAGCTTTTCAACCTATGCAAAAAATGATAATTTATTCATATATAAAACGCAAAGTAAGGCTTCTGGAATTTTGTCATAACTCACGAAATGGTAGGAGAAAAAAAAAAGATACATTGCAAATGATAACTTGGGATGTCCTTAATTCGAATCTGCAAAGAACTTGGATGTGCGACTTTTAGTTTTCGCGCCACAGCTTTTCAACCTATGCAAAAAATGATAATTTATTCATATATAAAACGCAAAGTAAGGCTTCTGGAATTTTGTCATAACCCACGAAATGGTAGGAGTAAAAAAAAAGATACATTGCAAATGATAACTTGGGATGTCCCTAATTCGAATCTGCAAAGAACTTGGATGTGTGACTTTTAGTTTTCGCGCCACAGCTTTTCAACCTATGCAAAAAATGATAATTTATTCATATATAAAACGCAAAGTAAGGCTTCTGGAATTTTGTCATAAATCACGAAATAGTAGGAGTAAAAAAAAAAGATACATTGCAAATGATAACTTGGGATGTCCTTAATTCAAGTCTGCAAGGAACTTGTTTGTGCGACTTTTAGTTTTCGCGCCACAGCTTTTCAACCTATGCAAAAAATGATAATTTATTCATATATAAAACGCAAAGTAAGGCTTCTGGAATTTTGTCATAAATCACGAAATCGTAGGAGTAAATAAAAAGATACATTGCAAATGATAACTTGGGATGTCCTTAATTCAAATCTGCAAAGGACTTGGCTGTGCAACTTTTAGTTTTCGCGCCACAGCTTTTCAACCTATGCAAAAAATGATAATTTATTCATATATAAAACGCAAAGTAAGGCTTCTGGAATTTTGTCATAACTCACGAAATGGTAGGAGTAAAAAAAAAGGATACATTGCATATGATAACTTGGGATGTCCTTAATTCAAATCTGCAAAGAACTTGGATGTGCGACTTTTAGTTTTCGCGCCACAGCTTTTAAACCTATGCAAAAAATGATAATTTTTTCATATATAAAACGCAAAGTAAGGCTTCTGGAATTTTGTCATAACTCACGAAATGGTAAGAGTAAAAAAAAAGATACATTGCAAATGATAACTTGGGATGTCCTTAATTCAAATCTGCAAAGAACTTGGATGTGCGACTTTTAGTTTTCGCGCCACAGCTTTTCAACCTATGCAAAAAATGATAATTTATTCATATATAAAACGCAAAGTAAGGCTTCTGGAATTTTGTCATAACTCACGAAATGGTAGGAGTAAAAAAAAAGGATACATTGCAAATGATAGCGTGGGATGTGCTTAATTCAAATCTGCAAAGCACTTGGATGTGCGACTTTTAGTTTTCGCGCCACAGCTTTTCAACCTATGCAAAAAATGATAATTTATTCATATATAAAACGCAAAGTAAGGCTTCTGGAATTTTGTCATAACTCACGAAATGGTAGGAGAAAAAAAAAGATACATTACAAATGATAACTTGGGATGTCCTTAATTCAAATCTGCAAAGAACTTGGATGTGCGACTTTTAGTTTTCGCGCCACAGCTTTTCAACCTATGCAAAAAATGATAATTTATTCATATATAAAACGCAAAGTAAGGCTTCTGGAATTTTGTCATAACTCACGAAATGGTAGGAGAAAAAAAAAAGATACATTGCAAATGATAACTTGGGATGTCCTTAATTCGAATCTGCAAAGAACTTGGATGTGCGACTTTTAGTTTTCGCGCCACAGCTTTTCAACCTATGCAAAAAATGATAATTTATTCATATATAAAACGCAAAGTAAGGCTTCTGGAATTTTGTCATAACTCACGAAATGGTAGGAGTAAAAAAAAAGATACATTGCAAATGATAACTTGGGATGTCCCTAATTCGAATCTGCAAAGAACTTGGATGTGTGACTTTTAGTTTTCGCGCCACAGCTTTTCAACCTATGCAAAAAATGATAATTTATTCATATATAAAACGCAAAGTAAGGCTTCTGGAATTTTGTCATAACTCACGAAATGGTAGGAGTAAAAAAAAAAGATACATTGCAAATGATAACATGGGATGTTCTTAATTCAAATCTGCAAAGGACTTGGCTGTGCAACTTTTAGTTTTCGCGCCACAGCTTTTCAACCTATGCAAAAAATGATAATTTATTCATATATAAAACGCAAAGTAAGGCTTCTGGAATTTTGTCATAACTCACGAAATGGTAGGAGTAAAAAAAAAAGATACATTGCAAATGATAACTTGGGATGTCCTTAATTCGAATCTGCAAAGAACTTGGATGTGCGACTTTTAGTTTTCGCGCCACAGCTTTTCAACCTATGCAAAAAATGATAATTTATTCATATATAAAACGCAAAGTAAGGCTTCTGGAATTTTGTCATAACTCACGAAATGGTAGGAGTAAAAAAAAAGATACATTGCAAATGATAACTTGGGATGTCCCTAATTCGAATCTGCAAAGAACTTGGATGTGTGACTTTTAGTTTTCGCGCCACAGCTTTTCAACCTATGCAAAAAATGATAATTTATTCATATATAAAACGCAAAGTAAGGCTTCTGGAATTTTGTCATAACTCACGAAATGGTAGGAGTAAAAAAAAAAGATACATTGCAAATGATAACATGGGATGTTCTTAATTCAAATCTGCAAAGGACTTGGCTGTGCAACTTTTAGTTTTCGCGCCACAGCTTTTCAACCTATGCAAAAAATGATAATTTATTCATATATAAAACGCAAAGTAAGGCTTCTGGAATTTTGTCATAACTCACGAAATGGTAGGAGTAAAAAAAAAAGATACATTGCAAATGATAACTTGGGATGTCCTTAATTAAAATCTGCAAGGAACTTGGATGTGCGACTTTTAGTTTTCGCGCCACAGCTTTTCAACCTATGCAAAAAATGATAATATATTCATATATAAAACGCAAAGTAAGGCTTCTGGAATTTTGTCATAAATCACGAAATAGTAGGAGTAAAAAAAAAAGATACAGTGCAAATGATAACTTGGGATGTCCTTAATTCAAATCTGCAAAGAACTTGGATGTGCGACTTTTAGTTTTCGCGCCACAGCTTTTCAACCTATGCAAAAAATGATAATTTATTCATATATAAAACGCAAAGTAAGGCTTCTGGAATTTTGTCATAACTCACGAAATGGTAGGAGTAAAAAAAAAGGATACATTGCAAATGATAGCGTGGGATGTGCTTAATTCAAATCTGCAAAGCACTTGGATGTGCGACTTTTAGTTTTCGCGCCACAGCTTTTCAACCTATGCAAAAAATGATAATTTATTCATATATAAAACGCAAAGTAAGGCTTCTGGAATTTTGTCATAACTCACGAAATGGTAGGAGAAAAAAAAAGATACATTACAAATGATAACTTGGGATGTCCTTAATTCAAATCTGCAAAGAACTTGGATGTGCGACTTTTAGTTTTCGCGCCACAGCTTTTCAACCTATGCAAAAAATGATAATTTATTCATATATAAAACGCAAAGTAAGGCTTCTGGAATTTTGTCATAACTCACGAAATGGTAGGAGAAAAAAAAAAGATACATTGCAAATGATAACTTGGGATGTCCTTAATTCAAATCTGCAAAGAACTTGGATGTGCGACTTTTAGTTTTCGCGCCACAGCTTTTCAACCTATGCAAAAAATGATAATTTATTCATATATAAAACGCAAAGTAAGGCTTCTGGAATTTTGTCATAACTCACGAAATGGTAGGAGTAAAAAAAAAGATACATTGCAAATGATAACTTGGGATGTCCCTAATTCGAATCTGCAAAGAACTTGGATGTGTGACTTTTAGTTTTCGCGCCACAGCTTTTCAACCTATGCAAAAAATGATAATTTATTCATATATAAAACGCAAAGTAAGGCTTCTGGAATTTTGTCATAACTCACGAAATGGTAGGAGTAAAAAAAAAAGATACATTGCAAATGATAACATGGGATGTTCTTAATTCAAATCTGCAAAGGACTTGGCTGTGCAACTTTTAGTTTTCGCGCCACAGCTTTTCAACCTATGCAAAAAATGATAATTTATTCATATATAAAACGCAAAGTAAGGCTTCTGGAATTTTGTCATAACTCACGAAATGGTAGGAGTAAAAAAAAAAGATACATTGCAAATGATAACTTGGGATGTCCTTAATTAAAATCTGCAAGGAACTTGGATGTGAGACTTTTAGTTTTCGCGCCACAGCTTTTCAACCTATGCAAAAAATGATAATATATTCATATATAAAACGCAAAGTAAGGCTTCTGGAATTTTGTCATAAATCACGAAATAGTAGGAGTAAAAAAAAAAGATACATTGCAAATGATAACTTGGGATGTCCTTAATTCGAATCTGCAAAGCACTTGGATGTGCAACTTTTAGTTTTCGCGCCACAGCTTTTCAACCTATGCAAAAAATGATAATTTATTTATATATAAAACGCAAAGTAAGGCTTCTGGAATTTTGTCATAACTCACGAAATGGTAGGAGTAAAAAAAAAAGATACATTGCAAATGATAACTTGGGATGTCCTTAATTCAAGTCTGCAAGGAACTTGGATGTGCGACTTTTAGTTTTCGCGCCACAGCTTTTCAACCTATGCAAAAAATGATAATTTATTCATATATAAAACGCAAAGTAAGGCTTCTGGAATTTTGTCATAAATCACGAAATCGTAGGAGTAAATAAAAAGATACATTGCAAATGATAACTTGGGATGTCCTTAATTCAAATCTGCAAAGGACTTGGCTGTGCAACTTTTAGTTTTCGCGCCACAGCTTTTCAACCTATGCAAAAAATGATAATTTATTCATATATAAAACGCAAAGTAAGGCTTCTGGAATTTTGTCATAACTCACGAAATGGTAGGAGTAAAAAAAAAGGATACATTGCAAATGATAACTTGGGATGTCCTTAATTCAAATCTGCAAAGAACTTGGATGTGCGACTTTTAGTTTTCGCGCCACAGCTTTTAAACCTATGCAAAAAATGATAATTTTTTCATATATAAAACGCAAAGTAAGGCTTCTGGAATTTTGTCATAACTCACGAAATGGTAAGAGTAAAAAAAAAGATACATTGCAAATGATAACTTGGGATGTCCTTAATTCAAATCTGCAAAGAACTTGGATGTGCGACTTTTAGTTTTCGCGCCACAGCTTTTCAACCTATGCAAAAAATGATAATTTATTCATATATAAAACGCAAAGTAAGGCTTCTGGAATTTTGTCATAACTCACGAAATGGTAGGAGTAAAAAAAAAGGATACATTGCGAATGATAGCGTGGGATGTGCTTAATTCAAATCTGCAAAGCACTTGGATGTGCGACTTTTAGTTTTCGCGCCACAGCTTTTCAACCTATGCAAAAAATGATAATTTATTCATATATAAAACGCAAAGTAAGGCTTCTGGAATTTTGTCATAACTCACGAAATGGTAGGAGAAAAAAAAAGATACATTACAAATGATAACTTGGGATGTCCTTAATTCAAATCTGCAAAGAACTTGGATGTGCGACTTTTAGTTTTCGCGCCACAGCTTTTCAACCTATGCAAAAAATGATAATTTATTCATATATAAAACGCAAAGTAAGGCTTCTGGAATTTTGTCATAACTCACGAAATGGTAGGAGTAAAAAAAAAAGATACATTGCAAATGATAACTTGGGATGTCCTTAATTCAAATCTGCAAAGAACTTGAATGTGCGACTTTTAGTTTTCGCGCCACAGCTTTTCAACCTATGCAAAAAATGATAATTTATTCATATATAAAACGCAAAGTAAGGCTTCTGAAATTTTGTCATAACTCACGAAATGGTAGGAGTAAAAAAAAAAGATACATTGCAAATGATAACATGGGATGTCCTTAATTCAAATCTACAAAGGACTTGGATGTGTGACTTTTAGTTTTCGCGCCACAGCTTTTCAACCTATGCAAAAAATGATAATATATTCATATATAAAACGCAAAGTAAGGCTTCTGGAATTTTGTCATAAATCACGAAATGGTAGGACTAAAAAAAAAGAATACATTGCAAATGATAACGTGGGATGTGCTTAATTTAAATCTGCAAAGAACTTGGATGTGCGACTTTTAGTTTTCGCGCCACAGCTTTTCAACCTATGCAAAAAATGATAATTTATTCATATATAAAACGCAAAGTAAGGCTTCTGGAATTTTGTCATAACTCACGAAATGGTAAGAGTAAAAAAAAAGGATACATTGCAAATGATAACTTGGGATGTCCTTAATTTAAATCTGCAAAGGACTTGGCTGTGCGACTTTTAGTTTTCGCGCCACAGCTTTTCAACCTATGCAAAAAATGATAATTTATTCATATATAAAACGCAAAGTAAGGCTTCTGGAATTTTGTCATAAATCACGAAATGGTAGGAATAAAAAAAAAGATACATTGCAAATAATAACTTGGGATGTTCTTAATTCAAATCTTCAAAGGACTTGGCTGTGCAACTTTTAGTTTTCGCGCCACAGCTTTTCAACCTATGCAAAAAATGATAATTTATTCATATATAAAACGCAAAGTAAGGCTTCTGGAATTTTGTCATAACTCACGAAATGGTAGGAGTAAAAAAAAAAGATACATTGCAAATGATAACTTGGGATGTCCTTAATTAAAATCTGCAAGGAACTTGGATGTGCGACTTTTAGTTTTCGCGCCACAGCTTTTCAACCTATGCAAAAAATGATAATATATTCATATATAAAACGCAAAGTAAGGCTTCTGGAATTTTGTCATAAATCACGAAATAGTAGGAGTAAAAAAAAAAATACATTGCAAATGATAACTTGGGATGTCCTTAATTCGAATCTGTAAAGCACTTGGATGTGCGACTTTTAGTTTTCGCGCCACAGCTTTTCAACCTATGCAAAAAATGATAATTTATTCATATATAAAACGCAAAGTAAGGCTTCTGGAATTTTGTCATAACTCACGAAATGGTAAGAGTAAAAAAAAAAAGATACATTGCAAATGATAACTTGGGATGTCCTTAATTCGAATCTGCAAAGAACTTGGATGTGCGACTTTTAGTTTTCGCGCCACAGCTTTTCAACCTATGCAAAAAATGATAATTTATTCATATATAAAACGCAAAGTAAGGCTTCTGGAATTTTGTCATAAATCACGAAATGGTAGGAGTAAAAAAAAAGGATACATTGCAAATGATAAATTGGGATGTCCTTAATTTAAATCTGCAAAGGACTTGGCTGTGCGACTTTTAGTTTTCGCGCCACAGCTTTTCAACCTATGCAAAAAATGATAATTTATTCATATATAAAACGCAAAGTAAGGCTTCTGGAATTTTGTCATAACTCACGAAATGGTAGGAGTAAAAAAAAGGATACATTGCAAATAATAACTTGAGATGTCCTTAATTCAAATCTGCAAAGGACTTGGCTGTGCAACTTTTAGTTTTCGCGCCACAGCTTTTCAACCTATGCAAAAAATGATAATTTATTCATATATAAAACGCAAAGTAAGGCTTCTGGAATTTTGTCATAACTCACGAAATGGTAGGAGTAAAAAAAAAAGATACATTGTAAATGATAACTTGGGATGTCCTTAATTCGAATCTGCAAAGCACTTGGATGTGCGACTTTTAGTTTTCGCGCCATAGCTTTTCAACCTATGCAAAAAATGATAATATATTCATATATAAAACGCAAAGTAAGGCTTCTGGAATTTTGTCATAAATCACGAAATGGTAGGAGTAAAAAAAAAAGATACATTGCAAATGATAACTTGGGATGTCCTTAATTCGAATCTGCAAAGCACTTGGATGTGCGACTTTTAGTTTTCTCGCCACAGCTTTTCAACCTATGCAAAAAATGATAATTTATTCATATATAAAACGCAAAGTAAGGCTTCTGGAATTTTGTCATAACTCACGAAATGGTAAGAGTAAAAAAAAAAGATACATTGCAAATGATAACTTGGGATGTCCTTAATTCGAATCTGCAAAGAACTTGGATGTGCGACTTTTAGTTTTCGCGCCACAGCTTTTCAACCTATGCAAAAAATGATAATTTATTCATATATAAAACGCAAAGTTAGGCTTCTGGAATTTTGTCATAAATCACGAAATGGTAGGAGTAAAAAAAAAGGATACATTGCAAATGATAAATTGGGATGTCCTTAATTTAAATCTGCAAAGGACTTGGATGTGCGACTTTTAGTTTTCGCGCCACAGCTTTTCAACCTATGCAAAAAATGATAATTTATTCATATATAAAACGCAAAGTAAGGCTTCTGGAATTTTGTCATAACTCACGAAATGGTAGGAGTAAAAAAAAGGATACATTGCAAATGATAACTTGGGATGTCCTTAATTTAAATCTGCAAAGGACTTGGCTGTGCGACTTTTAGTTTTCGCGCCACAGCTTTTCAACCTATGCAAAAAATGATAATTTATTCATATATAAAACGCAAAGTAAGGCTTCTGGAATTTTGTCATAACTCACGAAATGGTAGGAGTAAAAAAAAAGATACATTGCAAATGATAACTTGGGATGTCCTTAATTCAAATCTGCAAAGGACTTGGCTGTTGAACTTTTAGTTTTCGCGCCACAGCTTTTCAACCTATGCAAAAAATGATAATTTATTCATATATAAAACGCAAAGTAAGGCTTCTGGAATTTTGTCATAACTCACGAAATGGTAGGAGTAAAAAAAAAGATACATTGCAAATGATAACTTGGGATGTCCTTAATTCAAATCTGCAAAGGACTTGAATGTGTAACTTTTAGTTTCCGCGCCACAGCTTTTCAACCTATGCAAAAAATGATAATTTATTCATATATAAAACGCAAAGTAAGGCTTCTGGAATTTTGTCATAACTCACGAAATGGTAGGAGAAAAAAAAAAGATACATTGCAAATGATAACTTGGGATGTCCTTAATTCGAATCTGCAAAGAACTTGGATGTGTGACTTTTAGTTTTCGCGCCACAGCTTTTCAACCTATGCAAAAAATAATAATTTATTCATATATAAAACGCAAAGTAAGGCTTCTGGAATTTTGTCATAACTCACGAAATGGTAGGAGTAAAAAAAAAAGATACATTGCAAATGATAACTTGGGATGTTCTTAATTCAAATCTTCAAAGGACTTGGCTGTGCAACTTTTAGTTTTCGCGCCACAGCTTTTCAACCTATGCAAAAAATGATAATTTATTCATATATAAAACGCAAAGTAAGGCTTCTGGAATTTTGTCATAACTCACGAAATGGTAGGAGTAAAAAAAAAAAATACATTGCAAATGATAACTTGGGATGTCCTTAATTAAAATCTGCAAGGAACTTGGATGTGCGACTTTTAGTTTTCGCGCCACAGCTTTTCAACCTATGCAAAAAATGATAATATATTCATATATAAAACGCAAAGTAAGGCTTCTGGAATTTTGTCATAAATCACGAAATAGTAGGAGTAAAAAAAAAGATACATTGCAAATGATAACTTGGCATGTCCTTAATTCGAATCTGCAAAGCACTTGGATGTGCGACTTTTAGTTTTCGCGCCACAGCTTTTCAACCTATGCAAAAAATGATAATTTATTCATATATAAAACGCAAAGTAAGGCTTCTGGAATTTTGTCATAAATCACGAAATGGTAGGAGTAAAAAAAAGGATACATTGCAAATTATAAATTGGGATGTCCTTAATTTAAATCTGCAAAGGACTTGGCTGTGCGACTTTTAGTTTTCGCGCCACAGCTTTTCAACCTATGCAAAAAATGATAATTTATTCATATATAAAACGCAAAGTAAGGCTTCTGGAATTTTGTCATAACTCACGAAATGGTAGGAGTAAAAAAAAAGGATACATTGCAAATGATAACTTGGGATGTCCTTAATTTAAATCTGCAAAGGACTTGGCTGTGCGACTTTTAGTTTTCGCGCCACAGCTTTTCAACCTATGCAAAAAATGATAATTTATTCATATATAAAACGCAAAGTAAGGCTTCTGGAATTTTGTCATAACTCACGAAATGGTAGGAGTAAAAAAAAAGATACATTGCAAATGATAACTTGGGATGTCCTTAATTTAAATCTGCAAAGGACTTGGCTGTGCGACTTTTAGTTTTCGCGCCACAGCTTTTCAACCTATGCAAAAAATGATAATTTATTCATATATAAAACGCAAAGTAAGGCTTCTGGAATTTTGTCATAACTCACGAAATGGTAGGAGAAAAAAAAAAGATACATTGCAAATGATAACTTGGGATGTCCTTAATTCGAATCTGCAAAGAACTTGGATGTGCGACTTTTAGTTTTCGCGCCACAGCTTTTCAACCTATGCAAAAAATGATAATTTATTCATATATAAAACGCAAAGTAAGGCTTCTGGAATTTTGTCATAACTCACGAAATGGTAGGAGTAAAAAAAAAGATACATTGCAAATGATAACTTGGGATGTCCCTAATTCGATTCTGCAAAGAACTTGGATGTGTGACTTTTAGTTTTCGCGCCACAGCTTTTCAACCTATGCAAAAAATGATAATTTATTCATATATAAAACGCAAAGTAAGGCTTCTGGAATTTTGTCATAACTCACGAAATGGTAGGAGTAAAAAAAAAAGATACATTGCAAATGATAACATGGGATGTTCTTAATTCAAATCTGCAAAGGACTTGGCTGTGCAACTTTTAGTTTTCGCGCCACAGCTTTTCAACCTATGCAAAAAATGATAATTTATTCATATATAAAACGCAAAGTAAGGCTTCTGGAATTTTGTCATAACTCACGAAATGGTAGGAGTAAAAAAAAAAGATACATTGCAAATGATAACTTGGGATGTCCTTAATTCAAATCTGCAAGGAACTTGGATGTGCGACTTTTAGTTTTCGCGCCACAGCTTTTCAACCTATGCAAAAAATGATAATTTATTCATATATAAAACGCAAAGTAAGGCTTCTGGAATTTTGTCATAAATCACGAAATCGTAGGAGTAAATAAAAAGATACATTGCAAATGATAACCTGGGATGTCCTTAATTCAAATCTGCAAAGGACGTGGCTGTGCAACTTTTAGTTTTCGCGCCACAGCTTTTCAACCTATGCAAAAAATGATAATTTATTCATATATAAAACGCAAAGTAAGGCTTCTGGAATTTCGTCATAACTCACGAAATGGTAGGAGTAAAAAAAAAGGATACATTGCAAATGATAACTTGGGATGTCCTTAATTAAAATCTGCAAGGAAGTTGGATGTGCGACTTTTAGTTTTCGCGCCACAGCTTTTCAACCTATGCAAAAAATGATAATTTTTTCATATATAAAACGCAAAGTAAGGCTTCTGGAATTTTGTCATAACTCACGAAATGGTAAGAGTAAAAAAAAGATACATTGCAAATGATAACTTGGGATGTCCTTAATTCAAATCTGCAAAGAACTTGGATGTGCGACTTTTAGTTTTCGCGCCACAGCTTTTCAACCTATGCAAAAAATGATAATTTATTCATATATAAAACGCAAAGTAAGGCTTCTGGAATTTTGTCATAACTCACGAAATGGTAGGAGTAAAAAAAAAGGATACATTGCAAATAATAACTTGGGATGTCCTTAATTTAAATCTGCAAAGGACTTGGATGTGCGACTTTTAGTTTTCGCGCCACAGCTTTTCAACCTATGCAAAAAATGATAATTTATTCATATATAAAACGCAAAGTAAGGCTTCTGGAATTTTGTCATAACTCACGAAATGGTAGGAGTAAAAAAAAAAGATACATTGCAAATGATAACTTGGGATTATCTTAATTCAAATCTGCAAAGAACTTGGATGTGCGCCTTTTAGTTTTCGCGCCACAGCTTTTCAACCTATGCAAAAAATGATAATTTATTCATATATAAAACGCAAAGTAAGGCTTCTGGAATTTTGTCATAACTCACGAAATGGTAGGAGTAAAAAAGAAAGATACATTGCAAATGATAATGTGGGATGTGCTTAATTCAAATCTGCAAAGAACTTGGATGTGCGACTTTTAGTTTTCGCGCCACAGCTTTTCAACCTATGCAAAAAATGATAATTTATTCATATATAAAACGCAAAGTAAGGCTTCTGGAATTTTGTCATAACTCACGAAATGGTGGGAGTAAAAAAAAAGGATACATTGCAAATGATAACTTGGGATGTCCTTAATTTAAATTTGCAAAGGACTTGGATGTGCGACTTTTAGTTTTCGCGCCACAGCTTTTCAACCTATGCAAAAAATGATAATTTATTCATATATAAAACGCAAAGTAAGGCTTCTGGAATTTTGTCATAAATCACGAAATGGTAGGAATAAAAAAAAAGATACATTGCAAATAATAACTTGGGATGTTCTTAATTCAAATCTGCAAAGAACTTGGATGTGCGACTTTTAGTTTTCGCGCCACAGCTTTTCAACCTATGCAAAAAATGATAATTTATTCATATATAAAACGCAAAGTAAGGCTTCTGGAATTTTGTCATAACTCACGAAATGGTAGGAGTAAAAAAAAAGATACATTGCAAATGATAACTTGGGATGTCCTTAATTAAAATCTGCAAGGAACTTGGATGTGCGACTTTTAGTTTTCGCGCCACAGCTTTTCAACCTATGCAAAAAATGATAATATATTCATATATAAAACGCAAAGTAAGGCTTCTGGAATTTTGTCATAACTCACGAAATGGTAGGAGTAAAAAAAAAGGATACATTGCAAATAATAACTTGGGATGTCCTTAATTTAAATCTGCAAAGGACTTGGATGTGCGACTTTTAGTTTTCGCGCCACAGCTTTTCAACCTATGCAAAAAATGATAATTTATTCATATATAAAACGCAAAGTAAGGCTTCTGGAATTTTGTCATAAATCACGAAATGGTAGGAATAAAAAAAAAGATACATTGCAAATAATAACTTGGGATGTTCTTAATTCAAATCTGCAAAGAACTTGGATGTGCGACTTTTAGTTTTCGCGCCACAGCTTTTCAACCTATGCAAAAAATGATAATTTATTCATATATAAAACGCAAAGTAAGGCTTCTGGAATTTTGTCATAACTCACGAAATGGTAGGAGTAAAAAAAAAAGATACATTGCAAATGATAACTTGGGATTATCTTAATTCAAATCTGCAAAGAACTTGGATGTGCGCCTTTTAGTTTTCGCGCCACAGCTTTTCAACCTATGCAAAAAATGATAATTTATTCATATATAAAACGCAAAGTAAGGCTTCTGGAATTTTGTCATAACTCACGAAATGGTAGGAGTAAAAAAGAAAGATACATTGCAAATGATAACGTGGGATGTGCTTAATTCAAATCTGCAAAGAACTTGGATGTGCGACTTTTAGTTTTCGCGCCACAGCTTTTCAACCTATGCAAAAAATGATAATTTATTCATATATAAAACGCAAAGTAAGGCTTCTGGAATTTTGTCATAACTCACGAAATGGTGGGAGTAAAAAAAAAGGATACATTGCAAATGATAACTTGGGATGTCCTTAATTTAAATTTGCAAAGGACTTGGATGTGCGACTTTTAGTTTTCGCGCCACAGCTTTTCAACCTATGCAAAAAATGATAATTTATTCATATATAAAACGCAAAGTAAGGCTTCTGGAATTTTGTCATAAATCACGAAATGGTAGGAATAAAAAAAAAGATACATTGCAAATAATAACTTGGGATGTTCTTAATTCAAATCTGCAAAGAACTTGGATGTGCGACTTTTAGTTTTCGCGCCACAGCTTTTCAACCTATGCAAAAAATGATAATTTATTCATATATAAAACGCAAAGTAAGGCTTCTGGAATTTTGTCATAACTCACGAAATGGTAGGAGTAAAAAAAAAGATACATTGCAAATGATAACTTGGGATGTCCTTAATTAAAATCTGCAAGGAACTTGGATGTGCGACTTTTAGTTTTCGCGCCACAGCTTTTCAACCTATGCAAAAAATGATAATATATTCATATATAAAACGCAAAGTAAGGCTTCTGGAATTTTGTCATAAATCACGAAATAGTAGGAGTAAAAAAAAAGATACATTGCAAATGATAACTTGGGATGTCCTTAATTCGAATCTGCAAAGCACTTGGATGTGCGACTTTTAGTTTTCGCGCCACAGCTTTTCAACCTATGCAAAAAATGATAATTTATTCATATATAAAACGCAAAGTAAGGCTTCTGGAATTTTGTCATAAATCACGAAATGGTAGGAGTAAAAAAAAAGATACATTGCAAATGATAAATTGGGATGTCCTTAATTTAAATCTGCAAAGGACTTGGCTGTGCGACTTTTAGTTTTCGCGCCACAGCTTTTCAACCTATGCAAAAAATGATAATTTATTCATATATAAAACGCAAAGTAAGGCTTCTGGAATTTTGTCATAACTCACGAAATGGTAGGAGTAAAAAAAAAGGATACATTGCAAATGATAACTTGGGATGTCCTTAATTTAAATCTGCAAAGGACTTGGCTGTGCGACTTTTAGTTTTCGCGCCACAGCTTTTCAACCTATGCAAAAAATGATAATTTATTCATATATAAAACGCAAAGTAAGGCTTCTGGAATTTTGTCATAACTCACGAAATGGTAGGAGTAAAAAAAAAGATACATTGCAAATGATAACTTGGGATGTCCTTAATTTAAATCTGCAAAGGACTTGGCTGTGCGACTTTTAGTTTTCGCGCCACAGCTTTTCAACCTATGCAAAAAATGATAATTTATTCATATATAAAACGCAAAGTAAGGCTTCTGGAATTTTGTCATAACTCACGAAATGGTAGGAGAAAAAAAAAAGATACATTGCAAATGATAACTTGGGATGTCCTTAATTCGAATCTGCAAAGAACTTGGATGTGCGACTTTTAGTTTTCGCGCCACAGCTTTTCAACCTATGCAAAAAATGATAATTTATTCATATATAAAACGCAAAGTAAGGCTTCTGGAATTTTGTCATAACTCACGAAATGGTAGGAGTAAAAAAAAGATACATTGCAAATGATAACTTGGGATGTCCCTAATTCGAATCTGCAAAGAACTTGGATGTGTGACTTTTAGTTTTCGCGCCACAGCTTTTCAACCTATGCAAAAAATGATAATATATTCATATATAAAACGCAAAGTAAGGCTTCTGGAATTTTGTCATAAATCACGAAATAGTAGGAGTAAAAAAAAAAGATACATTGCAAATGATAACTTGGGATGTCCTTAATTCGAATCTGCAAAGCACTTGGATGTGCAACTTTTAGTTTTCGCGCCACAGCTTTTCAACCTATGCAAAAAATGATAATTTATTCATATATAAAACGCAAAGTAAGGCTTCTGGAATTTTGTCATAACTCACGAAATGGTAGGAGTAAAAAAAAAAGATACATTGCAAATGATAACTTGGGATGTCCTTAATTCAAGTCTGCAAGGAACTTGGATGTGCGACTTTTAGTTTTCGCGCCACAGCTTTTCAACCTATGCAAAAAATGATAATTTATTCATATATAAAACGCAAAGTAAGGCTTCTGGAATTTTGTCATAAATCACGAAATCGTAGGAGTAAATAAAAAGATACATTGCAAATGATAACTTGGGATGTCCTTAATTCAAATCTGCAAAGGACTTGGCTGTGCAACTTTTAGTTTTCGCGCCACAGCTTTTCAACCTATGCAAAAAATGATAATTTATTCATATATAAAACGCAAAGTAAGGCTTCTGGAATTTTGTCATAACTCACGAAATGGTAGGAGTAAAAGAAAAGGATACATTGCAAATGATAACTTGGGATGTCCTTAATTCAAATCTGCAAAGAACTTGGATGTGCGACTTTTAGTTTTCGCGCCACAGCTTTTCAACCTATGCAAAAAATGATAATTTTTTCATATATAAAACGCAAAGTAAGGCTTCTGGAATTTTGTCATAACTCACGAAATGGTAAGAGTAAAAAAAAAGATACATTGCAAATGATAACTTGGGATGTCCTTAATTCAAATCTGCAAAGAACTTGGATGTGCGACTTTTAGTTTTCGCGCCACAGCTTTTCAACCTATGCAAAAAATGATAATTTATTCATATATAAAACGCAAAGTAAGGCTTCTGGAATTTTGTCATAACTCACGAAATGGAAGGAGTAAAAAAAAGGATACATTGCAAATGATAGCGTGGGATGTGCTTAATTCAAATCTGCAAAGAACTTGGATGTGCGACTTTTAGTTTTCGCGCCACAGCTTTTCAACCTATGCAAAAAATGATAATTTATTCATATATAAAACGCAAAGTAAGGCTTCTGGAATTTTGTCATAACTCACGAAATGGTAGGAGTAAAAAAAAAGGATACATTGCAAATAATAACTTGGGATGTCCTTAATTTAAATCTGCAAAGGACTTGGATGTGCGACTTTTAGTTTTCGCGCCACAGCTTTTCAACCTATGCAAAAAATGATAATTTATTCATATATATAACGCAAAGTAAGGCTTCTGGAATTTTGTCAGAAATCACGAAATGGTAGGAATAAAAAAAAAGATACATTGCAAATAATAACTTGGGATGTTCTTAATTCAAATCTGCAAAGAACTTGGATGTGCGACTTTTAGTTTTCGCGCCACAGCTTTTCAACCTATGCAAAAAATGATAATTTATTCATATATAAAACGCAAAGTAAGGCTTCTGGAATTTTGTCATAACTCACGAAATGGTAGGAGTAAAAAAAAAAGATACATTGCAAATGATAACTTGGGATGTCCTTAATTCAAATCTGCAAAGAACTTGGATGTGCGCCTTTTAGTTTTCGCGCCACAGCTTTTCAACCTATGCAAAAAATAATAATTTATTCATATATAAAACGCAAAGTAAGGCTTCTGGAATTTTGTCATAACTCACGAAATGGTAGGAGTAAAAAAAAAAGATACATTGCAAATGATAACATGGGATGTCCTTAATTCAAATCTACAAAGGACTTGGATGTGTGACTTTTAGTTTTCGCGCCACAGCTTTTCAACCTATGCAAAAAATGATAATTTATTCATATATAAAACGCAAAGTAAGGCTTCTGGAATTTTGTCATAACTCACGAAATGGTAGGAGTAAAAAAAAGGATACATTGCAAATGATAACTTGGGATGTCCTTAATTTAAATCTGCAAAGGACTTGGCTGTGCGACTTTTAGTTTTCACGCCACAGCTTTTCAACCTATGCAAAAAATGATAATTTATTCATATATAAAACGCAAAGTAAGGCTTCTGGAATTTTGTCATAACTCACGAAATGGTAGAGGTAAAAAAAAAAGATACATTGCAAATGATAACTTGGGATGTCCTTGATTTAAATCTGCAAAGGACTTGGCTGTGCGACTTTTAGTTTTCGCGCCACAGCTTTTCAACCTATGCAAAAAATGATAATTTATTCATATATAAAACGCAAAGTAAGGCTTCTGGAATTTTGTCATAACTCACGAAATGGTAGGAGAAAAAAAAAAGATACATTGCAAATGATAACTTGGGATGTCCTTAATTCGAATCTGCAAAGAACTTGGATGTGCGACTTTTAGTTTTCGCGCCACAGCTTTTCAACCTATGCAAAAAATGATAATATATTCATATATAAAACGCAAAGTAAGGCTTCTGGAATTTTGTCATAAATCACGAAATAGTAGGAGTAAAAAAAAAAGATACATTGCAAATGATAACTTGGGATGTCCTTAATTCAAGTCTGCAAGGAACTTGGATGTGCGACTTTTAGTTTTCGCGCCACAGCTTTTCAACCTATGCAAAAAATGATAATTTATTCATATATAAAACGCAAAGTAAGGCTTCTGGAATTTTGTCATAAATCACGAAATCGTAGGAGTAAATAAAAAGATACATTGCAAATGATAACTTGGGATGTCCTTAATTCAAATCTGCAAAGGACTTGGCTGTGCAACTTTTAGTTTTCGCGCCACAGCTTTTCAACCTATGCAAAAAATGATAATTTATTCATATATAAAACGCAAAGTAAGGCTTCTGGAATTTTGTCATAACTCACGAAATGGTAGGAGTAAAAAAAAAGGATACATTGCAAATGATAACTTGGGATGTCCTTAATTCAAATCTGCAAAGAACTTGGATGTGCGACTTTTAGTTTTCGCGCCACAGCTTTTCAACCTATGCAAAAAATGATAATTTTTTCATATATAAAACGCAAAGTAAGGCTTCTGGAATTTTGTCATAACTCACGAAATGGTAAGAGTAAAAAAAAAGATACATTGCAAATGATAACTTGGGATGTCCTTAATTCAAATCTGCAAAGAACTTGGATGTGCGACTTTTAGTTTTCGCGCCACAGCTTTTCAACCTATGCAAAAAATGATAATTTATTCATATATAAAACGCAAAGTAAGGCTTCTGGAATTTTGTCATAACTCACGAAATGGAAGGAGTAAAAAAAAGGATACATTGCAAATGATAGCGTGGGATGTGCTTAATTCAAATCTGCAAAGAACTTGGATGTGCGACTTTTAGTTTTCGCGCCACAGCTTTTCAACCTATGCAAAAAATGATAATTTATTCATATATAAAACGCAAAGTAAGGCTTCTGGAATTTTGTCATAACTCACGAAATGGTAGGAGTAAAAAAAAAGGATACATTGCAAATAATAACTTGGGATGTCCTTAATTTAAATCTGCAAAGGACTTGGATGTGCGACTTTTAGTTTTCGCGCCACAGCTTTTCAACCTATGCAAAAAATGATAATTTATTCATATATATAACGCAAAGTAAGGCTTCTGGAATTTTGTCAGAAATCACGAAATGGTAGGAATAAAAAAAAAGATACATTGCAAATAATAACTTGGGATGTTCTTAATTCAAATCTGCAAAGAACTTGGATGTGCGACTTTTAGTTTTCGCGCCACAGCTTTTCAACCTATGCAAAAAATGATAATTTATTCATATATAAAACGCAAAGTAAGGCTTCTGGAATTTTGTCATAACTCACGAAATGGTAGGAGTAAAAAAAAAAGATACATTGCAAATGATAACTTGGGATGTCCTTAATTCAAATCTGCAAAGAACTTGGATGTGCGCCTTTTAGTTTTCGCGCCACAGCTTTTCAACCTATGCAAAAAATGATAATTTATTCATATATAAAACGCAAAGTAAGGCTTCTGGAATTTTGTCATAACTCACGAAATGGTAGGAGTAAAAAAAAAGATACATTGCAAATGATAACTTGGGATGTCCTTGATTTAAATCTGCAAAGGACTTGGCTGTGCGACTTTTAGTTTTCGCGCCACAGCTTTTCAACCTATGCAAAAAATGATAATTTATTCATATATAAAACGCAAAGTAAGGCTTCTGGAATTTTGTCATAACTCACGAAATGGTAGGAGAAAAAAAAAAGATACATTGCAAATGATAACTTGGGATGTCCTTAATTCGAATCTGCAAAGAACTTGGATGTGCGACCTTTAGTTTTCGCGCCACAGCTTTTCAACCTATGCAAAAAATGATAATTTATTCATATATAAAACGCAAAGTAAGGCTTCTGGAATTTTGTCATAACTCACGAAATGGTAGGAGTAAAAAAAAAGATACATTGCAAATGATAACTTGGGATGTCCCTAATTCGAATCTGCAAAGAACCTGGATGTGTGACTTTTAGTTTTCGCGCCACAGCTTTTCAACCTATGCAAAAAATGATAATTTATTCATATATAAAACGCAAAGTAAGGCTTCTGGAATTTTGTCATAACTCACGAAATGGTAGGAGTAAAAAAAAAAGATACATTGCAAATGATAACATGGGATGTTCTTAATTCAAATCTGCAAAGGACTTGGCTGTGCAACTTTTAGTTTTCGCGCCACAGCTTTTCAACCTATGCAAAAAATGATAATTTATTCATATATAAAACGCAAAGTAAGGCTTCTGGAATTTTGTCATAACTCACGAAATGGTAGGAGTAAAAAAAAAAGATACATTGCAAATGATAACTTGGGATGTCCTTAATTAAAATCTGCAAGGAAATTGGATGTGCGACTTTTAGTTTTCGCGCCACAGCTTTTCAACCTATGCAAAAAATGATAATATATTCATATATAAAACGCAAAGTAAGGCTTCTGGAATTTTGTCATAAATCACGAAATAGTAGGAGTAAAAAAAAAAGATACATTGCAAATGATAACTTGGGATGTCCCTAATTCGAATCTGCAAAGCACTTGGATGTGCGACTTTTAGTTTTCGCGCCACAGCTTTTCAACCTATGCAAAAAATGATAATTTATTCATATATAAAACGCAAAGTAAGGCTTCTGGAATTTTGTCATAAATCACGAAATCGTAGGAGTAAATAAAAAGATACATTGCAAATGATAACTTGGGATGTCCTTAATTCAAATCTGCAAAGGACTTGGCTGTGCAACTTTTAGTTTTCGCGCCACAGCTTTTCAACCTATGCAAAAAATGATAATTTATTCATATATAAAACGCAAAGTAAGGCTTCTGGAATTTCGTCATAACTCACGAAATGGTAGGAGTAAAAAAAAAGGATACATTGCAAATGATAACTTGGGATGTCCTTAATTCGAATCTGCAAAGCACTTGGATGTGCGACTTTTAGTTTTCGCGCCACAGCTTTTCAACCTATGCAAAAAATGATAATTTATTCAAATATAAAACGCAAAGTAAGGCTTCTGGAATTTTGTCATAAATCACGAAATCGTAGGAGTAAATAAAAAGATACATTGCAAATGATAACTTGGGATGTCCTTAATTCAAATCTGCAAAGGACTTGGCTGTGCAACTTTTAGTTTTCGCGCCACAGCTTTTCAACCTATGCAAAAAATGATAATTTATTCATATATAAAACGCAAAGTAAGGCTTCTGGAATTTCGTCATAACTCACGAAATGGTAGGAGTAAAAAAAAAGGATACATTGCAAATGATAACTTGGGATGTCCTTAATTCAAATCTGCAAAGAACTTGGATGTGCGACTTTTAGTTTTCGCGCCACAGCTTTTCAACCTATGCAAAAAATGATAATTTTTTCATATATAAAACGCAAAGTAAGGCTTCTGGAATTTTGTCATAACTCACGAAATGGTAAGAGTAAAAAAAAAGATACATTGCAAATGATAACTTGGGATGTCCTTAATTCAAATCTGCAAAGAACTTGGATGTGCGACTTTTAGTTTTCGCGCCACAGCTTTTCAACCTATGCAAAAAATGATAATTTATTCATATATAAAACGCAAAGTAAGGCTTCTGGAATTTTGTCATAACTCACGAAATGGTAGGAGTAAAAAAAAAGGATACATTGCAAATAATAACTTGGGATGTCCTTAATTTAAATCTGCAAAGGACTTGGATGTGCGACTTTTAGTTTTCGCGCCACAGCTTTTCAACCTATGCAAAAAATGATAATTTATTCATATATAAAACGCAAAGTAAGGCTTCTGGAATTTTGTCATAAATCACGAAATCGTAGGAGTAAATAAAAAGATACATTGCAAATGATAACTTGGGATGTCCTTAATTCAAATCTGCAAAGGACTTGGCTGTGCAACTTTTAGTTTTCGCGCCACAACTTTCAACCTATGCAAAAAATGATAATTTATTCATATATAAAACGCAAAGTAAGGCTTCTGGAATTTCGTCATAACTCACGAAATGGTAGGAGTAAAAAAAAAGGATACATTGCAAATGATAACTTGGGATGTCCTTAATTCGAATCTGCAAAGCACTTGGATGTGCGACTTTTAGTTTTCGCGCCACAGCTTTTCAACCTATGCAAAAAATGATAATTTATTCATATATAAAACGCAAAGTAAGGCTTCTGGAATTTTGTCATAAATCACGAAATCGTAGGAGTAAATAAAAAGATACATTGCAAATGATAACTTGGGATGTCCTTAATTCAAATCTGCAAAGGACTTGGCTGTGCAACTTTTAGTTTTCGCGCCACAGCTTTTCAACCTATGCAAAAAATGATAATTTATTCATATATAAAACGCAAAGTAAGGCTTCTGGAATTTCGTCATAACTCACGAAATGGTAGGAGTAAAAAAAAGGATACATTGCAAATGATAACTTGGGATGTCCTTAATTCAAATCTGCAAAGAACTTGGATGTGCGACTTTTAGTTTTCGCGCCACAGCTTTTCAACCTATGCAAAAAATGATAATTTTTTCATATATAAAACGCAAAGTAAGGCTTCTGGAATTTTGTCATAACTCACGAAATGGTAAGAGTAAAAAAAAAGATACATTGCAAATGATAACTTGGGATGTCCTTAATTCAAATCTGCAAAGAACTTGGATGTGCGACTTTTAGTTTTCGCGCCACAGCTTTTCAACCTATGCAAAAAATGATAATTTATTCATATATAAAACGCAAAGTAAGGCTTCTGGAATTTTGTCATAACTCACGAAATGGTAGGAGTAAAAAAAAAGGATACATTGCAAATAATAACTTGGGATGTCCTTAATTTAAATCTGCAAAGGACTTGGATGTGCGACTTTTAGTTTTCGCGCCACAGCTTTTCAACCTATGCAAAAAATGATAATTTATTCATATATAAAACGCAAAGTAAGGCTTCTGGAATTTTGTCATAACTCACGAAATGGTAGGAGTAAAAAAAAGATACATTGCAAATGATAACTTGGGATGTCCTTAATTCAAATCTGCAAAGAACTTGGATGTGCGCCTTTTAGTTTTCGCGCCACAGCTTTTCAACCTATGCAAAAAATGATAATTTATTCATATATAAAACGCAAAGTAAGGCTTCTGGAATTTTGTCATAACTCACGAAATGGTAGGAGTAAAAAAGAAAAATACATTGCAAATGATAACATGGGATGTCCTTAATTCAAATCTACAAAGGACTTGGATGTGTGACTTTTAGTTTTCGCGCCACAGCTTTTCAACCTATGCAAAAAATGATAATTTATTCATATATAAAACGCAAAGTAAGGCTTCTGGAATTTTGTCATAACTCACGAAATGGTAAGAGTAAAAAAAAAGATACATTGCAAATGATAACTTGGGATGTCCTTAATTCAAATCTGCAAAGAACTTGGATGTGCGACTTTTAGTTTTCGCGCCACAGCTTTTCAACCTATGCAAAAAATGATAATTTATTCATATATAAAACGCAAAGTAAGGCTTCTGGAATTTTGTCATAACTCACGAAATGGTAGGAGTAAAAAAAAAGGATACATTGCAAATAATAACTTGGGATGTCCTTAATTTAAATCTGCAAAGGACTTGGATGTGCGACTTTTAGTTTTCGCGCCACAGCTTTTCAACCTATGCAAAAAATGATAATTTATTCATATATAAAACGCAAAGTAAGGCTTCTGGAATTTTGTCATAACTCACGAAATGGTAGGAGTAAAAAAAAAGATACATTGCAAATGATAACTTGGGATGTCCTTAATTAAAATCTGCAAGGAACTTGGATGTGCGACTTTTAGTTTTCGCGCCACAGCTTTTCAACCTATGCAAAAAATGATAATATATTCATATATAAAACGCAAAGTAAGGCTTCTGGAATTTTGTCATAAATCACGAAATAGTAGGAGTAAAAAAAAAGATACATTGCAAATGATAACTTGGGATGTCCTTAATTTAAATCTGCAAAGGACTTGGCTGTGCGACTTTTAGTTTTCGCGCCACAGCTTTTCAACCTATGCAAAAAATGATAATTTATTCATATATAAAACGCAAAGTAAGGCTTCTGGAATTTTGTCATAACTCACGAAATGGTAGGAGTAAAAAAAAAGATACATTGCAAATGATAACTTGGGATGTCCTTAATTTAAATCTGCAAAGGACTTGGCTGTGCGACTTTTAGTTTTCGCGCCACAGCTTTTCAACCTATGCAAAAAATGATAATTTATTCATATATAAAACGCAAAGTAAGGCTTCTGGAATTTTGTCATAAATCACGAAATGGTAGGAGTAAAAAAAAGGATACATTGCAAATGATAAATTGGGATGTCCTTAATTTAAATCTGCAAAGGACTTGGCTGTGCGACTTTTAGTTTTCGCGCCACAGCTTTTCAACCTATGCAAAAAATGATAATTTATTCATATATAAAACGCAAAGTAAGGCTTCTGGAATTTTGTCATAAATCACGAAATGGTAGGAGTAAAAAAAAAGGATACATTGCAAATGATAACTTGGGATGTCCTTAATTTAAATCTGCAAAGGACTTGGCTGTGCGACTTTTAGTTTTCGCGCCACAGCTTTTCAACCTATGCAAAAAATGATAATTTATTCATATATAAAACGCAAAGTAAGGCTTCTGGAATTTTGTCATAACTCACGAAATGGTAGGAGTAAAAAAAAAGATACATTGCAAATGATAACTTGGGATGTCCTTAATTTAAATCTGCAAAGGACTTGGCTGTGCGACTTTTAGTTTTCGCGCCACAGCTTTTCAACCTATGCAAAAAATGATAATTTATTCATATATAAAACGCAAAGTAAGGCTTCTGGAATTTTGTCATAACTCACGAAATGGTAGGAGAAAAAAAAAAGATACATTGCAAATGATAACTTGGGATGTCCTTAATTCGAATCTGCAAAGAACTTGGATGTGCGACTTTTAGTTTTCGCGCCACAGCTTTTCAACCTATGCAAAAAATGATAATTTATTCATATATAAAACGCAAAGTAAGGCTTCTGGAATTTTGTCATAACTCACGAAATGGTAGGAGTAAAAAAAAAGATACATTGCAAATGATAACTTGGGATGTCCCTAATTCGAATCTGCAAAGAACTTGGATGTGTGACTTTTAGTTTTCGCGCCACAGCTTTTCAACCTATGCAAAAAATGATAATTTATTCATATATAAAACGCAAAGTAAGGCTTCTGGAATTTTGTCATAACTCACGAAATGGTAGGAGTAAAAAAAAAAGATACATTGCAAATGATAGCATGGGATGTTCTTAATTCAAATCTGCAAAGGACTTGGCTGTGCAACTTTTAGTTTTCGCGCCACAGCTTTTCAACCTATGCAAAAAATGATAATTTATTCATATATAAAACGCAAAGTAAGGCTTCTGGAATTTTGTCATAACTCACGAAATGGTAGGAGTAAAAAAAAAAGATACATTGCAAATGATAACTTGGGATGTCCTTAATTCAAATCTGCAAGGAACTTGGATGTGCGACTTTTAGTTTTCGCGCCACAGCTTTTCAACCTATGCAAAAAATGATAATATATTCATATATAAAACGCAAAGTAAGGCTTCTGGAATTTTGTCATAAATCACGAAATAGTGGGAGTAAAAAAAAAAGATACATTGCAAATGATAACTTGGGATGTCCTTAATTCGAATCTGCAAATTACTTGGATGTGCGACTTTTAGTTTTCGCGCCACAGCTTTTCAACCTATGCAAAAAATGATAATTTATTCATATATAAAACGCAAAGTAAGGCTTCTGGAATTTTGTCATAACTCACGAAATGGTAGGAGTAAAAAAAAAAGATACATTGCAAATGATAACTTGGGATGTCCTTAATTCAAGTCTGCAAAGAACTTGGATGTGCGACTTTTAGTTTTCGCGCCACAGCTTTTCAACCTATGCAAAAAATGATAATTTATTCATATATAAAACGCAAAGTAAGGCTTCTGGAATTTTGTCATAAATCACGAAATCGTAGGAGTAAATAAAAAGATACATTGCAAATGATAACTTGGGATGTCCTTAATTCAAATCTGCAAAGGACTTGGCTGTGCGACTTTTAGTTTTCGCGCCACAGCTTTTCAACCTATGCAAAAAATGATAATTTATTCATATATAAAACGCAAAGTAAGGCTTCTGGAATTTTGTCATAACTCACGAAATGGTAGGAGTAAAAAAAAAGGATACATTGCAAATGATAACTTGGGATGTCCTTAATTCAAATCTGCAAAGAACTTGGATGTGCGACTTTTAGTTTTCGCGCCACAGCTTTTCAACCTATGCAAAAAATGATAATTTTTTCATATATAAAACGCAAAGTAAGGCTTCTGGAATTTTGTCATAACTCACGAAATGGTAAGAGTAAAAAAAAAGATACATTGCAAATGATAACTTGGGATGTCCTTAATTCAAATCTGCAAAGAACTTGGATGTGCGACTTTTAGTTTTCGCGCCACAGCTTTTCAACCTATGCAAAAAATGATAATTTATTCATATATAAAACGCAAAGTAAGGCTTCTGGAATTTTGTCATAACTCACGAAATGGTAGGAGTAAAAAAAAAGGATACATTGCAAATGATAGCGTGGGATGTGCTTAATTCGAATCTGCAAAGAACTTGGATGTGCGACTTTTAGTTTTCGCGCCACAGCTTTTCAACCTATGCAAAAAATGATAATTTATTCATATATAAAACGCAAAGTAAGGCTTCTGGAATTTTGTCATAACTCACGAAATGGTAGGAGTAAAAAAAAAGGATACATTGCAAATAATAACTTGGGATGTCCTTAATTTAAATCTGCAAAGGACTTGGATGTGCGACTTTTAGTTTTCGCGCCACAGCTTTTCAACCTATGCAAAAAATGATAATTTATTCATATATAAAACGCAAAGTAAGGCTTCTGGAATTTTGTCATAACTCACGAAATGGTAGGAGTAAAAAAAAAAGATACATTGCAAATGATAACTTGGGATGTCCTTAATTCAAATCTGCAAAGAACTTGGATGTGCGACTTTTAGTTTTCGCGCCACAGCTTTTCAACCTATGCAAAAAATGATAATTTATTCATATATAAAACGCAAAGTAAGGCTTCTGGAATTTTGTCATAACTCACGAAATGGTAGGAGTAAAAAAAAAATATACATTGCAAATGATAACATGGGATGTCCTTAATTCAAATCTACAAAGGACTTGGATGTGTGACTTTTAGTTTTCGCGCCACAGCTTTTCAACCTATGCAAAAAATGATAATTTATTCATATATAAAACGCAAAGTAAGGCTTCTGGAATTTTGTCATAACTCACGAAATGGTAGGAGTAAAAAAAAAGGATACATTGCAAATGATAACTTGGGATGTCCTTAATTTAAATCTGCAAAGGACTTGGCTGTGCGACTTTTAGTTTTCGCGCCACAGCTTTTCAACCTATGCAAAAAATGATAATTTATTCATATATAAAACGCAAAGTAAGGCTTCTGGAATTTTTTCATAACTCACGAAATGGTAGGAGTAAAAAAAAAGATACATTGCAAATGATAACTTGGGATGTCCTTAATTTAAATCTGCAAAGGACTTGGCTGTGCGACTTTTAGTTTTCGCGCCACAGCTTTTCAACCTATGCAAAAAATGATAATTTATTCATATATAAAACGCAAAGTAAGGCTTCTGGAATTTTGTCATAACTCACGAAATGGTAGGAGTAAAAAAAAAGGATACATTGCAAATGATAGCGTGGGATGTGCTTAATTCAAATCTGCAAAGAACTTGGATGTGCGACTTTTAGTTTTCGCGCCACAGCTTTTCAACCTATGCAAAAAATGATAATTTATTCATATATAAAACGCAAAGTAAGGCTTCTGGAATTTTGTCATAACTCACGAAATGGTAGGAGTAAAAAAAAAGGATACATTGCAAATAATAACTTGGGATGTCCTTAATTTAAATCTGCAAAGGACTTGGATGTGCGACTTTTAGTTTTCGCGCCACAGCTTTTCAACCTATGCAAAAAATGATAATTTATTCATATATATAACGCAAAGTAAGGCTTCTGGAATTTTGTCAGAAATCACGAAATGGTAGGAATAAAAAAAAAGATACATTGCAAATAATAACTTGGGATGTTCTTAATTCAAATCTGCAAAGAACTTGGATGTGCGACTTTTAGTTTTCGCGCCACAGCTTTTCAACCTATGCAAAAAATGATAATTTATTCATATATAAAACGCAAAGTAAGGCTTCTGGAATTTTGTCATAACTCACGAAATGGTAAGAGTAAAAAAAAAGATACATTGCAAATGATAACTTGGGATGTCCTTAATTCAAATCTGCAAAGAACTTGGATGTGCGACTTTTAGTTTTCGCGCCACAGCTTTTCAACCTATGCAAAAAATGATAATTTATTCATATATAAAACGCAAAGTAAGGCTTCTGGAATTTTGTCATAACTCACGAAATGGTAGGAGTAAAAAAAAAAGGATACATTGCAAATGATAGCGTGGGATGTGCTTAATTCAAATCTGCAAAGAACTTGGATGTGCGACTTTTAGTTTTCGCGCCACAGCTTTTCAACCTATGCAAAAAATGATAATTTATTCATATATAAAACGCAAAGTAAGGCTTCTGGAATTTTGTCATAACTCACGAAATGGTAGGAGTAAAAAAAAAGGATACATTGCAAATAATAACTTGGGATGTCCTTAATTTAAATCTGCAAAGGACTTGGATGTGCGACTTTTAGTTTTCGCGCCACAGCTTTTCAACCTATGCAAAAAATGATAATTTATTCATATATATAACGCAAAGTAAGGCTTCTGGAATTTTGTCAGAAATCACGAAATGGTAGGAATAAAAAAAAAGATACATTGCAAATAATAACTTGGGATGTTCTTAATTCAAATCTGCAAAGAACTTGGATGTGCGACTTTTAGTTTTGGCGCCACAGCTTTTCAACCTATGCAAAAAATGATAATTTATTCATATATAAAACGCAAAGTAAGGCTTCTGGAATTTTGTCATAACTCACGAAATGGTAGGAGTAAAAAAAAAAGATACATTGCAAATGATAACTTGGGATGTCCTTAATTCAAATCTGCAAAGAACTTGGATGTGCGACTTTTAGTTTTCGCGCCACAGCTTTTCAACCTATGCAAAAAATGATAATTTATTCATATATAAAACGCAAAGTAAGGCTTCTGGAATTTTGTCATAACTCACGAAATGGTAGGAGTAAAAAAAAAAGATACATTGCAAATGATAACATGGGATGTCCTTAATTCAAATCTACAAAGGACTTGGATGTGCAACTTTTAGTTTTCGCGCCACAGCTTTTCAACCTATGCAAAAAATGATAATTTATTCATATATAAAACGCAAAGTAAGGCTTCTGGAATTTTGTCATAACTCACGAAATGGTAGGAGTAAAAAAAAAAGATACATTGCAAATGATAACTTGGGATGTCCTTAATTAAAATCTGCAAGGAACTTGGATGTGCGACTTTTAGTTTTCGCGCCACAGCTTTTCAACCTATGCAAAAAATGATAATTTATTCATATATAAAACGCAAAGTAAGGCTTCTGGAATTTTGTCATAACTCACGAAATGGTAGGAGTAAAAAAAAAAGATACATTGCAAATGATAACTTGGGATGTCCTTAATTCAAATCTGCAAGGAACTTGGATGTGCGACTTTTAGTTTTCGCGCCACAGCTTTTCAACCTATGCAAAAAATGATAATATATTCATATATAAAACGCAAAGTAAGGCTTCTGGAATTTTGTCATAAATCACGAAATAGTGGGAGTAAAAAAAAAAGATACATTGCAAATGATAACTTGGGATGTCCTTAATTCGAATCTGCAAAGCACTTGGATGTGCGACTTTTAGTTTTCGCGCCACAGCTTTTCAACCTATGCAAAAAATGATAATTTATTCATATATAAAACGCAAAGTAAGGCTTCTGGAATTTTGTCATAACTCACGAAATGGTAGGAGTAAAAAAAAAAGATACATTGCAAATGATAACTTGGGATGTCCTTAATTCAAGTCTGCAAGGAACTTGGATGTGCGACTTTTAGTTTTCGCGCCACAGCTTTTCAACCTATGCAAAAAATGATAATTTATTCATATATAAAACGCAAAGTAAGGCTTCTGGAATTTTGTCATAAATCACGAAATCGTAGGAGTAAATAAAAAGATACATTGCAAATGATAACTTGGGATGTCCTTAATTCAAATCTACAAAGGACTTGGCTGTGCGACTTTTAGTTTTCGCGCCACAGCTTTTCAACCTATGCAAAAAATGATAATTTATTCATATATAAAACGCAAAGTAAGGCTTCTGGAATTTTGTCATAACTCACGAAATGGTAGGAGTAAAAAAAAAGGATACATTGCAAATGATAACTTGGGATGTCCTTAATTCAAATCTGCAAAGAACTTGGATGTGCGACTTTTAGTTTTCGCGCCACAGCTTTTCAACCTATGCAAAAAATGATAATTTTTTCATATATAAAACGCAAAGTAAGGCTTCTGGAATTTTGTCATAACTCACGAAATGGTAAGAGTAAAAAAAAAGATACATTGCAAATGATAACTTGGGATGTCCTTAATTCAAATCTGCAAAGAACTTGGATGTGCGACTTTTAGTTTTCGCGCCACAGCTTTTCAACCTATGCAAAAAATTATCATTTTTTCATATATAAAACGCAAAGTAAGGCTTCTGGAATTTTGTCATAACTCACGAAATGGTAAGAGTAAAAAAAAAGATACATTGCAAATGATAACTTGGGATGTCCTTAATTCAAATCTGCAAAGGACTTGGCTGTGCGACTTTTAGTTTTCGCGCCACAGCTTTTCAACCTATGCAAAAAATGATAATTTATTCATATATAAAACGCAAAGTAAGGCTTCTGGAATTTTGTCATAACTCACGAAATGGTAGGAGTAAAAAAAAGGATACATTGCAAATGATAGCGTGGGATGTGCTTAATTCAAATCTGCAAAGAACTTGGATGTGCGACTTTTAGTTTTCGCGCCACAGCTTTTCAACCTATGCAAAAAATGATAATTTATTCATATATAAAACGCAAAGTAAGGCTTCTGGAATTTTGTCATAACTCACGAAATGGTAGGAGTAAAAAAAAAGGATACATTGCAAATAATAACTTGGGATGTCCTTAATTTAAATCTGCAAAGGACTTGGATGTGCGACTTTTAGTTTTCGCGCCACAGCTTTTCAACCTATGCAAAAAATGATAATTTATTCATATATATAACGCAAAGTAAGGCTTCTGGAATTTTGTCAGAAATCACGAAATGGTAGGAATAAAAAAAAAGATACATTGCAAATAATAACTTGGGATGTTCTTAATTCAAATCTGCAAAGAACTTGGATGTGCGACTTTTAGTTTTCGCGCCACAGCTTTTCAACCTATGCAAAAAATGATAATTTATTCATATATAAAACGCAAAGTAAGGCTTCTGGAATTTTGTCATAAATCACGAAATCGTAGGAGTAAATAAAAAGATACATTGCAAATGATAACTTGGGATGTCCTTAATTCAAATCTACAAAGGACTTGGCTGTGCGACTTTTAGTTTTCGCGCCACAGCTTTTCAACCTATGCAAAAAATGATAATTTATTCATATATAAAACGCAAAGTAAGGCTTCTGGAATTTTGTCATAACTCACGAAATGGTAGGAGTAAAAAAAAAAGGATACATTGCAAATGATAACTTGGGATGTCCTTAATTCAAATCTGCAAAGAACTTGGATGTGCGACTTTTAGTTTTCGCGCCACAGCTTTTCAACCTATGCAAAAAATGATAATTTTTTCATATATAAAACGCAAAGTAAGGCTTCTGGAATTTTGTCATAACTCACGAAATGGTAAGAGTAAAAAAAAAGATACATTGCAAATGATAACTTGGGATGTCCTTAATTCAAATCTGCAAAGAACTTGGATGTGCGACTTTTAGTTTTCGCGCCACAGCTTTTCAACCTATGCAAAAAATGATAATTTATTCATATATAAAACGCAAAGTAAGGCTTCGGGAATTTTGTCATAACTCACGAAATGGTAGGAGTAACAAAAAAAATACATTGCAAATGATAGCGTGGGATGTGCTTAATTCAAATCTGCAAAGAACTTGGATGTGCGACTTTTAGTTTTCGCGCCACAGCTTTTCAACCTATGCAAAAAATGATAATTTATTCATATATAAAACGCAAAGTAAGGCTTCTGGAATTTTGTCATAACTCACGAAATGGTAGGAGTAAAAAAAAAGGATACATTGCAAATAATAACTTGGGATGTCCTTAATTTAAATCTGCAAAGGACTTGGATGTGCGACTTTTAGTTTTCGCGCCACAGCTTTTCAACCTATGCAAAAAATGATAATTTATTCATATATATAACGCAAAGTAAGGCTTCTGGAATTTTGTCAGAAATCACGAAATGGTAGGAATGAAAAAAAAGATACATTGCAAATAATAACTTGGGATGTTCTTAATTCAAATCTGCAAAGAACTTGGATGTGCGACTTTTAGTTTTCGCGCCACAGCTTTTCAACCTATGCAAAAAATGATAATTTATTCATATATAAAACGCAAAGTAAGGCTTCTGGAATTTTGTCATAACTCACGAAATGGTAGGAGTAAAAAAAAAAGATACATTGCAAATGATAACTTGGGATGTCCTTAATTAAAATCTGCAAGGAACGTGGATGTGCGACTTTTAGTTTTCGCGCCACAGCTTTTCAACCTATGCAAAAAATGATAATTTATTCATATATAAAACGCAAAGTAAGGCTTCTGGAATTTTGTCATAACTCACGAAATGGTAGGAGTAAAAAAAAAAGATACATTGCAAATGATAACTTGGGATGTCCTTAATTCAAATCTGCAAGGAACTTGGATGTGCGACTTTTAGTTTTCGCGCCACAGCTTTTCAACCTATGCAAAAAATGATAATATATTCATATATAAAACGCAAAGTAAGGCTTCTGGAATTTTGTCATAAATCACGAAATAGTGGGAGTAAAAAAAAAAGATACATTGCAAATGATAACTTGGGATGTCCTTAATTCGAATCTGCAAAGCACTTGGATGTGCGACTTTTAGTTTTCGCGCCACAGCTTTTCAACCTATGCAAAAAATGATAATTTATTCATATATAAAACGCAAAGTAAGGCTTCTGGAATTTTGTCATAACTCACGAAATGGTAGGAGTAAAAAAAAAAGATACATTGCAAATGATAACTTGGGATGTCCTTAATTCAAGTCTGCAAGGAACTTGGATGTGCGACTTTTAGTTTTCGCGCCACAGCTTTTCAACCTATGCAAAAAATGATAATTTATTCATATATAAAACGCAAAGTAAGGCTTCTGGAATTTTGTCATAAATCACGAAATCGTAGGAGTAAATAAAAAGATACATTGCAAATGATAGCGTGGGATGTGCTTAATTCAAATCTGCAAAGAACTTGGATGTGCGACTTTTAGTTTTCGCGCCACAGCTTTTCAACCTATGCAAAAAATGATAATTTATTCATATATATAACGCAAAGTAAGGCTTCTGGAATTTTGTCAGAAATCACGAAATGGTAGGAATGAAAAAAAAGATACATTGCAAATAATAACTTGGGATGTTCTTAATTCAAATCTGCAAAGAACTTGGATGTGCGACTTTTAGTTTTCGCGCCACAGCTTTTCAACCTATGCAAAAAATGATAATTTATTCATATATAAAACGCAAAGTAAGGCTTCTGGAATTTTGTCATAACTCACGAAATGGTAGGAGTAAAAAAAAAAGATACATTGCAAATGATAACTTGGGATGTCCTTAATTAAAATCTGCAAGGAACTTGGATGTGCGACTTTTAGTTTTCGCGCCACAGCTTTTCAACCTATGCAAAAAATGATAATTTATTCATATATAAAACGCAAAGTAAGGCTTCTGGAATTTTGTCATAACTCACGAAATGGTAGGAGTAAAAAAAAAAGATACATTGCAAATGATAACTTGGGATGTCCTTAATTAAAATCTGCAAAGAACTTGGATGTGCGACTTTTAGTTTTCGCGCCACAGCTTTTCAACCTATGCAAAAAATGATAATTTATTCATATATAAAACGCAAAGTAAGGCTTCTGGAATTTTGTCATAACTCACGAAATGGTAGGAGTAAAAAAAAAAGATACATTGCAAATGATAACTTGGGATGTCCTTAATTAAAATCTGCAAGGAACTTGGATGTGCGACTTTTAGTTTTCGCGCCACAGCTTTTCAACCTATGCAAAAAATGATAATTTATTCATATATAAAACGCAAAGTAAGGCTTCTGGAATTTTGTCATAACTCACGAAATGGTAGGAGTAAAAAAAAAGGATACATTGCAAATAATAACTTGGGATGTCCTTAATTTAAATCTGCAAAGGACTTGGATGTGCGACTTTTAGTTTTCGCGCCACAGCTTTTCAACCTATGCAAAAAATGATAATTTATTCATATATATAACGCAAAGTAAGGCTTCTGGAATTTTGTCAGAAATCACGAAATGGTAGGAATGAAAAAAAAGATACATTGCAAATAATAACTTGGGATGTTCTTAATTCAAATCTGCAAAGAACTTGGATGTGCGACTTTTAGTTTTCGCGCCACAGCTTTTCAACCTATGCAAAAAATGATAATTTATTCATATATAAAACGCAAAGTAAGGCTTCTGGAATTTTGTCATAACTCACGAAATGGTAGGAGTAAAAAAAAAAGATACATTGCAAATGATAACTTGGGATGTCCTTAATTAAAATCTGCAAGGAACTTGGATGTGCGACTTTTAGTTTTCGCGCCACAGCTTTTCAACCTATGCAAAAAATGATAATTTATTCATATATAAAACGCAAAGTAAGGCTTCTGGAATTTTGTCATAACTCACGAAATGGTAGGAGTAAAAAAAAAAGATACATTGCAAATGATAACTTGGGATGTCCTTAATTCAAATCTGCAAGGAACTTGGATGTGCGACTTTTAGTTTTCGCGCCACAGCTTTTCAACCTATGCAAAAAATGATAATATATTCATATATAAAACGCAAAGTAAGGCTTCTGGAATTTTGTCATAAATCACGAAATAGTGGGAGTAAAAAAAAAAGATACATTGCAAATGATAACTTGGGATGTCCTTAATTCGAATCTGCAAAGCACTTGGATGTGCGACTTTTAGTTTTCGCGCCACAGCTTTTCAACCTATGCAAAAAATGATAATTTATTCATATATAAAACGCAAAGTAAGGCTTCTGGAATTTTGTCATAACTCACGAAATGGTAAGAGTAAAAAAAAAGATACATTGCAAATGATAACTTGGGATGTCCTTAATTCAAATCTGCAAAGGACTTGGCTGTGCGACTTTTAGTTTTCGCGCCACAGCTTTTCAACCTATGCAAAAAATGATAATTTATTCATATATAAAACGCAAAGTAAGGCTTCTGGAATTTTGTCATAACTCACGAAATGGTAGGAGTAAAAAAAAGGATACATTGCAAATGATAGCGTGGGATGTGCTTAATTCAAATCTGCAAAGAACTTGGATGTGCGACTTTTAGTTTTCGCGCCACAGCTTTTCAACCTATGCAAAAAATGATAATTTATTCATATATAAAACGCAAAGTAAGGCTTCTGGAATTTTGTCATAACTCACGAAATGGTAGGAGTAAAAAAAAAGGATACATTGCAAATAATAACTTGGGATGTCCTTAATTCAAATCTGCAAAGGACTTGGATGTGCGACTTTTAGTTTTCGCGCCACAGCTTTTCAACCTATGCAAAAAATGATAATTTATTCATATATATAACGCAAAGTAAGGCTTCTGGAATTTTGTCAGAAATCACGAAATGGTAGGAATAAAAAAAAAGATACATTGCAAATAATAACTTGGGATGTTCTTAATTCAAATCTGCAAAGAACTTGGATGTGCGACTTTTAGTTTTCGCGCCACAGCTTTTCAACCTATGCAAAAAATGATAATTTATTCATATATAAAACGCAAAGTAAGGCTTCTGGAATTTTGTCATAAATCACGAAATCGTAGGAGTAAATAAAAAGATACATTGCAAATGATAACTTGGGATGTCCTTAATTCAAATCTACAAAGGACTTGGCTGTGCGACTTTTAGTTTTCGCGCCACAGCTTTTCAACCTATGCAAAAAATGATAATTTATTCATATATAAAACGCAAAGTAAGGCTTCTGGAATTTTGTCATAACTCACGAAATGGTAGGAGTAAAAAAAAAAGGATACATTGCAAATGATAACTTGGGATGTCCTTAATTCAAATCTGCAAAGAACTTGGATGTGCGACTTTTAGTTTTCGCGCCACAGCTTTTCAACCTATGCAAAAAATGATAATTTTTTCATATATAAAACGCAAAGTAAGGCTTCTGGAATTTTGTCATAACTCACGAAATGGTAAGAGTAAAAAAAAAGATACATTGCAAATGATAACTTGGGATGTCCTTAATTCAAATCTGCAAAGAACTTGGATGTGCGACTTTTAGTTTTCGCGCCACAGCTTTTCAACCTATGCAAAAAATGATAATTTATTCATATATAAAACGCAAAGTAAGGCTTCGGGAATTTTGTCATAACTCACGAAATGGTAGGAGTAACAAAAAAAATACATTGCAAATGATAGCGTGGGATGTGCTTAATTCAAATCTGCAAAGAACTTGGATGTGCGACTTTTAGTTTTCGCGCCACAGCTTTTCAACCTATGCAAAAAATGATAATTTATTCATATATAAAACGCAAAGTAAGGCTTCTGGAATTTTGTCATAACTCACGAAATGGTAGGAGTAAAAAAAAAGGATACATTGCAAATAATAACTTGGGATGTCCTTAATTTAAATCTGCAAGGAACTTGGATGTGCGACTTTTAGTTTTCGCGCCACAGCTTTTCAACCTATGCAAAAAATGATAATTTATTCATATATATAACGCAAAGTAAGGCTTCTGGAATTTTGTCAGAAATCACGAAATGGTAGGAATGAAAAAAAAGATACATTGCAAATAATAACTTGGGATGTTCTTAATTCAAATCTGCAAAGAACTTGGATGTGCGACTTTTAGTTTTCGCGCCACAGCTTTTCAACCTATGCAAAAAATGATAATTTATTCATATATAAAACGCAAAGTAAGGCTTCTGGAATTTTGTCATAACTCACGAAATGGTAGGAGTAAAAAAAAAAGATACATTGCAAATGATAACTTGGGATGTCCTTAATTAAAATCTGCAAGGAACTTGGATGTGCGACTTTTAGTTTTCGCGCCACAGCTTTTCAACCTATGCAAAAAATGATAATTTATTCATATATAAAACGCAAAGTAAGGCTTCTGGAATTTTGTCATAACTCACGAAATGGTAGGAGTAAAAAAAAAAGATACATTGCAAATGATAACTTGGGATGTCCTTAATTCAAATCTGCAAGGAACTTGGATGTGCGACTTTTAGTTTTCGCGCCACAGCTTTTCAACCTATGCAAAAAATGATAATATATTCATATATAAAACGCAAAGTAAGGCTTCTGGAATTTTGTCATAAATCACGAAATAGTGGGAGTAAAAAAAAAAGATACATTGCAAATGATAACTTGGGATGTCCTTAATTCGAATCTGCAAAGCACTTGGATGTGCGACTTTTAGTTTTCGCGCCACAGCTTTTCAACCTATGCAAAAAATGATAATTTATTCATATATAAAACGCAAAGTAAGGCTTCTGGAATTTTGTCATAACTCACGAAATGGTAGGAGTAAAAAAAAAAGATACATTGCAAATGATAACTTGGGATGTCCTTAATTCAAGTCTGCAAGGAACTTGGATGTGCGACTTTTAGTTTTCGCGCCACAGCTTTTCAACCTATGCAAAAAATGATAATTTATTCATATATAAAACGCAAAGTAAGGCTTCTGGAATTTTGTCATAAATCACGAAATCGTAGGAGTAAATAAAAAGATACATTGCAAATGATAACTTGGGATGTCCTTAATTCAAATCTACAAAGTACTTGGCTGTGCGACTTTTAGTTTTCGCGCCACAGCTTTTCAACCTATGCAAAAAATGATAATTTATTCATATATAAAACGCAAAGTAAGGCTTCTGGAATTTTGTCATAACTCACGAAATGGTAGGAGTAAAAAAAAAGGATACATTGCAAATGATAACTTGGGATGTCCTTAATTCAAATCTGCAAAGAACTTGGATGTGCGACTTTTAGTTTTCGCGCCACAGCTTTTCAACCTATGCAATAAATTATCATTTTTTCATATATAAAACGCAAAGTAAGGCTTCTGGAATTTTGTCATAACTCACGAAATGGTAAGAGTAAAAAAAAAGATACATTGCAAATGATAACTTGGGATGTCCTTAATTCAAATCTGCAAAGAACTTGGATGTGCGACTTTTAGTTTTCGCGCCACAGCTTTTCAACCTATGCAAAAAATGATAATTTTTTCATATATAAAACGCAAAGTAAGGCTTCTGGAATTTTGTCATAACTCACGAAATGGTAAGAGTAAAAAAAAAGATACATTGCAAATGATAACTTGGGATGTCCTTAATTCAAATCTGCAAAGGACTTGGCTGTGCGACTTTTAGTTTTCGCGCCACAGCTTTTCAACCTATGCAAAAAATGATAATTTATTCATATATAAAACGCAAAGTAAGGCTTCTGGAATTTTGTCATAACTCACGAAATGGTAGGAGTAAAAAAAAGGATACATTGCAAATGATAGCGTGGGATGTGCTTAATTCAAATCTGCAAAGAACTTGGATGTGCGACATTTAGTTTTCGCGCCACAGCTTTTCAACCTATGCAAAAAATGATAATTTATTCATATATAAAACGCAAAGTAAGGCTTCTGGAATTTTGTCATAACTCACGAAATGGTAGGAGTAAAAAAAAAGGATACATTGCAAATAATAACTTGGGATGTCCTTAATTTAAATCTGCAATGGACTTGGATGTGCGACTTTTAGTTTTCGCGCCACAGCTTTTCAACCTATGCAAAAAATGATAATTTATTCATATATATAACGCAAAGTAAGGCTTCTGGAATTTTGTCAGAAATCACGAAATGGTAGGAATAAAAAAAAAGATACATTGCAAATAATAACTTGGGATGTTCTTAATTCAAATCTGCAAAGAACTTGGATGTGCGACTTTTAGTTTTCGCGCCACAGCTTTTCAACCTATGCAAAAAATGATAATTTATTCATATATAAAACGCAAAGTAAGGCTTCTGGAATTTTGTCATAAATCACGAAATCGTAGGAGTAAATAAAAAGATACATTGCAAATGATAACTTGGGATGTCCTTAATTCAAATCTACAAAGGACTTGGCTGTGCGACTTTTAGTTTTCGCGCCACAGCTTTTCAACCTATGCAAAAAATGATAATTTATTCATATATAAAACGCAAAGTAAGGCTTCTGGAATTTTGTCATAACTCACGAAATGGTAGGAGTAAAAAAAAAAGGATACATTGCAAATGATAACTTGGGATGTCCTTAATTCAAATCTGCAAAGAACTTGGATGTGCGACTTTTAGTTTTCGCGCCACAGCTTTTCAACCTATGCAAAAAATGATAATTTTTTCATATATAAAACGCAAAGTAAGGCTTCTGGAATTTTGTCATAACTCACGAAATGGTAAGAGTAAAAAAAAAGATACATTGCAAATGATAACTTGGGATGTCCTTAATTCAAATCTGCAAAGAACTTGGATGTGCGACTTTTAGTTTTCGCGCCACAGCTTTTCAACCTATGCAAAAAATGATAATTTATTCATATATAAAACGCAAAGTAAGGCTTCGGGAATTTTGTCATAACTCACGAAATGGTAGGAGTAACAAAAAAAATACATTGCAAATGATAGCGTGGGATGTGCTTAATTCAAATCTGCAAAGAACTTGGATGTGCGACTTTTAGTTTTCGCGCCACAGCTTTTCAACCTATGCAAAAAATGATAATTTATTCATATATAAAACGCAAAGTAAGGCTTCTGGAATTTTGTCATAACTCACGAAATGGTAGGAGTAAAAAAAAAGGATACATTGCAAATAATAACTTGGGATGTCCTTAATTTAAATCTGCAAAGGACTTGGATGTGCGACTTTTAGTTTTCGCGCCACAGCTTTTCAACCTATGCAAAAAATGATAATTTATTCATATATATAACGCAAAGTAAGGCTTCTGGAATTTTGTCAGAAATCACGAAATGGTAGGAATGAAAAAAAAGATACATTGCAAATAATAACTTGGGATGTTCTTAATTCAAATCTGCAAAGAACTTGGATGTGCGACTTTTAGTTTTCGCGCCACAGTTTTTCAACCTATGCAAAAAATGATAATTTATTCATATATAAAACGCAAAGTAAGGCTTCTGGAATTTTGTCATAACTCACGAAATGGTAGGAGTAAAAAAAAAAGATACATTGCAAATGATAACTTGGGATGTCCTTAATTCAAATCTGCAAAGAACTTGGATGTGCGACTTTTAGTTTTCGCGCCACAGCTTTTCAACCTATGCAAAAAATGATAATTTATTCATATATAAAACGCAAAGTAAGGCTTCTGGAATTTTGTCATAACTCACGAAATGGTAGGAGTAAAAAAAAAAGATACATTGCAAATGATAACATGAGATGTCCTTAATTCAAATCTACAAAGGACTTGGATGTGTGACTTTTAGTTTTCGCGCCACAGCTTTTCAACCTATGCAAAAAATGATAATTTATTCATATATAAAACGCAAAGTAAGGCTTCTGGAATTTTGTCATAACTCACGAAATGGTAGGAGTAAAAAAAAGGATACATTGCAAATGATAACTTGGGATGTCCTTAATTTAAATCTGCAAAGGACTTGGCTGTGCGACTTTTAGTTTTCGCGCCACAGCTTTTCAACCTATGCAAAAAATGATAATTTATTCATATATAAAACGCAAAGTAAGGCTTCTGGAATTTTGTCATAACTCACGAAATGGTAGGAGTAAAAAAAAAGATACATTGCAAATGATAACTTGGGATGTCCTTAATTTAAATCTGCAAAGGACTTGGCTGTGCGACTTTTAGTTTTCGCGCCACAGCTTTTCAACCTATGCAAAAAATGATAATTTATTCATATATAAAACGCAAAGTAAGGCTTCTGGAATTTTGTCATAACTCACGAAATGGTAGGAGAAAAAAAAAAGATACATTGCAAATGATAACTTGGGATGTCCTTAATTCGAATCTGCAAAGAACTTGGATGTGCGACTTTTAGTTTTCGCGCCACAGCTTTTCAACCTATGCAAAAAATGATAATTTATTCATATATAAAACGCAAAGTAAGGCTTCTGGAATTTTGTCATAACTCACGAAATGGTAGGAGTAAAAAAAAAGATACATTGCAAATGATAACTTGGGATGTCCCTAATTCGAATCTGCAAAGAACTTGGATGTGTGACTTTTAGTTTTCGCGCCACAGCTTTTCAACCTATGCAAAAAATGATAATTTATTCATATATAAAACGCAAAGTAAGGCTTCTGGAATTTTGTCATAACTCACGAAATGGTAGGAGTAAAAAAAAAAGATACATTGCAAATGATAACTTGGGATGTCCTTAATTCAAGTCTGCAAGGAACTTGGATGTGCGACTTTTAGTTTTCGCGCCACAGCTTTTCAACCTATGCAAAAAATGATAATTTATTCATATATAAAACGCAAAGTAAGGCTTCTGGAATTTTGTCATAAATCACGAAATCGTAGGAGTAAAAAAAAAGATACATTGCGAATGATAACTTGGGATGTCCTTAATTCAAATCTGCAAAGGACTTGGCTGTGCAACTTTTAGTTTTCGCGCCACAGCTTTTCAACCTATGCAAAAAATGATAATTTATTCATATATAAAACGCAAAGTAAGGCTTCTGGAATTTTGTCATAACTCACGAAATGGTAAGAGTAAAAAAAAAGGATACATTGCAAATGATAACTTGGGATGTCCTTAATTCAAATCTGCAAAGAACTTGGATGTGAGACTTTTAGTTTTCGCGCCACAGCTTTTCAACCTATGCAAAAAATGATAATTTTTTCATATATAAAACGCAAAGTAAGGCTTCTGGAATTTTGTCATAACTCACGAAATGGTAAGAGTAAAAAAAAGATACATTGCAAATGATAACTTGGAATGTCCTTAATTCAAATCTGCAAAGAACTTGGATGTGCGACTTTTAGTTTTCGCGCCACAGCTTTTCAACCTATGCAAAAAATGATAATTTATTCATATATAAAACGCAAAGTAAGGCTTCTGGAATTTTGTCATAACTCACGAAATGGTTGGAGTAAAAAAAAAGGATACATTGCAAATGATAGCGCGGGATGTGCTTAATTCAAATCTGCAAAGAACTTGGATGTGCGACTTTTAGTTTTCGCGCCACAGCTTTTCAACCTATGCAAAAAATGATAATTTATTCATATATAAAACGCAAAGTAAGGCTTCTGGAATTTTGTCATAACTCACGAAATGGTAGGAGTAAAAAAAAAGGATACATTGCAAATAATAACTTGGGATGTCCTTAATTTAAATCTGCAAAGGACTTGGATGTGCGACTTTTAGTTTTCGCGCCACAGCTTTTCAACCTATGCAAAAAATGATAATTTATTCATATATAAAACGCAAAGTAAGGCTTCTGGAATTTTGTCATAAATCACGAAATGGTAGGAATAAAAAAAAAGATACATTGCAAATAATAACTTGGGATGTTCTTAATTCAAATCTGCAAAGAACTTGGATGTGCGACTTTTAGTTTTCGCGCCACAGCTTTTCAACCTATGCAAAAAATGATAATTTATTCATATATATAACGCAAAGTAAGGCTTCTGGAATTTTGTCAGAAATCACGAAATGGTAGGAATGAAAAAAAAGATACATTGCAAATAATAACTTGGGATGTTCTTAATTCAAATCTGCAAAGAACTTGGATGTGCGACTTTTAGTTTTCGCGCCACAGCTTTTCAACCTATGCAAAAAATGATAATTTATTCATATATAAAACGCAAAGTAAGGCTTCTGGAATTTTGTCATAACTCACGAAATGGTAGGAGTAAAAAAAAAGGATACATTGCAAATAATAACTTGGGATGTCCTTAATTTAAATCTGCAAAGGACTTGGATGTGCGACTTTTAGTTTTCGCGCCACAGCTTTTCAACCTATGCAAAAAATGATAATTTATTCATATATATAACGCAAAGTAAGGCTTCTGGAATTTTGTCAGAAATCACGAAATGGTAGGAATGAAAAAAAAGATACATTGCAAATAATAACTTGGGATGTTCTTAATTCAAATCTGCAAAGAACTTGGATGTGCGACTTTTAGTTTTCGCGCCACAGCTTTTCAACCTATGCAAAAAATGATAATTTATTCATATATAAAACGCAAAGTAAGGCTTCTGGAATTTTGTCATAACTCACGAAATGGTAGGAGTAAAAAAAAAGGATACATTGCAAATAATAACTTGGGATGTCCTTAATTTAAATCTGCAAAGGACTTGGATGTGCGACTTTTAGTTTTCGCGCCACAGCTTTTCAACCTATGCAAAAAATGATAATTTATTCATATATATAACGCAAAGTAAGGCTTCTGGAATTTTGTCAGAAATCACGAAATGGTAGGAATAAAAAAAAAGATACATTGCAAATAATAACTTGGGATGTTCTTAATTCAAATCTGCAAAGAACTTGGATGTGCGACTTTTAGTTTTCGCGCCACAGCTTTTCAACCTATGCAAAAAATGATAATTTATTCATATATAAAACGCAAAGTAAGGCTTCTGGAATTTTGTCATAAATCACGAAATCGTAGGAGTAAATAAAAAGATACATTGCAAATGATAACTTGGGATGTCCTTAATTCAAATCTACAAAGGACTTGGCTGTGCGACTTTTAGTTTTCGCGCCACAGCTTTTCAACCTATGCAAAAAATGATAATTTATTCATATATAAAACGCAAAGTAAGGCTTCTGGAATTTTGTCATAACTCACGAAATGGTAGGAGTAAAAAAAAAAGGATACATTGCAAATGATAACTTGGGATGTCCTTAATTCAAATCTGCAAAGAACTTGGATGTGCGACTTTTAGTTTTCGCGCCACAGCTTTTCAACCTATGCAAAAAATGATAATTTTTTCATATATAAAACGCAAAGTAAGGCTTCTGGAATTTTGTCATAACTCACGAAATGGTAAGAGTAAAAAAAAAGATACATTGCAAATGATAACTTGGGATGTCCTTAATTCAAATCTGCAAAGAACTTGGATGTGCGACTTTTAGTTTTCGCGCCACAGCTTTTCAACCTATGCAAAAAATGATAATTTATTCATATATAAAACGCAAAGTAAGGCTTCGGGAATTTTGTCATAACTCACGAAATGGTAGGAGTAACAAAAAAAATACATTGCAAATGATAGCGTGGGATGTGCTTAATTTAAATCTGCAAAGAACTTGGATGTGCGACTTTTAGTTTTCGCGCCACAGCTTTTCAACCTATGCAAAAAATGATAATTTATTCATATATAAAACGCAAAGTAAGGCTTCTGGAATTTTGTCATAACTCACGAAATGGTAGGAGTAAAAAAAAAGGATACATTGCAAATAATAACTTGGGATGTCCTTAATTTAAATCTGCAAAGGACTTGGATGTGCGACTTTTAGTTTTCGCGCCACAGCTTTTCAACCTATGCAAAAAATGATAATTTATTCATATATATAACGCAAAGTAAGGCTTCTGGAATTTTGTCAGAAATCACGAAATGGTAGGAATGAAAAAAAAGATACATTGCAAATAATAACTTGGGATGTTCTTAATTCAAATCTGCAAAGAACTTGGATGTGCGACTTTTAGTTTTCGCGCCACAGCTTTTCAACCTATGCAAAAAATGATAATTTATTCATATATAAAACGCAAAGTAAGGCTTCTGGAATTTTGTCATAACTCACGAAATGGTAGGAGTAAAAAAAAAAGATACATTGCAAATGATAACTTGGGATGTCCTTAATTCAAATCTGCAAAGAACTTGGATGTGCGACTTTTAGTTTTCGCGCCACAGCTTTACAACCTATGCAAAAAATGATAATTTATTCATATATAAAACGCAAAGTAAGGCTTCTGGAATTTTGTCATAACTCACGAAATGGTAGGAGTAAAAACAAAAGATACATTGCAAATGATAACATGAGATGTCCTTAATTCAAATCTGCAAAGAACTTGGATGTGCGACTTTTAGTTTTCGCGCCACAGCTTTTCAACCTATGCAAAAAATGATAATTTATTCATATATAAAACGCAAAGTAAGGCTTCTGGAATTTTGTCATAACTCACGAAATGGTAGGAGTAAAAAAAAGGATACATTGCAAATGATAACTTGGGATGTCCTTAATTTAAATCTGCAAAGGACTTGGCTGTGCGACTTTTAGTTTTCGCGCCACAGCTTTTCAACCTATGCAAAAAATGATAATTTATTCATATATAAAACGCAAAGTAAGGCTTCTGGAATTTTGTCATAACTCACGAAATGGTAGGAGTAAAAAAAAAGATACATTGCAAATGATAACTTGGGATGTCCTTAATTTAAATATGCAAAGGACTTGGCTGTGCGACTTTTAGTTTTCGCGCCACAGCTTTTCAACCTATGCAAAAAATGATAATTTATTCATATATAAAACGCAAAGTAAGGCTTCTGGAATTTTGTCATAACTCACGAAATGGTAGGAGAAAAAAAAAAGATACATTGCAAATGATAACTTGGGATGTCCTTAATTCGAATCTGCAAAGAACTTGGATGTGCGACTTTTAGTTTTCGCGCCACAGCTTTTCAACCTATGCAAAAAATGATAATTTATTCATATATAAAACGCAAAGTAAGGCTTCTGGAATTTTGTCATAACTCACGAAATGGTAGGAGTAAAAAAAAAGATACATTGCAAATGATAACTTGGGATGTCCCTAATTCGAATCTGCAAAGAACTTGGATGTGTGACTTTTAGTTTTCGCGCCACAGCTTTTCAACCTATGCAAAAAATGATAATTTATTCATATATAAAACGCAAAGTAAGGCTTCTGGAATTTTGTCATAACTCACGAAATGGTAGGAGTAAAAAAAAAAGATACATTGCAAATGATAACTTGGGATGTCCTTAATTCAAGTCTGCAAGGAACTTGGATGTGCGACTTTTAGTTTTCGCGCCACAGCTTTTCAACCTATGCAAAAAATGATAATTTATTCATATATAAAACGCAAAGTAAGGCTTCTGGAATTTTGTCATAAATCACGAAATCGTAGGAGTAAAAAAAAAGATACATTGCAAATGATAACTTGGGATGTCCTTAATTCAAATCTGCAAAGGACTTGGCTGTGCAACTTTTAGTTTTCGCGCCACAGCTTTTCAACCTATGCAAAAAATGATAATTTATTCATATATAAAACGCAAAGTAAGGCTTCTGGAATTTTGTCATAACTCACGAAATGGTAAGAGTAAAAAAAAAGGATACATTGCAAATGATAACTTGGGATGTCCTTAATTCAAATCTGCAAAGAACTTGGATGTGAGACTTTTAGTTTTCGCGCCACAGCTTTTCAACCTATGCAAAAAATGATAATTTTTTCATATATAAAACGCAAAGTAAGGCTTCTGGAATTTTGTCATAACTCACGAAATGGTAAGAGTAAAAAAAAGATACATTGCAAATGATAACTTGGAATGTCCTTAATTCAAATCTGCAAAGAACTTGGATGTGCGACTTTTAGTTTTCGCGCCACAGCTTTTCAACCTATGCAAAAAATGATAATTTATTCATATATAAAACGCAAAGTAAGGCTTCTGGAATTTTGTCATAACTCACGAAATGGTTGGAGTAAAAAAAAAGGATACATTGCAAATGATAGCGCGGGATGTGCTTAATTCAAATCTGCAAAGAACTTGGATGTGCGACTTTTAGTTTTCGCGCCACAGCTTTTCAACCTATGCAAAAAATGATAATTTATTCATATATAAAACGCAAAGTAAGGCTTCTGGAATTTTGTCATAACTCACGAAATGGTAGGAGTAAAAAAAAAGGATACATTGCAAATAATAACTTGGGATGTCCTTAATTTAAATCTGCAAAGGACTTGGATGTGCGACTTTTAGTTTTCGCGCCACAGCTTTTCAACCTATGCAAAAAATGATAATTTATTCATATATAAAACGCAAAGTAAGGCTTCTGGAATTTTGTCATAAATCACGAAATGGTAGGAATAAAAAAAAAGATACATTGCAAATAATAACTTGGGATGTTCTTAATTCAAATCTGCAAAGAACTTGGATGTGCGACTTTTAGTTTTCGCGCCACAGCTTTTCAACCTATGCAAAAAATGATAATTTATTCATATATAAAACGCAAAGTAAGGCTTCTGGAATTTTGTCATAACTCACGAAATGGTAGGAGTAAAAAAAAAAGATACATTGCAAATGATAACTTGGGATGTCCTTAATTCAAATCTGCAAAGAACTTGGATGTGCGCCTTTTAGTTTTCGCGCCACAGCTTTTCAACCTATGCAAAAAATGATAATTTATTCATATATAAAACGCAAAGTAAGGCTTCTGGAATTTTGTCATAACTCACGAAATGGTAGGAGTAAAAAAAAAAGATACATTGCAAATGATAACATGGGATGTCCTTAATTCAAATCTACAAAGGACTTGGATGTGTGACTTTTAGTTTTCGCGCCACAGCTTTTCAACCTATGCAAAAAATGATAATTTATTCATATATAAAACGCAAAGTAAGGCTTCTGGAATTTTGTCATAAATCACGAAATGGTAGGAGTAAAAAAAAGGATACATTGCAAATGATAACGTGGGATGTCCTCAATTCAAATCTGCAAAGAACTTGGATGTGCGACTTTTAGTTTTCGCGCCACAGCTTTTCAACCTATGCAAAAAATGATAATTTATTCATATATAAAACGCAAAGTAAGGCTTCTGGAATTTTGTCATAACTCACGAAATGGTAGGAGTAAAAAAAAAGGATACATTGCAAATGATAGCGTGGGATGTGCTTAATTCAAATCTGCAAAGAACTTGGATGTGCGACATTTAGTTTTCGCGCCACATTTTTTCAACCTATGCAAAAAATGATAATTTATTCATATATAAAACGCAAAGTAAGGCTTCTGGAATTTTGTCATAAATCACGAAATGGTAGGAATAAAAAAAAAGATACATTGCAAATAATAACTTGGGATGTCCTTAATTCAAATCTGCAAAGAACTTGGATGTGCAACTTTTAGTTTTCGCGCCACAGCTTTTCAACCTATGCAAAAAATGATAATTTTTTCATATATAAAACGCAAAGTAAGGCTTCTGGAATTTTGTCATAACTCACGAAATGGTAAGAGTAAAAAAAAAGATACATTGCAAATGATAACATGGGATGTCCTTAATTCAAATCTACAAAGGACTTGGATGTGTGACTTTTAGTTTTCGCGCCACAGCTTTTCAACCTATGCAAAAAATGATAATTTATTCATATATAAAACGCAAAGTAAGGCTTCTGGAATTTTGTCATAAATCACGAAATGGTAGGAGTAAAAAAAAGGATACATTGCAAATGATAACTTGGGATGTCCTCAATTCAAATCTGCAAAGAACTTGGATGTGCGACTTTTAGTTTTCGCGCCACAGCTTTTCAACCTATGCAAAAAATGATAATTTATTCATATATAAAACGCAAAGTAAGGCTTCTGGAATTTTGTCATAAATCACGAAATGGTAGGAATAAAAAAAAAGATACATTGCAAATAATAACTTGGGATGTTCTTAATTCAAATCTGCAAAGAACTTGGATGTGCGACTTTTAGTTTTCGCGCCACAGCTTTTCAACCTATGCAAAAAATGATAATTTATTCATATATAAAACGCAAAGTAAGGCTTCTGGAATTTTGTCATAACTCACGAAATGGTAGGAGTAAAAAAAAAAGATACATTGCAAATAATAACTTGGGATGTTCTTAATTCAAATCTGCAAAGAACTTGGATGTGCGACTTTTAGTTTTCGCGCCACAGCTTTTCAACCTATGCAAAAAATGATAATTTATTCATATATAAAACGCAAAGTAAGGCTTCTGGAATTTTGTCATAACTCACGAAATGGTAGGAGTAAAAAAAAAAGATACATTGCAAATGATAACTTGGGATGTCCTTAATTCAAATCTGCAAAGAACTTGGATGTGCGCCTTTTAGTTTTCGCGCCACAGCTTTTCAACCTATGCAAAAAATGATAATTTATTCATATATAAAACGCAAAGTAAGGCTTCTGGAATTTTGTCATAAATCACGAAATGGTAGGAGTAAAAAAAAGGATACATTGCAAATGATAACGTGGGATGTCCTCAATTCAAATCTGCAAAGAACTTGGATGTGCGACTTTTAGTTTTCGCGCCACAGCTTTTCAACCTATGCAAAAAATGATAATTTATTCATATATAAAACGCAAAGTAAGGCTTCTGGAATTTTGTCATAACTCACGAAATGGTAGGAGTAAAAAAAAAGGATACATTGCAAATGATAACTTGGGATGTCCTTAATTCGAATCTGCAAAGAACTTGGATGTGCGACTTTTAGTTTTCGCGCCACATTTTTTCAACCTATGCAAAAAATGATAATTTATTCATATATAAAACGCAAAGTAAGGCTTCTGGAATTTTGTCATAAATCACGAAATGGTAGGAATAAAAAAAAAGATACATTGCAAATAATAACTTGGGATGTCCTTAATTCAAATCTGCAAAGAACTTGGATGTGCAACTTTTAGTTTTCGCGCCACAGCTTTTCAACCTATGCAAAAAATGATAATTTTTTCATATATAAAACGCAAAGTAAGGCTTCTGGAATTTTGTCATAACTCACGAAATGGTAAGAGTAAAAAAAAATATACATTGCAAATGATAACTTGGGATGTCCTTAATTCAAATCTGCAAAGAACTTGGATGTGCGACTTTTAGTTTTCGCGCCACAGCTTTTCAACCTATGCAAAAAATGATAATTTATTCATATATAAAACGCAAAGTAAGGCTTCTGGAATTTTGTCATAACTCACGAAATGGTAGGAGTAAAAAAAAAGGATACATTGCAAATGATAACTTGGGATGTCCTTAATTTAAATCTGCAAAGGACTTGGCTGTGCGACTTTTAGTTTTCGCGCCACAGCTTTTCAACCTATGCAAAAAATGATAATTTATTCATATATAAAACGCAAAGTAAGGCTTCTGGAATTTTGTCATAACTCACGAAATGGTAAGAGTAAAAAAAAAAGATACATTGCAAATGATAACTTGGGATGTCCTTAATTCAAATCTGCAAAGAACTTGAATGTGCGACTTTTAGTTTTCGCGCCACAGCTTTTCAACCTATGCAAAAAATGATAATTTATTCATATATAAAACGCAAAGTAAGGCTTCTGGAATTTTGTCATAACTCACGAAATGGTAGGAGTAAAAAAAAAAGATACATTGCAAATGATAACTTGGGATGTCCTTAATTTAAATCTGCAAAGGACTTGGATGTGCGACTTTTAGTTTTCGCGCCACAGCTTTTCAACCTATGCAAAAAATGATAATTTATTCATATATAAAACGCAAAGTAAGGCTTCTGGAATTTTGTCATAACTCACGAAATGGTAGGAGTAAAAAAAAAAGATACATTACAAATGATAACTTGGGATGTCCTTAATTCAAATCTGCAAAGAACTTGGATGTGCGACTTTTAGTTTTCGCGCCACAGCTTTTCAACCTATGCAAAAAATGATAATTTATTCATATATAAAACGCAAAGTAAGGCTTCTGGAATTTTGTCATAAATCACGAAATGGTAGGAGTAAAAAAAAAGATACATTGCAAATAATAACTTGGGATGTTCTTAATTCAAATCTGCAAAGAACTTGGATGTGCGACCTTTAGTTTTCGCGCCACAGCTTTTCAACCTATGCAAAAAATGATAATTTATTCATATATAAAACGCAAAGTAAGGCTTCTGGAATTTTGTCATAACTCACGAAATGGTAAGAGTAAAAAAAAAGGATACATTGCAAATGATAACTTGGGATGTCCTTAATTTAAATCTGCAAAGGACTTGGATGTGCGACTTTTAGTTTTCGCGCCACAGCTTTTCAACCTATGCAAAAAATGATAATTTATTCATATATAAAACGCAAAGTAAGGCTTCTGGAATTTTGTCATAAATCACGAAATGGTAGGAGTAAAAAAAAAAGATACATTGCAAATAATAACTTGGGATGTTCTTAATTCAAATCTGCAAAGAACTTGGATGTGCGACTTTTAGTTTTCGCGCCACAGCTTTTCAACCTATGCAAAAAATGATAATTTATTCATATATAAAACGCAAAGTAAGGCTTCTGGAATTTTGTCATAACTCATGAAATGGTAGGAGTAAAAAAAAAAGATACATTGCAAATGATAACTTGGGATGTCCTTAATTCGAATCTGCAAAGAACTTGGATGTGCGACTTTTAGTTTTCGCGCCACATTTTTTCAACCTATGCAAAAAATGATAATTTATTCATATATAAAACGCAAAGTAAGGCTTCTGGAATTTTGTCATAACTCACGAAATGGTAGGAGTCAAAAAAAAAGATACATTGCAAATGATAACTTGGGATGTGCTTAATTCAAATCTGCAAAGAACTTGGATGTGCGACTTTTAGTTTTCGCGCCACAGCTTTTCAACCTATGCAAAAAATGATAATTTATTCATATATAAAACGCAAAGTAAGGCTTCTGGAATTTTGTCATAACTCACGAAATGGTAAGAGTAAAAAAAAAGATACATTGCAAATAATAACTTGGGATGTCCTTAATTCAAATCTGCAAAGAACTTGGATGTGCGACTTTTAGTTTTCGCGCCAAAGCTTTTCAACCTATGCAAAAAATGATAATTTTTTCATATATAAAACGCAAAGTAAGGCTTCTGGAATTTTGTCATAACTCACGAAATGGTAGGAGTAAAAAAAAAAGACACATTGCAAATGATAACTTGGGATGTGCTTAATTCAAATCTGCAAAGAACTTGGATGTGCGACTTTTAGTTTTCGCGCCACAGCTTTTCAACCTATGCAAAAAATGATAATTTATTCATATATAAAACGCAAAGTAAGGCTTCTGGAATTTTGTCATAACTCACGAAATGGTAAGAGTAAAAAAAAAGATACATTGCAAATAATAACTTGGGATGTCCTTAATTCAAATCTGCAAAGAACTTGGATGTGCGACTTTTAGTTTTCGCGCCACAGCTTTTCAACCTATGCAAAAAATGATAATTTTTTCATATATAAAACGCAAAGTAAGGCTTCTGGAATTGTGTCATAACTCACGAAATGGTAAGAGTAAAAAAAAGATACATTGCAAATGATAACTTGGCATGTCCTTAATTTAAATCTGCAAAGGACTTGGCTGTGCGACTTTTAGTTTTCGCGCCACAGCTTTTCAGCCTATGCAAAAAATGATAATTTATTCATATATAAAACGCAAAGTAAGGCTTCTGGAATTTTGTCATAACTCACGAAATGGTAGAAGTAAAAAAAAAGGATACATTGCAAATGGTAACTTGGGATGTCCTTAATTTAAATCTGCAAAGGACTTGGCTGTGCGACTTTTAGTTTTCGCGCCACAGCTTTTCAACCTATGCAAAAAATGATAATTTATTCATATATAAAACGCAAAGTAAGGCTTCTGGAATTTTGTCATAACTCACGAAATGGTAAGAGTAAAAAAAAAAGATACATTGCAAATGATAACTTGGGATGTCCTTATTTTAAATCTGCAAAGAACTTGAATGTGCGACTTTTAGTTTTCGCGCCACAGCTTTTCAACCTATGCAAAAAATGATAATTTATTCATATATAAAACGCAAAGTAAGGCTTCTGGAATTTTGTCATAACTCACGAAATGGTAGGAGTAAAAAAAAAAGATACATTGCAAATGATAACTTGGGATGTCCTTAATTTAAATCTGCAAAGGACTTGGATATGCGACTTTTAGTTTTCGCGCCACAGCTTTTCAACCTATGCAAAAAATGATAATTTATTCATATATAAAACGCAAAGTAAGGCTTCTGGAATTTTGTCATAACTCACGAAATGGTAGGAGTAAAAAAAAAGATACATTGCAAATGATAACTTGGGATGTCCTTAATTCAAGTCTGCAAGGAACTTGGATGTGCGACTTTTAGTTTTCGCGCCACAGCTTTTCAACCTATGCAAAAAATGATAATTTATTCATATATAAAACGCAAAGTAAGGCTTCTGGAATTTTGTCATAAATCACGAAATGGTAGGAGTAAAAAAAAAGGATACATTGCAAATGATAACGTGGGATGTGCTTAATTCAAATCTGCAAAGAACTTGGATGTGCGACTTTTAGTTTTCGCGCCACAGCTTTTCAACCTATGCAAAAAATGATAATTTATTCATATATAAAACGCAAAGTAAGGCTTCTGGAATTTTGTCATAACTCACGAAATGGTAGGAGTAAAAAAAAAAGATACATTGCAAATGATAACTTGGGATGTCCTCAATTCAAATCTGCAAAGAACTTGGATGTGCGACTTTTAGTTTTCGCGCCACAGCTTTTCAACCTATGCAAAAAATGATAATTTATTCATATATAAAACGCAAAGTAAGGCTTCTGGAATTTTGTCATAACTCACGAAATGGTAGGAGTAAAAAAAAAGGATACATTGCAAATGATAACGTGGGATGTCCTTAATTTAAATCTGCAAAGGACTTGGATATGCGACTTTTAGTTTTCTCGCCACAGCTTTTCAACCTATGCAAAAAATGATAATTTATTCATATATAAAACGCAAAGTAAGGCTTCTGGAATTTTGTCATAACTCACGAAATGGTAGGAGTAAAAAAAAAAGATACATTGCAAATGATATCGTGGGATGTGCTTAATTCAAATCTGCAAAGAACTTGGATGTGCGACTTTTAGTTTTCGCGCCACAGCTTTTCAACCTATGCAAAAAATGATAATTTATTCATATATAAAACGCAAAGTAAGGCTTCTGGAATTTTGTCATAACTCACGAAATGGTAAGAGTAAAAAAAAGATACATTGCAAATGATAACTTGGGATGTCCTTAATTCAAATCTGCAAAGAACTTGGATGTGCGACTTTTAGTTTTCGCGCCACAGCTTTTCAACCTATGCAAAAAATGATAATTTATTCATATATAAAACGCAAAGTAAGGCTTCTGGAATTTTGTCATAACTCACGAAATGGTAGGAGTAAAAAAAAAGGATACATTGCAAATGATAACTTGGGATGTCCTTAATTCAAGTCTGCAAGGAACTTGGATGTGCGACTTTTAGTTTTCGCGCCACAGCTTTTCAACCTATGCAAAAAATGATAATTTATTCATATATAAAACGCAAAGTAAGGCTTCTGGAATTTTGTCATAAATCACGAAATGGTAGGAGTAAAAAAAAAGGATACATTGCAAATGATAACGTGGGATGTGCTTAATTCAAATCTGCAAAGAACTTGGATGTGCGACTTTTAGTTTTCGCGCCACAGCTTTTCAACCTATGCAAAAAATGATAATTTATTCATATATAAAACGCAAAGTAAGGCTTCTGGAATTTTGTCATAACTCACGAAATGGTAGGAGTAAAAAAAAAGGATACATTGCAAATGATAACTTGGGATGTCCTTAATTCAAATCTGCAAAGAACTTGGATGTGCGACTTTTAGTTTTCGCGCCACAGCTTTTCAACCTATGCAAAAAATGATAATTTATTCATATATAAAACGCAAAGTAAGGCTTCTGGAATTTTGTCATAACTCACGAAATGGTAGGCGTAAAAAAAAAGGATACATTGCAAATGATAACGTGGGATGTCCTTAATTTAAATCTGCAAAGGACTTGGCTGTGCGACTTTTAGTTTTCGCGCCACAGCTTTTCAACCTATGCAAAAAATGATAATTTATTCATATATAAAACGCAAAGTAAGGCTTCTGGAATTTTGTCATAACTCACGAAATGGTAAGAGTAAAAAAAAAGATACATTGCAAATGATAACTTGGGATGTCCTTAATTCAAATCTGCAAAGAACTTGGATGTGCGACTTTTAGTTTTCGCGCCACAGCTTTTCAACCTATGCAAAAAATGATAATTTATTCATATATAAAACGCAAAGTAAGGCTTCTGGAATTTTGTCATAACTTACGAAATGGTAGGAGTAAAAAAAAAAAGATACATTGCAAATAATAACTTGGGATGTGCTTAATTCAAATCTGCAAAGAACTTGGATGTGCGACTTTTAGTTTTCGCGCCACAGCTTTTCAACCTATGCAAAAAATAATAATTTATTCATATATAAAACGCAAAGTAAGGCTTCTGGAATTTTGTCATAACTCACGAAATGGTAAGAGTAAAAAAAAAGATACATTGCAAATAATAACTTGGGATGTCCTTAATTCAAATCTGCAAAGAACTTGGATGTGCGACTTTTAGTTTTCGCGCCACAGCTTTTCAACCTATGCAAAAAATGATAATTTTTTCATATATAAAACGCAAAGTAAGGCTTCTGGAATTTTGTCATAACTCACGAAATGGTAAGAGTAAAAAAAAAGATACATTGCAAATGATAACTTGGGATGTCCTTAATTCAAATCTGCAAAGAACTTGGATGTGCGACTTTTAGTTTTCGCGCCACAGCTTTTCAACCTATGCAAAAAATGATAATTTATTCATATATAAAACGCAAAGTAAGGCTTCTGGAATTTTGTCATAACTCACGAAATGGTAGGAGTAAAAAAAAAGGATACATTGCAAATGATAACTTGGGATGTCTTTAATTCAAATCTGCAAAGGACTTGGCTGTGCGACTTTTAGTTTTCGCGCCACAGCTTTTCAACCTATGCAAAAAATGATAATTTATTCATATATAAAACGCAAAGTAAGGCTTCTGGAATTTTGTCATAACTCACGAAATGGTAGGAGTAAAAAAAAAGGATACATTGCAAATGATAACTTGGGATGTCCTTAATTCAAATCTGCAAAGAACTTGGATGTGCGACTTTTAGTTTTCGCGCCACAGCTTTTCAACCTATGCAAAAAATGATAATTTATTCATATATAAAACGCAAAGTAAGGCTTCTGGAATTTTGTCATAACTCACGAAATGGTAGGAGTAAAAAAAAAGGATACATTGCAAATGATAACGTGGGATGTCCTTAATTTAAATCTGCAAAGGACTTGGCTGTGCGACTTTTAGTTTTCGCGCCACAGCTTTTCAACCTATGCAAAAAATGATAATTTATTCATATATAAAACGCAAAGTAAGGCTTCTGGAATTTTGTCATAACTCACGAAATGGTAAGAGTAAAAAAAAAGATACATTGCAAATGATAACTTGGGATGTCCTTAATTCAAATCTGCAAAGAACTTGGATGTGCGACTTTTAGTTTTCGCGCCACAGCTTTTCAACCTATGCAAAAAATGATAATTTATTCATATATAAAACGCAAAGTAAGGCTTCTGGAATTTTGTCATAACTTACGAAATGGTAGGAGTAAAAAAAAAAAGATACATTGCAAATAATAACTTGGGATGTGCTTAATTCAAATCTGCAAAGAACTTGGATGTGCGACTTTTAGTTTTCGCGCCACAGCTTTTCAACCTATGCAAAAAATGATAATTTATTCATATATAAAACGCAAAGTAAGGCTTCTGGAATTTTGTCATAACTCACGAAATGGTAAGAGTAAAAAAAAAGATACATTGCAAATAATAACTTGGGATGTCCTTAATTCAAATCTGCAAAGAACTTGGATGTGCGACTTTTAGTTTTCGCGCCACAGCTTTTCAACCTATGCAAAAAATGATAATTTTTTCATATATAAAACGCAAAGTAAGGCTTCTGGAATTTTGTCATAACTCACGAAATGGTAAGAGTAAAAAAAAAGATACATTGCAAATGATAACTTGGGATGTCCTTAATTCAAATCTGCAAAGAACTTGGATGTGCGACTTTTAGTTTTCGCGCCACAGCTTTTCAACCTATGCAAAAAATGATAATTTATTCATATATAAAACGCAAAGTAAGGCTTCTGGAATTTTGTCATAACTCACGAAATGGTAGGAGTAACAAAAAAGGATACATTGCAAATGATAACTTGGGATGTCTTTAATTCAAATCTGCAAAGGACTTGGCTGTGCGACTTTTAGTTTTCGCGCCACAGCTTTTCAACCTATGCAAAAAATGATAATTTATTCATATATAAAACGCAAAGTAAGGCTTCTGGAATTTTGTCATAACTTACGAAATGGTAAGAGTAAAAAAAAAAGATACATTGCAAATGATAACTTGGGATGTCCTTAATTCAAATCTGCAAAGAACTTGAATGTGCGACTTTTAGTTTTCGCGCCACAGCTTTTCAACCTATGCAAAAAATGATAATTTATTCATATATAAAACGCAAAGTAAGGCTTCTGTAATTTTGTCATAACTCACGAAATGGTAGGAGTAAAAAAAAAGATACATTGCAAATGATAACTTGGGATGTCCTTAATTTAAATCTGCAAAGGACTTGGATATGCGACTTTTAGTTTTCGCGCCACAGCTTTTCAACCTATGCAAAAAATGATAATTTATTCATATATAAAACGCAAAGTAAGGCTTCTGGAATTTTGTCATAACTCACGAAATGGTAGGAGTAAAAAAAAAGATACATTGCAAATGATAACTTGGGATGTTCTTAATTCAAGTCTGCAAGGAACTTGGATGTGCGACTTTTAGTTTTCGCGCCACAGCTTTTCAACCTATGCAAAAAATGATAATTTATTCATATATAAAACGCAAAGTAAGGCTTCTGGAATTTTGTCATAAATCACGAAATGGTAGGAGTAAAAAAAAAGGATACATTGCAAATGATAACGTGGGATGTGCTTAATTCAAATCTGCAAAGAACTTGGATGTGCGACTTTTAGTTTTCGCGCCACAGCTTTTCAACCTATGCAAAAAATGATAATTTATTCATATATAAAACGCAAAGTAGGGCTTCTGGAATTTTGTCATAACTCACGAAATGGTAGTAGTAAAAAAAAAAGATACATTGCAAATGATAACTTGGGATGTCCTTAATTCAAATCTGCAAAGAACTTGAATGTGCGACTTTTAGTTTTCGCGCCACAGCTTTTCAACCTATGCAAAAAATGATAATTTATTCATATATAAAACGCAAAGTAATGCTTCTGGAATTTTGTCATAAATCACGAAATGGTAGGAGTAAAAAAAAAAGATACATTGCAAATAATAACTTGGGATGTTCTTAATTCAAATCTGCAAAGAACTTGGATGTGCGACTTTTAGTTTTCGCGCCACAGCTTTTCAACCTATGCAAAAAATGATAATTTATTCATATATAAAACACAAAGTAAGGCTTCTGGAATTTTGTCATAACTCACGAAATGGTAAGAGTAAAAAAAAAGATACATTGCAAATAATAACTTGGGATGTGCTTAATTCAAATCTGCAAAGAACTTGGATGTGTGACTTTTAGTTTTCGCGCCACAGCTTTTCAACCTATGCAAAAAATGATAATTTTTTCATATATAAAACGCAAAGTAAGGCTTCTGGAATTTTGTCATAACTCACGAAATGGTAAGAGTAAAAAAAAAGACACATTGCAAATGATAACTTGGGATGTCCTTAATTCAAATCTGCAAAGAACTTGGATGTGCGACTTTTAGTTTTCGCGCCACAGCTTTTCAACCTATGCAAAAAATGATAATTTATTCATATATAAAACGCAAAGTAAGGCTTCTGGAATTTTGTCATAAATCACGAAATGGTAGGAGTAAAAAAAAAAGATACATTGCAAATAATAACTTGGGATGTTCTTAATTCAAATCTGCAAAGAACTTGGATGTGCGACCTTTAGTTTTCGCGCCACAGCTTTTCAACCTATGCAAAAAATGATAATTTATTCATATATAAAACGCAAAGTAAGGCTTCTGGAATTTTGTCATAACTCACGAAATGGTAAGAGTAAAAAAAAAGGATACATTGCAAATGATAACTTGGGATGTCCTTAATTTAAATCTGCAAAGGACTTGGATGTGCGACTTTTAGTTTTCGCGCCACAGCTTTTCAACCTATGCAAAAAATGATAATTTATTCATATATAAAACGCAAAGTAAGGCTTCTGGAATTTTGTCATAAATCACGAAATGGTAGGAGTAAAAAAAAAAGATACATTGCAAATAATAACTTGGGATGTTCTTAATTCAAATCTGCAAAGAACTTGGATGTGCGACTTTTAGTTTTCGCGCCACAGCTTTTCAACCTATGCAAAAAATGATAATTTATTCATATATAAAACGCAAAGTAAGGCTTCTGGAATTTTGTCATAACTCATGAAATGGTAGGAGTAAAAAAAAAATATACATTGCAAATGATAACTTGGGATGTCCTTAATTCGAATCTGCAAAGAACTTGGATGTGCGACTTTTAGTTTTCGCGCCACATTTTTTCAACCTATGCAAAAAATGATAATTTATTCATATATAAAACGCAAAGTAAGGCTTCTGGAATTTTGTCATAACTCACGAAATGGTAGGAGTCAAAAAAAAAGATACATTGCAAATGATAACTTGGGATGTGCTTAATTCAAATCTGCAAAGAACTTGGATGTGCGACTTTTAGTTTTCGCGCCACAGCTTTTCAACCTATGCAAAAAATGATAATTTATTCATATATAAAACGCAAAGTAAGGCTTCTGGAATTTTGTCATAACTCACGAAATGGTAAGAGTAAAAAAAAAGATACATTGCAAATAATAACTTGGGATGTCCTTAATTCAAATCTGCAAAGAACTTGGATGTGCGACTTTTAGTTTTCGCGCCACAGCTTTTCAACCTATGCAAAAAATGATAATTTTTTCATATATAAAACGCAAAGTAAGGCTTCTGGAATTTTGTCATAACTCACGAAATGGTAAGAGTAAAAAAAAAGATACATTGCAAATGATAACTTGGGATGTGCTTAATTCAAATCTGCAAAGAACTTGGATGTGCGACTTTTAGTTTTCGCGCCACAGCTTTTCAACCTATGCAAAAAATGATAATTTATTCATATATAAAACGCAAAGTAAGGCTTCTGGAATTTTGTCATAACTCACGAAATGGTAAGAGTAAAAAAAAAGATACATTGCAAATAACAACTTGGGATGTCCTTAATTCAAATCTGCAAAGAACTTGGATGTGCGACTTTTAGTTTTCGCGCCACAGCTTTTCAACCTATGCAAAAAATGATAATTTTTTCATATATAAAACGCAAAGTAAGGCTTCTGGAATTGTGTCATAACTCACGAAATGGTAAGAGTAAAAAAAAGATACATTGCAAATGATAACTTGGGATGTCCTTAATTCAAATCTGCCAAGAACTTGGATGTGCGATTTTTAGTTTTCGCGCCACAGCTTTTCAACCTATGCAAAAAATGATAATTTATTCATATATAAAACGCAAAGTAAGGCTTCTGGAATTTTGTCATAACTCACGAAATGGTAGAAGTAAAAAAAAAGGTTACATTGCAAATGATAACTTGGGATGTCCTTAATTTAAATCTGCAAAGGACTTGGCTGTGCGACTTTTAGTTTTCGCGCCACAGCTTTTCAACCTATGCAAAAAATGATAATTTATTCATATATAAAACGCAAAGTAAGGCTTCTGGAATTTTGTCATAACTCACGAAATGGTAAGAGTAAAAAAAAAAGATACATTGCAAATGATAACTTGGGATGTCCTTAATTCAAATCTGCAAAGAACTTGAATGTGCAACTTTTAGTTTTCGCGCCACAGCTTTTCAACCTATGCAAAAAATGATAATTTATTCATATATAAAACGCAAAGTAAGGCTTCTGGAATTTTGTCATAACTCACGAAATGGTAGGAGTAAAAAAAAAAAATACATTGCAAATGATAACTTGGGATGTCCTTAATTTAAATCTGCAAAGGACTTGGATATGCGACTTTTAGTTTTCGCGCCACAGCTTTTCAACCTATGCAAAAAATGATAATTTATTCATATATAAAACGCAAAGTAAGGCTTCTGGAATTTTGTCATAACTCACGAAATGGTAGGAGTAAAAAAAAAGATACATTGCAAATGATAACTTGGGATGTCCTTAATTCAAGTCTGCAAGGAACTTGGATGTGCGACTTTTAGTTTTCGCGCCACAGCTTTTCAACCTATGCAAAAAATGATAATTTATTCATATATAAAACGCAAAGTAAGGCTTCTGGAATTTTGTCATAAATCACGAAATGGTAGGAGTAAAAAAAAAGGATACATTGCAAATAACAACTTGGGATGTCCTTAATTCAAATCTGCAAAGAACTTGGATGTGCGACTTTTAGTTTTCGCGCCACAGCTTTTCAACCTATGCAAAAAATGATAATTTTTTCATATATAAAACGCAAAGTAAGGCTTCTGGAATTGTGTCATAACTCACGAAATGGTAAGAGTAAAAAAAAGATACATTGCAAATGATAACTTGGGATGTCCTTAATTCAAATCTGCCAAGAACTTGGATGTGCGACTTTTAGTTTTCGCGCCACAGCTTTTCAACCTATGCAAAAAATGATAATTTATTCATATATAAAACGCAAAGTAAGGCTTCTGGAATTTTGTCATAACTCACGAAATGGTAGAAGTAAAAAAAAAGGATACATTGCAAATGATAACTTGGGATGTCCTTAATTTAAATCTGCAAAGGACTTGGCTGTGCGACTTTTAGTTTTCGCGCCACAGCTTTTCAACCTATGCAAAAAATGATAATTTATTCATATATAAAACGCAAAGTAAGGCTTCTGGAATTTTGTCATAACTCACGAAATGGTAAGAGTAAAAAAAAAAGATACATTGCAAATGATAACTTGGGATGTCCTTAATTCAAATCTGCAAAGAACTTGAATGTGCAACTTTTAGTTTTCGCGCCACAGCTTTTCAACCTATGCAAAAAATGATAATTTATTCATATATAAAACGCAAAGTAAGGCTTCTGGAATTTTGTCATAACTCACGAAATGGTAGGAGTAAAAAAAAAAAATACATTGCAAATGATAACTTGGGATGTCCTTAATTTAAATCTGCAAAGGACTTGGATATGCGACTTTTAGTTTTCGCGCCACAGCTTTTCAACCTATGCAAAAAATGATAATTTATTCATATATAAAACGCAAAGTAAGGCTTCTGGAATTTTGTCATAACTCACGAAATGGTAGGAGTAAAAAAAAAGATACATTGCAAATGATAACTTGGGATGTCCTTAATTCAAGTCTGCAAGGAACTTGGATGTGCGACTTTTAGTTTTCGCGCCACAGCTTTTCAACCTATGCAAAAAATGATAATTTATTCATATATAAAACGCAAAGTAAGGCTTCTGGAATTTTGTCATAAATCACGAAATGGTAGGAGTAAAAAAAAAGGATACATTGCAAATGATAACGTGGGATGTGCTTAATTCAAATCTGCAAAGAACTTGGATGTGCGACTTTTAGTTTTCGCGCCACAGCTTTTCAACCTATGCAAAAAATGATAATTTATTCATATATAAAACGCAAAGTAAGGCTTCTGGAATTTTGTCATAACTCACGAAATGGTAGGAGTAAAAAAAAAAGATACATTGCAAATGATAACGTGGGATGTCCTTAATTTAAATCTGCAAAGGACTTGGATATGCGACTTTTAGTTTTCTCGCCACAGCTTTTCAACCTATGCAAAAAATGATAATTTATTCATATATAAAACGCAAAGTAAGGCTTCTGGAATTTTGTCATAACTCACGAAATGGTAGGAGTAAAAAAAAAAGATACATTGCAAATGATAACTTGGGATGTCCTTAATTCAAATCTGCAAAGAACTTGGATGTGCGACTTTTAGTTTTCGCGCCACAGCTTTTCAACCTATGCAAAAAATGATAATTTATTCATATATAAAACGCAAAGTAAGGCTTCTGGAATTTTGTCATAACTCACGAAATGGTAGGAGTAAAAAAAAAGATACATTGCAAATGATAACTTGGGATGTCCTTAATTTAAATCTGCAAAGGACTTGGCTGTGCGACTTTTAGTTTTCGCGCCACAGCTTTTCAACCTATGCAAAAAATGATAATTTATTCATATATAAAACGCAAAGTAAGGCTTCTGGAATTTTGTCATAACTCACGAAATGGTAAGAGTAAAAAAAAAAGATACATTGCAAATGATAATTTGGGATGTCCTTAATTCAAATCTGCAAAGAACTTGAATGTGCAACTTTTAGTTTTCGCGCCACAGCTTTTCAACCTATGCAAAAAATGATAATTTATTCATATATAAAACGCAAAGTAAGGCTTCTGGAATTTTGTCATAACTCACGAAATGGTAGGAGTAAAAAAAAAAAATACATTGCAAATGATAACTTGGGATGTCCTTAATTTAAATCTGCAAAGGACTTGGATATGCGACTTTTAGTTTTCGCGCCACAGCTTTTCAACCTATGCAAAAAATGATAATTTATTCATATATAAAACGCAAAGTAAGGCTTCTGGAATTTTGTCATAACTCACGAAATGGTAGGAGTAAAAAAAAGATACATTGCAAATGATAACTTGGGATGTCCTTAATTCAAGTCTGCAAGGAACTTGGATGTGCGACTTTTAGTTTTCGCGCCACAGCTTTTCAACCTATGCAAAAAATGATAATTTATTCATATATAAAACGCAAAGTAAGGCTTCTGGAATTTTGTCATAAATCACGAAATGGTAGGAGTAAAAAAAAAGGATACATTGCAAATGATAACGTGGGATGTGCTTAATTCAAATCTGCAAAGAACTTGGATGTGCGACTTTTAGTTTTCGCGCCACAGCTTTTCAACCTATGCAAAAAATGATAATTTATTCATATATAAAACGCAAAGTAAGGCTTCTGGAATTTTGTCATAACTCACGAAATGGTAGGAGTAAAAAAAAAAGATACATTGCAAATGATAACGTGGGATGTCCTTAATTTAAATCTGCAAAGGACTTGGATATGCGACTTTTAGTTTTCTCGCCACAGCTTTTCAACCTATGCAAAAAATGATAATTTATTCATATATAAAACGCAAAGTAAGGCTTCTGGAATTTTGTCATAACTCACGAAATGGTAGGAGTAAAAAAAAAAGATACATTGCAAATGATAACTTGGGATGTCCTTAATTCAAATCTGCAAAGAACTTGGATGTGCGACTTTTAGTTTTCGCGCCACAGCTTTTCAACCTATGCAAAAAATGATAATTTATTCATATATAAAACGCAAAGTAAGGCTTCTGGAATTTTGTCATAACTCACGAAATGGTAAGAGTAAAAAAAAGATACATTGATAATGATAACTTGGGATGTCCTTAATTCAAATCTGCAAAGAACTTGGATGTGCGACTTTTAGTTTTCCCGCCACAGCTTTTCAACCTATGCAAAAAATGATAATTTATTCATATATAAAACGCAAAGTAAGGCTTCTGGAATTTTGTCATAACTCACGAAATGGTAAGAGTAAAAAAAAAGATACATTGCAAATAATAACTTGGGATGTCCTTAATTCAAATCTGCAAAGAACTTGGATGTGCTACTTTTAGTTTTCGCGCCACAGCTTTTCAACCTATGCAAAAAATGATAATTTTTTCATATATAAAACGCAAAGTAAGGCTTCTGGAATTTTGTCATAACTTACGAAATGGTAGGAGTAAAAAAAAAAGATACATTGCAAATAATAACTTGGGATGTGCTTAATTCAAATCTGCAAAGAACTTGGATGTGCGACTTTTAGTTTTCGCGCCACAGCTTTTCAACCTATGCAAAAAATGATAATTTATTCATATATAAAACGCAAAGTAAGGCTTCTGGAATTTTGTCATAACTCACGAAATGGTAAGAGTAAAAAAAAAGATACATTGCAAATAATAACTTGGGATGTCCTTAATTCAAATCTGCAAAGAACTTGGATGTGCGACTTTTAGTTTTCGCGCCACAGCTTTTCAACCTATGCAAAAAATGATAATTTTTTCATATATAAAACGCAAAGTAAGGCTTCTGGAATTTTGTCATAACTCACGAAATAATGGGGGTAACACAAAAAGGATACATTGCAAATGATAACTTGGGATGTCCTTAATTTAAATCTGCAAAGAACTTCGATGTGCGACTTTTAGTTTTCGCGCCACAGCTTTTCAACCTATGCAAAAAATGATAATTTATTCATATATAAAACGCAAAGTAAGGCTTCTGGAATTTTGTCATAAATCACGAAATGGTAGGAGTAAAAAAAAGGATATATTGCAAATGATAACTTGGGATGTCCTTAATTTAATTCTGCAAAGGACTTGGCTGTGCGACTTTTAGTTTTCGCGCCACAGCTTTTCAACCTATGCAAAAAATGATAATTTATTCATATATAAAACGCAAAGTAAGGCTTCTGGAATTTTGTCATAACTCACGAAATGGTAGGAGTAAAAAAAAAAGATACATTGCAAATGATAACTTGGGATGTCCTTAATTCAAATCTGCAAAGAACTTGGATGTGCAACTTTTAGTTTTCGCGCCACAGCTTTTCAACCTATGCAAAAAATGATAATTTATTCATATATAAAACGCAAAGTAAGGCTTCTGGAATTTTGTCATAACTCACGAAATGGTAGGAGTAAAAAAAAAGATACATTGCAAATGATAACTTGGGATGTCCTTAATTCGAATCTGCAAAGAACTTGGATGTGCGACTTTTAGTTTTCGCGCCACAGCTTTTCAACCTATGCAAAAAATGATAATTTATTCATATATAAAACGCAAAGTAAGGCTTCTGGAATTTTGTCATAACTCACGAAATGGTAGGAGTAAAAAAAAAAGATACATTGCAAATGATAACTTGGGATGTCCTTAATTTAAATCTGCAAAGAACTTCGATGTGCGACTTTTAGTTTTCGCGCCACAGCTTTTCAACCTATGCAAAAAATGATAATTTATTCATATATAAAACGCAAAGTAAGGCTTCTGGAATTTTGTCATAAATCACGAAATGGTAGGAGTAAAAAAAAGGATATATTGCAAATGATAACTTGGGATGTCCTTAATTTAAATCTGCAAAGGACTTGGCTGTGCGACTTTTAGTTTTCGCGCCACAGCTTTTCAACCTATGCAAAAAATGATAATTTATTCATATATAAAACGCAAAGTAAGGCTTCTGGAATTTTGTCATAACTCACGAAATGGTAGGAGTAAAAAAAAAAGATACATTGCAAATGATAACTTGGGATGTCCTTAATTCAAATCTGCAAAGAACTTGGATGTGCGACTTTTAGTTTTCGCGCCACAGCTTTTCAACCTATGCAAAAAATGATAATTTATTCATATATAAAACGCAAAGTAAGGCTTCTGGAATTTTGTCATAACTTACGAAATGGTAGGAGTAAAAAAAAAAGATACATTGCAAATAATAACTTGGGATGTGCTTAATTCAAATCTGCAAAGAACTTGGATGTGCGACTTTTAGTTTTCGCGCCACAGCTTTTCAACCTATGCAAAAAATGATAATTTATTCATATATAAAACGCAAAGTAAGGCTTCTGGAATTTTGTCATAACTCACGAAATGGTAAGAGTAAAAAAAAAGATACATTGCAAATAATAACTTGGGATGTCCTTAATTCAAATCTGCAAAGGACTTGGCTGTGCGACTTTTAGTTTTCGCGCCACAGCTTTTCAACCTATGCAAAAAATGATAATTTATTCATATATAAAACGCAAAGTAAGGCTTCTGGAATTTTGTCATAACTCACGAAATGGTAGGAGTAAAAAAAAGATACATTGCAAATGATAACTTGGGATGTCCTTAATTCGAATCTGCAAAGAACTTGGATGTGCGACTTTTAGTTTTCGCGCCACAGCTTTTCAACCTATGCAAAAAATGATAATTTATTCATATATAAAACGCAAAGTAAGGCTTCTGGAATTTTGTCATAACTCACGAAATGGTAGGAGTAAAAAAAAAAAGATACATTGCAAATGATAACTTGGGATGTCCTTAATTTAAATCTGCAAAGAACTTCGATGTGCGACTTTTAGTTTTCGCGCCACAGCTTTTCAACCTATGCAAAAAATGATAATTTATTCATATATAAAACGCAAAGTAAGGCTTCTGGAATTTTGTCATAAATCACGAAATGGTAGGAGTAAAAAAAAGGATATATTGCAAATGATAACTTGGGATGTCCTTAATTTAAATCTGCAAAGGACTTGGCTGTGCGACTTTTAGTTTTCGCGCCACAGCTTTTCAACCTATGCAAAAAATGATAATTTATTCATATATAAAACGCAAAGTAAGGCTTCTGGAATTTTGTCATAACTCACGAAATGGTAGGAGTAAAAAAAAAAGATACATTGCAAATGATAACTTGGGATGTCCTTAATTCAAATCTGCAAAGACCTTGGATGTGCAACTTTTAGTTTTCGCGCCACAGCTTTTCAACCTATGCAAAAAATGATAATTTATTCATATATAAAACGCAAAGTAAGGCTTCTGGAATTTTGTCATAAATCACGAAATGGTAGGAGTAAAAAAAAAGGATACATTGCAAATGATAACGTGGGATGTGCTTAATTCAAATCTCCAAAGCACTTGGATGTGCGACTTTTAGTTTTCGCGCCACAGCTTTTCAACCTATGCAAAAAATGATAATTTATTCATATATAAAACGCAAAGTAAGGCTTCTGGAATTTTGTCATAACTCACGAAATGGTAGGAGTAAAAAAAAGATACATTGCAAATGATAACTTGGGATGTCCTTAATTCGAATCTGCAAAGAACTTGGATGTGCGACTTTTAGTTTTCGCGCCACAGCTTTTCAACCTATGCAAAAAATGATAATTTATTCATATATAAAACGCAAAGTAAGGCTTCTGGAATTTTGTCATAACTCACGAAATGGTAGGAGTAAAAAAAAAAGATACATTGCAAATGATAACTTGGGATGTCCTTAATTCAAATCTGCAAAGAACTTGGATGTGCGACTTTTAGTTTTCGCGCCACAGCTTTTCAACCTATGCAAAAAATGATAATTTATTCATATATAAAACGCAAAGTAAGGCTTCTGGAATTTTGTCATAACTCACGAAATAATGGGGGTAAAACAAAAAGGATACATTGCAAATGATAACTTGGGATGTCCTTAATTTAAATCTGCAAAGAACTTCGATGTGCGACTTTTAGTTTTCGCGCCACAGCTTTTCAACCTATGCAAAAAATGATAATTTATTCATATATAAAACGCAAAGTAAGGCTTCTGGAATTTTGTCATAACTCACGAAATGGTAGGAGTAAAAAAAAAAGATACATTGCAAATGATAACTTGGGATGTCCTTAATTCAAATCTGCAAAGAACTTGGATGTGCAACTTTTAGTTTTCGCGCCACAGCTTTTCAACCTATGCAAAAAATGATAATTTATTCATATATAAAACGCAAAGTAAGGCTTCTGGAATTTTGTCATAAATCACGAAATGGTAGGAGTAAAAAAAAAGGATACATTGCAAATGATAACTTGGGATGTCCTTAATTTAAATCTGCAAAGGACTTGGCTGTGCGACTTTTAGTTTTCGCGCCACAGCTTTTCAACCTATGCAAAAAATGATAATTTATTCATATATAAAACGCAAAGTAAGGCTTCTGGAATTTTGTCATAACTCACGAAATGGTAGGAGTAAAAAAAAAAGATACATTGCAAATGATAACTTGGGATGTCCTTAATTCAAATCTGCAAAGAACTTGGATGTGCAACTTTTAGTTTTCGCGCCACAGCTTTTCAACCTATGCAAAAAATGATAATTTATTCATATATAAAACGCAAAGTAAGGCTTCTGGAATTTTGTCATAAATCACGAAATGGTAGGAGTAAAAAAAAGGATATATTGCAAATGATAACTTGGGATGTCCTTAATTTAAATCTGCAAAGGACTTGGCTGTGCGACTTTTAGTTTTCGCGCCACAGCTTTTCAACCTATGCAAAAAATGATAATTTATTCATATATAAAACGCAAAGTAAGGCTTCTGGAATTTTGTCATAAATCACGAAATGGTAGGAGTAAAAAAAAAGGATACATTGCAAATGATAACTTGGGATGTCCTTAATTCAAATCTGCAAAGAACTTGGATGTGCGACTTTTAGTTTTCGCGCCACAGCTTTTCAACCTATGCAAAAAATGATAATTTATTCATATATAAAACGCAAAGTAAGGCTTCTGGAATTTTGTCATAACTCACGAAATGGTAGGAGTAAAAAAAAAAGATACATTGCAAATGATAACTTGGGATGTCCTTAATTCAAATCTGCAAAGAACTTGGCTGTGCGACTTTTAGTTTTCGCGCCACAGCTTTTCAACCTATGCAAAAAATGATAATTTATTCATATATAAAACGCAAAGTAAGGCTTCTGGAATTTTGTCATAACTCACGAAATGGTAGGAGTAAAAAAAAAAGATACATTGCAAATGATAACTTGGGATGTCCTTAATTCAAATCTGCAAAGAACTTGGATGTGCGACTTTTAGTTTTCGCGCCACAGCTTTTCAACCTATGCAGAAAATGATAATTTATTCATATATAAAACGCAAAGTAAGGCTTCTGGAATTTTGTCATAACTCACGAAATAATGGGGGTAAAACAAAAAGGATACATTGCAAATGATAACTTGGGATGTCCTTAATTTAAATCTGCAAAGAACTTCGATGTGCGACTTTTAGTTTTCGCGCCACAGCTTTTCAACCTATGCAAAAAATGATAATTTATTCATATATAAAACGCAAAGTAAGGCTTCTGGAATTTTGTCATAAATCACGAAATGGTAGGAGTAAAAAAAAGGATATATTGCAAATGATAACTTGGGATGTCCTTAATTTAAATCTGCAAAGGACTTGGCTGTGCGACTTTTAGTTTTCGCGCCACAGCTTTTCAACCTATGCAAAAAATGATAATTTATTCATATATAAAACGCAAAGTAAGGCTTCTGGAATTTTGTCATAACTCACGAAATGGTAGGAGTAAAAAAAAAAGATACATTGCAAATGATAACTTGGGATGTCCTTAATTCAAATCTGCAAAGAACTTGGATGTGCAACTTTTAGTTTTCGCGCCACAGCTTTTCAACCTATGCAAAAAATGATAATTTATTCATATATAAAACGCAAAGTAAGGCTTCTGGAATTTTGTCATAAATCACGAAATGGTAGGAGTAAAAAAAAAGGATATATTGCAAATGATAACGTGGGATGTGCTTAATTCAAATCTCCAAAGCACTTGGATGTGCGACTTTTAGTTTTCGCGCCACAGCTTTTCAACCTATGCAAAAAATGATAATTTATTCATATATAAAACGCAAAGTAAGGCTTCTGGAATTTTGTCATAACTCACGAAATGGTAGGAGTAAAAAAAAGATACATTGCAAAGGATAACTTGGGATGTCCTTAATTCGAATCTGCAAAGAACTTGGATGTGCGACTTTTAGTTTTCGCGCCACAGCTTTTCAACCTATGCAAAAAATGATAATTTATTCATATATAAAACGCAAAGTAAGGCTTCTGGAATTTTGTCATAACTCACGAAATGGTAGGAGTAAAACAAAAAGGATACATTGCAAATGATAACTTGGGATGTCCTTAATTCAAGTCTGCAAGGAACTTGGATGTGCGACTTTTAGTTTTCGCGCCACAGCTTTTCAACCTATGCAAAAAATGATAATTTATTCATATATAAAACGCAAAGTAAGGCTTCTGGAATTTTGTCATAAATCACGAAATGGTAGGAGTAAAAAAAAAGGATACATTGCAAATGATAATGTTGATAACTTGGGATGTCCTTAAATCGAATCTGCAAAGAACTTGGATGTGCGACTTTTAGTTTTCGCGCCACAGCTTTTCAACCTATGCAAAAAATGATAATTTATTCATATATAAAACGCAAAGTAAGGCTACTGGAATTTTGTCATAACTCACGAAATGGTAGGAGTAAAAAAAAAGATACATTGCAAATGATAACTTGGGATGTCCTTAATTCGAATCTGCAAAGAACTTGGATGTGCGACTTTTAGTTTTCGCGCCACAGCTTTTCAACCTATGCAAAAAATGATAATTTATTCATATATAAAACGCAAAGTAAGGCTTCTGGAATTTTGTCATAACTCACGAAATGGTAGGAGTAAAAAAAAAGATACATTGCAAATGATAACTTGGGATGTCCTTAATTCGAATCTGCAAAGGACTTGGCTGTGCGACTTTTAGTTTTCGCGCCACAGCTTTTCAACCTATGCAAAAAATGATAATTTATTCATATATAAAACGCAAAGTAAGGCTTCTGGAATTTTGTCATAACTCACGAAATGGTAAGAGTAAAAAAAAAGATACATTGCAAATAATAACTTGGGATGTCCTTAATTCAAATCTGCAAAGGACTTGGCTGTGCGACTTTTAGTTTTCGCGCCACAGCTTTTCAACCTATGCAAAAAATGATAATTTATTCATATATAAAACGCAAAGTAAGGCTTCTGGAATTTTGTCATAACTCACGAAATGGTAGGAGTAAAAAAAAAGATACATTGCAAATGATAACTTGGGATGTCCTTAATTCGAATCTGCAAAGGACTTGGCTGTGCGACTTTTAGTTTTCGCGCCACAGCTTTTCAACCTATGCAAAAAATGATAATTTATTCATATATAAAACGCAAAGTAAGGCTTCGGGAATTTTGTCATAACTCACGAAATGGTAAGAGTAAAAAAAAAGATACATTGCAAATGATAACTTGGGATGTCCTTAATTCAAATCTGCAAAGAACTTGGATGTGCGACTTTTAGTTTTCGCGCCACAGCTTTTCAACCTATGCAAAAAATGATAATTTATTCATATATAAAACGCAAAGTAAGGCTTCTGGAATTTTGTCATAACTCACGAAATGGTAGGAGTAAAAAAAAAGGATACATTGCAAATGATAACGTGGGATGTCCTTAATTCGAATCTGCAAAGGACTTGGCTGTGCGACTTTTAGTTTTCGCGCCACAGCTTTTCAACCTATGCAAAAAATGATAATTTATTCATATATAAAACGCAAAGTAAGGCTTCGGGAATTTTGTCATAACTCACGAAATGGTAAGAGTAAAAAAAAAGATACATTGCAAATGATAACTTGGGATGTCCTTAATTCAAATCTGCAAAGAACTTGGATGTGCGACTTTTAGTTTTCGCGCCACAGCTTTTCAACCTATGCAAAAAATGATAATTTTTTCATATATAAAACGCAAAGTAAGGCTTCTGGAATTTTGTCATAACTCACGAAATGGTAAGAGTAAAAAAAAAGATACATTGCAAATGATAACTTGGGATGTCCTTAATTCAAATCTGCAAAGAACTTGGATGTGCGACTTTTAGTTTTCGCGCCACAGCTTTTCAACCTATGCAAAAAATGATAATTTATGCATATATAAAACGCAAAGTAAGGCTTCTGGAATTTTGTCATAACTTACGAAATGGTAGGAGTAAAAAAAAAAGATACATTGCAAATAATAACTTGGGATGTGCTTAATTCAAATCTGCAAAGAACTTGGATGTGCGACTTTTAGTTTTCGCGCCACAGCTTTTCAACCTATGCAAAAAATGATAATTTATTCATATATAAAACGCAAAGTAAGGCTTCTGGAATTTTGTCATAACTCACGAAATGGTAAGAGTAAAAAAAAAGATACATTGCAAATAATAACTTGGGATGTCCTTAATTCAAATCTGCAAAGAACTTGGATGTGCGACTTTTAGTTTTCGCGCCACAGCTTTTCAACCTATGCAAAAAATGATAATTTTTTCATATATAAAACGCAAAGTAAGGCTTCTGGAATTTTGTCATAACTTACGAAATGGTAGGAGTAAAAAAAAAAGATACATTGCAAATAATAACTTGGGATGTGCTTAATTCAAATCTGCAAAGAACTTGGATGTGCGACTTTTAGTTTTCGCGCCACAGCTTTTCAACCTATGCAAAAAATGATAATTTATTCATATATAAAACGCAAAGTAAGGCTTCTGGAATTTTGTCATAACTCACGAAATAATGGGGGTAAAACAAAAAGGATACATTGCAAATGATAACTTGGGATGTCCTTAATTTAAATCTGCAAAGAACTTCGATGTGCGACTTTTAGTTTTCGCGCCACAGCTTTTCAACCTATGCAAAAAATGATAATTTATTCATATATAAAACGCAAAGTAAGGCTTCTGGAATTTTGTCATAAATCACGAAATGGTAGGAGTAAAAAAAAGGATATATTGCAAATGATAACTTGGGATGTCCTTAATTCAAATCTGCAAAGGACTTGGCTGTGCGACTTTTAGTTTTCGCGCCACAGCTTTTCAACCTATGCAAAAAATGATAATTTATTCATATATAAAACGCAAAGTAAGGCTTCTGGAATTTTGTCATAACTCACGAAATGGTAGGAGTAAAAAAAAAAGATACATTGCAAATGATAACTTGGGATGTCCTTAATTCAAATCTGCAAAGAACTAGGATGTGCAACTTTTAGTTTTCGCGCCACAGCTTTTCAACCTATGCAAAAAATGATAATTTATTCATATATAAAACGCAAAGTAAGGCTTCTGGAATTTTGTCATAACTCACGAAATGGTAGGAGTAAAAAAAAAGATACATTGCAAATGATAACTTGGGATGTCCTTAATTCGAATCTGCAAAGAACTTGGATGTGCGACTTTTAGTTTTCGCGCCACAGCTTTTCAACCTATGCAAAAAATGATAATTTATTCATATATAAAACGCAAAGTAAGGCTTCTGGAATTTTGTCATAACTCACGAAATGGTAAGAGTAAAAAAAAAGATACATTGCAAATAATAACTTGGGATGTCCTTAATTCAAATCTGCAAAGAACTTGGCTGTGCGACTTTTAGTTTTCGCGCCACAGCTTTTCAACCTATGCAAAAAATGATAATTTATTCATATATAAAACGCAAAGTAAGGCTTCTGGAATTTTGTCATAACTCACGAAATGGTAGGAGTAAAAAAAAAGATACATTGCAAATGATAACTTGGGATGTCCTTAATTCGAATCTGCAAAGAACTTGGATGTGCGACTTTTAGTTTTCGCGCCACAGCTTTTCAACCTATGCAAAAAATGATAATTTATTCATATATAAAACGCAAAGTAAGGCTTCTGGAATTTTGTCATAACTCACGAAATGGTAGGAGTAAAAAAAAAAGATACATTGCAAATGATAACTTGGGATGTCCTTAATTTAAATCTGCAAAGAACTTCGATGTGCGACTTTTAGTTTTCGCGCCACAGCTTTTCAACCTATGCAAAAAATGATAATTTATTCATATATAAAACGCAAAGTAAGGCTTCTGGAATTTTGTCATAAATCACGAAATGGTAGGAGTAAAAAAAAGGATATATTGCAAATGATAACTTGGGATGTCCTTAATTTAAATCTGCAAAGGACTTGGCTGTGCGACTTTTAGTTTTCGCGCCACAGCTTTTCAACCTATGCAAAAAATGATAATTTATTCATATATAAAACGCAAAGTAAGGCTTCTGGAATTTTGTCATAACTCACGAAATGGTAAGAGTAAAAAAAAAGATACATTGCAAATGATAACTTGGGATGTCCTTAATTCAAATCTGCAAAGAACTTGGATGTGCGACTTTTAGTTTTCGCGCCACAGCTTTTCAACCTATGCAAAAAATGATAATTTATTCATATATAAAACGCAAAGTAAGGCTTCTGGAATTTTGTCATAACTTACGAAATGGTAGGAGTAAAAAAAAAAGATACATTGCAAATAATAACTTGGGATGTGCTTAATTCAAATCTGCAAAGAACTTGGATGTGCGACTTTTAGTTTTCGCGCCACAGCTTTTCAACCTATGCAAAAAATGATAATTTATTCATATATAAAACGCAAAGTAAGGCTTCTGGAATTTTGTCATAACTCACGAAATGGTAAGAGTAGAAAAAAAAAAATACATTGCAAATAATAACTTGGGATGTCCTTAATTCAAATCTGCAAAGAACTTGGATGTGCGACTTTTAGTTTTCGCGCCACAGCTTTTCAACCTATGCAAAAAATGATAATTTTTTCATATATAAAACGCAAAGTAAGGCTTCTGGAATTTTGTCATAACTTACGAAATGGTAGGAGTAAAAAAAAAAGATACATTGCAAATAATAACTTGGGATGTGCTTAATTCAAATCTGCAAAGAACTTGGATGTGCGACTTTTAGTTTTCGCGCCACAGCTTTTCAACCTATGCAAAAAATGATAATTTATTCATATATAAAACGCAAAGTAAGGCTTCTGGAATTTTGTCATAACTCACGAAATGGTAAGAGTAAAAAAAAAGATACATTGCAAATGATAACTTGGGATGTCCTTAATTCAAATCTGCAAAGAACTTGGATGTGCGACTTTTAGTTTTCGCGCCACAGCTTTCCAACCTATGCAAAAAATGATAATTTTTTCATATATAAAACGCAAAGTAAGGCTTCTGGAATTTTGTCATAACTCACGAAATAATGGGGGTAAAACAAAAAGGATACATTGCAAATGATAACTTGGGATGTCCTTAATTTAAATCTGCAAAGAACTTCGATGTGCGACTTTTAGTTTTCGCGCCACAGCTTTTCAACCTATGCAAAAAATGATAATTTATTCATATATAAAACGCAAAGTAAGGCTTCTGGAATTTTGTCATAAATCACGAAATGGTAGGAGTAAAAAAAAGGATATATTGCAAATGATAACTTGGGATGTCCTTAATTTAAATCTGCAAAGGACTTGGCTGTGCGACTTTTAGTTTTCGCGCCACAGCTTTTCAACCTATGCAAAAAATGATAATTTATTCATATATAAAACGCAAAGTAAGGCTTCTGGAATTTTGTCATAACTCACGAAATGGTAGGAGTAAAAAAAAAAGATACATTGCAAATGATAACTTGGGATGTCCTTAATTCAAATCTGCAAAGAACTTGGATGTGCAACTTTTAGTTTTCGCGCCACAGCTTTTCAACCTATGCAAAAAATGATAATTTATTCATATATAAAACGCAAAGTAAGGCTTCTGGAATTTTGTCATAACTCACGAAATGGTAGGAGTAAAAAAAAAGATACATTGCAAATGATAACTTGGGATGTCCTTAATTCGAATCTGCAAAGAACTTGGATGTGCGACTTTTAGTTTTCGCGCCACAGCTTTTCAACCTATGCAAAAAATGATAATTTATTCATATATAAAACGCAAAGTAAGGCTTCTGGAATTTTGTCATAACTCACGAAATGGTAAGAGTAAAAAAAAAGATACATTGCAAATAATAACTTGGGATGTCCTTAATTCAAATCTGCAAAGGACTTGGCTGTGCGACTTTTAGTTTTCGCGCCACAGCTTTTCAACCTATGCAAAAAATGATAATTTATTCATATATAAAACGCAAAGTAAGGCTTCTGGAATTTTGTCATAAATCACGAAATGGTAGGAGTAAAAAAAAGGATATATTGCAAATGATAACTTGGGATGTCCTTAATTTAAATCTGCAAAGGACTTGGCTGTGCGACTTTTAGTTTTCGCGCCACAGCTTTTCAACCTATGCAAAAAATGATAATTTATTCATATATAAAACGCAAAGTAAGGCTTCTGGAATTTTGTCATAACTCACGAAATGGTAGGAGTAAAAAAAAAAGATACATTGCAAATGATAACTTGGGATGTCCTTAATTCAAATCTGCAAAGGACTTGGCTGTGCGACTTTTAGTTTTCGCGCCACAGCTTTTCAACCTATGCAAAAAATGATAATTTATTCATATATAAAACGCAAAGTAAGGCTTCTAGAATTTTGTCATAACTCACGAAATGGTAGGAGTAAAAAAAAAAGATACATTGCAAATGATAACTTGGGATGTCCTTAATTCAAATCTGCAAAGAACTTGGATGTGCAACTTTTAGTTTTCGCGCCACAGCTTTTCAACCTATGCAAAAAATGATAATTTATTCATATATAAAACGCAAAGTAAGGCTTCTGGAATTTTGTCATAAATCACGAAATGGTAGGAGTAAAAAAAAAGGATACATTGCAAATGATAACGTGGGATGTGCTTAATTCAAATCTGCAAAGGACTTGGCTGTGCGACTTTTAGTTTTCGCGCCACAGCTTTTCAACCTATGCAAAAAATGATAATTTATTCATATATAAAACGCAAAGTAAGGCTTCTGGAATTTTGTCATAACTCACGAAATGGTAAGAGTAAAAAAAAAGATACATTGCAAATGATAACTTGGGATGTCCTTAATTCAAATCTGCAAAGAACTTGGATGTGCAACTTTTAGTTTTCGCGCCACAGCTTTTCAACCTATGCAAAAAATGATAATTTATTCATATATAAAACGCAAAGTAAGGCTTCTGGAATTTTGTCATAACTTACGAAATGGTAGGAGTAAAAAAAAAAGATACATTGCAAATAATAACTTGGGATGTGCTTAATTCAAATCTGCAAAGAACTTGGATGTGCGACTTTTAGTTTTCGCGCCACAGCTTTTCAACCTATGCAAAAAATGATAATTTATTCATATATGAAACGCAAAGTAAGGCTTCTGGAATTTTGTCATAACTCACGAAATGGTAAGAGTAAAAAAAAAGATACATTGCAAATAATAACTTGGGATGTCCTTAATTCAAATCTGCAAAGAACTTGGATGTGCGACTTTTAGTTTTCGCGCCACAGCTTTTCAACCTATGCAAAAAATGATAATTTTTTCATATATAAAACGCAAAGTAAGGCTTCTGGAATTTTGTCATAACTTACGAAATGGTAGGAGTAAAAAAAAAAGATACATTGCAAATAATAACTTGGGATGTGCTTAATTCAAATCTGCAAAGAACTTGGATGTGCGACTTTTAGTTTTCGCGCCACAGCTTTTCAACCTATGCAAAAAATGATAATTTATTCATATATAAAACGCAAAGTAAGGCTTCTGGAATTTTGTCATAACTCACGAAATGGTAAGAGTAAAAAAAAAGATACATTGCAAATAATAACTTGGGATGTCCTTAATTCAAATCTGCAAAGAACTTGGATGTGCGACTTTTAGTTTTCGCGCCACAGCTTTTCAACCTATGCAAAAAATGATAATTTATTCATATATAAAACGCAAAGTAAGGCTTCTGGAATTTTGTCATAACTCACGAAATGGTAGGAGTAAAAAAAAAAGATACATTGCAAATGATAACTTGGGATGTCCTTAATTCAAATCTGCAAAGAACTTGGATGTGCAACTTTTAGTTTTCGCGCCACAGCTTTTCAACCTATGCAAAAAATGATAATTTATTCATATATAAAACGCAAAGTAAGGCTTCTGGAATTTTGTCATAACTCACGAAATGGTAGGAGTAAAAAAAAAGATACATTGCAAATGATAACTTGGGATGTCCTTAATTCGAATCTGCAAAGAACTTGGATGTGCGACTTTTAGTTTTCGCGCCACAGCTTTTCAACCTATGCAAAAAATGATAATTTATTCATATATAAAACGCAAAGTAAGGCTTCTGGAATTTTGTCATAACTCACGAAATAATGGGGGTAAAACAAAAAGGACACATTGCAAATGATAACTTGGGATGTCCTTAATTTAAATCTGCAAAGAACTTCGATGTGCGACTTTTAGTTTTCGCGCCACAGCTTTTCAACCTATGCAAAAAATGATAATTTATTCATATATAAAACGCAAAGTAAGGCTTCTGGAATTTTGTCATAAATCACGAAATGGTAGGAGTAAAAAAAAGGATATATTGCAAATGATAACTTGGGATGTCCTTAATTTAAATCTGCAAAGGACTTGGCTGTGCGACTTTTAGTTTTCGCGCCACAGCTTTTCAACCTATGCAAAAAATGATAATTTATTCATATATAAAACGCAAAGTAAGGCTTCTGGAATTTTGTCATAACTCACGAAATGGTAGGAGTAAAAAAAAAAGATACATTGCAAATGATAACTTGGGATGTCCTTAATTCAAATCTGCAAAGAACTTGGATGTGCAACTTTTAGTTTTCGCGCCACAGCTTTTCAACCTATGCAAAAAATGATAATTTATTCATATATAAAACGCAAAGTAAGGCTTCTGGAATTTTGTCATAACTCACGAAATGGTAGGAGTAAAAAAAAAGATACATTGCAAATGATAACTTGGGATGTCCTTAATTCGAATCTGCAAAGAACTTGGATGTGCGACTTTTAGTTTTCGCGCCACAGCTTTTCAACCTATGCAAAAAATGATAATTTATTCATATATAAAACGCAAAGTAAGGCTTCTGGAATTTTGTCATAACTCACGAAATGGTAAGAGTAAAAAAAAAGATACATTGCAAATGATAACTTGGGATGTCCTTAATTCAAATCTGCAAAGAACTTGGATGTGCGACTTTTAGTTTTCGCGCCACAGCTTTTCAACCTATGCAAAAAATGATAATTTATTCATATATAAAACGCAAAGTAAGGCTTCTGGAATTTTGTCATAACTTACGAAATGGTAGGAGTAAAAAAAAAAGATACATTGCAAATAATAACTTGGGATGTGCTTAATTCAAATCTGCAAAGAACTTGGATGTGCGACTTTTAGTTTTCGCGCCACAGCTTTTCAACCTATGCAAAAAATGATAATTTATTCATATATAAAACGCAAAGTAAGGCTTCTGGAATTTTGTCATAACTCACGAAATGGTAAGAGTAAAAAAAAAGATACATTGCAAATAATAACTTGGGATGTCCTTAATTCAAATCTGCAAAGAACTTGGATGTGCGACTTTTAGTTTTCGCGCCACAGCTTTTCAACCTATGCAAAAAATGATAATTTTTTCATATATAAAACGCAAAGTAAGGCTTCTGGAATTTTGTCATAACTTACGAAATGGTAGGAGTAAAAAAAAAAGATACATTGCAAATAATAACTTGGGATGTGCTTAATTCAAATCTGCAAAGAACTTGGATGTGCGACTTTTAGTTTTCGCGCCACAGCTTTTCAACCTATGCAAAAAATGATAATTTATTCATATATAAAACGCAAAGTAAGGCTTCTGGAATTTTGTCATAACTCACGAAATGGTAGGAGTAAAAAAAAAGGATACATTGCAAATGATAACGTGGGATGTGCTTAATTCAAATCTGCAAAGAACTTGGATGTGCGACTTTTAGTTTTCGCGCCACAGCTTTTCAACCTATGCAAAAAATGATAATTTATTCATATATAAAACGCAAAGTAAGGCTTCTGGAATTTTGTCATAAATCACGAAATGGTAGGAGTAAAAAAAAGGATATATTGCAAATGATAACTTGGGATGTCCTTAATTTAAATCTGCAAAGGACTTGGCTGTGCGACTTTTAGTTTTCGCGCCACAGCTTTTCAACCTATGCAAAAAATGATAATTTATTCATATATAAAACGCAAAGTAAGGCTTCTGGAATTTTGTCATAACTTACGAAATGGTAGGAGTAAAAAAAAAAGATACATTGCAAATAATAACTTGGGATGTGCTTAATTCAAATCTGCAAAGAACTTGGATGTGCGACTTTTAGTTTTCGCGCCACAGCTTTTCAACCTATGCAAAAAAATGATAATTTATTCATATATAAAACGCAAAGTAAGGCTTCTGGAATTTTGTCATAACTCACGAAATGGTAGGAGTAAAAAAAAAGATACATTGCAAATAATAACTTGGGATGTCCTTAATTCAAATCTGCAAAGAACTTGGATGTGCGACTTTTAGTTTTCGCGCCACAGCTTTTCAACCTATGCAAAAAATGATAATTTTTTCATATATAAAACGCAAAGTAAGGCTTCTGGAATTTTGTCATAACTTACGAAATGGTAGGAGTAAAAAAAAAAGATACATTGCAAATAATAACTTGGGATGTGCTTAATTCAAATCTGCAAAGAACTTGGATGTGCGACTTTTAGTTTTCGCGCCACAGCTTTTCAACCTATGCAAAAAATGATAATTTATTCATATATAAAACGCAAAGTAAGGCTTCTGGAATTTTGTCATAACTCACGAAATGGTAAGAGTAAAAAAAAAGATACATTGCAAATAATAACTTGGGATGTCCTTAATTCAAATCTGCAAAGAACTTGGATGTGCGACTTTTAGTTTTCGCGCCACAGCTTTTCAACCTATGCAAAAAATGATAATTTTTTCATATATAAAACGCAAAGTAAGGCTTCTGGAATTTTGTCATAAATCACGAAATGGTAGGAGTAAAAAAAAAGATACATTGCAAATGATAACTTGGGATGTCCTTAATTCAAATCTGCAAAGAACTTGGATGTGCGACTTTTAGTTTTCGCGCCACAGCTTTTCAACCTATGCAAAAAATGATAATTTATTCATATATAAAACGCAAAGTAAGGCTTCTGGAATTTTGTCATAACTTACGAAATGGTAGGAGTAAAAAAAAAAGATACATTGCAAATAATAACTTGGGATGTGCTTAATTCAAATCTGCAAAGAACTTGGATGTGCGACTTTTAGTTTTCGCGCCACAGCTTTTCAACCTATGCAAAAAATGATAATTTATTCATATATAAAACGCAAAGTAAGGCTTCTGGAATTTTGTCATAACTCACGAAATGGTAAGAGTAAAAAAAAAGATACATTGCAAATAATAACTTGGGATGTCCTTAATTCAAATCTGCAAAGAACTTGGATGTGCGACTTTTAGTTTTCGCGCCACAGCTTTTCAACCTATGCAAAAAATGATAATTTTTTCATATATAAAACGCAAAGTAAGGCTTCTGGAATTTTGTCATAACTCACGAAATAATGGGGGTAAAACAAAAAGGATACATTGCAAATGATAACTTGGGATGTCCTTAATTTAAATCTGCAAAGAACTTCGATGTGCGACTTTTAGTTTTCGCGCCACAGCTTTTCAACCTATGCAAAAAATGATAATTTTTTCATATATAAAACGCAAAGTAAGGCTTCTGGAATTTTGTCATAACTTACGAAATGGTAGGAGTAAAAAAAAAAAGATACATTGCAAATAATAACTTGGGATGTGCTTAATTCAAATCTGCAAAGAACTTGGATGTGCGACTTTTAGTTTTCGCGCCACAGCTTTTCAACCTATGCAAAAAATGATAATTTTTTCATATATAAAACGCAAAGTAAGGCTTCTGGAATTTTGTCATAACTCACGAAATAATGGGGGTAAAACAAAAAGGATACATTGCAAATGATAACTTGGGATGTCCTTAATTCAAATCTGCAAAGAACTTGGATGTGCGACTTTTAGTTTTCGCGCCACAGCTTTTCAACCTATGCAAAAAATGATAATTTTTTCATATATAAAACGCAAAGTAAGGCTTCTGGAATTTTGTCATAACTCACGAAATAATGGGGGTAAAACAAAAAGGATACATTGCAAATGATAACTTGGGATGTCCTTAATTCGAATCTGCAAAGAACTTGGATGTGCGACTTTTAGTTTTCGCGCCACAGCTTTTCAACCTATGCAAAAAATGATAATTTATTCATATATAAAACGCAAAGTAAGGCTTCTGGAATTTTGTCATAACTCACGAAATAATGGGGGTAAAACAAAAAGGATACATTGCAAATGATAACTTGGGATGTCCTTAATTCGAATCTGCAAAGAACTTGGATGTGCGACTTTTAGTTTTCGCGCCACAGCTTTTCAACCTATGCAAAAAATGATAATTTATTCATATATAAAACGCAAAGTAAGGCTTCTGGAATTTTGTCATAACTCACGAAATGGTAAGAGTAAAAAAAAAGATACATTGCAAATAATAACTTGGGATGTCCTTAATTCAAATCTGCAAAGAACTTGGATGTGCGACTTTTAGTTTTCGCGCCACAGCTTTTCAACCTATGCAAAAAATGATAATTTATTCATATATAAAACGCAAAGTAAGGCTTCTGGAATTTTGTCATAAATCACGAAATGGTAGGAGTAAAAAAAAAGGATACATTGCAAATGATAACTTGGGATGTCCTTAATTCGAATCTGCAAAGAACTTGGATGTGCGACTTTTAGTTTTCGCGCCACAGCTTTTCAACCTATGCAAAAAATGATAATTTATTCATATATAAAACGCAAAGTAAGGCTTCTGGAATTTTGTCATAACTCACGAAATGGTAGGAGTAAAAAAAAAGATACATTGCAAATGATAACTTGGGATGTCCTTAATTCGAATCTGCAAAGAACTTGGATGTGCGACTTTTAGTTTTCGCGCCACAGCTTTTCAACCTATGCAAAAAATGATAATTTATTCATATATAAAACGCAAAGTAAGGCTTCTGGAATTTTGTCATAACTCACGAAATGGTAGGAGTAAAAAAAAAGATACATTGCAAATGATAACTTGGGATGTCCTTAATTCGAATCTGCAAAGAACTTGGATGTGCGACTTTTAGTTTTCGCGCCACAGCTTTTCAACCTATGCAAAAAATGATAATTTATTCATATATAAAACGCAAAGTAAGGCTTCTGGAATTTTGTCATAACTCACGAAATGGTAGGAGTAAAAAAAAAAGATACATTGCAAATGATAACTTGGGATGTCCTTAATTCGAATCTGCAAAGAACTTGGATGTGCGACTTTTAGTTTTCGCGCCACAGCTTTTCAACCTATGCAAAAAATGATAATTTATTCATATATAAAACGCAAAGTAAGGCTTCTGGAATTTTGTCATAACTCACGAAATGGTAGGAGTAAAAAAAAAGGATACATTGCAAATGATAACTTGGGATGTCCTTAATTCAAATCTGCAAAGAACTTGGATGTGCGACTTTTAGTTTTCGCGCCACAGCTTTTCAACCTATGCAAAAAATGATAATTTATTCATATATAAAACGCAAAGTAAGGCTTCTGGAATTTTGTCATAACTCACGAAATGGTAGGAGTAAAAAAAAAGATACATTGCAAATGATAACTTGGGATGTCCTTAATTCGAATCTGCAAAGAACTTGGATGTGCGACTTTAAGTTTTCGCGCCACAGCTTTTCAACCTATGCAAAAAATGATAATTTATTCATATATAAAACGCAAAGTAAGGCTTCTGGAATTTTGTCATAACTCACGAAATGGTAAGAGTAAAAAAAAAGATACATTGCAAATAATAACTTGGGATGTCCTTAATTCAAATCTGCAAAGAACTTGGATGTGCGACTTTTAGTTTTCGCGCCACAGCTTTTCAACCTATGCAAAAAATGATAATTTATTCATATATAAAACGCAAAGTAAGGCTTCTGGAATTTTGTCATAAATCACGAAATGGTAGGAGTAAAAAAAAAGGATACATTGCAAATGATAACTTGGGATGTCCTTAATTCAAGTCTGCAAGGAACTTGGATGTGCGACTTTTAGTTTTCGCGCCACAGCTTTTCAACCTATGCAAAAAATGATAATTTATTCATATATAAAACGCAAAGTAAGGCTTCTGGAATTTTGTCATAACTCACGAAATGGTAGGAGTAAAAAAAAGATACATTGCAAATGATAACTTGGGATGTCCTTAATTCGAATCTGCAAAGAACTTGGATGTGCGACTTTTAGTTTTCGCGCCACAGCTTTTCAACCTATGCAAAAAATGATAATTTATTCATATATAAAACGCAAAGTAAGGCTTCTGGAATTTTGTCATAACTCACGAAATGGTAGGAGTAAAAAAAAAGATACATTGCAAATAATAACTTGGGATGTGCTTAATTCAAATCTGCAAAGAACTTGGATGTGCGACTTTTAGTTTTCGCGCCACAGCTTTTCAACCTATGCAAAAAATGATAATTTATTCATATATAAAACGCAAAGTAAGGCTTCTGGAATTTTGTCATAAATCACGAAATGGTAGGAGTAAAAAAAAAGGATACATTGCAAATGATAACGTGGGATGTGCTTAATTCAAATCTCCAAAGCACTTGGATGTGCGACTTTTAGTTTTCGCGCCACAGCTTTTCAACCTATGCAAAAAATGATAATTTATTCATATATAAAACGCAAAGTAAGGCTTCTGGAATTTTGTCATAACTCACGAAATGGTAGGAGTAAAAAAAAGATACATTGCAAATGATAACTTGGGATGTCCTTAATTCGAATCTGCAAAGAACTTGGATGTGCGACTTTTAGTTTTCGCGCCACAGCTTTTCAACCTATGCAAAAAATGATAATTTATTCATATATAAAACGCAAAGTAAGGCTTCTGGAATTTTGTCATAACTCACGAAATGGTAGGAGTAAAACAAAAAGGATACATTGCAAATGATAACTTGGGATGTCCTTAATTCAAGTCTGCAAGGAACTTGGATGTGCGACTTTTAGTTTTCGCGCCACAGCTTTTCAACCTATGCAAAAAATGATAATTTATTCATATATAAAACGCAAAGTAAGGCTTCTGGAATTTTGTCATAAATCACGAAATGGTAGGAGTAAAAAAAAAGGATACATTGCAAATGATAATGTTGATAACTTGGGATGTCCTTAAATCGAATCTGCAAAGAACTTGGATGTGCGACTTTTAGTTTTCGCGCCACAGCTTTTCAACCTATGCAAAAAATGATAATTTATTCATATATAAAACGCAAAGTAAGGCTACTGGAATTTTGTCATAACTCACGAAATGGTAGGAGTAAAAAAAAAAGATACATTGCAAATGATAACTTGGGATGTCCTTAATTCGAATCTGCAAAGAACTTGGATGTGCGACTTTTAGTTTTCGCGCCACAGCTTTTCAACCTATGCAAAAAATGATAATTTATTCATATATAAAACGCAAAGTAAGGCTTCTGGAATTTTGTCATAACTCACGAAATGGTAGGAGTAAAAAAAAAGGATACATTGCAAATGATAACTTGGGATGTCCTTAATTCAAATCTGCAAAGAACTTGGATGTGCGACTTTTAGTTTTCGCGCCACAGCTTTTCAACCTATGCAAAAAATGATAATTTATTCATATATAAAACGCAAAGTAAGGCTTCTGGAATTTTGTCATAACTCACGAAATGGTAGGAGTAAAAAAAAAGGATACATTGCAAATGATAACTTGGGATGTCCTTAATTCAAATCTGCAAAGAACTTGGATGTGCGACTTTTAGTTTTCGCGCCACAGCTTTTCAACCTATGCAAAAAATGATAATTTATTCATATATAAAACGCAAAGTAAGGCTTCTGGAATTTTGTCATAACTCACGAAATGGTAGGAGTAAAAAAAAAGGATACATTGCAAATGATAACTTGGGATGTCCTTAATTCAAATCTGCAAAGAACTTGGATGTGCGACTTTTAGTTTTCGCGCCACAGCTTTTCAACCTATGCAAAAAATGATAATTTATTCATATATAAAACGCAAAGTAAGGCTACTGGAATTTTGTCATAACTCACGAAATGGTAGGAGTAAAAAAAAAAGATACATTGCAAATGATAACTTGGGATGTCCTTAATTCGAATCTGCAAAGAACTTGGATGTGCGACTTTTAGTTTTCGCGCCACAGCTTTTCAACCTATGCAAAAAATGATAATTTATTCATATATAAAACGCAAAGTAAGGCTTCTGGAATTTTGTCATAGCTCACGAAATGGTAGGAGTAAAAAAAAAGGATACATTGCAAATGATAACTTGGGATGTCCTTAATTCAAATCTGCAAAGAACTTGGATGTGCGACTTTTAGTTTTCGCGCCACAGCTTTTCAACCTATGCAAAAAATGATAATTTATTCATATATAAAACGCAAAGTAAGGCTTCTGGAATTTTGTCATAACTCACGAAATGGTAAGAGTAAAAAAAAAGATACATTGCAAATGATAACTTGGGATGTCCTTAATTCAAATCTGCAAAGAACTTGGATGTGCGACTTTTAGTTTTCGCGCCACAGCTTTTCAACCTATGCAAAAAATGATAATTTTTTCATATATAAAACGCAAAGTAAGGCTTCTGGAATTTTGTCATAAATCACGAAATGGTAGGAGTAAAAAAAAAGATACATTGCAAATGATAACTTGGGATGTCCTTAATTCAAATCTGCAAAGAACTTGGATGTGCGACTTTTAGTTTTCGCGCCACAGCTTTTCAACCTATGCAAAAAATGATAATTTATTCATATATAAAACGCAAAGTAAGGCTTCTGGAATTTTGTCATAACTCACGAAATGGTAGGAGTAAAAAAAAAAGATACATTGCAAATAATAACTTGGGATGTGCTTAATTCAAATCTGCAAAGAACTTGGATGTGCGACTTTTAGTTTTCGCGCCACAGCTTTTCAACCTATGCAAAAAATGATAATTTATTCATATATAAAACGCAAAGTAAGGCTTCTGGAATTTTGTCATAAATCACGAAATGGTAGGAGTAAAAAAAAAGGATACATTGCAAATGATAACGTGGGATGTGCTTAATTCAAATCTCCAAAGCACTTGGATGTGCGACTTTTAGTTTTCGCGCCACAGCTTTTCAACCTATGCAAAAAATGATAATTTATTCATATATAAAACGCAAAGTAAGGCTTCTGGAATTTTGTCATAACTCACGAAATGGTAGGAGTAAAAAAAAGATACATTGCAAATGATAACTTGGGATGTCCTTAATTCGAATCTGCAAAGAACTTGGATGTGCGACTTTTAGTTTTCGCGCCACAGCTTTTCAACCTATGCAAAAAATGATAATTTATTCATATATAAAACGCAAAGTAAGGCTTCTGGAATTTTGTCATAACTCACGAAATGGTAGGAGTAAAACAAAAAGGATACATTGCAAATGATAACTTGGGATGTCCTTAATTCAAGTCTGCAAGGAACTTGGATGTGCGACTTTTAGTTTTCGCGCCACAGCTTTTCAACCTATGCAAAAAATGATAATTTATTCATATATAAAACGCAAAGTAAGGCTTCTGGAATTTTGTCATAAATCACGAAATGGTAGGAGTAAAAAAAAAGGATACATTGCAAATGATAATGTTGATAACTTGGGATGTCCTTAAATCGAATCTGCAAAGAACTTGGATGTGCGACTTTTAGTTTTCGCGCCACAGCTTTTCAACCTATGCAAAAAATGATAATTTATTCATATATAAAACGCAAAGTAAGGCTACTGGAATTTTGTCATAACTCACGAAATGGTAGGAGTAAAAAAAAAAGATACATTGCAAATGATAACTTGGGATGTCCTTAATTCGAATCTGCAAAGAACTTGGATGTGCGACTTTTAGTTTTCGCGCCACAGCTTTTCAACCTATGCAAAAAATGATAATTTATTCATATATAAAACGCAAAGTAAGGCTTCTGGAATTTTGTCATAACTCACGAAATGGTAGGAGTAAAAAAAAAGGATACATTGCAAATGATAACTTGGGATGTCCTTAATTCAAATCTGCAAAGAACTTGGATGTGCGACTTTTAGTTTTCGCGCCACAGCTTTTCAACCTATGCAAAAAATGATAATTTATTCATATATAAAACGCAAAGTAAGGCTTCTGGAATTTTGTCATAACTCACGAAATGGTAGGAGTAAAAAAAAGGATACATTGCAAATGATAACGTGGGATGTCCTTAATTTAAATCTGCAAAGGACTTGGCTGTGCGACTTTTAGTTTTCGCGCCACAGCTTTTCAACCTATGCAAAAAATGATAATTTATTCATATATAAAACGCAAAGTAAGGCTTCTGGAATTTTGTCATAACTCACGAAATGGTAAGAGTAAAAAAAAAGATACATTGCAAATGATAACTTGGGATGTCCTTAATTCAAATCTGCAAAGAACTTGGATGTGCGACTTTTAGTTTTCGCGCCACAGCTTTTCAACCTATGCAAAAAATGATAATTTTTTCATATATAAAACGCAAAGTAAGGCTTCTGGAATTTTGTCATAAATCACGAAATGGTAGGAGTAAAAAAAAAGATACATTGCAAATGATAACTTGGGATGTCCTTAATTCAAATCTGCAAAGAACTTGGATGTGCGACTTTTAGTTTTCGCGCCACAGCTTTTCAACCTATGCAAAAAATGATAATTTATTCATATATAAAACGCAAAGTAAGGCTTCTGGAATTTTGTCATAACTCACGAAATGGTAGGAGTAAAAAAAAAAGATACATTGCAAATAATAACTTGGGATGTGCTTAATTCAAATCTGCAAAGAACTTGGATGTGCGACTTTTAGTTTTCGCGCCACAGCTTTTCAACCTATGCAAAAAATGATAATTTATTCATATATAAAACGCAAAGTAAGGCTTCTGGAATTTTGTCATAACTCACGAAATGGTAAGAGTAAAAAAAAAGATACATTGCAAATAATAACTTGGGATGTCCTTAATTTAAATCTGCAAAGGACTTGGCTGTGCGACTTTTAGTTTTCGCGCCACAGCTTTTCAACCTATGCAAAAAATGATAATTTTTTCATATATAAAACGCAAAGTAAGGCTTCTGGAATTTTGTCATAACTTACGAAATGGTAGGAGTAAAAAAAAAAGATACATTGCAAATAATAACTTGGGATGTGCTTAATTCAAATCTGCAAAGAACTTGGATGTGCGACTTTTAGTTTTCGCGCCACAGCTTTTCAACCTATGCAAAAAATGATAATTTATTCATATATAAAACGCAAAGTAAGGCTTCTGGAATTTTGTCATAACTCACGAAATGGTAAGAGTAAAAAAAAAGATACATTGCAAATAATAACGTGGGATGTGCTTAATTCAAATCTGCAAAGAACTTGGATGTGCGACTTTTAGTTTTCGCGCCACAGCTTTTCAACCTATGCAAAAAATGATAATTTTTTCATATATAAAACGCAAAGTAAGGCTTCTGGAATTTTGTCATAAATCACGAAATGGTAGGAGTAAAAAAAAAGATACATTGCAAATGATAACTTGGGATGTCCTTAATTCGAATCTGCAAAGAACTTGGATGTGCGACTTTTAGTTTTCGCGCCACAGCTTTTCAACCTATGCAAAAAATGATAATTTATTCATATATAAAACGCAAAGTAAGGCTTCTGGAATTTTGTCATAACTCACGAAATGGTAGGAGTAAAAAAAAAGATACATTGCAAATGATAACTTGGGATGTCCTTAATTCGAATCTGCAAAGAACTTGGATGTGCGACTTTTAGTTTTCGCGCCACAGCTTTTCAACCTATGCAAAAAATGATAATTTATTCATATATAAAACGCAAAGTAAGGCTTCTGGAATTTTGTCATAACTCACGAAATGGTAAGAGTAAAAAAAAAGATACATTGCAAATAATAACTTGGGATGTCCTTAATTCAAATCTGCAAAGAACTTGGATGTGCGACTTTTAGTTTTCGCGCCACAGCTTTTCAACCTATGCAAAAAATGATAATTTATTCATATATAAAACGCAAAGTAAGGCTTCTGGAATTTTGTCATAAATCACGAAATGGTAGGAGTAAAAAAAAAGGATACATTGCAAATGATAACGTGGGATGTGCTTAATTCAAATCTCCAAAGCACTTGGATGTGCGACTTTTAGTTTTCGCGCCACAGCTTTTCAACCTATGCAAAAAATGATAATTTATTCATATATAAAACGCAAAGTAAGGCTTCTGGAATTTTGTCATAACTCACGAAATGGTAGGAGTAAAAAAAAGTTACATTGCAAATGATAACTTGGGATGTCCTTAATTCGAATCTGCAAAGAACTTGGATGTGCGACTTTTAGTTTTCGCGCCACAGCTTTTCAACCTATGCAAAAAATGATAATTTATTCATATATAAAACGCAAAGTAAGGCTTCTGGAATTTTGTCATAACTCACGAAATGGTAGGAGTAAAAAAAAAGGATACATTGCAAATGATAATGTTGATAACTTGGGATGTCCTTAAATCGAATCTGCAAAGAACTTGGATGTGCGACTTTTAGTTTTCGCGCCACAGCTTTTCAACCTATGCAAAAAATGATAATTTATTCATATATAAAACGCAAAGTAAGGCTTCTGGAATTTTGTCATAAATCACGAAATGGTAGGAGTAAAAAAAAAGGATACATTGCAAATGATAATGTTGATAACTTGGGATGTCCTTAAATCGAATCTGCAAAGAACTTGGATGTGCGACTTTTAGTTTTCGCGCCACAACTTTTCAACCTATGCAAAAAATGATAATTTATTCATATATAAAACGCAAAGTAAGGCTTCTGGAATTTTGTCATAACTTACGAAATGGTAGGAGTAAAAAAAAAAGATACATTGCAAATAATAACTTGGGATGTGCTTAATTCAAATCTGCAAAGAACTTGGATGTGCGACTTTTAGTTTTCGCGCCACAGCTTTTCAACCTATGCAAAAAATGATAATTTATTCATATATAAAACGCAAAGTAAGGCTTCTGGAATTTTGTCATAACTTACGAAATGGTAGGAGTAAAAAAAAAAGATACATTGCAAATGATAACTTGGGATGTCCTTAATTCGAATCTGCAAAGAACTTGGATGTGCGACTTTTAGTTTTCGCGCCACAGCTTTTCAACCTATGCAAAAAATGATAATTTATTCATATATAAAACGCAAAGTAAGGCTTCTGGAATTTTGTCATAACTTACGAAATGGTAGGAGTAAAAAAAAAAGATACATTGCAAATAATAACTTGGGATGTGCTTAATTCAAATCTGCAAAGAACTTGGATGTGCGACTTTTAGTTTTCGCGCCACAACTTTTCAACCTATGCAAAAAATGATAATTTATTCATATATAAAACGCAAAGTAAGGCTTCTGGAATTTTGTCATAACTTACGAAATGGTAGGAGTAAAAAAAAAAGATACATTGCAAATGATAACTTGGGATGTCCTTAATTCGAATCTGCAAAGAACTTGGATGTGCGACTTTTAGTTTTCGCGCCACAGCTTTTCAACCTATGCAAAAAATGATAATTTATTCATATATAAAACGCAAAGTAAGGCTTCTGGAATTTTGTCATAACTTACGAAATGGTAGGAGTAAAAAAAAAAGATACATTGCAAATAATAACTTGGGATGTGCTTAATTCAAATCTGCAAAGAACTTGGATGTGCGACTTTTAGTTTTCGCGCCACAACTTTTCAACCTATGCAAAAAATGATAATTTATTCATATATAAAACGCAAAGTAAGGCTTCTGGAATTTTGTCATAACTTACGAAATGGTAGGAGTAAAAAAAAAAGATACATTGCAAATGATAACTTGGGATGTCCTTAATTCGAATCTGCAAAGAACTTGGATGTGCGACTTTTAGTTTTCGCGCCACAGCTTTTCAACCTATGCAAAAAATGATAATTTATTCATATATAAAACGCAAAGTAAGGCTTCTGGAATTTTGTCATAACTCACGAAATGGTAGGAGTAAAAAAAAAGGATACATTGCAAATGATAATGTTGATAACTTGGGATGTCCTTAAATCGAATCTGCAAAGAACTTGGATGTGCGACTTTTAGTTTTCGCGCCACAGCTTTTCAACCTATGCAAAAAATGATAATTTATTCATATATAAAACGCAAAGTAAGGCTTCTGGAATTTTGTCATAAATCACGAAATGGTAGGAGTAAAAAAAAAGGATACATTGCAAATGATAATGTTGATAACTTGGGATGTCCTTAAATCGAATCTGCAAAGAACTTGGATGTGCGACTTTTAGTTTTCGCGCCACAGCTTTTCAACCTATGCAAAAAATGATAATTTATTCATATATAAAACGCAAAGTAAGGCTTCTGGAATTTTGTCATAAATCACGAAATGGTAGGAGTAAAAAAAAAGGATACATTGCAAATGATAATGTTGATAACTTGGGATGTCCTTAAATCGAATCTGCAAAGAACTTGGATGTGCGACTTTTAGTTTTCGCGCCACAGCTTTTCAACCTATGCAAAAAATGATAATTTATTCATATATAAAACGCAAAGTAAGGCTTCTGGAATTTTGTCATAACTCACGAAATGGTAGGAGTAAAAAAAAAGGATACATTGCAAATGATAATGTTGATAACTTGGGATGTCCTTAAATCGAATCTGCAAAGAACTTGGATGTGCGACTTTTAGTTTTCGCGCCACAGCTTTTCAACCTATGCAAAAAATGATAATTTATTCATATATAAAACGCAAAGTAAGGCTTCTGGAATTTTGTCATAACTCACGAAATGGTAGGAGTAAAAAAAAGTTACATTGCAAATGATAACTTGGGATGTCCTTAATTCGAATCTGCAAAGAACTTGGATGTGCGACTTTTAGTTTTCGCGCCACAGCTTTTCAACCTATGCAAAAAATGATAATTTATTCATATATAAAACGCAAAGTAAGGCTTCTGGAATTTTGTCATAACTCACGAAATGGTAGGAGTAAAAAAAAAGGATACATTGCAAATGATAATGTTGATAACTTGGGATGTCCTTAAATCGAATCTGCAAAGAACTTGGATGTGCGACTTTTAGTTTTCGCGCCACAGCTTTTCAACCTATGCAAAAAATGATAATTTATTCATATATAAAACGCAAAGTAAGGCTTCTGGAATTTTGTCATAACTTACGAAATGGTAGGAGTAAAAAAAAAAGATACATTGCAAATGATAACGTGGGATGTGCTTAATTCAAATCTCCAAAGCACTTGGATGTGCGACTTTTAGTTTTCGCGCCACAGCTTTTCAACCTATGCAAAAAATGATAATTTATTCATATATAAAACGCAAAGTAAGGCTTCTGGAATTTTGTCATAACTCACGAAATGGTAGGAGTAAAACAAAAAGGATACATTGCAAATGATAACTTGGGATGTCCTTAATTCAAGTCTGCAAGGAACTTGGATGTGCGACTTTTAGTTTTCGCGCCACAGCTTTTCAACCTATGCAAAAAATGATAATTTATTCATATATAAAACGCAAAGTAAGGCTTCTGGAATTTTGTCATAACTCACGAAATGGTAGGAGTAAAACAAAAAGGATACATTGCAAATGATAATGTTGATAACTTGGGATGTCCTTAAATCGAATCTGCAAAGAACTTGGATGTGCGACTTTTAGTTTTCGCGCCACAGCTTTTCAACCTATGCAAAAAATGATAATTTATTCATATATAAAACGCAAAGTAAGGCTTCTGGAATTTTGTCATAACTCACGAAATGGTAAGAGTAAAAAAAAAGGATACATTGCAAATGATAATGTTGATAACTTGGGATGTCCTTAAATCGAATCTGCAAAGAACTTGGATGTGCGACTTTTAGTGTTCGCGCCACAGCTTTTCAACCTATGCAAAAAATGATAATTTATTCATATATAAAACGCAAAGTAAGGCTTCTGGAATTTTGTCATAACTCACGAAATGGTAAGAGTAAAAAAAAAGATACATTGCAAATGATAACGTGGGATGTGCTTAATTCAAATCTCCAAAGCACTTGGATGTGCGACTTTTAGTTTTCGCGCCACAGCTTTTCAACCTATGCAAAAAATGATAATTTATTCATATATAAAACGCAAAGTAAGGCTTCTGGAATTTTGTCATAACTCACGAAATGGTAGGAGTAAAACAAAAAGGATACATTGCAAATGATAACGTGGGATGTGCTTAATTCAAATCTCCAAAGCAGTTGGATGTGCGACTTTTAGTTTTCGCGCCACAGCTTTTCAACCTATGCAAAAAATGATAATTTATTCATATATAAAACGCAAAGTAAGGCTTCTGGAATTTTGTCATAACTCACGAAATGGTAGGAGTAAAAAAAAAAGATACATTGCAAATGATAACTTGGGATGTCCTTAATTCGAATCTGCAAAGAACTTGGATGTGCGACTTTTAGTTTTCGCGCCACAGCTTTTCAACCTATGCAAAAAATGATAATTTATTCATATATAAAACGCAAAGTAAGGCTTCTGGAATTTTGTCATAACTCACGAAATGGTAGGAGTAAAAAAAAAGGATACATTGCAAATGATAATGTTGATAACTTGGGATGTCCTTAAATCGAATCTGCAAAGAACTTGGATGTGCGACTTTTAGTTTTCGCGCCACAGCTTTTCAACCTATGCAAAAAATGATAATTTATTCATATATAAAACGCAAAGTAAGGCTTCTGGAATTTTGTCATAAATCACGAAATGGTAGGAGTAAAAAAAAAGGATACATTGCAAATGATAATGTTGATAACTTGGGATGTCCTTAAATCGAATCTGCAAAGAACTTGGATGTGCGACTTTTAGTTTTCGCGCCACAACTTTTCAACCTATGCAAAAAATGATAATTTATTCATATATAAAACGCAAAGTAAGGCTTCTGGAATTTTGTCATAACTTACGAAATGGTAGGAGTAAAAAAAAAAGATACATTGCAAATAATAACTTGGGATGTGCTTAATTCAAATCTGCAAAGAACTTGGATGTGCGACTTTTAGTTTTCGCGCCACAGCTTTTCAACCTATGCAAAAAATGATAATTTATTCATATATAAAACGCAAAGTAAGGCTTCTGGAATTTTGTCATAACTCACGAAATGGTAAGAGTAAAAAAAAAGGATACATTGCAAATGATAATGTTGATAACTTGGGATGTCGTTAAATCGAATCTGCAAAGAACTTGGATGTGCGACTTTTAGTTTTCGCGCCACAGCTTTTCAACCTATGCAAAAAATGATAATTTATTCATATATAAAACGCAAAGTAAGGCTTCTGGAATTTTGTCATAACTTACGAAATGGTAGGAGTAAAAAAAAAAGATACATTGCAAATGATAACGTGGGATGTGCTTAATTCAAATCTCCAAAGCACTTGGATGTGCGACTTTTAGTTTTCGCGCCACAGCTTTTCAACCTATGCAAAAAATGATAATTTATTCATATATAAAACGCAAAGTAAGGCTTCTGGAATTTTGTCATAACTCACGAAATGGTAGGAGTAAAACAAAAAGGATACATTGCAAATGATAACTTGGGATGTCCTTAATTCAAGTCTGCAAGGAACTTGGATGTGCGACTTTTAGTTTTCGCGCCACAGCTTTTCAACCTATGCAAAAAATGATAATTTATTCATATATAAAACGCAAAGTAAGGCTTCTGGAATTTTGTCATAACTCACGAAATGGTAGGAGTAAAACAAAAAGGATACATTGCAAATGATAACTTGGGATGTCCTTAATTCAAGTCTGCAAGGAACTTGGATGTGCGACTTTTAGTTTTCGCGCCACAGCTTTTCAACCTATGCAAAAAATGATAATTTATTCATATATAAAACGCAAAGTAAGGCTTCTGGAATTTTGTCATAACTCACGAAATGGTAAGAGTAAAAAAAAAGGATACATTGCAAATGATAATGTTGATAACTTGGGATGTCCTTAAATCGAATCTGCAAAGAACTTGGATGTGCGACTTTTAGTTTTCGCGCCACAGCTTTTCAACCTATGCAAAAAATGATAATTTATTCATATATAAAACGCAAAGTAAGGCTTCTGGAATTTTGTCATAACTCACGAAATGGTAAGAGTAAAAAAAAAGATACATTGCAAATGATAACGTGGGATGTGCTTAATTCAAATCTCCAAAGCACTTGGATGTGCGACTTTTAGTTTTCGCGCCACAGCTTTTCAACCTATGCAAAAAATGATAATTTATTCATATATAAAACGCAAAGTAAGGCTTCTGGAATTTTGTCATAACTCACGAAATGGTAGGAGTAAAACAAAAAGGATACATTGCAAATGATAACTTGGGATGTCCTTAATTCAAGTCTGCAAGGAACTTGGATGTGCGACTTTTAGTTTTCGCGCCACAGCTTTTCAACCTATGCAAAAAATGATAATTTATTCATATATAAAACGCAAAGTAAGGCTTCTGGAATTTTGTCATAAATCACGAAATGGTAGGAGTAAAAAAAAAGGATACATTGCAAATGATAATGTTGATAACTTGGGATGTCCTTAAATCGAATCTGCAAAGAACTTGGATGTGCGACTTTTAGTTTTCGCGCCACAGCTTTTCAACCTATGCAAAAAATGATAATTTATTCATATATAAAACGCAAAGTAAGGCTTCTGGAATTTTGTCATAACTTACGAAATGGTAGGAGTAAAAAAAAAAGATACATTGCAAATAATCACTTGGGATGTGCTTAATTCAAATCTGCAAAGAACTTGGATGTGCGACTTTTAGTTTTCGCGCCACAGCTTTTCAACCTATGCAAAAAATGATAATTTATTCATATATAAAACGCAAAGTAAGGCTTCTGGAATTTTGTCATAACTCACGAAATGGTAAGAGTAAAAAAAAAGATACATTGCAAATAATAACTTGGGATGTCCTTAATTTAAATCTGCAAAGGACTTGGCTGTGCGACTTTTAGTTTTCGCGCCACAGCTTTTCAACCTATGCAAAAAATGATAATTTATTCATATATAAAACGCAAAGTAAGGCTTCTGGAATTTTGTCATAACTTACGAAATGGTAGGAGTAAAAAAAAAAGATACATTGCAAATAATAACTTGGGATGTGCTTAATTCAAATCTGCAAAGAACTTGGATGTGCGACTTTTAGTTTTCGCGCCACAGCTTTTCAACCTATGCAAAAAATGATAATTTATTCATATATAAAACGCAAAGTAAGGCTTCTGGAATTTTGTCATAACTCACGAAATGGTAAGAGTAAAAAAAAAGATACATTGCAAATAATAACTTGGGATGTCCTTAATTCAAATCTGCAAAGAACTTGGATGTGCGACTTTTAGTTTTCGCGCCACAGCTTTTCAACCTATGCAAAAAATGATAATTTTTTCATATATAAAACGCAAAGTAAGGCTTCTGGAATTTTGTCATAAATCACGAAATGGTAGGAGTAAAAAAAAAGATACATTGCAAATGATAACTTGGGATGTCCTTAATTCAAATCTGCAAAGAACTTGGATGTGCGACTTTTAGTTTTCGCGCCACAGCTTTTCAACCTATGCAAAAAATGATAATTTATTCATATATAAAACGCAAAGTAAGGCTTCTGGAATTTTGTCATAACTTACGAAATGGTAGGAGTAAAAAAAAAAGATACATTGCAAATAATAACTTGGGATGTGCTTAATTTAAATCTGCAAAGGACTTGGCTGTGCGACTTTTAGTTTTCGCGCCACAGCTTTTCAACCTATGCAAAAAATGATAATTTTTTCATATATAAAACGCAAAGTAAGGCTTCTGGAATTTTGTCATAAATCACGAAATGGTAGGAGTAAAAAAAAAGATACATTGCAAATGATAACTTGGGATGTCCTTAATTCAAATCTGCAAAGAACTTGGATGTGCGACTTTTAGTTTTCGCGCCACAGCTTTTCAACCTATGCAAAAAATGATAATTTATTCATATATAAAACGCAAAGTAAGGCTTCTGGAATTTTGTCATAACTTACGAAATGGTAGGAGTAAAAAAAAAAGATACATTGCAAATAATAACTTGGGATGTGCTTAATTCAAATCTGCAAAGAACTTGGATGTGCGACTTTTAGTTTTCGCGCCACAGCTTTTCAACCTATGCAAAAAATGATAATTTATTCATATATAAAACGCAAAGTAAGGCTTCTGGAATTTTGTCATAACTCACGAAATGGTTAGAGTAAAAAAAAAGATACATTGCAAATAATAACTTGGGATGTCCTTAATTCAAATCTGCAAAGAACTTGGATGTGCGACTTTTAGTTTTCGCGCCACAGCTTTTCAACCTATGCAAAAAATGATAATTTTTTCATATATAAAACGCAAAGTAAGGCTTCTGGAATTTTGTCATAACTTACGAAATGGTAGGAGTAAAAAAAAAAGATACATTGCAAATAATAACTTGGGATGTGCTTAATTCAAATCTGCAAAGAACTTGGATGTGCGACTTTTAGTTTTCGCGCCACAGCTTTTCAACCTATGCAAAAAATGATAATTTATTCATATATAAAACGCAAAGTAAGGCTTCTGGAATTTTGTCATAACTCACGAAATGGTAAGAGTAAAAAAAAAGATACATTGCAAATAATAACTTGGGATGTCCTTAATTCAAATCTGCAAAGAACTTGGATGTGCGACTTTTAGTTTTCGCGCCACAGCTTTTCAACCTATGCAAAAAATGATAATTTTTTCATATATAAAACGCAAAGTAAGGCTTCTGGAATTTTGTCATAACTCACGAAATAATGGGGGTAAAAAAAAAAGATACATTGCAAATAATAACTTGGGATGTGCTTAATTCAAATCTGCAAAGAACTTGGATGTGCGACTTTTAGTTTTCGCGCCACAGCTTTTCAACCTATGCAAAAAATGATAATTTATTCATATATAAAACGCAAAGTAAGGCTTCTGGAATTTTGTCATAACTCACGAAATGGTTAGAGTAAAAAAAAAGATACATTGCAAATAATAACTTGGGATGTCCTTAATTCAAATCTGCAAAGAACTTGGATGTGCGACTTTTAGTTTTCGCGCCACAGCTTTTCAACCTATGCAAAAAATGATAATTTTTTCATATATAAAACGCAAAGTAAGGCTTCTGGAATTTTGTCATAACTTACGAAATGGTAGGAGTAAAAAAAAAAGATACATTGCAAATAATAACTTGGGATGTGCTTAATTCAAATCTGCAAAGAACTTGGATGTGCGACTTTTAGTTTTCGCGCCACAGCTTTTCAACCTATGCAAAAAATGATAATTTATTCATATATAAAACGCAAAGTAAGGCTTCTGGAATTTTGTCATAACTCACGAAATGGTAAGAGTAAAAAAAAAGATACATTGCAAATAATAACTTGGGATGTCCTTAAATCGAATCTGCAAAGAACTTGGATGTGCGACTTTTAGTTTTCGCGCCACAGCTTTTCAACCTATGCAAAAAATGATAATTTATTCATATATAAAACGCAAAGTAAGGCTTCTGGAATTTTGTCATAACTTACGAAATGGTAGGAGTAAAAAAAAAAGATACATTGCAAATAATCACTTGGGATGTGCTTAATTCAAATCTGCAAAGAACTTGGATGTGCGACTTTTAGTTTTCGCGCCACAGCTTTTCAACCTATGCAAAAAATGATAATTTATTCATATATAAAACGCAAAGTAAGGCTTCTGGAATTTTGTCATAACTCACGAAATGGTAAGAGTAAAAAAAAAGATACATTGCAAATAATAACTTGGGATGTCCTTAATTTAAATCTGCAAAGGACTTGGCTGTGCGACTTTTAGTTTTCGCGCCACAGCTTTTCAACCTATGCAAAAAATGATAATTTATTCATATATAAAACGCAAAGTAAGGCTTCTGGAATTTTGTCATAACTTACGAAATGGTAGGAGTAAAAAAAAAAGATACATTGCAAATAATAACTTGGGATGTGCTTAATTCAAATCTGCAAAGAACTTGGATGTGCGACTTTTAGTTTTCGCGCCACAGCTTTTCAACCTATGCAAAAAATGATAATTTATTCATATATAAAACGCAAAGTAAGGCTTCTGGAATTTTGTCATAACTCACGAAATGGTAAGAGTAAAAAAAAAGATACATTGCAAATAATAACTTGGGATGTCCTTAATTCAAATCTGCAAAGAACTTGGATGTGCGACTTTTAGTTTTCGCGCCACAGCTTTTCAACCTATGCAAAAAATGATAATTTTTTCATATATAAAACGCAAAGTAAGGCTTCTGGAATTTTGTCATAAATCACGAAATGGTAGGAGTAAAAAAAAAGATACATTGCAAATGATAACTTGGGATGTCCTTAATTCAAATCTGCAAAGAACTTGGATGTGCGACTTTTAGTTTTCGCGCCACAGCTTTTCAACCTATGCAAAAAATGATAATTTATTCATATATAAAACGCAAAGTAAGGCTTCTGGAATTTTGTCATAACTTACGAAATGGTAGGAGTAAAAAAAAAAGATACATTGCAAATAATAACTTGGGATGTGCTTAATTTAAATCTGCAAAGGACTTGGCTGTGCGACTTTTAGTTTTCGCGCCACAGCTTTTCAACCTATGCAAAAAATGATAATTTTTTCATATATAAAACGCAAAGTAAGGCTTCTGGAATTTTGTCATAAATCACGAAATGGTAGGAGTAAAAAAAAAGATACATTGCAAATGATAACTTGGGATGTCCTTAATTCAAATCTGCAAAGAACTTGGATGTGCGACTTTTAGTTTTCGCGCCACAGCTTTTCAACCTATGCAAAAAATGATAATTTATTCATATATAAAACGCAAAGTAAGGCTTCTGGAATTTTGTCATAACTTACGAAATGGTAGGAGTAAAAAAAAAAGATACATTGCAAATAATAACTTGGGATGTGCTTAATTCAAATCTGCAAAGAACTTGGATGTGCGACTTTTAGTTTTCGCGCCACAGCTTTTCAACCTATGCAAAAAATGATAATTTATTCATATATAAAACGCAAAGTAAGGCTTCTGGAATTTTGTCATAACTCACGAAATGGTTAGAGTAAAAAAAAAGATACATTGCAAATAATAACTTGGGATGTCCTTAATTCAAATCTGCAAAGAACTTGGATGTGCGACTTTTAGTTTTCGCGCCACAGCTTTTCAACCTATGCAAAAAATGATAATTTTTTCATATATAAAACGCAAAGTAAGGCTTCTGGAATTTTGTCATAACTTACGAAATGGTAGGAGTAAAAAAAAAAGATACATTGCAAATAATAACTTGGGATGTGCTTAATTCAAATCTGCAAAGAACTTGGATGTGCGACTTTTAGTTTTCGCGCCACAGCTTTTCAACCTATGCAAAAAATGATAATTTATTCATATATAAAACGCAAAGTAAGGCTTCTGGAATTTTGTCATAACTCACGAAATGGTAAGAGTAAAAAAAAAGATACATTGCAAATAATAACTTGGGATGTCCTTAATTCAAATCTGTAAAGAACTTGGATGTGCGACTTTTAGTTTTCGCGCCACAGCTTTTCAACCTATGCAAAAAATGATAATTTTTTCATATATAAAACGCAAAGTAAGGCTTCTGGAATTTTGTCATAACTCACGAAATAATGGGGGTAAAACAAAAAGGATACATTGCAAATGATAACTTGGGATGTCCTTAATTTAAATCTGCAAAGAACTTCGATGTGCGACTTTTAGTTTTCGCGCCACAGCTTTTCAACCTATGCAAAAAATGATAATTTTTTCATATATAAAACGCAAAGTAAGGCTTCTGGAATTTTGTCATAACTTACGAAATGGTAGGAGTAAAAAAAAAAGATACATTGCAAATAATAACTTGGGATGTGCTTAATTCAAATCTGCAAAGAACTTGGATGTGCGACTTTTAGTTTTCGCGCCACAGCTTTTCAACCTATGCAAAAAATGATAATTTTTTCATATATAAAACGCAAAGTAAGGCTTCTGGAATTTTGTCATAACTCACGAAATAATGGGGGTAAAACAAAAAATATACATTGCAAATGATAACTTGGGATGTCCTTAATTTAAATCTGCAAAGAACTTCGATGTGCGACTTTTAGTTTTCGCGCCACAGCTTTTCAACCTATGCAAAAAATGATAATTTTTTCATATATAAAACGCAAAGTAAGGCTTCTGGAATTTTGTCATAACTCACGAAATAATGGGGGTAAAACAAAAAGGATACATTGCAAATGATAACTTGGGATGTCCTTAATTCAAATCTGCAAAGAACTTGGATGTGCAACTTTTAGTTTTCGCGCCACAGCTTTTCAACCTATGCAAAAAATGATAATTTATTCATATATAAAACGCAAAGTAAGGCTTCTGGAATTTTGTCATAACTCACGAAATGGTAGGAGTAAAAAAAAAGATACATTGCAAATGATAACTTGGGATGTCCTTAATTCGAATCTGCAAAGAACTTGGATGTGCGACTTTTAGTTTTCGCGCCACAGCTTTTCAACCTATGCAAAAAATGATAATTTATTCATATATAAAACGCAAAGTAAGGCTTCTGGAATTTTGTCATAACTCACGAAATGGTAAGAGTAAAAAAAAAGATACATTGCAAATAATAACTTGGGATGTCCTTAATTCAAATCTGCAAAGAACTTGGATGTGCGACTTTTAGTTTTCGCGCCACAGCTTTTCAACCTATGCAAAAAATGATAATTTATTCATATATAAAACGCAAAGTAAGGCTTCTGGAATTTTGTCATAAATCACGAAATGGTAGGAGTAAAAAAAAAGGATACATTGCAAATGATAACGTGGGATGTGCCTAATTCAAATCTCGAAAGCACTTGGATGTGCGACTTTTAGTTTTCGCGCCACAGCTTTTCAACCTATGCAAAAAATGATAATTTATTCATATATAAAACGCAAAGTAAGGCTTCTGGAATTTTGTCATAACTCACGAAATGGTAGGAGTAAAAAAAAGATACATTGCAAATGATAACTTGGGATGTCCTTAATTCGAATCTGCAAAGAACTTGGATGTGCGACTTTTAGTTTTCGCGCCACAGCTTTTCAACCTATGCAAAAAATGATAATTTATTCATATATAAAACGCAAAGTAAGGCTTCTGGAATTTTGTCATAACTCACGAAATGGTAAGAGTAAAAAAAAAGATACATTGCAAATAATAACTTGGGATGTCCTTAATTCAAGTCTGCAAGGAACTTGGATGTGCGACTTTTAGTTTTCGCGCCACAGCTTTTCAACCTATGCAAAAAATGATAATTTATTCATATATAAAACGCAAAGTAAGGCTTCTGGAATTTTGTCATAAATCACGAAATGGTAGGAGTAAAAAAAAAGGATACATTGCAAATGATAATGTTGATAACTTGGGATGTCCTTAAATCGAATCTGCAAAGAACTTGGATGTGCGACTTTTAGTTTTCGCGCCACAGCTTTTCAACCTATGCAAAAAATGATAATTTATTCATATATAAAACGCAAAGTAAGGCTACTGGAATTTTGTCATAACTCACGAAATGGTAGGAGTAAAAAAAAAAGATACATTGCAAATGATAACTTGGGATGTCCTTAATTCGAATCTGCAAAGAACTTGGATGTGCGACTTTTAGTTTTCGCGCCACAGCTTTTCAACCTATGCAAAAAATGATAATTTATTCATATATAAAACGCAAAGTAAGGCTTCTGGAATTTTGTCATAACTCACGAAATGGTAGGAGTAAAAAAAAAGGATACATTGCAAATGATAACGTGGGATGTCCTTAATTTAAATCTGCAAAGGACTTGGCTGTGCGACTTTTAGTTTTCGCGCCACAGCTTTTCAACCTATGCAAAAAATGATAATTTATTCATATATAAAACGCAAAGTAAGGCTTCTGGAATTTTGTCATAACTCACGAAATGGTAAGAGTAAAAAAAAAGATACATTGCAAATGATAACTTGGGATGTCCTTAATTCAAATCTGCAAAGAACTTGGATGTGCGACTTTTAGTTTTCGCGCCACAGCTTTTCAACCTATGCAAAAAATGATAATTTATTCATATATAAAACGCAAAGTAAGGCTTCTGGAATTTTGTCATAACTTACGAAATGGTAGGAGTAAAAAAAAAAGATACATTGCAAATAATAACTTGGGATGTGCTTAATTCAAATCTGCAAAGAACTTGGATGTGCGACTTTTAGTTTTCGCGCCACAGCTTTTCAACCTATGCAAAAAATGATAATTTATTCATATATAAAACGCAAAGTAAGGCTTCTGGAATTTTGTCATAACTCACGAAATGGTAAGAGTAAAAAAAAAGATACATTGCAAATAATAACTTGGGATGTCCTTAATTCAAATCTGCAAAGAACTTGGATGTGCGACTTTTAGTTTTCGCGCCACAGCTTTTCAACCTATGCAAAAAAATGATAATTTATTCATATATAAAACGCAAAGTAAGGCTTCTGGAATTTTGTCATAAATCACGAAATGGTAGGAGTAAAAAAAAAGGATACATTGCAAATGATAATGTTGATAACTTGGGATGTCCTTAAATCGAATCTGCAAAGAACTTGGATGTGCGACTTTTAGTTTTCGCGCCACAGCTTTTCAACCTATGCAAAAAATGATAATTTATTCATATATAAAACGCAAAGTAAGGCTACTGGAATTTTGTCATAACTCACGAAATGGTAGGAGTAAAAAAAAAAGATACATTGCAAATGATAACTTGGGATGTCCTTAATTCGAATCTGCAAAGAACTTGGATGTGCGACTTTTAGTTTTCGCGCCACAGCTTTTCAACCTATGCAAAAAATGATAATTTATTCATATATAAAACGCAAAGTAAGGCTTCTGGAATTTTGTCATAACTCACGAAATGGTAGGAGTAAAAAAAAAGGATACATTGCAAATGATAACTTGGGATGTCCTTAATTCAAATCTGCAAAGAACTTGGATGTGCGACTTTTAGTTTTCGCGCCACAGCTTTTCAACCTATGCAAAAAATGATAATTTATTCATATATAAAACGCAAAGTAAGGCTACTGGAATTTTGTCATAACTCACGAAATGGTAGGAGTAAAAAAAAAAGATACATTGCAAATGATAACTTGGGATGTCCTTAATTCGAATCTGCAAAGAACTTGGATGTGCGACTTTTAGTTTTCGCGCCACAGCTTTTCAACCTATGCAAAAAATGATAATTTATTCATATATAAAACGCAAAGTAAGGCTTCTGGAATTTTGTCATAACTCACGAAATGGTAAGAGTAAAAAAAAAGATACATTGCAAATAATAACTTGGGATGTCCTTAATTCAAGTCTGCAAGGAACTTGGATGTGCGACTTTTAGTTTTCGCGCCACAGCTTTTCAACCTATGCAAAAAATGATAATTTATTCATATATAAAACGCAAAGTAAGGCTTCTGGAATTTTGTCATAAATCACGAAATGGTAGGAGTAAAAAAAAAGGATACATTGCAAATGATAATGTTGATAACTTGGGATGTCCTTAAATCGAATCTGCAAAGAACTTGGATGTGCGACTTTTAGTTTTCGCGCCACAGCTTTTCAACCTATGCAAAAAATGATAATTTATTCATATATAAAACGCAAAGTAAGGCTTCTGGAATTTTGTCATAACTCACGAAATGGTAGGAGTAAAAAAAAAGGATACATTGCAAATGATAACTTGGGATGTCCTTAATTCAAATCTGCAAAGAACTTGGATGTGCGACTTTTAGTTTTCGCGCCACAGCTTTTCAACCTATGCAAAAAATGATAATTTATTCATATATAAAACGCAAAGTAAGGCTTCTGGAATTTTGTCATAACTCACGAAATGGTAGGAGTAAAAAAAAAGGATACATTGCAAATGATAACGTGGGATGTCCTTAATTTAAATCTGCAAAGGACTTGGCTGTGCGACTTTTAGTTTTCGCGCCACAGCTTTTCAACCTATGCAAAAAATGATAATTTATTCATATATAAAACGCAAAGTAAGGCTTCTGGAATTTTGTCATAACTCACGAAATGGTAAGAGTAAAAAAAAAGATACATTGCAAATGATAACTTGGGATGTCCTTAATTCAAATCTGCAAAGAACTTGGATGTGCGACTTTTAGTTTTCGCGCCACAGCTTTTCAACCTATGCAAAAAATGATAATTTATTCATATATAAAACGCAAAGTAAGGCTTCTGGAATTTTGTCATAACTTACGAAATGGTAGAGTAAAAAAAAAAGATACATTGCAAATAATAACTTGGGATGTGCTTAATTCAAATCTGCAAAGAACTTGGATGTGCGACTTTTAGTTTTCGCGCCACAGCTTTTCAACCTATGCAAAAAATGATAATTTATTCATATATAAAACGCAAAGTAAGGCTTCTGGAATTTTGTCATAACTCACGAAATGGTAAGAGTAAAAAAAAAGATACATTGCAAATAATAACTTGGGATGTCCTTAATTCAAATCTGCAAAGAACTTGGATGTGCGACTTTTAGTTTTCGCGCCACAGCTTTTCAACCTATGCAAAAAATGATAATTTTTTCATATATAAAACGCAAAGTAAGGCTTCTGGAATTTTGTCATAACTTACGAAATGGTAGGAGTAAAAAAAAAGATACATTGCAAATAATAACTTGGGATGTGCTTAATTCAAATCTGCAAAGAACTTGGATGTGCGACTTTTAGTTTTCGCGCCACAGCTTTTCAACCTATGCAAAAAATGATAATTTATTCATATATAAAACGCAAAGTAAGGCTTCTGGAATTTTGTCATAACTCACGAAATGGTAAGAGTAAAAAAAAAGATACATTGCAAATAATAACTTGGGATGTCCTTAATTCAAATCTGCAAAGAACTTGGATGTGCGACTTTTAGTTTTCGCGCCACAGCTTTTCAACCTATGCAAAAAATGATAATTTTTTCATATATAAAACGCAAAGTAAGGCTTCTGGAATTTTGTCATAACTTACGAAATGGTAGGAGTAAAAAAAAAAGATACATTGCAAATGATAACTTGGGATGTCCTTAATTCAAATCTGCAAAGAACTTGGATGTGCGACTTTTAGTTTTCGCGCCACAGCTTTTCAACCTATGCAAAAAATGATAATTTATTCATATATAAAACGCAAAGTAAGGCTTCTGGAATTTTGTCATAACTCACGAAATGGTAAGAGTAAAAAAAAAGATACATTGCAAATAATAACTTGGGATGTCCTTAATTCAAATCTGCAAAGAACTTGGATGTGCGACTTTTAGTTTTCGCGCCACAGCTTTTCAACCTATGCAAAAAATGATAATTTATTCATATATAAAACGCAAAGTAAGGCTTCTGGAATTTTGTCATAAATCACGAAATGGTAGGAGTAAAAAAAAAGGATACATTGCAAATGATAACGTGGGATGTGCTTAATTCAAATCTCCAAAGCACTTGGATGTGCGACTTTTAGTTTTCGCGCCACAGCTTTTCAACCTATGCAAAAAATGATAATTTATTCATATATAAAACGCAAAGTAAGGCTTCTGGAATTTTGTCATAACTCACGAAATGGTAGGAGTAAAAAAAAGATACATTGCAAATGATAACTTGGGATGTCCTTAATTCGAATCTGCAAAGAACTTGGATGTGCGACTTTTAGTTTTCGCGCCACAGCTTTTCAACCTATGCAAAAAATGATAATTTATTCATATATAAAACGCAAAGTAAGGCTTCTGGAATTTTGTCATAACTCACGAAATGGTAGGAGTAAAAAAAAAGATACATTGCAAATGATAACTTGGGATGTCCTTAATTCGAATCTGCAAAGAACTTGGATGTGCGACTTTTAGTTTTCGCGCCACAGCTTTTCAACCTATGCAAAAAATGATAATTTAGTCATATATAAAACGCAAAGTAAGGCTTCTGGAATTTTGTCATAACTCACGAAATGGTAGGAGTAAAAAAAAAGATACATTGCAAATGATAACTTGGGATGTCCTTAATTCGAATCTGCAAAGAACTTGGATGTGCGACTTTTAGTTTTCGCGCCACAGCTTTTCAACCTATGCAAAAAATGATAATTTATTCATATATAAAACGCAAAGTAAGGCTTCTGGAATTTTGTCATAACTCACGAAATGGTAAGAGTAAAAAAAAAGATACATTGCAAATAATAACTTGGGATGTCCTTAATTCAAATCTGCAAAGAACTTGGATGTGCGACTTTTAGTTTTCGCGCCACAGCTTTTCAACCTATGCAAAAAATGATAATTTATTCATATATAAAACGCAAAGTAAGGCTTCTGGAATTTTGTCATAAATCACGAAATGGTAGGAGTAAAAAAAAAGGATACATTGCAAATGATAACGTGGGATGTGCTTAATTCAAATCTCCAAAGCACTTGGATGTGCGACTTTTAGTTTTCGCGCCACAGCTTTTCAACCTATGCAAAAAATGATAATTTATTCATATATAAAACGCAAAGTAAGGCTTCTGGAATTTTGTCATAACTCACGAAATGGTAGGAGTAAAAAAAAGGATACATTGCAAATGATAACTTGGGATGTCCTTAATTCGAATCTGCAAAGAACTTGGATGTGCGACTTTTAGTTTTCGCGCCACAGCTTTTCAACCTATGCAAAAAATGATAATTTATTCATATATAAAACGCAAAGTAAGGCTTCTGGAATTTTGTCATAACTTACGAAATGGTAGGAGTAAAAAAAAAAGATACATTGCAAATGATAACGTGGGATGTGCTTAATTCAAATCTCCAAAGCACTTGGATGTGCGACTTTTAGTTTTCGCGCCACAGCTTTTCAACCTATGCAAAAAATGATAATTTATTCATATATAAAACGCAAAGTAAGGCTTCTGGAATTTTGTCATAACTCACGAAATGGTAGGAGTAAAAAAAAGATACATTGCAAATAATAACTTGGGATGTCCTTAATTCAAATCTGCAAAGAACTTGGATGTGCGACTTTTAGTTTTCGCGCCACAGCTTTTCAACCTATGCAAAAAATGATAATTTTTTCATATATAAAACGCAAAGTAAGGCTTCTGGAATTTTGTCATAACTTACGAAATGGTAGGAGTAAAAAAAAAAGATACATTGCAAATAATAACTTGGGATGTGCTTAATTCAAATCTGCAAAGAACTTGGATGTGCGACTTTTAGTTTTCACGCCACAGCTTTTCAACCTATGCAAAAAATGATAATTTATTCATATATAAAACGCAAAGTAAGGCTTCTGGAATTTTGTCATAACTCACGAAATGGTAAGAGTAAAAAAAAAGATACATTGCAAATAATAACTTGGGATGTCCTTAATTCAAATCTGCAAAGAACTTGGATGTGCGACTTTTAGTTTTCGCGCCACAGCTTTTCAACCTATGCAAAAAATGATAATTTTTTCATATATAAAACGCAAAGTAAGGCTTCTGGAATTTTGTCATAACTTACGAAATGGTAGGAGTAAAAAAAAAAGATACATTGCAAATGATAACTTGGGATGTCCTTAATTCAAATCTGCAAAGAACTTGGATGTGCGACTTTTAGTTTTCGCGCCACAGCTTTTCAACCTATGCAAAAAATGATAATTTATTCATATATAAAACGCAAAGTAAGGCTTCTGGAATTTTGTCATAACTCACGAAATGGTAAGAGTAAAAAAAAAAGATACATTGCAAATAATAACTTGGGATGTCCTTAATTCAAATCTGCAAAGAACTTGGATGTGCGACTTTTAGTTTTCGCGCCACAGCTTTTCAACCTATGCAAAAAATGATAATTTATTCATATATAAAACGCAAAGTAAGGCTTCTGGAATTTTGTCATAAATCACGAAATGGTAGGAGTAAAAAAAAAGGATACATTGCAAATGATAACGTGGGATGTGCTTAATTCAAATCTGCAAAGAACTTGGATGTGCGACTTTTAGTTTTCGCGCCACAGCTTTTCAACCTATGCAAAAAATGATAATTTATTCATATATAAAACGCAAAGTAAGGCTTCTGGAATTTTGTCATAACTCACGAAATGGTAAGAGTAAAAAAAAAGATACATTGCAAATAATAACTTGGGATGTCCTTAATTCAAATCTGCAAAGAACTTGGATGTGCGACTTTTAGTTTTCGCGCCACAGCTTTTCAACCTATGCAAAAAATGATAATTTATTCATATATAAAACGCAAAGTAAGGCTTCTGGAATTTTGTCATAACTTACGAAATGGTAGGAGTAAAAAAAAAAGATACATTGCAAATGATAACTTGGGATGTCCTTAATTCAAATCTGCAAAGAACTTGGATGTGCGACTTTTAGTTTTCGCGCCACAGCTTTTCAACCTATGCAAAAAATGATAATTTATTCATATATAAAACGCAAAGTAAGGCTTCTGGAATTTTGTCATAACTCACGAAATGGTAGGAGTAAAAAAAAAGATACATTGCAAATAATAACTTGGGATGTCCTTAATTCAAATCTGCAAAGAACTTGGATGTGCGACTTTTAGTTTTCGCGCCACAGCTTTTCAACCTATGCAAAAAATGATAATTTATTCATATATAAAACGCAAAGTAAGGCTTCTGGAATTTTGTCATAAATCACGAAATGGTAGGAGTAAAAAAAAGATACATTGCAAATGATAACTTGGGATGTCCTTAATTCGAATCTGCAAAGAACTTGGATGTGCGACTTTTAGTTTTCGCGCCACAGCTTTTCAACCTATGCAAAAAATGATAATTTATTCATATATAAAACGCAAAGTAAGGCTTCTGGAATTTTGTCATAACTCACGAAATGGTAAGAGTAAAAAAAAAGATACATTGCAAATAATAACTTGGGATGTCCTTAATTCAAATCTGCAAAGAACTTGGATGTGCGACTTTTAGTTTTCGCGCCACAGCTTTTCAACCTATGCAAAAAATGATAATTTATTCATATATAAAACGCAAAGTAAGGCTTCTGGAATTTTGTCATAAATCACGAAATGGTAGGAGTAAAAAAAAAGGATACATTGCAAATGATAACGTGGGATGTGCTTAATTCAAATCTCCAAAGCACTTGGATGTGCGACTTTTAGTTTTCGCGCCACAGCTTTTCAACCTATGCAAAAAATGATAATTTATTCATATATAAAACGCAAAGTAAGGCTTCTGGAATTTTGTCATAACTCACGAAATGGTAGGAGTAAAAAAAAGATACATTGCAAATGATAACTTGGGATGTCCTTAATTCGAATCTGCAAAGAACTTGGATGTGCGACTTTTAGTTTTCGCGCCACAGCTTTTCAACCTATGCAAAAAATGATAATTTATTCATATATAAAACGCAAAGTAAGGCTTCTGGAATTTTGTCATAACTTACGAAATGGTAGGAGTAAAAAAAAAAGATACATTGCAAATGATAACGTGGGATGTGCTTAATTCAAATCTCCAAAGCACTTGGATGTGCGACTTTTAGTTTTCGCGCCACAGCTTTTCAACCTATGCAAAAAATGATAATTTATTCATATATAAAACGCAAAGTAAGGCTTCTGGAATTTTGTCATAACTCACGAAATGGTAGGAGTAAAAAAAAGATACATTGCAAATAATAACTTGGGATGTCCTTAATTCAAATCTGCAAAGAACTTGGATGTGCGACTTTTAGTTTTCGCGCCACAGCTTTTCAACCTATGCAAAAAATGATAATTTTTTCATATATAAAACGCAAAGTAAGGCTTCTGGAATTTTGTCATAACTTACGAAATGGTAGGAGTAAAAAAAAAAGATACATTGCAAATAATAACTTGGGATGTCCTTAATTCAAATCTGCAAAGGACTTGGATGTGCGACTTTTAGTTTTCGCGCCACAGCTTTTCAACCTATGCAAAAAATGATAATTTATTCATATATAAAACGCAAAGTAAGGCTTCTGGAATTTTTTCATAACTCACGAAATGGTAAGAGTAAAAAAAAAGATACATTGCAAATAATAACTTGGGATGTCCTTAATTCAAATCTGCAAAGAACTTGGATGTGCGACTTCTAGTTTTCGCGCCACAGCTTTTCAACCTATGCAAAAAATGATAATTTTTTCATATATAAAACGCAAAGTAAGGCTTCTGGAATTTTGTCATAACTTACGAAATGGTAGGAGTAAAAAAAAAAGATACATTGCAAATGATAACTTGGGATGTCCTTAATTCAAATCTGCAAAGAACTTGGATGTGCGACTTTTAGTTTTCGCGCCACAGCTTTTCAACCTATGCAAAAAATGATAATTTATTCATATATAAAACGCAAAGTAAGGCTTCTGGAATTTTGTCATAACTCACGAAATGGTAAGAGTAAAAAAAAAGATACATTGCAAATAATAACTTGGGATGTCCTTAATTCAAATCTGCAAAGAACTTGGATGTGCGACTTTTAGTTTTCGCGCCACAGCTTTTCAACCTATGCAAAAAATGATAATTTATTCATATATAAAACGCAAGGTAAGGCTTCTGGAATTTTGTCATAAATCACGAAATGGTAGGAGTAAAAAAAAAGGATACATTGCAAATGATAACGTGGGATGTGCTTAATTCAAATCTCCAAAGCACTTGGATGTGCGACTTTTAGTTTTCGCGCCACAGCTTTTCAACCTATGCAAAAAATGATAATTTATTCATATATAAAACGCAAAGTAAGGCTTCTGGAATTTTGTCATAACTCACGAAATGGTAGGAGTAAAAAAAAGATACATTGCAAATAATAACTTGGGATGTCCTTAATTCGAATCTGCAAAGAACTTGGATGTGCGACTTTTAGTTTTCGCGCCACAGCTTTTCAACCTATGCAAAAAATGATAATTTATTCATATATAAAACGCAAAGTAAGGCTTCTGGAATTTTGTCATAACTCACGAAATGGTAGGAGTAAAAAAAAAGATACATTGCAAATGATAACTTGGGATGTCCTTAATTCGAATCTGCAAAGAACTTGGATGTGCGACTTTTAGTTTTCGCGCCACAGCTTTTCAACCTATGCAAAAAATGATAATTTATTCATATATAAAACGCAAAGTAAGGCTTCTGGAATTTTGTCATAACTCACGAAATGGTAGGAGTAAAAAAAAAGATACATTGCAAATGATAACTTGGGATGTCCTTAATTCGAATCTGCAAAGAACTTGGATGTGCGACTTTTAGTTTTCGCGCCACAGCTTTTCAACCTATGCAAAAAATGATAATTTATTCATATATAAAACGCAAAGTAAGGCTTCTGGAATTTTGTCATAACTCACGAAATGGTAAGAGTAAAAAAAAAGATACATTGCAAATAATAACTTGGGATGTCCTTAATTCAAATCTGCAAAGAACTTGGATGTGCGACTTTTAGTTTTCGCGCCACAGCTTTTCAACCTATGCAAAAAATGATAATTTATTCATATATAAAACGCAAAGTAAGGCTTCTGGAATTTTGTCATAAATCACGAAATGGTAGGAGTAAAAAAAAAGGATACATTGCAAATGATAACGTGGGATGTGCTTAATTCAAATCTCCAAAGCACTTGGATGTGCGACTTTTAGTTTTCGCGCCACAGCTTTTCAACCTATGCAAAAAATGATAATTTATTCATATATAAAACGCAAAGTAAGGCTTCTGGAATTTTGTCATAACTCACGAAATGGTAGGAGTAAAAAAAAGATACATTGCAAATGATAACTTGGGATGTCCTTAATTCGAATCTGCAAAGCACTTGGATGTGCGACTTTTAGTTTTCGCGCCACAGCTTTTCAACCTATGCAAAAAATGATAATTTATTCATATATAAAACGCAAAGTAAGGCTTCTGGAATTTTGTCATAACTCACGAAATGGTAGGAGTAAAAAAAAAGATACATTGCAAATGATAACTTGGGATGTCCTTAATTCAAGTCTGCAAGGAACTTGGATGTGCGACTTTTAGTTTTCGCGCCACAGCTTTTCAACCTATGCAAAAAATGATAATTTATTCATATATAAAACGCAAAGTAAGGCTTCTGGAATTTTGTCATAAATCACGAAATGGTAGGAGTAAAAAAAAAGGATACATTGCAAATGATAATGTTGATAACTTGGGATGTCCTTAAATCGAATCTGCAAAGGACTTGGCTGTGCGACTTTCAGTTTTCGCGCCACAGCTTTTCAACCTATGCAAAAAATGATAATTTATTCATATATAAAACGCAAAGTAAGGCTTCTGGAATTTTGTCATAACTCACGAAATGGTAAGAGTAAAAAAAAAAGATACATTGCAAATAATAACTTGGGATGTGCTTAATTCAAATCTGCAAAGAACTTGGATGTGCGACTTTTAGTTTTCGCGCCACAGCTTTTCAACCTATGCAAAAAATGATAATTTATTCATATATAAAACGCAAAGTAAGGCTTCTGGAATTTTGTCATAACTCACGAAATGGTAAGAGTAAAAAAAAAGATACATTGCAAATAATAACTTGGGATGTCCTTAATTCAAATCTGCAAAGAACTTGGATGTGCGACTTTTAGTTTTCGCGCCACAGCTTTTCAACCTATGCAAAAAATGATAATTTTTTCATATATAAAACGCAAAGTAAGGCTTCTGGAATTTTGTCATAACTTACGAAATGGTAGGAGTAAAAAAAAAAGATACATTGCAAATGATAACTTGGGATGTCCTTAATTCAAATCTGCAAAGAACTTGGATGTGCGACTTTTAGTTTTCGCGCCACAGCTTTTCAACCTATGCAAAAAATGATAATTTATTCATATATAAAACGCAAAGTAAGGCTTCTGGAATTTTGTCATAACTCACGAAATGGTAGGAGTAAAAAAAAAGATACATTGCAAATGATAACTTGGGATGTCCTTAATTCGAATCTGCAAAGAACTTGGATGTGCGACTTTTAGTTTTCGCGCCACAGCTTTTCAACCTATGCAAAAAATGATAATTTATTCATATATAAAACGCAAAGTAAGGCTTCTGGAATTTTGTCATAACTCACGAAATGGTAAGAGTAAAAAAAAAGATACATTGCAAATAATAACTTGGGATGTCCTTAATTCAAATCTGCAAAGAACTTGGATGTGCGACTTTTAGTTTTCGCGCCACAGCTTTTCAACCTATGCAAAAAATGATAATTTTTTCATATATAAAACGCAAAGTAAGGCTAATGGAATTTTGTCATAACTTACGAAATGGTAGGAGTAAAAAAAAAAGATACATTGCAAATAATAACTTGGGATGTGCTTAATTCAAATCTGCAAAGAACTTGGATGTGCGACTTTTAGTTTTCGCGCCACAGCTTTTCAACCTATGCAAAAAATGATAATTTATTCATATATAAAACGCAAAGTAAGGCTTCTGGAATTTTGTCATAACTCACGAAATGGTAAGAGTGAAAAAAAAATATACATTGCAAATAATAACTTGGGATGTCCTTAATTCAAATCTGCAAAGAACTTGGATGTGCGACTTTTAGTTTTCGCGCCACAGCTTTTCAACCTTTGCAAAAAATGATAATTTTTTCATATATAAAACGCAAAGTAAGGCTTCTGGAATTTTGTCATAACTTACGAAATGGTAGGAGTAAAAAAAAAAGATACATTGCAAATGATAACTTGGGATGTCCTTAATTCAAATCTGCAAAGAACTTGGATGTGCGACTTTTAGTTTTCGCGCCACAGCTTTTCAACCTATGCAAAAAATGATAATTTATTCATATATAAAACGCAAAGTAAGGCTTCTGGAATTTTGTCATAACTCACGAAATGGTAAGAGTAAAAAAAAAGATACATTGCAAATAATAACTTGGGATGTCCTTAATTCAAATCTGCAAAGAACTTGGATGTGCGACTTTTAGTTTTCGCGCCACAGCTTTTCAACCTATGCAAAAAATGATAATTTATTCATATATAAAACGCAAAGTAAGGCTTCTGGAATTTTGTCATAAATCACGAAATGGTAGGAGTAAAAAAAAAGGATACATTGCAAATGATAACGTGGGATGTGCTTAATTCAAATCTCCAAAGCACTTGGATGTGCGACTTTTAGTTTTCGCGCCACAGCTTTTCAACCTATGCAAAAAATGATAATTTATTCATATATAAAACGCAAAGTAAGGCTTCTGGAATTTTGTCATAACTCACGAAATGGTAGGAGTAAAAAAAGATACATTGCAAATGATAACTTGGGATGTCCTTAATTCGAATCTGCAAAGAACTTGGATGTGCGACTTTTAGTTTTCGCGCCACAGCTTTTCAACCTATGCAAAAAATGATAATTTATTCATATATAAAACGCAAAGTAAGGCTTCTGGAATTTTGTCATAACTCACGAAATGGTAGGAGTAAAAAAAAAGATACATTGCAAATGATAACTTGGGATGTCCTTAATTCGAATCTGCAAAGAACTTGGATGTGCGACTTTTAGTTTTCGCGCCACAGCTTTTCAACCTATGCAAAAAATGATAATTTATTCATATATAAAACGCAAAGTAAGGCTTCTGGAATTTTGTCATAACTCACGAAATGGTAGGAGTAAAAAAAAAGATACATTGCAAATGATAACTTGGGATGTGCTTAATTCAAATCTCCAAAGCACTTGGATGTGCGACTTTTAGTTTTCGCGCCACAGCTTTTCAACCTATGCAAAAAATGATAATTTATTCATATATAAAACGCAAAGTAAGGCTTCTGGAATTTTGTCATAACTCACGAAATGGTAGGAGTAAAAAAAAAGGATACATTGCAAATGATAACGTGGGATGTGCTTAATTCAAATCTCCAAAGCACTTGGATGTGCGACTTTTAGTTTTCGCGCCACAGCTTTTCAACCTATGCAAAAAATGATAATTTATTCATATATAAAACGCAAAGTAAGGCTTCTGGAATTTTGTCATAACTCACGAAATGGTAGGAGTAAAAAAAAAGATACATTGCAAATGATAACTTGGGATGTCCTTAATTCGAATCTGCAAAGAACTTGGATGTGCGACTTTTAGTTTTCGCGCCACAGCTTTTCAACCTATGCAAAAAATGATAATTTATTCATATATAAAACGCAAAGTAAGGCTTCTGGAATTTTGTCATAACTCACGAAATGGTAGGAGTAAAAAAAAAGATACATTGCAAATGATAACTTGGGATGTGCTTAATTCGAATCTGCAAAGAACTTGGATGTGCGACTTTTAGTTTTCGCGCCACAGCTTTTCAACCTATGCAAAAAATGATAATTTATTCATATATAAAACGCAAAGTAAGGCTTCTGGAATTTTGTCATAACTCACGAAATGGTAAGAGTAAAAAAAAAGATACATTGCAAATAATAACTTGGGATGTCCTTAATTCAAATCTGCAAAGAACTTGGATGTGCGACTTTTAGTTTTCGCGCCACAGCTTTTCAACCTATGCAAAAAATGATAATTTATTCATATATAAAACGCAAAGTAAGGCTTCTGGAATTTTGTCATAAATCACGAAATGGTAGGAGTAAAAAAAAAAGGATACATTGCAAATGATAACGTGGGATGTCCTTAATTCAAATCTGCAAAGAACTTGGATGTGCGACTTTTAGTTTTCGCGCCACAGCTTTTCAACCTATGCAAAAAATGATAATTTATTCATATATAAAACGCAAAGTAAGGCTTCTGGAATTTTGTCATAACTCACGAAATGGTAAGAGTAAAAAAAAAGATACATTGCAAATAATAACTTGGGATGTCCTTAATTCAAATCTGCAAAGAACTTGGATGTGCGACTTTTAGTTTTCGCGCCACAGCTTTTCAACCTATGCAAAAAATGATAATTTATTCATATATAAAACGCAAAGTAAGGCTTCTGGAATTTTGTCATAAATCACGAAATGGTAGGAGTAAAAAAAAAGATACATTGCAAATGATAACGTGGGATGTGCTTAATTCAAATCTCCAAAGCACTTGGATGTGCGACTTTTAGTTTTCGCGCCACAGCTTTTCAACCTATGCAAAAAATGATAATTTATTCATATATAAAACGCAAAGTAAGGCTTCTGGAATTTTGTCATAACTCACGAAATGGTAGGAGTAAAAAAAAAGATACATTGCAAATGATAACTTGGGATGTCCTTAATTCAAATCTGCAAAGAACTTGGATGTGCGACTTTTAGTTTTCGCGCCACAGCTTTTCAACCTATGCAAAAAATGATAATTTTTTCATATATAAAACGCAAAGTAAGGCTTCTGGAATTTTGTCATAACTTACGAAATGGTAGGAGTAAAAAAAAAAGATACATTGCAAATGATAACTTGGGATGTCCTTAATTCAAATCTGCAATGAACTTGGATGTGCGACTTTTAGTTTTCGCGCCACAGCTTTTCAACCTATGCAAAAAATGATAATTTATTCATATATAAAACGCAAAGTAAGGCTTCTGGAATTTTGTCATAACTCACGAAATGGTAAGAGTAAAAAAAAAGATACATTGCAAATAATAACTTGGGATGTCCTTAATTTAAATCTGCAAAGAACTTGGATGTGCGACTTTTAGTTTTCGCGCCACAGCTTTTCAACCTATGCAAAAAATGATAATTTATTCATATATAAAACGCAAAGTAAGGCTTCTGGAATTTTGTCATAAATCACGAAATGGTAGGAGTAAAAAAAAAGGATACATTGCAAATGATAACGTGGGATGTGCTTAATTCAAATCTCCAAAGCACTTGGATGTGCGACTTTTAGTTTTCGCGCCACAGCTTTTCAACCTATGCTATGCAAAAAATGATAATTTATTCATATATAAAACGCAAAGTAAGGCTTCTGGAATTTTGTCATAACTCACGAAATGGTAGGAGTAAAAAAAAGATACATTGCAAATGATAACTTGGGATGTCCTTAATTCGAATCTGCAAAGAACTTGGATGTGCGACTTTTAGTTTTCGCGCCACAGCTTTTCAACCTATGCAAAAAATGATAATTTATTCATATATAAAACGCAAAGTAAGGCTTCTGGAATTTTGTCATAACTCACGAAATGGTAGGAGTAAAAAAAAAGATACATTGCAAATGATAACTTGGAATGTCCTTAATTCGAATCTGCAAAGAACTTGGATGTGCGACTTTTAGTTTTCGCGCCACAGCTTTTCAACCTATGCAAAAAATGATAATTTATTCATATATAAAACGCAAAGTAAGGCTTCTGGAATTTTGTCATAACTCACGAAATGGTAGGAGTAAAAAAAAAGATACATTGCAAATGATAACTTGGGATGTCCTTAATTCGAATCTGCAAAGAACTTGGATGTGCGACTTTTAGTTTTCGCGCCACAGCTTTTCAACCTATGCAAAAAATGATAATTTATTCATATATAAAACGCAAAGTAAGGCTTCTGGAATTTTGTCATAACTCACGAAATGGTAAGAGTAAAAAAAAAGATACATTGCAAATAATAACTTGGGATGTCCTTAATTCAAATCTGCAAAGAACTTGGATGTGCGACTTTTAGTTTTCGCGCCACAGCTTTTCAACCTATGCAAAAAATGATAATTTATTCATATATAAAACGCAAAGTAAGGCTTCTGGAATTTTGTCATAACTTACGAAATGGTAGGAGTAAAAAAAAAAGATACATTGCAAATGATAACTTGGGATGTCCTTAATTCAAATCTGCAAAGAACTTGGATGTGCGACTTTTAGTTTTCGCGCCACAGCTTTTCAACCTATGCAAAAAATGATAATTTATTCATATATAAAACGCAAAGTAAGGCTTCTGGAATTTTGTCATAACTCACGAAATGGTAGGAGTAAAAAAAAAGATACATTGCAAATGATAACTTGGGATGTCCTTAATTCGAATCTGCAAAGAACTTGGATGTGCGACTTTTAGTTTTCGCGCCACAGCTTTTCAACCTATGCAAAAAATGATAATTTATTCATATATAAAACGCAAAGTAAGGCTTCTGGAATTTTGTCATAACTCACGAAATGGTAAGAGTAAAAAAAAAGATACATTGCAAATAATAACTTGGGATGTCCTTAATTCAAATCTGCAAAGAACTTGGATGTGCGACTTTTAGTTTTCGCGCCACAGCTTTTCAACCTATGCAAAAAATGATAATTTTTTCATATATAAAACGCAAAGTAAGGCTTCTGGAATTTTGTCATAACTTACGAAATGGTAGGAGTAAAAAAAAAAGATACATTGCAAATAATAACTTGGGATGTGCTTAATTCAAATCTGCAAAGAACTTGGATGTGCGACTTTTAGTTTTCGCGCCACAGCTTTTCAACCTATGCAAAAAATGATAATTTATTCATATATAAAACGCAAAGTAAGGCTTCTGGAATTTTGTCATAACTCACGAAATGGTAAGAGTAAAAAAAAAGATACATTGCAAATAATAACTTGGGATGTCCTTAATTCAAATCTGCAAAGAATTTGGATGTGCGACTTTTAGTTTTCGCGCCACAGCTTTTCAACCTATGCAAAAAATGATAATTTTTTCATATATAAAACGCAAAGTAAGGCTTCTGGAATTTTGTCATAACTTACGAAATGGTAGGAGTAAAAAAAAAAGATACATTGCAAATGATAACTTGGGATGTCCTTAATTCAAATCTGCAAAGAACTTGGATGTGCGACTTTTAGTTTTCGCGCCACAGCTTTTCAACCTATGCAAAAAATGATAATTTTTTCATATATAAAACGCAAAGTAAGGCTTCTGGAATTTTGTCATAACTTACGAAATGGTAGGAGTAAAAAAAAAAGATACATTGCAAATGATAACTTGGGATGTCCTTAATTCAAATCTGCAAAGAACTTGGATGTGCGACTTTTAGTTTTCGCGCCACAGCTTTTCAACCTATGCAAAAAATGATAATTTATTCATATATAAAACGCAAAGTAAGGCTTCTGGAATTTTGTCATAAATCACGAAATGGTAGGAGTAAAAAAAAAGGATACATTGCAAATGATAACGTGGGATGTGCTTAATTCAAATCTCCAAAGCACTTGGATGTGCGACTTTTAGTTTTCGCGCCACAGCTTTTCAACCTATGCAAAAAATGATAATTTATTCATATATAAAACGCAAAGTAAGGCTTCTGGAATTTTGTCATAACTCACGAAATGGTAGGAGTAAAAAAAAGATACATTGCAAATGATAACTTGGGATGTCCTTAATTCGAATCTGCAAAGAACTTGGATGTGCGACTTTTAGTTTTCGCGCCACAGCTTTTCAACCTATGCAAAAAATGATAATTTATTCATATATAAAACGCAAAGTAAGGCTTCTGGAATTTTGTCATAACTCACGAAATGGTAGGAGTAAAAAAAAAGATACATTGCAAATGATAACTTGGGATGTCCTTAATTCGAATCTGCAAAGAACTTGGATGTGCGACTTTTAGTTTTCGCGCCACAGCTTTTCAACCTATGCAAAAAATGATAATTTATTCATATATAAAACGCAAAGTAAGGCTTCTGGAATTTTGTCATAACTCACGAAATGGTAGGAGTAAAAAAAAAGATACATTGCAAATGATAACTTGGGATGTCCTTAATTCGAATCTGCAAAGAACTTGGATGTGCGACTTTTAGTTTTCGCGCCACAGCTTTTCAACCTATGCAAAAAATGATAATTTATTCATATATAAAACGCAAAGTAAGGCTTCTGGAATTTTGTCATAACTCACGAAATGGTAAGAGTAAAAAAAAAGATACATTGCAAATGATAACTTGGGATGTCCTTAATTCAAATCTGCAAAGAACTTGGATGTGCGACTTTTAGTTTTCGCGCCACAGCTTTTCAACCTATGCAAAAAATGATAATTTATTCATATATAAAACGCAAAGTAAGGCTTCTGGAATTTTGTCATAACTCACGAAATGGTAGGAGTAAAAAAAAGATACATTGCAAATGATAACTTGGGATGTCCTTAATTCGAATCTGCAAAGAACTTGGATGTGCGACTTTTAGTTTTCGCGCCACAGCTTTTCAACCTATGCAAAAAATGATAATTTATTCATATATAAAACGCAAAGTAAGGCTTCTGGAATTTTGTCATAACTCACGAAATGGTAGGAGTAAAAAAAAAGATACATTGCAAATGATAACGTGGGATGTGCCTAATTCAAATCTCCAAAGCACTTGGATGTGCGACTTTTAGTTTTCGCGCCACAGCTTTTCAACCTATGCAAAAAATGATAATTTATTCATATATAAAACGCAAAGTAAGGCTTCTGGAATTTTGTCATAACTCACGAAATGGTAGGAGTAAAAAAAAAGATACATTGCAAATGATAACTTGGGATGTCCTTAATTCAAATCTGCAAAGAACTTGGATGTGCGACTTTTAGTTTTCGCGCCACAGCTTTTCAACCTATGCAAAAAATGATAATTTTTTCATATATAAAACGCAAAGTAAGGCTTCTGGAATTTTGTCATAACTTACGAAATGGTAGGAGTAAAAAAAAAAGATACATTGCAAATGATAACTTGGGATGTCCTTAATTCAAATCTGCAAAGAACTTGGATGTGCGACTTTTAGTTTTCGCGCCACAGCTTTTCAACCTATGCAAAAAATGATAATTTATTCATATATAAAACGCAAAGTAAGGCTTCTGGAATTTTGTCATAACTCACGAAATGGTAAGAGTAAAAAAAAAGATACATTGCAAATAATAACTTGGGATGTCCTTAATTCAAATCTGCAAAGAACTTGGATGTGCGACTTTTAGTTTTCGCGCCACAGCTTTTCAACCTATGCAAAAAATGATAATTTATTCATATATAAAACGCAAAGTAAGGCTTCTGGAATTTTGTCATAAATCACGAAATGGTAGGAGTAAAAAAAAAGGATACATTGCAAATGATAACGTGGGATGTGCTTAATTCAAATCTCCAAAGCACTTGGATGTGCGACTTTTAGTTTTCGCGCCACAGCTTTTCAACCTATGCAAAAAATGATAATTTATTCATATATAAAACGCAAAGTAAGGCTTCTGGAATTTTGTCATAACTCACGAAATGGTAGGAGTAAAAAAAAGATACATTGCAAATGATAACTTGGGATGTCCTTAATTCGAATCTGCAAAGAACTTGGATGTGCGACTTTTAGTTTTCGCGCCACAGCTTTTCAACCTATGCAAAAAATGATAATTTATTCATATATAAAACGCAAAGTAAGGCTTCTGGAATTTTGTCATAACTCACGAAATGGTAGGAGTAAAAAAAAAGATACATTGCAAATGATAACTTGGGATGTCCTTAATTCGAATCTGCAAAGAACTTGGATGTGCGACTTTTAGTTTTCGCGCCACAGCTTTTCAACCTATGCAAAAAATGATAATTTATTCATATATAAAACGCAAAGTAAGGCTTCTGGAATTTTGTCATAACTCACGAAATGGTAGGAGTAAAAAAAAAGATACATTGCAAATGATAACTTGGGATGTCCTTAATTCGAATCTGCAAAGAACTTGGATGTGCGACTTTTAGTTTTCGCGCCACAGCTTTTCAACCTATGCAAAAAATGATAATTTATTCATATATAAAACGCAAAGTAAGGCTTCTGGAATTTTGTCATAACTCACGAAATGGTAAGAGTAAAAAAAAAGATACATTGCAAATAATAACTTGGGATGTCCTTAATTCAAATCTGCAAAGAACTTGGATGTGCGACTTTTAGTTTTCGCGCCACAGCTTTTCAACCTATGCAAAAAATGATAATTTATTCATATATAAAACGCAAAGTAAGGCTTCTGGAATTTTGTCATAACTCACGAAATGGTAGGAGTAAAAAAAAAGGATACATTGCAAATGATAACGTGGGATGTGCTTAATTCAAATCTCCAAAGCACTTGGATGTGCGACTTTTAGTTTTCGCGCCACAGCTTTTCAACCTATGCAAAAAATGATAATTTATTCATATATAAAACGCAAAGTAAGGCTTCTGGAATTTTGTCATAACTCACGAAATGGTAGGAGTAAAAAAAAGATACATTGCAAATGATAACTTGGGATGTCCTTAATTCGAATCTGCAAAGAACTTGGATGTGCGACTTTTAGTTTTCGCGCCACAGCTTTTCAACCTATGCAAAAAATGATAATTTATTCATATATAAAACGCAAAGTAAGGCTTCTGGAATTTTGTCATAACTCACGAAATGGTAGGAGTAAAACAAAAAGGATACATTGCAAATGATAACTTGGGATGTCCTTAATTCAAGTCTGCAAGGAACTTGGATGTGCGACTTTTAGTTTTCGCGCCACAGCTTTTCAACCTATGCAAAAAATGATAATTTATTCATATATAAAACGCAAAGTAAGGCTTCTGGAATTTTGTCATAAATCACGAAATGGTAGGAGTAAAAAAAAAGGATACATTACAAATGATAATGTTGATAACTTGGGATGTCCTTAAATCGAATCTGCAAAGGACTTGGCTGTGCGACTTTTAGTTTTCGCGCCACAGCTTTTCAACCTATGCAAAAAATGATAATTTATTCATATATAAAACGCAAAGTAAGGCTTCTGGAATTTTGTCATAACTCACGAAATGGTAAGAGTAAAAAAAAAAGATACATTGCAAATAATAACTTGGGATGTGCTTAATTCAAATCTGCAAAGAACTTGGATGTGCGACTTTTAGTTTTCGCGCCACAGCTTTTCAACCTATGCAAAAAATGATAATTTATTCATATATAAAACGCAAAGTAAGGCTTCTGGAATTTTGTCATAACTCACGAAATGGTAAGAGTAAAAAAAAAGATACATTGCAAATAATAACTTGGGATGTCCTTAATTCAAATCTGCAAAGAACTTGGATGTGCGACTTTTAGTTTTCGCGCCACAGCTTTTCAACCTATGCAAAAAATGATAATTTTTTCATATATAAAACGCAAAGTAAGGCTTCTGGAATTTTGTCATAACTTACGAAATGGTAGGAGTAAAAAAAAAAGATACATTGCAAATGATAACTTGGGATGTCCTTAATTCAAATCTGCAAAGAACTTGGATGTGCGACTTTTAGTTTTCGCGCCACAGCTTTTCAACCTATGCAAAAAATGATAATTTATTCATATATAAAACGCAAAGTAAGGCTTCTGGAATTTTGTCATAACTCACGAAATGGTAGGAGTAAAAAAAAAGATACATTGCAAATGATAACTTGGGATGTCCTTAATTCGAATCTGCAAAGAACTTGGATGTGCGACTTTTAGTTTTCGCGCCACAGCTTTTCAACCTATGCAAAAAATGATAATTTATTCATATATAAAACGCAAAGTAAGGCTTCTGGAATTTTGTCATAACTCACGAAATGGTAAGAGTAAAAAAAAAAATACATTGCAAATAATAACTTGGGATGTCCTTAATTCAAATCTGCAAAGAACTTGGATGTGCGACTTTTAGTTTTCGCGCCACAGCTTTTCAACCTATGCAAAAAATGATAATTTTTTCATATATAAAACGCAAAGTAAGGCTTCTGGAATTTTGTCATAACTTACGAAATGGTAGGAGTAAAAAAAAAAGATACATTGCAAATAATAACTTGGGATGTGCTTAATTCAAATCTGCAAAGAACTTGGATGTGCGACTTTTAGTTTTCGCGCCACAGCTTTTCAACCTATGCAAAAAATGATAATTTATTCATATATAAAACGCAAAGTAAGGCTTCTGGAATTTTGTCATAACTCACGAAATGGTAAGAGTAAAAAAAAAGATACATTGCAAATAATAACTTGGGATGTCCTTAATTCAAATCTGCAAAGAACTTGGATGTGCGACTTTTAGTTTTCGCGCCACAGCTTTTCAACCTATGCAAAAAATGATAATTTTTTCATATACAAAACGCAAAGTAAGGCTTCTGGAATTTTGTCATAACTTACGAAATGGTAGGAGTAAAAAAAAAAGATACATTGCAAATGATAACTTGGGATGTCCTTAATTCAAATCTGCAAAGAACTTGGATGTGCGACTTTTAGTTTTCGCGCCACAGCTTTTCAACCTATGCAAAAAATGATAATTTATTCATATATAAAACGCAAAGTGAGGCTTCTGGAATTTTGTCATAACTCACGAAATGGTAAGAGTAAAAAAAAAGATACATTGCAAATAATAACTTGGGATGTCCTTAATTCAAATCTGCAAAGAACTTGGATGTGCGACTTTTAGTTTTCGCGCCACAGCTTTTCAACCTATGCAAAAAATGATAATTTATTCATATATAAAACGCAAAGTAAGGCTTCTGGAATTTTGTCATAAATCACGAAATGGTAGGAGTAAAAAAAAAGGATACATTGCAAATGATAACGTGGGATGTGCTTAATTCAAATCTCCAAAGCACTTGGATGTGCGACTTTTAGTTTTCGCGCCACAGCTTTTCAACCTATGCAAAAAATGATAATTTATTCATATATAAAACGCAAAGTAAGGCTTCTGGAATTTTGTCATAACTCACGAAATGGTAGGAGTAAAAAAAAGATACATTGCAAATGATAACTTGGGATGTCCTTAATTCGAATCTGCAAAGAACTTGGATGTGCGACTTTTAGTTTTCGCGCCACAGCTTTTCAACCTATGCAAAAAATGATAATTTATTCATATATAAAACGCAAAGTAAGGCTTCTGGAATTTTGTCATAACTCACGAAATGGTAGGAGTAAAAAAAAAGATACATTGCAAATGATAACTTGGGATGTCCTTAATTCGAATCTGCAAAGAACTTGGATGTGCGACTTTTAGTTTTCGCGCCACAGCTTTTCAACCTATGCAAAAAATTATAATTTATTCATATATAAAACGCAAAGTAAGGCTTCTGGAATTTTGTCATAACTCACGAAATGGTAGGAGTAAAAAAAAAGATACATTGCAAATGATAACTTGGGATGTCCTTAATTCGAATCTGCAAAGAACTTGGATGTGCGACTTTTAGTTTTCGCGCCACAGCTTTTCAACCTATGCAAAAAATGATAATTTATTCATATATAAAACGCAAAGTAAGGCTTCTGGAATTTTGTCATAACTCACGAAATGGTAAGAGTAAAAAAAAAGATACATTGCAAATGATAACTTGGGATGTCCTTAATTTAAATCTGCAAAGAACTTGGATGTGCGACTTTTAGTTTTCGCGCCACAGCTTTTCAACCTATGCAAAAAATGATAATTTATTCATATATAAAACGCAAAGTAAGGCTTCTGGAATTTTGTCATAACTCACGAAATGGTAGGAGTAAAAAAAAGATACATTGCAAATAATAACTTGGGATGTCCTTAATTCAAATCTGCAAAGAACTTGGATGTGCGACTTTTAGTTTTCGCGCCACAGCTTTTCAACCTATGCAAAAAATGATAATTTTTTCATATATAAAACGCAAAGTAAGGCTTCTGGAATTTTGTCATAACTTACGAAATGGTAGGAGTAAAAAAAAAAGATACATTGCAAATAATAACTTGGGATGTGCTTAATTCAAATCTGCAAAGAACTTGGATGTGCGACTTTTAGTTTTCGCGCCACAGCTTTTCAACCTATGCAAAAAATGATAATTTATTCATATATAAAACGCAAAGTAAGGCTTCTGGAATTTTGTCATAACTCACGAAATGGTAAGAGTAAAAAAAAAGATACATTGCAAATAATAACTTGGGATGTCCTTAATTCAAATCTGCAAAGAACTTGGATGTGCGACTTTTAGTTTTCGCGCCACAGCTTTTCAACCTATGCAAAAAATGATAATTTTTTCATATATAAAACGCAAAGTAAGGCTTCTGGAATTTTGTCATAACTTACGAAATGGTAGGAGTAAAAAAAAAAGATACATTGCAAATGATAACTTGGGATGTCCTTAATTCAAATCTGCAAAGAACTTGGATGTGCGACTTTTAGTTTTCGCGCCACAGCTTTTCAACCTATGCAAAAAATGATAATTTATTCATATATAAAACGCAAAGTAAGGCTTCTGGAATTTTGTCATAACTCACGAAATGGTAAGAGTAAAAAAAAAGATACATTGCAAATAATAACTTGGGATGTCCTTAATTCAAATCTGCAAAGAACTTGGATGTGCGACTTTTAGTTTTCGCGCCACAGCTTTTCAACCTATGCAAAAAATGATAATTTATTCATATATAAAACGCAAAGTAAGGCTTCTGGAATTTTGTCATAAATCACGAAATGGTAGGAGTAAAAAAAAAGGATACATTGCAAATGATAACGTGGGATGTGCTTAATTCAAATCTCCAAAGCACTTGGATGTGCGACTTTTAGTTTTCGCGCCACAGCTTTTCAACCTATGCAAAAAATGATAATTTATTCATATATAAAACGCAAAGTAAGGCTTCTGGAATTTTGTCATAACTCACGAAATGATAGGAGTAAAAAAAAGATACATTGCAAATGATAACTTGGGATGTCCTTAATTCGAATCTGCAAAGAACTTGGATGTGCGACTTTTAGTTTTCGCGCCACAGCTTTTCAACCTATGCAAAAAATGATAATTTATTCATATATAAAACGCAAAGTAAGGCTTCTGGAATTTTGTCATAACTCACGAAATGGTAGGAGTAAAAAAAAAGATACATTGCAAATGATAACTTGGGATGTCCTTAATTCGAATCTGCAAAGAACTTGGATGTGCGACTTTTAGTTTTCGCGCCACAGCTTTTCAACCTATGCAAAAAATGATAATTTATTCATATATAAAACGCAAAGTAAGGCTTCTGGAATTTTGTCATAACTCACGAAATGGTAGGAGTAAAAAAAAAGATACATTGCAAATGATAACTTGGGATGTCCTTAATTCGAATCTGCAAAGAACTTGGATGTGCGACTTTTAGTTTTCGCGCCACAGCTTTTCAACCTATGCAAAAAATGATAATTTATTCATATATAAAACGCAAAGTAAGGCTTCTGGAATTTTGTCATAACTCACGAAATGGTAAGAGTAAAAAAAAAGATACATTGCAAATAATAACTTGGGATGTCCTTAATTCAAATCTGCAAAGAACTTGGATGTGCGACTTTTAGTTTTCGCGCCACAGCTTTTCAACCTATGCAAAAAATGATAATTTATTCATATATAAAACGCAAAGTAAGGCTTCTGGAATTTTGTCATAACTCACGAAATGGTAGGAGTAAAAAAAAAGATACATTGCAAATGATAACTTGGGATGTCCTTAATTCGAATCTGCAAAGAACTTGGATGTGCGACTTTTAGTTTTCGCGCCACAGCTTTTCAACCTATGCAAAAAATTATCATTTTTTCATATATAAAACGCAAAGTAAGGCTTCTGGAATTTTGTCATAACTTACGAAATGGTAGGAGTAAAAAAAAAAGATACATTGCAAATGATAACTTGGGATGTCCTTAATTCAAATCTGCAAAGAACTTGGATGTGCGACTTTTAGTTTTCGCGCCACAGCTTTTCAACCTATGCAAAAAATGATAATTTATTCATATATAAAACGCAAAGTAAGGCTTCTGGAATTTTGTCATAACTCACGAAATGGTAGGAGTAAAAAAAAAGATACATTGCAAATGATAACTTGGGATGTCCTTAATTCGAATCTGCAAAGAACTTGGATGTGCGACTTTTAGTTTTCGCGCCACAGCTTTTCAACCTATGCAAAAAATGATAATTTATTCATATATAAAACGCAAAGTAAGGCTTCTGGAATTTTGTCATAACTCACGAAATGGTAAGAGTAAAAAAAAAGATACATTGCAAATAATAACTTGGGATGTCCTTAATTCAAATCTGCAAAGAACTTGGATGTGCGACTTTTAGTTTTCGCGCCACAGCTTTTCAACCTATGCAAAAAATGATAATTTATTCATATATAAAACGCAAAGTAAGGCTTCTGGAATTTTGTCATAACTCACGAAATGGTAGGAGTAAAAAAAAAGATACATTGCAAATGATAACTTGGGATGTCCTTAATTCGAATCTGCAAAGAACTTGGATGTGCGACTTTTAGTTTTCGCGCCACAGCTTTTCAACCTATGCAAAAAATGATAATTTTTTCATATATAAAACGCAAAGTAAGGCTTCTGGAATTTTGTCATAACTTACGAAATGGTAGGAGTAAAAAAAAAAGATACATTGCAAATGATAACTTGGGATGTCCTTAATTCAAATCTGCAAAGAACTTGGATGTGCGACTTTTAGTTTTCGCGCCACAGCTTTTCAACCTATGCAAAAAATGATAATTTATTCATATATAAAACGCAAAGTAAGGCTTCTGGAATTTTGTCATAACTCACGAAATGGTAGGAGTAAAAAAAAAGATACATTGCAAATGATAACTTGGGATGTCCTTAATTCGAATCTGCAAAGAACTTGGATTTGCGACTTTTAGTTTTCGCGCCACAGCTTTTCAACCTATGCAAAAAATGATAATTTATTCATATATAAAACGCAAAGTAAGGCTTCTGGAATTTTGTCATAACTCACGAAATGGTAAGAGTAAAAAAAAAGATACATTGCAAATAATAACTTGGGATGTCCTTAATTCAAATCTGCAAAGAACTTGGATGTGCGACTTTTAGTTTTCGCGCCACAGCTTTTCAACCTATGCAAAAAATGATAATTTATTCATATATAAAACGCAAAGTAAGGCTTCTGGAATTTTGTCATAACTCACGAAATGGTAGGAGTAAAAAAAAAGATACATTGCAAATGATAACTTGGGATGTCCTTAATTCGAATCTGCAAAGAACTTGGATGTGCGACTTTTAGTTTTCGCGCCACAGCTTTTCAACCTATGCAAAAAATGATAATTTTTTCATATATAAAACGCAAAGTAAGGCTTCTGGAATTTTGTCATAACTTACGAAATGGTAGGAGTAAAAAAAAAAGATACATTGCAAATGATAACTTGGGATGTCCTTAATTCAAATCTGCAAAGAACTTGGATGTGCGACTTTTAGTTTTCGCGCCACAGCTTTTCAACCTATGCAAAAAATGATAATTTATTCATATATAAAACGCAAAGTAAGGCTTCTGGAATTTTGTCATAAATCACGAAATGGTAGGAGTAAAAAAAAAGGATACATTGCAAATGATAACGTGGGATGTGCTTAATTCAAATCTCCAAAGCACTTGAATGTGCGACTTTTAGTTTTCGCGCCACAGCTTTTCAACCTATGCAAAAAATGATAATTTATTCATATATAAAACGCAAAGTAAGGCTTCTGGAATTTTGTCATAACTCACGAAATGGTAGGAGTAAAAAAAAGATACATTGCAAATGATAACTTGGGATGTCCTTAATTCGAATCTGCAAAGAACTTGGATGTGCGACTTTTAGTTTTCGCGCCACAGCTTTTCAACCTATGCAAAAAATGATAATTTATTCATATATAAAACGCAAAGTAAGGCTTCTGGAATTTTGTCATAACTCACGAAATGGTAGGAGTAAAAAAAAGATACATTGCAAATGATAACTTGGGATGTCCTTAATTCGAATCTGCAAAGAACTTGGATGTGCGACTTTTAGTTTTCGCGCCACAGCTTTTCAACCTATGCAAAAAATGATAATTTATTCATATATAAAACGCAAAGTAAGGCTTCTGGAATTTTGTCATAACTTACGAAATGGTAGGAGTAAAAAAAAAAGATACATTGCAAATGATAACGTGGGATGTGCTTAATTCAAATCTCCAAAGCACTTGGATGTGCGACTTTTAGTTTTCGCGCCACAGCTTTTCAACCTATGCAAAAAATGATAATTTATTCATATATAAAACGCAAAGTAAGGCTTCTGGAATTTTGTCATAACTCACGAAATGGTAGGAGTAAAAAAAAGATACATTGCAAATAATAACTTGGGATGTCCTTAATTCAAATCTGCAAAGAACTTGGATGTGCGACTTTTAGTTTTCGCGCCACAGCTTTTCAACCTATGCAAAAAATGATAATTTTTTCATATATAAAACGCAAAGTAAGGCTTCTGGAATTTTGTCATAACTTACGAAATGGTAGGAGTAAAAAAAAAAGATACATTGCAAATAATAACTTGGGATGTGCTTAATTCAAATCTGCAAAGAACTTGGATGTGCGACTTTTAGTTTTCGCGCCACAGCTTTTCAACCTATGCAAAAAATGATAATTTATTCATATATAAAACGCAAAGTAAGGCTTCTGGAATTTTGTCATAACTCACGAAATGGTAAGAGTAAAAAAAAAGATACATTGCAAATAATAACTTGGGATGTCCTTAATTCAAATCTGCAAAGAACTTGGATGTGCGACTTTTAGTTTTCGCGCCACAGCTTTTCAACCTATGCAAAAAATGATAATTTTTTCATATATAAAACGCAAAGTAAGGCTTCTGGAATTTTGTCATAACTTACGAAATGGTAGGAGTAAAAAAAAAAGATACATTGCAAATGATAACTTGGGATGTCCTTAATTCAAATCTGCAAAGAACTTGGATGTGCGACTTTTAGTTTTCGCGCCACAGCTTTTCAACCTATGCAAAAAATGATAATTTATTCATATATAAAACGCAAAGTAAGGCTTCTGGAATTTTGTCATAACTCACGAAATGGTAAGAGTAAAAAAAAAGATACATTGCAAATAATAACTTGGGATGTCCTTAATTCAAATCTGCAAAGAACTTGGATGTGCGACTTTTAGTTTTCGCGCCACAGCTTTTCAACCTATGCAAAAAATGATAATTTATTCATATATAAAACGCAAAGTAAGGCTTCTGGAATTTTGTCATAAATCACGAAATGGTAGGAGTAAAAAAAAAGGATACATTGCAAATGATAACGTGGGATGTGCTTAATTCAAATCTCCAAAGCACTTGGATGTGCGACTTTTAGTTTTCGCGCCACAGCTTTTCAACCTATGCAAAAAATGATAATTTATTCATATATAAAACGCAAAGTAAGGCTTCTGGAATTTTGTCATAACTCACGAAATGGTAGGAGTAAAAAAAAGATACATTGCAAATGATAACTTGGGATGTCCTTAATTCGAATCTGCAAAGAACTTGGATGTGCGACTTTTAGTTTTCGCGCCACAGCTTTTCAACCTATGCAAAAAATGATAATTTATTCATATATAAAACGCAAAGTAAGGCTTCTGGAATTTTGTCATAACTCACGAAATGGTAGGAGTAAAAAAAAAGATACATTGCAAATGATAACTTGGGATGTCCTTAATTCGAATCTGCAAAGAACTTGGATGTGCGACTTTTAGTTTTCGCGCCACAGCTTTTCAACCTATGCAATAAATGATAATTTTTTCATATATAAAACGCAAAGTAAGGCTTCTGGAATTTTGTCATAACTTACGAAATGGTAGGAGTAAAAAAAAAAGATACATTGCAAATGATAACTTGGGATGTCCTTAATTCAAATCTGCAAAGAACTTGGATGTGCGACTTTTAGTTTTCGCGCCACAGCTTTTCAACCTATGCAAAAAATGATAATTTATTCATATACAAAACGCAAAGTAAGGCTTCTGGAATTTTGTCATAACTCACGAAATGGTAGGAGTATAAAAAAAGATACATTGCAAATGATAACTTGGGATGTCCTTAATTCGAATCTGCAAAGAACTTGGATGTGCGACTTTTAGTTTTCGCGCCACAGCTTTTCAACCTATGCAAAAAATGATAATTTATTCATATATAAAACGCAAAGTAAGGCTTCTGGAATTTTGTCATAACTCACGAAATGGTAAGAGTAAAAAAAAAGATACATTGCAAATAATAACTTGGGATGTCCTTAATTCAAATCTGCAAAGAACTTGGATGTGCGACTTTTAGTTTTCGCGCCACAGCTTTTCAACCTATGCAAAAAATGATAATTTATTCATATATAAAACGCAAAGTAAGGCTTCTGGAATTTTGTCATAACTCACGAAATGGTAAGAGTAAAAAAAAAGATACATTGCAAATGATAACTTGGGATGTCCTTAATTCGAATCTGCAAAGAACTTGGATGTGCGACTTTTAGTTTTCGCGCCACAGCTTTTCAACCTATGCAAAAAATGATAATTTATTCATATATAAAACGCAAAGTAAGGCTTCTGGAATTTTGTCATAACTCACGAAATGGTAAGAGTAAAAAAAAAGATACATTGCAAATAATAACTTGGGATGTCCTTAATTCAAATCTGCAAAGAACTTGGATGTGCGACTTTTAGTTTTCGCGCCACAGCTTTTCAACCTATGCAAAAAATGATAATTTATTCATATATAAAACGCAAAGTAAGGCTTCTGGAATTTTGTCATAAATCACGAAATGGTAGGAGTAAAAAAAAAGGATACATTGCAAATGATAACGTGGGATGTGCTTAATTCAAATCTCCAAAGCACTTGGATGTGCGACTTTTAGTTTTCGCGCCACAGCTTTTCAACCTATGCAAAAAATGATAATTTATTCATATATAAAACGCAAAGTAAGGCTTCTGGAATTTTGTCATAACTCACGAAATGGTAGGAGTAAAAAAAAAAGATACATTGCAAATGATAACTTGGGATGTGCTTAATTCAAATCTGCAAAGAACTTGGATGTGCGACTTTTAGTTTTCGCGCCACAGCTTTTCAACCTATGCAAAAAATGATAATTTTTTCATATATAAAACGCAAAGTAAGGCTTCTGGAATTTTGTCATAACTTACGAAATGGTAGGAGTAAAAAAAAAAGATACATTGCAAATGATAACTTGGGATGTCCTTAATTCAAATCTGCAAAGAACTTGGATGTGCGACTTTTAGTTTTCGCGCCACAGCTTTTCAACCTATGCAAAAAATGATAATTTATTCATATATAAAACGCAAAGTAAGGCTTCTGGAATTTTGTCATAACTCACGAAATGGTAAGAGTAAAAAAAAAGATACATTGCAAATAATAACTTGGGATGTCCTTAATTCAAATCTGCAAAGAACTTGGATGTGCGACTTTTAGTTTTCGCGCCACAGCTTTTCAACCTATGCAAAAAATGATAATTTATTCATATATAAAACGCAAAGTAAGGCTTCTGGAATTTTGTCATAAATCACGAAATGGTAGGAGTAAAAAAAAAGGATACATTGCAAATGATAACGTGGGATGTGCTTAATTCAAATCTCCAAAGCACTTGGATGTGCGACTTTTAGTTTTCGCGCCACAGCTTTTCAACCTATGCAAAAAATGATAATTTATTCATATATAAAACGCAAAGTAAGGCTTCTGGAATTTTGTCATAACTCACGAAATGGTAGGAGTAAAAAAAAAGATACATTGCAAATGATAACTTGGGATGTCCTTAATTCGAATCTGCAAAGAACTTGGATGTGCGACTTTTAGTTTTCGCGCCACAGCTTTTCAACCTATGCAAAAAATGATAATTTATTCATATATAAAACGCAAAGTAAGGCTTCTGGAATTTTGTCATAACTCACGAAATGGTAGGAGTAAAAAAAAAGATACATTGCAAATGATAACTTGGGATGTCCTTAATTCGAATCTGCAAAGAACTTGGATGTGCGACTTTTAGTTTTCGCGCCACAGCTTTTCAACCTATGCAAAAAATGATAATTTATTCATATATAAAACGCAAAGTAAGGCTTCTGGAATTTTGTCATAACTCACGAAATGGTAAGAGTAAAAAAAAAGATACATTGCAAATAATAACTTGGGATGTCCTTAATTCAAATCTGCAAAGAACTTGGATGTGCGACTTTTAGTTTTCGCGCCACAGCTTTTCAACCTATGCAAAAAATGATAATTTATTCATATATAAAACGCAAAGTAAGGCTTCTGGAATTTTGTCATAACTTACGAAATGGTAGGAGTAAAAAAAAAAGATACATTGCAAATAATAACTTGGGATGTGCTTAATTCAAATCTGCAAAGAACTTGGATGTGCGACTTTTAGTTTTCGCGCCACAGCTTTTCAACCTATGCAAAAAATGATAATTTATTCATATATAAAATGCAAAGTAAGGCTTCTGGAATTTTGTCATAACTCACGAAATGGTAAGAGTAAAAAAAAAGATACATTGCAAATAATAACTTGGGATGTCCTTAATTCAAATCTGCAAAGAACTTGGATGTGCGACTTTTAGTTTTCGCGCCACAGCTTTTCAACCTATGCAAAAAATGATAATTTTTTCATATATAAAACGCAAAGTAAGGCTTCTGGAATTTTGTCATAACTTACGAAATGGTAGGAGTAAAAAAAAAAGATACATTGCAAATAATAACTTGGGATGTGCTTAATTCAAATCTGCAAAGAACTTGGATGTGCGACTTTTAGTTTTCGCGCCACAGCTTTTCAACCTATGCAAAAAATGATAATTTATTCATATATAAAACGCAAAGTAAGGCTTCTGGAATTTTTTCATAACTCACGAAATGGTAAGAGTAAAAAAAAAGATACATTGCAAATAATAACTTGGGATGTCCTTAATTCAAATCTGCAAAGAACTTGGATGTGCGACTTTTAGTTTTCGCGCCACAGCTTTTCAACCTATGCAAAAAATGATAATTTTTTCATATATAAAACGCAAAGTAAGGCTTCTGGAATTTTGTCATAACTCACGAAATAATGGGGGTAAAACAAAAAGGATACATTGCAAATGATAACTTGGGATGTCCTTAATTTAAATCTGCAAAGAACTTCGATGTGCGACTTTTAGTTTTCGCGCCACAGCTTTTCAACCTATGCAAAAAATGATAATTTTTTCATATATAAAACGCAAAGTAAGGCTTCTGGAATTTTGTCATAACTTACGAAATGGTAGGAGTAAAAAAAAAAGATACATTGCAAATAATAACTTGGGATGTGCTTAATTCAAATCTGCAAAGAACTTGGATGTGCGACTTTTAGTTTTCGCGCCACAGCTTTTCAACCTATGCAAAAAATGATAATTTATTCATATATAAAACGCAAAGTAAGGCTTCTGGAATTTTGTCATAACTCACGAAATGGTAAGAGTAAAAAAAAAGATACATTGCAAATAATAACTTGGGATGTCCTGAATTCAAATCTGCAAAGGACTTGGCTGTGCGACTTTTAGTTTTCGCGCCACAGCTTTTCAACCTATGCAAAAAATGATAATTTATTCATATATAAAACGCAAAGTAAGGCTTCTGGAATTTTGTCATAACTCACGAAATGGTAGGAGTAAAAAAAAAGATACATTGCAAATGATAACTTGGGATGTCCTTAATTCGAATCTGCAAAGAACTTGGATGTGCGACTTTTAGTTTTCGCGCCACAGCTTTTCAACCTATGCAAAAAATGATAATTTATTCATATATAAAACGCAAAGTAAGGCTTCTGGAATTTTGTCATAACTCACGAAATGGTAGGAGTAAAAAAAAAAGATACATTGCAAATGATAACTTGGGATGTCCTTAATTTAAATCTGCAAAGAACTTCGATGTGCGACTTTTAGTTTTCGCGCCACAGCTTTTCAACCTATGCAAAAAATGATAATTTATTCATATATAAAACGCAAAGTAAGGCTTCTGGAATTTTGTCATAAATCACGAAATGGTAGGAGTAAAAAAAAGGATATATTGCAAATGATAACTTGGGATGTCCTTAATTTAAATCTGCAAAGGACTTGGCTGTGCGACTTTTAGTTTTCGCGCCACAGCTTTTCAACCTATGCAAAAAATGATAATTTATTCATATATAAAACGCAAAGTAAGGCTTCTGGAATTTTGTCATAACTCACGAAATGGTAGGAGTAAAAAAAAAAGATACATTGCAAATGATAACTTGGGATGTCCTTAATTCAAATCTGCAAAGAACTTGGATGTGCAACTTTTAGTTTTCGCGACACAGCTTTTCAACCTATGCAAAAAATGATAATTTATTCATATATAAAACGCAAAGTAAGGCTTCTGGAATTTTGTCATAAATCACGAAATGGTAGGAGTAAAAAAAAAGGATACATTGCAAATGATAACGTGGGATGTGCTTAATTCAAATCTCCAAAGCACTTGGATGTGCGACTTTTAGTTTTCGCGCCACAGCTTTTCAACCTATGCAAAAAATGATAATTTATTCATATATAAAACGCAAAGTAAGGCTTCTGGAATTTTGTCATAACTCACGAAATGGTAAGAGTAAAAAAAAAGATACATTGCAAATAATAACTTGGGATGTCCTTAATTCAAATCTGCAAAGAACTTGGATGTGCGACTTTTAGTTTTCGCGCCACAGCTTTTCAACCTATGCAAAAAATTATCATTTTTTCATATATAAAACGCAAAGTAAGGCTTCTGGAATTTTGTCATAAATCACGAAATGGTAGGAGTAAAAAAAAAGATACATTGCAAATGATAACTTGGGATGTCCTTAATTCAAATCTGCAAAGAACTTGGATGTGCGACTTTTAGTTTTCGCGCCACAGCTTTTCAACCTATGCAAAAAATGATAATTTATTCATATATAAAACGCAAAGTAAGGCTTCTGGAATTTTGTCATAACTTACGAAATGGTAGGAGTAAAAAAAAAAGATACATTGCAAATAATAACTTGGGATGTGCTTAATTCAAATCTGCAAAGAACTTGGATGTGCGACTTTTAGTTTTCGCGCCACAGCTTTTCAACCTATGCAAAAAATGATAATTTATTCATATATAAAACGCAAAGTAAGGCTTCTGGAATTTTGTCATAACTCACGAAATGGTAGGAGTAAAAAAAAAAGATACATTGCAAATAATAACTTGGGATGTGCTTAATTCAAATCTGCAAAGAACTTGGATGTGCGACTTTTAGTTTTCGCGCCACAGCTTTTCAACCTATGCAAAAAATGATAATTTATTCATATATAAAACGCAAAGTAAGGCTTCTGGAATTTTGTCATAACTCACGAAATGGTAAGAGTAAAAAAAAAGATACATTGCAAATAATAACTTGGGATGTCCTTAATTCAAATCTGCAAAGAACTTGGATGTGCGACTTTTAGTTTTCGCGCCACAGCTTTTCAACCTATGCAAAAAATGATAATTTTTTCATATATAAAACGCAAAGTAAGGCTTCTGGAATTTTGTCATAACTCACGAAATAATGGGGGTAAAACAAAAAGGATACATTGCAAATGATAACTTGGGATGTCCTTAATTTAAATCTGCAAAGAACTTGGATGTGCGACTTTTAGTTTTCGCGCCACAGCTTTTCAACCTATGCAAAAAATGATAATTTTTTCATATATAAAACGCAAAGTAAGGCTTCTGGAATTTTGTCATAACTTACGAAATGGTAGGAGTAAAAAAAAAAGATACATTGCAAATAATAACTTGGGATGTGCTTAATTCAAATCTGCAAAGAACTTGGATGTGCGACTTTTAGTTTTCGCGCCACAGCTTTTCAACCTATGCAAAAAATGATAATTTATTCATATATAAAACGCAAAGTAAGGCTTCTGGAATTTTGTCATAACTCACGAAATGGTAGGAGTAAAAAAAAAGATACATTGCAAATGATAACTTGGGATGTCCTTAATTCGAATCTGCAAAGAACTTGGATGTGCGACTTTTAGTTTTCGCGCCACAGCTTTTCAACCTATGCAAAAAATGATAATTTATTCATATATAAAACGCAAAGTAAGGCTTCTGGAATTTTGTCATAACTCACGAAATGGTAAGAGTAAAAAAAAAGATACATTGCAAATAATAACTTGGGATGTCCTTAATTCGAATCTGCAAAGAACTTGGATGTGCGACTTTTAGTTTTCGCGCCACAGCTTTTCAACCTATGCAAAAAATGATAATTTATTCATATATAAAACGCAAAGTAAGGCTTCTGGAATTTTGTCATAACTTACGAAATGGTAGGAGTAAAAAAAAAAGATACATTGCAAATAATAACTTGGGATGTGCTTAATTCAAATCTGCAAAGAACTTGGATGTGCGACTTTTAGTTTTCGCGCCACAGCTTTTCAACCTATGCAAAAAATGATAATTTATTCATATATAAAACGCAAAGTAAGGCTTCTGGAATTTTGTCATAACTCACGAAATGGTAAGAGTAAAAAAAAAGATACATTGCAAATAATAACTTGGGATGTCCTTAATTCAAATCTGCAAAGAACTTGGATGTGCGACTTTTAGTTTTCGCGCCACAGCTTTTCAACCTATGCAAAAAATGATAATTTTTTCATATATAAAACGCAAAGTAAGGCTTCTGGAATTTTGTCATAACTTACGAAATGGTAGGAGTAAAAAAAAAAGATACATTGCAAATAATAACTTGGGATGTGCTTAATTCAAATCTGCAAAGAACTTGGATGTGCGACTTTTAGTTTTCGCGCCACAGCTTTTCAACCTATGCAAAAAATGATAATTTATTCATATATAAAACGCAAAGTAAGGCTTCTGGAATTTTGTCATAACTCACGAAATGGTAGGAGTAAAAAAAAAGGATACATTGCAAATGATAACGTGGGATGTGCTTAATTCAAATCTGCAAAGAACTTGGATGTGCGACTTTTAGTTTTCGCGCCACAGCTTTTCAACCTATGCAAAAAATGATAATTTATTCATATATAAAACGCAAAGTAAGGCTTCTGGAATTTTGTCATAAATCACGAAATGGTAGGAGTAAAAAAAAGGATATATTGCAAATGATAACTTGGGATGTCCTTAATTTAAATCTGCAAAGAACTTGGATGTGCGACTTTTAGTTTTCGCGCCACAGCTTTTCAACCTATGCAAAAAATGATAATTTATTCATATATAAAACGCAAAGTAAGGCTTCTGGAATTTTGTCATAACTTACGAAATGGTAGGAGTAAAAAAAAAAGATACATTGCAAATAATAACTTGGGATGTGCTTAATTCAAATCTGCAAAGAACTTGGATGTGCGACTTTTAGTTTTCGCGCCACAGCTTTTCAACCTATGCAAAAAATGATAATTTATTCATATATAAAACGCAAAGTAAGGCTTCTGGAATTTTGTCATAACTCACGAAATGGTAAGAGTAAAAAAAAAGATACATTGCAAATAATAACTTGGGATGTCCTTAATTCAAATCTGCAAAGAACTTGGATGTGCGACTTTTAGTTTTCGCGCCACAGCTTTTCAACCTATGCAAAAAATGATAATTTTTTCATATATAAAACGCAAAGTAAGGCTTCTGGAATTTTGTCATAAATCACGAAATGGTAGGAGTAAAAAAAAAGATACATTGCAAATGATAACTTGGGATGTCCTTAATTCAAATCTGCAAAGAACTTGGATGTGCGACTTTTAGTTTTCGCGCCACAGCTTTTCAACCTATGCAAAAAATGATAATTTATTCATATATAAAACGCAAAGTAAGGCTTCTGGAATTTTGTCATAACTTACGAAATGGTAGGAGTAAAAAAAAAAGATACATTGCAAATAATAACTTGGGATGTGCTTAATTCAAATCTGCAAAGAACTTGGATGTGCGACTTTTAGTTTTCGCGCCACAGCTTTTCAACCTATGCAAAAAATGATAATTTATTCATATATAAAACGCAAAGTAAGGCTTCTGGAATTTTGTCATAACTCACGAAATGGTAAGAGTAAAAAAAAAGATACATTGCAAATAATAACTTGGGATGTCCTTAATTCAAATCTGCAAAGAACTTGGATGTGCGACTTTTAGTTTTCGCGCCACAGCTTTTCAACCTATGCAAAAAATGATAATTTTTTCATATATAAAACGCAAAGTAAGGCTTCTGGAATTTTGTCATAACTTACGAAATGGTAGGAGTAAAAAAAAAAGGATACATTGCAAATGATAACTTGGGATGTCCTTAATTTAAATCTGCAAAGAACTTCGATGTGCGACTTTTAGTTTTCGCGCCACAGCTTTTCAACCTATGCAAAAAATGATAATTTTTTCATATATAAAACGCAAAGTAAGGCTTCTGGAATTTTGTCATAACTCACGAAATAATGGGGGTAAAACAAAAAGGATACATTGCAAATGATAACTTGGGATGTCCTTAATTTAAATCTGCAAAGAACTTCGATGTGCGACTTTTAGTTTTCGCGCCACAGCTTTTCAACCTATGCAAAAAATGATAATTTTTTCATATATAAAACGCAAAGTAAGGCTTCTGGAATTTTGTCATAACTTACGAAATGGTAGGAGTAAAAAAAAAAGATACATTGCAAATAATAACTTGGGATGTGCTTAATTCAAATCTGCAAAGAACTTGGATGTGCGACTTTTAGTTTTCGCGCCACAGCTTTTCAACCTATGCAAAAAATGATAATTTATTCATATATAAAACGCAAAGTAAGGCTTCTGGAATTTTGTCATAACTCACGAAATGGTAGGAGTAAAAAAAAGATACATTGCAAATGATAACTTGGGATGTCCTTAATTCGAATCTGCAAAGAACTTGGATGTGCGACTTTTAGTTTTCGCGCCACAGCTTTTCAACCTATGCAAAAAATGATAATTTATTCATATATAAAACGCAAAGTAAGGCTTCTGGAATTTTGTCATAACTCACGAAATGGTAGGAGTAAAAAAAAAAGATACATTGCAAATGATAACTTGGGATGTCCTTAATTTAAATCTGCAAAGAACTTCGATGTGCGACTTTTAGTTTTCGCGCCACAGCTTTTCAACCTATGCAAAAAATGATAATTTATTCATATATAAAACGCAAAGTAAGGCTTCTGGAATTTTGTCATAAATCACGAAATGGTAGGAGTAAAAAAAAGGATATATTGCAAATGATAACTTGGGATGTCCTTAATTTAAATCTGCAAAGGACTTGGCTGTGCGACTTTTAGTTTTCGCGCCACAGCTTTTCAACCTATGCAAAAAATGATAATTTATTCATATATAAAACGCAAAGTAAGGCTTCTGGAATTTTGTCATAACTCACGAAATGGTAGGAGTAAAAAAAAAAGATACATTGCAAATGATAACTTGGGATGTCCTTAATTCAAATCTGCAAAGAACTTGGATGTGCGACTTTTAGTTTTCGCGCCACAGCTTTTCAACCTATGCAAAAAATGATAATTTATTCATATATAAAACGCAAAGTAAGGCTTCTGGAATTTTGTCATAACTTACGAAATGGTAGGAGTAAAAAAAAAAGATACATTGCAAATAATAACTTAGGATGTGCTTAATTCAAATCTGCAAAGAACTTGGATGTGCGACTTTTAGTTTTCGCGCCACAGCTTTTCAACCTATGCAAAAAATGATAATTTATTCATATATAAAACGCAAAGTAAGGCTTCTGGAATTTTGTCATAACTCACGAAATGGTAAGAGTAAAAAAAAAGATACATTGCAAATGATAACTTGGGATGTCCTTAATTCAAATCTGCAAAGGACTTGGCTGTGCGACTTTTAGTTTTCGCGCCACAGCTTTTCAACCTATGCAAAAAATGATAATTTATTCATATATAAAACGCAAAGTAAGGCTTCTGGAATTTTGTCATAACTCACGAAATGGTAGGAGTAAAAAAAAAGATACATTGCAAATGATAACTTGGGATGTCCTTAATTCGAATCTGCAAAGAACTTGGATGTGCGACTTTTAGTTTTCGCGCCACAGCTTTTCAACCTATGCAAAAAATGATAATTTATTCATATATAAAACGCAAAGTAAGGCTTCTGGAATTTTGTCATAACTCACGAAATGGTAGGAGTAAAAAAAAAAGATACATTGCAAATGATAACTTGGGATGTCCTTAATTTAAATCTGCAAAGAACTTCGATGTGCGACTTTTAGTTTTCGCGCCACAGCTTTTCAACCTATGCAAAAAATGATAATTTATTCATATATAAAACGCAAAGTAAGGCTTCTGGAATTTTGTCATAAATCACGAAATAATGGGAGTAAAACAAAAAGGATACATTGCAAATGATAACTTGGGATGTCCTTAATTTAAATCTGCAAAGGACTTGGCTGTGCGACTTTTAGTTTTCGCGCCACAGCTTTTCAACCTATGCAAAAAATGATAATTTATTCATATATAAAACGCAAAGTAAGGCTTCTGGAATTTTGTCATAACTCACGAAATGGTAGGAGTAAAAAAAAAAGATACATTGCAAATGATAACTTGGGATGTCCTTAATTCAAATCTGCAAAGAACTTGGATGTGCAACTTTTAGTTTTCGCGCCACAGCTTTTCAACCTATGCAAAAAATGATAATTTATTCATATATAAAACGCAAAGTAAGGCTTCTGGAATTTTGTCATAAATCACGAAATGGTAGGAGTAAAAAAAAAGGATACATTGCAAATGATAACGTGGGATGTGCTTAATTCAAATCTCCAAAGCACTTGGATGTGCGACTTTTAGTTTTCGCGCCACAGCTTTTCAACCTATGCAAAAAATGATAATTTATTCATATATAAAACGCAAAGTAAGGCTTCTGGAATTTTGTCATAACTCACGAAATGGTAGGAGTAAAAAAAAGATACATTGCAAATGATAACTTGGGATGTCCTTAATTCGAATCTGCAAAGAACTTGGATGTGCGACTTTTAGTTTTCGCGCCACAGCTTTTCAGCCTATGCAAAAAATGATAATTTATTCATATATAAAACGCAAAGTAAGGCTTCTGGAATTTTGTCATAACTCACGAAATGGTAGGAGTAAAAAAAAAGGATACATTGCAAATGATAACGTGGGATGTGCTTAATTCAAATCTCCAAAGCACTTGGATGTGCGACTTTTAGTTTTCGCGCCACAGCTTTTCAACCTATGCAAAAAATGATAATTTATTCATATATAAAACGCAAAGTAAGGCTTCTGGAATTTTGTCATAAATCACGAAATAATGGGAGTAAAACAAAAAGGATACATTGCAAATGATAACTTGGGATGTCCTTAATTTAAATCTGCAAAGGACTTGGCTGTGCGACTTTTAGTTTTCGCGCCACAGCTTTTCAACCTATGCAAAAAATGATAATTTATTCATATATAAAACGCAAAGTAAGGCTTCTGGAATTTTGTCATAACTCACGAAATGGTAGGAGTAAAAAAAAAAGATACATTGCAAATGATAACTTGGGATGTCCTTAATTCAAATCTGCAAAGAACTTGGATGTGCAACTTTTAGTTTTCGCGCCACAGCTTTTCAACCTATGCAAAAAATGATAATTTATTCATATATAAAACGCAAAGTAAGGCTTCTGGAATTTTGTCATAAATCACGAAATGGTAGGAGTAAAAAAAAAGGATACATTGCAAATGATAACGTGGGATGTGCTTAATTCAAATCTCCAAAGCACTTGGATGTGCGACTTTTAGTTTTCGCGCCACAGCTTTTCAACCTATGCAAAAAATGATAATTTATTCATATATAAAACGCAAAGTAAGGCTTCTGGAATTTTGTCATAACTCACGAAATGGTAGGAGTAAAAAAAAGATACATTGCAAATGATAACTTGGGATGTCCTTAATTCGAATCTGCAAAGAACTTGGATGTGCGACTTTTAGTTTTCGCGCCACAGCTTTTCAGCCTATGCAAAAAATGATAATTTATTCATATATAAAACGCAAAGTAAGGCTTCTGGAATTTTGTCATAACTCACGAAATGGTAGGAGTAAAAAAAAAAGATACATTGCAAATGATAACTTGGGATGTCCTTAATTCAAATCTGCAAAGAACTTGGATGTGCGACTTTTAGTTTTCGCGCCACAGCTTTTCAACCTATGCAAAAAATGATAATTTATTCATATATAAAACGCAAAGTAAGGCTTCTGGAATTTTGTCATAACTCACGAAATAATGGGGGTAAAACAAAAAGGATACATTGCAAATGATAACTTGGGATGTCCTTAATTTAAATCTGCAAAGAACTTCGATGTGCGACTTTTAGTTTTCGCGCCACAGCTTTTCAACCTATGCAAAAAATGATAATTTATTCATATATAAAACGCAAAGTAAGGCTTCTGGAATTTTGTCATAAATCACGAAATGGTAGGAGTAAAAAAAAGGATATATTGCAAATGATAACTTGGGATGTCCTTAATTTAAATCTGCAAAGGACTTGGCTGTGCGACTTTTAGTTTTCGCGCCACAGCTTTTCAACCTATGCAAAAAATGATAATTTATTCATATATAAAACGCAAAGTAAGGCTTCTGGAATTTTGTCATAACTCACGAAATGGTAGGAGTAAAAAAAAAGATACATTGCAAATGATAACTTGGGATGTCCTTAATTCAAATCTGCAAAGAACTTGGATGTGCAACTTTTAGTTTTCGCGCCACAGCTTTTCAACCTATGCAAAAAATGATAATTTATTCATATATAAAACGCAAAGTAAGGCTTCTGGAATTTTGTCATAAATCACGAAATGGTAGGAGTAAAAAAAAAGGATACATTGCAAATGATAACGTAGGATGTGCTTAATTCAAATCTCCAAAGCACTTGGATGTGCGACTTTTAGTTTTCGCGCCACAGCTTTTCAACCTATGCAAAAAATGATAATTTATTCATATATAAAACGCAAAGTAAGGCTTCTGGAATTTTGTCATAACTCACGAAATGGTAGGAGTAAAAAAAAGATACATTGCAAATGATAACTTGGGATGTCCTTAATTCGAATCTGCAAAGAACTTGGATGTGCGACTTTTAGTTTTCGCGCCACAGCTTTTCAACCTATGCAAAAAATGATAATTTATTCATATATAAAACGCAAAGTAAGGCTTCTGGAATTTTGTCATAACTCACGAAATGGTAGGAGTAAAACAAAAAGGATACATTGCAAATGATAACTTGGGATGTCCTTAATTCAAGTCTGCAAGGAACTTGGATGTGCGACTTTTAGTTTTCGCGCCACAGCTTTTCAACCTATGCAAAAAATGATAATTTATTCATATATAAAACGCAAAGTAAGGCTTCTGGAATTTTGTCATAAATCACGAAATGGTAGGAGTAAAAAAAAAGGATACATTGCAAATGATAATGTTTATAACTTGGGATGTCCTTAAATCGAATCTGCAAAGAACTTGGATGTGCGACTTTTAGTTTTCGCGCCACAGCTTTTCAACCTATGCAAAAAATGATAATTTATTCATATATAAAACGCAAAGTAAGGCTTCTGGAATTTTGTCATAACTCACGAAATGGTAGGAGTAAAAAAAAAGATACATTGCAAATGATAACTTGGGATGTCCTTAATTCGAATCTGCAAAGAACTTGGATGTGCGACTTTTAGTTTTCGCGCCACAGCTTTTCAACCTATGCAAAAAATGATAATTTATTCATATATAAAACGCAAAGTAAGGCTTCTGGAATTTTGTCATAACTCACGAAATGGTAGGAGTAAAAAAAAAAGATACATTGCAAATGATAACTTGGGATGTCCTTAATTTAAATCTGCAAAGAACTTCGATGTGCGACTTTTAGTTTTCGCGCCACAGCTTTTCAACCTATGCAAAAAATGATAATTTATTCATATATAAAACGCAAAGTAAGGCTTCTGGAATTTTGTCATAAATCACGAAATAATGGGAGTAAAACAAAAAGGATACATTGCAAATGATAACTTGGGATGTCCTTAATTTAAATCTGCAAAGGACTTGGCTGTGCGACTTTTAGTTTTCGCGCCACAGCTTTTCAACCTATGCAAAAAATGATAATTTATTCATATATAAAACGCAAAGTAAGGCTTCTGGAATTTTGTCATAACTCACGAAATGGTAGGAGTAAAAAAAAAAGATACATTGCAAATGATAACTTGGGATGTCCTTAATTCAAATCTGCAAAGAACTTGGATGTGCAACTTTTAGTTTTCGCGCCACAGCTTTTCAACCTATGCAAAAAATGATAATTTATTCATATATAAAACGCAAAGTAAGGCTTCTGGAATTTTGTCATAACTCACGAAATGGTAGGAGTAAAAAAAAAGGATACATTGCAAATGATAACGTGGGATGTGCTTAATTCAAATCTCCAAAGCACTTGGATGTGCGACTTTTAGTTTTCGCGCCACAGCTTTTCAACCTATGCAAAAAATGATAATTTATTCATATATAAAACGCAAAGTAAGGCTTCTGGAATTTTGTCATAACTCACGAAATGGTAGGAGTAAAAAAAAGATACATTGCAAATGATAACTTGGGATGTCCTTAATTCGAATCTGCAAAGAACTTGGATGTGCGACTTTTAGTTTTCGCGCCACAGCTTTTCAGCCTATGCAAAAAATGATAATTTATTCATATATAAAACGCAAAGTAAGGCTTCTGGAATTTTGTCATAACTCACGAAATGGTAGGAGTAAAAAAAAAGGATACATTGCAAATGATAACGTGGGATGTGCTTAATTCAAATCTCCAAAGCACTTGGATGTGCGACTTTTAGTTTTCGCGCCACAGCTTTTCAACCTATGCAAAAAATGATAATTTATTCATATATAAAACGCAAAGTAAGGCTTCTGGAATTTTGTCATAAATCACGAAATAATGGGAGTAAAACAAAAAGGATACATTGCAAATGATAACTTGGGATGTCCTTAATTTAAATCTGCAAAGGACTTGGCTGTGCGACTTTTAGTTTTCGCGCCACAGCTTTTCAACCTATGCAAAAAATGATAATTTATTCATATATAAAACGCAAAGTAAGGCTTCTGGAATTTTGTCATAACTCACGAAATGGTAGGAGTAAAAAAAAAAGATACATTGCAAATGATAACTTGGGATGTCCTTAATTCAAATCTGCAAAGAACTTGGATGTGCAACTTTTAGTTTTCGCGCCACAGCTTTTCAACCTATGCAAAAAATGATAATTTATTCATATATAAAACGCAAAGTAAGGCTTCTGGAATTTTGTCATAAATCACGAAATGGTAGGAGTAAAAAAAAAGGATACATTGCAAATGATAACGTGGGATGTGCTTAATTCAAATCTCCAAAGCACTTGGATGTGCGACTTTTAGTTTTCGCGCCACAGCTTTTCAACCTATGCAAAAAATGATAATTTATTCATATATAAAACGCAAAGTAAGGCTTCTGGAATTTTGTCATAACTCACGAAATGGTAGGAGTAAAAAAAAGATACATTGCAAATGATAACTTGGGATGTCCTTAATTCGAATCTGCAAAGAACTTGGATGTGCGACTTTTAGTTTTCGCGCCACAGCTTTTCAGCCTATGCAAAAAATGATAATTTATTCATATATAAAACGCAAAGTAAGGCTTCTGGAATTTTGTCATAACTCACGAAATGGTAGGAGTAAAAAAAAAAGATACATTGCAAATGATAACTTGGGATGTCCTTAATTCAAATCTGCAAAGAACTTGGATGTGCGACTTTTAGTTTTCGCGCCACAGCTTTTCAACCTATGCAAAAAATGATAATTTATTCATATATAAAACGCAAAGTAAGGCTTCTGGAATTTTGTCATAACTCACGAAATAATGGGGGTAAAACAAAAAGGATACATTGCAAATGATAACTTGGGATGTCCTTAATTTAAATCTGCAAAGAACTTCGATGTGCGACTTTTAGTTTTCGCGCCACAGCTTTTCAACCTATGCAAAAAATGATAATTTATTCATATATAAAACGCAAAGTAAGGCTTCTGGAATTTTGTCATAAATCACGAAATGGTAGGAGTAAAAAAAAGGATATATTGCAAATGATAACTTGGGATGTCCTTAATTTAAATCTGCAAAGGACTTGGCTGTGCGACTTTTAGTTTTCGCGCCACAGCTTTTCAACCTATGCAAAAAATGATAATTTATTCATATATAAAACGCAAAGTAAGGCTTCTGGAATTTTGTCATAACTCACGAAATGGTAGGAGTAAAAAAAAAGATACATTGCAAATGATAACTTGGGATGTCCTTAATTCAAATCTGCAAAGAACTTGGATGTGCAACTTTTAGTTTTCGCGCCACAGCTTTTCAACCTATGCAAAAAATGATAATTTATTCATATATAAAACGCAAAGTAAGGCTTCTGGAATTTTGTCATAAATCACGAAATGGTAGGAGTAAAAAAAAAGGATACATTGCAAATGATAACGTGGGATGTGCTTAATTCAAATCTCCAAAGCACTTGGATGTGCGACTTTTAGTTTTCGCGCCACAGCTTTTCAACCTATGCAAAAAATGATAATTTATTCATATATAAAACGCAAAGTAAGGCTTCTGGAATTTTGTCATAACTCACGAAATGGTAGGAGTAAAAAAAAGATACATTGCAAATGATAACTTGGGATGTCCTTAATTCGAATCTGCAAAGAACTTGGATGTGCGACTTTTAGTTTTCGCGCCACAGCTTTTCAACCTATGCAAAAAATGATAATTTATTCATATATAAAACGCAAAGTAAGGCTTCTGGAATTTTGTCATAACTCACGAAATGGTAGGAGTAAAACAAAAAGGATACATTGCAAATGATAACTTGGGATGTCCTTAATTCAAGTCTGCAAGGAACTTGGATGTGCGACTTTTAGTTTTCGCGCCACAGCTTTTCAACCTATGCAAAAAATGATAATTTATTCATATATAAAACGCAAAGTAAGGCTTCTGGAATTTTGTCATAAATCACGAAATGGTAGGAGTAAAAAAAAAGGATACATTGCAAATGATAATGTTGATAACTTGGGATGTCCTTAAATCGAATCTGCAAAGAACTTGGATGTGCGACTTTTAGTTTTCGCGCCACAGCTTTTCAACCTATGCAAAAAATGATAATTTATTCATATATAAAACGCAAAGTAAGGCTTCTGTAATTTTGTCATAAATCACGAAATGGTAGGAGTAAAAAAAAAGGATACATTGCAAATGATAACTTGGGATGTCCTTAATTTAAATCTGCAAAGGACTTGGCTGTGCGACTTTTAGTTTTCGCGCCACAGCTTTTCAACCTATGCAAAAAATGATAATTTATTCATATATAAAACGCAAAGTAAGGCTTCTGGAATTTTGTCATAACTCACGAAATGGTAAGAGTAAAAAAAAAAGATACATTGCAAATGATAACTTGAGATGTCCTTAATTCAAATCTGCAAAGGACTTGGCTGTGGAACTTTTAGTTTTCGCGCCACAGCTTTTCAACCTATGCAAAAAATGATAATTTATTCATATATAAAACGCAAAGTAAGGCTTCTGGAATTTTGTCATAACTCACGAAATGGTCGGAGTAAAAAAAAAAGATACATTGCAAATGATAACGTGGGATGTCCTTAATTCAAATCTGCAAAGAACTTGGATGTGCGACTTTTAGTTTTCGCGCCACAGCTTTTCAACCTATGCAAAAAATGATAATATATTCATATATAAAACGCAAAGTAAGGCTTCTGGAATTTTGTCATAAATCACGAAATGGTAGGAGTAAAAAAAAAGGATACATTGCAAATGATAACTTGGGATGTCCTTAATTTAAATCTGCAAAGGACTTGGCTGTGCGACTTTTAGTTTTCGCGCCACAGCTTTTCAACCTATGCAAAAAATGATAATTTATTCATATATAAAACGCAAAGTAAGGCTTCTGGAATTTTGTCATAACTGACGAAATGGTAAGAGTAAAAAAAAAAGATACATTGCAAATGATAACTTGGGATGTCCTTAATTCAAATCTGCAAAGGACTTGGCTGTGGAACTTTTAGTTTTCGCGCCACAGCTTTTCAACCTATGCAAAAAATGATAATTTATTCATATATAAAACGCAAAGTAAGGCTTCTGGAATTTTGTCATAACTCACGAAATGGTAGGAGTAAAAAAAAAGATACATTGCAAATGATAACGTGGGATGTCCTCAATTCAAATCTGCAAAGAACTTGGATGTGCGACTTTTAGTTTTCGCGCCACAGCTTTTCAACCTATGCAAAAAATGATAATATATTCATATATAAAACGCAAAGTAAGGCTTCTGGAATTTTGTCATAAATCAGGAAATGGTAGGAGTAAAAAAAAAGGATACATTGCAAATGATAACTTGGGATGTCCTTAATTTAAATCTGCAAAGGACTTGGCTGTGCGACTTTTAGTTTTCGCGCCACAGCTTTTCAACCTATGCAAAAAATGATAATATATTCATATATAAAACGCAAAGTAAGGCTTCTGGAATTTTGTCATAAATCACGAAATGGTAGGAGTAAAAAAAAAGGATACATTGCAAATGATAACTTGGGATGTCCTTAATTTAAATCTGCAAAGGACTTGGCTGTGCGACTTTTAGTTTTCGCGCCACAGCTTTTCAACCTATGCAAAAAATGATAATTTATTCATATATAAAACGCAAAGTAAGGCTTCTGGAATTTTGTCATAACTCACGAAATGGTTGGAGTAAAAAAAAAAGATACATTGCAAATGATAACTTGGGATGTCCTTAATTCAAATCTGCAAAGAACTTGGATGTGCGACTTTTAGTTTTTGCGCCACAGCTTTTCAACCTATGCAAAAAATGATAATTTATTCATATATAAAACGCAAAGTAAGGCTTCTGGAATTTTGTCATAAATCACGAACTGGTAGGAGTAAAAAAAAAGGATACATTGCAAATGATAACGTGGGATGTCCTCAATTCAAATCTGCAAAGAACTTGGATGTGCGACTTTTAGTTTTCGCGCCACAGCTTTTCAACCTATGCAAAAAATGATAATTTATTCATATATAAAACGCAAAGTAAGGCTTCTGGAATTTTGTCATAACTCACTAAATGGTAGGAGTAACAAAAAAAGATACATTGCAAATGATAACTTGGGATGTCCTTAATTCGAATCTGCAAAGAACTTGGATGTGCGACTTTTAGTTTTCGCGCCACAGCTTTTCAACCTATGCAAAAAATGATAATTTATTCATATATAAAACGCAAAGTAAGGCTTCTGGAATTTTGTCATAAATCACGAAATGGTAGGAGTAAAAAAAAAGGATACATTGCAAATAATAACGTGGGATGTGCTTAATTCAAATCTGCAAAGCACTTGGATGTGCGACTTTTAGTTTTCGCGCCACAGCTTTTCAACCTATGCAAAAAATGATAATTTATTCATATATAAAACGCAAAGTAAGGCTTCGGGAATTTTGTCATAACTCACGAAATGGTAGGAGTAAAAAAAAGGATACATTGCAAATGATAACGTGGGATGTCCTCAATTCAAATCTGCAAAGAACTTGGATGTGCGACTTTTAGTTTTCGCGCCACAGCTTTTCAACCTATGCAAAAAATGATAATTTATTCATATATAAAACGCAAAGTAAGGCTTCTGGAATTTTGTCATAAATCACGAAATGGTAGGAGTAAAAAAAAAGGATACATTGCAAATGATAACTTGGGATGTCCTTAATTTAAATCTGCAAAGGACTTGGCTGTGCGACTTTTAGTTTTCGCGCCACAGCTTTTCAACCTATGCAAAAAATGATAATTTATTCATATATAAAACGCAAAGTAAGGCTTCTGGAATTTTGTCATAACTCACGAAATGGTAGGAGTAAAAAAAAAGATACATTGCAAATGATAACTTGGGATGTCCTTAATTCAAATCTGCAAAGAACTTGGATGTGCGACTTTTAGTTTTTGCGCCACAGCTTTTCAACCTATGCAAAAAATGATAATTTATTCATATATAAAACGCAAAGTAAGGCTTCTGGAATTTTGTCATAAATCACGAAATGGTAGGAGTAAAAAAAAAGAATACATTGCAAATGATAACGTGGGATATGCTTAATTCAAATCTGCAAAGCACTTGGATGTGCGACTTTTAGTTTTCGCGCCACAGCTTTTCAACCTATGCAAAAAATGATAATTTATTCATATATAAAACGCAAAGTAAGGCTTCTCGAATTTTGTCATAACTCACGAAATGGTAGGAGTAAAAAAAAAGATACATTGCAAATGATAACGTGGGATGTCCTTGATTCGAATCTGCAAAGAACTTGGATGTGCGACTTTTAGTTTTCGCGCCACAGCTTTTCAACCTATGCAAAAAATGATAATTTATTCATATATAAAACGCAAAGTAAGGCTTCTGGAATTTTGTCATAACTCACGAAATGGTAAGAGTAAAAAAAAAGATACATTGCAAATGATAACTTGGGATGTCTTTAATTCAAATCTGCAAAGAACTTGGATGTGTGACTTTTAGTTTTCGCGCCACAGCTTTTCAACCTATGCAAAAAATGATAATTTATTCATATATAAAACGCAAAGTAAGGCTTCTGGAATTTTGTCATAAATCACGAAATGGTAGGAGTAAAAAAAAAGGATACATTGCAAATGATAACGTGGGATGTCCTCAATTCAAATCTGCAAAGAACTTGGATGTGCGACTTTTAGTTTTCGCGCCACAGCTTTTCAACCTATGCAAAAAATGATAATTTATTCATATATAAAACGCAAAGTAAGGCTTCTGGAATTTTGTCATAACTCACGAAATGGTAGGAATAAAAAAAAAGATACATTGCAAATGATAACTTGGGATGTCCTTAATTCGAATCTGCAAAGAACTTGGATGTGCGACTTTTAGTTTTCGCGCCACAGCTTTTCAACCTATGCAAAAAATGATAATTTATTCATATATAAAACGCAAAGTAAGGCTTCTGGAATTTTGTCATAAATCACGAAATGGTAGGAGTAAAAAAAAAGGATACATTGCAAATGATAACGTGGGATGTGCTTAATTCAAATCTGCAAAGCACTTGGATGTGCGACTTTTAGTTTTCGCGCCACAGCTTTTCAACCTATGCAAAAAATGATAATTTATTCATATATAAAACGCAAAGTAAGGCTTCTGGAATTTTGTCATAACTCACGAAATGGTAGGAGTAAAAAAAAAGGATACATTGCAAATGATAACGTGGGATGTGCTTAATTCAAATCTGCAAAGAACTTGGATGTGAGACTTTTAATTTTCGCGCTACAGCTTTTCAACCTATGCAAAAAATGATAATTTATTCATATATAAAACGCAAAGTAAGGCTTCTGGAATTTTGTCATAAATCACGAAATGGTAGGAGTAAAAAAAAAGGATACATTGCAAATGATAACGTGGGATGTCTTCAATTCAAATCTGCAAAGAACTTGGATGTGCGACTTTTAGTTTTCGCGCCACAGCTTTTCAACCTATGCAAAAAATGATAATATATTCATATATAAAACGCAAAGTAAGGCTTCTGGAATTTTGTCATAAATCACGAAATGGTAGGACTAAAAAAAAAGGATACATTGCAAATGATAACGTGGGATGTGCTTAATTCAAATCTGCAAAGCACTTGGATGTGCGACTTTTAGTTTTCGCGCCACAGGTTTTCAACCTATGCAAAAAATGATAATTTATTCATATATAAAACGCAAAGTAAGGCTTCTGGAATTTTGTCATAACTCACGAAATGGTAGGAGTAAAAAAAAAGATACATTGCAAATGATAACTTGGGATGTCCTTAATTCAAGTCTGCAAGGAACTTGGATGTGCGACTTTTAGTTTTCGCGCCACAGCTTTTCAACCTATGCAAAAAATGATAATTTATTCATATATAAAACGCAAAGTAAGGCTTCTGGAATTTTGTCATAACTCACGAAATGGTAGGAGTAAAAAAAAAAAGATACATTGCAAATGATAACTTGGGATGTCCTTAATTCAAATCTGCAAAGGACTTGGCTGTGCGACTTTTAGTTTTCGCGCCACAGCTTTTCAACCTATGCAAAAAATGATAATTTATTCATATATAAAACGCAAAGAAAGGCTTCTGGAATTTTGTCATAACTCACGAAATGGTAGGAGTAAAAAAAAAGATACATTGCAAATGATAACTTGGGATGTCCTTAATTCAAGTCTGCAAAGAACTTGGATGTGCGACTTTTAGTTTTCGCGCCCCAGCTTTTCAACCTATGCAAAAAATGATAATTTATTCATATATAAAACGCAAAGTAAGGCTTCTGGAATTTTGTCATAAATCACGAAATGGTAGGAGTAAAAAAAAGGATACATTGCAAATGATAACGTGGGATGTCCTCAATTCGAATCTGCAAAGAACTTGGATGTGCGACTTTTAGTTTTCGCGCCACAGCTTTTCAACCTATGCAAAAAATGATAATATATTCATATATAAAACGCAAAGTAAGGCTTCTGGAATTTTGTCATAAATCACGAAATGGTAGGAGTAAAAAAAAAGGATACATTGCAAATGATAACTTGGGATGTCCTTAATTTAAATCTGCAAAGGACTTGGCTGTGCGACTTTTAGTTTTCGCGCCACAGCTTTTCAACCTATGCAAAAAATGATAATTTATTCATATATAAAACGCAAAGTAAGGCTTCTGGAACTTTGTCATAACTCACGAAATGGTAGGAGTAAAAAAAAAAGTTACATTGCAAATGATAACGTGGAATATGCTTAATTTAAATCTGCAAAGCACTTGGATGTGCGACTTTTAGTTTTCGCGCCACAGCTTTTCAACCTATGCAAAAAATGATAATTTATTCATATATAAAACGCAAAGTAAGGCTTCTGGAATTTTGTCATAACTCACGAAATGGTAGGAGTAAAAAAAAAAGATACATTGCAAATGATAACTTGGGATGTCCTTAATTCAAATCTGCAAAGGACTTGGCTGTGCGACTTTTAGTTTTCGCGCCACAGCTTTTCAACCTATGCAAAAAATGATAATTTATTCATATATAAAACGCAAAGTAAGGCTTCTGGAATTTTGTCATAACTCACGAAATGGTAGGAGTAAAAAAAAAGATACATTGCAAATGATAACTTGGGATGTCCTTAATTCAAGTCTGCAAAGAACTTGGATGTGCGACTTTTAGTTTTCGCGCCCCAGCTTTTCAACCTATGCAAAAAATGATAATTTATTCATATATAAAACGCAAAGTAAGGCTTCTGGAATTTTGTCATAAATCACGAAATGATAGGAGTAAAAAAAAGATACATTGCAAATGATAACGTGGGATGTCCTCAATTCGAATCTGCAAAGAACTTGGATGTGCGACTTTTAGTTTTCGCGCCACAGCTTTTCAACCTATGCAAAAAATGATAATATATTCATATATAAAACGCAAAGTAAGGCTTCTGGAATTTTGTCATAAATCACGAAATGGTAGGAGTAAAAAAAAAGGATACATTGCAAATGATAACTTGGGATGTCCTTAATTTAAATCTGCAAAGGACTTGGCTGTGCGACTTTTAGTTTTCGCGCCACAGCTTTTCAACCTATGCAAAAAATGATAATTTATTCATATATAAAACGCAAAGTAAGGCTTCTGGAACTTTGTTATAACTCACGAAATGGTAGGAGTAAAAAAAAAAGATACATTGCAAATGATAACGTGGAATATGCTTAATTCAAATCTGCAAAGCACTTGGATGTGCGACTTTTAGTTTTCGCGCCACAGCTTTTCAACCTATGCAAAAAATGATAATTTATTCATATATAAAACGCAAAGTAAGGCTTCTGGAATTTTGTCATAACTCACGAAATGGTAGGAGTAAAAAAAAAGATACATTGCAAATGATAACTTGGGATGTCCTTAATTCGAATCTGCAAAGAACTTGGATGTGCGACTTTTAATTTTCGCGCCACAGCTTTTCAACCTATGCAAAAAATGATAATTTATTCATATATAAAACGCAAAGTAAGGCTTCTGGAATTTTGTCATAACTCACGAAATAATGGGAGTAAAACAAAAAGGATACATTGCAAATGATAACTTGGGATGTCCTTAATTTAAATCTGCAAAGAACTTCGATGTGCGACTTTTAGTTTTCGCGCCACAGCTTTTCAACCTATGCAAAAAATGATAATTTATTCATATATAAAACGCAAAGTAAGGCTTCTGGAATTTTGTCATAAATCACGAAATGGTAGGAGTAAAAAAAAAGGATACATTGCAAATGATAACGTGGGATATGCTTAATTCAAATCTGCAAAGAACTTGGATGTGCGACTTTTAGTTTTCGCGCCACAGCTTTTCAACCTATGCAAAAAATGATAATTTATTCATATATAAAACGCAAAGTAAGGCTTCTGGAATTTTGTCATAACTCACGAAATGGTAGGTATAAAAAAAAGGATACATTGCAAATGATAACTTGGGATGTCCTTAATTTAAATCTGCAAAGGACTTGGCTGTGCGACTTTTAGTTTTCGCGCCACAGCTTTTCAACCTATGCAAAAAATGATAATATATTCATATATAAAACGCAAAGTAAGGCTTCTGGAATTTTGTCATAAATCACGAAATGGTAGGAGTAAAAAAAAAGGATACATTGCAAATGATAACTTGGGATGTCCTTAATTTAAATCTGCAAAGGACTTGGCTGTGCGACTTTTAGTTTTCGCGCCACAGCTTTTCAACCTATGCAAAAAATGATAATTTATTCATATATAAAACGCAAAGTAAGGCTTCTGGAATTTTGTCATAACTCACGAAATGGTAGGAGTAAAAAAAAAAGATACATTGCAAATGATAACTTGGGATGTCCCTAATTCAAATCTGCAAAGGACTTGGCTGTGCAGCTTTTAGTTTTCGCGCCACAGCTTTTCAACCTATGCAAAAAATGATAATTTATTCATATATAAAACGCAAAGTAAGGCTTCTGGAATTTTGTCATAAATCACGAAATGGTAGGAGTAAAAAAAAAGGATACATTGCAAATGATAACGTGGGATGTGCTTAATTCAAATCTGCAAAGAACTTGGATGTGAGACTTTTAATTTTCGCGCTACAGCTTTTCAACCTATGCAAAAAATGATAATTTATTCATATATAAAACGCAAAGTAAGGCTTCTGGAATTTTGTTATAAATCACGAAATGGTAGGAGTAAAAAAAAAGGATACATTGCAAATGATAACTTGGGATGTCCTTAATTTAAATCTGCAAGGAACTTGGATGTGCGACTTTTAGTTTTCGCGCCACAGCTTTTCAACCTATGCAAAAAATGATAATTTATTCATATATAAAACGCAAAGTAAGGCTTCTGGAATTTTGTCATAACTCACGAAATGGTAGGTATAAAAAAAAAGATACATTGCAAATGATAACTCTGGATGTCCTTAATTCGAATCTGCAAAGAACTTGGATGTGCGACTTTTAGTTTTCGCGCCACAGCTTTTCAACCTATGCAAAAAATGATAATTTATTCATATATAAAACGCAAAGTAAGGCTTCTGGAATTTTGTCATAACTCACGAAATGGTAGGAGTAAAAAAAAGGATACATTGCAAATGATAACTTGGGATATCCTTAATTCAAGTCTGCAAGGAACTTGGATGTGCGACTTTTAGTTTTCGCGCCACAGCTTTTCAACCTATGCAAAAAATGATAATTTATTCATATATAAAACGCAAAGTAAGGCTTCTGGAATTTTGTCATAAATCACGAAATGGTAGGAGTAAAAAAAAAGGATACATTGCAAATGATAACGTGGGATGTGCTTAATTCAAATCTGCAAAGCACTTGGATGTGCGACTTTTAGTTTTCGCGCCACAGCTTTTCAACCTATGCAAAAAATGATAATTTATTCATATATAAAACGCAAAGTAAGGCTTCTGGAATTTTGTCATAACTCACGAAATGGTAGGAGTAAAAAAAAAGGATACATTGCAAATGATAACGTGGGATGTGCTTAATTCAAATCTGCAAAGAACTTGGATGTGAGACTTTTAATTTTCGCGCTACAGCTTTTCAACCTATGCAAAAAATGATAATTTATTCATATATAAAACGCAAAGTAAGGCTTCTGGAATTTTGTTATAAATCACGAAATGGTAGGAGTAAAAAAAAAGGATACATTGCAAATGATAACTTGGGATGTCCTTAATTTAAATCTGCAAGGAACTTGGATGTGCGACTTTTAGTTTTCGCGCCACAGCTTTTCAACCTATGCAAAAAATGATAATTTATTCATATATAAAACGCAAAGTAAGGCTTCTGGAATTTTGTCATAACTCACGAAATGGTAGGTATAAAAAAAAAGATACATTGCAAATGATAACTCTGGATGTCCTTAATTCGAATCTGCAAAGAACTTGGATGTGCGACTTTTAGTTTTCGCGCCACAGCTTTTCAACCTATGCAAAAAATGATAATTTATTCATATATAAAACGCAAAGTAAGGCTTCTGGAATTTTGTCATAACTCACGAAATGGTAGGAGTAAAAAAAAGGATACATTGCAAATGATAACTTGGGATATCCTTAATTCAAGTCTGCAAGGAACTTGGATGTGCGACTTTTAGTTTTCGCGCCACAGCTTTTCAACCTATGCAAAAAATGATAATTTATTCATATATAAAACGCAAAGTAAGGCTTCTGGAATTTTGTCATAAATCACGAAATGGTAGGAGTAAAAAAAAAGGATACATTGCAAATGATAACGTGGGATGTGCTTAATTCAAATCTGCAAAGCACTTGGATGTGCGACTTTTAGTTTTCGCGCCACAGCTTTTCAACCTATGCAAAAAATGATAATTTATTCATATATAAAACGCAAAGTAAGGCTTCTGGAATTTTGTCATAACTCACGAAATGGTAGGAGTAAAAAAAAAGGATACATTGCAAATGATAACGTGGGATGTGCTTAATTTAAATCTGCAAAGGACTTGGCTGTGCGACTTTTAGTTTTCGCGCCACAGCTTTTCAACCTATGCAAAAAATGATAATTTATTCATATATAAAACGCAAGGTAAGGCTTCTGGAATTTTGTCATAACTCACGAAATGGTAGGAGTAAAAAAAAAAGATACATTGCAAATGATAACTTGGGATGTCCTTAATTCAAATCTGCAAAGGACTTGGCTGTGCGACTTTTAGTTTTCGCGCCACAGCTTTTCAACCTATGCAAAAAATGATAATTTATTCATATATAAAACGCAAAGTAAGGCTTCTGGAATTTTGTCATAACTCACGAAATGGTAGGAGTAAAAAAAAAGATACATTGCAAATGATAACTTGGGATGTCCTTAATTCAAGTCTGCAAAGAACTTGGATGTGCGACTTTTAGTTTTCGCGCCACAGCTTTTCAACCTATGCAAAAAATGATAATTTATTCATATATAAAACGCAAAGTAAGGCTTCTGGAATTTTGTCATAAATCACGAAATGGTAGGAAAAAAAAAAAAGGATACATTGCAAATGATAATGTGGGATGTCCTCAATTCGAATCTGCAAAGAACTTGGATGTGCGACTTTTAGTTTTCGCGCCACAGCTATTCAACCTATGCAAAAAATGATAATATATTCATATATAAAACGCAAAGTAAGGCTTCTGGAATTTTGTCATAACTCACGAAATGGTAGGAGTAAAAAAAAAGATACATTGCAAATGATAACTTGGGATGTCCTTAATTCAAGTCTGCAAAGAACTTGCATGTGCGACTTTTAGTTTTCGCGCCCCAGCTTTTCAACCTATGCAAAAAATGATAATTTATTCATATATAAAACGCAAAGTAAGGCTTCTGGAATTTTGTCATAAATCACGAAATGGTAGGAGTAAAAAAAAGGATACATTGCAAATGATAACGTGGGATGTCCTCAATTCGAATCTGCAAAGAACTTGGATGTGCGACTTTTAGTTTTCACGCCACAGCTTTTCAACCTATGCAAAAAATGATAATATATTCATATATAAAACGCAAAGTAAGGCTTCTGGAATTTTGTCATAAATCACGAAATGGTAGGAGTAAAAAAAAGGATACATTGCAAATGATAACTTGGGATGTCCTTAATTTAAATCTGCAAAGGACTTGGCTGTGCGACTTTTAGTTTTCGCGCCACAGCTTTTCAACCTATGCAAAAAATGATAATTTATTCATATATAAAACGCAAAGTAAGGCTTCTGGAACTTTGTCATAACTCACGAAATGGTAGGAGTAAAAAAAAAAGTTACATTGCAAATGATAACGTGGAATATGCTTAATTCAAATCTGCAAAGCACTTGGATGTGCGACTTTTAGTTTTCGCGCCACAGCTTTTCAACCTATGCAAAAAATGATAATTTATTCATATATAAAACGCAAAGTAAGGCTTCTGGAATTTTGTCATAACTCACGAAATGGTAGGAGTAAAAAAAAAAGATACATTGCAAATGATAACTTGGGATGTCCTTAATTCAAATCTGCAAAGGACTTGGCTGTGCGACTTTTAGTTTTCGCGCCACAGCTTTTCAACCTATGCAAAAAATGATAATTTATTCATATATAAAACGCAAAGTAAGGCTTCTGGAATTTTGTCATAACTCACGAAATGGTAGGAGTAAAAAAAAAGATACATTGCAAATGATAACTTGGGATGTCCTTAATTCAAGTCTGCAAAGAACTTGGATGTGCGACTTTTAGTTTTCGCGCCCCAGCTTTTCAACCTATGCAAAAAATGATAATTTATTCATATATAAAACGCAAAGTAAGGCTTCTGGAATTTTGTCATAAATCACGAAATGGTAGGTATAAAAAAAAAGATACATTGCAAATGATAACTTGGGATGTCCTTAATTCGAATCTGCAAAGAACTTGGATGTGCGACTTTTAGTTTTCGCGCCACAGCTTTTCAACCTATGCAAAAAATGATAATATATTCATATATAAAACGCAAAGTAAGGCTTCTGGAATTTTGTCATAAATCACGAAATGGTAGGAGTAAAAAAAAAGGATACATTGCAAATGATAACGTGGGATATGCTTAATTCAAATCTGCAAAGAACTTGGATGTGCGACTTTTAGTTTTCGCGCCACAGCTTTTCAACCTATGCAAAAAATGATAATTTATTCATATATAAAACGCAAAGTAAGGCTTCTGGAATTTTGTCATAACTCACGAAATGGTAGGAGTAAAAAAAAAGATACATTGCAAATGATAACTTGGGATGTCCTTAATTCGAATCTGCAAAGAACTTGGATGTGCGACTTTTAATTTTCGCGCCACAGCTTTTCAACCTATGCAAAAAATGATAATTTATTCATATATAAAACGCAAAGTAAGGCTTCTGGAATTTTGTCATAACTCACGAAATAATGGGAGTAAAACAAAAAGGATACATTGCAAATGATAACTTGGGATGTCCTTAATTTAAATCTGCAAAGAACTTCGATGTGCGACTTTTAGTTTTCGCGCCACAGCTTTTCAACCTATGCAAAAAATGATAATTTATTCATATATAAAACGCAAAGTAAGGCTTCTGGAATTTTGTCATAAATCACGAAATGGTAGGAGTAAAAAAAAAGGATACATTGCAAATGATAACGTGGGATATGCTTAATTCAAATCTGCAAAGAACTTGGATGTGCGACTTTTAGTTTTCGCGCCACAGCTTTTCAACCTATGCAAAAAATGATAATTTATTCATATATAAAACGCAAAGTAAGGCTTCTGGAATTTTGTCATAACTCACGAAATGGTAGGTATAAAAAAAAAGGATACATTGCAAATGATAACTTGGGATGTCCTTAATTTAAATCTGCAAAGGACTTGGCTGTGCGACTTTTAGTTTTCGCGCCACAGCTTTTCAACCTATGCAAAAAATGATAATATATTCATATATAAAACGCAAAGTAAGGCTTCTGGAATTTTGTCATAAATCACGAAATGGTAGGAGTAAAAAAAAGGATACATTGCAAATGATAACTTGGGATGTCCTTAATTTAAATCTGCAAAGGACTTGGCTGTGCGACTTTTAGTTTTCGCGCCACAGCTTTTCAACCTATGCAAAAAATGATAATTTATTCATATATAAAACGCAAAGTAAGGCTTCTGGAATTTTGTCATAACTCACGAAATGGTAGGAGTAAAAAAAAAAGATACATTTCAAATGATAACTTGGGATGTCCTTAATTCAAATCTGCAAAGGACTTGGCTGTGCAACTTTTAGTTTTCGCGCCACAGCTTTTCAACCTATGCAAAAAATGATAATTTATTCATATATAAAACGCAAAGTAAGGCTTCTGGAATTTTGTCATAAATCACGAAATGGTAGGAGTAAAAAAAAAGGATACATTGCAAATGATAACGTGGGATGTGCTTAATTCAAATCTGCAAAGAACTTGGATGTGAGACTTTTAATTTTCGCGCTACAGCTTTTCAACCTATGCAAAAAATGATAATTTATTCATATATAAAACGCAAAGTAAGGCTTCTGGAATTTTGTCATAAATCACGAAATGGTAGGAGTAAAAAAAAAGGATACATTGCAAATGATAACTTGGGATGTCCTTAATTTAAATCTGCAAGGAACTTGGATGTGCGACTTTTAGTTTTCGCGCCACAGCTTTTCAACCTATGCAAAAAATGATAATTTATTCATATATAAAACGCAAAGTAAGGCTTCTGGAATTTTGTCATAACTCACGAAATGGTAGGTATAAAAAAAAAGATACATTGCAAATGATAACTCTGGATGTCCTTAATTCGAATCTGCAAAGAACTTGGATGTGCGACTTTTAGTTTTCGCGCCACAGCTTTTCAACCTATGCAAAAAATGATAATTTATTCATATATAAAACGCAAAGTAAGGCTTCTGGAATTTTGTCATAACTCACGAAATGGTAGGAGTAAAAAAAAAAGATACATTGCAAATAATAACTTGGGATGTGCTTAATTCAAATCTGCAAAGAACTTGGATGTGCGACTTTTAGTTTTCGCGCCACAGCTTTTCAACCTATGCAAAAAATGATAATTTATTCATATATAAAACGCAAAGTAAGGCTTCTGGAATTTTGTCATAAATCACGAAATGGTAGGAGTAAAAAAAAAGGATACATTGCAAATGATAACGTGGGATGTGCTTAATTCAAATCTGCAAAGCACTTGGATGTGCGACTTTTAGTTTTCGCGCCACAGCTTTTCAACCTATGCAAAAAATGATAATTTATTCATATATAAAACGCAAAGTAAGGCTTCTGGAATTTTGTCATAACTCACGAAATGGTAGGAGTAAAAAAAAAGGATACATTGCAAATGATAACGTGGGATGTGCTTAATTTAAATCTGCAAAGGACTTGGCTGTGCGACTTTTAGTTTTCGCGCCACAGCTTTTCAACCTATGCAAAAAATGATAATTTATTCATATATAAAACGCAAAGTAAGGCTTCTGGAATTTTGTCATAACTCACGAAATGGTAGGAGTAAAAAAAAAAGATACATTGCAAATGATAACTTGGGATGTCCTTAATTCAAATCTGCAAAGGACTTGGCTGTGCGACTTTTAGTTTTCGCGCCACAGCTTTTCAACCTATGCAAAAAATGATAATTTATTCATATATAAAACGCAAAGTAAGGCTTCTGGAATTTTGTCATAACTCACGAAATGGTAGGAGTAAAAAAAAAGATACATTGCAAATGATAACTTGGGATGTCCTTAATTCAAGTCTGCAAAGAACTTGGATGTGCGACTTTTAGTTTTCGCGCCCCAGCTTTTCAACCTATGCAAAAAATGATAATTTATTCATATATAAAACGCAAAGTAAGGCTTCTGGAATTTTGTCATAAATCACGAAATGGTAGGAGTAAAAAAAAAGGATACATTGCAAATGATAACGTGGGATGTCCTCAATTCGAATCTGCAAAGAACTTGGATGTGCGACTTTTAGTTTTCGCGCCACAGCTATTCAACCTATGCAAAAAATGATAATATATTCATATATAAAACGCAAAGTAAGGCTTCTGGAATTTTGTCATAAATCACGAAATGGTAGGAGTAAAAAAAAAGGATACATTGCAAATGATAACTTGGGATGTCCTTAATTTAAATCTGCAAAGGACTTGGCTGTGCGACTTTTAGTTTTCGCGCCACAGCTTTTCAACCTATGCAAAAAATGATAATTTATTCATATATAAAACGCAAAGTAAGGCTTCTGGAATTTTGTCATAAATCACGAAATGGTAGGAGTAAAAAAAAAGATACATTGCAAATGATAACTTGGGATGTCCTTAATTCAAATCTGCAAAGAATTTGGATGTGCGACTTTTAGTTTTCGCGCCACAGCTTTTCAACCTATGCAAAAAATGATAATTTATTCATATATAAAACGCAAAGTAAGGCTTCTGGAACTTTGTCATAACTCACGAAATGGTAGGAGTAAAAAAAAAAGATACATTGCAAATGATAACGTGGAATATGCTTAATTCAAATCTGCAAAGCACTTGGATGTGCGACTTTTAGTTTTCGCGCCACAGCTTTTCAACCTATGCAAAAAATGATAATTTATTCATATATAAAACGCAAAGTAAGGCTTCTGGAATTTTGTCATAACTCACGAAATGGTAGGAGTAAAACAAAAAGGATACATTGCAAATGATAACTTGGGATGTCCTTAATTTAAATCTGCAAAGAACTTCGATGTGCGACTTTTAGTTTTCGCGCCACAGCTTTTCAACCTATGCAAAAAATGATAATTTATTCATATATAAAACGCAAAGTAAGGCTTCTGGAATTTTGTCATAACTCACGAAATGGTAGGTATAAAAAAAAAGGATACATTGCAAATGATAACTTGGGATGTCCTTAATTTAAATCTGCAAAGGACTTGGCTGTGCGACTTTTAGTTTTCGCGCCACAGCTTTTCAACCTATGCAAAAAATGATAATATATTCATATATAAAACGCAAAGTAAGGCTTCTGGAATTTTGTCATAAATCACGAAATGGTAGGAGTAAAAAAAAAGGATACATTGCAAATGATAACTTGGGATGTCCTTAATTTAAATCTGCAAAGGACTTGGCTGTGCGGCTTTTAGTTTTCGCGCCACAGCTTTTCAACCTATGCAAAAAATGATAATTTATTCATATATAAAACGCAAAGTAAGGCTTCTGGAATTTTGTCATAACTCACGAAATGGTAGGAGTAAAAAAAAAAGATACATTGCAAATGATAACTTGGGATGTCCCTAATTCAAATCTGCAAAGGACTTGGCTGTTCAACTTTTAGTTTTCGCGCCACAGCTTTTCAACCTATGCAAAAAATGATAATTTATTCATATATAAAACGCAAAGTAAGGCTTCTGGAATTTTGTCATAAATCACGAAATGGTAGGAGTAAAAAAAAAGGATACATTGCAAATGATAACGTGGGATGTGCTTAATTCAAATCTGCAAAGAACTTGGATGTGAGACTTTTAATTTTCGCGCTACAGCTTTTCAACCTATGCAAAAAATGATAATTTATTCATATATAAAACGCAAAGTAAGGCTTCTGGAATTTTGTCATAAATCACGAAATGGTAGGAGTAAAAAAAAAGGATACATTGCAAATGATAACTTGGGATGTCCTTAATTTAAATCTGCAAGGAACTTGGATGTGCGACTTTTAGTTTTCGCGCCACAGCTTTTCAACCTATGCAAAAAATGATAATTTATTCATATATAAAACGCAAAGTAAGGCTTCTGGAATTTTGTCATAACTCACGAAATGGTAGGTATAAAAAAAAAGATACATTGCAAATGATAACTCTGGATATCCTTAATTCGAATCTGCAAAGAACTTGGATGTGCGACTTTTAGTTTTCGCGCCACAGCTTTTCAACCTATGCAAAAAATGATAATTTATTCATATATAAAACGCAAAGTAAGGCTTCTGGAATTTTGTCATAACTCACGAAATGGTAGGAGTAAAAAAAAGGATACATTGCAAATGATAACTTGGGATGTCCTTAATTCAAGTCTGCAAGGAACTTGGATGTGCGACTTTTAGTTTTCGCGCCACAGCTTTTCAACCTATGCAAAAAATGATAATTTATTCATATATAAAACGCAAAGTAAGGCTTCTGGAATTTTGTCATAACTCACGAAATGGTAGGTATAAAAAAAAAGATACATTGCAAATGATAACTTGGGATGTCCTTAATTCGAATCTGCAAAGAACTTGGATGTGCGACTTTTAGTTTTCGCGCCACAGCTTTTCAACCTATGCAAAAAATGATAATTTATTCATATATAAAACGCAAAGTAAGGCTTCTGGAATTTTGTCATAAATCACGAAATGGTAGGAGTAAAAAAAAAGGATACATTGCAAATGATAACGTGGGATGTGCTTAATTCAAATCTGCAAAGCACTTGGATGTGCGACTTTTAGTTTTCGCGCCACAGCTTTTCAACCTATGCAAAAAATGATAATTTATTCATATATAAAACGCAAAGTAAGGCTTCTGGAATTTTGTCATAACTCACGAAATGGTAGGAGTAAAAAAAAAGGATACATTGCAAATGATAACGTGGGATGTCTTCAATTCAAATCTGCAAAGAACTTGGATGTGCGACTTTTAGTTTTCGCGCCACAGCTTTTCAACCTATGCAAAAAATGATAATATATTCATATATAAAACGCAAAGTAAGGCTTCTGGAATTTTGTCATAAATCACGAAATGGTAGGTGTAAAAAAAAGGATACATTGCAAATGATAACTTGGGATGTCCTTAATTTAAATCTGCAAAGGACTTGGCTGTGCGACTTTTAGTTTTCGCGCCACAGCTTTTCAACCTATGCAAAAAATGATAATTTATTCATATATAAAACGCAAAGTAAGGCTTCTGGAATTTTGTCATAAATCACGAAATGGTAGGACTAAAAAAAAAAGATACATTGCAAATGATAACTTGGGATGTCCTTAATTCAAATCTGCAAAGAACTTGGATGTGCGACTTTTAGTTTTCGCGCCACAGCTTTTCAACCTATGCAAAAAATGATAATTTATTCATATATAAAACGCAAAGTAAGGCTTCTGGAATTTTGTCATAAATCACGAAATGGTAGGAGTAAAAAAAAAGGATACATTGCAAATGATAACGTGGCATGTGCTTAATTCAAATCTGCAAAGCACTTGGATGTGCGACTTTTAGTTTTCGCGCCACAGCTTTTCAACCTATGCAAAAAATGATAATTTATTCATATATAAAACGCAAAGTAAGGCTTCTGGAATTTTGTCATAACTCACGAAATGGTAGGAGTAAAAAAAAAGATACATTGCAAATGATAACTTGGGATGTCCTTAATTCAAGTCTGCAAGGAACTTGGATGTGCGACTTTTAGTTTTCGCGCCACAGCTTTTCAACCTATGCAAAAAATGATAATTTATTCATATATAAAACGCAAAGTAAGGCTTCTGGAATTTTGTCATAACTCACGAAATGGTAGGAGTAAAAAAAAAAGATACATTGCAAATGATAACTTGGGATGTCCTTAATTCAAATCTGCAAAGAACTTGGATGTACGACTTTTAGTTTTCGCGCCCCAGCTTTTCAACCTATGCAAAAAATGATAATTTATTCATATATAAAACGCAAAGTAAGGCTTCTGGAATTTTGTCATAAATCACGAAATGGTAGGAGTAAAAAAAAAGGATACATTGCAAATGATAACGTGGGATGTCTTCAATTCGAATCTGCAAAGAACTTGGATGTGCGACTTTTAGTTTTCGCGCCACAGCTTTTCAACCTATGCAAAAAATGATAATATATTCATATATAAAACGCAAAGTAAGGCTTCTGGAATTTTGTCATAAATCACGAAATGGTAGGAGTAAAAAAAAAGGATACATTGCAAATGATAACTTGGGATGTCCTTAATTTAAATCTGCAAAGAACTTGGATGTGCGACTTTTAGTTTTCGCGCCACAGCTTTTCAACCTATGCAAAAAATGATAATATATTCATATATAAAACGCAAAGTAAGGCTTCTGGAATTTTGTCATAAATCACGAAATGGTAGGTGTAAAAAAAAGGATACATTGCAAATGATAACTTGGGATGTCCTTAATTTAAATCTGCAAAGGACTTGGCTGTGCGACTTTTAGTTTTCGCGCCACAGCTTTTCAACCTATGCAAAAAATGATAATTTATTCATATATAAAACGCAAAGTAAGGCTTCTGGAATTTTGTCATAAATCACGAAATGGTAGGACTAAAAAAAAAAGATACATTGCAAATGATAACTTGGGATGTCCTTAATTCAAATCTGCAAAGAACTTGGATGTGCGACTTTTAGTTTTCGCGCCACAGCTTTTCAACCTATGCAAAAAATGATAATTTATTCATATATAAAACGCAAAGTAAGGCTTCTGGAATTTTGTCATAAATCACGAAATGGTAGGAGTAAAAAAAAAGGATACATTGCAAATGATAACGTGGCATGTGCTTAATTCAAATCTGCAAAGCACTTGGATGTGCGACTTTTAGTTTTCGCGCCACAGCTTTTCAACCTATGCAAAAAATGATAATTTATTCATATATAAAACGCAAAGTAAGGCTTCTGGAATTTTGTCATAACTCACGAAATGGTAGGAGTAAAAAAAAAGATACATTGCAAATGATAACTTGGGATGTCCTTAATTCAAGTCTGCAAGGAACTTGGATGTGCGACTTTTAGTTTTCGCGCCACAGCTTTTCAACCTATGCAAAAAATGATAATTTATTCATATATAAAACGCAAAGTAAGGCTTCTGGAATTTTGTCATAACTCACGAAATGGTAGGAGTAAAAAAAAAAGATACATTGCAAATGATAACTTGGGATGTCCTTAATTCAAATCTGCAAAGAACTTGGATGTACGACTTTTAGTTTTCGCGCCCCAGCTTTTCAACCTATGCAAAAAATGATAATTTATTCATATATAAAACGCAAAGTAAGGCTTCTGGAATTTTGTCATAAATCACGAAATGGTAGGAGTAAAAAAAAAGGATACATTGCAAATGATAACGTGGGATGTCTTCAATTCGAATCTGCAAAGAACTTGGATGTGCGACTTTTAGTTTTCGCGCCACAGCTTTTCAACCTATGCAAAAAATGATAATATATTCATATATAAAACGCAAAGTAAGGCTTCTGGAATTTTGTCATAAATCACGAAATGGTAGGAGTAAAAAAAAAAGATACATTGCAAATGATAACTTGGGATGTCCTTAATTTAAATCTGCAAAGGACTTGGCTGTGCGGCTTTTAGTTTTCGCGCCACAGCTTTTCAACCTATGCAAAAAATGATAATTTATTCATATATAAAACGCAAAGTAAGGCTTCTGGAACTTTGTCATAACTCACGAAATGGTAGGAGTAAAAAAAAAAGATACATTGCAAATGATAACGTGGAATATGCTTAATTCAAATCTGCAAAGCACTTGGATGTGCGACTTTTAGTTTTCGCGCCACAGCTTTTCAACCTATGCAAAAAATGATAATTTATTCATATATAAAACGCAAAGTAAGGCTTCTGGAATTTTGTCATAACTCACGAAATGGTAGGAGTAAAAAAAAAGATACATTGCCAGTCTTGCTCGAGACTTCAAACTAGACGGTAGCGCAATAATTTTACTGTGCGAGCCTTTTCACACGCAACTATCGTAGTTAATATTTTTTTTTCTTCTGTTTTCCCCAAAATGGGGGTTACAAACCTTCAAACCGGACCGGGTCCGGGAAAAAATAAAAACAATCCGAATCATCAAATTATATTAGATGATACAAGAATCTTAAAAAATAAAATCGAATCACCAAAATTCCTAGTAATCACTCGTGACGATGAACATAAAACAATGAGCAGTGTTTCTCCATTTTTAATTAAACGTGTAATAAATAGTGTTGCCGGAGAAGTCGAAAATTGCTCAAAGACAAAAAGTGGTAACTTAATAATCAAAACAAAAAACCTAAATCAAGCAAAAAAACTCATACAACTAACACAAATGGACAAAGCAATCAAAGTAACAGTTAGTGAACATAACAGTTTAAATTATTCAAAAGGGGTGATTTACTGCCCCGACTTTAAATATATGAGTGAAAATGAAATATTAGCAGAACTAGAAGATCAAAATATATTAGCTATCAAGAACATCCAAAAGAAAAAAGAGAACACACTAGAAGATACTGGATTATACATACTAACTTTTGCAACACCGATACTACCACCTAAAATAAACGTTGGATACATGAAAATTCCAACTAAAAAATATATACCACCTCCAATGCGATGTATGAACTGCTTAAAATTTGGTCATCTCAAGTTTGAATGCAAAAGAACAAAAATGTGCGCAAACTGTGGAAATGAGTACCATCTAGAAGAACCTGAAAATACGTGTACAAGTCCCACAAAATGCCTAAACTGCACAGAAAATCATCATTCATTATCGAAACAATGCACGAATTATGTAAAAGAAAAAGAAATTCAAAAAATTAAAATTATTGAAAACGTAAGCAGACGAGAAGCAATACATCGATATCAAATACGAAACCCAAATGTAAAATCATACGCAGAAGTAGTTAAACCATTCACTTTTTCAAATACAACCATAAATAAACCTAATAATATAAATAATAACAACAAAACAGCACCTCAAATTCCTCAACAAATTGATAAAAACAACCAACAAAATAAATCCACAATAGCAATCACAGATGATAACAGCAACACACAACAATCATGCACACAGGCACCCACACAACAAGGAACAACAAAGAGACAACGGCAAGCAGAAAACACACTTATCAGCCCAACGGAACCACCAAACAAAATACAAACAGCTAGTGAACAACTAATCCCCCAAAACAAAAGAAGAGGTCGACCAAGAAAAGACAAAGAAAATGAAGCTGACAGTGTAATTAACATAGAACTTAGGTAACTAAAACAAAATAACACAAAAAAATAAATATACTAACTGTACTAACATAATACACTGGAATTGTGATGGGTATTATAGTCATTTAGAAGAAATTCAACTAATTATAAATAAATATAATCCAATAGCCTTATGCATTCAAGAAACTAAATTTAAATATGAACACAAACCTAAATTAAAAAATTTCATAACTTTCAATAAAAACGTAAACTCAGACACTATAGCACATGGTGGAGTCTCAACTTTCATTAATAAAAATTTTAATTGCGAAGAAGTCCCAATTAACACAAACCTTCAAGCGGTAGCTGTAAAATTATTTTACCCTATCGAATTCATAATATGTAATATATATCTACCAAACACATACCATTTAACTAAAGACGACCTTGTAAATTTAGCCAGGCACTTCCAAATCCCATTTTTAATAGTAGGAGACTGGAACGCACATAATGTAATTTGGGGATCCGATAAAACTGATAAACGCGGCAACACAATAGAACAATTTGTAGAAGAACTCAATTTAAACATAATGAATAATGGAAATCCCACTTTTTTTAGTTTTTCCTACAAAACACATAGTTGCATTGACCTTACTCTCATTACCCCAAAAATACAACATTATTTCGACTGGTACGTAGAAGAAGACCTACACAGTAGCGACCACTACCCTGTCATTATACCCCTACCTACACATCAAGTGCATAATGAAAAAAGAACAAACTGGCAAATTAAAAAAGCCAACTGGTCTCAATTTCAACAATGTTTAGACCTATCTCCACAAAAATTTGAGAACGTAAATGATTATGAATCTTATATTACAACAAAAATTTATAAATCTGCAAAAAATTCAATTCCCCTCTCCAAAACCATCAAATCTAAAAACCCAGTACCATGGTGGAACAACGAAATTAAAATACTCATAAATAAAAGAAAACAACTTCAAAAAAAGTACAAAAGAACCCTTAGACTTGAAGACTACAAAAACTTCATAATCGCTAAATACAACGCAAGAAAAATGATAAGGTTCTACAAAAAACAATCCTGGTCGAACTACATAAACTCAATTAACTCACGAACACCCACGACAGAAATATTTAGCAAACTAAGAAGCCTAAACGGGAAACAAAAAGTAACACAAATAACAAACCTTTATGAAAATGGTAAAACAATAACAAATAAAAATGACATACTAGAAATCTTATCAAACACCTTTTCCAACCCCCAGCAAAACCTACCAATTAACTCTAAATTCAAACTCACTGATTTAAAGACCATCAATAACATACAGCCATATAACTCTCCTTTCACAATAGAAGAACTCAACCACACACTTTCAGAATGTAAAGGATCTTCTCCAGGACCTGATAAAATCCATTATCACATGCTAAAAAACTTAAATGAAACGGGTAAAAACGCATTATTAGATCTTTATAACAAGATTTGGAAAGAAGGAACTTTTCCTGAAAACTGGAGAAAAGCAATCCTCATCCCTATCCTTAAACCTGGCAAGGACCCCAAAATTGCAAAAAATTACCGTCCAATTTCTTTGACAAACTGCACATGTAAACTGTTAGAAAGAATGGTTAGTAAACGTCTTATGTGGCATCTGCAAAATGAAAAAGCTATAAGTGACTTTCAATTTGGTTTTCAAAAAAATAAAAGCACAATAGACAATCTCCTCTGCTTTGAATCAGAAATAACAGAAGCTTTTAACAAAAAGAACTACCTCCTCAGCGTTTTCTTAGATATCGAGAAAGCTTATGATTCAATTAACCCGAAAATTATACTACAAGAATTAACAAAAATAGGACTAAAAGGAAACATAGTACATTTCATCTCAAACTTTCTCCAAAACAGGACATATAAGGTCTGCTTAGGCAACTCATATTCAGAGGAAAAAACTATGAAAATAGGAATTCCACAAGGTTCTGTATTAAGTGTATCTCTTTTCCTAACTGCCATAAACACAATCAAAGATTATATCCCATCAAAAATAAAATATTTAATGTACGCAGACGACATCACAATTTTCATAACTTCAAAAAACCTAAAATCAGCCCAAAATAATATCCAAGACGCCTTAAACCAAATTTTAATCTGGTCAAAAAATACAGGTCTCAAAGTGTCATCCCAAAAAACAACAGCAATGCTCTTTACTAGGAAAAGAAAAGCAGAAAACCTCCCTACATTATACCTAAATGGACACCCTATAACACCTGTAAAAAATCAAAAATTCTTAGGAATAATTTTCGACACAAAACTTACCTGGCAAAAACATATAGAATACCTAAAAACTAAAACAATTAAAAGTCTTAACATTCTGAAAATACTTAGCCATACATCATACGGCTCAGATAGAAACTTGCTCCTACGCCTACATAAAATAACAACCCTATCAATCTTAGATTATGGAAGTATCCTTTATTCAACAGCAGCACAAACACATATTAAGAAACTAAATAGCATATACAATGCTGGAATACGACTTAGCCTTGGAGCCTATCGAACGAGTCCACTCATAAGCCTCATTGCTGAATCAGGATCCTTACCTCTCGAATTACAAAGAGAAAAACAATCCCTAATTATCGGTAATAAAATTCTTGCAACAAGAGAACACCCTTTACATACAAAAATTCTTAACAATCAAACACACTCCTTATATACACAAAAAAAACCAAAATCACAACCATCCTATACCAGAATCAGACTAACACTCGAAAAATACAACATTTCACTAAACACCCCATACGAGAGAAATACAACACAGTTCACCCCACCCTGGTTACCACTTCACTTGCATATAGATACGGACCTATGTAGATTTAAAAAAGAAGAAACAAATAGCAAAATATTCCAAAAACTCTATTTAGAAAAAATACATAACACTTACAATGAAAGCGAACATATTTATACCGACGGGTCAATCACCAACTCAGAAACAGGATGTGCCGTAAAATATAAAACAACTGAAAAGACCTTCCACCTACCAGAACACTCAAACATACTATCTGCAGAGATCTTTGCAATAAAAGCAGCAATAGAAATAGGAAAAAACATACAAAATTCCAAAATAACAATTTTCACAGATTCTTTAAGCTCAATCCAAACGATACAACACATATATCCAAAACACCCTTTTGTTCAAAGAATACAAGACCTCATTAGAGAAAGCCCAAAAAAATGTTTTTCACTTGTATGGATCCCAAGCCATCGCGATATTAAATTAAACGATATCGTAGACAAACTAGCAAAAAGTGCTGCCAAAAACACATACCCTACGGAAAGTACTATTTATTTCAAAGACATAAAACCATTTTTAATTAAAAAAGTCCAAGACGAATGGAACAGAATATGGCTAAATACACCAACTACTAACAAACTTAGATTAATAAAAGAAAATATAACAAACGATAAACACCACACTAAACTTTCCAGGAAACAATCTACTATCCTAACAAGGCTAAGAATAGGACACACGACATTAACACATGTACACCTCATTAACAAAACTGAAGCTCCACTATGTGCATGTAGGGCTGACCTAACAATACAACATATATTTCAAACATGCCACAAACTACTAAGTACACGAAATAAATATAATATCAGTTTGGAAACGCTAAAATACCCAACACAAGAAAACATAATTAATTTGTACAAATTCCTTAAAGAAATTAATATTTATGATAAAATATAAAAATTGTATACCAAAAAAAAATGAAAAAAAAAAAAAAAAGAAAATAAAAATAAATAAATATATATATATTTATATACATATATACATATAAATAATAATGTCATGATAAAGATAATAGATATGTAAGACAAAACTAAAACATCATAATTGTATATACTTCTTAAGAACATTCTATAAAACTAATACGAAGGTCTTAATATAACCAAATTTGTGTTCGTAGACCCAACAATTTTTATAAAATAAATAAAATAAATAAAGATACATTGCAAATGATAACTTGGGATGTCCTTAATTCGAATCTGCAAAGAACTTGGATGTGCGACTTTTAATTTTCGCGCCACAGCTTTTCAACCTATGCAAAAAATGATAATTTATTCATATATAAAACGCAAAGTAAGGCTTCTGGAATTTTGTCATAACTCACGAAATAATGGGAGTAAAACAAAAAGGATACATTGCAAATGATAACTTGGGATGTCCTTAATTTAAATCTGCAAAGAACTTCGATGTGCGACTTTTAGTTTTCGCGCCACAGCTTTTCAACCTTTGCAAAAAATGATAATTTATTCATATATAAAACGCAAAGTAAGGCTTCTGGAATTTTGTCATAAATCACGAAATGGTAGGAGTAAAAAAAAAGGATACATTGCAAATGATAACGTGGGATATGCTTAATTCAAATCTGCAAAGAACTTGGATGTGCGACTTTTAGTTTTCGCGCCACAGCTTTTCAACCTATGCAAAAAATGATAATTTATTCATATATAAAACGCAAAGTAAGGCTTCTGGAATTTTGTCATAACTCACGAAATGGTAGGTATAATAAAAAGGATACATTGCAAATGATAACTTGGGATGTCCTTAATTTAAATCTGCAAAGGACTTGGCTGTGCGACTTTTAGTTTTCGCGCCACAGCTTTTCAACCTATGCAAAAAATGATAATATATTCATATATAAAACGCAAAGTAAGGCTTCTGGAATTTTGTAATAAATCACGAAATGGTAGGAGTAAAAAAAAAGGATACATTGCAAATGATAACTTGGGATGTCCTTAATTTAAATCTGCAAAGGACTTGGCTGTGCGACTTTTAGTTTTCGCGCCACAGCTTTTCAACCTATGCAAAAAATGATAATTTATTCATATATAAAACGCAAAGTAAGGCTTCTGGAATTTTGTCATAACTCACGAAATGGTAGGAGTAAAAAAAAAAGATACATTGCAAATGATAACTTGGGATGTCCCTAATTCAAATCTGCAAAGGACTTGGCTGTGCAACTTTTAGTTTTCGCGCCACAGCTTTTCAACCTATGCAAAAAATGATAATTTATTCATATATAAAACGCAAAGTAAGGCTTCTGGAATTTTGTCATAAATCACGAAATGGTAGGAGTAAAAAAAAAGGACACATTGCAAATTATAACTTGGGATGTGCTTAATTCAAATCTGCAAAAAACTTGGATGTGAGACTTTTAATTTTCGCGCTACAGCTTTTCAACCTATGCAAAAAATGATAATTTATTCATATATAAAACGCAAAGTAAGGCTTCTGGAATTTTGTCATAAATCACGAAATGGTAGGAGTAAAAAAAAAGGATACATTGCAAATGATAACTTGGGATGTCCTTAATTTAAATCTGCAAGGAACTTGGATGTGCGACTTTTAGTTTTCGCGCCACAGCTTTTCAACCTATGCAAAAAATGATAATTTATTCATATATAAAACGCAAAGTAAGGCTTCTGGAATTTTGTCATAACTCACGAAATGGTAGGTATAAAAAAAAAGATACATTGCAAATGATAACTCTGGATGTCCTTAATTCGAATCTGCAAAGAACTTGGATGTGCGACTTTTAGTTTTCGCGCCACAGCTTTTCAACCTATGCAAAAAATGATAATTTATTCATATATAAAACGCAAAGTAAGGCTTCTGGAATTTTGTCATAACTCACGAAATGGTAGGAGTAAAAAAAAGGATACATTGCAAATGATAACTTGGGATGTCCTTAATTCAAGTCTGCAAGGAACTTGGATGTGCGACTTTTAGTTTTCGCGCCACAGCTTTTCAACCTATGCAAAAAATGATAATTTATTCATATATAAAACGCAAAGTAAGGCTTCTGGAATTTTGTCATAACTCACGAAATGGTAGGTATAAAAAAAAAGATACATTGCAAATGATAACTTGGGATGTCCTTAATTCGAATCTGCAAAGAACTTGGATGTGCGACTTTTAGTTTTCGCGCCACAGCTTTTCAACCTATGCAAAAAATGATAATTTATTCATATATAAAACGCAAAGTAAGGCTTCTGGAATTTTGTCATAACTCACGAAATAATGGGAGTAAAACAAAAAGGATACATTGCAAATGATAACTTGGGATGTCCTTAATTTAAATCTGCAAAGAACTTCGATGTGCGACTTTTAGTTTTCGCGCCACAGCTTTTCAACCTATGCAAAAAATGATAATATATTCATATATAAAACGCAAAGTAAGGCTTCTGGAATTTTGTCATAAATCACGAAATGGTAGGAGTAAAAAAAAAGAATACATTGCAAATGATAACGTGGGATGTGCTTAATTCAAATCTGCAAAGCACTTGGATGTGCGACCTTTAGTTTTCGCGCCACAGCTTTTCAACCTATGCAAAAAATGATAATTTATTCATATATAAAACGCAAAGTAAGGCTTCTGGATTTTTGTCATAAATCACGAAATGGTAGGAGTAAAAAAAAAGGATACATTGCAAATGATAACGTGGGATATGCTTAATTCAAATCTGCAAAGCACTTGGATGTGCGACTTTTAGTTTTCGCGCCACAGCTTTTCAACCTATGCAAAAAATGATAATTTATTCATATATAAAACGCAAAGTAAGGCTTCTGGAATTTTGTCATAACTCACGAAATGGTAGGTATAAAAAAAAAGATACATTGCAAATGATAACTTGGGATGTCCTTAATTCAAATCTGCAAAGGACTTGGCTGTGCAACTTTTAGTTTTCGCGCCACAGCTTTTCAACCTATGCAAAAAATGATAATTTATTCATATATAAAACGCAAAGTAAGGCTTCTGGAATTTTGTCATAACTCACGAAATGGTAGGAGTAAAAAAAAAAGATATATTGCAAATGATAACTTGGGATGTCCTTAATTTAAATCTGCAAGGAACTTGGATGTGCGACTTTTAGTTTTCGCGCCACAGCTTTTCAACCTATGCAAAAAATGATAATTTATTCATATATAAAACGCAAAGTAAGGCTTCTGGAATTTTGTCATAACTCACGAAATGGTAGGTATAAAAAAAAAGATACATTGCAAATGATAACTCTGGATGTCCTTAATTCGAATCTGCAAAGAACTTGGATGTGCGACTTTTAGTTTTCGCGCCACAGCTTTTCAACCTATGCAAAAAATGATAATTTATTCATATATAAAACGCAAAGTAAGGCTTCTGGAATTTTGTCATAACTCACGAAATGGTAGGAGTAAAAAAAAGGATACATTGCAAATGATAACTTGGGATGTCCTTAATTCAAGTCTGCAAGGAACTTGGATGTGCGACTTTTAGTTTTCGCGCCACAGCTTTTCAACCTATGCAAAAAATGATAATTTATTCATATATAAAACGCAAAGTAAGGCTTCTGGAATTTTGTCATAACTCACGAAATGGTAGGTATAAAAAAAAAGATACATTGCAAATGATAACTTGGGATGTCCTTAATTCGAATCTGCAAAGAACTTGGATGTGCGACTTTTAGTTTTCGCGCCACAGCTTTTCAACCTATGCAAAAAATGATAATTTATTCATATATAAAACGCAAAGTAAGGCTTCTGGAATTTTGTCATAACTCACGAAATAATGGGAGTAAAACAAAAAGGATACATTGCAAATGATAACTTGGGATGTCCTTAATTTAAATCTGCAAAGAACTTCGATGTGCGACTTTTAGTTTTCGCGCCACAGCTTTTCAACCTATGCAAAAAATGATAATATATTCATATATAAAACGCAAAGTAAGGCTTCTGGAATTTTGTCATAAATCACGAAATGGTAGGAGTAAAAAAAAAGAATACATTGCAAATGATAACGTGGGATGTGCTTAATTCAAATCTGCAAAGCACTTGGATGTGCGACCTTTAGTTTTCGCGCCACAGCTTTTCAACCTATGCAAAAAATGATAATTTATTCATATATAAAACGCAAAGTAAGGCTTCTGGATTTTTGTCATAAATCACGAAATGGTAGGAGTAAAAAAAAAGGATACATTGCAAATGATAACGTGGGATATGCTTAATTCAAATCTGCAAAGCACTTGGATGTGCGACTTTTAGTTTTCGCGCCACAGCTTTTCAACCTATGCAAAAAATGATAATTTATTCATATATAAAACGCAAAGTAAGGCTTCTGGAATTTTGTCATAACTCACGAAATGGTAGGTATAAAAAAAAATATACATTGCAAATGATAACTTGGGATGTCCTTAATTCAAATCTGCAAAGGACTTGGCTGTGCAACTTTTAGTTTTCGCGCCACAGCTTTTCAACCTATGCAAAAAATGATAATTTATTCATATATAAAACGCAAAGTAAGGCTTCTGGAATTTTGTCATAACTCACGAAATGGTAGGAGTAAAAAAAAAAGATATATTGCAAATGATAACTTGGGATGTCCTTAATTCGAATCTGCAAAGAACTTGGATGTGCAACTTTTAGTTTTCGCGCCACAGCTTTTCAACCTATGCAAAAAATGATAATTTATTCATATATAAAACGCAAAGTAAGGCTTCTGGAATTTTGTCATAAATCACGAAATAGTAGGAGTAAAAAAAAGTATACATTGCAAATGATAACTTGGGATGTCCTTAATTCAAATCTGCAAAGAACTTGGATATGCGACTTTTAGTTTTCGCGCCACAGCTTTTCAACCTATGCAAAAAATGATAATTTATTCATATATAAAACGCAAAGTAAGGCTTCTGGAATTTTGTCATAACTCACGAAATGGTAGGAGTAAAAAAAAGGATACATTGCAAATGATAACTTGGGATGTCCTTAATTCAAGTCTGCAAGGAACTTGGATGTGCGACTTTTAGTTTTCGCGCCACAGCTTTTCAACCTATGCAGAAAATGATAATTTATTCATATATAAAACGCAAAGTAAGGCTTCTGGAATTTTGTCATAAATCACGAAATGGTAGGAGTAAAAAAAAAGATACATTGCAAATGATAACGTGGGATGTCCTAATTCAAATCTGCAAAGCACTTGGATGTGCGAATTTTAGTTTTCGCGCCACAGCTTTTCAACCTATGCAAAAAATGATAATTTATTCATATATAAAACGCAAAGTAAGGCTTCTGGAATTTTGTCATAACTCACGAAATGGTAGGAGTAAAAAAAAAAGATACATTGCAAATGATAACTTGGGATGTCCTTAATTCAAATCTGCAAAGAACTTGGATGTGCGACTTTTAGTTTTCGCGCCACAGCTTTTCAACCTATGCAAAAAATGATAATTTATTCATATATAAAACGCAAAGTAAGGCTTCTGGAATTTTGTCATAACTCACGAAATGGTAGGAGTAAAAAAAAAGATACATTGCAAATGATAACTTGGGATGTCCTTAATTCGAATCTGCAAAGAACTTGGATGTGCGACTTTTAGTTTTCGCGCCACAGCTTTTCAACCTATGCAAAAAATGATAATTTATTCATATATAAAACGCAAAGTAAGGCTTCTGGAATTTTGTCATAACTCACGAAATAATGGGAGTAAAACAAAAAGGATACATTGCAAATGATAACTTGGGATGTCCTTAATTTAAATCTGCAAAGAACTTCGATGTGCGACTTTTAGTTTTCGCGCCACAGCTTTTCAACCTATGCAAAAAATGATAATTTATTCATATATAAAACGCAAAGTAAGGCTTCTGGAATTTTGTCATAAATCACGAAATGGTAGGAGTAAAAAAAAAGGATACATTGCAAATGATAACGTGGGATATGCTTAATTCAAATCTGCAAAGCACTTGGATGTGCGAATTTTAGTTTTCGCGCCACAGCTTTTCAACCTATGCAAAAAATGATAATTTATTCATATATAAAACGCAAAGTAAGGCTTCTGGAATTTTGTCATAACTCACGAAATGGTAGGTATAAAAAAAAAGATACATTGCAAATGATAACTTGGGATGTCCTTAATTCGAATCTGCAAAGAACTTGGATGTGCGACTTTTAGTTTTCGCGCCACAGCTTTTCAACCTATGCAAAAAATGATAATTTATTCATATATAAAACGCAAAGTAAGGCTTCTGGAATTTTGTCATAACTCACGAAATAATGGGAGTAAAACAAAAAGGATACATTGCAAATGATAACTTGGGATGTCCTTAATTTAAATCTGCAAAGAACTTCGATGTGCGACTTTTAGTTTTCGCGCCACAGCTTTTCAACCTATGCAAAAAATGATAATATATTCATATATAAAACGCAAAGTAAGGCTTCTGGAATTTTGTCATAAATCACGAAATGGTAGGAGTAAAAAAAAAGGATACATTGCAAATGATAACGTGGGATATGCTTAATTCAAATCTGCAAAGCACTTGGATGTGCGAATTTTAGTTTTCGCGCCACAGCTTTTCAACCTATGCAAAAAATGATAATTTATTCATATATAAAACGCAAAGTAAGGCTTCTGGAATTTTGTCATAACTCACGAAATGGTAGGTATAAAAAAAAAGATACATTGCAAATGATAACTTGGGATGTCCTTAATTCGAATCTGCAAAGAACTTGGATGTGCGACTTTTAGTTTTCGCGCCACAGCTTTTCAACCTATGCAAAAAATGATAATTTATTCATATATAAAACGCAAAGTAAGGCTTCTGGAATTTTGTCATAACTCACGAAATAATGGGAGTAAAACAAAAAGGATACATTGCAAATGATAACTTGGGATGTCCTTAATTTAAATCTGCAAAGAACTTCGATGTGCGACTTTTAGTTTTCGCGCCACAGCTTTTCAACCTATGCAAAAAATGATAATATATTCATATATAAAACGCAAAGTAAGGCTTCTGGAATTTTGTCATAAATCACGAAATGGTAGGAGTAAAAAAAAAGGATACATTGCAAATGATAACTTGGGATGTCCTTAATTTAAATCTGCAAAGGACTTGGCTGTGCGACTTTTAATTTTCGCGCTACAGCTTTTCAACCCATGCAAAAAATGATAATTTATTCATATATAAAACGCAAAGTAAGGCTTCTGGAATTTTGTCATAACTCACGAAATAATGGGAGTAAAACAAAAAGGATACATTGCAAATGATAACTTGGGATGTCCTTAATTTAAATCTGCAAAGAACTTCGATGTGCGACTTTTAGTTTTCGCGCCACAGCTTTTCAACCTATGCAAAAAATGATAATATATTCATATATAAAACGCAAAGTAAGGCTTCTGGAATTTTGTCATAAATCACGAAATGGTAGGAGTAAAAAAAAAGAATACATTGCAAATGATAACGTGGGATGTGCTTAATTCAAATCTGCAAAGCACTTGGATGTGCGACCTTTAGTTTTCGCGCCACAGCTTTTCAACCTATGCAAAAAATGATAATTTATTCATATATAAAACGCAAAGTAAGGCTTCTGGATTTTTGTCATAAATCACGAAATGGTAGGAGTAAAAAAAAAGGATACATTGCAAATGATAACGTGGGATATGCTTAATTCAAATCTGCAAAGCACTTGGATGTGCGACTTTTAGTTTTCGCGCCACAGCTTTTCAACCTATGCAAAAAATGATAATTTATTCATATATAAAACGCAAAGTAAGGCTTCTGGAATTTTGTCATAACTCACGAAATGGTAGGTATAAAAAAAAAGATACATTGCAAATGATAACTTGGGATGTCCTTAATTCAAATCTGCAAAGGACTTGGCTGTGCAACTTTTAGTTTTCGCGCCACAGCTTTTCAACCTATGCAAAAAATGATAATTTATTCATATATAAAACGCAAAGTAAGGCTTCTGGAATTTTGTCATAACTCACGAAATGGTAGGAGTAAAAAAAAAAGATACATTGCAAATGATAACTTGGGATGTCCTTAATTCGAATCTGCAAAGAACTTGGATGTGCAACTTTTAGTTTTCGCGCCACAGCTTTTCAACCTATGCAAAAAATGATAATTTATTCATATATAAAACGCAAAGTAAGGCTTCTGGAATTTTGTCATAAATCACGAAATGGTAGGAGTAAAAAAAAAGAATACATTGCAAATGATAACGTGGGATGTGCTTAATTCAAATCTGCAAAGCACTTGGATGTGCGACCTTTAGTTTTCGCGCCACAGCTTTTCAACCTATGCAAAAAATGATAATTTATTCATATATAAAACGCAAAGTAAGGCTTCTGGATTTTTGTCATAAATCACGAAATGGTAGGAGTAAAAAAAAAGGATACATTGCAAATGATAACGTGGGATATGCTTAATTCAAATCTGCAAAGCACTTGGATGTGCGACTTTTAGTTTTCGCGCCACAGCTTTTCAACCTATGCAAAAAATGATAATTTATTCATATATAAAACGCAAAGTAAGGCTTCTGGAATTTTGTCATAACTCACGAAATGGTAGGAGTAAAAAAAAAGATACATTGCAAATGATAACTTGGGATGTCCTTAATTCGAATCTGCAAAGAACTTGGATGTGCGACTTTTAGTTTTCGCGCCACAGCTTTTCAACCTATGCAAAAAATGATAATTTATTCATATATAAAACGCAAAGTAAGGCTTCTGGAATTTTGTCATAACTCACGAAATAATGGGAGTAAAACAAAAAGGATACATTGCAAATGATAACTTGGGATGTCCTTAATTTAAATCTGCAAAGAACTTCGATGTGCGACTTTTAGTTTTCGCGCCACAGCTTTTCAACCTATGCAAAAAATGATAATTTATTCATATATAAAACGCAAAGTAAGGCTTCTGGAATTTTGTCATAAATCACGAAATGGTAGGAGTAAAAAAAAAGGATACATTGCAAATGATAACGTGGGATATGCTTAATTCAAATCTGCAAAGCACTTGGATGTGCGAATTTTAGTTTTCGCGCCACAGCTTTTCAACCTATGCAAAAAATGATAATTTATTCATATATAAAACGCAAAGTAAGGCTTCTGGAATTTTGTCATAACTCACGAAATGGTAGGTATAAAAAAAAAGATACATTGCAAATGATAACTTGGGATGTCCTTAATTCGAATCTGCAAAGAACTTGGATGTGCGACTTTTAGTTTTCGCGCCACAGCTTTTCAACCTATGCAAAAAATGATAATTTATTCATATATAAAACGCAAAGTAAGGCTTCTGGAATTTTGTCATAACTCACGAAATAATGGGAGTAAAACAAAAAGGATACATTGCAAATGATAACTTGGGATGTCCTTAATTTAAATCTGCAAAGAACTTCGATGTGCGACTTTTAGTTTTCGCGCCACAGCTTTTCAACCTATGCAAAAAATGATAATATATTCATATATAAAACGCAAAGTAAGGCTTCTGGAATTTTGTCATAAATCACGAAATGGTAGGAGTAAAAAAAAAGGATACATTGCAAATGATAACGTGGGATATGCTTAATTCAAATCTGCAAAGCACTTGGATGTGCGAATTTTAGTTTTCGCGCCACAGCTTTTCAACCTATGCAAAAAATGATAATTTATTCATATATAAAACGCAAAGTAAGGCTTCTGGAATTTTGTCATAACTCACGAAATGGTAGGTATAAAAAAAAAGATACATTGCAAATGATAACTTGGGATGTCCTTAATTCGAATCTGCAAAGAACTTGGATGTGCGACTTTTAGTTTTCGCGCCACAGCTTTTCAACCTATGCAAAAAATGATAATTTATTCATATATAAAACGCAAAGTAAGGCTTCTGGAATTTTGTCATAACTCACGAAATAATGGGAGTAAAACAAAAAGGATACATTGCAAATGATAACTTGGGATGTCCTTAATTTAAATCTGCAAAGAACTTCGATGTGCGACTTTTAGTTTTCGCGTCACAGCTTTTCAACCTATGCAAAAAATGATAATATATTCATATATAAAACGCAAAGTAAGGCTTCTGGAATTTTGTCATAAATCACGAAATGGTAGGAGTAAAAAAAAAGGATACATTGCAAATGATAACTTGGGATGTCCTTAATTTAAATCTGCAAAGGACTTGGCTGTGCGACTTTTAATTTTCGCGCTACAGCTTTTCAACCTATGCAAAAAATGATAATTTATTCATATATAAAACGCAAAGTAAGGCTTCTGGAATTTTGTCATAACTCACGAAATAATGGGAGTAAAACAAAAAGGATACATTGCAAATGATAACTTGGGATGTCCTTAATTTAAATCTGCAAAGAACTTCGATGTGCGACTTTTAGTTTTCGCGCCACAGCTTTTCAACCTATGCAAAAAATGATAATATATTCATATATAAAACGCAAAGTAAGGCTTCTGGAATTTTGTCATAAATCACGAAATGGTAGGAGTAAAAAAAAAGAATACATTGCAAATGATAACGTGGGATGTGCTTAATTCAAATCTGCAAAGCACTTGGATGTGCGACCTTTAGTTTTCGCGCCACAGCTTTTCAACCTATGCAAAAAATGATAATTTATTCATATATAAAACGCAAAGTAAGGCTTCTGGATTTTTGTCATAAATCACGAAATGGTAGGAGTAAAAAAAAAGGATACATTGCAAATGATAACGTGGGATATGCTTAATTCAAATCTGCAAAGCACTTGGATGTGCGACTTTTAGTTTTCGCGCCACAGCTTTTCAACCTATGCAAAAAATGATAATTTATTCATATATAAAACGCAAAGTAAGGCTTCTGGAATTTTGTCATAACTCACGAAATGGTAGGTATAAAAAAAAAGATACATTGCAAATGATAACTTGGGATGTCCTTAATTCAAATCTGCAAAGGACTTGGCTGTGCAACTTTTAGTTTTCGCGCCACAGCTTTTCAACCTATGCAAAAAATGATAATTTATTCATATATAAAACGCAAAGTAAGGCTTCTGGAATTTTGTCATAACTCACGAAATGGTAGGAGTAAAAAAAAAAGATACATTGCAAATGATAACTTGGGATGTCCTTAATTCGAATCTGCAAAGAACTTGGATGTGCAACTTTTAGTTTTCGCGCCACAGCTTTTCAACCTATGCAAAAAATGATAATTTATTCATATATAAAACGCAAAGTAAGGCTTCTGGAATTTTGTCATAAATCACGAAATGGTAGGAGTAAAAAAAAAGAATACATTGCAAATGATAACGTGGGATGTGCTTAATTCAAATCTGCAAAGCACTTGGATGTGCGACCTTTAGTTTTCGCGCCACAGCTTTTCAACCTATGCAAAAAATGATAATTTATTCATATATAAAACGCAAAGTAAGGCTTCTGGATTTTTGTCATAAATCACGAAATGGTAGGAGTAAAAAAAAAAGATACATTGCAAATGATAACGTGGGATATGCTTAATTCAAATCTGCAAAGCACTTGGATGTGCGACTTTTAGTTTTCGCGCCACAGCTTTTCAACCTATGCAAAAAATGATAATTTATTCATATATAAAACGCAAAGTAAGGCTTCTGGAATTTTGTCATAACTCACGAAATGGTAGGTATAAAAAAAAAGATACATTGCAAATGATAACTTGGGATGTCCTTAATTCAAATCTGCAAAGAACTTGGATGTGCGACTTTTAGTTTTCGCGCCACAGCTTTTCAACCTATGCAGAAAATGATAATTTATTCATATATAAAACGCAAAGTAAGGCTTCTGGAATTTTGTCATAAATCACGAAATGGTAGGAGTAAAAAAAAAGGATACATTGCAAATGATAACGTGGGATATGCTTAATTCAAATCTGCAAAGCACTTGGATGTGCGAATTTTAGTTTTCGCGCCACAGCTTTTCAACCTATGCAAAAAATGATAATTTATTCATATATAAAACGCAAAGTAAGGCTTCTGGAATTTTGTCATAACTCACGAAATGGTAGGTATAAAAAAAAAGATACATTGCAAATGATAACTTGGGATGTCCTTAATTCGAATCTGCAAAGAACTTGGATGTGCGACTTTTAGTTTTCGCGCCACAGCTTTTCAACCTATGCAAAAAATGATAATTTATTCATATATAAAACGCAAAGTAAGGCTTCTGGAATTTTGTCATAACTCACGAAATAATGGGAGTAAAACAAAAAGGATACATTGCAAATGATAACTTGGGATGTCCTTAATTTAAATCTGCAAAGAACTTCGATGTGCGACTTTTAGTTTTCGCGCCACAGCTTTTCAACCTATGCAAAAAATGATAATATATTCATATATAAAACGCAAAGTAAGGCTTCTGGAATTTTGTCATAAATCACGAAATGGTAGGAGTAAAAAAAAAGGATACATTGCAAATGATAACTTGGGATGTCCTTAATTTAAATCTGCAAAGGACTTGGCTGTGCGACTTTTAATTTTCGCGCTACAGCTTTTCAACCTATGCAAAAAATGATAATTTATTCATATATAAAACGCAAAGTAAGGCTTCTGGAATTTTGTCATAACTCACGAAATAATGGGAGTAAAACAAAAAGGATACATTGCAAATGATAACTTGGGATGTCCTTAATTTAAATCTGCAAAGAACTTCGATGTGCGACTTTTAGTTTTCGCGCCACAGCTTTTCAACCTATGCAAAAAATGATAATATATTCATATATAAAACGCAAAGTAAGGCTTCTGGAATTTTGTCATAAATCACGAAATGGTAGGAGTAAAAAAAAAGGATACATTGCAAATGATAACGTGGGATGTGCTTAATTCAAATCTGCAAAGCACTTGGATGTGCGACCTTTAGTTTTCGCGCCACAGCTTTTCAACCTATGCAAAAAATGATAATTTATTCATATATAAAACGCAAAGTAAGGCTTCTGGATTTTTGTCATAAATCACGAAATGGTAGGAGTAAAAAAAAAGGATACATTGCAAATGATAACGTGGGATATGCTTAATTCAAATCTGCAAAGCACTTGGATGTGCGACTTTTAGTTTTCGCGCCACAGCTTTTCAACCTATGCAAAAAATGATAATTTATTCATATATAAAACGCAAAGTAAGGCTTCTGGAATTTTGTCATAACTCACGAAATGGTAGGTATAAAAAAAAAGATACATTGCAAATGATAACTTGGGATGTCCTTAATTCAAATCTGCAAAGGACTTGGCTGTGCAACTTTTAGTTTTCGCGCCACAGCTTTTCAACCTATGCAAAAAATGATAATTTATTCATATATAAAACGCAAAGTAAGGCTTCTGGAATTTTGTCATAACTCACGAAATGGTAGGAGTAAAAAAAAAAGATACATTGCAAATGATAACTTGGGATGTCCTTAATTCGAATCTGCAAAGAACTTGGATGTGCAACTTTTAGTTTTCGCGCCACAGCTTTTCAACCTATGCAAAAAATGATAATTTATTCATATATAAAACGCAAAGTAAGGCTTCTGGAATTTTGTCATAAATCACGAAATGGTAGGAGTAAAAAAAAAGAATACATTGCAAATGATAACGTGGGATGTGCTTAATTCAAATCTGCAAAGCACTTGGATGTGCGACCTTTAGTTTTCGCGCCACAGCTTTTCAACCTATGCAAAAAATGATAATTTATTCATATATAAAACGCAAAGTAAGGCTTCTGGATTTTTGTCATAAATCACGAAATGGTAGGAGTAAAAAAAAAGGATACATTGCAAATGATAACGTGGGATATGCTTAATTCAAATCTGCAAAGCACTTGGATGTGCGACTTTTAGTTTTCGCGCCACAGCTTTTCAACCTATGCAAAAAATGATAATTTATTCATATATAAAACGCAAAGTAAGGCTTCTGGAATTTTGTCATAACTCACGAAATGGTAGGTATAAAAAAAAAGATACATTGCAAATGATAACTTGGGATGTCCTTAATTCAAATCTGCAAAGAACTTGGATGTGCGACTTTTAGTTTTCGCGCCACAGCTTTTCAACCTATGCAGAAAATGATAATTTATTCATATATAAAACGCAAAGTAAGGCTTCTGGAATTTTGTCATAAATCACGAAATGGTAGGAGTAAAAAAAAAGGATACATTGCAAATGATAACGTGGGATATGCTTAATTCAAATCTGCAAAGCACTTGGATGTGCGAATTTTAGTTTTCGCGCCACAGCTTTTCAACCTATGCAAAAAATGATAATTTATTCATATATAAAACGCAAAGTAAGGCTTCTGGAATTTTGTCATAACTCACGAAAAGGTAGGTGTAAAAAAAAAGATACATTGCAAATGATAACTTGGGATGTTCTTAATTCAAATCTGCAAAGAACTTGGCTGTGCGACTTTTAATTTTCGCGCTACAGCTTTTCAACCTATGCAAAAAATGATAATTTATTCATATATAAAACGCAAAGTAAGGCTTCTGGAATTTTGTCATAAATCACGAAATGGTAGGAGTAAAAAAAAGGATACATTGCAAATGATAACTTGGGATGTCCTTAATTCAAATCTGCAAAGAACTTGGATGTGCGACTTTTAGTTTTCGCGCCACAGCTTTTCAACCTATGCAAAAAATGATAATTTATTCATATATAAAACGCAAAGTAAGTCTTCTGGAATTTTGTCATAACTCACGAAATGGTAGGAGTAAAAAAAAGGATACATTGCAAATGATAACTTGGGATGTCCTTAATTCAAATCTGCAAAGAACTTGGATGTATGACTTTTAGTTTTCGCGCCACAGCTTTTCAACCTATGCAAAAAATGATAATTTATTCATATATAAAACGCAAAGTAAGTCTTCTGGAATTTTGTCATAACTCACGAAATGGTAGGAGTAAAAAAAAGGATACATTGCAAATGATAACTTGGGATGTCCTTAATTCAAGTCTGCAAGGAACTTGGATGTGCGACTTTTAGTTTTCGCGCCACAGCTTTTCAACCTATGCAAAAAATGATAATTTATTCATATATAAAACGCAAAGTAAGGCTTCTGGAATTTTGTCATAAATCACGAAATGGTAGGAGTAAAAAAAAAAGATACATTGCAAATGATAACGTGGGATGTCCTCAATTCAAATCTGCAAAGAACTTGGATGTGCGACTTTTAGTTTTCGCGCCACAGCTTTTCAACCTATGCAAAAAATAATAATATATTCATATATAAAACGCAAAGTAAGGCTTCTGGAATTTTGTCATAACTCACGAAATGGTAAGAGTAAAAAAAAAGATACATTGCAAATGATAACTTGGGATGTCCTTAATTTAAATCTGCAAAGGACTTGGCTGTGCGACTTTTAGTTTTCGCGCCACAGCTTTTCAACCTATGCAAAAAATGATAATTTATTCATATATAAAACGCAAAGTAAGGCTTCTGGAATTTTGTCATAACTCACGAAATGGTAGGAGTAAAAAAAAAAGATACATTGCATATGATAACTTGGGATGTCCTTAATTCGAATCTGCAAAGAACTTGGATGTGCGACTTTTAGTTTTCGCGCCACAGCTTTTCAACCTATGCAAAAAATGACAATTTATTCATATATAAAACGCAAAGTAAGGCTTCTGGAATTTTGTCATAACTCACGAAATGGTAAGAGTAAAAAAAAAGATACATTGCAAATGATAACTTGGGATGTCCTTAATTCAAATCTGCAAAGAACTTCGATGTGCGACTTTTAGTTTTCGCGCCACAGCTTTTCAACCTATGCAAAAAATGATAATTTATTCATATATAAAACACAAAGTAAGGCTTCTGGAATTTTGTCATAACTCACGAAATGGTAGGAGTAAAAAAAAGGATACATTGCAAATGATAACTTGGGATGTCCTTAATTCAAGTCTGCAAAGAACTTGGATGTGCGACTTTTAGTTTTCGCGCCACAGCTTTTCAACCTATGCAAAAAATGATAATTTATTCATATATAAAACGCAAAGTAAGGCTTCTGGAATTTTGTCATAACTCACGAAAAGGTAGGAGTAAAAAAAAAAGATACATTGCAAATGATAACTTGGGATGTTCCTAATTCAAATCTGCAAAGAACTTGGATGTGCGACTCTTAGTTTTCGCGCCACAGCTTTTCAACCTATGCAAAAAATGATAATTTATTCATATATAAAACGCAAAGTAAGGCTTCTGGAATTTTGTCATAACTCACGAAAAGTTAGGTGTAAAAAAAAAAGATACATTGCAAATGATAACTTGGGATGTTCTTAATTCAAATCTGCAAAGAACTTGGCTGTGCGACTTTTAGTTTTCGCGCCACAGCTTTTCAACCTATGCAAGAAATGATAATTTATTCATATATAAAACGCAAAGTAAGGCTTCTGGAATTTTGTCATAACTCACGAAATGGTAAGAGTAAAAAAAAAGGATACATTGCAAATGATAACTTGGGATGTCCTTAATTCAAATCTGCAAAGCACTTGGATGTGCGACTTTTAGTTTTCGCGCCACAGCTTTTCAACCTATGCAAAAAATGATAATTTATTCATATATAAAACGCAAAGTAAGGCTTCTGGAATTTTGTCATAACTCACGAAATGGTAGGAGTAAAAAAAAAGGATACATTGCAAATGATAGCGTGGGATGTGCTTAATTAAAATCTGCAATGCACTTGGATGTGCGACTTTTAGTTTTCGCGCCACAGCTTTTCAACCTATGCAAAAAATGATAATTTATTCATATATAAAACGCAAAGTAAGGCTTCTGGAATTTTGTCATAAATCACGAAATTGTAGGAGTAAAAAAAAGGATACATTGCAAATGATAACTTGGGATGTGCTTAATTCAAATCTGCAAAGAACTTGGATGTGAGACTTTTAATTTTCGCGCTACAGCTTTTCAACCTATGCAAAAAATGATAATTTATTCATATATAAAACGCAAAGTAAGGCTTCTGGAATTTTGTCATAAATCACGAAATGGTAGGAGTAAAAAAAAAGGATACATTGCAAATGATAACTTGGGATGTCCTTAATTCAAATCTGCAAAGAACTTGGATGTATGACTTTTAGTTTTCGCGCCACAGCTTTTCAACCTATGCAAAAAATGATAATTTATTCATATATAAAACGCAAAGTAAGTCTTCTGGAATTTTGTCATAACTCACGAAATGGTAGGAGTAAAAAAAAGGATACATTGCAAATGATAACTTGGGATGTCCTTAATTCAAATCTGCAAAGAACTTGGATGTGCGACTTTTAGTTTTCGCGCCACAGCTTTTCAACCTATGCAAAAAATGATAATTTATTCATATATAAAACGCAAAGTAAGTCTTCTGGAATTTTGTCATAACTCACGAAATGGTAGGAGTAAAAAAAAGGATACATTGCAAATGATAACTTGGGATGTCCTTAATTCAAATCTGCAAAGAACTTGGATGTATGACTTTTAGTTTTCGCGCCACAGCTTTTCAACCTATGCAAAAAATGATAATTTATTCATATATAAAACGCAAAGTAAGTCTTCTGGAATTTTGTCATAACTCACGAAATGGTAGGAGTAAAAAAAAGGATACATTGCAAATGATAACTTGGGATGTCCTTAATTCAAGTCTGCAAGGAACTTGGATGTGCGACTTTTAGTTTTCGCGCCACAGCTTTTCAACCTATGCAAAAAATGATAATTTATTCATATATAAAACGCAAAGTAAGGCTTCTGGAATTTTGTCATAAATCACGAAATGGTAGGAGTAAAAAAAAAAGATACATTGCAAATGATAACGTGGGATGTCCTTAATTCAAATCTGCAAAGAACTTGGATGTGCGACTTTTAGTTTTCGCGCCACAGCTTTTCAACCTATGCAAAAAATGATAATTTATTCATATATAAAACGCAAAGTAAGTCTTCTGGAATTTTGTCATAACTCACGAAATGGTAGGAGTAAAAAAAAGGATACATTGCAAATGATAACTTGGGATGTCCTTAATTCAAATCTGCAAAGAACTTGGATGTATGACTTTTAGTTTTCGCGCCACAGCTTTTCAACCTATGCAAAAAATGATAATTTATTCATATATAAAACGCAAAGTAAGTCTTCTGGAATTTTGTCATAACTCACGAAATGGTAGGAGTAAAAAAAAGGATACATTGCAAATGATAACTTGGGATGTCCTTAATTCAAGTCTGCAAGGAACTTGGATGTGCGACTTTTAGTTTTCGCGCCACAGCTTTTCAACCTATGCAAAAAATGATAATTTATTCATATATAAAACGCAAAGTAAGGCTTCTGGAATTTTGTCATAAATCACGAAATGGTAGGAGTAAAAAAAAAAGATACATTGCAAATGATAACGTGGGATGTCCTCAATTCAAATCTGCAAAGAACTTGGATGTGCGACTTTTAGTTTTCGCGCCACAGCTTTTCAACCTATGCAAAAAATAATAATATATTCATATATAAAACGCAAAGTAAGGCTTCTGGAATTTTGTCATAACTCACGAAATGGTAAGAGTAAAAAAAAAGATACATTGCAAATGATAACTTGGGATGTCCTTAATTTAAATCTGCAAAGGACTTGGCTGTGCGACTTTTAGTTTTCGCGCCACAGCTTTTCAACCTATGCAAAAAATGATAATTTATTCATATATAAAACGCAAAGTAAGGCTTCTGGAATTTTGTCATAACTCACGAAATGGTAGGAGTAAAAAAAAAAGATACATTGCATATGATAACTTGGGATGTCCTTAATTCGAATCTGCAAAGAACTTGGATGTGCGACTTTTAGTTTTCGCGCCACAGCTTTTCAACCTATGCAAAAAATGACAATTTATTCATATATAAAACGCAAAGTAAGGCTTCTGGAATTTTGTCATAACTCACGAAATGGTAAGAGTAAAAAAAAAGATACATTGCAAATGATAACTTGGGATGTCCTTAATTCAAATCTGCAAAGAACTTCGATGTGCGACTTTTAGTTTTCGCGCCACAGCTTTTCAACCTATGCAAAAAATGATAATTTATTCATATATAAAACACAAAGTAAGGCTTCTGGAATTTTGTCATAACTCACGAAATGGTAGGAGTAAAAAAAAGGATACATTGCAAATGATAACTTGGGATGTCCTTAATTCAAGTCTGCAAAGAACTTGGATGTGCGACTTTTAGTTTTCGCGCCACAGCTTTTCAACCTATGCAAAAAATGATAATTTATTCATATATAAAACGCAAAGTAAGGCTTCTGGAATTTTGTCATAACTCACGAAAAGGTAGGAGTAAAAAAAAAAGATACATTGCAAATGATAACTTGGGATGTTCCTAATTCAAATCTGCAAAGAACTTGGATGTGCGACTCTTAGTTTTCGCGCCACAGCTTTTCAACCTATGCAAAAAATGATAATTTATTCATATATAAAACGCAAAGTAAGGCTTCTGGAATTTTGTCATAACTCACGAAAAGGTAGGTGTAAAAAAAAAAGATACATTGCAAATGATAACTTGGGATGTTCTTAATTCAAATCTGCAAAGAACTTGGCTGTGCGACTTTTAGTTTTCGCGCCACAGCTTTTCAACCTATGCAAGAAATGATAATTTATTCATATATAAAACGCAAAGTAAGGCTTCTGGAATTTTGTCATAACTCACGAAATGGTAAGAGTAAAAAAAAAGGATACATTGCAAATGATAACTTGGGATGTCCTTAATTCAAATCTGCAAAGCACTTGGATGTGCGACTTTTAGTTTTCGCGCCACAGCTTTTCAACCTATGCAAAAAATGATAATTTATTCATATATAAAACGCAAAGTAAGGCTTCTGGAATTTTGTCATAACTCACGAAATGGTAGGAGTAAAAAAAAAGGATACATTGCAAATGATAGCGTGGGATGTGCTTAATTAAAATCTGCAATGCACTTGGATGTGCGACTTTTAGTTTTCGCGCCACAGCTTTTCAACCTATGCAAAAAATGATAATTTATTCATATATAAAACGCAAAGTAAGGCTTCTGGAATTTTGTCATAAATCACGAAATTGTAGGAGTAAAAAAAAGGATACATTGCAAATGATAACTTGGGATGTGCTTAATTCAAATCTGCAAAGAACTTGGATGTGAGACTTTTAATTTTCGCGCTACAGCTTTTCAACCTATGCAAAAAATGATAATTTATTCATATATAAAACGCAAAGTAAGGCTTCTGGAATTTTGTCATAAATCACGAAATGGTAGGAGTAAAAAAAAAGGATACATTGCAAATGATAACTTGGGATGTCCTTAATTCAAATCTGCAAAGAACTTGGATGTGCGACTTTTAGTTTTCGCGCCACAGCTTTTCAACCTATGCAAAAAATGATAATTTATTCATATATAAAACGCAAAGTAAGGCTTCTGGAATTTTGTCATAACTCACGAAATGGTAGGAGTAAAAAAAAGGATACATTGCAAATGATAACTTGTGATGTCCTTAATTCAAGTCTGCAAGGAACTTGGATGTGCGACTTTTAGTTTTCGCGCCACAGCTTTTCAACCTATGCAAAAAATGATAATTTATTCATATATAAAACGCAAAGTAAGGCTTCTGGAATTTTGTCATAACTCACGAAATGGTAGGAGTAAAAAAAAAGGATACATTGCAAATGATAACTTAAAATGTCCTTAATTCAAATCTGCAAAGAACTTGGATGTATGACTTTTAGTTTTCGCGCCACAGCTTTTCAACCTATGCAAAAAATGATATTTTATTCATATATAAAACGCAAAGTAAGGCTTCTGGAATTTTGTCATAACTCACGAAATGGTAGGAGTAAAAAAAAAAGGATACATTGCAAATGATAACTTGGGATGTCCTTAATTCAAATCTGCAAAGAACTTGGATGTGCGACTTTTAATTTTCGCGCCACAGCTTTTCAACCTATGCAAAAAATGATAATTTATTCATATATAAAACGCAAAGTAAGGCTTCTGGAATTTTGTCATAACTCACGAAATGGTAGGAGTAAAAAAAAGATACATTGCAAATGATAACTTGGGATGTCCTTAATTCAAGTCTGCAAGGAACTTGGATGTGCGACTTTTAGTTTTCGCGCCACAGCTTTTCAACCTATGCAAAAAATGATAATTTATTCATATATAAAACGCAAAGTAAGGCTTCTGGAATTTTGTCATAACTCACGAAAAGGTAGGAGTAAAAAAAAAAGATACATTGCAAATGATAACTTGGGATGTTCCTAATTCAAATCTGCAAAGAACTTGGATGTGCGACTCTTAGTTTTCGCGCCACAGCTTTTCAACCTATGCAAAAAATGATAATTTATTCATATATAAAACGCAAAGTAAGGCTTCTGGAATTTTGTCATAACTCACGAAATGGTAAGAGTAAAAAAAAAGATACATTGCAAATGATAACTTGGGATGTCCTTAATTCAAATCTGCAAAGAACTTGGATGTGCGACTTTTAGTTTTCGCGCCACAGCTTTTCAACCTATGCAAAAAATGATAATTTATTCATATATAAAACGCAAAGTAAGGCTTTTGGAATTTTGTCATAACTCACGAAAAGGTAGGTGTAAAAAAAAAAGATACATTGCAAATGATAACTTGGGATGTTCTTAATTCAAATCTGCAAAGAACTTGGCTGTGCGACTTTTAGTTTTCGCGCCACAGCTTTTCAACCTATGCAAGAAATGATAATTTATTCATATATAAAACGCAAAGTAAGGCTTCTGGAATTTTGTCATAACTCACGAAATGGTAAGAGTAAAAAAAAAGGATACATTGCAAATGATAACTTGGGATGTCCTTAATTCAAATCTGCAAAGCACTTGGATGTGCGACTTTTAGTTTTCGCGCCACAGCTTTTCAACCTATGCAAAAAATGATAATTTATTCATATATAAAACGCAAAGTAAGGCTTCTGGAATTTTGTCATAACTCACGAAATGGTAGGAGTAAAAAAAAAGGATACATTGCAAATGATAGCGTGGGATGTGCTTAATTCAAATCTGCAAAGCACTTGGATGTGCGACTTTTAGTTTTCGCGCCACAGCTTTTCAACCTATGCAAAAAATGATAATTTATTCATATATAAAACGCAAAGTAAGGCTTCTGGAATTTTGTCATAAATCACGAAATTGTAGGAGTAAAAAAAAGGATACATTGCAAATGATAACTTGGGATGTGCTTAATTCAAATCTGCAAAGAACTTGGATGTGAGACTTTTAATTTTCGCGCTACAGCTTTTCAACCTATGCAAAAAATGATAATTTATTCATATATAAAACGCAAAGTAAGGCTTCTGGAATTTTGTCATAAATCACGAAATGGTAGGAGTAAAAAAAACGGATACATTGCAAATGATAACTTGGGATGTCCTTAATTCAAATCTGCAAAGAACTTGGATGTGCGACTTTTAGTTTTCGCGCCACAGCTTTTCAACCTATGCAAAAAATGATAATTTATTCATATATAAAACGCAAAGTAAGGCTTCTGGAATTTTGTCATAACTCACGAAATGGTAGGAGTAAAAAAAAAGGATACATCGCAAATGATAACTTGGGATGTCCTTAATTCAAATCTGCAAAGAACTTGGATGTGTGACTTTTAGTTTTCGCGCCACAGCTTTTCAACCTATGCAAAAAATGATAATTTATTCATATATAAAACGCAAAGTAAGGCTTCTGGAATTTTGTCATAACTCACGAAAAGGTAGGAGTAAAAAAAAAAGATACATTGCAAATGATAACTTGGGATGTTCCTAATTTAAATCTGCAAAGGACTTGGCTGTGCAACTTTTAGTTTTCGCGCCACAGCTTTTCAACCTATGCAAAAAATGATAATTTATTCATATATAAAACGCAAAGTAAGGCTTCTGGAATTTTGTCATAACTCACGAAATGGTAGGAGTAAAAAAAAAGGATACATTGCAAATAATAACTTGGGATGTCCTTAATTTAAATCTGCAAAGGACTTGGCTGTGCAACTTTTAGTTTTCGCGCCACAGCTTTTCAACCTATGCAAAAAATGATAATTTATTCATATATAAAACGCAAAGTAAGGCTTCTGGAATTTTGTCATAACTCACGAAATGGTAGGATTAAAAAAAAAGGATACATTGCAAATGATAACTTGGGATGTCCTTAATTTAAATCTGCAAAGGACTTGGCTGTGCAACTTTTAGTTTTCGCGCCACAGCTTTTCAACCTATGCAAAAAATGATAATTTATTCATATATAAAACGCAAAGTAAGGCTTCTGGAATTTTGTCATAAATCACGAAATGGTAGAAGTAAAAAAAAAGGATACATTGCAAATGATAACGTGGGATGTTCTTAATTTAAATCTGCAAAGCACTTGGCTGTGCGACTTTTAGTTTTTGCGCCACAGCTTTTCAACCTATGCAAAAAATGATAATTTATTCATATATAAAACGCAAAGTAAGGCTTCTGGAATTTTGTCATAACTCACGAAATGGTAGGAGTAAAAAAAAAAGATACAGTGGAAATGATAACTTGGGATGTCCTTAATTTAAATCTGCAAAGGACTTGGCTGTGCGACTTTTAGTTTTCGCGCCACAGCTTTTCAACCTATGCAAAAAATGATAATTTATTCATATATAAAACGCAAAGTAAGGCTTCTGGAATTTTGTCATAACTCACGAAATGGTAAGAGTAAAAAAAAAGGATACATTGCAAATGATAACTTGGGATGTCCTTAATTCAAATCTGCAAAGCACTTGGATGTGCGACTTTTAGTTTTCGCGCCACAGCTTTTCAACCTATGCAAAAAATGATAATTTATTCATATATAAAACGCAAAGTAAGGCTTCTGGAATTTTGTCATAACTCACGAAATGGTAGGAGTAAAAAAAAAGGATACATTGCAAATGATAGCGTGGGATGTGCTTAATTCAAATCTGCAAAGCACTTGGATGTGCGACTTTTAGTTTTCGCGCCACAGCTTTTCAACCTATGCAAAAAATGATAATTTATTCATATATAAAACGCAAAGTAAGGCTTCTGGAATTTTGTCATAAATCACGAAATTGTAGGAGTAAAAAAAAGGATACATTGCAAATGATAACTTGGGATGTGCTTAATTCAAATCTGCAAAGAACTTGGATGTGAGACTTTTAATTTTCGCGCTACAGCTTTTCAACCTATGCAAAAAATGATAATTTATTCATATATAAAACGCAAAGTAAGGCTTCTGGAATTTTGTCATAAATCACGAAATGGTAGGAGTAAAAAAAACGGATACATTGCAAATGATAACTTGGGATGTCCTTAATTCAAATCTGCAAAGAACTTGGATGTGCGACTTTTAGTTTTCGCGCCACAGCTTTTCAACCTATGCAAAAAATGATAATTTATTCATATATAAAACGCAAAGTAAGGCTTCTGGAATTTTGTCATAACTCACGAAATGGTAGGAGTAAAAAAAAGGATACATTGCAAATGATAACTTGGGATGTCCTTAATTCAAGTCTGCAAGGAACTTGGATGTGCGACTTTTAGTTTTCGCGCCACAGCTTTTCAACCTATGCAAAAAATGATAATTTATTCATATATAAAACGCAAAGTAAGGCTTCTGGAATTTTGTCATAACTCACGAAATGGTAGGAGTAAAAAAAAAGGATACATTGCAAATGATAACTTAAAATGTCCTTAATTCAAATCTGCAAAGAACTTGGATGTATGACTTTTAGTTTTCGCGCCACAGCTTTTCAACCTATGCAAAAAATGATATTTTATTCATATATAAAACGCAAAGTAAGGCTTCTGGAATTTTGTCATAACTCACGAAATGGTAGGAGTAAAAAAAAAAGGATACATTGCAAATGATAACTTGGGATGTCCTCAATTCAAATCTGCAAAGAACTTGGATGTGCGACTTTTAGTTTTCGCGCCACAGCTTTTCAACCTATGCAAAAAATGATAATTTATTCATATATAAAACGCAAAGTAAGGCTTCTGGAATTTTGTCATAACTCACGAAATGGTAGGAGTAAAAAAAAGATACATTGCAAATGATAACTTGGGATGTCCTTAATTCAAGTCTGCAAGGAACTTGCATGTGCGACTTTTAGTTTTCGCGCCACAGCTTTTCAACCTATGCAAAAAATGATAATTTATTCATATATAAAACGCAAAGTAAGGCTTCTGGAATTTTGTCATAACTCACGAAATGGTAGGAGTAAAAAAAAGATACATTGCAAATGATAACTTGGGATGTCCTTAATTCAAATCTGCAAAGAACTTGGATGTGCGACTTTTAGTTTTCGCGCCACAGCTTTTCAACCTATGCAAAAAATGATAATTTATTCATATATAAAACGCAAAGTAAGGCTTCTGGAATTTTGTCATAACTCACGAAATGGTAGGAGTAAAAAAAAGGATACATTGCAAATGATAACTTGGGATGTCCTTAATTCAAGTCTGCAAGGAACTTGGATGTGCGACTTTTAGTTTTCGCGCCACAGCTTTTCAACCTATGCAAAAAATGATAATTTATTCATATATAAAACGCAAAGTAAGGCTTCTGGAATTTTGTCATAACTCACGAAATGGTAGGAGTAAAAAAAAGGATACATTGCAAATGATAACTTAAAATGTCCTTAATTCAAATCTGCAAAGAACTTGGATGTATGACTTTTAGTTTTCGCGCCACAGCTTTTCAACCTATGCAAAAAATGATATTTTATTCATATATAAAACGCAAAGTAAGGCTTCTGGAATTTTGTCATAACTCACGAAATGGTAGGAGTAAAAAAAAAAGGATACATTGCAAATGATAACTTGGGATGTCCTTAATTCAAATCTGCAAAGAACTTGGATGTGCGACTTTTAGTTTTCGCGCCACAGCTTTTCAACCTATGCAAAAAATGATAATTTATTCATATATAAAACGCAAAGTAAGGCTTCTGGAATTTTGTCATAACTCACGAAATGGTAGGAGTAAAAAAAAGATACATTGCAAATGATAACTTGGGATGTCCTTAATTCAAGTCTGCAAGGAACTTGCATGTGCGACTTTTAGTTTTCGCGCCACAGCTTTTCAACCTATGCAAAAAATGATAATTTATTCATATATAAAACGCAAAGTAAGGCTTCTGGAATTTTGTCATAACTCACGAAATGGTAGGAGTAAAAAAAAAAGATACATTGCAAATGATAACTTGGGATGTCCTTAATTCAAATCTGCAAAGAACTTGGATGTATGACTTTTAGTTTTCGCGCCACAGCTTTTCAACCTATGCAAAAAATGATAATTTATTCATATATAAAACGCAAAGTAAGTCTTCTGGAATTTTGTCATAAATCACGAAATGGTAGGAGCAAAAAAAAAGATACATTGCAAATGATAACGTGGGATGTCCTCAATTCAAATCTGCAAAGAACTTGGATGTGCGACTTTTAGTTTTCGCGCCACAGCATTTCAACCTATGCAAAAAATGATAATTTATTCATATATAAAACGCAAAGTAAGGCTTCTGGAATTTTGTCATAACTCACGAAATGGTAGGAGTAAAAAAAAAGATACATTGCAAATGATAACTTGGGATGTCCTTAATTCGAATCTGCAAAGAACTTGGATGTGCGACTTTTAGTTTTCGCGCCACAGCTTTTCAACCTATGCAAAAAATGATAATTTATTCATATATAAAACGCAAAGTAAGGCTTCTGGAATTTTGTCATAACTCACGAAATAATGGGAGTAAAACAAAAAGGATACATTGCAAATGATAACTTGGGATGTCCTTAATTTAAATCTGCAAAGAATTTCGATGTGCGACTTTTAGTTTTCGCGCCACAGCTTTTCAACCTATGCAAAAAATGATAATTTATTCATATATAAAACGCAAAGTAAGGCTTCTGGAATTTTGTCATAACTCACGAAATGGTAGGTATAAAAAAAAAGATACATTGCAAATGATAACTTGGGATGTCCTTAATTCGAATCTGCAAACAACTTGGATGTGCGACTTTTAGTTTTCGCGCCACAGCTTTTCAACCTATGCAAAAAATGATAATTTATTCATATATAAAACGCAAAGTAAGGCTTCTGGAATTTTGACATAACTCACGAAATGGTAGAAGTAAAAAAAAAAGATACACCGCAAATGATAACTTGGGATGTCCTTAATTCAAGTCTGCAAGGAACTTGGATGTGCGACTTTTAGTTTTCGCGCCACAGCTTTTCAACCTATGCAAAAAATGATAATTCATTCATATATAAAACGCAAAGTAAGGCTTCTGGAATTTTGTCATAAATCACGAAATAATGGGAGTAAAACAAAAAGCATACATTGCAAATGATAACTTGGGATGTCCTTAATTTAAATCTGCAAAGAACTTCGACGTGCGACTTTTAGTTTTCGCGCCACAGCTTTTCAACCTATGCAAAAAATGATAATTTATTCATATATAAAACGCAAAGTAAGGCTTCTGGAATTTTGTCATAAATCACGAAATGGTAGGAGTAAAAAAAAGGATACATTGCAAATGATAACGTGGGATATGCTTAATTCAAATCTGCAAAGAACTTGGATGTGCGACTTTTAGTTTTCGCGCCACAGCTTTTCAACCTTTGCAAAAAATGATAATTTATTCATATATAAAACGCAAAGTAAGGCTTCTGGAATTTTGTCATAACTCACGAAATGGTAGGTATAAAAAAAAAGATACATTGCAAATGATAACTTGGGATGTCCTTAATTCGAATCTGCAAAGAACTTGGATGTGCGACTATTAGTTTTCGCGCCACAGCTTTTCAACCTATGCAAAAAATGATAATTAATTCATATATAAAACGCAAAGTAAGGCTTCTGGAATTTTGTCATAACTCACGAAATAATGAGAGTAAAACAAAAAGGATACATTGCAAATAATAACTTGGGATGTCCTTAATTTAAATCTGCAAAGAACTTCGATGTGCGACTTTTAGTTTTCGCGCCACAGCTTTTCAACCTATGCAAAAAATGATAATATATTCATATATAAAACGCAAAGTAAGGCTTCTGGAATTTTGTCATAAATCACGAAATGGTAGGAGTAAAAAAAGGATACATTGCAAATGATAACTTGGGATGTCCTTAATTTATATCTGCAAAGGACTTGGCTGTGCGACTTTTAGTTTTCGCGCCACAGCTTTTCAACCTATGCAAAAAATGATAATTTATTCATATATAAAACGCAAAGTAAGGCTTCTGGAATTTTGTCATAACTCACGAAATGGTAGGAGTAAAAAAAAAGATACATTGCAAATGATAACTTGGGATGTCCTTAATTCAAATCTGCAAAGGACTTGGCTGTGCAACTTTTAGTTTTCGCGCTACAGCTTTTCAACCTATGCAAAAAATGATAATTTATTCATATATAAAACGCAAAGTAAGGCTTCTGGAATTTTGTCATAAATCACGAAATGGTAGGAGTAAAAAAAAAGGATACATTGCAAATGATAACTTGGGATGTCCTTAATTCAAGTCTGCAAGGAACTTGGATGTATGACTTTTAGTTTTCGCGCCACAGCTTTTCAACCTATGCAAAAAATGATAATTTATTCATATATAAAACGCAAAGTAAGGCTTCTGGAATTTTGTCATAACTCACGAAATGGTAGGAGTAAAAAAAAAGGATACATTGCAAATGATAACGTGGGATGTGCTTAATTCAAATCTGCAAAGAACTTGGATGTGAGACTTTTAATTTTCGCGCTACAGCTTTTCAACCTATGCAAAAAATGATAATTTATTCATATATAAAACGCAAAGTAAGGCTTCTGGAATTTTGTCATAAATCACGAAATGGTAGGAGTAAAAAAAAAGGATACATTGCAAATGATAACTTGGGATGTCCTTAATTCAAGTCTGCAAGGAACTTGGATGTATGACTTTTAGTTTTCGCGCCACAGCTTTTCAACCTGTGCAAAAAATGATAATTTATTCATATATAAAACGCAAAGTAAGGCTTCTGGAATTTTGTCATAACTCACGAAATGGTAGGAGTATAAAAAGGATACATTGCAAATGATAACTTGGGATGTCCTTAATTCAAGTCTGCAAGGAACTTGGATGTATGACTTTTAGTTTTCGCGCCACAGCTTTTCAACCTATGCAAAAAATGATAATTTATTCATATATAAAACGCAAAGTAAGGCTTCTGGAATTTTGTCATAAATCACGAAATGGTAGGAGTAAAAAAAAAGATACATTGCAAATGATAACGTGGGATGTCCTCAATTCAAATCTGCAAAGAACTTGGATGTGCGACTTTTAGTTTTCGCGCCACAGCTTTTCAACCTATGCAAAAAATGATAATATATTCATATATAAAACGCAAAGTAAGGCTTCTGGAATTTTGTCATAACTCACGAAATGGTAAGAGTAAAAAAAAAGATACATTGCAAATGATAACTTGGGATGTCCTTAATTTAAATCTGCAAAGGACTTGGCTGTGCGACTTTTAGTTTTCGCGCCACAGCTTTTCAACCTATGCAAAAAATGATAATTTATTCATATATAAAACGCAAAGTAAGGCTTCTGGAATTTTGTCATAACTCACGAAATGGTAGGAGTAAAAAAAAAAGATACATTGCAAATGATAACTTGGGATGTCCTTAATTCAAATCTGCAAAGAACTTGGCTGTGCAACTTTTAGTTTTCGCGCCACAGCTTTTCAACCTATGCAAAAAATGATAATTTATTCATATATAAAACGCGAAGTAAGGCTTCTGCAATTTTGTCATAACTCACGAAATGGTAAGAGTAAAAAAAAAAGATACATTGCAAATGATAACTTGGGATGTGCTTAATTCAAATCTGCAAAGCACTTGGATGTGCGACTTTTAGTTTTCGCGCCACAGCTTTTCAACCTATGCAAAAAATGATAATTTATTCATATATAAAACGCAAAGTAAGGCTTCTGGAATTTTGTCATAACTCACGAAATGGTAGGAGTAAAAAAAAAAGATACATTGCAAATGATAACTTGTGATGTTCTTAATTCAAATCTGCAAAGAACTTGGATGTGCGACTCTTAGTTTTCGCGCCACAGCTTTTCAACCTATGCAAAAAATGATAATTTATTCATATATAAAACGCAAAGTAAGGCTTCTGGAATTTTGTCATAACTCACGAAATGGTAGGAGTAAAAAAAAAAGATATATTGCAAATGATAACTTGGGATGTCCTTAATTCAAATCTGCAAAGAACTTGGATGTGCGACTTTTAGTTTTCGCGCCACAGCTTTTCAACCTATGCAAAAAATGATAATTTATTCATATATAAAACGCAAAGTAAGGCTTCTGGAATTTTGTCATAACTCACGAAATGGTAGGAGTATAAAAAGGATACATTGCAAATGATAACTTGGGATGTCCTTAATTCAAGTCTGCAAGGAACTTGGATGTATGACTTTTAGTTTTCGCGCCACAGCTTTTCAACCTATGCAAAAAATGATAATTTATTCATATATAAAACGCAAAGTAAGGCTTCTGGAATTTTGTCATAAATCACGAAATGGTAGGAGTAAAAAAAAAGATACATTGCAAATGATAACGTGGGATGTCCTCAATTCAAATCTGCAAAGAACTTGGATGTGCGACTTTTAGTTTTCGCGCCACAGCTTTTCAACCTATGCAAAAAATGATAATATATTCATATATAAAACGCAAAGTAAGGCTTCTGGAATTTTGTCATAACTCACGAAATGGTAAGAGTAAAAAAAAAGATACATTGCAAATGATAACTTGGGATGTCCTTAATTTAAATCTGCAAAGGACTTGGCTGTGCGACTTTTAGTTTTCGCGCCACAGCTTTTCAACCTATGCAAAAAATGATAATTTATTCATATATAAAACGCAAAGTAAGGCTTCTGGAATTTTGTCATAACTCACGAAATGGTAGGAGTAAAAAAAAAAGATACATTGCAAATGATAACTTGGGATGTCCTTAATTCGAATCTGCAAAGAACTTCGATGTGCGACTTTTAGTTTTCGCGCCACAGCTTTTCAACCTATGCAAAAAATGATAATTTATTCATATATAAAACGCAAAGTAAGGCTTCTGGAATTTTGTCATAACTCACGAAATGGTAGGAGTAAAAAAAAAAGATACATTGCAAATGATAACTTGGGATGTCCTTAATTCAAATCTGCAAAGAACTTGGCTGTGCAACTTTTAGTTTTCGCGCCACAGCTTTTCAACCTATGCAAAAAATGATAATTTATTCATATATAAAACGCGAAGTAAGGCTTCTGGAATTTTGTCATAACTCACGAAATGGTAAGAGTAAAAAAAAAAGATACAGTGCAAATGATAACTTGGGATGTGCTTAATTCAAATCTGCAAAGCACTTGGATGTGCGACTTTTAGTTTTCGCGCCACAGCTTTTCAACCTATGCAAAAAATGATAATTTATTCATATATAAAACGCAAAGTAAGGCTTCTGGAATTTTGTCATAACTCACGAAATGGTAAGAGTAAAAAAAAAGCTACATTGCAAATGATAACTTGGGATGTCCTTAATTCAAATCTGCAAAGAACTTGGATGTGCGACTTTTAGTTTTCGCGCCACAGCTTTTCAACCTATGCAAAAAATGATAATTTATTCATATATAAAACGCAAAGTAAGGCTTCTGGAATTTTGTCATAACTCACGAAATGGTAAGAGTAAAAAAAAAGATACATTGCAAATGATAACTTGGGATGTCCTTAATTCAAATCTGCAAAGAACTTGGATGTGCGACTTTTAGTTTTCGCGCCACAGCTTTTCAACCTATGCAAAAAATGATAATTTATTCATATATAAAACGCAAAGTAAGGCTTCTGGAATTTTGTCATAACTCACGAAATGGTAGGAGTAAAAAAAAAGATACATTGCAAATAATAGCGTGGGATATGCTTAATTCAAATCTGCAAAGCACTTGGATGTGCGACTTTTAGTTTTCGCGCCACAGCTTTTCAACCTATGCAAAAAATGATAATTTATTCATATATAAAACGCAAAGTAAGGCTTCTGGAATTTTGTCATAACTCACGAAAAGGTAGGAGTAAAAAAAAAAGATACATTGCAAATGATAACTTGGGATGTCCTTAATGCAAATCTGCAAAGGACTTGGCTGTGCAACTTTTAGTTTTCGCGCCACAGCTTTTCAACCTATGCAAAAAATGATAATTTATTCATATATAAAACGCAAAGTAAGGCTTCTGGAATTTTGTCATAACTCACGAAATGGTAGGAGTAAAAAAAAAGGATACATTGCAAATGATAACTTGGGATGTCCTTAATTCAAATCTGCAAAGAACTTGGCTGTGCAACTTTTAGTTTTCGCGCCACATCTTTTCAACCTATGCAAAAAATGATAATTTATTCATATATAAAACGCAAAGTAAGGCTTTTGGAATTTTGTCATAACTCACGAAAAGGTAGGAGTAAAAAAAAAAGATACATTGCAAATGATAACTTGGGATGTTCTTAATTCAAATCTGCAAAGAACTTGGCTGTGCGACTTTTAGTTTTCGCGCCACAGCTTTTCATCCTATGCAAAAAATGATAATTTATTCATATATAAAACGCGAAGTAAGGCTTCTGGAATTTTGTCATAACTCACGAAATGGTAAGAGTAAAAAAAAAAGATACATTGCAAATGATAACTTGGGATGTGCTTAATTCAAATCTGCAAAGCACTTGGATGTGCGACTTTTAGTTTTCGCGCCACAGCTTTTCAACCTATGCAAAAAATGATAATTTATTCATATATAAAACGCAAAGTAAGGCTTCTGGAATTTTGTCATAACTCACGAAATGGTAGGAGTAAAAAAAAAAGATACATTGCAAATGATAACTTGGGATGTCCTTAATTCAAATCTGCAAAGAACTTGGCTGTGCAACTTTTAGTTTTCGCGCCACAGCTTTTCAACCTATGCAAAAAATGATAATTTATTCATATATAAAACGCGAAGTAAGGCTTCTGGAATTTTGTCATAACTCACGAAATGGTAAGAGTAAAAAAAAAAGATACATTGCAAATGATAACTTGGGATGTGCTTAATTCAAATCTGCAAAGCACTTGGATGTGCGACTTTTAGTTTTCGCGCCACAGCTTTTCAACCTATGCAAAAAATGATAATTTATTCATATATAAAACGCAAAGTAAGGCTTCTGGAATTTTGTCATAACTCACGAAATGGTAAGAGTAAAAAAAAAGCTACATTGCAAATGATAACTTGGGATGTCCTTAATTCAAATCTGCAAAGAACTTGGATGTGCGACTTTTAGTTTTCGCGCCACAGCTTTTCAACCTATGCAAAAAATGATAATTTATTCATATATAAAACGCAAAGTAAGGCTTCTGGAATTTTGTCATAACTCACGAAATGGTAAGAGTAAAAAAAAGATACATTGCAAATGATAACTTGGGATGTCCTTAATTCAAATCTGCAAAGAACTTGGATGTGCGACTTTTAGTTTTCGCGCCACAGCTTTTCAACCTATGCAAAAAATGATAATTTATTCATATATAAAACGCAAAGTAAGGCTTCTGGAATTTTGTCATAACTCACGAAATGGTAGGAGTAAAAAAAAAGATACATTGCAAATAATAGCGTGGGATATGCTTAATTCAAATCTGCAAAGCACTTGGATGTGCGACTTTTAGTTTTCGCGCCACAGCTTTTCAACCTATGCAAAAAATGATAATTTATTCATATATAAAACGCAAAGTAAGGCTTCTGGAATTTTGTCATAACTCACGAAAAGGTAGGAGTAAAAAAAAAAGATACATTGCAAATGATAACTTGGGATGTCCTTAATTCAAATCTGCAAAGGACTTGGCTGTGCAACTTTTAGTTTTCGCGCCACAGCTTTTCAACCTATGCAAAAAATGATAATTTATTCATATATAAAACGCAAAGTAAGGCTTCTGGAATTTTGTCATAACTCACGAAATGGTAGGAGTAAAAAAAAAAGATACATTGCAAATGATAACTTGTGATGTTCTTAATTCAAATCTGCAAAGAACTTGGATGTGCGACTCTTAGTTTTCGCGCCACAGCTTTTCAACCTATGCAAAAAATGATAATATATTCATATATAAAACGCAAAGTAAGGCTTCTGGAATTTTGTCATAACTCACGAAATGGTAAGAGTAAAAAAAAAGATACATTGCAAATGATAACTTGGGATGTCCTTAATTCAAATCTGCAAAGAACTTGGATGTGCGACTTTTAGTTTTCGCGCCACAGCTTTTCAACCTATGCAAAAAATGATAATTTATTCATATATAAAACGCAAAGTAAGGCTTCTGGAATTTTGTCATAACTCACGAAATGGTAGGAGTAAAAAAAAGGATACATTGCAACTGATAGCGTGGGATGTGCTTAATTCAAATCTGCAAAGCACTTGGATGTGCGACTTTTAGTTTTCGCGCCACATCTTTTCAACCTATGCAAAAAATGATAATTTATTCATATATAAAACGCAAAGTAAGGCTTCTGGAATTTTGTCATAACTCACGAAATGGTAGGAGTAAAAAAAAAGGATACATTGCAAATGATAACTTGGGATGTCCTTAATTCAAATCTGCAAAGAACTTGGATGTGCGACTTTTAGTTTTCGCGCCACAGCTTTTCAACCTATGCAAAAAATGATAATTTATTCATATATAAAACGCAAAGTAAGGCTTCTGGAATTTTGTCATAACTCACGAAATGGTAGGAGTAAAAAAAAAAGGATACATTGCAAATGATAGCGTGGGATGTGCTTAATTCAAATCTGCAAAGCACTTGGATGTGCGACTTTTAGTTTTCGCGCCACAGCTTTTCAACCTATGCAAAAAATGATAATATATTCATATATAAAACGCAAAGTAAGGCTTCTGGAATTTTGTCATAAATCACGAAATGGTAGGAGTAAAAAAAAAGAATACATTGCAAATGATAACTTGGGATGTCCTTAATTTAAATCTGCAAAGGACTTGGCTGTGCGACTTTTAGTTTTCGCGCCACAGCTTTTCAACCTATGCAAAAAATGATAATTTATTCATATATAAAACGCAAAGTAAGGCTTCTGGAATTTTGTCATAACTCACGAAATGGTAGGAGTAAAAAAAAAAGATACATTGCAAATGATAACTTGGGATGTCCTTAATTCAAATCTGCAAAGGACTTGGCTGTGCAACTTTTAGTTTTCGCGCCACAGCTTTTCAACCTATGCAAAAAATGATAATTTATTCATATATAAAACGCAAAGTAAGGCTTCTGGAATTTTGTCATAACTCACGAAATGGTAGGAGTAAAAAAAAAGGATACATTGCAAATGATAACTTGGGATGTCCTTAATTTAAATCTGCAAAGGACTTGGCTGTGCGACTTTTAGTTTTCGCGCCACAGCTTTTCAACCTATGCAAAAAATGATAATTTATTCATATATAAAACGCAAAGTAAGGCTTCTGGAATTTTGTCATAACTCACGAAATGGTAGGAGTAAAAAAAAAGGTACATTGCAACTGATAGCGTGGGATGTGCTTAATTCAAATCTGCAAAGCACTTGGATGTGCGACTTTTAGTTTTCGCGCCACATCTTTTCAACCTATGCAAAAAATGATAATTTATTCATATATAAAACGCAAAGTAAGGCTTCTGGAATTTTGTCATAACTCACGAAATGGTAGGAGGAAAAAAAAAGGATACATTGCAAATGATAACTTGGGATGTCCTTAATTTAAATCTGCAAAGGACTTGGCTGTGCAACTTTTAGTTTTCGCGCCACAGCTTTTCAACCTATGCAAAAAATGATAATTTATTCATATATAAAACGCAAAGTAAGGCTTCTGGAATTTTGTCATACCTCACGAAATGGTAGGAGTAAAAAAAAGGATACATTGCAAATGATAAATTGGGATGTCCTTAATTCAAATCTGCAAAGCACTTGGATGTGCGACTTTTAGTTTTTGCGCCACAGCTTTTCAACCTATGCAAAAAATAATAATTTATTCATATATAAAACGCAAAGTAAGGCTTCTGGAATTTTGTCATAACTCACGAAATGGTAGGAGTAAAAAAAAGGATACATTGCAAATGATAACGTGGGATGTCCTTAATTCAAATCTGCAAAGCACTTGGATGTGTGACTTTTAGTTTTCGCGCCACAGCTTTTCAACCTATGCAAAAAATGATAATTTATTCATATATAAAACGCAAAGTAAGGCTTCTGGAATTTTGTCATAACTCACGAAATGGTAGGAGTAAAAAAAAAAGATACATTGCAAATGATAACTTGGGATGTCCTTAATTCAAATCTGCAAAGGACTTGGCTATGCGACTTTTAGTTTTCGCGCCACAGCTTTTCAACCTATGCAAAAAATGATAATTTATTCATATATAAAACGCAAAGTAAGGCTTCTGGAATTTTGTCATAACTCACGAAATGGTAGGAGGAAAAAAAAAGGATACATTGCAAATGATAACTTGGGATGTCCTTAATTTAAATCTGCAAAGGACTTGGCTGTGCAACTTTTAGTTTTCGCGCCACAGCTTTTCAACCTATGCAAAAAATGATAATTTATTCATATATAAAACGCAAAGTAAGGCTTCTGGAATTTTGTCATAACTCACGAAATGGTAGGAGGAAAAAAAAAGGATACAATGCAAATGATAACTTGGGATGTCCTTAATTTAAATCTGCAAAGGACTTAGATGTGTGACTTTTAGTTTTCGCGCCACAGCTTTTCAACCTATGCAAAAAATGATAATTTATTCATATATAAAACGCAAAGTAAGGCTTCTGGAATTTTGTCATAACTCACGAAATGGTAGGAGTAAAAAAAAAGCATACATTGCAAATGATAACTTGGGATGTCCTTAATTTAAATCTGCAAAGGACTTGGCTGTGCAACTTTTAGTTTTCGCGCCACAGCTTTTCAACCAATGCAAAAAATGATAATTTATTCATATATAAAACGCAAAGTAAGGCTTCTGGAATTTTGTCATAACTCACGAAATGGTAGGAGGAAAAAAAAAAGGATACATTGCAAATGATAACTTGGGATGTCCTTAATTTAAATCTGCAAAGGACTTGGCTGTGCAACTCTTAGTTTTCGCGCCACAGCTTTTCAACCAATGCAAAAAATGATAATTTATTCATATATAAAACGCAAAGTAAGGCTTCTGGAATTTTGTCATAACTCACGAAATGGTAGGAGGAAAAAAAAAGGATACATTGCAAATGATAACTTGGGATGTCCTTAATTTAAATCTGCAAAGGACTTGGCTGTGCAACTTTTAGTTTTCGCGCCACAGCTTTTCAACCTATGCAAAAAATGATAATTTATTCATATATAAAACGCAAAGTAAGGCTTCTGGAATTTTGTCATACCTCACGAAATGGTAGGAGTAAAAAAAAGAATACATTGCAAATGATAAATTGGGATGTCCTTAATTCAAATCTGCAAAGCACTTGGATGTGCGACTTTTAGTTTTTGCGCCACAGCTTTTCAACCTATGCAAAAAATAATAATTTATTCATATATAAAACGCAAAGTAAGGCTTCTGGAATTTTGTCATAACTCACGAAATGGTAGGAGTAAAAAAAAGGATACATTGCAAATGATAACGTGGGATGTCCTTAATTCAAATATGCAAAGCACTTGGATGTGTGACTTTTAGTTTTCGCGCCACAGCTTTTCAACCTATGCAAAAAATGATAATTTATTCATATATAAAACGCAAAGTAAGGCTTCTGGAATTTTGTCATAACTCACGAAATGGTAAGAGTAAAAAAAAAAGATACATTGCAAATGATAACTTGGGATGTCCTTAATTTAATTCTGCAAAGCACTTGGATGTGCGACTTCTAGTTTTCGCGCCACAGCTTTTCAACCTATGCAAAAAATGATAATTTATTCATATATAAAACGCAAAGTAAGGCTTCTGGAATTTTGTCATAACTCACGAAATGGTAGGAGTAAAAAAAAAGGATACATTGCAAATGATAACGTGGGATGTCCTTAATTCAAATCTGCAAAGGACTTGGCTGTGCAACTTTTAGTTTTCGCGCCACAGCTTTTCAACCTATGCAAAAAATGATAATTTATTCATATATAAAACGCAAAGTAAGGCTTCTGGAATTTTGTCATAACTCACGAAATGGTAGAAGTAAAAAAAAAATACATTGCAAATGATAAATTGGGATGTCCTTAATTCAAATCTGCAAAGCACTTGGATGTGCGACTTTTAGTTTTTGCGCCACAGCTTTTCAACCTATGCAAAAAATGATAATTTATTCATATATAAAACGCAAAGTAAGGCTTCTGGAGTTTTGTCATAATTCACGAAATGGTAGGAGGAAAAAAAAAGGATACATTGCAAATGATAACTTGGGATGTCCTTAATTTAAATCTGCAAAGGACTTGGCTGTGCAATTTTTAGTTTACGCGCCACAGCTTTTCAACCTATGCAAAAAATGATAATTTATTCATATATAAAACGCAAAGTAAGGCTTCTGGAATTTTGTCATAACTCACGAAATGGTAGGAGTAAAAAAAAAGGATACATTGCAAATGATAACTTGGGATGTCCTTAATTTAAATCTGCAAAGGACTTGGCTGTGCAACTTTTAGTTTTCGCGCCACAGCTTTTCAACCTATGCAAAAAATGATAATTTATTCATATATAAAACGCAAAGTAAGGCTTCTGGAATTTTGTCATAACTCACGAAATGGTAGGAGTAAAAAAAAAGGATACATTGCAAATGATAACTTGGGATGTCCTTAATTCAAATCTGCAAAGGACTTGGCTGTGCAACTTTTAGTTTTCGCGCCACAGCTTTTCAACCTATGCAAAAAATGATAATTTATTCATATATAAAACGCAAAGTAAGGCTTCTGGAATTTTGTCATAAATCACGAAATGGTAGGAGTAAAAAAAAAGGATACATTGCAAATGATAACTTGAGATGTCCTTAATTCAAATCTGCAAAGGACTTGGCTGTGCAACTTTTAGTTTTCGCGCCACAGCTTTTCAACCTATGCAAAAAATGATAATTTATTCATATATAAAACGCAAAGTAAGGCTTCTGGAATTTTGTCATAACTCACGAAATGGTAGGAGTAAAAAAAAAGAATACATTGCAAATGATAACTTGGGATGTCCTTAATTTAAATCTGCAAAGGACTTGGCTGTGCGACTTTTAGTTTTCGCGCCACAGCTTTTCAACCTATGCAAAAAATGATAATTTATTCATATATAAAACGCAAAGTAAGGCTTCTGGAATTTTGTCATAACTCACGAAATGGTAGGAGTAAAAAAGAAGATACATTGCAAATGATAACTTGGGATGTCCTTAATTCGAATCTGCAAAGAACTTGGATGTGCAACTTTTAGTTTTCGCGCCACAGCTTTTCAACCTATGCAAAAAATGATAATTTATTCATATATAAAACGCAAAGTAAGGCTTCTGGAATTTTGTCATAACTCACGAAATGGTAGAAGTAAAAAAAAGGATACATTGCAAATGATAACTTGGGATGTCCTTAATTTAAATCTGCAAAGGACTTGGATGTGTGAATTTTAGTTTTCGCGCCACAGCTTTTCAACCTATGCAAAAAATGATATTTTATTCATATATAAAACGCAAAGTAAGGCTTCTGGAATTTTGTCATAACTCACGAAATGGTAGGAGTAAAAAAAAAAGATACAGTGCAAATGATAACTTGGGATGTCCTTAATTTAAATCTGCAAAGGACTTGGCTGTGCGACTTTTAGTTTTCGCGCCACAGCTTTTCAACCTATGCAAAAAATGATAATTTATTCATATATAAAACGCAAAGTAAGGCTTCTGGAATTTTGTCATAACTCACGAAATGGTAGGAGTAAAAAAAAAGGATACATTGCAAATGATAACTTGGGATGTCCTTAATTTAAATCTGCAAAGGACTTGGCTGTGCGACTTTTAGTTTTCGCGCCACAGCTTTTCAACCTATGCAAAAAATGATAATTTATTCATATATAAAACGCAAAGTAAGGCTTCTGGAATTTTGTCATAAATCACGAAATGGTAGGAGTAAAAAAAAGGATACATTGCAAATGATAACTTGAGATGTCCTTAATTCAAATCTGCAAAGGACTTGGCTGTGCAACTTTTAGTTTTCGCGCCACAGCTTTTCAACCTATGCAAAAAATGATAATTTATTCATATATAAAACGCAAAGTAAGGCTTCTGGAATTTTGTCATAACTCACGAAATGGTAGGAGTAAAAAAAAAGGATACATTGCAAATGATAACTTGGGATGTCCTTAATTTAAATCTGCAAAGGACTTGGCTGTGCGACTTTTAGTTTTCGCGCCACAGCTTTTCAACCTATGCAAAAAATGATAATTTATTCATATATAAAACGCAAAGTAAGGCTTCTGGAATTTTGTCATAACTCACGAAATGGTAGGAGTAAAAAAGAAGATACATTGCAAATGATAACGTGGGATGTGCTTAATTCAAATCTGCAAAGCACTTGGATGTGCGACTTTTAGTTTTCGCGCCACAGCTTTTCAACCTATGCAAAAAATGATAATTTATTCATATATAAAACGCAAAGTAAGGCTTCTGGAATTTTGTCATAACTCACGAAATGGTAGAAGTAAAAAAAAAGGATACATTGCAAATGATAACTTGGGATGTCCTTAATTTAAATCTGCAAAGGACTTGGATGTGTGAATTTTAGTTTTCGCGCCACAGCTTTTCAACCTATGCAAAAAATGATAATTTATTCATATATAAAACGCAAAGTAAGGCTTCTGGAATTTTGTCATAACTCACGAAATGGTAGGAGTAAAAAAAAAAGATACAGTGCAAATGATAACTTGGGATGTCCTTAATTTAAATCTGCAAAGGACTTGGCTGTGCGACTTTTAGTTTTCGCGCCACAGCTTTTCAACCTATGCAAAAAATGATAATTTATTCATATATAAAACGCAAAGTAAGGCTTCTGGAATTTTGTCATAACTCACGAAATGGTAGGAGTAAAAAAAAAGGACACATTGCAAATGATAACTTGGGATGTCCTTAATTTAAATCTGCAAAGGACTTGGCTGTGCGACTTTTAGTTTTCGCGCCACAGCTTTTCAACCTATGCAAAAAATGATAATTTATTCATATATAAAACGCAAAGTAAGGCTTCTGGAATTTTGTCATAACTCACGAAATGGTAGGAGTAAAAAAAAAGGATACATCGCAAATGATAACTTGGGATGTCCTTAATTCAAATCTGCAAAGAACTTGGATGTGTGACTTTTAGTTTTCGCGCCACAGCTTTTCAACCTATGCAAAAAATGATAATTTATTCATATATAAAACGCAAAGTAAGGCTTCTGGAATTTTGTCATAAATCACGAAATGGTAGGAGTAAAAAAAAAAGATACATTGCAGATGATAACTTGGGATGTCCTTAATTTAAATCTGCAAAGGACTTGGCTGTGCAACTTTTAGTTTTCGCGCCACAGCTTTTCAACCTATGCAAAAAATGATAATTTATTCATATATAAAACGCAAAGTAAGGCTTCTGGAATTTTGTCATAACTCACGAAATGGTAGGAGTAAAAAAAAGGATACATTGCAAATGATAACTTGGGATGTCCTTAATTTAAATCTGCAAAGGACTTGGCTGTGCAACTTTTAGTTTTCGCGCCACAGCTTTTCAACCTATGCAAAAAATGATAATTTATTCATATATAAAACGCAAAGTAAGGCTTCTGGAATTTTGTCATAACTCACGAAATGGTAGGATTAAAAAAAAAGGATACATTGCAAATGATAACTTGGGATGTCCTTAATTCAAATCTGCAAAGGACTTGGCTGTGCAACTTTTAGTTTTCGCGCCACAGCTTTTCAACCTATGCAAAAAATGATAATTTATTCATATATAAAACGCAAAGTAAGGCTTCTGGAATTTTGTCATAACTCACGAAATGGTAGGATTAAAAAAAAAGGATACATTGCAAATGATAACTTGGGATGTCCTTAATTTAAATCTGCAAAGGACTTGGCTGTGCAACTTTTAGTTTTCGCGCCACAGCTTTTCAACCTATGCAAAAAATGATAATTTATTCATATATAAAACGCAAAGTAAGGCTTCTGGAATTTTGTCATAAATCACGAAATGGTAAAAGTAAAAAAAAAGGATACATTGCAAATGATAACGTGGGATGTTCTTAATTTAAATCTGCAAAGCACTTGGCTGTGCGACTTTTAGTTTTTGCGCCACAGCTTTTCAACCTATGCAAAAAATGATAATTTATTCATATATAAAACGCAAAGTAAGGCTTCTGGAATTTTGTCATAACTCACGAAATGGTAGGAGTAAAAAAAAAGGATACATCGCAAATGATAACTTGGGATGTCCTTAATTCAAATCTGCAAAGAACTTGGATGTGTGACTTTTAGTTTTCGCGCCACAGCTTTTCAACCTATGCAAAAAATGATAATTTATTCATATATAAAACGCAAAGTAAGGCTTCTGGAATTTTGTCATAAATCACGAAATGGTAGGAGTAAAAAAAAAAGATACATTGCAAATGATAACTTGGGATGTCCTTAATTTAAATCTGCAAAGGACTTGGCTGTGCAACTTTTAGTTTTCGCGCCACAGCTTTTCAACCTATGCAAAAAATGATAATTTATTCATATATAAAACGCAAAGTAAGGCTTCTGGAATTTTGTCATAACTCACGAAATGGTAGGAGTAAAAAAAAAGGATACATTGCAAATAATAACTTGGGATGTCCTTAATTTAAATCTGCAAAGGACTTGGCTGTGCAACTTTTAGTTTTCGCGCCACAGCTTTTCAACCTATGCAAAAAATGATAATTTATTCATATATAAAACGCAAAGTAAGGCTTCTGGAATTTTGTCATAACTCACGAAATGGTAGGATTAAAAAAAAAGGATACATTGCAAATGATAACTTGGGATGTCCTTAATTTAAATCTGCAAAGGACTTGGCTGTGCAACTTTTAGTTTTCGCGCCACAGCTTTTCAACCTATGCAAAAAATGATAATTTATTCATATATAAAACGCAAAGTAAGGCTTCTGGAATTTTGTCATAAATCACGAAATGGTAGAAGTAAAAAAAAAGGATACATTGCAAATGATAACGTGGGATGTTCTTAATTTAAATCTGCAAAGCACTTGGCTGTGCGACTTTTAGTTTTTGCGCCACAGCTTTTCAACCTATGCAAAAAATGATAATTTATTCATATATAAAACGCAAAGTAAGGCTTCTGGAATTTTGTCATAACTCACGAAATGGTAGGAGTAAAAAAAAAAGATACAGTGGAAATGATAACTTGGGATGTCCTTAATTTAAATCTGCAAAGGACTTGGCTGTGCGACTTTTAGTTTTCGCGCCACAGCTTTTCAACCTATGCAAAAAATGATAATTTATTCATATATAAAACGCAAAGTAAGGCTTCTGGAATTTTGTCATAACTCACGAAATGGTAGGAGTAAAAAAAAAGGATACATTGCAAATGATAACTTGGGATGTCCTTAATTTAAATCTGCAAAGGACTTGGCTGTGCGACTTTTAGTTTTCGCGCCACAGCTTTTCAACCTATGCAAAAAATGATAATTTATTCATATATAAAACGCAAAGTAAGGCTTCTGGAATTTTGTCATAACTCACGAAATGGTAGGAGTAAAAAAAAAGGATACATCGCAAATGATAACTTGGGATGTCCTTAATTCAAATCTGCAAAGAACTTGGATGTGTGACTTTTAGTTTTCGCGCCACAGCTTTTCAACCTATGCAAAAAATGATAATTTATTCATATATAAAACGCAAAGTAAGGCTTCTGGAATTTTGTCATAAATCACGAAATGGTAAAAGTAAAAAAAAAGGACACATTGCAAATGATAACGTGGGATGTCCTTAATTCAAATCTGCAAAGAACTTGGATGTGTGACTTTTAGTTCTCGCGCCACAGCTTTTCAACCTATGCAAAAAATGATAATTTATTCATATATAAAACGCAAAGTAAGGCTTCTGGAATTTTGTCATAAATCACGAAATGGTAGGAGTAAAAAAAAAAGATACATTGCAAATGATAACTTGGGATGTCCTTAATTTAAATCTGCAAAGGACTTGGCTGTGCAACTTTTAGTTTTCGCGCCACAGCTTTTCAACCTATGCAAAAAATGATAATTTATTCATATATAAAACGCAAAGTAAGGCTTCTGGAATTTTGTCATAACTCACGAAATGGTAGGAGTAAAAAAAAAGGATACATTGCAAATGATAACTTGGGATGTCCTTAATTTAAATCTGCAAAGGACTTGGCTGTGCAACTTTTAGTTTTCGCGCCACAGCTTTTCAACCTATGCAAAAAATGATAATTTATTCATATATAAAACGCAAAGTAAGGCTTCTGGAATTTTGTCATAACTCACGAAATGGTAGGATTAAAAAAAAAGGATACATTGCAAATGATAACTTGGGATGTCCTTAATTTAAATCTGCAAAGGACTTGGCTGTGCAACTTTTAGTTTTCGCGCCACAGCTTTTCAACCTATGCAAAAAATGATAATTTATGCATATATAAAACGCAAAGTAAGGCTTCTGGAATTTTGTCATAAATCACGAAATGGTAGAAGTAAAAAAAAAGGATACATTGCAAATGATAACGTGGGATGTTCTTAATTTAAATCTGCAAAGCACTTGGCTGTGCGACTTTTAGTTTTTGCGCCACAGCTTTTCAACCTATGCAAAAAATGATAATTTATTCATATATAAAACGCAAAGTAAGGCTTCTGGAATTTTGTCATAACTCACGAAATGGTAGGAGTAAAAAAAAAAGATACAGTGGAAATGATAACTTGGGATGTCCTTAATTTAAATCTGCAAAGGACTTGGCTGTGCGACTTTTAGTTTTCGCGCCACAGCTTTTCAACCTATGCAAAAAATGATAATTTATTCATATATAAAACGCAAAGTAAGGCTTCTGGAATTTTGTCATAACTCACGAAATGGTAGGAGTCAAAAAAAAGGATACATTGCAAATGATAACTTGGGATGTCCTTAATTAAAATCTGCAAAGGACTTGGCTGTGCGACTTTTAGTTTTCGCGCCACAGCTTTTCAACCTATGCAAAAAATGATAATTTATTCATATATAAAACGCAAAGTAAGGCTTCTGGAATTTTGTCATAACTCACGAAATGGTAGGAGTAAAAAAAAAGGATACATCGCAAATGATAACTTGGGATGTCCTTAATTCAAATCTGCAAAGCACTTGGATGTGCGACTTTTAGTTTTCGCGCCACAGCTTTTCAACCTATGCAAAAAATGATAATTTATTCATATATAAAACGCAAAGTAAGGCTTCTGGAATTTTGTCATAAATCACGAAATGGTGGGAGTAAAAAAAAAGGACACATAGCAAATGATAACTTGGGATGTCCTTAATTCAAATCTGCAAAGAACTTGGATGTGTGACTTTTAGTTTTCGCGCCACAGCTTTTCAACCTATGCAAAAAATGATAATTTATTCATATATAAAACGCAAAGTAAGGCTTCTGGAATTTTGTCATAACTCACGAAATGGTAGGAGTAACAAAAAAAAGATACATTGCAAATGATAACTTGGGATGTCCTTAATTCAAATCTGCAAAGAATTTGGATGTGCAACTTTTAGTTTTCGCGCCACCGCTTTTCAACCTATGCAAAAAATGATAATTTATTCATATATAAAACGCAAAGTAAGGCTTCTGGAATTTTGTCATAACTCACGAAATGGTAGGAGTAAAAAAGAAGATACATTGCAAATGATAACTTGGGATGTCCTTAATTCGAATCTGCAAAGAACTTGGATGTGCAACTTTTAGTTTTCGCGCCACAGCTTTTCAACCTATGCAAAAAATGATAATTTATTCATATATAAAACGCAAAGTAAGGCTTCTGGAATTTTGTCATAACTCACGAAATGGTAGAAGTAAAAAAAAGGATACATTGCAAATGATAACTTGGGATGTCCTTAATTTAAATCTGCAAAGGACTTGGATGTGTGAATTTTAGTTTTCGCGCCACAGCTTTTCAACCTATGCAAAAAATGATAATTTATTCATATATAAAACGCAAAGTAAGGCTTCTGGAATTTTGTCATAACTCACGAAATGGTAGGAGTAAAAAAAAAAGATACAGTGCAAATGATAACTTGGGATGTCCTTAATTTAAATCTGCAAAGGACTTGGCTGTGCGACTTTTAGTTTTCGCGCCACAGCTTTTCAACCTATGCAAAAAATGATAATTTATTCATATATAAAACGCAAAGTAAGGCTTCTGGAATTTTGTCATAACTCACGAAATGGTAGGAGTAAAAAAAAAGGACACATTGCAAATGATAACTTGGGATGTCCTTAATTTAAATCTGCAAAGGACTTGGCTGTGCGACTTTTAGTTTTCGCGCCACAGCTTTTCAACCTATGCAAAAAATGATAATTTATTCATATATAAAACGCAAAGTAAGGCTTCTGGAATTTTGTCATAAATCACGAAATGGTAGGAGTAAAAAAAAAGGATACATTGCAAATGATAACTTGAGATGTCCTTAATTCAAATCTGCAAAGGACTTGGCTGTGCAACTTTTAGTTTTCGCGCCACAGCTTTTCAACCTATGCAAAAAATGATAATTTATTCATATATAAAACGCAAAGTAAGGCTTCTGGAATTTTGTCATAACTCACGAAATGGTAGGAGTAAAAAAAAAGGATACATTGCAAATGATAACTTGGGATGTCCTTAATTTAAATCTGCAAAGGACTTGGCTGTGCGACTTTTAGTTTTCGCGCCACAGCTTTTCAACCTATGCAAAAAATGATAATTTATTCATATATAAAACGCAAAGTAAGGCTTCTGGAATTTTGTCATAACTCACGAAATGGTAGGAGTAAAAAAGAAGATACATTGCAAATGATAACGTGGGATGTGCTTAATTCAAATCTGCAAAGCACTTGGATGTGCGACTTTTAGTTTTCGCGCCACAGCTTTTCAACCTATGCAAAAAATGATAATTTATTCATATATAAAACGCAAAGTAAGGCTTCTGGAATTTTGTCATAACTCACGAAATGGTAGAAGTAAAAAAAAAGGATACATTGCAAATGATAACTTGGGATGTCCTTAATTTAAATCTGCAAAGGACTTGGATGTGTGAATTTTAGTTTTCGCGCCACAGCTTTTCAACCTATGCAAAAAATGATAATTTATTCATATATAAAACGCAAAGTAAGGCTTCTGGAATTTTGTCATAACTCACGAAATGGTAGGAGTAAAAAAAAAAGATACAGTGCAAATGATAACTTGGGATGTCCTTAATTTAAATCTGCAAAGGACTTGGCTGTGCGACTTTTAGTTTTCGCGCCACAGCTTTTCAACCTATGCAAAAAATGATAATTTATTCATATATAAAACGCAAAGTAAGGCTTCTGGAATTTTGTCATAACTCACGAAATGGTAGGAGTAAAAAAAAAGGACACATTGCAAATGATAACTTGGGATGTCCTTAATTTAAATCTGCAAAGGACTTGGCTGTGCGACTTTTAGTTTTCGCGCCACAGCTTTTCAACCTATGCAAAAAATGATAATTTATTCATATATAAAACGCAAAGTAAGGCTTCTGGAATTTTGTCATAACTCACGAAATAATAGGAGTAAAAAAAAAGGATACATCGCAAATGATAACTTGGGATGTCCTTAATTCAAATCTGCAAAGAACTTGGATGTGTGACTTTTAGTTTTCGCGCCACAGCTTTTCAACCTATGCAAAAAATGATAATTTATTCATATATAAAACGCAAAGTAAGGCTTCTGGAATTTTGTCATAAATCACGAAATGGTAGGAGTGAAAAAAAAGGATACATTGCAGATGATAACTTGGGATGTCCTTAATTTAAATCTGCAAAGGACTTGGCTGTGCAACTTTTAGTTTTCGCGCCACAGCTTTTCAACCTATGCAAAAAATGATAATTTATTCATATATAAAGCGCAAAGTAAGGCTTCTGGAATTTTGTCATAACTCACGAAATGGTAGGAGTAAAAAAAAGGATACATTGCAAATGATAACTTGGGATGTCCTTAATTTAAATCTGCAAAGGACTTGGCTGTGCAACTTTTAGTTTTCGCGCCACAGCTTTTCAACCTATGCAAAAAATGATAATTTATTCATATATAAAACGCAAAGTAAGGCTTCTGGAATTTTGTCATAACTCACGAAATGGTAGGATTAAAAAAAAAGGATACATTGCAAATGATAACTTGGGATGTCCTTAATTCAAATCTGCAAAGGACTTGGCTGTGCAACTTTTAGTTTTCGCGCCACAGCTTTTCAACCTATGCAAAAAATGATAATTTATTCATATATAAAACGCAAAGTAAGGCTTCGGGAATTTTGTCATAGCTCACGAAATGGTAGGAGAAAAAAAAAGATACATTGCAAATGATAACTTGGGATGTCCTTAATTCGAATCTGCAAAGGACTTGGCTGTGCGACTTTTAGTTTTCGCGCCACAGCTTTTCAACCTATGCAAAAAATGATAATTTATTCATATATAAAACGCAAAGTAAGGCTTCTGGAATTTTGTCATAACTCACGAAATGGTAGGATTAAAAAAAAAGGATACATTGCAAATGATAACTTGGGATGTCCTTAATTTAAATCTGCAAAGGACTTGGCTGTGCAACTTTTAGTTTTCGCGCCACAGCTTTTCAACCTATGCAAAAAATGATAATTTATTCATATATAAAACGCAAAGTAAGGCTTCTGGAATTTTGTCATAACTCACGAAATGGTAGGAGTAAAAAAAAAGGATACATTGCAAATGATAACTTGGGATGTCCTTAATTTAAATCTGCAAAGCACTTGGCTGTGCGACTTTTAGTTTTTGCGCCACAGCTTTTCAACCTATGCAAAAAATGATAATTTATTCATATATAAAACGCAAAGTAAGGCTTCTGGAATTTTGTCATAACTCACGAAATGGTAGGAGTAAAAAAAAAGGATACATCGCAAATGATAACTTGGGATGTCCTTAATTCAAATCTGCAAAGAACTTGGATGTGTGACTTTTAGTTTTCGCGCCACAGCTTTTCAACCTATGCAAAAAATGATAATTTATTCATATATAAAACGCAAAGTAAGGCCTCTGGAATTTTGTCATAAATCACGAAATGGTAAGAGTAAAAAAAAAAGATACATTGCAAATGATAACTTGGGATGTCCTTAATTTAAATCTGCAAAGGACTTGGCTGTGCAACTTTTAGTTTTCGCGCCACAGCTTTTCAACCTATGCAAAAAATGATAATTTATTCATATATAAAACGCAAAGTAAGGCTTCTGGAATTTTGTCATAACTCACGAAATGGTAGGAGTAAAAAAAAAGGATACATTGCAAATGATAACTTGGGATGTCCTTAATTTAAATCTGCAAAGGACTTGGCTGTGCAACTTTTAGTTTTCGCGCCACAGCTTTTCAACCTATGCAAAAAATGATAATTTATTCATATATAAAACGCAAAGTAAGGCTTCTGGAATTTTGTCATAACTCACGAAATGGTAGGATTAAAAAAAAAGGATACATTGCAAATGATAACTTGGGATGTCCTTAATTTAAATCTGCAAAGGACTTGGCTGTGCAACTTTTAGTTTTCGCGCCACAGCTTTTCAACCTATGCAAAAAATGATAATTTATTCATATATAAAACGCAAAGTAAGGCTTCTGGAATTTTGTCATAAATCACGAAATGGTAGAAGTAAAAAAAAAGGATACATTGCAAATGATAAAGTGGGATGTTCTTAATTTAAATCTGCAAAGCACTTGGCTGTGCGACTTTTAGTTTTTGCGCCACAGCTTTTCAACCTATGCAAAAAATGATAATTTATTCATATATAAAACGCAAAGTAAGGCTTCTGGAATTTTGTCATAACTCACGAAATGGTAGGAGTAAAAAAAAAAGATACAGTGGAAATGATAACTTGGGATGTCCTTAATTTAAATCTGCAAAGGACTTGGCTGTGCGACTTTTAGTTTTCGCGCCACAGCTTTTCAACCTATGCAAAAAATGATAATTTATTCATATATAAAACGCAAAGTAAGGCTTCTGGAATTTTGTCATAACTCACGAAATGGTAGGAGTAAAAAAAAAAGATACATTGCAAATGATAACTTAAGATGTCCTTAATTTAAATCTGCAAAGGACTTGGCTGTGCGACTTTTAGTTTTCGCGCCACAGCTTTTCAACCTATGCAAAAAATGATAATTTATTCATATATAAAACGCAAAGTAAGGCTTCTGGAATTTTGTCATAACTCACGAAATGGTAGGAGTAAAAAAAAAGGATACATCGCAAATGATAACTTGGGATGTCCTTAATTCAAATCTGCAAAGAACTTGGATGTGTGACTTTTAGTTTTCGCGCCACAGCTTTTCAACCTATGCAAAAAATGATAATTTATTCATATATAAAACGCAAAGTAAGGCTTCTGGAATTTTGTCATAAATCACGAAATGGTGGGAGTAAAAAAAAAGGATACATAGCAAATGATAACTTGGGATGTCCTTAATTTAAATCTGCAAAGGACTTGGCTGTGCAACTTTTAGTTTTCGCGCCACAGCTTTTCAACCTATGCAAAAAATGATAATTTATTCATATATAAAACGCAAAGTAAGGCTTCTGGAATTTTGTCATAACTCACGAAATGGTAGGAGTAAAAAAAAAGGATACATCGCAAATGATAACTTGGGATGTCCTTAATTCAAATCTGCAAAGAACTTGGATGTGTGACTTTTAGTTTTCGCGCCACAGCTTTTCAACCTATGCAAAAAATGATAATTTATTCATATATAAAACGCAAAGTAAGGCTTCTGGAATTTTGTCATAACTCACGAAATGGTAGGAGTAACAAAAAAAAGATACATTGCAAATGATAACTTGGGATGTCCTTAATTCAAATCTGCAAAGAATTTGGATGTGCAACTTTTAGTTTTCGCGCCACCGCTTTTCAACCTATGCAAAAAATGATAATTTATTCATATATAAAACGCAAAGTAAGGCTTCTGGAATTTTGTCATAACTCACGAAATGGTAGGAGTAAAAAAAAAGGATACATTGCAAATGATAACTTGGGATGTCCTTAATTTAAATCTGCAAAGGACTTGGATGTGTGACTTTTAGTTTTTGCGCCACAGCTTTTCAACCTATGCAAAAAATGATAATTTATTCATATATAAAACGCAAAGTAAGGCTTCTGGAATTTTGTCATAAATCACGAAATGGTAGGAGTAAAAAAAAAGGATACATTGCAAATGATAACGTGGGATGTCCTTAATTCAAATCTGCAAAGGACTTGGCTGTGCAACTTTTAGTTTTCGCGCCACAGCTTTTCAACCTATGCAAAAAATGATAATTTATTCATATATAAAACGCAAAGTAAGGCTTCTGGAATTTTGTCATAACTCACGAAATGGTAGGAGTAAAAAAAAAAAGATACATTGCAAATGATAACTTGGGATGTCCTTAATTCAAAACTATAAAGAACTTGGATGTGTGACTTTTAGTTTTCGCGCCACAGCTTTTCAACCTATGCAAAAAATGATAATTTATTCATATATAAAACGCAAAGTAAGGCTTCTGGAATTTTGTCATAACTCACGAAATGGTAGGAGTAAAAAAAAAGGATACATTGCAAATGATAACTTGGGATATCCTTAATTTAAATCTGCAAAGGACTTGGCTGTGCGACTTCTAGTTTTCGCGCCACAGCTTTTCAACCTATGCAAAAAATGATAATTTATTCATATATAAAACGCAAAGTAAGGCTTCTGGAATTTTGTCATAACTCACGAAATGGTAGGAGTAAAAAAAAAGGATACATTGCAAATGATAACTTGGGATATCCTTAATTTAAATCTGCAAAGGACTTGGCTGTGCGACTTCTAGTTTTCGCGCCACAGCTTTTCAACCTATGCAAAAAATGATAATTTATTCATATATAAAACGCAAAGTAAGGCTTCTGGAATTTTGTCATAACTCACGAAATGGTAGGACTAAAAAAAAAAGATACAGCGCAAATGATAACTTGGGATGTCCTTAATTTAAATCTATAAAGAACTTGGATGTGTGACTTTTAGTTTTCGCGCCACAGCTTTTCAACCTATGCAAAAAATGATAATTTATTCATATATAAAACGCAAAGTAAGGCTTCTGGAATTTTGTCATAACTCACGAAATGGTAGGAGTAAAAAAAAAGGGTACATTGCAAATGATAACTTGGGATATCCTTAATTTTAATCTGCAAAAAACTTGGCTGTGCAACTTTTAGTTTTCGCGCCACAGCTTTTCAACCTATGCAAAAAATGATAATTTATTCATATATAAAACGCAAAGTAAGGCTTCTGGAATTTTGTCATAACTCACGAAATGGTAGGATTAAAAAAAAAGGATACATTGCAAATGATAACTTGGGATGTCCTTAATTTAAATCTGCAAAGGACTTGGCTGTGCAACTTTTAGTTTTCGCGCCACAGCTTTTCAACCTATGCAAAAAATGATAATTTATTCATATATAAAACGCAAAGTAAGGCTTCTGGAATTTTGTCATAAATCACGAAATGGTAGAAGTAAAAAAAAAGGATACATTGCAAATGATAACGTGGGATGTTCCTAATTCAAATCTGCAAAGCACTTGGCTGTGCGACTTTTAGTTTTTGCGCCACAGCTTTTCAACCTATGCAAAAAATGATAATTTATTCATATATGAAACGCAAAGTAAGGCTTCTGGAATTTTGTCATAACTCACGAAATGGTAGGAGTAAAAAAAAAAGATACAGTGGAAATGATAACTTGGGATGTCCTTAATTTAAATCTGCAAAGGACTTGGCTGTGCGACTTTTAGTTTTCGCGCCACAGCTTTTCAACCTATGCAAAAAATGATAATTTATTCATATATAAAACGCAAAGTAAGGCTTCTGGAATTTTGTCATAACTCACGAAATGGTAGGAGTAAAAAAAAGGATACATTGCAAATGATAACTTGGGATGTCCTTAATTTAAATCTGCAAAGGACTTGGCTGTGCGACTTTTAGTTTTCGCGCCACAGCTTTTCAACCTATGCAAAAAATGATAATTTATTCATATATAAAACGCAAAGTAAGGCTTCTGGAATTTTGTCATAACTCACGAAATGGTAGGAGTAAAAAAAAAGGATACATTGCATATGATAACTTGGGATGTCCTTAATTCAAATCTGCAAAGAACTTGGATGTGTGACTTTTAGTTTTCGCGCCACAGCTTTTCAACCTATGCAAAAAATGATAATTTATTCATATATAAAACGCAAAGTAAGGCTTCTGGAATTTTGTCATAACTCACGAAATGGTAGGAGTAAAAAAAAAGATACATTGCAAATGATAACTTGGGATGTCCTTAATTCGAATCTGCAAAGAACTTGGATGTGCGACTTTTAATTTTCGCGCCACAGCTTTTCAACCTATGCAAAAAATGATAATTTATTCATATATAAAACGCAAAGTAAGGCTTCTGGAATTTTGTCATAACTCACGAAATGGTAGGAGTAAAAAAAAGGATAAATCGCAAATGATAACTTGGGATGTCCTTAATTCAAATCTGCAAAGAACTTGGATGTGTGACTTTTAGTTTTCGCGCCACAGCTTTTCAACCTATGCAAAAAATGATAATTTATTCATATATAAAACGCAAAGTAAGGCTTCTGGAATTTTGTCATAACTCACGAAATGGTAGGAGTAACAAAAAAAAAGATACATTGCAAATGATAACTTGGGATGTCCTTAATTCAAATCTGCAAAGAATTTGGATGTGTGACTTTTAGTTTTCGCGCCACAGCTTTTCAACCTATGCAAAAAATGATAATTTATTCATATATAAAACGCAAAGTAAGGCTTCTGGAATTTTGTCATAACTCACGAAATGGTAGGAGTAAAAAAAAAGGATACATCGCAAATGATAACTTGGGATGTCTTTAATTCAAATCTGCAAAGGACTTGGATGTGTGACTTTTAGTTTTCGCGCCACAGCTTTTCAACCTATGCAAAAAATGATAATTTATTCATATATAAAACGCAAAGTAAGGCTTCTGGAATTTTGTCATAAATCACGAAATGGTAGGAGTAAAAAAAAAGGATACATTGCAAATGATAAAGTGGGATGTCCTTAATTCAAATCTGCAAAGGACTTGGCTGTGCAACTTTTAGTTTTCGCGCCACAGCTTTTCAACCTATGCAAAAAATGATAATTTATTCATATATAAAACGCAAAGTAAGGCTTCTGGAATTTTGTCATAACTCACGAAATGGTAGGAGTAAAAAAAAAAAGATACATTGCAAATGATAACTTGGGATGTCCTTAATTCAAATCTGCAAAGAAATTGGATGTGCGCCTTTTAGTTTTCGCGCCACAGCTTTTCAACCTATGCCTATGCAAAAAATGATAATTTATTCATATATAAAACGCAAAGTAAGGCTTTTGGAATTTTGTCATAACTCACGAAATGGTAGGAGTAAAAAAAAGGATACATTGCAAATGATAACTTGGGATGTCCTTAATTTAAATCTCCAAAGGACTTGGATGTGTGAATTTTAGTTTTCGCGCCACAGCTTTTCAACCTATGCAAAAAATGATAATTTATTCATATATAAAACGCAAAGTAAGGCTTCTGGAATTTTGTCATAAATCACGAAATTATAGGAGTAAAAGAAAAAGATACATTGCAAATGATAACTTGGGATGTCCTTAATTTAAATCTACAAAGGACTTGGCTGTGCGACTTCTAGTTTTCGCGCCACAGCTTTTCATCCTATGCAAAAAATGATAATTTATTCATATATAAAACGCAAAGTAAGGCTTCTGGAATTTTGTCATAACTCACGAAATGGTAGGACTAAAAAAAAAAGATACATCGGAAATGATAACTTGGGATGTCCTTAATTCAAATCTATAAAGAACTTGGATGTGTGACTTTTAGTTTTCGCGCCACAGCTTTTCAACCTATGCAAAAAATGATAATTTATTCATATATAAAACGCAAAGTAAGGCTTCTGGAATTTTGTCATAACTCACGAAATGGTAGGAGTAAAAAAAAAGGATACATTGCAAATGATAACTTGGGATGTCCTTAATTTAAATCTACAAAGGACTTGGCTGTGCGACTTCTAGTTTTCGCGCCACAGCTTTTCATCCTATGCAAAAAATGATAATTTATTCATATATAAAACGCAAAGTAAGGCTTCTGGAATTTTGTCATAACTCACGAAATGGTAGGACTAAAAAAAAAAGATACATCGGAAATGATAACTTGGGATGTCCTTAATTCAAATCTATAAAGAACTTGGATGTGTGACTTTTAGTTTTCGCGCCACAGCTTTTCAACCTATGCAAAAAATGATAATTTATTCATATATAAAACGCAAAGTAAGGCTTCTGGAATTTTGTCATAACTCACGAAATGGTAGGAGTAAAAAAAAAGGATACATTGCAAATGATAACTTGGGATATCCCTAATTTTAATTTGCAAAGGACTTGGCTGTGCGACTTTTAGTTTTCGCGCCACAGCTTTTCAACCTATGCAAAAAATGATAATTTATTCATATATAAAACGCAAAGTAAGGCTTCTGGAATTTTGTCATAACTCACGAAATGGTAGGAGTAAAAAAAAAAGATACATTGCAAATCATAACTTGGGAAGTTCTTAATTCAAATCTGCAAAGAACTTGGATGTGGGACTTTTAGTTTTCGCGCCACAGCTTTTCAACCTATGCAAAAAATGATAATTTATTCATATATAAAACGCAAAGTAAGGCTTCTGGAATTTTGTCATAACTCACGAAATGGTAGGAGAAAAAAAAAATGATACATTGCAAATCATAACTTGGGATGTTCTTAATTCGAATCTGCAAAGGACTTGGCTGTGCAACTTTTAGTTTTCGCGCCACAGCTTTTCAACCTATGCAAAAAATGATAATTTATTCATATATAAAACGCAAAGTAAGGCTTCTGGAATTTTGTCATAACTCACGAAATGGTAGGAGTAAAAAAAAAAGATACATTGCAAATGATAACTTGGGATGTCCTTAATTCAAATCTGCAAAGAATTTGAATGTGCGACTTTTAGTTTTCGCGCCACAGCTTTTCAACCTATGCAAAAAATGATAATTTATTCATATATAAAACGCAAAGTAAGGCTTCTGGAATTTTGTCATAACTCACGAAATGGTAGGATTAAAAAAAAAGGATACATTGCAAATGATAACTTGGGATGTCCTTAATTTAAATCTGCAAAGGACTTGGCTGTGCAACTTTTAGTTTTCGCGCCACAGCTTTTCAACCTATGCAAAAAATGATAATTTATGCATATATAAAACGCAAAGTAAGGCTTCTGGAATTTTGTCATAAATCACGAAATGGTAGAAGTAAAAAAAAAGGATACATTGCAAATGATAACGTGGGATGTTCTTAATTTAAATCTGCAAAGCACTTGGCTGTGCGACTTTTAGTTTTTGCGCCACAGCTTTTCAACCTATGCAAAAAATGATAATTTATTCATATATAAAACGCAAAGTAAGGCTTCTGGAATTTTGTCATAACTCACGAAATGGTAGGAGTAAAAAAAAAAGATACAGTGGAAATGATAACTTGGGATGTCCTTAATTTAAATCTGCAAAGGACTTGGCTGTGCGACTTTTAGTTTTCGCGCCACAGCTTTTCAACCTATGCAAAAAATGATAATTTATTCATATATAAAACGCAAAGTAAGGCTTCTGGAATTTTGTCATAACTCACGAAATGGTAGGAGTCAAAAAAAAGGATACATTGCAAATGATAACTTGGGATGTCCTTAATTAAAATCTGCAAAGGACTTGGCTGTGCGACTTTTAGTTTTCGCGCCACAGCTTTTCAACCTATGCAAAAAATGATAATTTATTCATATATAAAACGCAAAGTAAGGCTTCTGGAATTTTGTCATAACTCACGAAATGGTAGGAGTAAAAAAAAAGGATACATCGCAAATGATAACTTGGGATGTCCTTAATTCAAATCTGCAAAGCACTTGGATGTGCGACTTTTAGTTTTCGCGCCACAGCTTTTCAACCTATGCAAAAAATGATAATTTATTCATATATAAAACGCAAAGTAAGGCTTCTGGAATTTTGTCATAAATCACGAAATGGTGGGAGTAAAAAAAAAGGACACATAGCAAATGATAACTTGGGATGTCCTTAATTCAAATCTGCAAAGAACTTGGATGTGTGACTTTTAGTTTTCGCGCCACAGCTTTTCAACCTATGCAAAAAATGATAATTTATTCATATATAAAACGCAAAGTAAGGCTTCTGGAATTTTGTCATAACTCACGAAATGGTAGGAGTAACAAAAAAAAGATACATTGCAAATGATAACTTGGGATGTCCTTAATTCAAATCTGCAAAGAATTTGGATGTGCAACTTTTAGTTTTCGCGCCACCGCTTTTCAACCTATGCAAAAAATGATAATTTATTCATATATAAAACGCAAAGTAAGGCTTCTGGAATTTTGTCATAACTCACGAAATGGTAGGAGTAAAAAAGAAGATACATTGCAAATGATAACTTGGGATGTCCTTAATTCGAATCTGCAAAGAACTTGGATGTGCAACTTTTAGTTTTCGCGCCACAGCTTTTCAACCTATGCAAAAAATGATAATTTATTCATATATAAAACGCAAAGTAAGGCTTCTGGAATTTTGTCATAACTCACGAAATGGTAGAAGTAAAAAAAAGGATACATTGCAAATGATAACTTGGGATGTCCTTAATTTAAATCTGCAAAGGACTTGGATGTGTGAATTTTAGTTTTCGCGCCACAGCTTTTCAACCTATGCAAAAAATGATAATTTATTCATATATAAAACGCAAAGTAAGGCTTCTGGAATTTTGTCATAACTCACGAAATGGTAGGAGTAAAAAAAAAAGATACAGTGCAAATGATAACTTGGGATGTCCTTAATTTAAATCTGCAAAGGACTTGGCTGTGCGACTTTTAGTTTTCGCGCCACAGCTTTTCAACCTATGCAAAAAATGATAATTTATTCATATATAAAACGCAAAGTAAGGCTTCTGGAATTTTGTCATAACTCACGAAATGGTAGGAGTAAAAAAAAAGGACACATTGCAAATGATAACTTGGGATGTCCTTAATTTAAATCTGCAAAGGACTTGGCTGTGCGACTTTTAGTTTTCGCGCCACAGCTTTTCAACCTATGCAAAAAATGATAATTTATTCATATATAAAACGCAAAGTAAGGCTTCTGGAATTTTGTCATAAATCACGAAATGGTAGGAGTAAAAAAAAAGGATACATTGCAAATGATAACTTGAGATGTCCTTAATTCAAATCTGCAAAGGACTTGGCTGTGCAACTTTTAGTTTTCGCGCCACAGCTTTTCAACCTATGCAAAAAATGATAATTTATTCATATATAAAACGCAAAGTAAGGCTTCTGGAATTTTGTCATAACTCACGAAATGGTAGGAGTAAAAAAAAAGGATACATTGCAAATGATAACTTGGGATGTCCTTAATTTAAATCTGCAAAGGACTTGGCTGTGCGACTTTTAGTTTTCGCGCCACAGCTTTTCAACCTATGCAAAAAATGATAATTTATTCATATATAAAACGCAAAGTAAGGCTTCTGGAATTTTGTCATAACTCACGAAATGGTAGGAGTAAAAAAGAAGATACATTGCAAATGATAACGTGGGATGTGCTTAATTCAAATCTGCAAAGCACTTGGATGTGCGACTTTTAGTTTTCGCGCCACAGCTTTTCAACCTATGCAAAAAATGATAATTTATTCATATATAAAACGCAAAGTAAGGCTTCTGGAATTTTGTCATAACTCACGAAATGGTAGAAGTAAAAAAAAAGGATACATTGCAAATGATAACTTGGGATGTCCTTAATTTAAATCTGCAAAGGACTTGGATGTGTGAATTTTAGTTTTCGCGCCACAGCTTTTCAACCTATGCAAAAAATGATAATTTATTCATATATAAAACGCAAAGTAAGGCTTCTGGAATTTTGTCATAACTCACGAAATGGTAGGAGTAAAAAAAAAAGATACAGTGCAAATGATAACTTGGGATGTCCTTAATTTAAATCTGCAAAGGACTTGGCTGTGCGACTTTTAGTTTTCGCGCCACAGCTTTTCAACCTATGCAAAAAATGATAATTTATTCATATATAAAACGCAAAGTAAGGCTTCTGGAATTTTGTCATAACTCACGAAATGGTAGGAGTAAAAAAAAAGGACACATTGCAAATGATAACTTGGGATGTCCTTAATTTAAATCTGCAAAGGACTTGGCTGTGCGACTTTTAGTTTTCGCGCCACAGCTTTTCAACCTATGCAAAAAATGATAATTTATTCATATATAAAACGCAAAGTAAGGCTTCTGGAATTTTGTCATAACTCACGAAATAATAGGAGTAAAAAAAAAGGATACATCGCAAATGATAACTTGGGATGTCCTTAATTCAAATCTGCAAAGAACTTGGATGTGTGACTTTTAGTTTTCGCGCCACAGCTTTTCAACCTATGCAAAAAATGATAATTTATTCATATATAAAACGCAAAGTAAGGCTTCTGGAATTTTGTCATAAATCACGAAATGGTAGGAGTGAAAAAAAAGGATACATTGCAGATGATAACTTGGGATGTCCTTAATTTAAATCTGCAAAGGACTTGGCTGTGCAACTTTTAGTTTTCGCGCCACAGCTTTTCAACCTATGCAAAAAATGATAATTTATTCATATATAAAGCGCAAAGTAAGGCTTCTGGAATTTTGTCATAACTCACGAAATGGTAGGAGTAAAAAAAAGGATACATTGCAAATGATAACTTGGGATGTCCTTAATTTAAATCTGCAAAGGACTTGGCTGTGCAACTTTTAGTTTTCGCGCCACAGCTTTTCAACCTATGCAAAAAATGATAATTTATTCATATATAAAACGCAAAGTAAGGCTTCTGGAATTTTGTCATAACTCACGAAATGGTAGGATTAAAAAAAAAGGATACATTGCAAATGATAACTTGGGATGTCCTTAATTCAAATCTGCAAAGGACTTGGCTGTGCAACTTTTAGTTTTCGCGCCACAGCTTTTCAACCTATGCAAAAAATGATAATTTATTCATATATAAAACGCAAAGTAAGGCTTCGGGAATTTTGTCATAGCTCACGAAATGGTAGGAGAAAAAAAAAGATACATTGCAAATGATAACTTGGGATGTCCTTAATTCGAATCTGCAAAGGACTTGGCTGTGCGACTTTTAGTTTTCGCGCCACAGCTTTTCAACCTATGCAAAAAATGATAATTTATTCATATATAAAACGCAAAGTAAGGCTTCTGGAATTTTGTCATAACTCACGAAATGGTAGGATTAAAAAAAAAGGATACATTGCAAATGATAACTTGGGATGTCCTTAATTTAAATCTGCAAAGGACTTGGCTGTGCAACTTTTAGTTTTCGCGCCACAGCTTTTCAACCTATGCAAAAAATGATAATTTATTCATATATAAAACGCAAAGTAAGGCTTCTGGAATTTTGTCATAACTCACGAAATGGTAGGAGTAAAAAAAAAGGATACATTGCAAATGATAACTTGGGATGTCCTTAATTTAAATCTGCAAAGCACTTGGCTGTGCGACTTTTAGTTTTTGCGCCACAGCTTTTCAACCTATGCAAAAAATGATAATTTATTCATATATAAAACGCAAAGTAAGGCTTCTGGAATTTTGTCATAACTCACGAAATGGTAGGAGTAAAAAAAAAGGATACATCGCAAATGATAACTTGGGATGTCCTTAATTCAAATCTGCAAAGAACTTGGATGTGTGACTTTTAGTTTTCGCGCCACAGCTTTTCAACCTATGCAAAAAATGATAATTTATTCATATATAAAACGCAAAGTAAGGCCTCTGGAATTTTGTCATAAATCACGAAATGGTAAGAGTAAAAAAAAAAGATACATTGCAAATGATAACTTGGGATGTCCTTAATTTAAATCTGCAAAGGACTTGGCTGTGCAACTTTTAGTTTTCGCGCCACAGCTTTTCAACCTATGCAAAAAATGATAATTTATTCATATATAAAACGCAAAGTAAGGCTTCTGGAATTTTGTCATAACTCACGAAATGGTAGGAGTAAAAAAAAAGGATACATTGCAAATGATAACTTGGGATGTCCTTAATTTAAATCTGCAAAGGACTTGGCTGTGCAACTTTTAGTTTTCGCGCCACAGCTTTTCAACCTATGCAAAAAATGATAATTTATTCATATATAAAACGCAAAGTAAGGCTTCTGGAATTTTGTCATAACTCACGAAATGGTAGGATTAAAAAAAAAGGATACATTGCAAATGATAACTTGGGATGTCCTTAATTTAAATCTGCAAAGGACTTGGCTGTGCAACTTTTAGTTTTCGCGCCACAGCTTTTCAACCTATGCAAAAAATGATAATTTATTCATATATAAAACGCAAAGTAAGGCTTCTGGAATTTTGTCATAAATCACGAAATGGTAGAAGTAAAAAAAAAGGATACATTGCAAATGATAACGTGGGATGTTCTTAATTTAAATCTGCAAAGCACTTGGCTGTGCGACTTTTAGTTTTTGCGCCACAGCTTTTCAACCTATGCAAAAAATGATAATTTATTCATATATAAAACGCAAAGTAAGGCTTCTGGAATTTTGTCATAACTCACGAAATGGTAGGAGTAAAAAAAAAAGATACAGTGGAAATGATAACTTGGGATGTCCTTAATTTAAATCTGCAAAGGACTTGGCTGTGCGACTTTTAGTTTTCGCGCCACAGCTTTTCAACCTATGCAAAAAATGATAATTTATTCATATATAAAACGCAAAGTAAGGCTTCTGGAATTTTGTCATAACTCACGAAATGGTAGGAGTAAAAAAAAAAGATACATTGCAAATGATAACTTAAGATGTCCTTAATTTAAATCTGCAAAGGACTTGGCTGTGCGACTTTTAGTTTTCGCGCCACAGCTTTTCAACCTATGCAAAAAATGATAATTTATTCATATATAAAACGCAAAGTAAGGCTTCTGGAATTTTGTCATAACTCACGAAATGGTAGGAGTAAAAAAAAAGGATACATCGCAAATGATAACTTGGGATGTCCTTAATTCAAATCTGCAAAGAACTTGGATGTGTGACTTTTAGTTTTCGCGCCACAGCTTTTCAACCTATGCAAAAAATGATAATTTATTCATATATAAAACGCAAAGTAAGGCTTCTGGAATTTTGTCATAAATCACGAAATGGTGGGAGTAAAAAAAAAGGATACATAGCAAATGATAACTTGGGATGTCCTTAATTTAAATCTGCAAAGGACTTGGCTGTGCAACTTTTAGTTTTCGCGCCACAGCTTTTCAACCTATGCAAAAAATGATAATTTATTCATATATAAAACGCAAAGTAAGGCTTCTGGAATTTTGTCATAACTCACGAAATGGTAGGAGTAAAAAAAAAGGATACATCGCAAATGATAACTTGGGATGTCCTTAATTCAAATCTGCAAAGAACTTGGATGTGTGACTTTTAGTTTTCGCGCCACAGCTTTTCAACCTATGCAAAAAATGATAATTTATTCATATATAAAACGCAAAGTAAGGCTTCTGGAATTTTGTCATAACTCACGAAATGGTAGGAGTAACAAAAAAAAGATACATTGCAAATGATAACTTGGGATGTCCTTAATTCAAATCTGCAAAGAATTTGGATGTGCAACTTTTAGTTTTCGCGCCACCGCTTTTCAACCTATGCAAAAAATGATAATTTATTCATATATAAAACGCAAAGTAAGGCTTCTGGAATTTTGTCATAACTCACGAAATGGTAGGAGTAAAAAAAAAGGATACATTGCAAATGATAACTTGGGATGTCCTTAATTTAAATCTGCAAAGGACTTGGATGTGTGACTTTTAGTTTTTGCGCCACAGCTTTTCAACCTATGCAAAAAATGATAATTTATTCATATATAAAACGCAAAGTAAGGCTTCTGGAATTTTGTCATAAATCACGAAATGGTAGGAGTAAAAAAAAAGGATACATTGCAAATGATAACGTGGGATGTCCTTAATTCAAATCTGCAAAGGACTTGGCTGTGCAACTTTTAGTTTTCGCGCCACAGCTTTTCAACCTATGCAAAAAATGATAATTTATTCATATATAAAACGCAAAGTAAGGCTTCTGGAATTTTGTCATAACTCACGAAATGGTAGGAGTAAAAAAAAAAAGATACATTGCAAATGATAACTTGGGATGTCCTTAATTCAAAACTATAAAGAACTTGGATGTGTGACTTTTAGTTTTCGCGCCACAGCTTTTCAACCTATGCAAAAAATGATAATTTATTCATATATAAAACGCAAAGTAAGGCTTCTGGAATTTTGTCATAACTCACGAAATGGTAGGAGTAAAAAAAAAGGATACATTGCAAATGATAACTTGGGATATCCTTAATTTAAATCTGCAAAGGACTTGGCTGTGCGACTTCTAGTTTTCGCGCCACAGCTTTTCAACCTATGCAAAAAATGATAATTTATTCATATATAAAACGCAAAGTAAGGCTTCTGGAATTTTGTCATAACTCACGAAATGGTAGGAGTAAAAAAAAAGGATACATTGCAAATGATAACTTGGGATATCCTTAATTTAAATCTGCAAAGGACTTGGCTGTGCGACTTCTAGTTTTCGCGCCACAGCTTTTCAACCTATGCAAAAAATGATAATTTATTCATATATAAAACGCAAAGTAAGGCTTCTGGAATTTTGTCATAACTCACGAAATGGTAGGACTAAAAAAAAAAGATACAGCGCAAATGATAACTTGGGATGTCCTTAATTTAAATCTATAAAGAACTTGGATGTGTGACTTTTAGTTTTCGCGCCACAGCTTTTCAACCTATGCAAAAAATGATAATTTATTCATATATAAAACGCAAAGTAAGGCTTCTGGAATTTTGTCATAACTCACGAAATGGTAGGAGTAAAAAAAAAGGGTACATTGCAAATGATAACTTGGGATATCCTTAATTTTAATCTGCAAAAAACTTGGCTGTGCAACTTTTAGTTTTCGCGCCACAGCTTTTCAACCTATGCAAAAAATGATAATTTATTCATATATAAAACGCAAAGTAAGGCTTCTGGAATTTTGTCATAACTCACGAAATGGTAGGATTAAAAAAAAAGGATACATTGCAAATGATAACTTGGGATGTCCTTAATTTAAATCTGCAAAGGACTTGGCTGTGCAACTTTTAGTTTTCGCGCCACAGCTTTTCAACCTATGCAAAAAATGATAATTTATTCATATATAAAACGCAAAGTAAGGCTTCTGGAATTTTGTCATAAATCACGAAATGGTAGAAGTAAAAAAAAAGGATACATTGCAAATGATAACGTGGGATGTTCCTAATTCAAATCTGCAAAGCACTTGGCTGTGCGACTTTTAGTTTTTGCGCCACAGCTTTTCAACCTATGCAAAAAATGATAATTTATTCATATATGAAACGCAAAGTAAGGCTTCTGGAATTTTGTCATAACTCACGAAATGGTAGGAGTAAAAAAAAAAGATACAGTGGAAATGATAACTTGGGATGTCCTTAATTTAAATCTGCAAAGGACTTGGCTGTGCGACTTTTAGTTTTCGCGCCACAGCTTTTCAACCTATGCAAAAAATGATAATTTATTCATATATAAAACGCAAAGTAAGGCTTCTGGAATTTTGTCATAACTCACGAAATGGTAGGAGTAAAAAAAAGGATACATTGCAAATGATAACTTGGGATGTCCTTAATTTAAATCTGCAAAGGACTTGGCTGTGCGACTTTTAGTTTTCGCGCCACAGCTTTTCAACCTATGCAAAAAATGATAATTTATTCATATATAAAACGCAAAGTAAGGCTTCTGGAATTTTGTCATAACTCACGAAATGGTAGGAGTAAAAAAAAAGGATACATTGCATATGATAACTTGGGATGTCCTTAATTCAAATCTGCAAAGAACTTGGATGTGTGACTTTTAGTTTTCGCGCCACAGCTTTTCAACCTATGCAAAAAATGATAATTTATTCATATATAAAACGCAAAGTAAGGCTTCTGGAATTTTGTCATAACTCACGAAATGGTAGGAGTAAAAAAAAAGATACATTGCAAATGATAACTTGGGATGTCCTTAATTCGAATCTGCAAAGAACTTGGATGTGCGACTTTTAATTTTCGCGCCACAGCTTTTCAACCTATGCAAAAAATGATAATTTATTCATATATAAAACGCAAAGTAAGGCTTCTGGAATTTTGTCATAACTCACGAAATGGTAGGAGTAAAAAAAAGGATAAATCGCAAATGATAACTTGGGATGTCCTTAATTCAAATCTGCAAAGAACTTGGATGTGTGACTTTTAGTTTTCGCGCCACAGCTTTTCAACCTATGCAAAAAATGATAATTTATTCATATATAAAACGCAAAGTAAGGCTTCTGGAATTTTGTCATAACTCACGAAATGGTAGGAGTAACAAAAAAAAAGATACATTGCAAATGATAACTTGGGATGTCCTTAATTCAAATCTGCAAAGAATTTGGATGTGTGACTTTTAGTTTTCGCGCCACAGCTTTTCAACCTATGCAAAAAATGATAATTTATTCATATATAAAACGCAAAGTAAGGCTTCTGGAATTTTGTCATAACTCACGAAATGGTAGGAGTAAAAAAAAAGGATACATCGCAAATGATAACTTGGGATGTCTTTAATTCAAATCTGCAAAGGACTTGGATGTGTGACTTTTAGTTTTCGCGCCACAGCTTTTCAACCTATGCAAAAAATGATAATTTATTCATATATAAAACGCAAAGTAAGGCTTCTGGAATTTTGTCATAAATCACGAAATGGTAGGAGTAAAAAAAAAGGATACATTGCAAATGATAAAGTGGGATGTCCTTAATTCAAATCTGCAAAGGACTTGGCTGTGCAACTTTTAGTTTTCGCGCCACAGCTTTTCAACCTATGCAAAAAATGATAATTTATTCATATATAAAACGCAAAGTAAGGCTTCTGGAATTTTGTCATAACTCACGAAATGGTAGGAGTAAAAAAAAAAAGATACATTGCAAATGATAACTTGGGATGTCCTTAATTCAAATCTGCAAAGAAATTGGATGTGCGCCTTTTAGTTTTCGCGCCACAGCTTTTCAACCTATGCCTATGCAAAAAATGATAATTTATTCATATATAAAACGCAAAGTAAGGCTTTTGGAATTTTGTCATAACTCACGAAATGGTAGGAGTAAAAAAAAGGATACATTGCAAATGATAACTTGGGATGTCCTTAATTTAAATCTCCAAAGGACTTGGGTGTGTGAATTTTAGTTTTCGCGCCACAGCTTTTCAACCTATGCAAAAAATGATAATTTATTCATATATAAAACGCAAAGTAAGGCTTCTGGAATTTTGTCATAAATCACGAAATTATAGGAGTAAAAGAAAAAGATACATTGCAAATGATAACTTGGGATGTCCTTAATTTAAATCTACAAAGGACTTGGCTGTGCGACTTCTAGTTTTCGCGCCACAGCTTTTCATCCTATGCAAAAAATGATAATTTATTCATATATAAAACGCAAAGTAAGGCTTCTGGAATTTTGTCATAACTCACGAAATGGTAGGACTAAAAAAAAAAGATACATCGGAAATGATAACTTGGGATGTCCTTAATTCAAATCTATAAAGAACTTGGATGTGTGACTTTTAGTTTTCGCGCCACAGCTTTTCAACCTATGCAAAAAATGATAATTTATTCATATATAAAACGCAAAGTAAGGCTTCTGGAATTTTGTCATAACTCACGAAATGGTAGGAGTAAAAAAAAAGGATACATTGCAAATGATAACTTGGGATGTCCTTAATTTAAATCTACAAAGGACTTGGCTGTGCGACTTCTAGTTTTCGCGCCACAGCTTTTCATCCTATGCAAAAAATGATAATTTATTCATATATAAAACGCAAAGTAAGGCTTCTGGAATTTTGTCATAACTCACGAAATGGTAGGACTAAAAAAAAAAGATACATCGGAAATGATAACTTGGGATGTCCTTAATTCAAATCTATAAAGAACTTGGATGTGTGACTTTTAGTTTTCGCGCCACAGCTTTTCAACCTATGCAAAAAATGATAATTTATTCATATATAAAACGCAAAGTAAGGCTTCTGGAATTTTGTCATAACTCACGAAATGGTAGGAGTAAAAAAAAAGGATACATTGCAAATGATAACTTGGGATATCCCTAATTTTAATTTGCAAAGGACTTGGCTGTGCGACTTTTAGTTTTCGCGCCACAGCTTTTCAACCTATGCAAAAAATGATAATTTATTCATATATAAAACGCAAAGTAAGGCTTCTGGAATTTTGTCATAACTCACGAAATGGTAGGAGTAAAAAAAAAAGATACATTGCAAATCATAACTTGGGAAGTTCTTAATTCAAATCTGCAAAGAACTTGGATGTGGGACTTTTAGTTTTCGCGCCACAGCTTTTCAACCTATGCAAAAAATGATAATTTATTCATATATAAAACGCAAAGTAAGGCTTCTGGAATTTTGTCATAACTCACGAAATGGTAGGAGAAAAAAAAAATGATACATTGCAAATCATAACTTGGGATGTTCTTAATTCGAATCTGCAAAGGACTTGGCTGTGCAACTTTTAGTTTTCGCGCCACAGCTTTTCAACCTATGCAAAAAATGATAATTTATTCATATATAAAACGCAAAGTAAGGCTTCTGGAATTTTGTCATAACTCACGAAATGGTAGGAGTAAAAAAAAAAGATACATTGCAAATGATAACTTGGGATGTCCTTAATTCAAATCTGCAAAGAATTTGAATGTGCGACTTTTAGTTTTCGCGCCACAGCTTTTCAACCTATGCAAAAAATGATAATTTATTCATATATAAAACGCAAAGTAAGGCTTCTGGAATTTTGTCATAACTCACGAAATGGTAGGAGTAAAAAAAAAGAATACATTGCAAATGAGAACTTGGGATGTCCTTAATTTAAATCTGCAAAGGACTTGGCTGTGCGACTTTTAGTTTTCGCGCCACAGCTTTTCAACCTATGCAAAAAATGATAATTTATTCATATATAAAACGCAAAGTAAGGCTTCTGGAATTTTGTCATAACTCACGAAATGGTAAGAGTAAAAAAAAAGGATACATCGCAAATGATAACTTGGGATGTCCTTAATTCAAATCTGCAAAGAACTTGGATGTGTGACTTTTAGTTTTCGCGCCACAGCTTTTCAACCTATGCAAAAAATGATAATTTATTCATATATAAAACGCAAAGTAAGGCTTCTGGAATTTTGTCATAAATCACGAAATGGTGGGAGTAAAAAAAAAGGATACATAGCAAATGATAACTTGGGATGTCCTTAATTTAAATCTGCAAAGGACTTGGCTGTGCAACTTTTAGTTTTCGCGCCACAGCTTTTCAACCTATGCAAAAAATGATAATTTATTCATATATAAAACGCAAAGTAAGGCTTCTGGAATTTTGTCATAACTCACGAAATGGTAGGAGTAACAAAAAAAAGATACATTGCAAATGATAACTTGGGATGTCCTAAATTCAAATCTGCAAAGAATTTGGATGTGCAACTTTTAGTTTTCGCGCCACAGCTTTTCAACCTATGCAAAAAATGATAATTTATTCATATATAAAACGCAAAGTAAGGCTTCTGGAATTTTGTCATAACTCACGAAATGGTAGGAGTAAAAAAAAAGGATACATTGCAAATGATAACTTGGGATGTCCTTAATTTAAATCTGCAAAGGACTTGGATGTGTGACTTTTAGTTTTCGCGCCACAGCTTTTCAACCTATGCAAAAAATGATAATTTATTCATATATAAAACGCAAAGTAAGGCTTCTGGAATTTTGTCATAAATCACGCAATGGTAGGAGTAAAAAAAAAGGATACATTGCAAATGATAACGTGGGATGTCCTTAATTCAAATCTGCAAAGGACTTGGCTGTGCAACTTTTAGTTTTCGCGCCACAGCTTTTCAACCTATGCAAAAAATGATAATTTATTCATATATAAAACGCAAAGTAAGGCTTCTGGAATTTTGTCATAACTCACGAAATGGTAGGAGTAAAAAAAAAGATACATTGCAAATGATAACTTGGGATGTCCTTAATTTAAATCTGCAAAGGACTTGGCTGTGCGACTTCTAGTTTTCGCGCCACAGCTTTTCAACCTATGCAAAAAATGATAATTTATTCATATATAAAACGCAAAGTAAGGCTTCTGGAATTTTGTCATAACTCACGAAATGGTAGGACTAAAAAAAAAAGATACATCGCAAATGATAACTTGGAATGTCCTTAATTCAAATCTATAAAGAACTTGGATGTGTGACTTTTAGTTTTCGCGCCACAGCTTTTCAACCTATGCAAAAAATGATAATTTATTCATATATAAAACGCAAAGTAAGGCTTCTGGAATTTTGTCATAAATCACGAAATGGTAGGAGTAAAAGAAAAAGATACATTGCAAATGATAACTTGGGATGTCCTTAATTTAAATCTGCAAAGGACTTGGCTGTGCGACTTCTAGTTTTCGCGCCATAGCTTTTCAACCTATGCAAAAAATGATAATTTATTCATATATAAAACGCAAAGTAAGGCTTCTGGAATTTTGTTATAACTCACGAAATGGTAGGACTAAAAAAAAAGGATACATTGCAAATGATAACTTGGGATATCCTTAATTTTAATCTGCAAAGGACTTGGCTGTGCGACTTTTAGTTTTCGCGCCACAGCTTTTCAACCTATGCAAAAAATGATAATTTATTCATATATAAAACGCAAAGTAAGGCTTCTGGAATTTTGTCATAACTCACGAAATGGTAGGAGTAAAAAAAAAAGGATACATTGCAAATGATAACGTGGGATGTCCTCAATTCAAATCTGCAAAGGACTTGGCTGTGCGACTTTTAGTTTTCGCGCCACAGCTTTTCAACCTATGCAAAAAATGATAATTTATTCATATATAAAACGCAAAGTAAGGCTTCTGGAATTTTGTCATAACTCACGAAATGGTAGGAGTAAAAAAAAAAGATACATTGCAAATCATAACTTGGGAAGTTCTTAATTCAAATCTGCAAAGAACTTGGATGTGGGACTTTTAGTTTTCGCGCCACAGCTTTTCAACCTATGCAAAAAATGATAATTTATTCATATATAAAACGCAAAGTAAGGCTTCTGGAATTTTGTCATAACTCACGAAATGGTAGGAGTAAAAAAAAAGGATACATCGCAAATGATAACTTGGGATGTCCTTAATTCAAATCTGCAAAGGACTTGGCTGTGCGACTTTTAGTTTTCGCGCCACAGCTTTTCAACCTATGCAAAAAATGATAATTTATTCATATATAAAACGCAAAGTAAGGCTTCTGGAATTTTGTCATAACTCACGAAATGGTAGGAGTAAAAAAAAAAGATACATTGCAAATCATAACTTGGGAAGTTCTTAATTCAAATCTGCAAAGAACTTGGATGTGGGACTTTTAGTTTTCGCGCCACAGCTTTTCAACCTATGCAAAAAATGATAATTTATTCATATATAAAACGCAAAGTAAGGCTTCTGGAATTTTGTCATAACTCACGAAATGGTAGAAGAAAAAAAAAAAGGATACATTGCAAATGATAACGTGGGATGTCCTTAATTCAAATCTGCAAAGGACTTGGCTGTGCAACTTTTAGTTTTCGCGCCACAGCTTTTCAACCTATGCAAAAAATGATAATTTATTCATATATAAAACGCAAAGTAAGGCTTCTGGAATTTTGTCATAACTCACGAAATAGTAGGAGTAAAAAAAAAAGATACATTGCAAATGATAACTTGGGATGTCCTTAATTCAAATCTGCAAAGAATTTGGATGTGCGACTTTTAGTTTTCGCGCCACAGCTTTTCAACCTATGCAAAAAATGATAATTTATTCATATATAAAACGCAAAGTAAGGCTTCTGGAATTTTGTCATAACTCACGAAATGGTAGGAGTAAAAAAAAAGGATACATTGCAAATGATAACTTGGGATGTCCTTAATTTAAATCTGCAAAGGACTTGGATGTGTGAATTTTAGTTTTCGCGCCACAGCTTTTCAACCTATGCAAAAAATGATAATTTATTCATATATAAAACGCAAAGTAAGGCTTCTGGAATTTTGTCATAACTCACGAAATGGTAGGAGTAAAAAAAAAGGATACATCGCAAATGATAACTTGGGATGTCCTTAATTCAAATCTGCAAAGGACTTGGCTGTGCAACTTCTAGTTTTCGCGCCACAGCTTTTCAACCTATGCAAAAAATGATAATTTATTCATATATAAAACGCAAAGTAAGGCTTCTGGAATTTTGTCATAACTCACGAAATGGTAGGAGGAAAAAAAAAAGATACATTGCAAATGATAACTTGGGATGTCCTTAATTCAAATCTGCAAAGAACTTGGATGTGTGACTTTTAGTTTTCGCGCCGCAGCTTTTCAACCTATGCAAAAAATGATAATTTATTCATATATAAAACGCAAAGTAAGGCTTCTGGAATTTTGTCATAACTCACGAAATGGTAGGAGTAAAAAAAAAGGATACATTGCAAATGATAACTTGGGATGTCCTTAATTTTAATCTGCAAAGGACTTGGCTGTGCGACTTTTAGTTTTCGCGCCACAGCTTTTCAGCCTATGCAAAAAATGATAATTTATTCATATATAAAACGCAAAGTAAGGCTTCTGGAATTTTGTCATAACTCACGAAATGGTAGGAGTAAAAAAAAAAGGATACATTGCAAATGATAACGTGGGATGTCCTCAATTCAAATCTGCAAAGCACTTGGATGTGCGACTTTTAGTTTTCGCGCCACAGCTTTTCAACCTATGCAAAAAATGATAATTTATTCATATATAAAACGCAAAGTAAGGCTTCTGGAATTTTGTTATAACTCACGAAATGGTAGGAGTAAAAAAAAAAGATACATCGCAAATGATAACTTGGGATGTTCTTAATTCAAATCTGCAAAGGTTTTGGCTGTGCGACTTTTAGTTTTCGCGCCACAGCTTTTCAACCTATGCAAAAAATGATAATTTATTCATATATAAAACGCAAAGTAAGGCTTCTGGAATTTTGTCATAACTCACGAAATGGTAGGAGTAAAAAAAAAAGATACATTGCAAATCATAACTTGGGATGTTCTTAATTCAAATCTGCAAAGGTTTTGGCTGTGGGACTTTTAGTTTTCGCGCCACAGCTTTTCAACCTATGCAAAAAATGATAATTTATTCATATATAAAACGCAAAGTAAGGCTTCTGGAATTTTGTCATAACTCACGAAATGGTAGGAGTAAAAAAAAAGGATACATCGCAAATGATAACTTGGGATGTCCTCAATTCAAATCTGCAAAGGACTTGGCTGTGCGACTTTTAGTTTTCGCGCCACAGCTTTTCAACCTATGCAAAAAATGATAATTTATTCATATATAAAACGCAAAGTAAGGCTTCTGGAATTTTGTCATAACTCACGAAATGGTAGGAGTAAAAAAAAAAGATACATTGCAAATCATAACTTGGGATGTTCTTAATTCGAATCTGCAAAGAACTTGGATGTGGGACTTTTAGTTTTCGCGCCACAGCTTTTCAACCTATGCAAAAAATGATAATTTATTCATATATAAAACGCAAAGTAAGGCTTCTGGAATTTTGTCATAACTCACGAAATGGTAGGAGTAAAAATAAAGGATACATTGCAAATGATAACTTGGGATGTCCTTAATTTAAATCTGCAAAGGACTTGGATGTGTGACTTTTAGTTTTCGCGCCACAGCTTTTCAACCTATGCAAAAAATGATAATTTATTCATATATAAAACGCAAAGTAAGGCTTCTGGAATTTTGTCATAACTCACGAAATGGTAGGAGTAAAAAAGAAAGATACATTGCAAATGATAACTTGGGATGTTCCTAATTCAAATCTGCAAAGGTTTTGGCTGTGCGACTTTTAGTTTTCGCGCCACAGCTTTTCAACCTATGCAAAAAATGATAATTTATTCATATATAAAACGCAAAGTAAGGCTTCTGGAATTTTGTCATAACTCACGAAATGGTAGAAGTAAAAAAAAAGGATACATTGCAAATGATAACTTGGGAAGTTCTTAATTCAAATCTGCAAAGGTTTTGGCTGTGGGACTTTTAGTTTTCGCGCCACAGCTTTTCAACCTATGCAAAAAATGATAATTTATTCATATATAAAACGCAAAGTAAGGCTTCTGGAATTTTGTCATAACTCACGAAATGGTAGGAGTAAAAAAAAAGGATACATCGCAAATGATAACTTGGGATGTCCTTAATTCAAATCTGCAAAGAACTTGGATGTGTGACTTTTAGTTTTCGCGCCACAGCTTTTCAACCTATGCAAAAAATGATAATTTATTCATATATAAAACGCAAAGTAAGGCTTCTGGAATTTTGTCATAAATCACGAAATGGTAGGAGTAAAAAAAAAGGATACATTGCAAATGATAACTTGGGATGTCCTTAATTTAAATCTGCAAAGGACTTGGCTGTGCAACTTTTAGTTTTCGCGCCACAGCTTTTCAACCTATGCAAAAAATGATAATTTATTCATATATAAAACGCAAAGTAAGGCTTCTGGAATTTTGTCATAACTCACGAAATGGTAGGAGTAAAAAAAAAAAGATACATTGCATATGATAACTTGGCATGTCCTTAATTCAAATCTGCAAAGAATTTGGATGTGCAACTTTTAGTTTTCGCGCCACAGCTTTTCAACCTATGCAAAAAATGATAATTTATTCATATATAAAACGCAAAGTAAGGCTTCTGGAATTTTGTCATAACTCACGAAATGGTAGGAGTAAAAAAAAAAGGATACATTGCAGATGATAACGTGGGATGTCCTCAATTCAAATCTGCAAAGAACTTGGATGTGTGACTTTTAGTTTTCGCGCCACAGCTTTTCAACCTATGCAAAAAATGATAATTTATTCATATATAAAACGCAAAGTAAGGCTTCTGGAATTTTGTCATAACTCACGAAATGGTAGGAGTAAAAAAAAAGGATACATTGCAAATGATAACTTGGGATGTCCTTAATTTAAATCTGCAAAGGACTTGGCTGTGCAACTTTTAGTTTTCGCGCCACAGCTTTTCAACCTATGCAAAAAATGATAATTTATTCATATATAAAACGCAAAGTAAGGCTTCTGGAATTTTGTCATAACTCACGAAATGGTAGGAGTAAAAAAAAAAAGATACATTGCATATGATAACTTGTCATGTCCTTAATTCAAATCTGCAAAGAATTTGGATGTGCAACTTTTAGTTTTCGCGCCACAGCTTTTCAACCTATGCAAAAAATGATAATTTATTCATATATAAAACGCAAAGTAAGGCTTCTGGAATTTTGTCATAACTCACGAAATGGTAGGAGTAAAAAAAAAGGATACATTGCAAATGATAACTTGGGATGTCCTTAATTTTAATCTGCAAAGGACTTGGCTGTGCGACTTTTAGTTTTCGCGCCACCGCTTTTCAACCTATGCAAAAAATGATAATTTATTCATATATAAAACGCAAAGTAAGGCTTCTGGAATTTTGTCATAACTCACGAAATGGTAGGAGTAAAAAAAAAAGATACATTGCAAATCATAACTTGGGAAGTTCTTAATTCAAATCTGCAAAGAACTTGGATGTGGGACTTTTAGTTTTCGCGCCACAGCTTTTCAACCTATGCAAAAAATGATAATTTATTCATATATAAAACGCAAAGTAAGGCTTCTGGAATTTTGTCATAACTCACGAAATGGTAGGAGTAAAAAAAAGGATACATTGCAAATGATAACTTGGGATGTCCTTAATTTAAATCTGCAAAGGACTTGGCTGTGCGACTTTTAGTTTTCGCGCCACAGCTTTTCAACCTATGCAAAAAATGATAATTTATTCATATATAAAACGCAAAGTAAGGCTTCTGGAATTTTGTCATAACTCACGAAATGGTAGGAGTAAAAAAAAAAGATACATTGCAAATCATAACTTGGGAAGTTCTTAATTCAAATCTGCAAAGAACTTGGATGTGGGACTTTTAGTTTTCGCGCCACAGCTTTTCAACCTATGCAAAAAATGATAATTTATTCATATATAAAACGCAAAGTAAGGCTTCTGGAATTTTGTCATAACTCACGAAATGGTAGGAGAAAAAAAAAAGGATACATTGCAAATGATAACGTGGGATGTCCTTAATTCAAATCTGCAAAGGACTTGGCTGTGCAACTTTTAGTTTTCGCGCCACAGCTTTTCAACCTATGCAAAAAATGATAATTTATTCATATATAAAACGCAAAGTGAGGCTTCTGGAATTTTGTCATAACTCACGAAATGGTAGGAGTAAAAAAAAAAGATACATTGCAAATGATAACTTGGGATGTCCTTAATTCAAATCTGCAAAGAATTTGGATGTGCGACTTTTAGTTTTCGCGCCACAGCTTTTCAACCTATGCAAAAAATGATAATTTATTCATATATAAAACGCAAAGTAAGGCTTCTGGAATTTTGTCATAACTCACGAAATGGTAGGAGTAAAAAAAAAGGATACATTGCAAATGATAACTTGGGATGTCCTTAATTTAAATCTGCAAAGGACTTGGCTGTGCAACTTTTAGTTTTCGCGCCACAGCTTTTCAACCTATGCAAAAAATGATAATTTATTCATATATAAAACGCAAAGTAAGGCTTCTGGAATTTTGTCATAACTCACGAAATGGTAGGACTAACAGAAAAAGATACATTGCAAACGATAACGTGGGATGTCCTTAATTTAAATCTGCAAAGGACTTGGCTGTGCGACTTCTAGTTTTCGCGCCACTGCTTTTCAACCTATGCAAAAAATGATAATTTATTCATATATAAAACGCAAAGTAAGGCTTCTGGAATTTTGTCATAACTCACGAAATGGTAGGAGGAAAAAAAAAAGATACATTGCAAATGATAACTTGGGATGTCCTTAATTCAAATCTGCAAAGAACTTGGATGTGTGACTTTTAGTTTTCGCGCCACAGCTTTTCAACCTATGCAAAAAATGATAATTTATTCATATATAAAACGCAAAGTAAGGCTTCTGGAATTTTGTCATAACTCACGAAATGGTAGGAGTAAAAAAAAAGGATACATTGCAAATGATAACTTGGGATGTCCTTAATTTTAATCTGCAAAGGACTTGGCTGTGCGACTTTTAGTTTTCGCGCCACAGCTTTTCAACCTATGCAAAAAATGATAATTTATTCATATATAAAACGCAAAGTAAGGCTTCTGGAATTTTGTCATAACTCACGAAATGGTAGGAGTAAAAAAAAAAGGATACAAAGGATACATTGCAAATGATAACGTGGGATGTCCTCAATTCAAATCTGCAAAGGACTTGGCTGTGCGACTTTTAGTTTTCGCGCCACAGCTTTTCAACCTATGCAAAAAATGATAATTTATTCATATATAAAACGCAAAGTAAGGCTTCTGGAATTTTGTTATAACTCACGAAATGGTAGGAGTAAAAAAAAAGATACATTGCAAATCATAACTTAGGATGCTCTTAATTCAAATCTGCAAAGAACTTGGATGTGCGACTTTTAGTTTTCGCGCCACAGCTTTTCAACCTATGCAAAAAATGATAATTTATTCATATATAAAACGCAAAGTAAGGCTTCTGGAATTTTGTCACAAATCACGAAATGGTAGGAGTAAAAAAAAAGGATACATTGCAAATGATAACTTGGGATGTCCTCAATTCAAATCTGCAAAGGACTTGGCTGTGCGACTTCTAGTTTTCGCGCCACAGCTTTTCAACCTATGCAAAAAATGATAATTTATTCATATATAAAACGCAAAGTAAGGCTTCTGGAATTTTGTCATAACTCACGAAATGGTAGGAGTAAAAAAAAAAGATACATTGCAAATCATAACTTGGGATGATCTTAATTCGAATCTGCAAAGAAGTTGGATGTGGGACTTTTAGTTTTCGCGCCACAGCTTTTCAACCTATGCAAAAAATGATAATTTATTCATATATAAAACGCAAAGTAAGGCTTTTGGAATTTTGTCATAACTCACGAAATGGTAGGAGTAAAAATAAAGGATACATTGCAAATGATAACTTGGGATGTCCTTAATTTAAATCTGCAAAGGACTTGGATGTGTGGCTTTTAGTTTTCGCGCCACAGCTTTTCAACCTATGCAAAAAATGATAATTTATTCATATATAAAACGCAAAGTAAGGCTTCTGGAATTTTGTCATAACTCACGAAATGGTAGGAGTAAAAAAAAAAAGATACATTGCAAATGATAACTTGGGATGTTCTTAATTCAAATCTGCAAAGGTTTTGGCTGTGCGACTTTTAGTTTTCGCGCCACAGCTTTTCAACCTATGCAAAAAATGATAATTTATTCATATATAAAACGCAAAGTAAGGCTTCTGGAATTTTGTCATAACTTACGAAATGGTAGAAGTAAAAAAAAAGGATACATTGCAAATGATAACTTGGGATGTCCTTAATTTAAATCTGCAAAGGACTTGGATGTGTGAATTTTAGTTTTCGCGCCACAGCTTTTCAACCTATGCAAAAAATGATAATTTATTCATATATAAAACGCAAAGTAAGGCTTCTGGAATTTTGTCATAACTCACGAAATGGTAGGAGAAAAAAAAAAAGATACATTGCAAATGATAACTTGGGATGTCCTTAATTTAAATCTGCAAAGGACTTGGCTGTGCGACTTTTAGTTTTCGCGCCACAGCTTTTCAACCTATGCAAAAAATGATAATTTATTCATATATAAAACGCAAAGTAAGGCTTCTGGAATTTTGTCATAACTCACGAAATGGTAGGAGTAAAAAAAAAGGATACATCGCAAATGATAACTTGGAATGTCCTTAATTCAAATCTGCAAAGAACTTGGATGTGTGACTTTTAGTTTTCGCGCCACAGCTTTTCAACCTATGCAAAAAATGATAATTTATTCATATATAAAACGCAAAGTAAGGCTTCTGGAATTTTGTCATAAATCACGAAATGGTAGGAGTAAAAAAAAAGGATACATTGCAAATGATAACTTGGGATGTCCTTAATTTAAATCTGCAAAGGACTTGGCTGTGCAACTTTTAGTTTTCGCGCCACAGCTTTTCAACCTATGCAAAAAATGATAATTTATTCATATATAAAACGCAAAGTAAGGCTTCTGGAATTTTGTCATAACTCACGAAATGGTAGGAGTAAAAAAAAAAGATACATTGCAAATGATAACGTGGGATGTCCTCAATTCAAATCTGCAAAGGACTTGGCTGTGCAACTTTTAGTTTTCGCGCCACAGCTTTTCAACCTATGCAAAAAATGATAATTTATTCATATATAAAACGCAAAGTAAGGCTTCTGGAATTTTGTCATAACTCACGAAATGGTAGGAGTAAAAAAAAAGATACATTGCAAATGATAACTTGGGATGTCCTTAATTCAAATCTGCAAAGAATTTGGATGTGCGACTTTTAGTTTTCGCGCCACAGCTTTTCAACCTATGCAAAAAATGATAATTTATTCATATATAAAACGCAAAGTAAGGCTTCTGGAATTTTGTCATAACTCACGAAATGGTAGGAGTAAAAAAAAAGGATACATTGCAGATGATAACTTGGGATGTCCTTAATTCAAATCTGCAAAGGACTTGGCTGTGCAACTTTTAGTTTTCGCGCCACAGCTTTTCAACCTATGCAAAAAATGATAATTTATTCATATATAAAACGCAAAGTAAGGCTTCTGGAATTTTGTCATAACTCACGAAATGGTAGGAGTAAAAAAAAAGATACATTGCAAATGATAACTTGGGATGTCCTTAATTCAAATCTGCAAAGAATTTGGATGTGCGACTTTTAGTTTTCGCGCCACAGCTTTTCAACCTATGCAAAAAATGATAATTTATTCATATATAAAACGCAAAGTAAGGCTTCTGGAATTTTGTCATAACTCACGAAATGGTAGGAGTAAAAAAAAAGGATACATTGCAAATGATAACTTGGGATGTCCTTAATTCAAATCTGCAAAGGACTTGGCTGTGCAACTTTTAGTTTTCGAGCCACAGCTTTTCAACCTATGCAAAAAATGATAATTTATTCATATATAAAACGCAAAGTAAGGCTTCTGGAATTTTGTCATAACTCACGAAATGGTAGGAGTAAAAAAAAAGATACATTGCAAATGATAACTTGGGATGTCCTTAATTCAAATCTGCAAAGAATTTGGATGTGCGACTTTTAGTTTTCGCGCCACAGCTTTTCAACCTATGCAAAAAATGATAATTTATTCATATATAAAACGCAAAGTAAGGCTTCTGGAATTTTGTCATAACTCACGAAATGGTAGGAGTAAAAAAAAAGGATACATTGCAAATGATAACTTGGGATGTCCTTAATTCAAATCTGCAAAGGACTTGGCTGTGCGACTTCTAGTTTTCGCGCCACAGCTTTTCAACCTATGCAAAAAATGATAATTTATTCATATATAAAACGCAAAGTAAGGCTTCTGGAAAGGCGGGCAGTGGACGAAGCGGTAGAGTGTTGGCTTCTGATGCTGAAGGTCTCGGGTTCGAATCCGCCTGAGTTCACTCAGCTCTGAATGAGTACCAATTCACTTTGAGTTGGGTATAAATGCTCGGTACTAATATTAGTACCAAGTCCTGTCATACGAATAAAATTCGTTCTCTACCAACGAATTTTAGTGGTTCGCATTCCACTTTAAACTGTAGGTGCCATGTATGACAGAAAGACGGGGTGCTGAGTACAATGGACTCTCCTGTCTGAGTGCTCGTGGATGCGTAACCCGCATCCCCCCCACCCACAAAACAACAAACAAACAACAAGGCTTCTGGAATTTTGTCATAACTCACGAAATGGTAGGAGTAAAAAAAAAAGATACATTGCAAATCATAACTTGGGATGTTCTTAATTCAAATCTGCAAAGAATTTGGATGTGGGACTTTTAGTTTTCGCGCCACAGCTTTTCAACCTATGCAAAAAATGATAATTTATTCATATATAAAACGCAAAGTAAGGCTTCTGGAATTTTGTCATAAATCACGAAATGGTAGGAGTAAAAAAAAAGGATACATTGCAAATGATAACGTGGGATGTCCTCAATTCAAATCTGCAAAGGACTTGGCTGTGCAACTTTTAGTTTTCGCGCCACAGCTTTTCAACCTATGCAAAAAATGATAATTTATTCATATATAAAACGCAAAGTAAGGCTTCTGGAATTTTGTCATAACTCACGAAATGGTAGGAGTAAAAAAAAAGATACATTGCAAATGATAACTTGGGATGTCCTTAATTCAAATCTGCAAAGAATTTGGATGTGCGACTTTTAGTTTTCGCGCCACAGCTTTTCAACCTATGCAAAAAATGATAATTTATTCATATATAAAACGCAAAGTAAGGCTTCTGGAATTTTGTCATAACTCACGAAATGGTAGGAGTAAAAAAAAAGGATACATTGCAAATGATAACTTGGGATGTCCTTAATTCAAATCTGCAAAGGACTTGGCTGTGCAACTTTTAGTTTTCGCGCCACAGCTTTTCAACCTATGCAAAAAATGATAATTTATTCATATATAAAACGCAAAGTAAGGCTTCTGGAATTTTGTCATAACTCACGAAATGGTAGGAGTAAAAAAAAAAGATACATTGCAAATGATAACTTGGGATGTCCTTAATTCAAATCTGCAAAGAATTTGGATGTGCGACTTTTAGTTTTCGCGCCACAGCTTTTCAACCTATGCAAAAAATGATAATTTATTCATATATAAAACGCAAAGTAAGGCTTCTGGAATTTTGTCATAACTCACGAAATGGTAGGAGTAAAAAAAAAGGATACATTGCAAATGATAACTTGGGATGTCCTTAATTCAAATCTGCAAAGAATTTGGATGTGCGACTTTTAGTTTTCGCGCCACAGCTTTTCAACCTATGCAAAAAATGATAATTTATTCATATATAAAACGCAAAGTAAGGCTTCTGGAATTTTGTCATAACTCACGAAATGGTAGGAGTAAAAGAAAACGATACATTGCAAATGATAACTTGGGATGTCCTTAATTCAAATCTGCAAAGGACTTGGCTGTGCGACTTCTAGTTTTCGCGCCACAGCTTTTCAACCTATGCAAAAAATGATAATTTATTCATATATAAAACGCAAAGTAAGGCTTCTGGAAAGGCGGGCAGTGGACGAAGCGGTAGAGTGTTGGCTTCTGATGCTGAAGGTCTCGGGTTCGAGTCCGCCTGAGTTCACTCAGCTCTGAATGAGTACCAATTCACTTTGAGTTGGGTATAAATGCTCGGTACTAATATTAGTACCAAGTCCTGTCATACGAATAAAATTCGTTCTCTACCAACGAATTTTAGTGGTTCGCATTCCACTTTAAACTGTAGGTGCCATGTATGACAGAAAGACGGGGTGCTGAGTACAATGGACTCTCCTGTCTGAGTGCTCGTGGATGCGTAACCCGCATCCCCCCCACCCACAAAACAACAAACAAACAACAAGGCTTCTGGAATTTTGTCATAACTCACGAAATGGTAGGAGTAAAAAAAAAAGATACATTGCATATCATAACTTGGGATGTTCTTAATTCAAATCTGCAAAGAATTTGGATGTAGGACTTTTAGTTTTCGCGCCACAGCTTTTCAACCTATGCAAAAAATGATAATTTATTCATATATAAAACGCAAAGTAAGGCTTCTGGAATTTTGTCATAAATCACGAAATGGTAGGAGTAAAAAAAAAGGATACATTGCAAATGATAACTTGGGATGTCCTTAATTCAAATCTGCAAAGAATTTGGATGTGCGACTTTTAGTTTTCGCGCCACAGCTTTTCAACCTATGCAAAAAATGATAATTTATTCATATATAAAACGCAAAGTAAGGCTTCTGGAATTTTGTCATAACTCACGAAATGGTAGGAGTAAAAAAAAAGGATACATTGCAAATGATAACTTGGGATGTCCTTAATTTAAATCTGCAAAGGACTTGGATGTGTGAATTTTAGTTTTCGCGCCACAGCTTTTCAACCTATGCAAAAAATGATAATTTATTCATATATAAAACGCAAAGTAAGGCTTCTGGAATTTTGTCATAAATCACGAAATGGTAGGAGTAAAAAAAAAGGATACATTGCAAATGATAACGTGGGATGTCCTCAATTCAAATCTGCAAAGGACTTGGCTGTGCAACTTTTAGTTTTCGCGCCACAGCTTTTCAACCTATGCAAAAAATGATAATTTACTCATATATAAAACGCAAAGTAAGGCTTCTGGAATTTTGTCATAACTCACGAAATGGTAGGAGTAAAAAAAAAGATACATTGCAAATGATAACTTGGGATGTCCTTAATTCAAATCTGCAAAGGACTTGGCTGTGCAACTTTTAGTTTTCGCGCCACAGCTTTTCAACCTATGCAAAAAATGATAATTTATTCATATATAAAACGCAAAGTAAGGCTTCTGGAATTTTGTCATAACTCACGAAATGGTAGGAGTAAAAAAAAAGATACATTGCAAATGATGATTTGGGATGTCCTTAATTCAAATCTGCAAAGAATTTGGATGTGCGACTTTAAGTTTTCGCGCCACAGCTTTTCAACCTATGCAAAAAATGATAATTTATTCATATATAAAACGCAAAGTAAGGCTTCTGGAATTTTGTCATAACTCACGAAATGGTAGGAGTAAAAAAAAAGGATACATTGCAAATGATAACGTGGGATGTCCTTAATTCAAATCTGCAAAGGACTTGGCTGTGCAACTTTTAGTTTTCGCGCCACAGCTTTTCAACCTATGCAAAAAATGATAATTTATTCATATATAAAACGCAAAGTAAGGCTTCTGGAATTTTGTCATAACTCACGAAATGGTAGGAGTAAAAAAAAAAGATACATTGCAAATCATAACTTGGGATGTCCTTAATTCAAATCTGCAAAGAACTTGGATATGGGACTTTTAGTTTTCGCGCCACAGCTTTTCAACCTATGCAAAAAATGATAATTTATTCATATATAAAACGCAAAGTAAGGCTTCTGGAATTTTGTCATAACTAACGAAATGGTAGGAGTAAAAGAAAACGATACATTGCAAATGATAACTTGGGATGTCCTTAATTTAAATCTGCAAAGGACTTGGATGTGTGACTTTTAGTTTTCGCGCCACAGCTTTTCAACCTATGCAAAAAATGATAATTTATTCATATATAAAACGCAAAGTAAGGCTTCTGGAATTTTGTCATAACTCACGAAATGGTAGGAGTAAAAAAAAAAAGATACATTGCAAATGATAACTTGGGATGTCCTTAATTCAAATCTGCAAAGAACTTGGATGTGGGACTTTTAGTTTTCGCGCCACAGCTTTTCAACCTATGCAAAAAATGATAATTTATTCATATATAAAACGCAAAGTAAGGCTTCTGGAATTATGTCATAACTCACGAAATGGTAGGAGTAAAAAAAAAGGATACATTGCAAATGATAACTTGGGATGTCCTTAATTTTAATCTGCAAAGGACTTGGCTGTGCGACTTTTAGTTTTCGCGCCACAGCTTTTCAACCTATGCAAAAAATGATAATTTATTCATATATAAAACGCAAAGTAAGGCTTCTGGAATTTTGTCATAACTCACGAAATGGTAGGAGTAAAAAAAAGATACATTGCAAATGATAACTTGGGATGTCCTTAATTCGAATCTGCAAAGAACTTGGATGTGCGACTTTTAGTTTTCGCGCCACAGCTTTTCAACCTATGCAAAAAATGATAATTTATTCATATATAAAACGCAAAGTAAGGCTTCTGGAATTTTGTCATAACTCACGAAATGGTAGGAGGAAAAAAAAGATACATAGCAAATGATAACTTGGGATGTCCTTAATTCGAATCTGCAAAGAACTTGGATGTGCGACTTTTAGTTTTCGCGCCACAGCTTTTCAACCTATGCAAAAAATGATAATTTATTCATATATAAAACGCAAAGTAAGGCTTCTGGAATTTTGTCATAACTCACGAAATGGTAGGAGTAAAAAAAAAAGATACATTGCAAATGATAAATTGGGATGTCCTTAATTTAAATCTGCAAAGGACTTGGCTGTGCGACTTTTAGTTTTCGCGCCACAGCTTTTCAACCTATGCAAAAAATGATAATTTATTCATATATAAAATGCAAAGTAAGGCTTCTGGAATTTTGTCATAACTCACGAAATGGTAGGAGTAAAAAAAAAGGATACATTGCAAATGATAACGTGGGATGTCCTCAATTCAAATCTGCAAAGGACTTGGCTGTGCGACTTTTAGTTTTCGCGCCACAGCTTTTCAACCTATGCAAAAAATGATAATTTATTCATATATAAAACGCAAAGTAAGGCTTCTGGAATTTTGTCATAACTCACGAAATGGTAGGAGTAAAAAAAAAAGATACATTGCAAATGATAACTTGGGATGTCCTTAATTCAAATCTGCAAAGAACTTGGATGTGCGACTTTTAGTTTTCGCGCCACAGCTTTTCAACCTATGCAAAAAATGATAATTTATTCATATATAAAACGCAAAGTAAGGCTTCTGGAATTTTGTCATAACTCACGAAATGGTAGGAGTAAAAAAAAAGGATACATCGCAAATGATAACTTGGGATGTCCTTAATTCAAATCTGCAAAGAACTTGGATGTGTGACTTTTAGTTTTCGCGCCACAGCTTTTCAACCTATGCAAAAAATGATAATTTATTCATATATAAAACGCAAAGTAAGGCTTCTGGAATTTTGTCATAACTCACGAAATGGTGGGAGTAAAAAAAAAGGATACATTGCAAATGATAACGTGGGATGTCCTCAATTCAAATCTGCAAAGTACTTGGCTGTGCGACTTTTAGTTTTCGCGCCACAGCTTTTCAACCTATGCAAAAAATGATAATTTATTCATATATAAAACGCAAAGTAAGGCTTCTGGAATTTTGTCATAACTCACGAAATGGTAGGAGTAAAAAAAAAGTATACATTGCAAATGATAACGTGGGATGTCCTTAATTTAAATCTGCAAAGGACTTGGCTGTGCGACTTTTAGTTTTCGCGCCACAGCTTTTCAACCTATGCAAAAAATGATAATTTATTCATATATAAAACGCAAAGTAAGGCTTCTGGAAAGGCGGGCAGTGGACGAAGCGGTAGAGTGTTGGCTTCTGATGCTGAAGGTCTCGGGTTCGAGTCCGCCTGAGTTCACTCAGCTCTGAATGAGTACCAATTCACTTTGAGTTGGGTATAAATGCTCGGTACTAATATTAGTACCAAGTCCTGTCATACGAATAAAATTCGTTCTCTACCAACGAATTTTAGTGGTTCGCATTCCACTTTAAACTGTAGGTGCCATGTATGACAGAAAGACGGGGTGCTGAGTACAATGGACTCTCCTGTCTGAGTGCTCGTGGATGCGTAACCCGCATCCCCCCCACCCACAAAACAACAAACAAACAACAAGGCTTCTGGAATTTTGTCATAACTCACGAAATGGTAGGAGTAAAAAAAAAAGATACATTGCATATCATAACTTGGGATGTTCTTAATTCAAATCTGCAAAGAATTTGGATGTAGGACTTTTAGTTTTCGCGCCACAGCTTTTCAACCTATGCAAAAAATGATAATTTATTCATATATAAAACGCAAAGTAAGGCTTCTGGAATTTTGTCATAAATCACGAAATGGTAGGAGTAAAAAAAAAGGATACATTGCAAATGATAACGTGGGATGTCCTCAATTCAAATCTGCAAAGGACTTGGCTGTGCAACTTTTAGTTTTCGCGCCACAGCTTTTCAACCTATGCAAAAAATGATAATTTATTCATATATAAAACGCAAAGTAAGGCTTCTGGAATTTTGTCATAACTCACGAAATGGTAGGAGTAAAAAAAAAGATACATTGCAAATGATAACTTGGGATGTCCTTAATTCAAATCTGCAAAGAATTTGGATGTGCGACTTTTAGTTTTCGCGCCACAGCTTTTCAACCTATGCAAAAAATGATAATTTATTCATATATAAAACGCAAAGTAAGGCTTCTGGAATTTTGTCATAACTCACGAAATGGTAGGAGTAAAAAAAAAGATACATTGCAAATGATAACTTGGGATGTCCTTAATTTAAATCTGCAAAGGACTTGGATGTGTGAATTTTAGTTTTCGCGCCACAGCTTTTCAACCTATGCAAAAAATGATAATTTATTCATATATAAAACGCAAAGTAAGGCTTCTGGAATTTTGTCATAAATCACGAAATGGTAGGAGTAAAAAAAAAGGATACATTGCAAATGATAACGTGGGATGTCCTCAATTCAAATCTGCAAAGGACTTGGCTGTGCAACTTTTAGTTTTCGCGCCACAGCTTTTCAACCTATGCAAAAAATGATAATTTACTCATATATAAAACGCAAAGTAAGGCTTCTGGAATTTTGTCATAACTCACGAAATGGTAGGAGTAAAAAAAAAGATACATTGCAAATGATAACTTGGGATGTCCTTAATTCAAATCTGCAAAGGACTTGGCTGTGCAACTTTTAGTTTTCGCGCCACAGCTTTTCAACCTATGCAAAAAATGATAATTTATTCATATATAAAACGCAAAGTAAGGCTTCTGGAATTTTGTCATAACTCACGAAATGGTAGGAGTAAAAAAAAAGATACATTGCAAATGATGACTTGGGATGTCCTTAATTCAAATCTGCAAAGAATTTGGATGTGCGACTTTTAGTTTTCGCGCCACAGCTTTTCAACCTATGCAAAAAATGATAATTTATTCATATATAAAACGCAAAGTAAGGCTTCTGGAATTTTGTCATAACTCACGAAATGGTAGGAGTAAAAAAAAAGGATACATTGCAAATGATAACGTGGGATGTCCTTAATTCAAATCTGCAAAGGACTTGGCTGTGCAACTTTTAGTTTTCGCGCCACAGCTTTTCAACCTATGCAAAAAATGATAATTTATTCATATATAAAACGCAAAGTAAGGCTTCTGGAATTTTGTCATAACTCACGAAATGGTAGGAGTAAAAAAAAAAGATACATTGCAAATCATAACTTGGGATGTCCTTAATTCAAATCTGCAAAGAACTTGGATGTGGGACTTTTAGTTTTCGCGCCACAGCTTTTCAACCTATGCAAAAAATGATAATTTATTCATATATAAAACGCAAAGTAAGGCTTCTGGAATTTTGTCATAACTCACGAAATGGTAGGAGTAAAAGAAAACGATACATTGCAAATGATAACTTGGGATGTCCTTAATTTAAATCTGCAAAGGACTTGGATGTGTGACTTTTAGTTTTCGCGCCACAGCTTTTCAACCTATGCAAAAAATGATAATTTATTCATATATAAAACGCAAAGTAAGGCTTCTGGAATTTTGTCATAACTCACGAAATGGTAGGAGTAAAAAAAAAGGATACATTGCAAATGATAACTTGGGATGTCCTTAATTTTAATCTGCAAAGGACTTGGCTGTGCGACTTTTAGTTTTCGCGCCACAGCTTTTCAACCTATGCAAAAAATGATAATTTATTCATATATAAAACGCAAAGTAAGGCTTCTGGAATTTTGTCATAACTCACGAAATGGTAGGAGTAAATAAAAGATACATTGCAAATGATAACTTGGGATGTCCTTAATTCGAATCTGCAAAGAACTTGGATGTGCGACTTTTAGTTTTCGCGCCACAGCTTTTCAACCTATGCAAAAAATGATAATTTATTCATATATAAAACGCAAAGTAAGGCTTCTGGAATTTTGTCATAACTCACGAAATGGTAGGAGTAAAAAAAAGATACATTGCAAATGATAACTTGGGATGTCCTTAATTCGAATCTGCAAAGAACTTGGATGTGCGACTTTTAGTTTTCGCGCCACAGCTTTTCAACCTATGCAAAAAATGATAATTTATTCATATATAAAACGCAAAGTAAGGCTTCTGGAATTTTGTCATAACTCACGAAATGGTAGGAGTAAAAAAAAAAGATACATTGCAAATGATAAATTGGGATGTCCTTAATTTAAATCTGCAAAGGACTTGGCTGTGCGACTTTTAGTTTTCGCGCCACAGCTTTTCAACCTATGCAAAAAATGATAATTTATTCATATATAAAACGCAAAGTAAGGCTTCTGGAATTTTGTCATAACTCACGAAATGGTAGGAGTAAAAAAAAAAGATACATTGCAAATGATAACTTGGGATGTCCTTAATTCAAATCTGCAAAGAACTTGGATGTGCGACTTTTAGTTTTCGCGCCACAGCTTTTCAACCTATGCAAAAAATGATAATTTATTCATATATAAAACGCAAAGTAAGGCTTCTGGAATTTTGTCATAACTCACGAAATGGTAGGAGTAAAAAAAAAGGATACATCGCAAATGATAACTTGGGATGTCCTTAATTCAAATCTGCAAAGAACTTGGATGTGTGACTTTTAGTTTTCGCGCCACAGCTTTTCAACCTATGCAAAAAATGATAATTTATTCATATATAAAACGCAAAGTAAGGCTTCTGGAATTTTGTCATAACTCACGAAATGGTGGGAGTAAAAAAAAAGGATACATTGCAAATGATAACGTGGGATGTCCTCAATTCAAATCTGCAAAGTACTTGGCTGTGCGACTTTTAGTTTTCGCGCCACAGCTTTTCAACCTATGCAAAAAATGATAATTTATTCATATATAAAACGCAAAGTAAGGCTTCTGGAATTTTGTCATAACTCACGAAATGGTAGGAGTAAAAAAAAAGTATACATTGCAAATGATAACGTGGGATGTCCTTAATTTAAATCTGCAAAGGACTTGGCTGTGCGACTTTTAGTTTTCGCGCCACAGCTTTTCAACCTATGCAAAAAATGATAATTTATTCATATATAAAACGCAAAGTAAGGCTTCTGGAATTTTGTCATAACTCACGAAATGGTAGGAGTAAAAAAAAAGGATACATCGCAAATGATAACTTGGGATGTCCTTAATTCAAATCTGCAAAGAACTTGGCTGTGCGACTTTTAGTTTTCGCGCCACAGCTTTTCAACCTATGCAAAAAATGATAATTTATTCATATATAAAACGCAAAGTAAGGCTTCTGGAATTTTGTCATAACTCACGAAATGGTAGGAGTAAAAAAAAAGGATACATTGCAAATGATAACTTGGGATGTCCTTAATTCGAATCTGCAACGCACTTGGCTGTGCAACTTTTAGTTTTCGCGCCACAGCTTTTCAACCTATGCAAAAAATGATAATTTATTCATATATAAAACGCAAAGTAAGGCTTCTGGAATTTTGTCATAACTCACGAAATGGTAGGAGTAAAAAAAAAAAGATACATTGCAAATGATAACTTGGGATGTCCTTAATTCAAATCTGCAAAGAATTTGGATGTGCAACTTTTAGTTTTCGCGCCACAGCTTTTCAACCTATGCAAAAAATGATAATTTATTCATATATAAAACGCTAAGTAAGGCTTCTGGAATTTTGTCATAACTCACGAAATGGTAGGAGTAAAAAAAAAGATACATTGCAAATGATAACTTGGGATGTCCTTAATTTAAATCTGCAAAGGACTTGGCTGTGCAACTTTTAGTTTTCGCGCCACAGCTTTTCAACCTATGCAAAAAATGATAATTTATTCATATATAAAACGCAAAGTAAGGCTTCTGGAATTTTGTCATAACTCACGAAATGGTAGGAGTAAAAAAAAAGATACATTGCAAATGATAACTTGGGATGTCCTTAATTCAAATCTGCAAAGAATTTGGATGTGCAACTTTTAGTTTTCGCGCCACAGCTTTTCAACCTATGCAAAAAATGATAATTTATTCATATATAAAACGCAAAGTAAGGCTTCTGGAATTTTGTCATAACTCACGAAATGGTAGGAGTAAAAAAAAAGGATACATTGCAAATGATAACGTGGGATGTCCTCAATTCAAATCTGCAAAGGACTTGGCTGTGCGACTTTTAGTTTTCGCGCCACAGCTTTTCAACCTATGCAAAAAATGATAATTTATTCATATATAAAACGCAAAGTAAGGCTTCTGGAATTTTGTCATAACTCACGAAATGGTAGGAGTAAAAAAAAAAGATACATTGCAAATAATAAATTGGGATGTCCTTAATTTAAATCTGCAAAGGACTTGGCTGTGCGACTTTTAGTTTTCGCGCCACAGCTTTTCAACCTATGCAAAAAATGATAATTTATTCATATATAAAACGCAAAGTAAGGCTTCTGGAATTTTGTCATAACTCACGAAATGGTAGGAGTAAAAAAAAAGGATACATTGCAAATGATAACGTGGGATGTCCTCAATTCAAATCTGCAAAGGACTTGGCTGTGCGACTTTTAGTTTTCGCGCCACAGCTTTTCAACCTATGCAAAAAATGATAATTTATTCATATATAAAACGCAAAGTAAGGCTTCTGGAATTTTGTCATAACTCACGAAATGGTAGGAGTAAAAAAAAAGTATACATTGCAAATGATAACGTGGGATGTGCTTAATTCAATTCTGCAAAGCACTTGGATGTGTGACTTCTAGTTTTCGCGCCACAGCTTTTCAACCTATGCAAAAAATGATAATTTATTCATATATAAAACGCAAAGTAAGGCTTCTGGAATTTTGTCATAACTCACGAAATGGTAGGAGGAAAAAAAAGGATACATTGCAAATGATAACTTGGGATGTCCTCAATTCAAATCTGCAAAGGACTTGGCTGTGCGACTTTTAGTTTTCGCGCCACAGCTTTTCAACCTATGCAAAAAATGATAATTTATTCATATATAAAACGCAAAGTAAGGCTTCTGGAATTTTGTCATAACTCACGAAATGGTAGGAGTAAAAAAAAAGGATACATCGCAAATGATAACTTGGGATGTCCTTAATTCAAATCTGCAAAGAACTTGGATGTGTGACTTTTAGTTTTCGCGCCACAGCTTTTCAACCTATGCAAAAAATGATAATTTATTCATATATAAAACGCAAAGTAAGGCTTCTGGAATTTTGTCATAACTCACGAAAGGGTAGGAGTAAAAAAAAAGGATACATTGCAAATGATAACGTGGGATGTCCTCAATTCAAATCTGCAAAGTACTTGGCTGTGCGACTTTTAGTTTTCGCGCCACAGCTTTTCAACCTATGCAAAAAATGATAATTTATTCATATATAAAACGCAAAGTAAGGCTTCTGGAATTTTGTCATAACTCACGAAATGGTAGGAGTAAAAAAAAAGATACATTGCAAATGATAACTTGGGATGTCCTTAATTCAAATCTGCTAAGAATTTGGATGTGCAACTTTTAGTTTTCGCGCCACAGCTTTTCAACCTATGCAAAAAATGATAATTTATTCATATATAAAACGCTAAGTAAGGCTTCTGGAATTTTGTCATAACTCACGAAATGGTAGGAGTAAAAAAAAAGATACATTGCAAATGATAACTTGGGATGTCCTTAATTTAAATCTGCAAAGGACTTGGATGTGTGACTTTTAGTTTTCGCGCCACAGCTTTTCAACCTATGCAAAAAATGATAATTTATTCATATATAAAACGCAAAGTAAGGCTTCTGGAATTTTGTCATAACTCACGAAATGGTAGGAGTAAAAAAAAAGATACATTGCAAATGATAACTTGGGATGTGCTTAATTCAAATCTGCAAAGAATTTGGATGTGCAACTTTTAGTTTTCGCGCCACAGCTTTTCAACCTATGCAAAAAATGATAATTTATTCATATATAAAACGCTAAGTAAGGCTTCTGGAATTTTGTCATAACTCACGAAAAGGTAGGAGTAAAAAAAAAGGATACATTGCAAATGATAACGTGGGATGTCCTTAATTCAAATCTGCAAAGGACTTGGCTGTGCAACTTTTAGTTTTCGCGCCACAGCTTTTCAACCTATGCAAAAAATGATAATTTATTCATATATAAAACGCAAAGTAAGGCTTCTGGAATTTTGTCATAACTCACGAAATGGTAGGAGTAAAAAAAAAGATACATTGCAAATGATAACTTGGGATGTCCTTAATTCAAATCTGCAAAGAATTTGGATGTGAGACTTTTAGTTTTCGCGCCACAGCTTTTCAACCTATGCAAAAAATGATAATTTATTCATATATAAAACGCAAAGTAAGGCTTCTGGAATTTTGTCATAACTCACGAAATGGTAGGAGTAAAAAAAAAGGATACATTGCAAATGATAACTTGGGATGTCCTTAATTTTAATCTGCAAAGGACTTGGCTGTGCGACTTTTAGTTTTCGCGCCACCGCTTTTCAACCTATGCAAAAAATGATAATTTATTCATATATAAAACGCAAAGTAAGGCTTCTGGAATTTTGTCATAACTCACGAAATGGTAGGAGTAAAAGAAAAAGATACATTGCAAATGATAACTTGGGATGTCCTCAATTCAAATCTGCAAAGGACTTGGCTGTGCGACTTCTAGTTTTCGCGCCACAGCTTTTCAACCTATGCAAAAAATGATAATTTATTCATATATAAAACGCAAAGTAAGGCTTCTGGAAAGGCGGGCAGTGGACGAAGCTCTAGAGTGTTGGCTTCTGATGCTGAAGGTCTCGGGTTCGAGTCCGCCTGAGTTCACTCAGCTCTGAATGAGTACCAATTCACTTTGAGTTGGGTATAAATGCTCGGTACTAATATTAGTACCAAGTCCTGTCATACGAATAAAATTCGTTCTCTACCAACGAATTTTAGTGGTTCGCATTCCACTTTAAACTGTAGGTGCCATGTATGACAGAAAGACGGGGTGCTGAGTACAATGGACTCTCCTGTCTGAGTGCTCGTGGATGCGTAACCCGCATCCCCCCCACCCACAAAACAACAAACAAACAACAAGGCTTCTGGAATTTTGTCATAACTCACGAAATGGTAGGAGTAAAAAAAAAGATACATTGCAAATCATAACTTGGGATGTTCTTAATTCAAATCTGCAAAGAACTTGAAAGTGGGACTTTTAGTTTTCGCGCCACAGCTTTTCAACCTATGCAAAAAATGATAATTTATTCATATATAAAACGCAAAGTAAGGCTTCTGGAATTTTGTCATAAATCACGAAATGGTAGGAGTAAAAAAAAAGGATACATTGCAAATGATAACGTGGGATGTCCTCAATTCAAATCTGCAAAGGACTTGGCTGTGCAACTTTTAGTTTTCGCGCCACAGCTTTTCAACCTATGCAAAAAATGATAATTTATTCATATATAAAACGCAAAGTAAGGCTTCTGGAATTTTGTCATAAATCACGAAATGGTTGGAGTAAAAAAAAAGGATACATTGCAAATGATAACGTGGGATGTCCTTAATTCAAATCTGCAAAGGACTTGGCTGTGCAACTTTTAGTTTTCGCGCCACAGCTTTTCAACCTATGCAAAAAATGATAATTTATTCATATATAAAACGCAAAGTAAGGCTTCTGGAATTTTGTCATAACTCACGAAATGGTAGGAGTAAAAAAAAAGATACATTGCAAATGATAACTTGGGATGTCCTTAATTCAAATCTGCAAAGAATTTGGATGTGCGACTTTTAGTTTTCGCGCCACAGCTTTTCAACCTATGCAAAAAATGATAATTTATTCATATATAAAACGCAAAGTAAGGCTTCTGGAATTTTGTCATAACTCACGAAATGGTAGGAGTAAAAAAAAAGAATACATTGCAAATGATAACTTGGGATGTCCTTAATTTAAATCTGCAAAGGACTTGGATGTGTGAATTTTAGTTTTCGCGGCACAGCTTTTCAACCTATGCAAAAAATGATAATTTATTCATATATAAAACGCAAAGTAAGGCTTCTGGAATTTTGTCATAACTCACGAAATGGTAGGAGTAAAAGAAAACGATACATTGCAAATGATAACTTGGGATGTCCTTAATTCAAATCTGCAAAGGACTTGGCTGTGCGACTTCTAGTTTTCTCGCCACAGCTTTTCAACCTATGCAAAAAATGATAATTTATTCATATATAAAACGCAAAGTAAGGCTTCTGGAAAGGCGGGCAGTGGACGAAGCGGTAGAGTGTTGGCTTCTGATGCTGAAGGTCTCGGGTTCGAGTCCGCCTGAGTTCACTCAGCTCTGAATGAGTACCAATTCACTTTGAGTTGGATATAAATGCTCGGTACTAATATTAGTACCAAGTCCTGTCATACGAATAAAATTCGTTCTCTACCAACGAATTTTAGTGGTTCGCATTCCACTTTAAACTGTAGGTGCCATGTATGACAGAAAGACGGGGTGCTGAGTACAATGGACTCTCCTGTCTGAGTGCTCGTGGATGCGTAACCCGCATCCCCCCCACCCACAAAACAACAAACAAACAACAAGGCTTCTGGAATTTTGTCATAACTCACGAAATGGTAGGAGTAAAAAAAAAGGATACATCGCAAATGATAACTTGGGATGTCCTTAATTCAAATCTGCAAAGAACTTGGATGTGTGATTTTTAGTTTTCGCGCCACAGCTTTTCAACCTATGCAAAAAATGATAATTTATTCATATATAAAACGCAAAGTAAGGCTTCTGGAATTTTGTCATAACTCACGAAATGGTAGGAGTAAAAAAAAAGGATAAATTGCAAATGATAACTTGGGATGTCCTTAATTTTAATCTGCAAAGGACTTGGCTGTGCGACTTTTAGTTTTCGCGCCACAGCTTTTCAACCTATGCAAAAAATGATAATTTATTCAAATATAAAACGCAAAGTAAGGCTTCTGGAATTTTGTCATAACTCACGAAATGGTAGGAGTAAAAAAAAAGGATACATTGCAAATGATAACGTGGGATGTCCTCAATTCAAATCTGCAAAGGACTTGACTGTGCGACTTTTAGTTTTCGCGCCACAGCTTTTCAACCTATGCAAAAAATGATAATTTATTCATATATAAAACGCAAAGTAAGGCTTCTGGAATTTTACATAACTCACGAAATGGTAAAAGTAAAAAAAAAAGATACATTGCAAATCATAACTTGGGATGTTCTTAATTCAAATCTGCAAAGAACTTGGATGTGGGACTTTTAGTTTTCGCGCCACAGCTTTTCAACCTATGCAAAAAATGATAATTTATTCATATATAAAACGCAAAGTAAGGCTTCTGGAATTTTGTCATAAATCACGAAATGGTAGGAGTAAAAAAAAAGGATACATTGCAAATGATAACGTGGGATGTCCTCAATTCAAATCTGCAAAGGACTTGGCTGTACAACTTTTAGTTTTCGCGCCACAGCTTTTCAACCTATGCAAAAAATGATAATTTATTCATATATAAAACGCAAAGTAAGGCTTCTGGAATTTTGTCATAACTCACGAAATGGTAGGAGTAAAAAAAAAAGATACATTGCAGATGATAACTTGGGATGTCCTTAATTTAAATCTGCAAAGGACTTGGATGTGTGACTTTTAGTTTTCGCGCCACAGCTTTTCAACCTATGCAAAAAATGATAATTTATTCATATATAAAACGCAAAGTAAGGCTTCTGGAATTTTGTCATAACTCACGAAATGGTAGGAGTAAAAAAAAGATACATTGCAAATGATAACTTGGGATGTCCTTAATTTAAATCTGCAAAGAACTTGGATGTGGGACTTTTAGTTTTCGCGCCACAGCTTTTCAACCTGTGCAAAAAATGATAATTTATTCATATATAAAACGCAAAGTAAGGCTTCTGGAATTTTGTCATAAATCACGAAATGGTAGGAGTAAAAAAAAAAGATACATTGCAGATGATAACTTGGGATGTCCTTAATTTAAATCTGCAAAGGACTTGGATGTGTGACTTTTAGTTTTCGCGCCACAGCTTTTCAACCTATGCAAAAAATGATAATTTATTCATATATAAAACGCAAAGTAAGGCTTCTGGAATTTTGTCATAACTCACGAAATGGTAGGAGTAAAAAAAAGATACATTGCAAATGATAACTTGGGATGTCCTTAATTCGAATCTGCAAAGAACTTGGATGTGGGACTTTTAGTTTTCGCGCCACAGCTTTTCAACCTATGCAAAAAATGATAATTTATTCATATATAAAACGCAAAGTAAGGCTTCTGGAATTTTGTCATAACTCACGAAATGGTAGGAGTAAAAAAAAAAGACACATTGCAGATGATAACTTGGGATGTCCTTAATTTAAATCTGCAAAGGACTTGGATGTGTGACTTTTAGTTTTCGCGCCACAGCTTTTCAACCTATGCAAAAAATGATAATTTATTCATATATAAAACGCAAAGTAAGGCTTCTGGAATTTTGTCATAACTCACGAAATGGTAGGAGAAAAAAAAAAGATACATTGCAAATGATAACTTGGGATGTCCTTAATTCAAATCTGCAAAGAACTTGGATGTGTGACTTTTAGTTTTCGCGCCACAGCTTTTCAACCTATGCAAAAAATGATAATTTATTCATATATAAAACGCAAAGTAAGGCTTCTGGAATTTTGTCATAACTCACGAAATGGTAGGAGTAAAAAAATAGGATACATTGCAAATGATAACGTGGGATGTCCTCAATTTAAATCTGCAAAGGACTTGGCTGTGCGACTTTTAGTTTTCGCGCCACAGCTTTTCAACCTATGCAAAAAATGATAATTTATTCATATATAAAACGCTAAGTAAGGCTTCTGGAATTTTGTCATAACTCACGAAATGGTAGGAGTAAAAAAAAAGGATACATTGAAAATGATAACTTGGGATGTCCTTAATTTTAATCTGCAAAGGACTTGGCTGTGCGACTTTTAGTTTTCGCGCCACAGCTTTTCAACCTATGCAAAAAATGATAATTTATTCATATATAAAACGCAAAGTAAGGCTTCTGGAATTTTGTCATAACTCACGAAATGGTAGGAGTAAAAAAAAGATACATTGCAAATGATAACTTGGGATGTCTTTAATTCGAATCTGCAAAGAACTTGGATGTGCGACTTTTAGTTTTCGCGCCACAGCTTTTCAACCTATGCAAAAAATGATAATTTATTCATATATAAACCGCAAAGTAAGGCTTCTGGAATTTTGTCGTAACTCACGAAATGGTAGGAGTAAAAAAAAAAGATACATTGCAAATGATAAATTGGGATGTCCTTAATTTAAATCTGCAAAGGACTTGGCTGTGCGACTTTTAGTTTTCGCGCCACAGCTTTTCAACCTATGCAAAAAATGATAATTTATTCATATATAAAACGCAAAGTAAGGCTTCTGGAATTTTGTCATAACTCACGAAATGGTAAGAGTAAAAAAAAAAGATACATTGCAAATGATAACTTGGGATGTCCTTAATACAAATCTGCAAAGAACTTGGATGTGCGACTTTTAGTTTTCGCGCCACAGCTTTTCAACCTATGCAAAAAATGATAATTTATTCATATATAAAACGCAAAGTAAGGCTTCTGGAATTTTGTCATAACTCACGAAATGGTAGGAGTAAAAAAAAAGGATACATCGCAAATGATAACTTGGGATGTCCTTAATTCAAATCTGCGAAGAACTTGGATGTGTGACTTTTAGTTTTCGCGCCACAGCTTTTCAACCTATGCAAAAAATGATAATTTATTCATATATAAAACGCAAAGTAAGGCTTCTGGAATTTTGTCATAACTCACGAAATGGTAGGAGTAAAAAAAAAGGATACATTGCAAATGATAACGTGGGATGTCCTCAATTTAAATCTGCAAAGGACTTGGCTGTGCGACTTTTAGTTTTCGCGCCACAGCTTTTCAACCTATGCAAAAAATGATAATTTATTCATATATAAAACGCAAAGTAAGGCTTCTGGAATTTTGTCATAACTCACGAAATGGTAGGAGTAAAAAAAAAGTATACATTGCAAATGATAACGTGGGATGTCCTTAATTCGAATCTGCAAAGCACTTGGATGTGCGACTTCTAGTTTTCGCGCCACAGCTTTTCAACCTATGCAAAAAATGATAATTTATTCATATATAAAACGCAAAGTAAGGCTTCTGGAATTTTGTCATAACTCACGAAATGGTAGGAGTAAAAAAAAAGGATACATCGCAAATGATAACTTGGGATGTCCTTAATTCAAATCTGCGAAGAACTTGGATGTGTGACTTTTAGTTTTCGCGCCACAGCTTTTCAACCTATGCAAAAAATGATAATTTATTCATATATAAAACGCAAAGTAAGGCTTCTGGAATTTTGTCATAACTCACGAAATGGTAGGAGTAAAAAAATAGGATACATTGCAAATGATAACGTGGGATGTCCTCAATTTAAATCTGCAAAGGACTTGGCTGTGCGACTTTTAGTTTTCGCGCCACAGCTTTTCAACCTATGCAAAAAATGATAATTTATTCATATATAAAACGCAAAGTAAGGCTTCTGGAATTTTGTCATAACTCACGAAATAGTAGGAGTAAAAAAAAAGGATACATCGCAAATGATAACTTGGGATGTCCTTAATTTAAATCTGCAAAGGACTTGGATGTGTGAATTTTAGTTTTCGCGCCACAGCTTTTCAACCAATGCAAAAAATGATAATTTATTCATATATAAAACGCAAAGTAAGGCTTCTGGAATTTTGTCATAACTCACGAAATGGTAAGAGTAAAAAAAAAAGATACATTGCAAATGATAACTTGGGATGTCCTTAATTTAAATCTGCAAAGGACTTGGCTGTGCGACTTTTAGTTTTCGCGCCACAGCTTTTCAACCTTTGCAAAAAATGATAATTTATTCATATATAAAACGCAAAGTAAGGCTTCTGGAATTTTGTCATAACTCACGAAATGGTAGGAGTAAAAAAAAAAGATACATTGCAAATGATAAATTGGGATGTCCTTAATTTAAATCTGCAAAGGACTTGGCTGTGCGACTTTTAGTTTTCGCGCCACAGCTTTTCAACCTATGCAAAAAATGATAATTTATTCATATATAAAACGCAAAGTAAGGCTTCTGGAATTTTGTCATAACTCACGAAATGGTAAGAGTAAAAAAAAAAGATACATTGCAAATGATAACTTGGGATGTCCTTAATACAAATCTGCAAAGAACTTGGATGTGCGACTTTTAGTTTTCGCGCCACAGCTTTTCAACCTATGCAAAAAATGATAATTTATTCATATATAAAACGCAAAGTAAGGCTTCTGGAATTTTGTCATAACTCACGAAATGGTAGGAGTAAAAAAAAAGGATACATCGCAAATGATAACTTGGGATGTCCTTAATTCAAATCTGCGAAGAACTTGGATGTGTGACTTTTAGTTTTCGCGCCACAGCTTTTCAACCTATGCAAAAAATGATAATTTATTCATATATAAAACGCAAAGTAAGGCTTCTGGAATTTTGTCATAACTCACGAAATGGTAGGAGTAAAAAAATAGGATACATTGCAAATGATAACGTGGGATGTCCTCAATTTAAATCTGCAAAGGACTTGGCTGTGCGACTTTTAGTTTTCGCGCCACAGCTTTTCAACCTATGCAAAAAATGATAATTTATTCATATATAAAACGCAAAGTAAGGCTTCTGGAATTTTGTCATAACTCACGAAATGGTAGGAGTAAAAAAAAAGTATACATTGCAAATGATAACGTGGGATGTCCTTAATTCGAATCTGCAAAGCACTTGGATGTGCGACTTCTAGTTTTCGCGCCACAGCTTTTCAACCTATGCAAAAAATGATAATTTATTCATATATAAAACGCAAAGTAAGGCTTCTGGAATTTTGTCATAACTCACGAAATGGTAGGAGTAAAAAAAAAGGATACATCGCAAATGATAACTTGGGATGTCCTTAATTCAAATCTGCGAAGAACTTGGATGTGTGACTTTTAGTTTTCGCGCCACAGCTTTTCAACCTATGCAAAAAATGATAATTTATTCATATATAAAACGCAAAGTAAGGCTTCTGGAATTTTGTCATAACTCACGAAATGGTAGGAGTAAAAAAATAGGATACATTGCAAATGATAACGTGGGATGTCCTCAATTTAAATCTGCAAAGGACTTGGCTGTGCGACTTTTAGTTTTCGCGCCACAGCTTTTCAACCTATGCAAAAAATGATAATTTATTCATATATAAAACGCAAAGTAAGGCTTCTGGAATTTTGTCATAACTCACGAAATAGTAGGAGTAAAAAAAAAGGATACATCGCAAATGATAACTTGGGATGTCCTTAATTTAAATCTGCAAAGGACTTGGATGTGTGAATTTTAGTTTTCGCGCCACAGCTTTTCAACCAATGCAAAAAATGATAATTTATTCATATATAAAACGCAAAGTAAGGCTTCTGGAATTTTGTCATAACTCACGAAATGGTAAGAGTAAAAAAAAAAGATACATTGCAAATGATAACTTGGGATGTCCTTAATTTAAATCTGCAAAGGACTTGGCTGTGCGACTTTTAGTTTTCGCGCCACAGCTTTTCAACCTTTGCAAAAAATGATAATTTATTCATATATAAAACGCAAAGTAAGGCTTCTGGAATTTTGTCATAAATCACGAAATGGTAGGAGTAAAAAAAAAGGATACATTGCAAATGATAACTTGGGATGTCCTTAATTTAAATCTGCAAAGGACTTGGCTGTGCAACTTTTAGTTTTCGCGCCACAGCTTTTCAACCTATGCAAAAAATGATAATTTATTCATATATAAAACGCAAAGTAAGGCTTCTGGAATTTTGTCATAACTCACGAAATGGTAGGAGTAAAAAAAAAGGATACATTGCAAATGATAACTTGGGATGTCCTTAATTCAAATCTGTAAAGAACTTGGATGTGCGACTTTTAGTTTTTGCGCCACAGCTTTTCAACCTATACAAAAAATGATAATTTATTCATATATAAAACGCAAAGTAAGGCTTCTGGAATTTTGTCATAACTCACGAAATGGTAGGAGTAAAAAAAAAGGATACATTGCAAATGATAACTTGGGATGTCCTTAATTTAAATCTGCAAAGGACTTGGCTGTGCAACTTTTAGTTTTCGCGCCACAGCTTTTCAACCTATGCAAAAAATGATAATTTATTCATATATAAAACGCAAAGTAAGGCTTCTGGAATTTTGTCATAACTCACGAAATGGTAGGAGTAAAAAAAAAAGGATACATTGCAAATGATAACTTGGGATGTCCTTAATTCAAATCTGTAAAGAACTTGGATGTGCGACTTTTAGTTTTTGCGCCACAGCTTTTCAACCTATACAAAAAATGATAATTTATTCATATATAAAACGCAAAGTAAGGCTTCTGGAATTTTGTCATAACTCACGAAATGGTAGGAGTAAAAAAAAAGGATACATTGCAAATGATAACTTGGGATGTCCTTAATTTAAATCTGCAAAGGACTTGGATGTGTGACTTTTAGTTTTCGCGCCACAGCTTTTCAACCTATGCAAAAAATGATAATTTATTCATATATAAAACGCAAAGTAAGGCTTCTGGAATTTTGTCATAAATCACGAAATGGTAGGAGTAAAAAAAAAGGATACATTGCAAATGATAACGTGGTATGTCCTCAATTCAAATCTGCAAAGGACTTGGCTGTGCGACTTTTAGTTTTCGCGCCACAGCTTTTCAACCTATGCAAAAAATGATAATTTATTCATATATAAAACGCAAAGTAAGGCTTCTGGAATTTTGTCATAACTCACGAAATGGTAGGAGTAAAAAAAAAGGATACATTACATATGATAACGTGGGATGTCCTCAATTCAAATCTGCAAAGAACTTGGATGTGCAACTTTTAGTTTTCGCGCCACAGCTTTTCAACCTATGCAAAAAATGATAATTTATTCATATATAAAACGCAAAGTAAGGCTTCTGGAATTTTGTCATAACTCACGAAATGGTAGGAGTAAAAAAAAAGGATACATTGCAAATGATAACTTGGGATGTCCTTAATTTAAATCTGCAAAGGACTTGGATGTGCGAATTTTAGTTTTCGCGCCACAGCTTTTCAACCTATGCAAAAAATGATAATTTATTCATATATAAAACGCAAAGTAAGGCTTCTGGAATTTTGTCATAAATCACGAAATGGTAGGAGTAAAAAAAAAGGATACATTGCAAATGATAACGTGGGATGTCCTTAATTTAAATCTGCAAAGGACTTGGCTGTGCGACTTTTAGTTTTCGCGCCACAGCTTTTCAACCTATGCAAAAAATGATAATTTATTCATATATAAAACGCAAAGTAAGGCTTCTGGAATTTTGTCATAACTCACGAAATGGTAGGAGTAAAAAAAAAGGATACATTGCAAATGATAACGTGGTATGTCCTCAATTCAAATCTGCAAAGGACTTGGCTGTGCGACTTTTAGTTTTCGCGCCACAGCTTTTCAACCTATGCAAAAAATGATAATTTATTCATATATAAAACGCAAAGTAAGGCTTCTGGAATTTTGTCATAACTCACGAAATGGTAGGAGTAAAAAAAAAGGATACATTGCAAATGATAACTTGGGATGTCCTTAATTTAAATCTGCAAAGAACTTGGATGTGAAACTTTTAGTTTTCGCGCCACAGCTTTTCAACCTATGCAAAAAATGATAATTTATTCATATATAAAACGCAAAGTAAGGCTTCTGGAATTTTGTCATAACTCACGAAATGGTAAGAGTAAAAAAAAAGGATACATTGTAAATGATAACTTGGGATGTCCTTAATTCAAATCTGCAAAGAACTTGGATGTGCGAATTTTAGTTTTCGCGCGCCACAGCTTTTCAACCTATGCAAAAAATGATAATTTATTCATATATAAAACGCAAAGTAAGGCTTCTGGAATTTTGTCATAAATCACGAAATGGTAGGAGTAAAAAAAAAGGATACATTGCAAATGATAACGTGGGATGTCCTTAATTTAAATCTGCAAAGGACTTGGCTGTGCGACTTTTAGTTTTCGCGCCACAGCTTTTCACCCTATGCAAAAAATGATAATTTATTCATATATAAAACGCAAAGTAAGGCTTCTGGAATTTTGTCATAAATCACGAAATGGTAGGAGTAAAAAAAAAGGATACATTGCAAATGATAACGTGGTATGTCCTCAATTCAAATCTGCAAAGGACTTGGCTGTGCGACTTTTAGTTTTCGCGCCACAGCTTTTCAACCTATGCAAAAAATGATAATTTATTCATATATAAAACGCAAAGTAAGGCTTCTGGAATTTTGTCATAACTCACGAAATGGTAGGAGTAAAAAAAAAGGATACATTGCAAATGATAACTTGGGATGTCCTTAATTTAAATCTGCAAAGAACTTGGATGTGAAACTTTTAGTTTTCGCGCCACAGCTTTTCAACCTATGCAAAAAATGATAATTTATTCATATATAAAACGCAAAGTAAGGCTTCTGGAATTTTGTCATAACTCACGAAATGGTAAGAGTAAAAAAAAAGGATACATTGTAAATGATAACTTGGGATGTCCTTAATTCAAATCTGCAAAGAACTTGGATGTGCGAATTTTAGTTTTCGCGCCACAGCTTTTCAACCTATGCAAAAAATGATAATTTATTCATATATAAAACGCAAAGTAAGGCTTCTGGAATTTTGTCATAAATCACGAAATGGTAGGAGTAAAAAAAAAGGATACATTGCAAATGATAACGTGGGATGTCCTTAATTTAAATCTGCAAAGGACTTGGCTGTGCGACTTTTAGTTTTCGCGCCACAGCTTTTCAACCTATGCAAAAAATGATAATTTATTCATATATAAAACGCAAAGTAAGGCTTCTGGAATTTTGTCATAACTCACGAAATGGTAGAAGTCAAAAAAAGGATACATTGCAAATGATAACGTGGGATGTCGTCAATTCAAATCTGCAAAGCACTTGGATGTGCGACTTTTAGTTTTCGCGCCACAGCTTTTCAACCTATGCAAAAAATGATAATTTATTCATATATAAAACGCAAAGTAAGGCTTCTGGAATTTTGTCATAACTCACGAAATGGTAGGAGTAAAAAAAAAGGATACATTACATATGATAACGTGGGATGTCCTCAATTCAAATCTGCAAAGAACTTGGATGTGCAACTTTTAGTTTTCGCGCCACAGCTTTTCAACCTATGCAAAAAATGATAATTTATTCATATATAAAACGCAAAGTAAGGCTTCTGGAATTTTGTCATAACTCACGAAATGGTAGGAGTAAAAAAAAAGGATACATTGCAAATGATAACTTGGGATGTCCTTAATTTAAATCTGCAAAGGACTTGGATGTGTGACTTTTAGTTTTCGCGCCACAGCTTTTCAACCTATGCAAAAAATGATAATTTATTCATATATAAAACGCAAAGTAAGGCCTCTGGAATTTTGTCATAAATCACGAAATGGTAGGAGTAAAAAAAAAGGACACATTGCAAATGATAACTTGGGATGTCCTTAATTTAAATCTGCAAAGGACTTGGCTGTGCGACTTTTAGTTTTCGCGCCACAGCTTTTCAACCTATGCAAAAAATGATAATTTATTCATATATAAAACGCAAAGTAAGGCTTCTGGAATTTTGTCATAACTCACGAAATGGTAGGAGTAAAAAAAAAGGACACATTGCAAATGATAACTTGGGATGTCCTTAATTCAAATGTGCAAAGAACTTGCATGTGCGACTTTTAGTTTTCGCGCCACAGCTTTTCAACCTATGCAAAAAATGATAATTTATTCATATATAAAACGCAAAGTAAGGCTTCTGGAATTTTGTCATAACTCACGAAATGGTAGGAGTAAAAAAAAAAGATACATTGCAAATGATAACTTGGGATGTCCTTAATTCAAATCTGCAAAGGACTTGGCTGTGCAACTTTTAGTTTTCGCGCCACAGCTTTTCAACCTATGCAAAAAATGATAATTTATTCATATATAAAACGCAAAGTAAGGCTTCTGGAATTTTGTCATAACTCACGAAATGGTAGGAGTAAAAAAAAGGGTACATTGCAAATGATAACGTGGGATGTCCTTAATTCAAATCTGCAAAGGACTTGGCTGTGCGACTTTTAGTTTTCGCGCCACAGCTTTTCAACCTATGCAAAAAATGATAATTTATTCATATATAAAACGCAAAGTAAGGCCTCTGGAATTTTGTCATAAATCACGAAATGGTAGGAGTAAAAAAAAAGATTACATTGCAAATGATAACTTGGGATGTCCTCAATTTAAATCTGCAAAGCACTTGGATGTGCGACTTTTAGTTTTCGCGCCACAGCTTTTCAACCTATGCAAAAAATGATAATTTATTCATATATAAAACGCAAAGTAAGGCTTCTGGAATTTTGTCATAACTCACGAAATGGTAGGAGTAAAAAAAAAGGACACATTGCAAATGATAACTTGGGATGTCCTTAATTCAAATGTGCAAAGAACTTGCATGTGCGACTTTTAGTTTTCGCGCCACAGCTTTTCAACCTATGCAAAAAATGATAATTTATTCATATATAAAACGCAAAGTAAGGCTTCTGGAATTTTGTCATAACTCACGAAATGGTAGGAGTAAAAAAAAAAGATACATTGCAAATGATAAATTGGGATGTCCTTAATTCAAATCTGCAAAGGACTTGGCTGTGCGACTTTTAGTTTTTGCGCCACAGCTTTTCAACCTATGCAAAAAATGATAATTTATTCATATATAAAACGCAAAGTAAGGCTTCTGGAATTTTGTGATAACTCACGAAATGGTAGGAGTAAAAAAAAAAGATACATTGCAAATGATAACTTGGGATGTCCTTAATTCAAATCTGCAAAGGACTTGGCTGTGCGACTTTTAGTTTTCGCGCCACAGCTTTTCAACCTATGCAAAAAATGATAATTTTTTCATATATAAAACGCAAAGTAAGGCTTCTGGAATTTTGTCATAACTCACGAAATGGTAGGAGAAAAAAAAAGGATACATTGCAAATGATAACTTGGGATGTCCTTAATTTAAATCTGCAAAGAACTTGGATGTGCAACTTTTAGTTTTCGCGCCACAGCTTTTCAACCTATGCAAAAAATGATAATTTATTCATATATAAAACGCAAAGTAAGGCTTCTGGAATTTTGTCATAACTCACGAAATGGTAGAAGTAAAAAAAAGGATACATTGCAAATGATAACGTGGGATGTCCTCAATTCAAATCTGCAAAGAACTTGGATGTGCAACTTTTAGTTTTTGCGCCACAGCTTTTCAACCTATGCAAAAAATGATAATTTATTCATATATAAAACGCAAAGTAAGGCTTCTGGAATTTTGTCATAACTCACGAAATGGTAGGAGTAAAAAAAAAGGATACATTGCAAATGATAACTTGGGATGTCCTTAATTTAAATCTGCAAAGAACTTGGATGTGCAACTTTTAGTTTTCGCGCCACAGCTTTTCAACCTATGCAAAAAATGATAATTTATTCATATATAAAACGCAAAGTAAGGCTTCTGGAATTTTGTCATAACTCACGAAATGGTAAGAGTAAAAAAAAAGGATACATTGTAAATGATAACTTGGGATGTCCTTAATTCAAATCTGCAAAGAACTTGGATGTGCGACTTTTAGTTTTCGCGCCACAGCTTTTCAACCTATGCAAAAAATGATAATTTATTCATATATAAAACGCAAAGTAGGGCTTCTGGAATTTTGTCATAACTCACGAAATGGTAGGAGTAAAAAAAAAAGATACATTGCAAATGATAACTTGGGATGTCCTTAATTTAAATCTGCAAAGAACTTGGCTGTACCACTTTTAGTTTTCGCGCCACAGCTTTTCAACCTATGCAAAAAATGATAATTTTTTCATATATAAAACGCAAAGTAAGGCTTCTGGAATTTTGTCATAACTCACGAAATGGTAGGAGTACAAAAAAAAGGTACATTGCAAATGATAAATTGGGATGTTTTTAATTTAAATCTGCAAAGGACTTGGCTGTGCGACTTTTAGTTTTCGCGCCACAGCTTTTCAACCTATGCAAAAAATGATAATTTATTCATATATAAAACGCAAAGTAAGGCCTCTGGAATTTTGTCATAAATCACGAAATGGTAGGAGTAAAAAAAAAGATTACATTGCAAATGATAACTTGGGATGTCCTCAATTTAAATCTGCAAAGCACTTGGATGTGCGACTTTTAGTTTTCGCGCCACAGCTTTTCAACCTATGCAAAAAATGATAATTTATTCATATATAAAACGCAAAGTAAGGCTTCTGGAATTTTGTCATAACTCACGAAATGGTAGGAGTAAAAAAAAAAGATACATTGCAAATGATAACGTGGGATGTCCTCAATTCAAATCTTCAAAGCACTTGGATGTGCGACTTTTAGTTTTCGCGCCACAGCTTTTCAACCTATGCAAAAAATGATAATTTATTCATATATAAAACGCAAAGTAAGGCTTCTGGAATTTTGTCATAACTCACGAAATGGTAGGAGTAAAAAAAAAGGATACATTGCAAATGATAACGTGGTATGTCCTCAATTCAAATCTGCAAAGAACTTGGATGTGCAACTTTTAGTTTTCGCGCCACAGCTTTTCAACCTATGCAAAAAATGATAATTTATTCATATATAAAACGCAAAGTAAGGCTTCTGGAATTTTGTCATAACTCACGAAATGGTAGGAGTAAAAAAAAAGGATACATTGCAAATGATAACTTGGGATGTCCTTAATTTAAATCTGCAAAGAACTTGGATGTGCAACTTTTAGTTTTCGCGCCACAGCTTTTCAACCTATGCAAAAAATGATAATTTATTCATATATAAAACGCAAAGTAAGGCTTCTGGAATTTTGTCATAACTCACGAAATGGTAAGAGTAAAAAAAAAGGATACATTGTAAATGATAACTTGGGATGTCCTTAATTCAAATCTGCAAAGAACTTGGATGTGCGACTTTTAGTTTTCGCGCCACAGCTTTTCAACCTATGCAAAAAATGATAATTTATTCATATATAAAACGCAAAGTAAGGCTTCTGGAATTTTGTCATAAATCACGAAATGGTAGGAGTAAAAAAAAGGGTACATTGCAAATGATAACGTGGGATGTCCCTAATTCAAATCTGCAAAGGACTTGGATGTGCGACTTTTAGTTTTCGCGCCACAGCTTTTCAACCTATGCAAAAAATGATAATTTATTCATATATAAAACGCAAAGTAAGGCTTCTGGAATTTTGTCATAACTCACGAAATGGTAGGAGTAAAAAAAAAGGATACATTGCAAATGATAACTTGGGATGTCCTTAATTTAAATCTGCAAAGGACTTGGCTGTGCGACTTTTAGTTTTCGCGCCACAGCTTTTCAACCTATGCAAAAAATGATATTTTATTCATATATAAAACGCAAAGTAAGGCTTCTGGAATTTTGTGATAACTCACGAAATGGTAGGAGTAAAAAAAAAGGATACATTGCAAATGATAACTTGGGATGTTTTTAATTTAAATCTGCAAAGGACTTGGCTGTGCGACTTTTAGTTTTCGCGCCACAGCTTTTCAACCTATGCAAAAAATGATAATTTATTCATATATAAAACGCAAAGTAAGGCTTCTGGAATTTTGTGATAACTCACGAAATGGTAGGAGTAAAAAAAAAGGATACATTGCAAATGATAACTTGGGATGTTTTTAATTTAAATCTGCAAAGGACTTGGCTGTGCGACTTTTAGTTTTCGCGCCACAGCTTTTCAACCTATGCAAAAAATGATAATTTATTCATATATAAAACGCAAAGTAAGGCCTCTGGAATTTTGTCATAAATCACGAAATGGTAGGAGTAAAAAAAAAGATTACATTGCAAATGATAACTTGGGATGTCCTCAATTTAAATCTGCAAAGCACTTGGATGTGCGACTTTTAGTTTTCGCGCCACAGCTTTTCAACCTATGCAAAAAATGATAATTTATTCATATATAAAACGCAAAGTAAGGCTTCTGGAATTTTGTCATAACTCACGAAATGGTAGGAGTAAAATAAAAGGATACATTGCAAATGATAACTTGGGATGTCCTTAATTCAAATCTGCAAAGAACTTGGATGTGTGACTTTTAGTTTTCGCGCCACAGCTTTTCAACCTATGCAAAAAATGATAATTTATTCATATATAAAACGCAAAGTAAGGCTTCTGGAATTTTGTGATAACTCACGAAATGGTAGGAGTAAAAAAAAAAGATACATTGCAAATGATAACTTGGGATGTCCTTAATTCAAATCTGCAAAGGACTTGGCTGTGCGACTTTTAGTTTTCGCGCCACAGCTTTTCAACCTATGCAAAAAATGATAATTTTTTCATATATAAAACGCAAAGTAAGGCTTCTGGAATTTTGTCATAACTCACGAAATGGTAGGAGAAAAAAAAAGGATACATCGCAAATGATAACTTGGGATGTCCTTAATTTAAATCCGCAAAGGACTTGGATGTGCGACTTTTAGTTTTCGCGCCACAGCTTTTCAACCTATGCAAAAAATGATAATTTTTTCATATATAAAACGCAAAGTAAGGCTTCTGGAATTTTGTCATAACTCACGAAATGGTAGGAGTAAAAAAAAAAAGATACATTGCAAATGATAACTTGGGATGTCCTTAATTTAAATCTGCAAAGAACTTGGATGTGCAACTTTTAGTTTTCGCGCCACAGCTTTTCAACCTATGCAAAAAATGATAATTTATTCATATATAAAACGCAAAGTAAGGCTTCTGGAATTTTGTCATAACTCACGAAATGGTAGAAGTAAAAAAAAGGATACATTGCAAATGATAACGTGGGATGTCCTCAATTCAAATCTGCAAAGCACTTGGATGTGCGACTTTTAGTTTTCGCGCCACAGCTTTTCAACCTATGCAAAAAATGATAATTTATTCATATATAAAACGCAAAGTAAGGCTTCTGGAATTTTGTCATAACTCACGAAATGGTAGGAGTAAAAAAAAAGGATACATTGCATATGATAACGTGGGATGTTCTCAATTCAAATCTGCAAAGAACTTGGATGTGCAACTTTTAGTTTTCGCGCCACAGCTTTTCAACCTATGCAAAAAATGATAATTTATTCATATATAAAACGCAAAGTAAGGCTTCTGGAATTTTGTCATAACTCACGAAATGGTAGGAGTAAAAAAAAAGGATACATTGCAAATGATAACGTGGGATGTCCTCAATTAAAATCTGCAAAGCACTTGGATGTGCGAATTTTAGTTTTCGCGCCACAGCTTTTCAACCTATGCAAAAAATGATAATTTATTCATATATAAAACGCAAAGTAAGGCTTCTGGAATTTTGTCATAACTCACGAAATGGTAAGAGTAAAAAAAAAGGATACATTGTATATGATAACTTGGGATGTCCTTAATTCAAATCTGCAAAGAACTTGGATGTGCGACTTTTAGTTTTCGCGCTACAGCTTTTCAACCTATGCAAAAAATGATAATTTATTCATATATAAAACGCAAAGTAAGGCTTCTGGAATTTTGTCATAACTCACGAAATGGTAGGAGTAAAAAAAAAAGATACATTGCAAATGATAACTTGGGATGTCCTTAATTTAAATCTGCAAAGGACTTGGCTGTGCCACTTTTAGTTTTCGCGCCACAGCTTTTCAACCTATGCAAAAAATGATAATTTATTCATATATAAAACGCAAAGTAAGGCTTCTGGAATTTTGTCATAACTCACGAAATGGTAAGAGTAAAAAAGAAGGATACATTGTAAATGATAACTTGGGATGTCCTTAATTCAAATCTGCAAAGAACTTGGATGTGCGACTTTTAGTTTTCGCGCCACAGCTTTTCAACCTATGCAAAAAATGATAATTTATTCATATATAAAACGCAAAGTAGGGCTTCTGGAATTTTGTCATAACTCACGAAATGGTAGGAGTAAAAAAAAAAGATACATTGCAAATGATAACTTGGGATGTCCTTAATTTAAATCTGCAAAGAACTTGGATGTGCAACTTTTAGTTTTCGCGCCACAGCTTTTCAACCTATGCAAAAAATGATAATTTATTCATATATAAAACGCAAAGTAAGGCTTCTGGAATTTTGTCATAACTCACGAAATGGTAGGAGTAAAAAAAAAAGATACATTGCAAATGATAACTTGGGATGTCCTTAATTTAAATCTGCAAAGGACTTGGCTGTGCCACTTTTATTTTTCGCGCCACAGCTTTTCAACCTATGCAAAAAATGATAATTTTTTCATATATAAAACGCAAAGTAAGGCTTCTGGAATTTTGTCATAACTCACGAAATGGTAGGAGTACAAAAAAAAGGTACATTGCAAATGATAAATTGGGATGTCCTTAATTTAAATCTGCAAAGGACTTGGCTGTGCGACTTTTAGTTTTCGCGCCACAGCTTTTCAACCTATGCAAAAAATGATATTTTATTCATATATAAAACGCAAAGTAAGGCTTCTGGAATTTTGTGATAACTCACGAAATGGTAGGAGTAAAGAAAAAGGATACATTGCAAATGATAACTTGGGATGTTTTTAATTTAAATCTGCAAAGGACTTGGCTGTGCGACTTTTAGTTTTCGCGCCACAGCTTTTCAACCTATGCAAAAAATGATAATTTATTCATATATAAAACGCAAAGTAAGGCCTCTGGAATTTTGTCATAAATCACGAAATGGTAGGAGTAAAAAAAAAGATTACATTGCAAATGATAACTTGGGATGTCCTCAATTTAAATCTGCAAAGCACTTGGATGTGCGACTTTTAGTTTTCGCGCCACAGCTTTTCAACCTATGCAAAAAATGATAATTTATTCATATATAAAACGCAAAGTAAGGCTTCTGGAATTTTGTCATAACTCACGAAATGGTAGGAGTAAAAAAAAAGGATACATTGCAAATGATAACTTGGGATGTCCTTAATTCAAATCTGCAAAGAACTTGGATGTGTGACTTTTAGTTTTCGCGCCACAGCTTTTCAACCTATGCAAAAAATGATAATTTATTCATATATAAAACGCAAAGTAAGGCTTCTGGAATTTTGTGATAACTCACGAAATGGTAGGAGTAAAATAAAAAGATACATTGCAAATGATAACTTGGGATGTCCTTAATTCAAATCTGCAAGGGACTTGGCTGTGCGACTTTTTGTTTTCGCGCCACAGCTTTTCAACCTATGCAAAAAATGATAATTTTTTCATATATAAAACGCAAAGTAAGGCTTCTGGAATTTTGTCATAACTCACGAAATGGTAGGAGAAAAAAAAGGATACATCGCAAATGATAACTTGGGATGTCCTTAATTTAAATCCGCAAAGGACTTGGCTGTGCGACTTTTAGTTTTCGCGCCACAGCTTTTCAACCTATGCAAAAAATGATAATTTTTTCATATATAAAACGCAAAGTAAGGCTTCTGGAATTTTGTCATAACTCACGAAATGGTAGGAGTAAAAAAAAAAAGATACATTGCAAATGATAACTTGGGATGTGCTTAATTTAAATCTGCAAAGAACTTGGATGTGCAACTTTTAGTTTTCGCGCCACAGCTTTTCAACCTATGCAAAAAATGATAATTTATTCATATATAAAACGCAAAGTAAGGCTTCTGGAATTTTGTCATAACTCACGAAATGGTAGAAGTAAAAAAAAGGATACATTGCAAATGATAACGTGGGATGTCCTCAATTCAAATCTGCAAAGCACTTGGATGTGCGACTTTTAGTTTTCGCGCCACAGCTTTTCAACCTATGCAAAAAATGATAATTTATTCATATATAAAACGCAAAGTAAGGCTTCTGGAATTTTGTCATAACTCACGAAATGGTAGGAGTAAAAAAAAAGGATACATTGCATATGATAACGTGGGATGTTCTCAATTCAAATCTGCAAAGAACTTGGATGTGCAACTTTTAGTTTTCGCGCCACAGCTTTTCAACCTATGCAAAAAATGATAATTTATTCATATATAAAACGCAAAGTAAGGCTTCTGGAATTTTGTCATAACTCACGAAATGGTAGGAGTAAAAAAAAAGGATACATTGCAAATGATAACTTGGGATGTCCTTAATTTAAATCTGCAAAGAACTTGGATGTGCAACTTTTAGTTTTCGCGCCACAGCTTTTCAACCTATGCAAAAAATGATAATTTATTCATATATAAAACGCAAAGTAAGGCTTCTGGAATTTTGTCATAACTCACGAAATGGTAAGAGTAAAAAAAAAGGATACATTGTAAATGATAACTTGGGATGTCCTTAATTCAAATCTGCAAAGAACTTGGATGTGCGACTTTTAGTTTTCGCGCTACAGCTTTTCAACCTATGCAAAAAATGATAATTTATTCATATATAAAACGCAAAGTAAGGCTTCTGGAATTTTGTCATAACTCACGAAATGGTAGGAGTAAAAAAAAAAGATACATTGCAAATGATAACTTGGGATGTCCTTAATTTAAATCTGCAAAGGACTTGGCTGTGCCACTTTTAGTTTTCGCGCCACAGCTTTTCAACCTATGCAAAAAATGATAATTTTTTCATATATAAAACGCAAAGTAAGGCTTCTGGAATTTTGTCATAACTCACGAAATGGTAGGAGTACGAAAAAAAAAGGTACATTGCAAATGATAAATTGGGATGTTTTTAATTTAAATCTGCAAAGGACTTGGCTGTGCGACTTTTAGTTTTCGCGCCACAGCTTTTCAACCTATGCAAAAAATGATAATTTATTCATATATAAAACGCAAAGTAAGGCCTCTGGAATTTTGTCATAAATCACGAAATGGTAGAAGTAAAAAAAAAGATTACATTGCAAATGATAACTTGGGATGTCCTCAATTTAAATCTGCAAAGCACTTGGATGTGCGACTTTTAGTTTTCGCGCCACAGCTTTTCAACCTATGCAAAAAATGATAATTTATTCATATATTAAACGCAAAGTAAGGCTTCTGGAATTTTGTCATAACTCACGAAATAGTAGGAGTAAAAAAAAAAGATACATTGCAAATGATAAATTGGGATGTCCTTAATTCAAATCTGCAAAGGACTTGGCTGTGCGACTTTTAGTTTTCGCGCCACAGCTTTTCAACCTATACAAAAAATGATAATTTATTCATATATAAAACGCAAAGTAAGGCTTCTGGAATTTTGTGATAACTCACGAAATGGTAGGAGTAAAAAAAAAAGATACATTGCAAATGATAAATTGGGATGTCCTTAATTTAAATCCGCAAAGGACTTGGCTGTGCGACTTTTAGTTTTCGCGCCACAGCTTTTCAACCTATGCAAAAAATGATAATTTTTTCATATATAAAACGCAAAGTAAGGCTTCTGGAATTTTGTGATAACTCACGAAATGGTAGGAGTAAAAAAAAAAGATACATTGCAAATGATAACTTGGGATGTCCTTAATTCAAATCTGCAAGGGACTTGGCTGTGCGACTTTTTGTTTTCGCGCCACAGCTTTTCAACCTATGCAAAAAATGATAATTTTTTCATATATAAAACGCAAAGTAAGGCTTCTGGAATTTTGTCATAACTCACGAAATGGTAGGAGAAAAAAAAGGATACATCGCAAATGATAACTTGGGATGTCCTTAATTTAAATCCGCAAAGGACTTGGCTGTGCGACTTTTAGTTTTCGCGCCACAGCTTTTCAACCTATGCAAAAAATGATAATTTTTTCATATATAAAACGCAAAGTAAGGCTTCTGGAATTTTGTCATAACTCACGAAATGGTAGGAGTAAAAAAAAAAAGATACATTGCAAATGATAACTTGGGATGTCCTTAATTTAAATCTGCAAAGAACTTGGATGTGCAACTTTTAGTTTTCGCGCCACAGCTTTTCAACCTATGCAAAAAATGATAATTTATTCATATATAAAACGCAAAGTAAGGCTTCTGGAATTTTGTCATAACTCACGAAATGGTAGAAGTAAAAAAAAGGATACATTGCAAATGATAACGTGGGATGTCCTCAATTCAAATCTGCAAAGCACTTGGATGTGCGACTTTTAGTTTTCGCGCCACAGCTTTTCAACCTATGCAAAAAATGATAATTTATTCATATATAAAACGCAAAGTAAGGCTTCTGGAATTTTGTCATAACTCACGAAATGGTAGGAGTAAAAAAAAAGGATACATTGCATATGATAACGTGGGATGTTCTCAATTCAAATCTGCAAAGAACTTGGATGTGCAACTTTTAGTTTTCGCGCCACAGCTTTTCAACCTATGCAAAAAATGATAATTTATTCATATATAAAACGCAAAGTAAGGCTTCTGGAATTTTGTCATAACTCACGAAATGGTAGGAGTAAAAAAAAAGGATACATTGCAAATGATAACTTGGGATGTCCTTAATTTAAATCTGCAAAGAACTTGGATGTGCAACTTTTAGTTTTCGCGCCACAGCTTTTCAACCTATGCAAAAAATGATAATTTATTCATATATAAAACGCAAAGTAAGGCTTCTGGAATTTTGTCATAACTCACGAAATGGTAAGAGTAAAAAAAAAGGATACATTGTAAATGATAACTTGGGATGTCCTTAATTCAAATCTGCAAAGAACTTGGATGTGCGACTTTTAGTTTTCGCGCTACAGCTTTTCAACCTATGCAAAAAATGATAATTTATTCATATATAAAACGCAAAGTAAGGCTTCTGGAATTTTGTCATAACTCACGAAATGGTAGGAGTAAAAAAAAAAGATACATTGCAAATGATAACTTGGGATGTCCTTAATTTAAATCTGCAAAGGACTTGGCTGTGCCACTTTTAGTTTTCGCGCCACAGCTTTTCAACCTATGCAAAAAATGATAATTTTTTCATATATAAAACGCAAAGTAAGGCTTCTGGAATTTTGTCATAACTCACGAAATGGTAGGAGTACGAAAAAAAAAGGTACATTGCAAATGATAAATTGGGATGTTTTTAATTTAAATCTGCAAAGGACTTGGCTGTGCGACTTTTAGTTTTCGCGCCACAGCTTTTCAACCTATGCAAAAAATGATAATTTATTCATATATAAAACGCAAAGTAAGGCCTCTGGAATTTTGTCATAAATCACGAAATGGTAGAAGTAAAAAAAAAGATTACATTGCAAATGATAACTTGGGATGTCCTCAATTTAAATCTGCAAAGCACTTGGATGTGCGACTTTTAGTTTTCGCGCCACAGCTTTTCAACCTATGCAAAAAATGATAATTTATTCATATATTAAACGCAAAGTAAGGCTTCTGGAATTTTGTCATAACTCACGAAATAGTAGGAGTAAAAAAAAAAGATACATTGCAAATGATAAATTGGGATGTCCTTAATTCAAATCTGCAAAGGACTTGGCTGTGCGACTTTTAGTTTTCGCGCCACAGCTTTTCAACCTATACAAAAAATGATAATTTATTCATATATAAAACGCAAAGTAAGGCTTCTGGAATTTTGTGATAACTCACGAAATGGTAGGAGTAAAAAAAAAAGATACATTGCAAATGATAAATTGGGATGTCCTTAATTTAAATCCGCAAAGGACTTGGCTGTGCGACTTTTAGTTTTCGCGCCACAGCTTTTCAACCTATGCAAAAAATGATAATTTTTTCATATATAAAACGCAAAGTAAGGCTTCTGGAATTTTGTCATAACTCACGAAATGGTAGGAGTAAAAAAAAAAGATACATTGCAAATGATAACTTGGGATGTCCTTAATTTAAATCTGCAAAGAACTTGGATGTGCAACTTTTAGTTTTCGCGCCACAGCTTTTCAACCTATGCAAAAAATGATAATTTATTCATATATAAAACGCAAAGTAAGGCTTCTGGAATTTTGTCATAACTCACGAAATGGTAGAAGTAAAAAAAAGGATACATTGCAAATGATAACGTGGGATGTCCTCAATTCAAATCTGCAAAGCACTTGGATGTGCGACTTTTAGTTTTCGCGCCACAGCTTTTCAACCTATGCAAAAAATGATAATTTATTCATATATAAAACGCAAAGTAAGGCTTCTGGAATTTTGTCATAACTCACGAAATGGTAGGAGTAAAAAAAAAGGATACGTTGCATATGATAACGTGGGATGTCCTCAATTCAAATCTGCAAAGAACTTGGATGTGCAACTTTTAGTTTTCGCGCCACAGCTTTTCAACCTATGCAAAAAATGATAATTTATTCATATATAAAACGCAAAGTAAGGCTTCTGGAATTTTGTCATAACTCACGAAATGGTAGGAGTAAAAAAAAAGGATACATTGCAAATGATAACTTGGGATGTCCTTAATTTAAATCTGCAAAGAACTTGGATGTGCAACTTTTAGTTTTCGCGCCACAGCTTTTCAACCTATGCAAAAAATGATAATTTATTCATATATAAAACGCAAAGTAAGGCTTCTGGAATTTTGTCATAACTCACGAAATGGTAAGAGTAAAAAAAAAGGATACATTGTAAATGATAACTTGGGATGTCCTTAATTCAAATCTGCAAAGAACTTGGATGTGCGACTTTTAGTTTTCGCGCCACAGCTTTTCAACCTATGCAAAAAATGATAATTTATTCATATATAAAACGCAAAGTAAGGCTTCTGGAATTTTGTCATAAATCACGAAATGGTAAGAGTAAAAAAAAAAGATACATTGCAAATGATAACGTGGGATGTCCTCAATTCAAATCTGCAAAGGACTTGGCTGTGCGACTTTTAGTTTTCGCGCCACAGCTTTTCAACCTATGCAAAAAATGATAATTTATTCATATATAAAACGCAAAGTAAGGCTTCTGGAATTTTGTCATAACTCACGAAATGGTAGGAGTACAAAAAAAAGGTACATTGCAAATGATAAATTGGGATGTCCTTAATTTAAATCTGCAAAGGACTTGGCTGTGCGACTTTTAGTTTTCGCGCCACAGCTTTTCAACCTATGCAAAAAATGATATTTTATTCATATATAAAACGCAAAGTAAGGCTTCTGGAATTTTGTGATAACTCACGAAATGGTAGGAGTAAAAAAAAAGGATACATTGCAAATGATAACTTGGGATGTTTTTAATTTAAATCTGCAAAGGACTTGGCTGTGCGACTTTTAGTTTTCGCGCCACAGCTTTTCAACCTATGCAAAAAATGATAATTTATTCATATATAAAACGCAAAGTAAGGCCTCTGGAATTTTGTCATAAATCACGAAATGGTAGGAGTAAAAAAAAAGATTACATTGCGAATGATAACTTGGGATGTCCTTAATTTAAATCTGCAAAGCACTTGGATGTGCGACTTTTAGTTTTCGCGCCACAGCTTTTCAACCTATGCAAAAAATGATAATTTATTCATATATAAAACGCAAAGTAAGGCTTCTGGAATTTTGTCATAACTCACGAAATGGTAGGAGTAAAAAAAAAAGATACATTGCAAATGATAACTTGGGATGTCCTTAATTCAAATCTGCAAAGGACTTGGCTGTGCGACTTTTAGTTTTCGCGCCACAGCTTTTCAACCTATGCAAAAAATGATAATTTATTCATATATAAAACGCAAAGTAAGGCTTCTGGAATTTTGTGATAACTCACGAAATGGTAGGAGTAAAAAAAAAAGATACATTGCAAATGATAACTTGGGATGTCCTTAATTCAAATCTGCAAAGGACTTGGCTGTGCGACTTTTAGTTTTCGCGCCACAGCTTTTCAACCTATGCAAAAAATGATAATTTTTTCATATATAAAACGCAAAGTAAGGCTTCTGGAATTTTGTCATAACTCACGAAATGGTAGGAGTAAAAAAAAAGATACATTGCAAATGATAACTTGGGATGTCCTTAATTTAAATCTGCAAAGAACTTGGATGTGCAACTTTTAGTTTTCGCGCCACAGCTTTTCAACCTATGCAAAAAATGATAATTTATTCATATATAAAACGCAAAGTAAGGCTTCTGGAATTTTGTCATAACTCACGAAATGGTAGAAGTAAAAAAAAGGATACATTGGAAATGATAACGTGGGATGTCCTCAATTCAAATCTGCAAAGCACTTGGATGTGCGACTTTTAGTTTTCGCGCCACAGCTTTTCAACCTATGCAAAAAATGATAATTTATTCATATATAAAACGCAAAGTAAGGCTTCTGGAATTTTGTCATAACTCACGAAATGGTAGGAGTAAAAAAAAAGGATACATTGCAAATGATAACTTGGGATGTCCTCAATTTAAATCTGCAAAGCACTTGGATGTGCGACTTTTAGTTTTCGCGCCACAGCTTTTCAACCTATGCAAAAAATGATAATTTATTCATATATAAAACGCAAAGTAAGGCTTCTGGAATTTTGTCATAACTCACGAAATGGTAGGAGTAAAAAAAAAGGACACATTGCAAATGATAACTTGGGATGTCCTTAATTCAAATCTGCAAAGCACTTGGATGTGCGACTTTTAGTTTTCGCGCCACAGCTTTTCAACCTATGCAAAAAATGATAATTTATTCATATATAAAACGCAAAGTAAGGCTTCTGGAATTTTGTCATAACTCACGAAATGGTAGGAGTAAAAAAAAAAGATACATTGCAAATGATAAATTTGGATGTCCTTAATTCAAATCTGCAAAGGACTTGGCTGTGCGACTTTTAGTTTTCGCGCCACAGCTTTTCAACCTATGCAAAAAATGATAATTTATTCATATATAAAACGCAAAGTAAGGCTTCTGGAATTTTGTGATAACTCACGAAATGGTAGGAGTAAAAAAAAAAGATACATTGCAAATGATAACTTGGGATGTCCTTAATTCAAATCTGCAAAGGACTTGGCTGTTTGACTTTTAGTTTTCGCGCCACAGCTTTTCAACCTATGCAAAAAATGATAATTTATTCATATATAAAACGCAAAGTAAGGCTTCTGGAATTTTGTCATAACTCACGAAATGGTAGGAGTAAAAAAAAAGGATACATTGCAAATGATAACTTGGGATGTCTTTAATTTAAATCTGCAAAGGACTTCACTGTGCGACTTTTAGTTTTCGCGCCACAGCTTTTCAACCTATGCAAAAAATGATAATTTATTCATATATAAAACGCAAAGTAAGGCCTCTGGAATTTTGTTATAAATCACGAAATGGTAGGAGTAAAAGAAAAGGATACATTGCAAATGATAACTTGGGATGTCCTTAATTTAAATCTGCAAAGCACTTGGATGTGCGACTTTTAGTTTTCGCGCCACAGCTTTTCAACCTATGCAAAAAATGATAATTTTTTCATATATAAAACGCAAAGTAAGGCTTCTGGAATTTTGTCATAACTCACGAAATGGTAGGAGTAAAAAAAAAAGATACATTGCAAATGATAAATTGGGATGTCCTTAATTTAAATCTGCAAAGGACTTGGCTCTGCGACTTTCAGTTTTCGCGCCACAGCTTTTCAACCTATGCAAAAAATGATAATTTATTCATATATAAAACGCAAAGTAAGGCTTCTGGAATTTTGTGATAACTCACGAAATGGTAGGAGTAAAAAAAAAGGATACATTGCAAATGATAACTGGGGATGTTTTTAATTTAAATCTGCAAAGGACTTGGCTGTGCGACTTTTAGTTTTCGCGCCACAGCTTTTCAACCTATGCAAAAAATGATAATTTATTCATATATAAAACGCAAAGTAAGGCCTCTGGAATTTTGTCATAAATCACGAAATGGTAGGAGTAAAAAAAAAGATTACATTGCAAATGATAACTTGGGATGTCCTTAATTTAAATCTGCAAAGCACTTGGATGTGCGACTTTTAGTTTTCGCGCCACAGCTTTTCAACCTATGCAAAAAATGATAATTTATTCATATATAAAACGCAAAGTAAGGCTTCTGGAATTTTGTCATAACTCACGAAATGGTAGGAGTAAAAAAAAAAGATACATTGCAAATGATAAATTGGGATGTCCTTAATTTAAATCTGCAAAGGACTTGGCTGTGCGACTTTCAGTTTTCGCGCCACAGCTTTTCAACCTATGCAAAAAATGATAATTTATTCATATATAAAACGCAAAGTAAGGCTTCTGGAATTTTGTGATAACTCACGAAATGGTAGGAGTAAAAAAAAAGGATACATTGCAAATGATAACTTGGGATGTTTTTAATTTAAATCTGCAAAGGACTTGGCTGTGCGACTTTTAGTTTTCGCGCCACAGCTTTTCAACCTATGCAAAAAATGATAATTTATTCATATATAAAACGCAAAGTAAGGCCTCTGGAATTTTGTCATAAATCACGAAATGGTAGGAGTAAAAAAAAAGATTACATTGCAAATGATAACTTGGGATGTCCTTAATTTAAATCTGCAAAGCACTTGGATGTGCGACTTTTAGTTTTCGCGCCACAGCTTTTCAACCTATGCAAAAAATGATAATTTATTCATATATAAAACGCAAAGTAAGGCTTCTGGAATTTTGTCATAACTCACGAAATGGTAGGAGTAAAAAAAAAAGATACATTGCAAATGATAAATTGGGATGTCCTTAATTCAAATCTGCAAAGGACTTGGCTGTGCGACTTTTAGTTTTCGCGCCACAGCTTTTCAACCTATGCAAAAAATGATAATTTATTCATATATAAAACGCAAAGTAAGGCTTCTGGAATTTTGTGATAACTCACGAAATGGTAGGAGTAAAAAAAAAAGATACATTGCAAATGATAACTTGGGATGTCTTTAATTCAAATCTGCAAAGGACTTGGCTGTGCGACTTTTAGTTTTCGCGCCACAGCTTTTCAACCTATGCAAAAAATGATAATTTTTTCATATATAAAACGCAAAGTAAGGCTTCTGGAATTTTGTCATAACTCACGAAATGGTAGGAGTAAAAAAAAAAGATACATTGCAAATGATAAATTGGGATGTCCTTAATTTAAATCCGCAAAGGACTTGGCTGTTTGACTTTTAGTTTTCGCGCCACAGCTTTTCAACCTATGCAAAAAATGATAATTTATTCATATATAAAACGCAAAGTAAGGCTTCTGGAATTTTGTCATAACTCACGAAATGGTAGGAGTAAAAAAAAAGGATACATTGCAAATGATAACTTGGGATGTCTTTAATTTAAATCTGCAAAGGACTTGGCTGTGCGACTTTTAGTTTTCGCGCCACACCTTTTCAACCTATGCAAAAAATGATATTTTATTCATATATAAAACGCAAAGTAAGGCCTCTGGAATTTTGTTATAAATCACGAAATGGTAAGAGTAAAAAAAAAGGATACATTGCAAATGATAACTTGGGATGTCCTTAATTTAAATCTGCCAAGCACTTGGATGTGCGACTTTTAGTTTTCGCGCCACAGCTTTTCAACCTATGCAAAAAATGATAATTTATTCATATATAAAACGCAAAGTAAGGCTTCTGGAATTTTGTCATAACTCACGAAATGGTAGGAGTAAAAAAAAGGATACATTGCAAATGATAACGTGGGATGTCCTCAATTCAAATCTGCAAAGGACTTGGCTGTGCGACTTTTAGTTTTCGCGCTACAGCTTTTCAACCTATGCAAAAAATGATAATTTATTCATATATAAAACGCAAAGTAAGGCTTCTGGAATTTTGTCATAACTCACGAAATGGTAAGAGTAAAAAAAAAGGATACATTGTAAATGATAACTTGGAATGTCCTTAATTTAAATCTGCAAAGGACTTGGCTGTGCGACTTTTAGTTTTCGCGCCACAGCTTCTCAACCTATGCAAAAAATGATAATTTATTCATATATAAAACGCAAAGTAAGGCTTCTGGAATTTTGTCATAACTCACGAAATGGTAGGAGTAAAAAAAAAGGATACATTGCAAATGATAACTTGGGATGTCTTTAATTTAAATCTGCAAAGGACTTGGCTGTGCGACTTTTAGTTTTCGCGCCACAGCTTTTCAACCTATGCAAAAAATGATAATTTATTCATATATAAAACGCAAAGTAAGGCCTCTGGAATTTTGTCATAAATCACGAAATGGTAGGAGTAAAAAAAAAAGATACATTGCAAATGATAACTTGGGATGTCCTTAATTTAAATCTGCAAAGCACTTGGATGTGAGACTTTTAGTTTTCGCGCCACAGCTTTTCAACCTATGCAAAAAATGATAATTTATTCATATATAAAACGCAAAGTAAGGCTTCTGGAATTTTTTCATAACTCACGATATGGAAGAAGTAAAAAAAAAGATACATTGCAAATGATAACGTGGGATGTCCTCAATTCAAATCTGCAAAGGACTTGGCTGTGCGACTTTTAGTTTTCGCGCTACAGCTTTTCAACCTATGCAAAAAATGATAATTTATTCATATATAAAACGCAAAGTAAGGCTTCTGGAATTTTGTCATAACTCACGAAATGGTAAGAGTAAAAAAAAAGGATACATTGTAAATGATAACTTGGGATGTCCTTAATTTAAATCTGCAAAGGACTTGGCTGTGCGACTTTTAGTTTTCGCGCCACAGCTTTTCAACCTATGCAAAAAATGATATTTTATTCATATATAAAACGCAAAGTAAGGCTTCTGGAATTTTGTGATAACTCACGAAATGGTAGGAGTAAAAAAAAAGGATACATTGCAAATGATAACTTGGGATGTCTTTAATTTAAATCTGCAAAGGACTTGGCTGTGCGACTTTTAGTTTTCGCGCCACAGCTTTTCAACCCATGCAAAAAATGATAATTTATTCATATATAAAACGCAAAGTAAGGCCTCTGGAATTTTGTTATAAATCACGAAATGGTAGGAGTAAAAAAAAAGGATACATTGCAAATGATAACTTGGGATGTCCTTAATTTAAATCTGCAAAGAACTTGGATGTGCAACTTTTAGTTTTCGTGCCACAGCTTTTCAACCTATGCAAAAAATGATAATTTATTCATATATAAAACGCAAAGTAAGGCTTCTGGAATTTTGTCATAACTCACGAAATGGTAGGAGTAAAAAAAAGGATACATTGCAAATGATAACGTGGGATGTCCTCAATTCAAATCTGCAAAGGACTTGGCTGTGCGACTTTTAGTTTTCGCGCTACAGCTTTTCAACCTATGCAAAAAATGATAATTTATTCATATATAAAACGCAAAGTAAGGCTTCTGGAATTTTGTCATAACTCACGAAATGGTAAGAGTAAAAAAAAAGGATACATTGTAAATGATAACTTGGGATGTCCTTAATTTAAATCTCCAAAGGACTTGGCTGTGCGACTTTTAGTTTTCGCGCCACAGCTTTTCAACCTATGCAAAAAATGATAATTTATTCATATATAAAACGCAAAGTAAGGCTTCTGGAATTTTGTCATAACTCACGAAATGGTAGGAGTAAAAAAAAAGGATACATTGCAAATGATAACTTGGGATGTCTTTAATTTAAATCTGCAAAGGACTTGGCTGTGCGACTTTTAGTTTTCGCGCCACAGCTTTTCAACCTATGCAAAAAATGATAATTTATTCATATATAAAACGCAAAGTAAGGCCTCTGGTATTTTGTCATAAATCACGAAATGGTAGGAGTAAAAAAAAAAAGATACATTGCAAATGATAACTTGGGATGTCCTTAATTTAAATCTGCAAAGCACTTGGATGTGCGACTTTTAGTTTTTGCGCCACAGCTTTTCAACCTATGCAAAAAATGATAATTTATTCATATATAAAACGCAAAGTAAGGCTTCTGGAATTTTGTCATAACTCACGAAATGGTAGGAGTAAAAAAAAGGATACATTGCAAATGATAACGTGGGATGTCCTCAATTCAAATCTGCAAAGGACTTGGCTGTGCGACTTTTAGTTTTCGCGCTACAGCTTTTCAACCTATGCAAAAAATGATAATTTATTCATATATAAAACGCAAAGTAAGGCTTCTGGAATTTTGTCATAACTCACGAAATGGTAAGAGTAAAAAAAAAGATACATTGCAAATGATAACTTGGGATGTCCTTAATTCGAATCTGCAAAGAACTTGGATGTGCAACTTTTAGTTTTCGCGCCACAGCTTTTCAACCTATGCAAAAAATGATAATTTATTCATATATAAAACGCAAAGTAAGGCTTCTGGAATTTTGTCATAACTCACGAAATGGAAGGAGTAAAAAAAAAGGATACATTGCAAATGATAACGTGGGATGTCCTCAATTCAAATCTGCAAAGCACTTGGATGTGCGAATTTTAGTTTTCGCGCCACAGCTTTTCAACCTATGCAAAAAATGATAATTTATTCATATATAAAACGCAAAGTAAGGCTTCTGGAATTTTGTCATAACTCACGAAATGGTAGGAGTAAAAAAAAGGATACATTGCAAATGATAACGTGGGATGTCCTCAATTCAAATCTGTAAAGAACTTGGATGTGCAGCTTTTAGTTTTCGCGCCACAGCTTTTCAACCTATGCAAAAAATGATAATTTATTCATATATAAAACGCAAAGTAAGGCTTCTGGAATTTTGTCATAACTCACGAAATGGTAGGAGTAAAAAAAAAGGATACATTGCAAATGATAACTTGGGATGTCTTTAATTTAAATCTGCAAAGGACTTGGCTGTGCGACTTTTAGTTTTCGCGCCACAGCTTTTCAACCTATGCAAAAAATGATAATTTATTCATATATAAAACGCAAAGTAAGGCCTCTGGAATTTTGTCATAAATCACGAAATGGTAGGAGTAAAAAAAAAAAGATACATTGCCGATGATAACTTGGGATATCCTTAATTTAAATCTGCAAAGGACTTGGCTGTGCGACTTCTAGTTTTCGCGCCACAGCTTTTCAACCTATGCAAAAAATGATAATTTATTCATATATAAAACGCAAAGTAAGGCTTCTGGAATTTTTTCATAACTCACGAAATGGTAGGAGTAAAAAAAAAAGGATACATCGCAAATGATAACTTGGGATGTCTTTAATTCAAATCTGCAAAGAACTTGGATGTGTGACTTTTAGTTTTCGCGCCACACCTTTTCAACCTATGCAAAAAATGATAATTTATTCATATATAAAACGCAAAGTAAGGCTTCTGGAATTTTGTCATAAATCACGAAATGGTAGGAGTAAAAAAAAAGGATACATTGCAAATGATAACTTGGGATGTCCTTAATTTAAATCTGCAAAGGACTTGGCTGTGCGACTTTTAGTTTTCGCGCCACAGCTTTTCAACCTATGCAAAAAATGATAATTTATTCATATATAAAACGCAAAGTAAGGCTTCTGGAATTTTGTCATAAATCACGAAATGGTAGGAGTGAAACAAAGGATACATTGCAAATGATAACGTGGGATGTGCTTAATTCAAATCTGCAAAGAACTTGGATGTGCAACTTTTAGTTTTCGCGCCACAGCTTTTCAACCTATGCAAAAAATGATAATTTATTCATATATAAAACGCAAAGTAAGGCTTCTGGAATTTTGTCATAACTCACGAAATGGTAGGAGTAAAAAAAAAGGATACATTGCAAATGATAACTTGGGATGTCCTTAATTTAAATCTGCAAAGGACTTGGATGTGTGACTTTTAGTTTTCGCGCCACAGCTTTTCAACCTATGCAAAAAATGATAATTTATTCATATATAAAACGCAAAGTAAGGCTTCTGGAATTTTGTCATAACTCACGAAATGGTAAGAGTAAAAAAAAAGGATACATTGCAAATGATAACTTGGGATGTCTTTAATTTAAATCTGCAAAGGACTTGGCTGTGCGACTTTTAGTTTTCGCGCCACAGCTTTTCAACCTATGCAAAAAATGATAATTTATTCATATATAAAACGCAAAGTAAGGCCTCTGGAATTTTGTCATAAATCACGAAATGGTAGGAGTAAAAAAAAAGGATACATTGCAAATGATAACTTGGGATGTCCTTAATTTAAATCTGCAAAGGACTTGGCTGTGCGACTTTTAGTTTTCGCGCCACAGCTTTTCAACCTATGCAAAAAATGATAATTTATTCATATATAAAACGCAATGTAAGGCTTCTGGAATTTTGTCATAACTCACGAAATGGTAGGAGTAAAAAAAAAGGATACATTGCAAATGATAACTTGGGATATCCTTAATTTTAATCTGCAAAGGACTTGGCTGTGCGACTTTTAGTTTTCGCGCCACAGCTTTTCAACCTATGCAAAAAATGATAATTTATTCATATATAAAACGCAAAGTAAGGCTTCTGGAATTTTTTCATAACTCACGAAATGGTAGGAGTAAAAAAAAAAGGATACATCGCAAATGATAACTTGGGATGTCTTTAATTCAAATCTGCAAAGAACTTGGATGTGTGACTTTTAGTTTTCGCGCCACAGCTTTTCAACCTATGCAAAAAATGATAATTTATTCATATATAAAACGCAAAGTAAGGCTTCTGGAATTTTGTCATAAATCACGAAATGGTAGGAGTAAAAAAAAAGGATACATTGCAAATGATAACTTGGGATGTCCTTAATTTAAATCTGCAAAGGACTTGGCTGTGGGACTTTTAGTTTTCGCGCCACAGCTTTTCAACCTATGCAAAAAATGATAATTTATTCATATATAAAACGCAAAGTAAGGCTTCTGGAATTTTGTCATAAATCACGAAATGGTAGGAGTGAAACAAAGGATACATTGCAAATGATAACGTGGGATGTGCTTAATTCAAATCTGCAAAGAACTTGGATGTGCAACTTTTAGTTTTCGCGCCACAGCTTTTCAACCTATGCAAAAAATGATAATTTATTCATATATAAAACGCAAAGTAAGGCCTCTGGAATTTTGTCATAAATCACGAAATGGTAGGAGTAAAAAAAAAGGATACATTGCAAATGATAACTTGGGATGTCCTTAATTTAAATCTGCAAAGGACTTGGCTGTGCGACTTTTAGTTTTCGCGCCACAGCTTTTCAACCTATGCAAAAAATGATAATTTATTCATATATAAAACGCAAAGTAAGGCTTCTGGAATTTTGTCATAACTCACGAAATGGTAGGAGTAAAAAAAAAGGATACATTGCAAATGATAACTTGGGATGTCCTTAATTTAAATCTGCAAAGGACTTGGATGTGTGACTTTTAGTTTTCGCGCCACAGCTTTTCAACCTATGCAAAAAATGATAATTTATTCATATATAAAACGCAAAGTAAGGCTTCTGGAATTTTGTCATAACTCACGAAATGGTAAGAGTAAAAAAAAAAGGATACATTGTAAATGATAACGTGGGATGTCCTTAATTCAAATCTGCAAAGAACTTGGCTGTGCGACTTTTAGTTTTCGCGCCACAGCTTTTCAACCTATGCAAAAAATGATAATTTATTCATATATAAAACGCAAAGTAAGGCTTCTGGAATTTTGTCATAACTCACGAAATGGTAGGAGTAAAAAAAAAGGATACATTGTAAATGATAACGTGGGATGTCCTCAATTCAAATCTGCAAAGCACTTGGATGTGCGAATTTTAGTTTTCGCGCCACAGCTTTTCAACCTATGCAAAAAATGATAATTTATTCATATATAAAACGCAAAGTAAGGCTTCTAGAATTTTGTCATAACTCACGAATTGGTAGGAGTAAAAAAAAAGGATACATTGCAAATGATAACGTGGGATGTCCTCAATTCAAATCTGTAAAGAACTTGGATGTGCAGCTTTTAGTTTTCGCGCCACAGCTTTTCAACCTATGCAAAAAATGATAATTTATTCATATATAAAACGCAAAGTAAGGCTTCTGGAATTTTGTCATAACTCACGAAATGGTAGGAGTAAAAAAAAAGGATACATTGCAAATGATAACTTCGGATGTCCTTAATTTAAATCTGCAAAGGACTTGGATGTGTGACTTTTAGTTTTCGCGCCACAGCTTTTCAACCTATGCAAAAAATGATAATTTATTCATATATAAAACGCAAAGTAAGGCTTCTGGAATTTTGTCATAACTCACGAAATGGTAAGTGTAAAAAAAAAAGGATACATTGTAAATGATAACTTGGGATGTCCTTAATTCAAATCTGCAAAGAACTTGGCTGTGCGACTTTTAGTTTTCGCGCCACAGCTTTTCAACCTATGCAAAAAATGATAATTTATTCATATATAAAACGCAAAGTAAGGCTTCTGGAATTTTGTCATAACTCACGAAATGGTAGGAGTAAAAAAAAAAGATACATTGCAAATGATAACTTGGGATGTCCTTAATTCAAATCTGCAAAGAACTTGGATGTGCGAATTTTAGTTTTCGCGCCACAGCTTTTCAACCTATGCAAAAAATAATAATTTATTCATATATAAAACGCAAAGTAAGGCTTCTGGAATTTTGTCATAACTCACGAAATGGTAGGAGTAAAAAAAAAAGATACATTGCAAATGATAAATTGGGATGTCCTTAATTCAAATCTGCAAAGAACTTGGATGTGCGAATTTTAGTTTTCGCGCCACAGCTTTTCAACCTATGCAAAAAATAATAATTTATTCATATATAAAACGCAAAGTAAGGCTTCTGGAATTTTGTCATAACTCACGAAATGGTAGGAGTAAAAAAAAAAGATACATTGCAAATGATAAATTGGGATGTCCTTAATTTAAATCTGCAAAGGACTTGGCTGTGCGACTTTTAGTTTTCGCGCCACAGCTTTTCAACCTATGCAAAAAATGATAATTTATTCATATATAAAACGCAAAGTAAGGCTTCTGGAATTTTGTCATAACTCACGAAATGGTAGGAGTAAAAAAAAAGGATACATTGCAAATGATAACGTGGGATGTGCTTAATTCAAATCTGTAAAGAACTTGGATGTGCAGCTTTTAGTTTTCGCGCCACAGCTTTTCAACCTATGCAAAAAATGATAATTTATTCATATATAAAACGCAAAGTAAGGCTTCTGGAATTTTGTCATAACTCACGAAATGGTAGGAGTAAAAAAAAAAGATACATTGCAAATGATAAATTGGGATGTCCTTAATTTAAATCTGCAAAGGACTTGGCTGTGCGACTTTTAGTTTTCGCGCCACAGCTTTTCAACCTATGCAAAAAATGATATTTTATTCATATATAAAACGCAAAGTAAGGCTTCTGGAATTTTGTCATAACTCACGAAATGGTAGGAGTAAAAAAAAAGGATACATTGCAAATGATAACGTGGGATGTCCTCAATTCAAATCTGTAAAGAACTTGGATGTGCAGCTTTTAGTTTTCGCGCCACAGCTTTTCAACCTATGCAAAAAATAATAATTTATTCATATATAAAACGCAAAGTAAGGCTTCTGGAATTTTGTCATAACTCACGAAATGGTAGGAGTAAAAAAAAAAGATACATTGCAAATGATAAATTGGGATGTCCTTAATTTAAATCTGCAAAGGACTTGGCTGTGCGACTTTTAGTTTTCGCGCCACAGCTTTTCAACCTATGCAAAAAATAATAATTTATTCATATATAAAACGCAAAGTAAGGCTTCTGGAATTTTGTCATAACTCACGAAATGGTAGGAGTAAAAAAAAAAGATACATTGCAAATGATAAATTGGGATGTCCTTAATTCAAATCTGCAAAGAACTTGGATGTGCGAATTTTAGTTTTCGCGCCACAGCTTTTCAACCTATGCAAAAAATAATAATTTATTCATATATAAAACGCAAAGTAAGGCTTCTGGAATTTTGTCATAACTCACGAAATGGTAGGAGTAAAAAAAAAAGATACATTGCAAATGATAAATTGGGATGTCCCTTATTTAAATCTGCAAAGGACTTGGCTGTGCGACTTTTAGTTTTCGCGCCACAGCTTTTCAACCTATGCAAAAAATGATAATTTATTCATATATAAAACGCAAAGTAAGGCCTCTGGAATTTTGTCATAAATCACGAAATGGTAGGAGTAAAAAAAAAGAATACATTGCAAATGATAACTTGGGATGTCCTTAATTTAAATCTGCAAAGCACTTGGACGTGCGACTTTTAGTTTTCGCGCCACAGCTTTTCAACCTATGCAAAAAATGATAATTTATTCATATATAAAACGCAAAGTAAGGCTTCTGGAATTTTGTCATAACTCACGAAATGGTAGGAGTAAAAAAAAGGATACATTGTAAATGATAACTTGGGATGTCCTTAATTCGAATCTGCAAAGAACTTGGATGTGCAACTTTTAGTTTTCGCGCCACAGCTTTTCAACCTATGCAAAAAATGATAATTTATTCATATATAAAACGCAAAGTAAGGCTTCTGGAATTTTGTCATAACTCACGAAATGGTAGGAGTAAAAAAAAAAGATACATTGCAAATCATAACGTGGGATGTCCTCAATTCAAATCTGCAAAGCACTTGGATGTGCGAATTTTAGTTTTCGCGCCACAGCTTTTCAACCTATGCAAAAAATGATAATTTATTCATATATAAAACGCAAAGTAAGGCTTCTGGAATTTTGTCATAACTCACGAAATGGTAGGAGTAAAAAAAAAGGATACATTGCAAATGATAACGTGGGATGTCCTCAATTCAAATCTGTAAAGAACTTGGATGTGCAGCTTTTAGTTTTCGCGCCACAGCTTTTCAACCTATGCAAAAAATGATAATTTATTCATATATAAAACGCAAAGTAAGGCTTCTGGAATTTTGTTATAAATCACGAAATGGTAGGAGTAAAAAAAAAGGATACATTGCAAATGATAACTTGGGATGTCCTTAATTTAAATCCGCAAAGGACTTGGCTGTTTGACTTTTAGTTTTCGCGCCACAGCTTTTCAACCTATGCAAAAAATGATAATTTATTCATATATAAAACGCAAAGTAAGGCTTCTGGAATTTTGTCATAACTCACGAAATGGTAGGAGTAAAAAAAAAGGATACATTGCAAATGATAACTTGGGATGTCCTTAATTTAAATCTGCAAAGGACTTGGCTGTGCGACTTTTAGTTTTCGCGCCACAGCTTTTCAACCCATGCAAAAAATGATAATTTATTCATATATAAAACGCAAAGTAAGGCCTCTGGAATTTTGTTATAAATCACGAAATGGTAGGAGTAAAAAAAAAGGATACATTGCAAATGATAACTTGGGTTGTCCTTAATTTAAATCTGCAAAGCACTTGGATGTGCGACTTTTAGTTTTCGCGCCACAGCTTTTCAACCTATGCAAAAAATGATAATTTATTCATATATAAAACGCAAAGTAAGGCTTCTGGAATTTTGTCATAACTCACGAAATGGTAGGAGTAAAAAAAAGGATACATTGCAAATGATAACGTGGGATGTCCTCAATTCAAATCTGCAAAGGACTTGGCTGTGCGACTTTTAGTTTTCGCGCTACAGCTTTTCAACCTATGCAAAAAATGATAATTTATTCATATATAAAACGCAAAGTAAGGCTTCTGGAATTTTGTCATAACTCACGAAATGGTAAGAGTAAAAAAAAAGGATACATTGTAAATGATAACTTGGGATGTCCTTAATTTAAATCTCCAAAGGACTTGGCTGTGCGACTTTTAGTTTTCGCGCCACAGCTTTTCAACCTATGCAAAAAATGATAATTTATTCATATATAAAACGCAAAGTAAGGCTTCTGGAATTTTGTCATAACTCACGAAATGGTAGGAGTAAAAAAAAAGGATACAGTGCAAATGATAACTTGGGATGTCTTTAATTTAAATCTGCAAAGGACTTGGCTGTGCGACTTTTAGTTTTCGCGCCACAGCTTTTCAACCTATGCAAAAAATGATAATTTATTCATATATAAAACGCAAAGTAAGGCCTCTGGAATTTTTTCATAAATCACGAAATGGTAGGAGTAAAAAAAAAAGATACATTGCAAATGATAACTTGGGATGTCCCTAATTTAAATCTGCAAAGCACTTGGATGTGCGACTTTTAGTTTTTGCGCCACAGCTTTTCAACCTATGCAAAAAATGATAATTTATTCATATATAAAACGCAAAGTAAGGCTTCTGGAATTTTGTCATAACTCACGAAATGGTAGGAGTAAAAAAAAGGATACATTGCAAATGATAACGTGGGATGTCCTCAATTCAAATCTGCAAAGGACTTGGCTGTGCGACTTTTAGTTTTCGCGCTACAGCTTTTCAACCTATGCAAAAAATGATAATTTATTCATATATAAAACGCAAAGTAAGGCTTCTGGAATTTTGTCATAACTCACGAAATGGTAAGAGTAAAAAAAAAGGATACATTGTAAATGATAACTTGGGATGTCCTTAATTCGAATCTGCAAAGAACTTGGATGTGCAACTTTTAGTTTTCGCGCCACAGCTTTTCAACCTATGCAAAAAATGATAATTTATTCATATATAAAACGCAAAGTAAGGCTTCTGGAATTTTGTCATAACTCACGAAATGGTAGGAGTAAAAAAAAAGGATACATTGCAAATGATAACGTGGGATGTCCTCAATTCAAATCTGCAAAGCACTTGGATGTGCGAATTTTAGTTTTCGCGCCACAGCTTTTCAACCTATGCAAAAAATGATAATTTATTCATATATAAAACGCAAAGTAAGGCTTCTGGAATTTTGTCATAACTCACGAAATGGTAGGAGTAAAAAAAAAAGGATACATTGCAAATGATAACGTGGGATGTCCTCGATTCAAATCTGCAAAGCACTTGGATGTGCGAATTTTAGTTTTCGCGCCACAGCTTTTCAACCTATGCAAAAAATGATAATTTATTCATATATAAAACGCAAAGTAAGGCTTCTGGAATTTTGTCATAACTCACGAAATGGTAGGAGTAAAAAAAAAGGATACATTGCAAATGATAACTTGGGATGTCCTTAATTTAAATCTGCAAAGACTTGAATGTGTGACTTTTAGTTTTCGCGCCACAGCTTTTTAACCTATGCAAAAAATGATAATTTATTCATATATAAAACGCAAAGTAAGGCTTCTGGAATTTTGTCATAACTCACGAAATGGTAAGAGTAAAAAAACAAGGATACATTGTAAATGATAACTTGGGATGTCCTTAATTCAAATCTGCAAAGAACTTGGCTGTGCGACTTTTAGTTTTCGCGCCACAGCTTTTCAACCTATGCAAAAAATGATAATTTATTCATATATAAATCGCAAAGTAAGGCTTCTGGAATTTTGTCATAACTCACGAAATGGTAGGAGTAAAAAAAAAAGATACATTGCAAATGATAACTTGGGATGTCCTTAATTCAAATCTGCAAAGGACTTGGCTGTGCGACTTTTAGTTTTCGCGCCACAGCTTTTCAACCTATGCAAAAAATGATAATTTTTTCATATATAAAACGCAAAGTAAGGCTTCTGGAATTTTGTCATAACTCACGAAATGGTAAGAGTAAAAAAAAAGGATACATTGTAAATGATAACTTGGGATGTCCTTAATTCAAATCTGCAAAGAACTTGGATGTGCGAATTTTAGTTTTCGCGCCACAACTTTTCAACCTATGCAAAAAATGATAATTTATTCATATATAAAACGCAAAGTAAGGCTTCTGGAATTTTGTCATAACTCACGAAATGGTAGGAGTAAAAAAAAAAAAAAAATTGCAAATGATAAATTGGGATGTCCTTAATTTAAATCTGGAAAGGACTTGGCTGTGCGACTTTTAGTTTTCGCGCCACAGCTTTTCAACCTATGCAAAAAATGATAATTTATTCATATATAAAACGCAAAGTAAGGCTTCTGGAATTTTGTCATAACTCACGAAATGGTAGGAGTAAAAGAAAAGGATACATTGCAAATGATAACTTGGGATGTCCTTAATTCAAATCTGCAAAGGACTTGGCTGTGCGACTTTTAGTTTTCGCGCCACAGCTTTTCAACCTATGCAAAAAATGATAATTTATTCATATATAAAACGCAAAGTAAGGCTTCTGGAATTTTGTCATAACTCACGAAATGGTAGGAGTAAAAAAAAAGGATACATTGCAAATGATAACGTGGGATGTCCTCAATTCAAATCTGTAAAGAACTTGGATGTGCAGCTTTTAGTTTTCGCGCCACAGCTTTTCAACCTATGCAAAAAATGATAATTTATTCATATATAAAACGCAAAGTAAGGCCTCTGGAATTTTGTCATAAATCACGAAATGGTAGGAGTAAAAAAAAAGAATACATTGCAAATGATAACGTGGGATGTCCTCAATTCAAATCTGCAAAGCACTTGGATGTGCGACTTTTAGTTTTCGCGCCACAGCTTTTCAACCTATGCAAAAAATGATAATTTATTCATATATAAAACGCAAAGTAAGGCTTCTGGAATTTTGTCATAACTCACGAAATGGTAGGAGTAAAAAAAAAGGATACATTGCAAATGATAACGTGGGATGTCCTCAATTCAAATCTGCAAAGCACTTGGATGTGCGACTTTTAGTTTTCGCGCCACAGCTTTTCATCCTATGCAAGAAATGATAATTTATTCATATATAAAACGCAAAGTAAGGCTTCTGGAATTTTGTCATAACTCACGAAATGGTAGGAGTAAAAAAAAAATACATTGCAAATGATAAATTGGGATGTCCTTAATTCAAATCTGCAAAGCACTTGGACGTGCGACTTTTAGTTTTCGCGCCACAGCTTTTCAACCTATGCAAAAAATGATAATTTATTCATATATAAAACGCAAAGTAAGGCTTCTGGAATTTTGTCATAACTCACGAAATGGTAGGAGTAAAAAAAAAAGATACATTGTAAATGATAACTTGGGATGTCCTTAATTCGAATCTGCAAAGAACTTGGATGTGCAACTTTTAGTTTTCGCGCCACAGCTTTTCAACCTATGCAAAAAATGATAATTTATTCATATATAAAACGCAAAGTAAGGCTTCTGGAATTTTGTCATAACTCACGAAATGGTAGGAGTAAAAAAAAAGGATACATTGCAAATGATAACGTGGGATGTCCTCAATTAAAATCTGCAAAGCACTTGGATGTGCGAATTTTAGTTTTCGCGCCACAGCTTTTCAACCTATACAAAAAATGATAATTTATTCATATATAAAACGCAAAGTAAGGCTTCTGGAATTTTGTCATAACTCACGAAATGGTAGGAGTAAAAAAAAAGGATACATTGCAAATGATAACTTGGGATGTCCTTAATTCAAATCTGCAAAGCACTTGGATGTGCGAATTTTAGTTTTCGCGCCACAGCTTCTCAACCTATACAAAAAATGATAATTTATTCATATATAAAACGCAAAGTAAGGCCTCTGGAATTTTGTCATAAATCACGAAATGGTAGGAGTAAAAAAAAAGAATACATTGCAAATGATAACTTGGGATGTCCTTAATTTAAATCTGCAAAGCACTTGGACGTGCGACTTTTAGTTTTCGCGCCACAGCTTTTCAACCTATGCAAAAAATGATAATTTATTCATATATAAAACGCAAAGTAAGGCTTCTGGAATTTTGTCATAACTCACGAAATGGTAGGAGTAAAAAAAAGGATACATTGCAAATGATAACGTGGGATGTCCTCAATTCAAATCTGCAAAGCACTTGGATGTGCGAATTTTAGTTTTCGCGCCACAGCTTTTCAACCTATACAAAAAATGATAATTTATTCATATATAAAACGCAAAGTAAGGCTTCTGGAATTTTGTCATAACTCACGAAATGGTAAGAGTAAAAAAAAGGATACATTGTAAATGATAACTTGGGATGTCCTTAATTCGAATCTGCAAAGAACTTGGATGTGCAACTTTTAGTTTTCGCGCCACAGCTTTTCAACCTATGCAAAAAATGATAATTTATTCATATATAAAACGCAAAGTAAGGCTTCTGGAATTTTGTCATAACTCACGAAATGGTAGGAGTAAAAAAAAAGGATACATTGCAAATGATAACTTGGGATGTCCTTAATTTAAATCTGCAAAGGACTTGGATGTGTGACTTTTAGTTTTCGCGCCACAGCTTTTCAACCTATGCAAAAAATGATAATTTATTCATATATAAAACGCAAAGTAAGGCTTCTGGAATTTTGTCATAACTCACGAAATGGTAGGAGTAAAAAAAAAAGATACATTGCAAATGATAACGTGGGATGTCCTTAATTCAAATCTGTAAAGAACTTGGATGTGCAGCTTTTAGTTTTCGCGCCACAGCTTTTCAACCTATGCAAAAAATGATAATTTATTCATATATAAAACGCAAAGTAAGGCTTCTGGAATTTTGTCATAACTCACGAAATGGTAGGAGTAAAAAAAAAAGATACATTGCAAATGATAAATTGGGATGTCCTTAATTTAAATATGCAAAGGACCTGGCTGTGCGACTTTTAGTTTTCGCGCCACAGCTTTTCAACCTATGCAAAAAATGATAATTTATTCATATATAAAACGCAAAGTAAGGCTTCTGGAATTTTGTCATAACTCACGAAATGGTAGGAGTAAAAAAAAGGATACATTGCAAATGATAACGTGGGATGTCCTCAATTCAAATCTGCAAAGCACTTGGATGTGCGACTTTTAGTTTTCGCGCCACAGCTTTTCAACCTATGCAAAAAATGATAATTTATTCATATATAAAACGCAAAGTAAGGCTTCTGGAATTTTGTCATAACTCACGAAATGGTAGGAGTAAAAAAAAAAGATACATTGCAAATGATAACGTGGGATGTCCTCAATTCAAATCTGTAAAGAACTTGGATGTGCAGCTTTTAGTTTTCGCGCCACAGCTTTTCAACCTATGCAAAAAATGATAATTTATTCATATATAAAACGCAAAGTAAGGCTTCTGGAATTTTGTCATAACTCACGAAATGGTAGGAGTAAAAAAAAAAGATACATTGCAAATGATAACTTGGGATGTCCTTAATTCAAATCTGCAAAGAACTTGGATGTGCGACTTTTAGTTTTCGCGCCACAGCTTTTCAACCTATGCAAAAAATGATAATTTATTCATATATAAAACGCAAAGTAAGGCTTCTGGAATTTTGTCATAACTCACGAAATGGTAGGAGTAAAAAAAAAGGATACATTGCAAATGATAACGTGGGATGTCCTCAATTCAAATCTGCAAAGCACTTGGATGTGCGACTTTTAGTTTTCGCGCCACAGCTTTTCATCCTATGCAAGAAATGATAATTTATTCATATATAAAACGCAAAGTAAGGCTTCTGGAATTTTGTCATAACTCACGAAATGGTAGGAGTAAAAAAAAGGACACATTGCAAATGATAACCTGGGATGTCCTTAATTTAAATCTGCAAAGGACTTGGATGTGTGAATTTTAGTTTTCGCGCCACAGCTTTTCAACCTATGCAAAAAATGATAATTTATTCATATATAAAACGCAAAGTAAGGCTTCTGGAATTTTGTCATAACTCACGAAATGGTAGGAGTAAAAAAAAAAGATACATTGCAAATGATAACTTGGGATGTCCTTAATTCAAATCTGCAAAGAATTTGGATGTGCAACTTTTAGTTTTCGCGCCACAGCTTTTCAACCTATGCAAAAAATGATAATTTATTCATATATAAAACGCAAAGTAAGGCTTCTGGAATTTTGTCATAACTCACGAAATCGTAGGAGTAAAAAAAAAGGATACATTGCAAATGATAACTTGGGATGTCCTTAATTTAAATCTGCAAAGGACTTGGATGTGTGACTTTTAGTTTTCGCGCCACAGCTTTTCAACCTATGCAAAAAATGATAATTTATTCATATATAAAACGCAAAGTAAGGCTTCTGGAATTTTGTCATAACTCACGAAATGGTAGGAGTAAAAAAAAAAATACATTGCAAATGATAAATTGGGATGTCCTTAATTCAAATCTGCAATGCACTTGGCTGTGCAACTTTTAGTTTTCGCGCCACAGCCTTTCAACCTATGCAAAAAATGATAATTTATTCATATATAAAACGCAAAGTAAGGCTTCTGGAATTTTGTCATAACTCACGAAATGGTAGGAGTAAAAAAAAAAATACATTGCAAATGATAAATTGGGATGTCCTTAATTCAAATCTGCAATGCACTTGGATGTGCAACTTTTAGTTTTCGCGCCACAGCTTTTCAACCTATGCAAAAAATGATAATTTATTCATATATAAAACGCAAAGTAAGGCTTCTGGAATTTTGTCATAACTCACGAAATGGTAGGAGTATAAAAAAAAGATACATTGCAAATGATAACTTGGGATGTCCTTAATTCAAATCTGCAAAGAACTTTGATGTGCGACTTTTAGTTTTCGCGCCACAGCTTTTCAACCTATGCAAAAAATGATAATTTATTCATATATAAAACGCAAAGTAAGGCTTCTGGAATTTTGTCATAACTCACGAAATGGTAGGAGTAAAAAAAAGGATACATTGCAAATGATAACGTGGGATGTCCTCAATTCAAATCTGCAAAGCACTTGGATGTGCGACTTTTAGTTTTCGCGCCACAGCTTTTCATCCTATGCAAGAAATGATAATTTATTCATATATAAAACGCAAAGTAAGGCTTCTGGAATTTTGTCATAACTCACGAAATGGTAGGAGTAAAAAAAAGGACACATTGCAAATGATAACTTGGGATGTCCTTAATTTAAATCTGCAAAGGACTTGGATGTGTGAATTTTAGTTTTCGCGCCACAGCTTTTCAACCTATGCAAAAAATGATAATTTATTCATATATAAAACGCAAAGTAAGGCTTCTGGAATTTTGTCATAACTCACGAAATGGTAGGAGTAAAAAAAAAGGATACATTGCAAATGATAACTTGGGATGTCCTTAATTCAAATCTGCAAAGGACTTGGCTGTGCGACTTTTAGTTTTCGCGCCACAGCTTTTCAACCTATGCAAAAAATGATAATTTATTCATATATAAAACGCAAAGTAAGGCCTCTGGAATTTTGTCATAAATCACGAAATGGTAGGAGTAAAAAAAAAGAATACATTGCAAATGATAACGTGGGATGTCCTCAATTCAAATCTGCAAAGCACTTGGATGTGCGAATTTTAGTTTTCGCGCCACAGCTTTTCAACCTATACAAAAAATGATAATTTATTCATATATAAAACGCAAAGTAAGGCTTCTGGAATTTTGTCATAACTCACGAAATGGTAGGAGTAAAAAAAAAGGATACATTGCAAATGATAACTTGGGATGTCCTTAATTTAAATCTGCAAAGCACTTGGACGTGCGACTTTTAGTTTTCGCGCCACAGCTTTTCAACCTATGCAAAAAATGATAATTTATTCATATATAAAACGCAAAGTAAGGCTTCTGGAATTTTGTCATAACTCACGAAATGGTAGGAGTAAAAAAAAGGACACATTGTAAATGATAACTTGGGATGTCCTTAATTCGAATCTGCAAAGAACTTGGATGTGCAACTTTTAGTTTTCGCGCCACAGCTTTTCAACCTATGCAAAAAATGATAATTTATTCATATATAAAACGCAAAGTAAGGCCTCTGGAATTTTGTCATAAATCACGAAATGGTAGGAGTAAAAAAAAAGAATACATTGCAAATGATAACGTGGGATGTCCTCAATTCAAATCTGCAAAGCACTTGGATGTGCGAATTTTAGTTTTCGCGCCACAGCTTTTCAACCTATGCAAAAAATGATAATTTATTCATATATAAAACGCAAAGTAAGGCTTCTGGAATTTTGTCATAACTCACGAAATGGTAGGAGTAAAAAAAAAGGATACATTGCAAATGATAACGTGGGATGTCCTCAATTAAAATCTGCAAAGCACTTGGATGTGCGAATTTTAGTTTTCGCGCCACAGCTTTTCAACCTATACAAAAAATGATAATTTATTCATATATAAAACGCAAAGTAAGGCTTCTGGAATTTTGTCATAACTCACGAAATGGTAGGAGTAAAAAAAAAGGATACATTGCAAATGATAACTTGGGATGTCCTTAATTCAAATCTGCAAAGGACTTGGCTGTGCGACTTTTAGTTTTCGCGCCACAGCTTTTCAACCTATGCAAAAAATGATAATTTATTCATATATAAAACGCAAAGTAAGGCCTCTGGAATTTTGTCATAAATCACGAAATGGTAGGAGTAAAAAAAAAGAATACATTGCAAATGATAACTTGGGATGTCCTTAATTTAAATCTGCAAAGCACTTGGACGTGCGACTTTTAGTTTTCGCGCCACAGCTTTTCAACCTATGCAAAAAATGATAATTTATTCATATATAAAACGCAAAGTAAGGCTTCTGGAATTTTGTCATAACTCACGAAATGGTAGGAGTAAAAAAAAGGATACATTGCAAATGATAACGTGGGATGTCCTCAATTCAAATCTGCAAAGGACTTGGCTGTGCGACTTTTAGTTTTCGCGCTACAGCTTTTCAACCTATGCAAAAAATGATAATTTATTCATATATAAAACGCAAAGTAAGGCTTCTGGAATTTTGTCATAACTCACGAAATGGTAAGAGTAAAAAAAAAGGATACATTGTAAATGATAACTTGGGATGTCCTTAATTCGAATCTGCAAAGAACTTGGATGTGCAACTTTTAGTTTTCGCGCCACAGCTTTTCAACCTATGCAAAAAATGATAATTTATTCATATATAAAACGCAAAGTAAGGCTTCTGGAATTTTGTCATAACTCACGAAATGGTAGGAGTAAAACAAAGGATACATTGCAAATGATAACTTGGGATGTCCTTAATTTAAATCTGCAAAGGACTTGGATGTGTGACTTTTAGTTTTCGCGCCACAGCTTTTCAACCTATGCAAAAAATGATAATTTATTCATATATAAAACGCAAAGTAAGGCTTCTGGAATTTTGTCATAAATCACGAAATGGAAGGATTAAAAAAAAAGGATACATTGCAAATGATAACGTGGGATGTCCTTAATTCAAATCTGCAAAGGACTTGGCTGTGCAACTTTTAGTTTTCGCGCCACAGCTTTTCAACCTATGCAAAAAATGATAATTTATTCATATATATAAAACGCAAAGTAAGGCTTCTGGAATTTTGTCATAACTCACGAAATGGTAGGAGTAAAAAAAAAAGATACATTGCAAATGATAAATTGGGATGTCCTTAATTTAAATATGCAAAGGACCTGGCTGTGCGACTTTTAGTTTTCGCGCCACAGCTTTTCAACCTATGCAAAAAATGATAATTTATTCATATATAAAACGCAAAGTAAGGCTTCTGGAATTTTGTCATAACTCACGAAATGGTAGGAGTAAAAAAAAGGATACATTGCAAATGATAACGTGGGATGTCCTCAATTCAAATCTGCAAAGCACTTGGATGTGCGACTTTTAGTTTTCGCGCCACAGCTTTTCAACCTATGCAAAAAATGATAATTTATTCATATATAAAACGCAAAGTAAGGCTTCTGGAATTTTGTCATAACTCACGAAATGGTAGGAGTAAAAAAAAAAGATACATTGCAAATGATAACGTGGGATGTACTTAATTCGAATCTGTAAAGAACTTGGATGTGTGACTTTTAGTTTCCGCGCCACAGCTTTTCAACCTATGCAAAAAATGATAATTTATTCATATATAAAAAGCAAAGTAAGGCTTCTGGAATTTTGTCATAACTCACGAAATGGTAGGAGTAAAAAAAAAAGATACATTGCAAATGATAACTTGGGATGTCCTTAATTCAAATCTGCAAAGAACTTGGATGTGCGACTTTTAGTTTTCGCGCCACAGCTTTTCAACCTATGCAAAAAATGATAATTTATTCATATATAAAACGCAAAGTAAGGCTTCTGGAATTTTGTCATAACTCACGAAATGGTAGGAGTAAAAAAAAAGGATACATTGCAAATGATAACGTGGGATGTCCTCAATTCAAATCTGCAAAGCACTTGGATGTGCGACTTTTAGTTTTCGCGCCACAGCTTTTCATCCTATGCAAGAAATGATAATTTATTCATATATAAAACGCAAAGTAAGGCTTCTGGAATTTTGTCATAACTCACGAAATGGTAGGAGTAAAAAAAAGGACACATTGCAAATGATAACCTGGGATGTCCTTAATTTAAATCTGCAAAGGACTTGGATGTGTGAATTTTAGTTTTCGCGCCACAGCTTTTCAACCTATGCAAAAAATGATAATTTATTCATATATATAAAACGCAAAGTAAGGCTTCTGGAATTTTGTCATAACTCACGAAATGGTAGGAGTAAAAAAAAAAGATACATTGCAAATGATAAATTGGGATGTCCTTAATTTAAATATGCAAAGGACCTGGCTGTGCGACTTTTAGTTTTCGCGCCACAGCTTTTCAACCTATGCAAAAAATGATAATTTATTCATATATAAAACGCAAAGTAAGGCTTCTGGAATTTTGTCATAACTCACGAAATGGTAGGAGTAAAAAAAAGGATACATTGCAAATGATAACGTGGGATGTCCTCAATTCAAATCTGCAAAGCACTTGGATGTGCGACTTTTAGTTTTCGCGCCACAGCTTTTCAACCTATGCAAAAAATGATAATTTATTCATATATAAAACGCAAAGTAAGGCTTCTGGAATTTTGTCATAACTCACGAAATGGTAGGAGTAAAAAAAAAAGATACATTGCAAATGATAACGTGGGATGTACTTAATTCGAATCTGTAAAGAACTTGGATGTGTGACTTTTAGTTTCCGCGCCACAGCTTTTCAACCTATGCAAAAAATGATAATTTATTCATATATAAAACGCAAAGTAAGGCTTCTGGAATTTTGTCATAACTCACGAAATGGTAGGAGTAAAAAAAAAAAGATACATTGCAAATGATAACTTGGGATGTCCTTAATTCAAATCTGCAAAGAACTTGGATGTGCGACTTTTAGTTTTCGCGCCACAGCTTTTCAACCTATGCAAAAAATGATAATTTATTCATATATAAAACGCAAAGTAAGGCTTCTGGAATTTTGTCATAACTCACGAAATGGTAGGAGTAAAAAAAAAGGATACATTGCAAATGATAACGTGGGATGTCCTCAATTCAAATCTGCAAAGCACTTGGATGTGCGACTTTTAGTTTTCGCGCCACAGCTTTTCATCCTATGCAAGAAATGATAATTTATTCATATATAAAACGCAAAGTAAGGCTTCTGGAATTTTGTCATAACTCACGAAATGGTAGGAGTAAAAAAAAGGATACATTGCAAATGATAACCTGGGATGTCCTTAATTTAAATCTGCAAAGGACTTGGATGTGTGAATTTTAGTTTTCGCGCCACAGCTTTTCAACCTATGCAAAAAATGATAATTTATTCATATATAAAACGCAAAGTAAGGCTTCTGGAATTTTGTCATAACTCACGAAATGGTAGGAGTAAAAAAAAAAGATACATTGCAAATGATAACTTGGGATGTCCTTAATTCAAATCTGCAAAGAATTTGGATGTGCAACTTTTAGTTTTCGCGCCACAGCTTTTCAACCTATGCAAAAAATGATAATTTATTCATATATAAAACGCAAAGTAAGGCTTCTGGAATTTTGTCATAACTCACGAAATCGTAGGAGTAAAAAAAAAGGATACATTGCAAATGATAACTTGGGATGTCCTTAATTTAAATCTGCAAAGGACTTGGATGTGTGACTTTTAGTTTTCGCGCCACAGCTTTTCAACCTATGCAAAAAATGATAATTTATTCATATATAAAACGCAAAGTAAGGCTTCTGGAATTTTGTCATAACTCACGAAATGGTAGGAGTAAAAAAAAAAAATACATTGCAAATGATAAATTGGGATGTCCTTAATTCAAATCTGCAATGCACTTGGCTGTGCAACTTTTAGTTTTCGCGCCACAGCTTTTCAACCTATGCAAAAAATGATAATTTATTCATATATAAAACGCAAAGTAAGGCTTCTGGAATTTTGTCATAACTCACGAAATGGTAGGAGTAAAAAAAAAAAAATACATTGCAAATGATAAATTGGGATGTCCTTAATTCAAATCTGCAATGCACTTGGCTGTGCAACTTTTAGTTTTCGCGCCACAGCTTTTCAACCTATGCAAAAAATGATAATTTATTCATATATAAAACGCAAAGTAAGGCTTCTGGAATTTTGTCATAACTCACGAAATGGTAGGAGTATAAAAAAAAGATACATTGCAAATGATAACTTGGGATGTCCTTAATTCAAATCTGCAAAGAACTTTGATGTGCGACTTTTAGTTTTCGCGCCACAGCTTTTCAACCTATGCAAAAAATGATAATTTATTCATATATAAAACGCAAAGTAAGGCTTCTGGAATTTTGTCATAACTCACGAAATGGTAGGAGTAAAAAAAAGGATACATTGCAAATGATAACGTGGGATGTCCTCAATTCAAATCTGCAAAGCACTTGGATGTGCGACTTTTAGTTTTCGCGCCACAGCTTTTCATCCTATGCAAGAAATGATAATTTATTCATATATAAAACGCAAAGTAAGGCTTCTGGAATTTTGTCATAACTCACGAAATGGTAGGAGTAAAAAAAAGGACACATTGCAAATGATAACTTGGGATGTCCTTAATTTAAATCTGCAAAGGACTTGGATGTGTGAATTTTAGTTTTCGCGCCACAGCTTTTCAACCTATGCAAAAAATGATAATTTATTCATATATAAAACGCAAAGTAAGGCTTCTGGAATTTTGTCATAACTCACGAAATGGTAGGAGTAAAAAAAAAAGATACATTGCAAATGATAACTTGGGATGTCCTTAATTCAAATCTGCAAAGAATTTGGATGTGCAACTTTTAGTTTTCGCGCCACAGCTTTTCAACCTATGCAAAAAATGATAATTTATTCATATATAAAACGCAAAGTAAGGCTTCTGGAATTTTGTCATAACTCACGAAATGGTAGGAGTAAAAAAAAGGACACATTGCAAATGATAACTTGGGATGTCCTTAATTTAAATCTGCAAAGGACTTGGATGTGTGACTTTTAGTTTTCGCGCCACAGCTTTTCAACCTATGCAAAAAATGATAATTTATTCATATATAAAACGCAAAGTAAGGCTTCTGGAATTTTGTCATAACTCACGAAATGGTAGGAGTAAAAAAAAAAGATACATTGCAAATGATAACTTGGGATGTCCTTAATTCAAATCTGCAAAGAATTTGGATGTGCAACTTTTAGTTTTCGCGCCACAGCTTTTCAACCTATGCAAAAAATGATAATTTATTCATATATAAAACGCAAAGTAAGGCTTCTGGAATTTTGTCATAACTCACGAAATCGTAGGAGTAAAAAAAAAGGATACATTGCAAATGATAACTTGGGATGTCCTTAATTTAAATCTGCAAAGGACTTGGATGTGTGACTTTTAGTTTTCGCGCCACAGCTTTTCAACCTATGCAAAAAATGATAATTTATTCATATATAAAACGCAAAGTAAGGCTTCTGGAATTTTGTCATAACTCACGAAATGGTAGGAGTAAAAAAAAAAAATACATTGCAAATGATAAATTGGGATGTCCTTAATTCAAATCTGCAATGCACTTGGCTGTGCAACTTTTAGTTTTCGCGCCACAGCTTTTCAACCTATGCAAAAAATGATAATTTATTCATATATAAAACGCAAAGTAAGGCTTCTGGAATTTTGTCATAACTCACGAAATGGTAGGAGTAAAAAAAAAGATACATTGCAAATAATAACTTGGGATGTCCTTAATTCGAATCTGCAAAGAACTTGGATGTGCGGCTTTTAGTTTTCGCGCCACAGCTTTTCAACCTATGCAAAAAATGATAATTTATTCATATATAAAACGCAAAGTAAGGCTTCTGGAATTTTGTCATAAATCACGAAATGGTAGGAGTAAAAAAAAAGTACACATTGCAAATGATAATTATGGATGTCCTTAATTCGAATCTGTAAAGAACTTGGATGTGCGACTTTTAGTTTTCGCGCCACAGCTTTTCAACCTATGCAAAAAATGATAATTTATTCATATATAAAACGCAAAGTAAGGCTTCTGGAATTTTGTCATAACTCACGAAATGGTAGGAGTAAAAAAAAGGATACATTGCAAATGATAACGTGGGATGTCCTCAATTCAAATCTGCAAAGCACTTGGATGTGCGACTTTTAGTTTTCGCGCCACAGCTTTTCATCCTATGCAAGAAATGATAATTTATTCATATATAAAACGCAAAGTAAGGCTTCTGGAATTTTGTCATAACTCACGAAATGGTAGGAGTAAAAAAAAGGACACATTGCAAATGATAACTTGGGATGTCCTTAATTTAAATCTGCAAAGGACTTGGATGTGTGAATTTTAGTTTTCGCGCCACAGCTTTTCAACCTATGCAAAAAATGATAATTTATTCATATATAAAACGCAAAGTAAGGCTTCTGGAATTTTGTCATAACTCACGAAATGGTAGGAGTAAAAAAAAAAGATACATTGCAAATGATAACTTGGGATGTCCTTAATTCAAATCTGCAAAGAATTTGGATGTGCAACTTTTAGTTTTCGCGCCACAGCTTTTCAACCTATGCAAAAAATGATAATTTATTCATATATAAAACGCAAAGTAAGGCTTCTGGAATTTTGTCATAACTCACGAAATCGTAGGAGTAAAAAAAAAGGATACATTGCAAATGATAACTTGGGATGTCCTTAATTTAAATCTGCAAAGGACTTGGATGTGTGACTTTTAGTTTTCGCGCCACAGCTTTTCAACCTATGCAAAAAATGATAATTTATTCATATATAAAACGCAAAGTAAGGCTTCTGGAATTTTGTCATAACTCACGAAATGGTAGGAGTAAAAAAAAAAAATACATTGCAAATGATAAATTGGGATGTCCTTAATTCAAATCTGCAATGCACTTGGCTGTGCAACTTTTAGTTTTCGCGCCACAGCTTTTCAACCTATGCAAAAAATGATAATTTATTCATATATAAAACGCAAAGTAAGGCTTCTGGAATTTTGTCATAACTCACGAAATGGTAGGAGTAAAAAAAAAGATACATTGCAAATAATAACTTGGGATGTCCTTAATTCGAATCTGCAAAGAACTTGGATGTGCGGCTTTTAGTTTTCGCGCCACAGCTTTTCAACCTATGCAAAAAATGATAATTTATTCATATATAAAACGCAAAGTAAGGCTTCTGGAATTTTGTCATAAATCACGAAATGGTAGGAGTAAAAAAAAAGTACACATTGCAAATGATAATTAGGGATGTCCTTAATTCGAATCTGTAAAGAACTTGGATGTGCGACTTTTAGTTTTCGCGCCACAGCTTTTCAACCTATGCAAAAAATGATAATTTATTCATATATAAAACGCAAAGTAAGGCTTCTGGAATTTTGTCATAACTCACGAAATGGTAGGAGTAAAAAAAAAGGATACATTGCAAATGATAACTTGGGATGTCCTTAATTTAAATCTGCCAAGCACTTGGATGTGCGACTTTTAGTTTTCGCGCCACAGCTTTTCAACCTATGCAAAAAATGATAATTTATTCATATATAAAACGCAAAGTAAGGCTTCTGGAATTTTGTCATAACTCACGAAATGGTAGGAGTAAAAAAAAAAGATACATTGCAAATGATAACTTGGGATGTCCTTAATTCAAATCTGCAAAGGACTTGGCTGTGCGACTTTTGGTTTTCGCGCCACAGCTTTTCAACCTATGCAAAAAATGATAATATATTCAAATATAAAACGCAAAGTAAGGCTTCTGGAATTTTGTCATAACTCACGAAATGGTAGGAGTAAAACAAAGGCTACATTGCAAATGATAACTTGGGATGTCCTTAATTCAAATCTGCAAAGGACTTGGATGTGTGACTTTTAGTTTTCGCGCCACAGCTTTTCAACCTATGCAAAAAATGATAATTTATTCATATATAAAACGCAAAGTAAGGCTTCTGGAATTTTGTCATAACTCACGAAATGGTAGGAGTAAAAAAAAAAAGATACATTGCAAATGATAACTTGGGATGTCCTTAATTTAAATCTGCAAAGGACTTGGATGTGTGACTTTTAGTTTTCGCGCCACAGCTTTTCAACCTATGCAAAAAATGATAATTTATTCATATATAAAACGCAAAGTAAGGCTTCTGGAATTTTGTCATAACTCACGAAATGGTAGGAGTGAAAAAAAAAGGATACATTGTATATGATAACTTGGGATGTCCTTAATTCGAATCTGCAAAGAACTTGGCTGTGCAACTTTTAGTTTTCGCGCCACAGCTTTTCAACCTATGCAAAAAATGATAATTTATTCATATATAAAACGCAAAGTAAGGCTTCTGGAATTTTGTCATAACTCACGAAATGGTAGGAGTAAAAAAAAAGATACATTGCAAATAATAACTTGGGATGTCCTTAATTCGAATCTGCAAAGAACTTGGATGTGCGACTTTTAGTTTTCGCGCCACAGCTTTTCAACCTATGCAAAAAATGATAATTTATTCATATATAAAACGCAAAGTAAGGCTTCTGGAATTTTGTCATAAATCACGAAATGGTAGGAGTAAAAAAAAAGTACACATTGCAAATGATAATTAGGGATGTCCTTAATTCGAATCTGTAAAGAACTTGGATGTGCGACTTTTAGTTTTCGCGCCACAGCTTTTCAACCTATGCAAAAAATGATAATTTATTCATATATAAAACGCAAAGTAAGGCTTCTGGAATTTTGTCATAACTCACGAAATGGTAGGAGTAAAAAAAAAAGATACATTGCAAATGATAAATTGGGATGTCCTTAATTTAAATCTGCAAAGGACTTGGCTGTGCGACTTTTAGTTTTCGCGCCACAGCTTTTCAACCTATGCAAAAAATGATAATTTATTCATATATAAAACGCAAAGTAAGGCTTCTGGAATTTTGTCATAACTCACGAAATGGTAGGAGTAAAAAAAAAAGATACATTGCAAATGATAACTTGGGATGTCCTTAATTCAAATCTGCAAAGGACTTGGCTGTGCGACTTTTGGTTTTCGCGCCACAGCTTTTCAACCTATGCAAAAAATGATAATATATTCAAATATAAAACGCAAAGTAAGGCTTCTGGAATTTTGTCATAACTCACGAAATGGTAGGAGTAAAACAAAGGATACATTGCAAATGATAACTTGGGATGTCCTTAATTCAAATCTGCACAGGACTTGGATGTGTGACTTTTAGTTTTCGCGCCACAGCTTTTCAACCTATGCAAAAAATGATAATTTATTCATATATAAAACGCAAAGTAAGGCTTCTGGAATTTTGTCATAACTCACGAAATGGTAGGAGTAAAACAAAGGATACATTGCAAATGATAACTTGGGATGTCCTTAATTCGAATCTGCAAAGCACTTGGATGTGCGACTTTAAGTTTTCGCGCCACAGCTTTTCATCCTATGCAAAAAATGATAATTTATTCATATATAAAACGCAAAGTAAGGCTTCTGGAATTTTGTCATAAATCACGAAATGGAAGGATTAAAAAAAAAGGATACATTGCAAATGATAACGTGGGATGTCCTTAATTCAAATCTGTAAAGAACTTGGATGTGTGACTTTTAGTTTTCGCGCCACAGCTTTTCAACCTATGCAAAAAATGATAATTTATTCATATATAAAACGCAAAGTAAGGCTTCTGGAATTTTGTCATAACTCACGAAATGGTAGGAGTAAAAAAAAAAGATACATTGCAAATGATAACTTGGGATGTCCTTAATTCAAATCTGCAAAGGACTTGGCTGTGCGACTTTTGGTTTTCGCGCCACAGCTTTTCAACCTATGCAAAAAATGATAATTTATTCATATATAAAACGCAAAGTAAGGCTTCTGGAATTTTGTCATAACTCACGAAATGGTAGGAGTAAAACAAAGGATACATTGCAAATGATAACGTGGGATGTCCTTAATTCAAATCTGTAAAGAACTTGGATGTGTGACTTTTAGTTTTCGCGCCACAGCTTTTCAACCTATGCAAAAAATGATAATTTATTCATATATAAAACGCAAAGTAAGGCTTCTGAAATTTTGTCATAAATCACGAAATGGTAGGAGTAAAAAAAAAGTACACATTGCAAATGATAATTAGGGATGTCCTTAATTCGAATCTGTAAAGAACTTGGATGTGCGACTTTTAGTTTTCGCGCCACAGCTTTTCAACCTATGCAAAAAATGATAATTTATTCATATATAAAACGCAAAGTAAGGCTTCTGGAATTTTGTCATAACTCACGAAATGGTAGGAGTAAAAAAAAAGGATACATTGCAAATGATAACTTGGGATGTCCTTAATTTAAATCTGCCAAGCACTTGGATGTGCGACTTTTAGTTTTCGCGCCACAGCTTTTCAACCTATGCAAAAAATGATAATTTATTCATATATAAAACGCAAAGTAAGGCTTCTGGAATTTTGTCATAACTCACGAAATGGTAGGAGTAAAAAAAAAAGATACATTGCAAATGATAACTTGGGATGTCCTTAATTCAAATCTGCAAAGGACTTGGCTGTGCGACTTTTGGTTTTCGCGCCACAGCTTTTCAACCTATGCAAAAAATGATAATATATTCAAATATAAAACGCAAAGTAAGGCTTCTGGAATTTTGTCATAACTCACGAAATGGTAGGAGTAAAACAAAGGCTACATTGCAAATGATAACTTGGGATGTCCTTAATTCAAATCTGCAAAGGACTTGGATGTGTGACTTTTAGTTTTCGCGCCACAGCTTTTCAACCTATGCAAAAAATGATAATTTATTCATATATAAAACGCAAAGTAAGGCTTCTGGAATTTTGTCATAACTCACGAAATGGTAGGAGTAAAAAAAAAAAGATACATTGCAAATGATAACTTGGGATGTCCTTAATTTAAATCTGCAAAGGACTTGGATGTGTGACTTTTAGTTTTCGCGCCACAGCTTTTCAACCTATGCAAAAAATGATAATTTATTCATATATAAAACGCAAAGTAAGGCTTCTGGAATTTTGTCATAACTCAGGAAATGGTAGGAGTAAAAAAAAAAATACATTGCAAATGATAAATTGGGATGTCCTTAATTCAAATCTGCAATGCACTTGGCTGTGCAACTTTTAGTTTTCGCGCCACAGCTTTTCAACCTATGCAAAAAATGATAATTTATTCATATATAAAACGCAAAGTAAGGCTTCTGGAATTTTGTCATAACTCACGAAATGGTAGGAGTAAAAAAAAAGATACATTGCAAATAATAACTTGGGATGTCCTTAATTCGAATCTGCAAAGAACTTGGATGTGCGACTTTTAGTTTTCGCGCCACAGCTTTTCAACCTATGCAAAAAATGATAATTTATTCATATATAAAACGCAAAGTAAGGGTTCTGGAATTTTGTCATAAATCACGAAATGGTAGGAGTAAAAAAAAAGTACACATTGCAAATGATAATTAGGGATGTCCTTAATTCGAATCTGTAAAGAACTTGGATGTGCGACTTTTAGTTTTCGCGCCACAGCTTTTCAACCTATGCAAAAAATGATAATTTATTCATATATAAAACGCAAAGTAAGGCTTCTGGAATTTTGTCATAACTCACGAAATGGTAGGAGTAAAAAAAAAAGATACATTGCAAATGATAAATTGGGATGTCCTTAATTTAAATCTGCAAAGGACTTGGCTGTGCGACTTTTAGTTTTCGCGCCACAGCTTTTCAACCTATGCAAAAAATGATAATTTATTCATATATAAAACGCAAAGTAAGGCTTCTGGAATTTTGTCATAACTCACGAAATGGTAGGAGTAAAAAAAAAAGATACATTGCAAATGATAACTTGGGATGTCCTTAATTCAAATCTGCAAAGGACTTGGCTGTGCGACTTTTGGTTTTCGCGCCACAGCTTTTCAACCTATGCAAAAAATGATAATATATTCAAATATAAAACGCAAAGTAAGGCTTCTGGAATTTTGTCATAACTCACGAAATGGTAAGAGTAAAACAAAGGATACATTGCAAATGATAACTTGGGATGTCCTTAATTCAAATCTGCAAAGGACTTGGATGTGTGACTTTTAGTTTTCGCGCCACAGCTTTTCAACCTATGCAAAAAATGATAATTTATTCATATATAAAACGCAAAGTAAGGCTTCTGGAATTTTGTCATAACTCACGAAATGGTAGGAGTAAAACAAAGGATACATTGCAAATGATAACTTGGGATGTCCTTAATTCGAATCTGCAAAGCACTTGGATGTGCGACTTTAAGTTTTCGCGCCACAGCTTTTCAACCTATGCAAAAAATGATAATTTATTCATATATAAAACGCAAAGTAAGGCTTCTGGAATTTTGTCATAAATCACGAAATGGAAGGATTAAAAAAAAAGGATACATTGCAAATGATAACGTGGGATGTCCTTAATTCAAATCTGTAAAGAACTTGGATGTGTGACTTTTAGTTTTCGCGCCACAGCTTTTCAACCTATGCAAAAAATGATAATTTATTCATATATAAAACGCAAAGTAAGGCTTCTGGAATTTTGTCATAACTCACGAAATGGTAGGAGTAAAAAAAAAAGATACATTGCAAATGATAACTTGGGATGTCCTTAATTCAAATCTGCAAAGGACTTGGCTGTGCGACTTTTGGTTTTCGCGCCACAGCTTTTCAACCTATGCAAAAAATGATAATTTATTCATATATAAAACGCAAAGTAAGGCTTCTGGAATTTTGTCATAACTCACGAAATGGTAGGAGTAAAACAAAGGATACATTGCAAATGATAACTTGGGATGTCCTTAATTCGAATCTGCAAAGCACTTGGATGTGCGACTTTAAGTTTTCGCGCCACAGCTTTTCAACCTATGCAAAAAATGATAATTTATTCATATATAAAACGCAAAGTAAGGCTTCTGGAATTTTGTCATAAATCACGAAATGGAAGGATTAAAAAAAAAGGATACATTGCAAATGATAACGTGGGATGTCCTTAATTCAAATCTGTAAAGAACTTGGATGTGTGACTTTTAGTTTCCGCGCCACAGCTTTTCAACCTATGCAAAAAATGATAATTTATTCATATATAAAACGCAAAGTAAGGCTTCTGGAATTTTGTCATAACTCACGAAATGGTAGGAGTAAAAAAAAAAAAAACATTGCAAATGATAACTTGGGATGTCCTTAATTCAAATCTGCAAAGAACTTGGATGTGCGACTTTTAGTTTTCGCGCCACAGCTTTTCAACCTATGCAAAAAATGATAATTTATTCATATATAAAACGCAAAGTAAGGCTTCTGGAATTTTGTCATAACTCACGAAATGGTAGGAGTAAAAAAAAAGATACATTGCAAATAATAACTTGGGATGTCCTTAATTCGAATCTGCAAAGAACTTGGATGTGCGACTTTTAGTTTTCGCGCCACAGCTTTTCAACCTATGCAAAAAATGATAATTTATTCATATATAAAACGCAAAGTAAGGCTTCTGGAATTTTGTCATAAATCACGAAATGGTAGGAGTAAAAAAAAAGTACACATTGCAAATGATAATTAGGGATGTCCTTAATTCGAATCTGTAAAGAACTTGGATGTGCGACTTTTAGTTTTCGCGCCACAGCTTTTCAACCTATGCAAAAAATGATAATTTATTCATATATAAAACGCAAAGTAAGGCTTCTGGAATTTTGTCATAACTCACGAAATGGTAGGAGTAAAAAAAAAAGATACATTGCAAATGATAAATTGGGATGTCCTTAATTTAAATCTGCAAAGGACTTGGCTGTGCGACTTTTAGTTTTCGCGCCACAGCTTTTCAACCTATGCAAAAAATGATAATTTATTCATATATAAAACGCAAAGTAAGGCTTCTGGAATTTTGTCATAACTCACGAAATGGTAGGAGTAAAAAAAAAAGATACATTGCAAATGATAACTTGGGATGTCCTTAATTCAAATCTGCAAAGGACTTGGCTGTGCGACTTTTGGTTTTCGCGCCACAGCTTTTCAACCTATGCAAAAAATGATAATATATTCAAATATAAAACGCAAAGTAAGGCTTCTGGAATTTTGTCATAACTCACGAAATGGTAGGAGTAAAACAAAGGATACATTGCAAATGATAACTTGGGATGTCCTTAATTCAAATCTGCAAAGAATTTGGATGTGCGACTTTTAGTTTTCGCGCCACAGCTTTTCAACCTATGCAAAAAATGATAATTTATTCATATATAAAACGCAAAGTAAGGCTTCTGGAATTTTGTCATAACTCACGAAATGGTAGGAGTAAAACAAAGGATACATTGCAAATGATAACTTGGGATGTCCTTAATTCGAATCTGCAAAGCACTTGGATGTGCGACTTTAAGTTTTCGCGCCACAGCTTTTCAACCTATGCAAAAAATGATAATTTATTCATATATAAAACGCAAAGTAAGGCTTCTGGAATTTTGTCATAAATCACGAAATGGAAGGACTAAAAAAAAAGGATACATTGCAAATGATAACGTGGGATGTCCTTAATTCAAATCTGTAAAGAACTTGGATGTGTGACTTTTAGTTTCCGCGCCACAGCTTTTCAACCTATGCAAAAAATGATAATTTATTCATATATAAAACGCAAAGTAAGGCTTCTGGAATTTTGTCATAACTCACGAAATGGTAGGAGTAAAAAAAAAAGATACATTGCAAATGATAACTTGGGATGTCCTTAATTCAAATCTGCAAAGAACTTGGATGTGCGACTTTTAGTTTTCGCGCCACAGCTTTTCAACCTATGCAAAAAATGATAATTTATTCATATATAAAACGCAAAGTAAGGCTTCTGGAATTTTGTCATAACTCACGAAATGGTAGGAGTAAAAAAAAGGATACATTGCAAATGATAACGTGGGATGTCCTCAATTCAAATCTGCAAAGCACTTGGATGTGCGACTTTTAGTTTTCGCGCCACAGCTTTTCATCCTATGCAAGAAATGATAATTTATTCATATATAAAACGCAAAGTAAGGCTTCAGGAATTTTGTCATAACTCACGAAATGGTAGGAGTAAAAAAAAAGGATACATTGCAAATGATAACTTGGGATGTCCTTAATTTAAATCTGCAAAGGACTTGGATGTGTGAATTTTAGTTTTCGCGCCACAGCTTTTCAACCTATGCAAAAAATGATAATTTATTCATATATAAAACGCAAAGTAAGGCTTCTGGAATTTTGTCATAACTCACGAAATGGTAGGAGTAAAAAAAAAGGATACATTGCAAATGATAACTTGGGATGTCCTTAATTTAAATCTGCAAAGGACTTGGATGTGTGAATTTTAGTTTTCGCGCCACAGCTTTTCAACCTATGCAAAAAATGATAATTTATTCATATATAAAACGCAAAGTAAGGCTTCTGGAATTTTGTCATAACTCACGAAATGGTAGGAGTAAAAAAAAGGATACATTGCAAATGATAACGTGGGATGTCCTCAATTCAAATCTGCAAAGCACTTGGATGTGCGACTTTTAGTTTTCGCGCCACAGCTTTTCATCCTATGCAAGAAATGATAATTTATTCATATATAAAACGCAAAGTAAGACTTCTGGAATTTTGTCATAACTCACGAAATGGTAGGAGTAAAAAAAAAGGATACATTGCAAATGATAACTTGGGATGTCCTTAATTTAAATCTGCAAAGGACTTGGATGTGTGAATTTTAGTTTTCGCGCCACAGCTTTTCAACCTATGCAAAAAATGATAATTTATTCATATATAAAACGCAAAGTAAGGCTTCTGGAATTTTGTCATAACTCACGAAATGGTAGGAGTAAAAAAAAAAGATACATTGAAAATGATAACTTGGGATGTCCTTAATTCAAATCTGCAAAGAATTTGGATGTGCAACTTTTAGTTTTCGCGCCACAGCTTTTCAACCTATGCAAAAAATGATAATTTATTCATATATAAAACGCAAAGTAAGGCTTCTGGAATTTTGTCATAACTCACGAAATCGTAGGAGTAAAAAAAAGGATACATTGCAAATGATAACTTGGGATGTCCTTAATTTAAATCTGCAAAGGACTTGGATGTGTAACTTTTAGTTTTCGCGCCACAGCTTTTCAACCTATGCAAAAAATGATAATTTATTCATATATAAAACGCAAAGTAAGGCTTCTGGAATTTTGTCATAACTCACGAAATGGTAGGAGTAAAAAAAAAAATACATTGCAAATGATAAATTGGGATGTCCTTAATTCAAATCTGCAATGCACTTGGCTGTGCAACTTTTAGTTTTCGCGCCACAGCTTTTCAACCTATGCAAAAAATGATAATTTATTCATATATAAAACGCAAAGTAAGGCTTCTGGAATTTTGTCATAACTCACGAAATGGTAGGAGTAAAAAAAAAAGATACATTGCAAATGATAACTTGGGATGTCCTTAATTCAAATCTGCAAAGAACTTGGATGTGCAACTTTTAGTTTTCGCGCCACAGCTTTTCAACCTATGCAAAAAATGATAATTTATTCACATATAAAACGCAAAGTAAGGCTTCTGGAATTTTGTCATAACTCACGAAATGGTAGGAGTAAAAAAAAGGATACATTGCAAATAATAACTTGGGATGTCCTTAATTCGAATCTGCAAAGAACTTGGATGTGCGACTTTTAGTTTTCGCGCCACAGCTTTTCAACCTATGCAAAAAATGATAATTTATTCAAATATAAAACGCAAAGTAAGGCTTCTGGAATTTTGTCATAACTCACGAAATGGTAGGAGTAAAAAAAAAAGATACATTGCAAATGATAAATTGGGATGTCCTTAATTTAAATCTGCAAAGGACTTGGCTGTGCGACTTTTAGTTTTCGCGCCACAGCTTTTCAACCTATGCAAAAAATGATAATTTATTCATATATAAAACGCAAAGTAAGGCTTCTGGAATTTTGTCATAACTCACGAAATGGTAGGAGTAAAAAAAAAAGATACATTGCAAATGATAAATTGGGATGTCCTTAATTTAAATCTGCAAAGGACTTGGCTGTGCGACTTTTAGTTTTCGCGCCACAGCTTTTCAACCTATGCAAAAAATGATAATTTATTCATATATAAAACGCAAAGTAAGGCTTCTGGAATTTTGTCATAACTCACGAAATGGTAGGAGTAAAAAAAAAAGATACATTGCAAATGATAAATTGGGATGTCCTTAATTTAAATCTGCAAAGGACTTGGCTGTGCGACTTTTAGTTTTCGCGCCACAGCTTTTCAACCTATGCAAAAAATGATAATTTATTCATATATAAAACGCAAAGTAAGGCTTCTGGAATTTTGTCATAACTCACGAAATGGTAGGAGTAAAAAAAAAAGATACATTGCAAATGATAACTTGGGATGTCCTTAATTCAAATCTGCAAAGAACTTGGATGTGCGACTTTTAGTTTTCGCGCCACAGCTTTTCAACCTATGCAAAAAATGATAATTTATTCATATATAAAACGCAAAGTAAGGCTTCTGGAATTTTGTCATAACTCACGAAATGGTAGGAGTAAAAAAAAGGATACATTGCAAATGATAACGTGGGATGTCCTCAATTCAAATCTGCAAAGCACTTGGATGTGCGACTTTTAGTTTTCGCGCCACAGCTTTTCATCCTATGCAAGAAATGATAATTTATTCATATATAAAACGCAAAGTAAGGCTTCAGGAATTTTGTCATAACTCACGAAATGGTAGGAGTAAAAAAAAAGGATACATTGCAAATGATAACTTGGGATGTCCTTAATTTAAATCTGCAAAGGACTTGGATGTGTGAATTTTAGTTTTCGCGCCACAGCTTTTCAACCTATGCAAAAAATGATAATTTATTCATATATAAAACGCAAAGTAAGGCTTCTGGAATTTTGTCATAACTCACGAAATGGTAGGAGTAAAAAAAAAGGATACATTGCAAATGATAACTTGGGATGTCCTTAATTTAAATCTGCAAAGGACTTGGATGTGTGAATTTTAGTTTTCGCGCCACAGCTTTTCAACCTATGCAAAAAATGATAATTTATTCATATATAAAACGCAAAGTAAGGCTTCTGGAATTTTGTCATAACTCACGAAATGGTAGGAGTAAAAAAAAGGATACATTGCAAATGATAACGTGGGATGTCCTCAATTAAAATCTGCAAAGCACTTGGATGTGCGACTTTTAGTTTTCGCGCCACAGCTTTTCATCCTATGCAAGAAATGATAATTTATTCATATATAAAACGCAAAGTAAGACTTCTGGAATTTTGTCATAACTCACGAAATGGTAGGAGTAAAAAAAAAGGATACATTGCAAATGATAACTTGGGATGTCCTTAATTTAAATCTGCAAAGGACTTGGATGTGTGAATTTTAGTTTTCGCGCCACAGCTTTTCAACCTATGCAAAAAATGATAATTTATTCATATATAAAACGCAAAGTAAGGCTTCTGGAATTTTGTCATAACTCACGAAATGGTAGGAGTAAAAAAAAAAGATACATTGAAAATGATAACTTGGGATGTCCTTAATTCAAATCTGCAAAGAATTTGGATGTGCAACTTTTAGTTTTCGCGCCACAGCTTTTCAACCTATGCAAAAAATGATAATTTATTCATATATAAAACGCAAAGTAAGGCTTCTGGAATTTTGTCATAACTCACGAAATCGTAGGAGTAAAAAAAAGGATACATTGCAAATGATAACTTGGGATGTCCTTAATTTAAATCTGCAAAGGACTTGGATGTGTAACTTTTAGTTTTCGCGCCACAGCTTTTCAACCTATGCAAAAAATGATAATTTATTCATATATAAAACGCAAAGTAAGGCTTCTGGAATTTTGTCATAACTCACGAAATGGTAGGAGTAAAAAAAAAAATACATTGCAAATGATAAATTGGGATGTCCTTAATTCAAATCTGCAATGCACTTGGCTGTGCAACTTTTAGTTTTCGCGCCACAGCTTTTCAACCTATGCAAAAAATGATAATTTATTCATATATAAAACGCAAAGTAAGGCTTCTGGAATTTTGTCATAACTCACGAAATGGTAGGAGTAAAAAAAAAAGATACATTGCAAATGATAACTTGGGATGTCCTTAATTCAAATCTGCAAAGAACTTGGATGTGCAACTTTTAGTTTTCGCGCCACAGCTTTTCAACCTATGCAAAAAATGATAATTTATTCACATATAAAACGCAAAGTAAGGCTTCTGGAATTTTGTCATAACTCACGAAATGGTAGGAGTAAAAAAAAGGATACATTGCAAATAATAACTTGGGATGTCCTTAATTCGAATCTGCAAAGAACTTGGATGTGCGACTTTTAGTTTTCGCGCCACAGCTTTTCAACCTATGCAAAAAATGATAATTTATTCAAATATAAAACGCAAAGTAAGGCTTCTGGAATTTTGTCATAACTCACGAAATGGTAGGAGTAAAAAAAAAAGATACATTGCAAATGATAACGTGGGATGTCCTTAATTCGAATCTGTAAAGAACTTGGATATGCGACTTTTAGTTTTCGCGCCACAGCTTTTCAACCTATGCAAAAAATGATAATTTATTCATATATAAAACGCAAAGTAAGGCTTCTGGAATTTTGTCATAACTCACGAAATGGTAGGAGTAAAAAAAAAGGATACATTGCAAATGATAACGTGGGATGTCTTCAATTCAAATCTGCAAAGGACTTGGCTGTGCGACTTTTAGTTTTCGCGCTACAGCTTTTCAACCTATGCAAAAAATGATAATTTATTCATATATAAAACGCAAAGTAAGGCTTCTGGAATTTTGTCATAACTCACGAAATGGTAAGAGTGAAAAAAAAAGGATACATTGTATATGATAACTTGGGATGTCCTTAATTCGAATCTGCAAAGAACTTGGATGTGCGACTTTTAGTTTTCGCGCCACAGCCTTTCAACCTATGCAAAAAATGATAATTTATTCATATATAAAACGCAAAGTAAGGCTTCTGGAATTTTGTCATAACTCACGAAATGGTAGGAGTAAAACAAAGGATACATTGCAAATGATAACTTGGGATGTCCTTAATTCAAATCTGCAAAGAATTTGGATGTGTGACTTTTAGTTTTCGCGCCACAGCTTTTCAACCTATGCAAAAAATGATAATTTATTCATATATAAAACGCAAAGTAAGGCTTCTGGAATTTTGTCATAACTCACGAAATGGTAGGAGTAAAAAAAAAGGATACATTGCAAATGATAACTTGGGATGTCCTTAATTTAAATCTGCAAAGGACTTGGATGTGTGACTTTTAGTTTTCGCGCCACAGCTTTTCAACCTATGCAAAAAATGATAATTTATTCATATATAAAACGCAAAGTAAGGCTTCTGGAATTTTGTCATAAATCACGAAATGGTAAGAGTAAAAAAAAGGATACATTGCAAATGATAACGTGGGATGTCCTTAATTCAAATCTGCAATGCACTTGGCTGTGCAACTTTTAGTTTTCGCGCCACAGCTTTTCAACCTATGCAAAAAATGATAATTTATTCATATATAAAACGCAAAGTAAGGCTTCTGGAATTTTGTCATAACTCACGAAATGGTAGGAGTAAAAAAAAAAATACATTACAAATGATAAATTGGGATGTCCTTAATTCAAATCTGCAAAGGACTTGGATGTGTGACTTTTAGTTTTCGCGCCACAGCTTTTCAACCTATGCAAAAAATGATAATTTATTCATATATAAAACGCAAAGTAAGGCTTCTGGAATTTTGTCATAACTCACGAAATGGTAGGAGTAAAACAAAGGATACATTGCAAATGATAACTTGGGATGTCCTTAATTTAAATCTGCAAAGGACTTGGCTGTGCAACTTTTAGTTTTCGCGCCACAGCTTTTCAACCTATGCAAAAAATGATAATTTATTCATATATAAAACGCAAAGTAAGGCTTCTGGAATTTTGTCATAACTCACGAAATGGTAGGAGTAAAAAAAAAGGATACATTGCAAATGATAACTTGGGATGTCCTTAATTCAAATCTGCAAAGAATTTGGATGTGTGACTTTTAGTTTTCGCGCCACAGCTTTTCAACCTATGCAAAAAATGATAATTTATTCATATATAAAACGCAAAGTAAGGCTTCTGGAATTTTGTCATAACTCACGAAATGGTAGGAGTAAAAAAAAAGGACACATTGCAAATGATAACTTGGGATGTCCTTAATTCAAATCTGCAAAGAACTTGGATGTGTGACTTTTAGTTTTCGCGCCACAGCTTTTCAACCTATGCAAAAAATGATAATTTATTCATATATAAAACGCAAAGTAAGGCTTCTGGAATTTTGTCATAACTCACGAAATGGTACGAGTAAAAAAAAAAAAACATTGCAAATGATAACTTGGGATGTCCTTAATTCAAATCTGTAAAGAACTTGGATGTGCGACTTTTAGTTTTCGCGCCACAGCTTTTCAACCTATGCAAAAAATGATAATTTATTCATATATAAAACGCAAAGTAAGGCTTCTGGAATTTTGTCATAACTCACGAAATGGTAGGAGTAAAAAAAAAAGATACATTGCAAATGATAACTTGGGATGTCCTTAATTCAAATCTGCAAAGAATTTGGATGTGCGACTTTTAGTTTTCGCGCCACAGCTTTTCAACCTATGCAAAAAATGATAATTTATTCATATATAAAACGCAAAGTAAGGCTTCTGGAATTTTGTCATAACTCACGAAATGGTAGAAGTAAAACAAAGGATACATTGCAAATGATAACTTGGGATGTCCTTAATTTTAATCTGCAAAGGACTTGGATGTGTGAATTTTAGTTTTCGCGCCACAGCTTTTCGACCTATGCAAAAAATGATAATTTATTCATATATAAAACGCAAAGTAAGGCTTCTGGAATTTTGTCATAACTCACGAAATGGTAGGAGTAAAAAAAAAAGATACAGTGCCGATGATAACTTGGGATATCCTTAATTTAAATCTGCAAAGGACTTGGCTGTGCGACTTTTAGTTTTCGCGCCACAGCTTTTCAACCTATGCAAAAAATGATAATTTATTCATATATAAAACGCAAAGTAAGGCTTCTGGAATTTTTTCATAACTCACGAAATGGTAGGAGTAAAAAAAAAAGGATACATCGCAAATGATAACTTGGGATGTCTTTAATTCAAATCTGCAAAGAACTTGGATGTGTGACTTTTAGTTTTCGCGCCACAGCTTTTCAACCTATGCAAAAAATGATAATTTATTCATATATAAAACGCAAAGTAAGGCTTCTGGAATTTTGTCATAAATCACGAAATGGTAGGAGTAAAAAAAAAGGATACATTGCAAATGATAACTTGGGATGTCCTTAATTTAAATCTGCAAAGGACTTGGCTGTGCGACTTTTAGTTTTCGCGCCACAGCTTTTCAACCTATGCAAAAAATGATAATTTATTCATATATAAAACGCAAAGTAAGGCTTCTGGAATTTTGTCATAAATCACGAAATGGTAGGAGTGAAACAAAGGATACATTGCAAATGATAACGTGGGATGTGCTTAATTCAAATCTGCAAAGAACTTGGATGTGCAACTTTTAGTTTTCGCGCCACAGCTTTTCAACCTATGCAAAAAATGATAATTTATTCATATATAAAACGCAAAGTAAGGCTTTTGGAATTTTGTCATAAATCACGAAATGGTAGGAGTAAAAAAAAAGGATACATTGCAAATGATAACTTGGGATGTCCTTAATTTAAATCTGCAAAGGACTTGGCTGTGCGACTTTTAGTTTTCGCGCCACAGCTTTTCAACCTATGCAAAAAATGATAATTTATTCATATATAAAACGCAAAGTAAGGCTTCTGGAATTTTGTCATAACTCACGAAATGGTAGAAGTAAAAAAAAGGATACATTGCAAATGATAACGTGGGATGTCCTCAATTCAAATCTGCAAAGCACTTGGATGTGCGACTTTTAGTTTTCGCGCCACAGCTTTTCAACCTATGCAAAAAATGATAATTTATTCATATATAAAACGCAAAGTAAGGCTTCTGGAATTTTGTCATAACTCACGAAATGGTAGAAGTAAAAAAAAAGATACATTGCAAATGATAACTTGGGATGTCTTTAATTCAAATCTGCAAAGAATTTGGATGTGCGACTTTTAGTTTTCGCGCCACAGCTTTTAACCTATGCAAAAAATGATAATTTATTCATATATAAAACGCAAAGTAAGGCTTCTGGAATTTTGTCATAACTCACGAAATGGTAGGAGTAAAAAAAAAGGATACATTGCAAATGATAACTTGGGATGTCCTTAATTTAAATCTGCAAAGGACTTGGATGTGTGACTTTTAGTTTTCGCGCCACAGCTTTTCAACCTATGCAAAAAATGATAATTTATTCATATATAAAACGCAAAGTAAGGCTTCTGGAATTTTGTCATAACTCACGAAATGGTAGGAGTAAAACAAAGGATACATTGCAAATGATAACTTGGGATGTCCTTAATTTAAATCTGCAAAGGACTTGGCTGTGCAACTTTTAGTTTTCGCGCCACAGCTTTTCAACCTATGCAAAAAATGATAATTTATTCATATATAAAACGCAAAGTAAGGCTTCTGGAATTTTGTCATAACTCACGAAATGGTAGGAGTAAAAAAAAAGGATACATTGCAAATGATAACTTGGGATGTCCTTAATTCAAATCTGCAAAGAATTTGGATGTGTGACTTTTAGTTTTCGCGCCACAGCTTTTCAACCTATGCAAAAAATGATAATTTATTCATATATAAAACGCAAAGTAAGGCTTCTGGACTTTTGTCATAACTCACGAAATGGTAGGAGTAAAAAAAAAGATACATTGCAAATGATAACTTGGGATGTCCTTAATTCAAATCTGCAAAGAACTTGGATGTGCGACTTTTAGTTTTCGCGCCACAGCTTTTCAACCTATGCAAAAAATGATAATTTATTCATATATAAAACGCAAAGTAAGGCTTCTGGAATTTTGTCATAACTCACGAAATGGTAGGAGTAAAAAAAAAAGATACATTGCAAATGATAACTTGGGATGTCCTTAATTCAAATCTGTAAAGAACTTGGATGTGCGACTTTTAGTTTTCGCGCCACAGCTTTTCAACCTATGCAAAAAATGATAATTTATTCATATATAAAACGCAAAGTAAGGCTTCTGGAATTTTGTCATAACTCACGAAATGGTAGGAGTAAAAAAAAAAGATACATTGCAAATGATAACTTGGGATGTCCTTAATTCAAATCTGCAAAGAATTTGGATGTGCGACTTTTAGTTTTCGCGCCACAGCTTTTCAACCTATGCAAAAAATGATAATTTATTCATATATAAAACGCAAAGTAAGGCTTCTGGATTTTTGTCATAACTCACGAAATGGTAAGAGTGAAAAAAAAAGGATACATTGCAGATGATAACTTGGGATATCCTTAATTTAAATCTGCAAAGGACTTGGCTGTGCGACTTTTAGTTTTCGCGCCACAGCTTTTCAACCTATGCAAAAAATGATAATTTATTCATATATAAAACGCAAAGTAAGGCTTCTGGAATTTTGTCATAACTCACGAAATGGTAGGAGTAAAAAAAAAGGATACATCGCAAATGATAACTTGGGATGTCTTTAATTCAAATCTGCAAAGAACTTGGATGTGTGACTTTTAGTTTTCGCGCCACAGCTTTTCAACCTATGCAAAAAATGATAATTTATTCATATATAAAACGCAAAGTAAGGCTTCTGGAATTTTGTCATAAATCACGAAATGGTAGGAGTAAAAAAAAAGGGTACATTGCAAATGATAACTTGGGATGTCCTTAATTTAAATCTGCAAAGGACTTGGCTGTGCGACTTTTAGTTTTCGCGCCACAGCTTTTCAACCTATGCAAAAAATGATAATTTATTCATATATAAAACGCAAAGTAAGGCTTCTGGAATTTTGTCATAAATCACGAAATGGTAGGAGTGAAACAAAGGACACATTGCAAATGATAACGTGGGATGTGCTTAATTCAAATCTGCAAAGATCTTGGATGTGCAACTTTTAGTTTTCGCGCCACAGCTTTTCAACCTATGCAAAAAATGATAATTTATTCATATATAAAACGCAAAGTAAGGCCTCTGGAATTTTGTCATAAATCACGAAATGGTAGGAGTAAAAAAAAAGGATACATTGCAAATGATAACTTGGGATGTCCTTAATTTAAATCTGCAAAGGACTTGGCTGTGCGACTTTTAGTTTTCGCGCCACAGCTTTTCAACCTATGCAAAAAATGATAATTTATTCATATATAAAACGCAAAGTAAGGCTTCTGGAATTTTGTCATAACTCACGAAATGGTAGGAGTAAAAAAAAAGGATACATTGCAAATGATAACGTGGGATGTCTTCAATTCAAATCTGCAAAGGACTTGGCTGTGCGACTTTTAGTTTTCGCGCTACAGCTTTTCAACCTATGCAAAAAATGATAATTTATTCATATATAAAACGCAAAGTAAGGCTTCTGGAATTTTGTCATAACTCACGAAATGGTAAGAGTGAAAAAAAAGGATACATTGTATATGATAACTTGGGATGTCCTTAATTCGAATCTGCAAAGAACTTGGATGTGCGACTTTTAGTTTTCGCGCCACAGCTTTTCAACCTATGCAAAAAATGATAATTTATTCATATATAAAACGCAAAGTAAGGCTTCTGGAATTTTGTCATAACTCACGAAATGGTAGAAGTAAAAAAAAATATACATTGCAAATGATAACTTGGGATGTCCTTAATTCAAATCTGCAAAGAACTTGGATGTGCGACTTTTACTTTTCGCGCCACAGCTTTTCAACCTATGCAAAAAATGATAATTTATTCATATATAAAACGCAAAGTAAGGCTTCTGGAATTTTGTCATAACTCACGAAATGGTAGGAGTAAAAAGAAAGGCTACATTGCAAATCATAACGTGGGATGTCCTCAATTCAAATCTGCAAAGGACTTGGCTGTGCGACTTTTAGTTTTCGCGCCACAGCTTTTCAACCTATGCAAAAAATGATAATTTATTCATATATAAAACGCAAAGTAAGGCTTCTGGAATTTTGTCATAAATCACGAAATGGTAGGAGTAAAAAAAAGGATACATTGCAAATGATAACGTGGGATGTCCTCAATTCAAATCTGCAAAGCACTTGGATGTGCGAATTTTAGTTTTCGCGCCACAGCTTTTCATCCTATGCAAGAAATGATAATTTATTCATATATAAAACGCAAAGTAAGGCTTCTGGAATTTTGTCATAACTCACGAAATGGTAGGAGTAAAAAAAAAAGATACATTGCAAATGATAACTTGGGATATCCTTAATTCAAATCTGCAAAGAATTTGGATGTGCGACTTTTAGTTTTCGCGCCACAGCTTTTCAACCTATGCAAAAAATGATAATTTATTCATATATAAAACGCAAAGTAAGGCTTCTGGAATTTTGTCATAAATTACGAAATGGTAGGAGTAAAAGAAAAAGGATACATTGCAAATGATAACGTGGGATGTCCTCAATTCAAATCTGCAAAGCGCTTGGATGTGCGACTTTTAGTTTTCGCGCCACAGCTTTTCAACCTATGCAAAAAATGATAATTTATTCATATATAAAACGCAAAGTAAGGCTTCTGGAATTTTGTCATAACTCACGAAATGGTAGGAGTAAAAAAAAAAGATACATTGCAAATGATAACTTGGGATGTTCTTAATTTAAATCTGCAAAGAACTTGGATGTGCAACTTTTAGTTTTCGCGCCACAGCTTTTCAACCTATGCAAAAAATGATAATTTATTCATATATAAAACGCAAAGTAAGGCTTCTGGAATTTTGTCATAACTCACGAAATGGTTGGAGTAAAAAAAAAGGATACATTGCAAATGATAAATTGGGATGTCCTTAATTCAAATCTGCAAAGAACTTGCATGTGCGAATTTTAGTTTTCGCGCCACAGCTTTTCAACCTATGCAAAAAATGATAATTTATTCATATATAAAACGCAAAGTAAGGCTTCTGGAATTTTGTCATAACTCACGAAATGGTAAGAGTAAAAAAAAGGATACATTGCAAATGATAACTTGGGATGTCCTTAATTCAAATCTGCAAAGAACTTGGATGTGCGACTTTTAGTTTTCGCGCCACAGCTTTTCAACCTATGCAAAAAATGATAATTTATTCATATATAAAACGCAAAGTAAGGCTTCTGGAATTTTGTCATAACTCACGAAATGGTAGGAGTAAAAAAAAAGATACATTGCAAATGATAACTTGGGATGTCCTTAATTTAAATCTGCAAAGGACTTGGCTGTGCAACTTTTAGTTTTCGCGCCACAACTTTTCAACCTATGCAAAAAATGATAATTTATTCATATATAAAACGCAAAGTAAGGCTTCTGGAATTTTGTCATAAATTACGAAATGGTAGGAGTAAAAAAAAAGGATACATTGCAAAAGAGAAACAATAAGGGCATCGTTGGAAAGGACATAAGGTTCTCTATATATAAGTTGTTCTGTGGAAAAAGTGCTGAAAAACATCAACGCTCTTTAGCGGCCACACGGTTGATATTGCCCCAACCCCTCCTATTCGGCTTTTTGTTTTTGCTGATGAGCTATATCTATTATATCATTTTGGTCGGTGATATCGGAAATACCCTGTATACATATATAAAGCCATTGATAAGTTTAACACTTGTCTTCTGCACGACCATCTTCTCGACATTTTACTTTTACACTAGACTTCTTTCTTTCTTCTCAATTCATTGTACATTCACAAATTTTTCAATGTATTTGAATTTTAATTTCTCAAAAAAATTGTTTTTGTGTATATTTGTTAGTATCTTCATCTCGTTAAATAGAAACCAGTTTGATTGAAAAAGTGAAGAAAGTGAGAAAGCCGCACTACTTCCTGGCCAACGAACTGCCCAGATGATGGTCGACGGATCAAATGTAAAACCCATCATTTTAACAGTTTGTACGGTGAAAAAATAATCCGAATTCTGGATTAAATTGGGAGTAGCGTAGAAACGGTAAAATTGGGATTAAAAAAGTACATGCAAACGTTGATATTTTTATACACTTATAGTATACATATTATCCTTCTTCCACATAAAAAAAAGAAGAAGAACGTGACAGCTTCACTTTCATCATAAAAATTAGAATCCGCCATATTGCATTTTACCTCACACATACATATAAAAAAATTCGGATTAAACCCAAATAAATTGGGCTTAAGCAAAAATCCGAATTATCGAGTTTATACCACGAAAAATTGGGAGTAAACCAAAATCCGTATCAAAAGCAAAGTAGGCATAAATTCGTACATTGACTATACGAAGTACTTGTACTTCACTTTTCATTCCCTTTTACGCGAGTTATATCACCCTGTAAAAACATAACTTCAACACCTTGCCTGAAAACGTGATTAACCAAATAAGCTTGAATGAATATTCAATAAATAAAAAAACTTTTAAAACGAATACTTTTTATAAATAGAATGCACTGTAAAATTAAAAATTAAAAATTGATTATAAAGCCTCTGTAACTACGATGATATTCGAGTAAGGAGTTGTTCGAGGACGTTTCGGAAGTTTCTCAGTAACTTTCTCCGTTCTTTAAATTCATATTTTTCGAATATTCCATCATATTTAATTATTTTCAAAAAAAGAATCGATTCTAGACAGAAAGCCTTCTATTCACTCATTCCAAATTCACAATTACGTCACGAAAATCACTCTTACCCACAGAGGAATTTGGTCAAGGGTTAGTAACTTTATAAAAAGTATATAAAAAAAGAGGAAACATATTATAAATTTCATATTCATTTTATGAAATCTAAAATCAATAAAAATTCAGTTTTTGACAGAAATAGAAGTTTAAACATGATTTCACAGAAAGACTTCGATGCTCTTTGACAATCTGTCTTACAACTTCAGCAACAACACCAACAAGAACTTGGAACTCTACGACAACAATTAAGACAACGAAATCAATTGTTTCAACTGTCACCCAATCAAATATTGAAAAAGTTTCAACAAATCAAGACATTCTACGGCAAAGAGGACTACCCACTCAACTAGCATTCTGTGCCCATTTGTTACTTGAGTCACATTTTTGACGCCACAACTTCCTCGTTACGTTATGGCTACAAAATTATTCGTAACTGTCATAGTTTCCATATTACCACATTTAGTAACGCAATGACGTAAATGTTCCTTTATATGCGTCTATTTAGGAAAAAATCCTATTCTGGGCATTGTTTCTTATAAGCAACAGCATTGTATACTATCAGTCAAATGATGTATACATCATCACTCAAGGTCATGAATATTTGGTTAAGAGTGGTGAGGCGAATTGAGGGTAGCACATCAGCGATGTACCGAGAAATTTCACCAGTCAATTTGACATTTTCTCTATTCCTTTTTCGTAATTTTTTCAATTCTCTTTCATTTACATTCGACCGTGCTCCAGGGAAGTGGTTAAGAGCGTTTTTTTTTTTAAGATTTAAAAAACTGAATTTGAAAAGTCTGTTAAAGCTTTGAATTTAAAATAAGTAAAATTAATTAATTCAATTAAATTAAGTAAAAAATACTCAGCTTTTTAACAAGAAAAGCTAATTTAAAACATATTTAAATACAGAAACGTAAATAAAATGGAAATGCCAATGACGAGTTATTAATAAAGATTCATCAAAAACATGATTTATTGTATAACAGACGTCATCCAGATTACTCAAATAAAATTAAAAGCAATGATGCTTTTTATGAAATTATGAATGAATTAAAGCTTATTTACAATTTAAAAATGGTTTTTTCTGTAAAAGTGTTCAATAAACGTGCGATGATATAATAACGAATGAGGAATAAAAGAAAATGTATAACAACACTCATTTTGATGTATACATCATTTGACTGACTGTGTAAATACGACAGTCAGTCACAAAGCAAATTCAAAGCAAAACGTCAAAAGCACGTACATCATTTGACTCATAGTGTGAATCCCACCAGCAATGATATCAAAACAACTGGATGGAACTTCTCTATCTAACACCATACTGTAAAATGGGACTAAATTTATATTGTTGTCTCGCTCTTAGAGAGTTCGTCATGTTTTAATGAACGAATATTGATTTCATTTGATATTTTTAATAGATAGATGGAGGTACAATTTTCATATAAATTAAAAAGAAATCAACTGGATTTGAGTTAAATTAAATTTAAATTCGATAAAAATCAAATTTTCCCTAAATAAATCAGTAGCTTACTTGTAATTACGTTATTTCAATGGGATTTTCCGACGTTTTTAAATTTGAATATATTCAGAATTGACAGCTTTGACAATCAATGAGTGAAAGTGAGATGGGTCATAGAATGAACAAAAATAATGCTTATATATGTCTCATTCTTAGGGAATCAACGAAATTTGTCTTGGGCCCACATGAAACAAGAAGTTGTACAGTCCATATACAGGGTGTTTCCGTTATCACCGATCGATATTGAGAAGACCTTTTAAAAAAACTGAAAAAATAAGACTGAAATACATAAAATTATTGAACACGTGTTTTTATTGCAGTGTAAATTGAAAATAGGAGCTAGAAGTGCTAGTTTTCAAATTCAAATATCTCGAAAACTATGCATCTTTTGAAAAAATGAAGATAACAAATCGATGCAAAATCAATTGAGCTTTCATTTTCTGGACTAAAAAATTGGGGTTAATTTAAGCTTTTTTCGAGAAAAAAAGTGTTAAACACTTGGGTAAAAATTCACAAAATATTGATTTTGAGGACGTATATCATTTTAAAAGTTAGGAATAGAGAAACAATAAGGGCATCGTTGGAAAGGACATAAGGTTCTCTATATATAAGTTGTTCTGTGGAAAAAGTGCTGAAAAACATCAACGCTCTTTAGCGGCCACACGGTTGATATTGCCCCAACCCCTCCTATTCGGCTTTTTGTTTTTGCTGATGAGCTATATCTATGGTAGCATTTTGGTCGGTGATATCGGAAATACCCTGTATACATATATAAAGTCATTGATAAGTTTAACACTTGTCTTCTCCACGACCATCTTCTCGACATTTTACTTTTACACTAGACTTCTTTCTTTCTTCTCAATTCGTTGTACATTCACAAATTTTTCAATGTATTTGAATTTTAAATTCTCAAAAAAATTGTTTTTGTGTATATTTGTTAGTATCTTCACCTCGTTAAATAGAAATCAGTTTGATTAAAAAAGTGAAGAAAGTGAGAAAACCGCACTACTTCCTGGCCAACGAACTGCCCAGATGATGGTCGACGGATCAAATGTAAAACCCATCATTTTAACAGTTTGTACGGTGAAAAAATAATCCGAATTCTGGATTAAATTGGGAGTAGCGTAGAAACGGTAAAATTGGGATTAAAAAAGTACATGCAAACGTTGATATTTTTATACACTTATAGTATACATATTATCCTTCTTCCACATAAAAAAAAAGAACAAGAACGTGACAGCTTCACTTTCATCATAAAAATTAGAATCCGCCATATTGCATTTTACCTCACACATACATATAAAAAAATTCGGATTAAACTCAAATAAATTGGGCTTAAGCCAAAATTCGAATTATCGAGTTTATACCACGAAAAATTGGGAGTAAACCAAAATCCGTATCAAAAGCGAAGCAGGCATAAATTCGTACATTGACTATAATCGAAGTATTTGTAATTCACTTTTCATTCCCTTTTACGCGAGTTATATCACCCTGTAAAAACATAACTTTCAACACCTTGCCTGAAAACGTGATTAACCAAATAAGCTTGAATAAATATTCAATAAATAAAAAAACTTTTAAAACGAATACTTTTTATAAATAGAATGCACTGTAAAATTAAAAATTAAAAATTGATTATAAAGCCTCTGTAACTACGATGATATTCGAGTAAGGAGTTGTTCGAGGACGTTTCGGAAGTTTCTCAGTAACTTTCTCCGTTCTTTAAATTCATATTTTTCGAATATTCCATCATATTTAATTATTTTCAAGAAAAGAATCGATTCTAGACAGAAAGCCTTCTATTCACTCATTCCAAATTCACAATTACGTCACGAAAATCACTCTTACCCACAGAGGAATTTGGTCAAGGGTTAGTAACTTTATAAAAAGTATATAAAAAAAGAGGAAACATATTATAAATTTCATATTCATTTTATGAAATCTAAAATCAATAAAAATTCAGTTTTTGACAGAAATAGAAGTTTAAACATGATTTCACAGAAAGACTTCGATGCTCTTTGACAATCTGTCTTACAACTTCAGCAACAACACCAACAAGAACTTGGAACTCTACGACAACAATTAAGACAACCAAATCAATTGTTTCAACTGTCACCAAATCAAATATTGAAAAAGTTTCAACAAATCAAGACATTCTACGGCAAAGAGGACTACCCACTCAACTAGCATTCTGTGCCCATTTGTTACTTGAGTCACATTTTTGACGCCACAACTTCCTTGTTACGTTATGGCTACAAAATTATTCGTAACTGTCATAGTTTCCATATTACCACATTTAGTAACGCAATGACGTAAATGTTCCTTTATATGCGTCTATTTAGGAAAAAATCCTATTCTGAGCATTGTTTCTAATAAGCAACAGCATTGTATACTATCAGTCAAATGATGTATACATCATCACTCAAGGTCATAAATATTTGGTTAAGAGCGGTGAGGCGAATTGAGGGGTAGCACATCAGCGATGTACCGAGAAATTTCATCAGTCAATTTGACATTTTCTCTATTCCTTTTTCGTAATTTTTTCACTTCTCTTTCATTTACATTCGACCGTGCTCCAGGAAAGTGGTTAAGAGCGTTTTTTTTTTTAAGATTTAAAAAACTGAATTTGAAAAGTCTGTTAAAGCTTTGAATTTAAAATAAGTAAAATTAATTAATTCAATTAAATTAAGTAAAAAATACTCAGCTTTTTAACAAGAAAAGCTAATTTAAAACATATTTAAATACAGAAACGGAAATGAAATGGAAATGCCAATGACGAGGTATTAATAAAGATTTATCAAAAACATGATTTATTGTATAACAGACGTCATCCAGATTACTCAAATAAAATTAAAAGCAATGATGCGTTTTATGAAATTATGAATGAATTAAAGCTTATTTACAATTTAAAAATGGTTTTTTCTGTAAAAGTGTCCAATAAACGTGCGATGATATAATAACGAATGAGGAATAAAAGAAAATGTATAACAACAGTCATTTTGATGTATACATCATTTGACTGGCTGTGGACTGTGTAAATACGACAGTCAGTCACAAAGCAAATTCAAAGCAAAACGTCAAAAGCACGTATGTACGTCATTTGACTCATAGTGTAAATCCCACCAGCAATGATATCAAAACAACTGGATGGAACTTCTCTATCTAACACCATACTGTAAAATGGGACTAAATTTATATTGTTGTCTCGCTCTTAGAGAGTTCGTCATGTTTTAATGAACGAATATTGATTTCATTTGATATTTTTAATAGATAGATGGAGGCACAATTTTCATATAAATTAAATTGAAATCAACTGGATTTGAGTTAAAATAAATTTAAATTCGATAGAAATCAAATTGTCCCTAAATAAACAGTAGCTTACTTGTAATTACGTTATTTCAATGGGATTTTCCGACGTTTTTAAATTTGAATATATTCAGAATTGACAGCTTTGACAATCAATGAGTGAAAGTGAGATGGGTCATAGAATGAACAAAAATAATGCTTATATATGTCTCATTCTTAGGGAATCAACGAAATTTGTCTTGGGCCCACATGAAACAAGAAGTTGTACAGTCCATATACAGGGTGTTTCCGTTATCACCGATCGATATTGAGAAGACCTTTTAAAAAAACTGAAAAAATAAGACTGAAATACATAAAATTATTGAACACGTGTTTTTATTGCAGTGTAAATTGAAAATAGGAGCTAGAAGTGCTAGTTTTCAAATTCAAATATCTCGAAAACTATGCATCTTTTGAAAAAATGAAGATAACAAATCGATGCAAAATCAATTGAGCTTTCATTTTCTGGACTAAAAAATTGGGGTTAATTTAAGCTTTTTTCGAGAAAAAAAGTGTTAAACACTTGGGTAAAAATTCACAAAATATTGATTTTGAGGACGTATATCATTTTAAAAGTTAGGAATAGAGAAACAATAAGGGCATCGTTGGAAAGGACATAAGGTTCTCTATATATAAGTTGTTCTGTGGAAAAAGTGCTGAAAAACATCAACGCTCTTTAGCGGCCACACGGTTGATATTGCCCCAACCCCTCCTATTCGGCTTTTTGTTTTTGCTGATGAGCTATATCTATGGTAGCATTTTGGTCGGTGATATCGGAAATACCCTGTATACATATATAAAGTCATTGATAAGTTTAACACTTGTCTTCTCCACGACCATCTTCTCGACATTTTACTTTTACACTAGACTTCTTTCTTTCTTCTCAATTCGTTGTACATTCACAAATTTTTCAATGTATTTGAATTTTAAATTCTCAAAAAAATTGTTTTTGTGTATATTTGTTAGTATCTTCACCTCGTTAAATAGAAATCAGTTTGATTAAAAAAGTGAAGAAAGTGAGAAAACCGCACTACTTCCTGGCCAACGAACTGCCCAGATGATGGTCGACGGATCAAATGTAAAACCCATCATTTTAACAGTTTGTACGGTGAAAAAATAATCCGAATTCTGGATTAAATTGGGAGTAGCGTAGAAACGGTAAAATTGGGATTAAAAAAGTACATGCAAACGTTGATATTTTTATACACTTATAGTATACATATTATCCTTCTTCCACATAAAAAAAAAGAACAAGAACGTGACAGCTTCACTTTCATCATAAAAATTAGAATCCGCCATATTGCATTTTACCTCACACATACATATAAAAAAATTCGGATTAAACCCAAATAAATTGGGCTTAAGCCAAAATCCGAATTATCGAGTTTATACCACGAAAAATTGGGAGTAAACCAAAATCCGTATCAAAAGCGAAGCAGGCGTAAATTTGTACATTGACTATAATCGAAGTATTTGTAATTCACTTCTCATTCCCTTTTACGCGAGTTATATCACCCTGTAAAAACATAACTTTCAACACCTTGCCTGAAAACGTGATTAACCAAATAAGCTTGAATAAATATTCAATAAATAAAAAAACTTTTAAAACGAATACTTTTTATAAATAGAATGCACTGTAAAATTAAAAATTAAAAATTGATTATAAAGCCTCTGTAACTACGATGATATTCGAGTAAGGAGTTGTTCGAGGACGTTTCGGAAGTTTCTCAGTAACTTTCTCCGTTCTTTAAATTCATATTTTTCGAATATTCCATCATATTTAATTATTTTCAAGAAAAGAATCGATTCTAGACAGAAAGCCTTCTATTCACTCATTCCAAATTCACAATTACGTTACGAAAATCACTCTTACCCACAAAGGAATTTGGTCAAGGGTTAGTAACTGGATAAAAAGTATATAAAAAAAGAGGAAACATATTATAAATTTCATATTCATTTTATGAAATCTAAAATCAATAAAAATTCAGTTTTTGACAGAAATAGAAGTTTAAACATGATTTCACAGAAAGACTTCGATGCTCTTTGACAATCTGTCTTACAACTTCAGCAACAACACCAACAAGAACTTGGAACTCTACGACAACAATTAAGACAACCAAATCAATTGTTTCAACTGTCACCAAATCAAATATTGAAAAAGTTTCAACAAATCAAGACATTCTACGGCAAAGAGGACTACCCACTCAACTAGCATTCTGTGCCCATTTGTTACTTGAGTCACATTTTTGACGCCACAACTTCCTTGTTACGTTATGGCTACAAAATTATTCGTAACTGTCATAGTTTCCATATTACCACATTTAGTAACGCAATGACGTAAATGTTTCTTTATATGCGTCTATTTAGGAAAAAATCCTATTCTGGGCATTGTTTCTAATAAGCAACAGCATTGTATACTATCGGTCAAATGATGTATACATCATCACTCAAGGTCATGAATATTTGGTTAAGAGCGGTGAGGCGAATTGAGGGGTAGCACATCAGCGATGTACCGAGAAATTTCATCAGTCAATTTGACATTTTCTCTATTCCTTTTTCGTAATTTTTTCACTTCTCTTTCATTTACATTCGACCGTGCTCCAGGGAAGTGGTTAAGAGCGTTTTTTTTTTAAGATTTAAAAAACTGAATTTGAAAAGTCTGTTAAAGCTTTGAATTTAAAATAAGTAAAATTAATTAATTCAATTAAATTAAGTAAAAAATACTCAGCTTTTTAACAAGAAAAGCTAATTTAAAACATATTTAAATACAGAAACGGAAATGAAATGGAAATGCCAATGACGAGGTATTAATAAAGATTCATCAAAAACATGATTTATTGTATAACAGACGTCATCCAGATTACTCAAATAAAATTAAAAGCAATGATGCGTTTTATGAAATTATGAATGAATTAAAGCTTATTTACAATTTAAAAATGGTTTTTTCTGTAAAAGTGTTCAATAAACGTGCGATGATATAATAACGAATGAGGAATAAAAGAAAATGTATAACAACAGTCATTTTGATGTATACATCATTTGACTGACTGTGTAAATACGACAGTCAGTCACAAAGCAAATTCAAAGCAAAACGTCAAAAGCACGTATGTACGTCATTTGACTCATAGTGTAAATCCCACCAGCAATGATATCAAAACAACTGGATGGAACTTCTCTATCTAACACCGTACTGTAAAATGGGACTAAATTTATATTGTTGTCTCGCTCTTAGAGAGTTCGTCATGTTTTAATGAACGAATATTGATTTCATTTGATATTTTTAATAGATAGATGGAGGCACAATTTTCATATAAATTAAATTGAAATCAACTGGATTTGAGTTAAATTAAATTTAAATTCGATAAAAATCAAATTGTCCCTAAATAAATCAGTAGCTTACTTGTAATTACGTTATTTCAATGGGATTTTCCGACGTTTTTAAATTTGAATATATTCAGAATTGACAGCTTTGACAATCAATGAGTAAAAGTGAGATGGGTCATGAATGAACAAAAATAATGCTTATATATGTCTCATTCTTAGGGAATCAACGAAATTTGTCTTGGGCCCACATGAAACAAGAAGTTGTACAGTCCATATACAGGGTGTTTCCGTTATCACCGATCGATATTGAGAAGACCTCTTAAAAAAACTGAAAAAATAAGACTGAAATACATAAAATTATTGAACACGTGTTTTTATTGCAGTGTAAATTGAAAATAGGAGCTAGAAGTGCTAGTTTTCAAATTCAAATACCTCGAAAACTATGCATCTTTTGAAAAAATGAAGATAACAAATCGATGCAAAATCAATTGAGCTTTCATTTTCTGGAGTAAAAAATTGGGGTTAATTTAAGCTTTTTTCGAGAAAAAAAGTGTTAAACACTTGGGTAAAAATTCACAAAATATTGATTTTGAGGACGTATATCATTTTGAAAGTTAGGAATAGAGAAACAATAAGGGCATCGTTGGAAAGGACATAAGGTTCTCTATATATAAGTTGTTCTGTGGAAAAAGTGCTAAAAAACATCAACGCTCTTTAGCGGCCACACGGTTGATATTGCCCCACCCCCTCCTAACCAACCTTTTGTTTTTGCTGATGAGCTATATCTATGGTAGCATTTTGGTCGGTGATATCGGAAATACCCTGTATACATATATAAAGTCATTGATAAGTTTAACACTTGTCTTCTCCACGACCATCTTCTCTTTTACTTTTACACTAGACTTCTTTCTTTCTTCTCAATTCGTTGTACATTCACAAATTTTTCAATGTATTTGAATTCTAAATTCTCAAAAAAATTGTTTTTGTGTATATTTGTTAGTATCTTCACCTCGTTAAATAGAAATCAGTTTGATTGAAAAAGTGAAGAAAGTGAGAAAACCGCACTACTTCCTGGCCAACGAACTGCCCAGATGATGGTCGACGGATCAAATGTAAAACCCATCATTTTAACAGTTTGTACGGTGAAAAAATAATCCGAATTCTGGATTAAATTGGGAGTAGCGTAGAAACGGTAAAATTGGGATTAAAAAAGTACATGCAAATGTTGATATTTTTATACACTTACAATATACATATTATCCTTCTTCCACATAAAAAAAAAAGAAGAAGAACGTGACAGCTTCACTTTCATCATAAAATTAGAATCCGCCATATTGCATTTTACCTCACACATACATATAAAAAAATTCGGATTAAACCCAAATAAATTGGGCTTAAGCCAAAATCCGAATTATCGAGTTTATACCACGAAAAATTGGGAGTAAACCAAAATCCGTATCAAAAGCGAAGCAGGCATAAATTCGTACATTGACTATAATCGAAGTATTTGTACTTCACTTTTCATTCCCTTTTACGCGAGTTATATCACCCTGTAAAAACATAACTTCAACACCTTGCCTGAAAACGTGATTAACCAAATAAGCTTGAATAAATATTCAATAAATAAAAAAACTTTTAAAACGAATACTTTTTATAAATAGAATGCACTGTAAAATTAAAAATTAAAAATTGATTATAAAGCCTCTGTAACTACGATGATATTCGAGTAAGGAGTTGTTCGAGGACGTTTCGGAAGTTTCTCAGTAACTTTCTCCGTTCTTTAAATTCATATTTTTCGAATATTCCATCATATTTAATTATTTTCAAGAAAAGAATCGGTTCTAGACAGAAAGCCTTCTATTCACTCATTCCAAATTCACAATTACGTCACGAAAATCACTCTTACCCACAAAGGAATTTGGTCAAGGGTTAGTAACTGGATAAAAAGTGTATAAAAAAGAGGAAATATATTATAAATTTCATATTCATTTTATGAAATCTAAAATCAATAAAAATTCAGTTTTTGACAGAAATAGAAGTTTAAACATGATTTCACAGAAAGACTTCGATGCTCTTTGACAATCTGTCTTACAACTTCAGCAACAACACCAACAAGAACTTGGAACTCTACGACAACAATTAAGACAACCAAATCAATTGTTTCAACTGTCACCAAATCAAATATTGAAAAAGTTTCAACAAATCAAGACATTCTACGGCAAAGAGGACTACCCACTCAATTAGCATTCTGTGCCCATTTGTTACTTGAGTCACATTTTTGACGCCACAACTTCCTTGTTACGTTATGGCTACAAAATTATTCGTAACTGTCATAGTTTCCATATTACCACATTTAGTAACGCAATGACGTAAATGTTCCTTTATATGCGTCTATTTAGGAAAAAATCCTATTCTGGGCATTGTTTCTAATAAGCAACAGCATTGTATACTATCAGTCAAATGATGTATACATCATCACTCAAGGTCATGAATATTTGGTTAAGAGCGGTGAGGCGAATTGAGGGGTAGCACATCAGCGATGTACCGAGAAATTTCATCAGTCAATTTGACATTTTCTCTATTCCTTTTTCGTAATTTTTTCACTTCTCTTTCATTTACATTCGACCGTGCTCCAGGGAAGTGGTTAAGAGCGTTTTTTTTTTAAGATTTAAAAAACTGAATTTGAAAAGTCTGTTAAAGCTTTGAATTTAAAATAAGTAAAATTAATTAATTCAATTAAATTAAGTAAAAAATACTCAGCTTTTTAACAAGAAAAGCTAATTTAAAACATATTTAAATACAGAAACGGAAATGAAATGGAAATGCCAATGACGAGGTATTAATAAAGGTTCATCAAAAACATGATTTATTGTATAACAGACGTCATCCAGATTACTCAAATAAAATTAAAAGCAATGATGCGTTTTATGAAATTATGAATGAATTAAAGCTTATTTACAATTTAAAAATGGTTTTTTCTGTAAAAGTGTTCAATAAACGTGCGATGATATAATAACGAATGAGGAATAAAAGAAAATGTATAACAACAGTCATTTTGATGTATACATCATTTGACTGGCTGTGGACTGTGTAAATACGACAGTCAGTCACAAAGCAAATTCAAAGCAAAACGTCAAAAGCACGTATGTACGTCATTTGACTCATAGTGTAAATCCCACCAGCAATGATATCAAAACAACTGGATGGAACTTCTCTATCTAACACCATACTGTAAAATGGGACTAAATTTATATTGTTGTCTCGCTCTTAGAGAGTTCGTCATGTTTTAATGAACGAATATTGATTTCATTTGATATTTTTAATAGATAGATGGAGGCACAATTTTCATATAAATTAAATTGAAATCAACTGGATTTGAGTTAAAATAAATTTAAATTCGATAGAAATCAAATTGTCCCTAAATAAACAGTAGCTTACTTGTAATTACGTTATTTCAATGGGATTTTCCGACGTTTTTAAATTTGAATATATTCAGAATTGACAGCTTTGACAATCAATGAGTGAAAGTGAGATGGGTCATAGAATGAACAAAAATAATGCTTATATATGTCTCATTCTTAGGGAATCAACGAAATTTGTCTTGGGCCCACATGAAACAAGAAGTTGTACAGTCCATATACAGGGTGTTTCCGTTATCACCGATCGATATTGAGAAGACCTTTTAAAAAAACTGAAAAAATAAGACTGAAATACATAAAATTATTGAACACGTGTTTTGATTGCAGTGTAAATTGAAAATAGGAGCTAGAAGTGCTAGTTTTCAAATTCAAATATCTCGAAAACTATGCATCTTTTGAAAAAATGAAGATAACAAATCGATGCAAAATCAATTGAGCTTTCATTTTCTGGAGTAAAAAATTGGGGTTAATTTAAGCTTTTTTCGAGAAAAAAAGTGTTAAACACTTGGGTAAAAATTCACAAAATATTGATTTTGAGGACGTATATCATTTTAAAAGTTAGGAATAGAGAAACAATAAGGGCATCGTTGGAAAGGACATAAGGTTCTCTATATATAAGTTGTTCTGTGGAAAAAGTGCTGAAAAACATCAACGCTCTTTAGCGGCCACACGGTTGATATTGCCCCAACCCCTCCTATTCGGCTTTTTGTTTTTGCTGATGAGCTATATCTATGGTAGCATTTTGGTCGGTGATATCGGAAATACCCTGTATACATATATAAAGTCATTGATAAGTTTAACACTTGTCTTCTCCACGACCATCTTCTCGACATTTTACTTTTACACTAGACTTCTTTCTTTCTTCTCAATTCGTTGTACATTCACAAATTTTTCAATGTATTTGAATTCTAAATTCTCAAAAAAATTGTTTTTGTGTATATTTGTTAGTATCTTCACCTCGTTAAATAGAAACCAGTTTGATTGAAAAAGTGAAGAAAGTGAGAAAACCGCACTACTTCCTGGCCAACGAACTGCCCAGATGATGGTCGACGGATCAAATGTAAAACCCATCATTTTAACAGTTTGTACGGTGAAAAAATAATCCGAATTCTGGATTAAATTGGGAGTAGCGTAGAAACGGTAAAATTGGGATTAAAAAAGTACATGCAAACGTTGATATTTTCATACACTTACAATATACATATTATCCTTCTTCCACATAAAAAAAAGAAGAAGAACGTGACAGCTTCACTTTCATCATAAAAATTAGAATCCGCCATATTGCATTTTACCTCACACATGCATATAAAAAAATTCGGATTAAACCCAAATAAATTGGGCTTAAGCCAAAATCCGGATTATCGAGTTTATACCACGAAAAATTGGTAGTAAACCAATATCCGTATCAAAAGCGAAGCAGGCATAAATTCGTACATTGACTATAATCGAAGTATTTGTACTTCACTTTTCATTCCCTTTTACGCGAGTTATATCACCCTGTAAAAACATAACTTTCAACACCTTGCCTGAAAACGTGATTAACCAAATAAGCTTGAATAAATATTCAATAAATAAAAAAACTTTTAAAACGAATACTTTTTATAAATAGAATGTACTGTAAAATTAAAAATTAAAAATTGATTATAAAGCCTCTGTAACTACGATGATATTCGAGTAAGGAGTTGTTCGAGGACGTTTCGGAAGTTTCTCAGTAACTTTCTCCGTTCTTTAAATTCATATTTTTCGAATATTCCATCATATTTAATTATTTTCAAGAAAAGAATCGATTCTAGACAGAAAGCCTTCTATTCACTCATTCCAAATTCACAATTACGTCACGAAAATCACTCTTACCCACAAAGGAATTTGGTCAAGGGTTAGTAACTGGATAAAAAGTATATAAAAAAAGAGGAAATATATTATAAATTTCATATTCATTTTATGAAATCTAAAATCAATAAAAATTCAGTTTTTGACAGAAATAGAAGTTTAAACATGATTTCACAGAAAGACTTCGATGCTCTTTGACAATCTGTCTTACAACTTCAGCAACAACACCAACAAGAACTTGGAACTCTACGACAACAATTAAGACAACCAAATCAATTGTTTCAACTGTCACCAAATCAAATATTGAAAAAGTTTCAACAAATCAAGACATTCTACGGCAAAGAGGACTACCCACTCAATTAGCATTCTGTGCCCATTTGTTACTTGAGTCACATTTTTGACGCCACAACTTCCTTGTTACGTTATGGCTACAAAATTATTCGTAACTGTCATAGTTTCCATATTACCACATTTAGTAACGCAATGACGTAAATGTTCCTTTATATGCGTCTATTTAGGAAAAAATCCTATTCTGGGCATTGTTTCTAATAAGCAACAGCATTGTATACTATCGGTCAAATGATGTATACATCATCACTCAAGGTCATGAATATTTGGTTAAGAGCGGTGAGGCGAATTGAGGGGTAGCACATCAGCGATGTACCGAGAAATTTCATCAGTCAATTTGACATTTTCTCTATTCCTTTTTCGTAATTTTTTCACTTCTCTTTCATTTACATTCGACCGTGCTCCAGGGAAGTGGTTAAGAGCGTTTTTTTTTAAGATTTAAAAAACTGAATTTGAAAAGTCTGTTAAAGCTTTGAATTTAAAATAAGTAAAATTAATTAATTCAATTAAATTAAGTAAAAAATACTCAGCTTTTTAACAAGAAAAGCTAATTTAAAACATATTTAAATACAGAAACGGAAATGCCAATGACGAGGTATTAATAAAGATTCATCAAAAACATGATTTATTGTATAACAGACGTCATCCAGATTACTCAAATAAAATAAAAGCAATGATGCTTTTTATGAAATTATGAATGAATTAAAGCTTATTTACAATTTAAAAATGGTTTTTTCTGTAAAAGTGTTCAATAAACGTGCGATGATATAATAACGAATGAGGAATAAAAGAAAATGTATAACAACAGTCATTTTGATGTATACATCATTTGACTGACTGTGTAAATACGACAGTCAGTCACAAAGCAAATTCAAAGCAAAACGTCAAAAGCACGTATGTACGTCATTTGACTCATAGTGTAAATCCCACCAGCAATGATATCAAAACAACTGGATGGAACTTCTCTATCTAACACCGTACTGTAAAATGGGACTAAATTTATATTGTTGTCTCGCTCTTAGAGAGTTCGTCATGTTTTAATGAACGAATATTGATTTCATTTGATATTTTTAATAGATAGATGGAGGCACAATTTTCATATAAATTAAAATGAAATCAACTGGATTTGAGTTAAAATAAATTTAAATTCGATAAAAATCAAATTGTCCCTAAATAAATCAGTAGCTTACTTGTAATTACGTTATTTCAATGGGATTTTCCGACGTTTTTAAATTTGAATATATTCAGAGTTGACAGCTTTGACAATCAATGAGTAAAAGTGAGATGGGTCATAGAATGAACGAAAATAATGCTTATATATGTCTCATTCTTAGGGAATCAACGAAATTTGTCTTGGGCCCACATGAAACAAGAAGTTGTACAGTCCATATACAGGGTGTTTCCGTTATCACCGATCGATATTGAGAAGACCTTTTAAAAAAACTGAAAAAATAAGACTGAAATAAATAAAATTATTGAACACGTGTTTTTATTGCAGTGTAAATTGAAAATAGGAGCTAGAAGTGCTAGTTTTCAAATTCAAATATCTCGAAAACTATGCATCTTTTGAAAAAATGAAGATAACAAATCGATGCAAAATCAATTGAGCTTTCATTTTCTGGAGTAAAAAATTGGGGTTAATTTAAGCTTTTTTCGAGAGAAAAAGTGTTAAACACTTGGGTAAAAATTCACAAAATATTGATTTTGAGGACGTATATCATTTTGAAAGTTAGGAATAGAGAAACAATAAGGGCATCGTTGGAAAGGACATAAGGTTCTCTATATATAAGTTGTTCTGTGGAAAAAGTGCTAAAAAACATCAACGCTCTTTAGCGGCCACACGGTTGATATTGCCCCACCCCTCCTAACCAACCTTTTGTTTTTGCTGATGAGCTATATCTATGGTAGCATTTTGGTCGGTGATATCGGAAATACCCTGTATACATATATAAAGTCATGGATAAGTTTAACACTTGTCTTCTCCACGACCATCTTCTCGACATTTTACTTTTACACTAGACTTCTTTCTTTCTTCTCAATTCGTTGTACATTCACAAATTTTTTAATGTATTTGAATTTTAAATTCTCAAAAAAATTGTTTTTGTGTATATTTCTTAGTATCTTCACCTCGTTAAATAGAAATCAGTTTGATTGAAAAAGTGAAGAAAGTGAGAAAACCGCACTACTTCCTGGCCAACGAACTGCCCAGATGATGGTCGACGGATCAAATGTAAAACCCATCATTTTAACAGTTTGTACGGTGAAAAATAATCGGAATTCTGGATTAAATTGGGTGTAGCGTAGAAACGGTAAAATTGGGATTAAAAAAGTACATGCAAACGTTGATATTTTTATACACTTATAGTACCTATACATATTATCCTTCTTCCACATAAAAAAAGGAAGAAGAACGTGACAGCTTCACTTTCATCATAAAAATTAGAATCCGCCATATTGCATTTTACCTCACACATACATATAAAAAAATTCGGATTAAACCCAAATAAATTGGGCTTAAGCCAAAATCCGAATTATCGAGTTTATACCACGAAAAATTGGGAGTAAACCAAAATCCGTATCAAAAGCGAAGCAGGCATAAATTCGTGCATTGACTATACGAAGTATTTGTACTTCACTTTTCATTCCCTTTTATGCGAGTTATATCACCCTGTAAAAACATAACTTTCAACACCTTGCCTGAAAACGTGATTAACCAAATAAGCTTGAATAAATATTCAATAAATAAAAAAACTTTTAAAACGAATACTTTTTATAAATAGAATGCACTGTAAAATTAAAAATTAAAAATTGATTATAAAGCCTCTGTAACTACGATGATATTCGAGTAAGGAGTTGTTCGAGGACGTTTCGGAAGTTTCTCAGTAACTTTCTCCGTTCTTTAAATTCATATTTTTCGAATATTCCATCATATTTAATTATTTTCAAGAAAAGAATCGATTCTAGACAGAAAGCCTTCTATTCACTCATTCCAAATTCACAATTACGTCACGAAAATCACTCTTACCCACAAAGGAATTTGGTCAAGGGTTAGTAACTGGATAAAAAGTATATAAAAAAAGAGGAAATATATTATAAATTTCATATTCATTTTATGAAATCTAAAATCAATAAAAGTTCAGTTTTTGACAGAAATAGAAGTTTAAACATGATTTCACAGAAAGACTTCGATGCTCTTTGACAATCTGTCTTACAACTTCAGCAACAACACCAACAAGCACTTGGAACTCTACGACAACAATTAAGACAACCAAATCAATTGTTTCAACTGTCACCAAATCAAATATTGAAAAAGTTTCAACAAATCAAGACATTCTACGGCAAAGAGGACTACCCACTCAACTAGCATTCTGTGCCCATTTGTTACTTGAGTCACATTTTTGACGCCACAACTTCCTTGTTACGTTATGGCTACAAAATTATTCGTAACTGTCATAGTTTCCATATTACCACATTTAGTAACGCAATGACGTAAATGTTCCTTTATATGCGTCTATTTAGGAAAAAATCCTATTCTGGGCATTGTTTCTAATAAGCAACAGCATTGTATACTATCGGTCAAATGATGTATACATCATCACTCAAGGTCATGAATATTTGGTTAAGAGCGGTGAGGCGAATTGACAGGTAGCACATCAGCGATGTACCGAGAAATTTCATCAGTCAATTTGACATTTTCTCTATTCCTTTTTCGTAATTTTTTCACTTCTCTTTCATTTACATTCGACCGTGCTCCAGGGAAGTGGTTAAGAGCGTTTTTTTTTTAAGATTTAAAAAACTGAATTTGAAAAGTCTGTTCAAGCTTTGAATTTAAAATAAGTAAAATTAATTAATTCAATTAAATTAAGTAAAAAATACTCAGCTTTTTAACAAGAAAAGCTAATTTAAAACATATTTAAATACAGAAACGGAAATGAAATGGAAATGCCAATGACGAGGTATTAATAAAGATTTATCAAAAACATGATTTATTGTATAACAGACGTCATCCAGATTACTCAAATAAAATTAAAAGCAATGATGCGTTTTATGAAATTATGAATGAATTAAAGCTTATTTACAATTTAAAAATGGTTTTTTCTGTAAAAGTGTTCAATAAACGTGCGATGATATAATAACGAATGAGGAATAAAAGAAAATGTATAACAACAGTCATTTTGATGTATACATCATTTGACTGACTGTGTAAATACGACAGTCAGTCACAAAGCAAATTCAAAGCAAAACGTCAAAAGCACGTATGTACGTCATTTGACTCATAGTGTAAATCCCACCAGCAATGATATCAAAACAACTGGATGGAACTTCTCTATCTAACACCGTACTGTAAAATGGGACTAAATTTATATTGTTGTCTCGCTCTTAGAGAGTTCGTCATGTTTTAATGAACGAATATTGATTTCATTTGATATTTTTAATAGATAGATGGAGGCACAATTTTCATATAAATTAAAATGAAATCAACTGGATTTGAGTTAAAATAAATGTAAATTCGATAAAAATCAAATTGTCCCTAAATAAATCAGTAGCTTACTTGTAATTACGTTATTTCAATGGGATTTTCCGACGTTTTTAAATTTGAATATATTCAGAGTTGACAGCTTTGACAATCAATGAGTAAAAGTGAGATCGGTCATAGAATGAACGAAAATAATGCTTATATATGTCTCATTCTTAGGGAATCAACGAAATTTGTCTTGGGCCCACATGAAACAAGAAGTTGTACAGTCCATATACAGGGTGTTTCCGTTATCACCGATCGATATTGAGAAGACCTTTTAAAAAAACTGAAAAAATAAGACTGAAATACATAAAATTATTGAACACGTGTTTTTATTGCAGTGTAAATTGAAAATAGGAGCTAGAAGTGCTAGTTTTCAAATTCAAATATCTCGAAAACTATGCATCTTTTGAAAAAATGAAGATAACAAATCGATGCAAAATCAATTGAGCTTTCATTTTCTGGAGTAAAAAATTGCGGTTAATTTAAGCTTTTTTCGAGAGAAAAAGTGTTAAACACTTGGGTAAAAATTCACAATATATTGATTTTGAGGACGTATATCATTTTGAAAGTTAGGAATAGAGAAACAATAAGGGCATCGTTGGAAAGGACATAAGGTTCTCTATATATAAGTTGTTCTGTGGAAAAAGTGCTAAAAAACATCAACGCTCTTTAGCGGCCACACGGTTGATATTGCCCCACCCCCTCCTAACCAACCTTTTGTTTTTGCTGATGAGCTATATCTATGGTAGCATTTTGGTCGGTGATATCGGAAATACCCTGTATACATATATAAAGTCATGGATAAGTTTAACACTTGTTTTCTCCACGACCATCTTCTCGACATTTTACTTTTACACTAGACTTCTTTCTTTCTTCTCAATTCGTTGTACATTCACAAATTTTTTAATGTATTTGAATTTTAAATTCTCAAAAAAATTGTTTTTGTGTATATTTCTTAGTATCTTCACCTCGTTAAATAGAAATCAGTTTGATTGAAAAAGTGAAGAAAGTGAGAAAACCGCACTACTTCCTGGCCAACGAACTGCCCAGATGATGGTCGACGGATCAAATGTAAAACCCATCATTTTAACAGTTTGTACGGTGAAAAAATAATCCGAATTCTGGATTAAATTGGGAGTAGCGTAGAAACGGTAAAATTGGGATTAAAAAAGTACATGCAAACGTTGATATTTTTATACACTTATAGTATACATATTATCCTTCTTCCACATAAAAAAAAGAAGAAGAACGTGACAGCTTCACTTTCATCATAAAAATTAGAATCCGCCATATTGCATTTTACCTCACACATACATATAAAAAAATTCGGATTAAACCCAAATAAATTGGGCTTAAGCCAAAATCCGAATTATCGAGTTTATACCACGAAAAATTGGGAGTAAACCAAAATCCGTATCAAAAGCGAAGCAGGCATAAATTCGTACATTGACTATACGAAGTATTTGTACTTCACTTTTCATTCCCTTTTACGCGAGTTATATCACCCTGTAAAAACATAACTTTCAACACCTTGCCTGAAAACGTGATTAACCATATAAGCTTGAATAAATATTCAATAAATAAAAAAACTTTTAAAACGAATACTTTTTATAAATAGAATGTACTGTAAAATTAAAAATTAAAAATTGATTATAAAGCCTCTGTAACTACGATGATATTCGAGTAAGGAGTTGTTCGAGGACGTTTCGGAAGTTTCTCAGTAACTTTCTCCGTTCTTTAAATTCATATTTTTCGAATATTCCATCATATTTAATTATTTTCAAGAAAAGAATCGATTCTAGACAGAAAGCCTTCTATTCACTCATTTCAAATTCACAATTACGTCACGAAAATCACTCTTACCCACAAAGGAATTTGGTCAAGGGTTAGTAACTGGATAAAAAGTATATAAAAAAAGAGGAAATATATTATAAATTTCATATTCATTTTATGAAATCTAAAATCAATAAAAGTTCAGTTTTTGACAGAAATAGAAGTTTAAACATGATTTCACAGAAAGACTTCGATGCTCTTTGACAATCTGTCTTACAACTTCAGCAACAACACCAACAAGAACTTTGAACTCTACGACAACAATTAAGACAACCAAATCAATTGTTTCAACTGTCACCAAATCAAATATTGAAAAAGTTTCAACAAATCAAGACATTCTACGGCAAAGAGGACTACCCACTCAACTAGCATTCTGTGCCCATTTGTTACTTGAGTCACATTTTTGACGCCACAACTTCCTTGTTACGTTATGGCTACAAAATTATTCGTAACTGTCATAGTTTCCATATTACCACATTTAGTAACGCAATGACGTAAATGTTCCTTTATATGCGTCTATTTAGGAAAAAATCCTATTCTGGGCATTGTTTCTAATAAGCAACAGCATTGTATACTATCGGTCAAATGATGTATACATCATCACTCAAGGTCATGAATATTTGGTTAAGAGCGGTGAGGCGAATTGAGGGGTAACACATCAGCGATGTACCGAGAAATTTCATCAGTCAATTTGACATTTTCTCTATTCCTTTTTCGTAATTTTTTCACTTCTCTTTCATTTACATTCGACCGTGCTCCAGGGAAGTGGTTAAGAGCGTTTTTTTTTAAGATTTAAAAAACTGAATTTGAAAAGTCTGTTAAAGCTTTGAATTTAAAATAAGTAAAATTAATTAATTCAATTAAATTAAGTAAAAAATACTCAGCTTTTTAACAAGAAAAGCTAATTTAAAACATATTTAAATACAGAAACGGAAATGAAATGGAAATGCCAATGACGAGGTATTAATAAAGATTCATCAAAAACATGATTTATTGTATAACAGACGTCATCCAGATTACTCAAATAAAATTAAAAGCAATGATGCGTTTTATGAAATTATGAATGAATTAAAGCTTATTTACAATTTAAAAATGGTTTTTTCTGTAAAAGTGTTCAATAAACGTGCGATGATATAATAACGAATGAGGAATAAAAGAAAATGTATTACAACACTCATTTTGATGTATACATCATTTGACTGACTGTGTAAATACGACAGTCAGTCACAAAGCAAATTCAAAGCAAAACGTCAAAAGCACGTACATCATTTGACTCATAGTGTAAATCCCACCAGCAATGATATCAAAACAACTCGATGGAACTTCTCTATCTAACACCGTACTGTAAAATGGGACTAAATTTATATTGTTGTCTCGCTCTTAGAGAGTTCGTCATGTTTTAATGAACGAATATTGATTTCATTTGATATTTTTAATAGATAGATGGAGGCACAATTTTCATATAAATTAAAATGAAATCAACTGGATTTGAGTTAAAATAAATTTAAATTCGATAAAAATCAAATTGTCCCTAAATAAATCAGTAGCTTACTTGTAATTACGTTATTTCAATGGGATTTTCCGACGTTTTTAAATTTGAATATATTCAGAATTGACAGCTTTGACAATCAATGAGTAAAAGTGAGATGGGTCATAGAATGAACGAAAATAATGCTTATATATGTCTCATTCTTAGGGAATCAACGAAATTTGTCTTGGGCCCACATGAAACAAGAAGTTGTACAGTCCATATACAGGGTGTTTCCCTTATCACCGTTCGATATTGAGAAGACCTTTTAAAAAAACTGAAAAAATAAGACTGAAATACATAAAATTATTGAACACGTGTTTTTATTGCAGTGTAAATTGAAAATAGGAGCTAGAAGTGCTAGTTTTCAAATTCAAATATCTCGAAAACTATGCATCTTTTGAAAAAATGAAGATAACAAATCGATGCAAAATCAATTGAGCTTTCATTTTCTGGAGTAAAAAATTGGGGTTAATTTAAGCTTTTTTCGAGAAAAAAAGTGTTAAACACTTGGGTAAAAATTCACAAAATATTGATTTTGAGGACGTATATCATTTTAAAAGTTAGGAACAGAGAAACAATAAGGGCATCGTTGGAAAGGACATAAGGTTCTCTATATATAAGTTGTTCTGTGGAAAAAGTGCTGAAAAACATCAACGCTCTTTAGCGGCCACACGGTTGATATTGCCCCAACCCCTCCTATTCGGCTTTTTGTTTTTGCTGATGAGCTATATCTATGGTAGCATTTTGGTCGGTGATATCGGAAATACCCTGTATACATATATAAAGTCATTGATAAGTTTAACACTTGTCTTCTCCACGACCATCTTCTCGACATTTTACTTTTATACTAGACTTCTTTCTTTCTTCTCAATTCGTTGTACATTCACAAATTTTTCAATGTATTTGAATTTTAAATTCTCAAAAAAATTGTTTTTGTGTATATTTGTTAGTATCTTCACCTCGTTAAATAGAAACCAGTTTGATTGAAAAAGTGAAGAAAGTGAGAAAACCGCACTACTTCCTGGCCAACGAACTGCCCAGATGATGGTCGACGGATCAAATGTAAAACCCATCATTTTAACAGTTTGTACGGTGAAAAAATAATCCGAATTCTGGATTAAATTGGGAGTAGCGTAGAAACGGTAAAATTGGGATTAAAAAATTACATGCAAACGTTGATATTTTTATACACTTATAGTATACATATTATCCTTCTTCGACATAAAAAAAAGAAGAAGAACGTGACAGCTTCACTTTCATCATAAAAATTAGAATCCGCCATATTGCATTTTACCTCACACATACATATAAAAAAATTCGGATTAAACCCAAATAAATTGGGCTTAAGCCAAAATCCGAATTATCGAGTTTATACCACGAAAAATTGGGAGTAAACCAAAATCCGTATCAAAAGCGAAGCAGGCATAAATTCGTACATTGACTATAATCGAAGTATTTGTACTTCACTTTTCATTCCCTTTTACGCGAGTTATATCACCCTGTAAGAACATAACTTCAACACCTTGCCTGAAAACGTGATTAACCAAATAAGCTTGAATAAATATTCAATAAATAAAAAAACTTTTAAAACGAATACTTTTTATAAATAGAATGTACTGTAAAATTAAAAATTAAAAATTGATTATAAAGCCTCTGTAACTACGATGATATTCGAGTAAGGAGTTGTTCGAGGACGTTTCGGAAGTTTCTCAGTAACTTTCTCCGTTCTTTAAATTCATATTTTTCGAATATTCCATCATATTTAATTATTTTCAAGAAAAGAATCGATTCTAGACAGAAAGCCTTCTATTCACTCATTCCAAATTCACAATTACGTCACGAAAATCACTCTTACCCACAAAGGAATTTGGTCAAGGGTTAGTAACTGGATAAAAAGTATATAAAAAAAGAGGAAATATATTATAAATTTCATATTCATTTTATGAAATCTAAAATCAATAAAAATTCAGTTTTTGACAGAAATAGAAGTTTAAACATGATTTCACAGAAAGACTTCGATGCTCTTTGACAATCCAATCTGTCTTACAACTTCAGCAACAACACCAACAAGAACTTGGAACTCTACGACAACAATTAAGACAACCAAATCAATTGTTTCAACTGTCACCAAATCAAATATTGAAAAAGTTTCAACAAATCAAGACATTCTACGGCAAAGAGGACTACCCACTCAACTAGCATTCTGTGCCCATTTGTTACTTGAGTCACATTTTTGACGCCACAACTTCCTTGTTACGTTATGGCTACAAAATTATTCGTAACTGTCATAGTTTCCATATTACCACATTTAGTAACGCAATGACGTAAATGTTCCTTTATATGCGTCTATTTAGGAAAAAATCCTATTCTGGGCATTGTTTCTAATAAGCAACAGCATTGTATACTATCAGTCAAATGATGTATACATCATCACTCAAGGTCATGAATATTTGATTAAGAGCGGTGAGGCGAATTGAGGGGTAGCACATCAGCGATGTACCGAGAAATTTCATCAGTCAATTTGACATTTTCTCTATTCCTTTTTCGTAATTTTTTCACTTCTCTTTCATTTACATTCGACCGTGCTCCAGGGAAGTGGTTAAGAGCGTTTTTTTTTTAAGATTTAAAAAACTGAATTTGAAAAGTCTGTTAAAGCTTTGAATTTAAAATAAGTAAAATTAATTAATTCAATAAAATTAAGTAAAAAATACTCAGCTTTTTAACAAGAAAAGCTAATTTAAAACATATTTAAATACAGAAACGGAAATGAAATGGAAATGCCAATGACGAGGTATTAATAAAGATTTATCAAAAACATGATTTATTGTATAACAGACGTCATCCAGATTACTCAAATAAAATTAAAAGCAATGATGCTTTTTATGAAATTATGAATGAATTAAAGCTTATTTACAATTTAAAAATGGTTTTTTCTGTAAAAGTGTTCAATAAACGTGCGATGATATAATAACGAATGAGGAATAAAAGAAAATGTATAACAACAGTCATTTAGATGTATACATCATTTGACTGGCTGTGTAAATACGACAGTCAGTCACAAAGCAAATTCAAAGCAAAACGTCAAAAGCACGTACGTCATTTGACTCATAGTGTAAATCCCACCAGCAATGATATCAAAACAACTGGATCGAACTTCTCTATCTAACACCATACTGTAAAATGGGACTAAATTTATATTGTTGTCTCGCTCTTAGAGAGTTCGTTATGTTTTAATGAACGAATATTGATTTCATTTGATATTTTTAATAGATAGATGGAGGCACAATTTTCATATAAATTAAAATGAAATTAACTGGATTTGAGTTAAAATAAATTTAAATTCGATAAAAATCAAATTGTCCCTAAATAAATCAGTAGCTTACTTGTAATTACGTTATTTCAATGGGATTTTCCGACGTTTTTAAATTTGAATATATTCAGAATTGACAGCTTTGACAATCAATGAGTAAAAGTGAGATGGGTCATAGAATGAACGAAAATAATGCTTATATATGTCTCATTCTTAGGGAATCAACGTAATTTGTCTTGGGCCCACATGAAACAAGAAGTTGTACAGTCCATATACAGGGTGTTTCCGTTATCACCGATCGATATTGAGAAGACCTTTTAAAAAAACTGAAAAAATAAGACTGAAGTACATAAAATTATTGAACACGTGTTTTTATTGCAGTGTAAATTGAAAATAGGAGCTAGAAGTGCTAGTTTTCAAATTCAAATATCTCGAAAACTATGCATCTTTTGAAAAAATGAAGATAACAAATCGATGCAAAATCAATTGAGCTTTCATTTTCTGGAGTAAAAAATTGGGGTTAATTTAAGCTTTTTTCGAGAAAAAAAGTGTTAAACACTTGGGTAAAAATTCACAAAATATTGATTTTGAGGACGTATATCATTTTAAAAGTTAGGAATAGAGAAACAATAAGGGCATCGTTGGAAAGGACATAAGGTTCTCTATATATAAGTTGTTCTGTGGAAAAAGTGCTGAAAAACATCAACGCTCTTTAGCGGCCACACGGTTCATATTGCCCCAACCCCTCCTATTCGGCTTTTTGTTTTTGCTGATGAGCTATATCTATGGTAGCATTTTGGTCGGTGATATCGGAAATACCCTGTATACATATATAAAGTCATTGATAAGTTTAACACTTGTCTTCTCCACGACCATCTTCTCGACATTTTACTTTTACACTAGACTTCTTTCTTTCTTCTCAATTCGTTGTACATTCACAAATTTTTCAATGTATTTGAATTTTAAATTCTCAAAAAAATTGTTTTTGTGTATATTTGTTAGTATCTTCACCTCGTTAAATAGAAATCAGTTTGATTAAAAAAGTGAAGAAAGTGAGAAAACCGCACTACTTCCTGGCCAACGAACTGCCCAGATGATGGTCGACGGATCAAATGTAAAACCCATCATTTTAACAGTTTGTACGGTGAAAAAATAATCCGTATTCTGGATTAAATTGGGAGTAGCGTAGAAACGGTAAAATTGGGATTAAAAAAGTACATGCAAACGTTGATATTTTTATACACTTATAGTATACATATTATCCTTCTTCCACATAAAAAAAAGAAGAAGAACGTGACAGCTTCACTTTCATCATAAAAATTAGAATCCGCCATATTGCATTTTACCTCACACATACATATAAAAAAATTCGGATTAAACCCAAATAAATTGGGCTTAAGCCAAAATCCGAATTATCGAGTTTATACCACGAAAAATTGGGAGTAAACCAAAATCCGTATCAAAAGCGAAGCAGGCATAAATTCGTACATTGACTATAATCGAAGTATTTGTAATTCACTTTTCATTCCCTTTTACGCGAGTTATATCACCCTGTAAAAACATAACTTTCAACACCTTGCCTGAAAACGTGATTAACCAAATAAGCTTGAATAAATATTCAATAAATAAAAAAACTTTTAAAACGAATACTTTTTATAAATAGAATGTACTGTAAAATTAAAAATTAAAAATTGATTATAAAGCCTCTGTAACTACGATGATATTCGAGTAAGGAGTTGTTCGAGGACGTTTCGGAAGTTTCTCAGTAACTTTCTCCGTTCTTTAAATTCATATTTTTCGAATATTCCATCATATTTAATTATTTTCAAGAAAAGAATCGATTCTAGACAGAAAGCCTTCTATTCACTCATTCCAAATTCACAATTACGTCACGAAAATCACTCTTACCCACAAAGGAATTTGGTCAAGGGTTAGTAACTGGATAAAAAGTATATAAAAAAAAGGGGAAATATATTATAAATTTCATATTCATTTTATGAAATCTAAAATCAATAAAAATTCAGTTTTTGACAGAAATAGAAGTTTAAACATGATTTCACAGAAAGACTTCGATGCTCTTTGACAATCTGTCTTACAACTTCAGCAACAACACCAACAAGAACTTGGAACTCTACGACAACAATTAAGACAACCAAATCAATTGTTTCAACTGTCACCAAATCAAATATTGAAAAAGTTTCAACAAATCAAGACATTCTACGGCAAAGAGGACTACCCACTCAACTAGCATTCTGTGCCCATTTGTTAATTGAGTCACATTTTTGACGCCACAACTTCCTTGTTACGTTATGGCTACAAAATTATTCGTAACTGTCATAGTTTCCATATTACCACATTTAGTAACGCAATGACGTAAATGTTCCTTTATATGCGTCTATTTAGGAAAAAATCCTATTCTGGGCATTGTTTCTAATAAGCAACAGCATTGTATACTATCAGTCAAATGATGTATACATCATCACTCAAGGTCATGAATATTTGATTAAGAGCGGTGAGGCGAATTGAGGGGTAGCACATCAGCGATGTACCGAGAAATTTCATCAGTCAATTTGACATTTTCTCTATTCCTTTTTCGTAATTTTTTCACTTCTCTTTCATTTACATTCGACCGTGCTCCAGGGAAGTGGTTAAGAGCGTTTTTTTTTAAGATTTAAAAAACTGAATTTGAAAAGTCTGTTAAAGCTTTGAATTTAAAATAAGTAAAATTAATTAATTCAATAAAATTAAGTAAAAAATACTCAGCTTTTTAACAAGAAAAGCTAATTTAAAACATATTTAAATACAGAAACGGAAATGAAATGGAAATGCCAATGACGAGGTATTAATAAAGATTTATCAAAAACATGATTTATTGTATAACAGACGTCATCCAGATTACTCAAATAAAATTAAAAGCAATGATGCTTTTTATGAAATTATGAATGAATTAAAGCTTATTTACAATTTAAAAATGGTTTTTTCTGTAAAAGTGTTCAATAAACGTGCGATGATATAATAACGAATGAGGAATAAAAGAAAATGTATAACAACAGTCATTTAGATGTATACATCATTTGACTGGCTGTGTAAATACGACAGTCAGTCACAAAGCAAATTCAAAGCAAAACGTCAAAAGCACGTACGTCATTTGACTCATAGTGTAAATCCCACCAGCAATGATATCAAAACAACTGGATCGAACTTCTCTATCTAACACCATACTGTAAAATGGGACTAAATTTATATTGTTGTCTCGCTCTTAGAGAGTTCGTTATGTTTTAATGAACGAATATTGATTTCATTTGATATTTTTAATAGATAGATGGAGGCACAATTTTCATATAAATTAAAATGAAATTAACTGGATTTGAGTTAAAACAAATTTAAATTCGATAAAAATCAAATTGTCCCTAAATAAATCAGTAGCTTACTTGTAATTACGTTATTTCAATGGGATTTTCCGACGTTTTTAAATTTGAATATATTCAGAATTGACAGCTTTGACAATCAATGAGTAAAAGTGAGATGGGTCATAGAATGAACGAAAATAATGCTTATATATGTCTCATTCTTAGGGAATCAACGAAATTTGTCTTGGGCCCACATGAAACAAGAAGTTGTACAGTCCATATACAGGGTGTTTCCGTTATCACCGATCGATATTGAGAAGACCTTTTAAAAAAACTGAAAAAATAAGACTGAAGTACATAAAATTATTGAACACGTGTTTTTATTGCAGTGTAAATTGAAAATAGGAGCTAGAAGTGCTAGTTTTCAAATTCAAATATCTCGAAAACTATGCATCTTTTGAAAAAATGAAGATAACAAATCGATGCAAAATCAATTGAGCTTTCATTTTCTGGAGTAAAAAATTGGGGTTAATTTAAGCTTTTTTCGAGAAAAAAAGTGTTAAACACTTGGGTAAAAATTCACAAAATATTGATTTTGAGGACGTATATCATTTTAAAAGTTAGGAATAGAGAAACAATAAGGGCATCGTTGGAAAGGACATAAGGTTCTCTATATATAAGTTGTTCTGTGGAAAAAGTGCTGAAAAACATCAACGCTCTTTAGCGGCCACACGGTTCATATTGCCCCAACCCCTCCTATTCGGCTTTTTGTTTTTGCTGATGAGCTATATCTATGGTAGCATTTTGGTCGGTGATATCGGAAATACACTGTATACATATATAAAGTCATTGATAAGTTTAACACTTGTCTTCTCCACGACCATCTTCTCGACATTTTACTTTTACACTACACTTCTTTCTTTCTTCTCAATTCGTTGTACATTCACAAATTTTTCAATGTATTTGAATTTTAAATTCTCAAAAAAATTGTTTTTGTGTATATTTGTTAGTATCTTCACCTCGTTAAATAGAAATCAGTTTGATTAAAAAAGTGAAGAAAGTGAGAAAACCGCACTACTTCCTGGCCAACGAACTGCCCAGATGATGGTCGACGGATCAAATGTAAAACCCATCATTTTAACAGTTTGTACGGTGAAAAAATAATCCGAATTCTGGATTAAATTGGGAGTAGCGTAGAAACGGTAAAATTGGGATTAAAAAAGTACATGCAAACGTTGATATTTTTATACACTTATAGTATACATATTATCCTTCTTCCACATAAAAAAAAGAAGAAGAACGTGACAGCTTCACTTTCATCATAAAAATTAGAATCCGCCATATTGCATTTTACCTCACACATACATATAAAAAAATTCGGATTAAACCCAAATAAATTGGGCTTAAGCCAAAATCCGAATTATCGAGTTTATACCACGAAAAATTGGGAGTAAACCAAAATCCGTATCAAAAGCGAAGCAGGCATAAATTCGTACATTGACTATAATCGAAGTATTTGTAATTCACTTTTCATTCCCTTTTACGCGAGTTATATCACCCTGTAAAAACATAACTTTCAACACCTTGCCTGAAAACGTGATTAACCAAATAAGCTTGAATAAATATTCAATAAATAAAAAAACTTTTAAAACGAATACTTTTTATAAATAGAATGTACTGTAAAATTAAAAATTAAAAATTGATTATAAAGCCTCTGTAACTACGATGATATTCGAGTAAGGAGTTGTTCGAGGACGTTTCGGAAGTTTCTCAGTAACTTTCTCCGTTCTTTAAATTCATATTTTTCGAATATTCCATCATATTTAATTATTTTCAAGAAAAGAATCGATTCTAGACAGAAAGCCTTCTATTCACTCATTCCAAATTCACAATTACGTCACGAAAATCACTCTTACCCACAAAGGAATTTGGTCAAGGGTTAGTAACTGGATAAAAAGTATATAAAAAAAAGGGGAAATATATTATAAATTTCATATTCATTTTATGAAATCTAAAATCAATAAAAATTCAGTTTTTGACAGAAATAGAAGTTTAAACATGATTTCACAGAAAGACTTCGATGCTCTTTGACAATCTGTCTTACAACTTCAGCAACAACACCAACAAGAACTTGGAACTCTACGACAACAATTAAGACAACCAAATCAATTGTTTCAACTGTCACCAAATCAAATATTGAAAAAGTTTCAACAAATCAAGACATTCTACGGCAAAGAGGACTACCCACTCAACTAGCATTCTGTGCCCATTTGTTACTTGAGTCACATTTTTGACGCCACAACTTCCTTGTTACGTTATGGCTACAAAATTATTCGTAACTGTCATAGTTTCCATATTACCACATTGAGTAACGCAATGACGTAAATGTTCCTTTATATGCGTCTATTTAGGAAAAAATCCTATTCTGGGCATTGTTTCTAATAAGCAACAGCATTGTATACTATCAGTCAAATGATGTATACATCATCACTCAAGGTCATAAATATTTGATTAAGAGCGGTGAGGCGAATTGAGGGGTAGCACATCAGCGATGTACCGAGAAATTTCATCAGTCAATTTGACATTTTCTCTATTCCTTTTTCGTAATTTTTTCACTTCTCTTTCATTTACATTCGACCGTGCTCCAGGGAAGTGGTTAAGAGCGTTTTTTTTTAAGATTTAAAAAACTGAATTTGAAAAGTCTGTTAAAGCTTTGAATTTAAAATAAGTAAAATCAATTAATTCAATAAAATTAAGTAAAAAATACTCAGCTTTTTAACAAGAAAAGCTAATTTAAAACATATTTAAATACAGAAACGGAAATGAAATGGAAATGCCAATGACGAGGTATTAATAAAGATTCATCAAAAACATGATTTATTGTATAACAGACGTCATCCAGATTACTCAAATAAAATTAAAAGCAGTGATGCTTTTTATGAAATTATGAATGAATTAAAGCTTATTTACAATTTAAAAATGGTTTTTTCTGTAAAAGTGTTCAATAAACGTGCGATGATATAATAACGAATGAGGAATAAAAGAAAATGTATAACAACAGTCATTTTGATGTATACATCATTTGACTGGCTGTGTAAATACGACAGTCAGTCACAAAGCAAATTCAGAGCAAAACGTATGTACGTCATTTGACTCATAGTGTAAATCCCACCAGCAATGATATCAAAACAACTGGATCGAACTTCTCTATCTAACACCATACTGTAAAATGGGACTAAATTTATATTGTTGTCTCGCTCTTAGAGAGTTCGTCATGTTTTAATGAACGAATATTGATTTCATTTGATATTTTAATTAAATAGATGGAGGCACAATTTTCATATAAATTAAAATGAAATTAACTGGATTTGAGTTAAAATAAATTTAAATTCGATAAAAATCAAATTGTCCCTAAATAAATCAGTAGCTTACTTGTAATTACGTTATTTCAATGGGATTTTCCGACGTTTTTAAATTTGAATATATTCAGAATTGACAGCTTTGACAATCAATGAGTAAAAGTGAGATGGGTCATAGAATGAACGAAAATAATGCTTATATATGTCTCATTCTTAGGGAATCAACGTAATTTGTCTTGGGCCCACATGAAACAAGAAGTTGTACAGTCCATATACAGGGTGTTTCCGTTATCACCGATCGATATTGAGAATACCTTTTAAAAAAACTGAAAAAATAAGACTGAAATACATAAAATTATTGAACACGTGTTTTTATTGCAGTGTAAATTGAAAATAGGAGCTAGAAGTGCTAGTTTTCAAATTCAAATATCTCGAAAACTATGCATCTTTTGAAAAAATGAAGATAACAAATCGATGCAAAATCAATTGAGCTTTCATTTTCTGGAGTAAAATATTGGGGTTAATTTAAGCTTTTTTCGAGAAAAAAAGTGTTAAACACTTGGGTAAAAATTCACAAAGTATTGATTTTGAGGACGTATATCATTTTAAAAGTTAGGAATAGAGAAACAATAAGGGCATCGTTGGAAAGGACATAAGGTTCTCTATATATAAGTTGTTCTGTGGAAAAAGTGCTGAAAAACATCAACGCTCTTTAGCAGCCACACGGTTGATATTGCCCCAACCCCTCCTATTCGGCTTTTTGTTTTTGCTGATGAGCTATATCTATGGTAGCATTTTGGTCGGTGATATCGGAAATACCCTGTATACATATATAAAGTCATTGATAAGTTTAACACTTGTCTTCTCCACGACCATCTTCTCGACATTTTACTTTTACACTACACTTCTTTCTTTCTTCTCAATTCACAAATTTTTCAATGTATTTGAATTTTAAATTCTCAAAAAAATTGTTTTTGTGTATATTTGTTAGTATCTTCACCTCGTTAAATAGAAATCAGTTTGATTAAAAAAGTGAAGAAAGTGAGAAAACCGCACTACTTCCTGGCCAACGAACTGCCCAGATGATGGTCGACGGATCAAATGTAAAACCCATCATTTTAACAGTTTGTACGGTGAAAAAATAATCCGTATTCTGGATTAAATTGGGAGTAGCGTAGAAACGGTAAAATTGGGATTAAAAAAGTACATGCAAACGTTGATATTTTTATACACTTATAGTATACATATTATCCTTCTTCCATATAAAAAAAAGAAGAAGAACGTGACAGCTTCACTTTCATCATAAAAATTAGAATCCGCCATATTGCATTTTACCTCACACATACATATAAAAAAATTCGGATTAAACCCAAATAAATTGGGCTTAAGCCAAAATCCGAATTATCGAGTTTATACCACGAAAAATTGGGAGTAAACCAAAATCCGTATCAAAAGCGAAGCAGGCATAAATTCGTACATTGACTATAATCGAAGTATTTGTAATTCACTTTTCATTCCCTTTTACGCGAGTTATATCACCCTGTAAAAACATAACTTTCAACACCTTGCCTGAAAACGTGATTAACCAAATAAGCTTGAATAAATATTCAATAAATAAAAAAACTTTTAAAACGAATACTTTTTATAAATAGAATGTACTGTAAAATTAAAAATTAAAAATTGATTATAAAGCCTCTGTAACTACGATGATATTCGAGTAAGGAGTTGTTCGAGGACGTTTCGGAAGTTTCTCAGTAACTTTCTCCGTTCTTTAAATTCATATTTTTCGAATATTCCATCATATTTAATTATTTTCAAGAAAAGAATCGATTCTAGACAGAAAGCCTTCTATTCACTCATTCCAAATTCACAATTACGTCACGAAAATCACTCTTACCCACAAAGGAATTTGGTCAAGGGTTAGTAACTGGATAAAAAGTATCTAAAAAAAAGGGGAAATATATTATAAATTTCATATTCATTTTATGAAATCTAAAATCAATAAAAATTCAGTTTTTGACAGAAATAGAAGTTTAAACATGATTTCACAGAAAGACTTCGATGCTCTTTGACAATCTGTCTTACAACTTCAGCAACAACACCAACAAGAACTTGGAACTCTACGACAACAATTAAGACAACCAAATCAATTGTTTCAACTGTCACCAAGTCAAATATTGAAAAAGTTTCAACAAATCAAGACATTCTACGGCAAAGAGGACTACCCACTCAACTAGCATTCTGTGCCCATTTGTTACTTGAGTCACATTTTTGACGCCACAACTTCCTTGTTACGTTATGGCTACAAAATTATTCGTAACTGTCATAGTTTCCATATTACCACATTTAGTAACGCAATGACGTAAATGTTCCTTTATATGCGTCTATTTAGGAAAAAATCCTATTCTGGGCATTGTTTCTAATAAGCAACAGCATTGTATACTATCAGTCAAATGATGTATACATCATCACTCAAGGTCATGAATATTTGGTTAAGAGCGGTGAGGCGAATTGAGGGGTAGCACATCAGCGATGTACCGAGAAATTTCATCAGTTAATTTGACATTTTCTCTATTCCTTTTTCGTAATTTGTTCACTTCTCTTTCATTTACATTCGACCGTGCTCCAGGGAAGTGGTTAAGAGCGTTTTTTTTTAAGATTTAAAAAACTGAATTTGAAAAGTCTGTTAAAGCTTTGAATTTAAAATAAGTAAAATTAATTAATTCAATTAAATTAAGTAAAAAATACTCAGCTTTTTAACAAGAAAAGCTAATTTAAAACATATTTAAATACAGAAACGGAAATGAAATGGAAATGCCAATGACGAGGTATTAATAAAGATTTATCAAAAACATGATTTATTGTATAACAGACGTCATCCAGATTACTCAAATAAAATTAAAAGCAATGATGCTTTTAATGAAATTATGAATGAATTAAAGCTTATTTACAATTTAAAAATGGTTTTTTCTGTAAAAGTGTTCAATAAACGTGCGATGATATAATAACGAATGAGGAATAAAAGAAAATGTATAACAACAGTCATTTAGATGTATACATCATTTGACTGGCTGTGTAAATACGACAGTCAGTCACAAAGCAAATTCAAAGCAAAACGTCAAAAGCACGTACGTCATTTGACTCATAGTGTAAATCCCACCAGCAATGATATCAAAACAACTGGATCGAATTTCTCTATCTAACACCATACTGTAAAATGGGACTAAATTTATATTGTTGTCTCGCTCTTAGAGAGTTCGTCATGTTTTAATGAACGAATATTGATTTCATTTGATATTTTTAATAGATAGATGGAGGCACAATTTTCATATAAATTAAATTGAAATCAACTGGATTTGAGTTAAAACAAAGTTAAATTCGATAAAAATCAAATTGTCCCTAAATAAATCAGTAGCTTACTTGTAATTACGTTATTTCAATGGGATTTTCCGACGTTTTTAAATTTGAATATATTCAGAATTGACAGCTTTGACAATCAATGAGTAAAAGTGAGATGGGTCATAGAATGAACGAAAATAATGCTTATATATGTCTCATTCTTAGGGAATCAACGAAATTTGTCTTGGGCCCACATGAAACAAGAAGTTGTACAGTCCATATACAGGGTGTTTCCGTTATCACCGATCGATATTGAGAAGACCTTTTAAAAAAACTGAAAAAATAAGACTGAAATACATAAAATTATTGAACACGTGTTTTTATTGCAGTGTAAATTGAAAATAGGAGCTAGAAGTGCTAGTTTTCAAATTCAAATATCTCGAAAACTATGCATCTTTTGAAAAAATGAAGATAACAAATCGATGCAAAATCAATTCAGCTTTCATTTTCTGGAGTAAAATATTGGGGTTAATTTAAGCTTTTTTCGAGAAAAAAAGTGTTAAACACTTGGGTAAAAATTCACAAAATATTGATTTTGAGGACGTATATCATTTTAAAAGTTAGAAATAGAGAAACAATAAGGGCATCGTTGGAAAGGACATAAGGTTCTCTATATATAAGTTGTTCTGTGGAAAAAGTGCTGAAAAACATCAACGCTCTTTAGCGGCCACACGGTTGATATTGCCCCAACCCCTCCTATTCGGCTTTTTGTTTTTGCTGATGAGCTATATCTATGGTAGCATTTTGGTCGGTGATATCGGAAATACCCTGTATACATATATAAAGTCATTGATAAGTTTAACACTTGTCTTCTCCACGACCATCTTCTCGACATTTTACTTTTACACTACACTTCTTTCTTTCTTCTCAATTCACAAATTTTTCAATGTATTTGAATTTTAAATTCTCAAAAAAATTGTTTTTGTGTATATTTGTTAGTATCTTCACCTCGTTAAATAGAAATCAGTTTGATTAAAAAAGTGAAGAAAGTGAGAAAACCGCACTACTTCCTGGCCAACGAACTGCCCAGATGATGGTCGACGGATCAAATGTAAAACCCATCATTTTAACAGTTTGTACGGTGAAAAAATAATCCGTATTCTGGATTAAATTGGGAGTAGCGTAGAAACGGTAAAATTGGGATTAAAAAAGTACATGCAAACGTTGATATTTTTATACACTTATTGTAAACATATTATCCTTCTTCCACATAAAAAAAAGAAGAAGAACGTGACAGCTTCACTTTCATCATAAAAATTAGAATCCGCCATATTGCATTTTACCTCACACATACATATAAAAAAATTCGGATTAAACCCAAATAAATTGGGCTTAAGCCAAAATCCGAATTATCGAGTTTATACCACGAAAAATTGGGAGTAAACCAAAATCCGTATCAAAAGCGAAGCAGGCATAAATTCGTACATTGACTATAATCGAAGTATTTGTAATTCACTTTTCATTCCCTTTTACGCGAGTTATATCACCCTGTAAAAACATAACTTTCAACACCTTGCCTGAAAACGTGATTAACCAAATTAGCTTGAATAAATATTCAATAAATAAAAAAACTTTTAAAACGAATACTTTTTATAAATAGAATGTACTGTAAAATTAAAAATTAAAAATTGATTATAAAGCCTCTGTAACTACGATGATATTCGAGTAAGGAGTTGTTCGAGGACGTTTCGGAAGTTTCTCAGTAACTTTCTCCGTTCTTTAAATTCATATTTTTCGAATATTCCATCATATTTAATTATTTTCAAGAAAAGAATCGATTCTAGACAGAAAGCCTTCTATTCACTCATTCCAAATTCACAATTACGTCACGAAAATCACTCTTACCCACCAAGGAATTTGGTCAAGGGTTAGTAACTGGATAAAAAGTATATAAAAAAAGGGGAAATATATTATAAATTTCATATTCATTTTATGAAATCTAAAATCAATAAAAATTCAGTTTTTGACAGAAATAGAAGTTTAAACATGATTTCACAGAAAGACTTCGATGCTCTTTGACAATCTGTCTTACAACTTCAGCAACAACACCAACAAGAACTTGGAACTCTACGACAACAATTAAGACAACCAAATCAATTGTTTCAACTGTCACCAAGTCAAATATTGAAAAAGTTTCAACAAATCAAGACATTCTACGGCAAAGAGGACTACCCACTCAACTAGCATTCTGTGCCCATTTGTTACTTGAGTCACATTTTTGACGCCACAACTTCCTTGTTACGTTATGGCTACAAAATTATTCGTAACTGTCATAGTTTCCATATTACCACATTTAGTAACGCAATGACGTAAATGTTCCTTTATATGCGTCTATTTAGGAAAAAATCCTATTCTGGGCATTGTTTCTAATAAGCAACACCATTGGTGTGATTTATACTATCAGTCAAATGATGTATACATCATCACTCAAGGTCATGAATATTTGGTTAAGAGCGGTGAGGCGAATTGAGGGGTAGCACATCAGCGATGTACCGAGAAATTTCATCAGTCAATTTGACATTTTCTCTATTCCTTTTTCGTAATTTTTTCACTTCTCTTTCATTTACATTCGACCGTGCTCCAGGGAAGTGGTTAAGAGCGTTTTTTTTTAAGATTTAAAAAACTGAATTTGAAAAGTCTGTTAAAGCTTTGAATTTAAAATAAGTAAAATTAATTAATTCAATTAAATTAAGTAAAAAATACTCAGCTTTTTAACAAGAAAAGCTAATTTAAAACATATTTAAATACAGAAACGGAAATGAAATGGAAATGCCAATGACGAGGTATTAATAAAGATTTATCAAAAACATGATTTATTGTATAACAGACGTCATCCAGATTACTCAAATAAAATTAAAAGCAATGATGCTTTTAATGAAATTATGAATGAATTAAAGCTTATTTACAATTTAAAAATGGTTTTTTCTGTAAAAGTGTTCAATAAACGTGCGATGATATAATAACGAATGAGGAATAAAAGAAAATGTATAACAACAGTCATTTCGATGTATACATCATTTGACTGACTGTGTAAATACGACAGTCAGTCACAAAGCAAATTCAAAGCAAAACGTCAAAAGCATGTACATCATTTGACTCATAGTGTAAATCCCACCAGCAATGATATCAAAACAACTGGATGGAACTTCTCTATCTAACACCATACTGTAAAATGGGACTAAATTTATATTGTTGTCTCGCTCTTAGAGAGTTCGTCATGTTTTAATGAACGAATATTGATTTCATTTGATATTTTTAATAGATAGATGGAGGCACAATTTTCATATAAATTAAATTGAAATCAACTGGATTTGAGTTAAAATAAATTTAAATTCGATAAAAATCAAATTGTCCCTAAATAAATCAGTAGCTTACTTGTAATTACGTTATTTCAATGGGATTTTCCGACGTTTTTAAATTTGAATATATTCAGAATTGACAGCTTTGACAATCAATGAGTAAAAGTGAGATGGGTCATAGAATGAACGAAAATAATGCTTATATATGTCTCATTCTTAGGGAATCAACGAAATTTGTCTTGGGCCCACATGAAACAAGAAGTTGTACAGTCCATATACAGGGTGTTTCCGTTATCACCGATCGATATTGAGAAGACCTTTTAAAAAAACTGAAAAAATAAGACTGAAATACATAAAATTATTGAACACGTGTTTTTTTGCAGTGTAAATTGAAAATAGGAGCTAGAAATGCTAGTTTTCAAATTCAAATATCTCGAAAACTATGCATCTTTTGAAAAAATGAAGATAACAAATCGATGCAAAATCAATTGAGCTTTCATTTTCTGGAGTAAAATATTGGGGTTAATTTAAGCTTTTTTCGAGAAAAAAAGTGTTAAACACTTGGGTAAAAATTCACAAAATATTGACTTTGAGGACGTATATCATTTTAAAAGTTAGGAATAGAGAAACAATAAGGGCATCGTTGGAAAGGACATAAGGTTCTCTATATATAAGTTGTTCTGTGGAAAAAGTGCTGAAAAACATCAACGCTCTTTAGCGGCCACACGGTTGATATTGCCCCAACCCCTCCTATTCGGCTTTTTGTTTTTGCTGATGAGCTATATCTATGGTAACATTTTGGTCGGTGATATCGGAAATACCCTGTATACATATATAAAGTCATTGATAAGTTTAACACTTGTCTTCTCCACGACCATCTTCTCGACATTTTACTTTTACACTAGACTTCTTTCTTTCTTCTCAATTCGTTGTACATACACAAATTTTTCAATGTATTTGAATTTTAAATTTTCAAAAATTGTTTTTGTGTATATTTGTTAGTATCTTCACCTCGTTAAATAGAAATCAGTTTGATTAAAAAAGTGAAGAAAGTGAGAAAACCGCACTACTTCCTGGCCAACGAACTGCCCAGATGATGGTCGACGGATCAAATGTAAAACCCATCATTTTAACAGTTTGACGGTGAAAAAATAATCCGTATTCTGGATTAAATTGGGAGTAGCGTAGAAACGGTAAAATTGGGATTAAAAAAGTACATGCAAACGTTGATATTTTTATACACTTATAGTATACATATTATCCTTCTTCCACATAAAAAAAAGAAGAAGAACGTGACAGCTTCACTTTCATCATAAAAATTAGAATCCGCCATATTGCATTTTACCTCACACATACATATAAAAAAATTCGGATTAAACCCAAATTAATTTGGGCTTAAGCCAAAATCCGAATTATCGAGTTTATACCACGAAAAATTGGGAGTAAACCAAAATCCGTATCAAAAGCGAAGCAGGCATAAATTCGTACATTGACTATAATCGAAGTATTTGTAATTCACTTTTCATTCCCTTTTACGCGAGTTATATCACCCTGTAAAAACATAACTTTCAACACCTTGCCTGAAAACGTGATTAACCAAATAAGCTTGAATAAATATTCAATAAATAAAAAAACTTTTAAAACGAATACTTTTTATAAATAGAATGTACTGTAAAATTAAAAATTAAAAATTGATTATAAAGCCTCTGTAACTACGATAATATTCGAGTAAGGAGTTGTTCGAGGACGTTTCGAAAGTTTCTCAGTAACTTTCTCCGTTCTTTAAATTCATATTTTTCGAATATTCCATCATATTTAATTATTTTCAAGAAAAGAATCGATTCTAGACAGAAAGCCTTCTATTCACTCATTCCAAATTCACAATTACGTCACGAAAATCACTCTTACCCACCAAGGAATTTGGTCAAGGGTTAGTAACTGGATAAAAAGTATATAAAAAAAGGGGAAATATATTATAAATTTCATATTCATTTTATGAAATCTAAAATCAATAAAAATTCAGTTTTTGACAGAAATAGAAGTTTAAACATGATTTCACAGAAAGACTTCGATGCTCTTTGACAATCTGTCTTACAACTTCAGCAACAACACCAACAAGAACTTGGAACTCTACGACAACAATTAAGACAACCAAATCAATTGTTTCAACTGTCACCAAATCAAATATTGAAAAAGTTTCAACAAGTCAAGACATTCTACGGCAAAGAGGACTACCCACTCAACTAGCATTCTGTGCCCATTTGTTACTTGAGTCACATTTTTGACGCCACAACTTCCTTGTTACGTTATGGCTACAAAATTATTCGTAACTGTCATAGTTTCCATATTACCACATTTAGTAACGCAATGACGTAAATGTTCCTTTATATGCGTCTATTTAGGAAAAAATCCTATTCTGGGCATTGTTTCTAATAAGCAACACCATTGGTGTGATTTATACTATCAGTCAAATGATGTATACATCATCACTCAAGGTCATGAATATTTGGTTAAGAGCGGTGAGGCGAATTGAGGGGTAGCACATCAGCGATGTACCGAGAAATTTCATCAAACAATTTGACATTTTCTCTATTCCTTTTTCGTAATTTTTTCACTTCTCTTTCATTTACATTCGACCGTGCTCCAGGGAAGTGGTTAAGAGCGTTTTTTTTTAAGATTTAAAAAACTGAATTTGAAAAGTCTGTTAAAGCTTTGAATTTAAAATAAGTAAAATTAATTAATTCAATTAAATTAAGTAAAAAATACTCAGCTTTTTAACAAGAAAAGCTAATTTAAAACATATTTAAATACAGAAACGGAAATGAAATGGAAATGCCAATGACGAGGTATTAATAAAGATTTATCAAAAACATGATTTATTGTATAACAGACGTCATCCAGATTACTCAAATAAAATTAAAAGCAATGATGCTTTTAATGAAATTATGAATGAATTAAAGCTTATTTACAATTTAAAAATGGTTTTTTCTGTAAAAGTGTTCAATAAACGTGCGATGATATAATAACGAATGAGGAATAAAAGAAAATGTATAACAACAGTCATTTTGATGTATACATCATTTGACTGACTGTGTAAATACGATAGTCAGTCACAAAGCAAATTCAAAGCAAAACGTCAAAAGCATGTACGCCATTTGACTCATAGTGTAAATCCCACCAGCAATGATATCAAAACAACTGGATGGAACTTCTCTATCTAACACCATACTGTAAAATGGGACTAAATTTATATTGTTGTCTCGCTCTTAGAGAGTTCGTCATGTTTTAATGAACGAATATTGATTTCATTTGATATTTTTAATTAAATAGATGGAGGCACAATTTTCATATAAATTAAAATGAAATCAAATTGTCCCTAAATAAATCAGTAGCTTACTTGTAATTACGTTATTTCAATGGGATTTTCCGACGTTTTTAAATTTGAATATATTCAGAATTGACAGCTTTGACAATCAATGAGTAAAAGTGAGATGGGTCATAGAATGAACGAAAATAATGCTTATATATGTCTCATTCTTAGGGAATCAACGAAATTTGTCTTGGGCCCACATGAAACAAGAAGTTGTACAGTCCATATACAGGGTGTTTCCGTTATCACCGATCGATATTGAGAAGACCTTTTAAAAAAACTGAAAAAATAAGACTGAAATACATAAAATTATTGAACACGTGTTTTTATTGCAGTGTAAATTGAAAATAGGAGCTAGAAGTGCTAGTTTTCAAATTCAAATATCTCGAAAACTATGCATCTTTTGAAAAAATGAAGATAACAAATCGATGCAAAATCAATTGAGCTTTCATTTTCTGGAGTAAAATATTGGGGTTAATTTAAGCTTTTTCGAGAAAAAAAGTGTTAAACACTTGGGTAAAAATTCACAAAATATTGATTTTGAGGACGTATATCATTTTAAAAGTTAGGAATAGAGAAACAATAAGGGCATCGTTGGAAAGGACATAAGGTTCTCTATATATAAGTTGTTCTGTGGAAAAAGTGCTGAAAAACATCAACGCTCTTTAGCGGCCACACGGTTGATATTGCCCCAACCCCTCCTATTCAGCTTTTTGTTTTTGCTGATGAGCTATATCTATGGTAGCGTTTTGGTCGGTGATATCGGAAATACCCTGTATACATATATAAAGTCATTGATAAGTTTAACACTTGTCTTCTCCACGACCATCTTCTCGACATTTTACTTTTACACTACACTTCTTTCTTTCTTCTCAATTCACAAATTTTTCAATGTATTTGAATTTTAAATTCTCAAAAAAATTGTTTTTGTGTATATTTGTTAGTATCTTCACCTCGTTAAATAGAAATCAGTTTGATTAAAAAAGTGAAGAAAGTGAGAAAACCGCACTACTTCCTGGCCAACGAACTGCCCAGATGATGGTCGACGGATCAAATGTAAAACCCATCATTTTAACAGTTTGTACGGTGAAAAAATAATCCGAATTCTGTATTAAATTGGGAGTAGCGTAGAAATGGTAAAATTTGGATTAAAAAAGTACATGCAAACGTTGATATTTTTATACACTTATAGTATACATATTATCCTTCTTCCACATAAAAAAAAGAAGAAGAACGTGACAGCTTCACTTTCATCATAAAATTAGAATCCGCCATATTGCATTTTACCTCACACATACATATAAAAAAATTCGGATTAAACCCAAATAAATTGGGCTTAAGCCAAAATCCGAATTATCGAGTTTATACCACGAAAAATTGGGAGTAAACCAAAATCCGTATCAAAAGCGAAGCAGGCATAAATTCGTACATTGACTATAATCGAAGTATTTGTACTTCACTTTTCATTCCCTTTTACGCGAGTTATATCACCCTGTAAAAACATAACTTTCAACACCTTGCCTGAAAACGTGATTAACCAAATAAGCTTGAATAAATATTCAATAAATAAAAAAACTTTTAAAACGAATACTTTTTATAAATAGAATGTACTGTAAAATTAAAAATTAAAAATTGATTATAAAGCCTCTGTAACTACGATGATATTCGAGTAAGGAGTTGTTCGAGGACGTTTCGGAAGTTTCTCAGTAACTTTCTCCGTTCTTTAAATTCATATTTTTCGAATATTCCATCATATTTAATTATTTTCAAGAAAAGAATCGATTCTAGACAGAAAGCCTTCTATTCACTCATTCCAAATTCACAATTACGTCACGAAAATCACTCTTACCCACAAAGGCATTTGGTCAAGGGTTAGTAACTGGATAAAAAGTATATAAAAAAGAGGAAATATATTATAAATTTCATATTCATTTTATGAAATCTAAAATCAATAAAAATTCAGTTTTTGACAGAAATAGAAGTTTAAACATGATTTCACAGAAAGACTTCGATGCTCTTTGACAATCTGTCTTACAACTTCAGCAACAACACCAACAAGAACTTGGAACTCTACGACAACAATTAAGACAACCAAATCAATTGTTTCAACTGTCACCAAATCAAATATTGAAAAAGTTTCAACAAATCAAGACATTCTACGGCAAAGAGGACTACCCACTCAACTAGCATTCTGTGCCCATTTGTTACTTGAGTCACATTTTTGACGCCACAACTTCCTTGTTACGTTATGGCTACAAAATTATTCGTAACTGTCATAGTTTCCATATTACCACATTTAGTAACGCAATGACGTAAATGTTCCTTTATATGCGTCTATTTAGGAAAAAATCCTATTCTGGGCATTGTTTCTAATAAGCAACACCATTTGTGTGATTTATACTATCAGTCAAATGATGTATACATCATCACTCAAGGTCATGAATATTTGGTTAAGAGCGGTGAGGCGAATTGAGGGGTAGCACATCAGCGATGTACCGAGAAATTTCATCAGGTAATTTGACATTTTCTCTATTCCTTTTTCGTAATTTTTTCACTTCTCTTTCATTTACATTCGACCGTGCTCCAGGGAAGTGGTTAAGAGCGTTTTTTTTTTAAGATTTAAAAAACTGAATTTGAAAAGTCTGTTAAAGCTTTGAATTTAAAATAAGTAAAATTAATTAATTCAATTAAATTAAGTAAAAAATACTCAGCTTTTTAACAAGAAAAGCTAATTTAAAACATATTTAAATACAGAAACGGAAATGAAATGGAAATGCCAATGACGAGGTATTAATAAAGATTTATCAAAAACATGATTTATTGTATAACAGACGTCATCCAGATTACTCAAATAAAATTAAAAGCAATGATGCTTTTTATGAAATTATGAATGAATTAAAGCTTATTTACAATTTAAAAATGGTTTTTTCTGTAAAAGTGTTCAATAAACGTGCGATGATATAATAACGAATGAGGAATAAAAGAAAATGTATAACAACAGTCATTTTGATGTATACATCATTTGACTGACTGTGTAAATACGACAGTCAGTCACAAAGCAAATTCAAAGCAAAACGTCAAAAGCATGTACGCCATTTGACTCATAGTGTAAATCCCACCAGCAATGATATCAAAACAACTGGATGGAACTTCTCTATCTAACACCATACTGTAAAATGGGACTAAATTTATATTGTTGTCTCGCTCTTAGAGAGTTCGTCATGTTTTAATGAACGAATATTGATTTCATTTGATATTTTTAATTAAATAGATGGAGGCACAATTTTCATATAAATTAAAATGAAATCAAATTGTCCCTAAATAAATCAGTAGCTTACTTGTAATTACGTTATTTCAATGGGATTTTCCGACGTTTTTAAATTTGAATATATTCAGAATTGACAGCTTTGACAATCAATGAGTAAAAGTGAGATGGGTCATAGAATGAACGAAAATAATGCTTATATATGTCTCATTCTTAGGGAATCAACGAAATTTGTCTTGGGCCCACATGAAACAAGAAGTTGTACAGTCCATATACAGGGTGTTTCCGTTATCACCGATCGATATTGAGAAGACCTTTTAAAAAAACTGAAAAAATAAGACTGAAATACATAAAATTATTGAACACGTGTTTTTATTGCAGTGTAAATTGAAAATAGGAGCTAGAAGTGCTAGTTTTCAAATTCAAATATCTCGAAAACTATGCATCTTTTGAAAAAATGAAGATAACAAATCGATGCAAAATCAATTGAGCTTTCATTTTCTGGAGTAAAATATTGGGGTTAATTTAAGCTTTTTCGAGAAAAAAAGTGTTAAACACTTGGGTAAAAATTCACAAAATATTGATTTTGAGGACGTATATCATTTTAAAAGTTAGGAATAGAGAAACAATAAGGGCATCGTTGGAAAGGACATAAGGTTCTCTATATATAAGTTGTTCTGTGGAAAAAGTGCTGAAAAACATCAACGCTCTTTAGCGGCCACACGGTTGATATTGCCCCAACCCCTCCTATTCAGCTTTTTGTTTTTGCTGATGAGCTATATCTATGGTAGCGTTTTGGTCGGTGATATCGGAAATACCCTGTATACATATATAAAGTCATTGATAAGTTTAACACTTGTCTTCTCCACGACCATCTTCTCGACATTTTACTTTTACACTACACTTCTTTCTTTCTTCTCAATTCACAAATTTTTCAATGTATTTGAATTTTAAATTCTCAAAAAAATTGTTTTTGTGTATATTTGTTAGTATCTTCACCTCGTTAAATAGAAATCAGTTTGATTAAAAAAGTGAAGAAAGTGAGAAAACCGCACTACTTCCTGGCCAACGAACTGCCCAGATGATGGTCGACGGATCAAATGTAAAACCCATCATTTTAACAGTTTGTACGGTGAAAAAATAATCCGAATTCTGTATTAAATTGGGAGTAGCGTAGAAATGGTAAAATTGGGATTAAAAAAGTACATGCAAACGTTGATATTTTTATACACTTATAGTATACATATTATCCTTCTTCCACATAAAAAAAAGAAGAAGAACGTGACAGCTTCACTTTCATCATAAAATTAGAATCCGCCATATTGCATTTTACCTCACACATACATATAAAAAAATTCGGATTAAACCCAAATAAATTGGGCTTAAGCCAAAATCCGAATTATCGAGTTTATACCACGAAAAATTGGGAGTAAACCAAAATCCGTATCAAAAGCGAAGCAGGCATAAATTCGTACATTGACTATAATCGAAGTATTTGTACTTCACTTTTCATTCCCTTTTACGCGAGTTATATCACCCTGTAAAAACATAACTTTCAACACCTTGCCTGAAAACGTGATTAACCAAATAAGCTTGAATAAATATTCAATAAATAAAAAAACTTTTAAAACGAATACTTTTTATAAATAGAATGCACTGTAAAATTCAAAATTAAAAATTGATTATAAAGCCTCTGTAACTACGATGATATTCGAGTAAGGAGTTGTTCGAGGACGTTTCGGAAGTTTCTCAGTAACTTTCTCCGTTCTTTAAATTCATATTTTTCGAATATTCCATCATATTTAATTATTTTCAAGAAAAGAATCGATTCTAGACAGAAAGCCTTCTATTCACTCATTCCAAATTCACAATTACGTCACGAAAATCACTCTTACCCACAAAGGCATTTGGTCAAGGGTTAGTAACTGGATAAAAAGTATATAAAAAAGAGGAAATATATTATAAATTTCATATTCATTTTATGAAATCTAAAATCAATAAAAATTCAGTTTTTGACAGAAATAGAAGTTTAAACATGATTTCACAGAAAGACTTCGATGCTCTTTGACAATCTGTCTTACAACTTCAGCAACAACACCAACAAGAACTTGGAACTCTACGACAACAATTAAGACAACCAAATCAATTGTTTCAACTGTCACCAAATCAAATATTGAAAAAGTTTCAACAAATCAAGACATTCTACGGCAAAGAGGACTACCCACTCAACTAGCATTCTGTGCCCATTTGTTACTTGAGTCACATTTTTGACGCCACAACTTCCTTGTTACGTTATGGCTACAAAATTATTCGTAACTGTCATAGTTTCCATATTACCACATTAAGTAACGCAATGACGTAAATGTTCCTTTATATGCGTCTATTTAGGAAAAAATCCTATTCTGGGCATTGTTTCTAATAAGCAACACCATTTGTGTGATTTATACTATCAGTCAAATGATGTATACATCATCACTCAAGGTCATGAATATTTGGTTAAGAGCGGTGAGGCGAATTGAGGGGTAGCACATCAGCGATGTACCGAGAAATTTCATCAGGTAATTTGACATTTTCTCTATTCCTTTTTCGTAATTTTTTCACTTCTCTTTCATTTACATTCGACCGTGCTCCAGGGAAGTGGTTAAGAGCGTTTTTTTTTTAAGATTTAAAAAACTGAATTTGAAAAGTCTGTTAAAGCTTTGAATTTAAAATAAGTAAAATTAATTAATTCAATTAAATTAAGTAAAAAATACTCAGCTTTTTAACAAGAAAAGCTAATTTAAAACATATTTAAATACAGAAACGGAAATGAAATGGAAATGCCAATGACGAGGTATTAATAAAGATTCATCAAAAACATGATTTATTGTATAACAGACGTCATCCAGATTACTCAAATAAAATTAAAAGCAATGATGCTTTTTATGAAATTATGAATGAATTAAAGCTTATTTACAATTTAAAAATGGTTTTTTCTGTAAAAGTGTTCAATAAACGTGCGATGATATAATAACGAATGAGGAATAAAAGAAAATGTATAACAACAGTCATTTTGATGTATACATCATTTGACTGACTGTGTAAATACGACAGTCAGTCACAAAGCAAATTCAAAGCAAAACGTCAAAAGCACGTACGTCATTTGACTCATAGTGTAAATCCCACCAGCAATGATATCAAAACAACTGGATCGAACTTCTCTATCTAACACCATACTGTAAAATGGGACTAAATTTATATTGTTGTCTCGCTCTTAGAGAGTTCGTCATGTTTTAATGAACGAATATTGATTTCATTTGATATTTTAATTAAATAGATGGAGGCACAATTTTCATATAAATTAAAATGAAATTAACTGGATTTGAGTTAAAACAAATTTAAATTCGATAAAAATCAAATTGTCCCTAAATAAATCAGTAGCTTACTTGTAATAACGTTATTTCAATGGGATTTTCCGACGTTTTTAAATTTGAATATATTCAGAATTGACAGCTTTGACAATCAATGAGTAAAAGTGAGATGGGTCATAGAATGAACGAAAATAATGCTTATATATGTCTCATTCTTAGGGAATCAACGAAATTTGTCTTGGGCCCACATGAAACAAGAAGTTGTACAGTCCATATACAGGGTGTTTCAGTTATCACCGATCGATATTGAGAAGACCTTTTAAAAAAACTGAAAAAATAAGACTGAAATACATAAAATTATTGAACACGTGTTTTTATTGCAGTGTAAATTGAAAATAGGAGCTAGAAGTGCTAGTTTTCAAATTCAAATATCTCGAAAACTATGCATCTTTTGAAAAAATGAAGATAACAAATCGATGCAAAATCAATTGAGCTTTCATTTTCTGGAGTAAAATATTGGGGTTAATTTAAGCTTTTTTCGAGAAAAAAAGTGTTAAACACTTGGGTAAAAATTCACAAAATATTGATTTTGAGGACGTATATCATTTTAAAAGTTAGGAATAGAGAAACAATAAGGGCATCGTTGGAAAGGACATAAGGTTCTCTATATATAAGTTGTTCTGTGGAAAAAGTGCTGAAAAACATCAACGCTCTTTAGCGGCCACACGGTTGATATTGCCCCAACCCCTCCTATTCGGCTTTTTGTTTTTGCTGATGAGCTATATCTATGGTAGCATTTTGGTCGGTGATATCGGAAATACCCTGTATACATATATAAAGTCATTGATAAGTTTAACACTTGTCTTCTCCACGACCATCTTCTCGACATTTTACTTTTACACTACACTTCTTTCTTTCTTCTCAATTCGTTGTACATTCACAAATTTTTCAATGTATTTGAATTTTAAATTCTCAAAAAAATTGTTTTTGTGTATATTTGTTAGTATCTTCACCTCGTTAAATAGAAATCAGTTTGATTAAAAAAGTGAAGAAAGTGAGAAAACCGCACTACTTCCTGGCCAACGAACTGCCCAGATGATGGTCGACGGATCAAATGTAAAACCCATCATTTTAACAGTTTGTACGGTGAAAAAATAATCCGAATTCTGTATTAAATTGGGAGTAGCGTAGAAACGGTAAAATTGGGATTAAAAAAGTACATGCAAATGTTGATATTTTTATACACTTATAATATACATATTATCCTTCTTCCACATAAAAAAAAGAAGAAGAACGTGACAGCTTCACTTTCATCATAAAATTAGAATCCGCCATATTGCATTTTACCTCACACATACATATAAAAAAATTCGGATTAAACCCAAATAAATTGGGCTTAAGCCAAAATCCGAATTATCGAGTTTATACCACGAAAAATTGGGAGTAAACCAAAATCCGTATCAAAAGCGAAGCAGGCATAAATTCGTACATTGACTATAATCGAAGTATTTGTACTTCACTTTTCATTCCCTTTTACGCGAGTTATATCACCCTGTAAAAACATAACTTTCAACACCTTGCCTGAAAACGTGATTAACCAAATAAGCTTGAATAAATATTCAATAAATAAAAAAACTTTTAAAACGAATACTTTTTATAAATAGAATGCACTGTAAAATTAAAAATTAAAAATTGATTATAAAGCCTCTGTAACTACGATGATATTCGAGTAAGGAGTTGTTCGAGGACGTTTCGGAAGTTTCTCAGTAACTTTCTCCGTTCTTTAAATTCATATTTTTCGAATATTCCATCATATTTAATTATTTTCAAGAAAAGAATCGATTCTAGACAGAAAGCCTTCTATTCACTCATTCCAAATTCACAATTACGTCACGAAAATCACTGTTACCCACAAAGGCATTTGGTCAAGGGTTAGTAACTGGATAAAAAGTATAAAAAAAAGGGGAAATATATTATAAATTTCATATTCATTTTATGAAATCTAAAATCAATAAAAATTCAGTTTTTGACAGAAATAGAAGTTTAAACATGATTTCACAGAAAGACTTCGATGCTCTTTGACAATCTGTCTTACAACTTCAGCAACAACACCAACAAGAACTTGGAACTCTACGACAACAATTAAGACAACCAAATCAATTGTTTCAACTGTCACCAAATCAAATATTGAAAAAGTTTCAACAAATCAAGACATTCTACGGCAAAGAGGACTACCCACTCAACTAGCATTCTGTGCCCATTTGTTACTTGAGACACATTTTTGACGCCACAACTTCCTTGTTACGTTATGGCTACAAAATTATTCGTAACTGTCATAGTTTCCATATTACCACATTTAGTAACGCAATGACGTAAATGCTCCTTTATATGCGTCTATTTAGGAAAAAATCCTATTCTGGGCATTGTTTCTATTAAGCAACACCATTTGTGTGATTTATACTATCAGTCAAATGATGTATACATCACTCAAGGTCATGAATATTTGGTTAAGAGCGGTGAGGCGAATTGAGGGGTAGCACATCAGCGATGTACCGAGAAATTTCATCAGTTAATTTGACATTTTCTCTATTCCTTTTTCGTAATTTTTTCACTTCTCTTTCATTTACATTCGACCGTGCTCCAGGGAAGTGGTTAAGAGCGTTTTTTTTTTAAGATTTAAAAAACTGAATTTGAAAAGTCTGTTAAAGCTTTGAATTTAAAATAAGTAAAATTAATTAATTCAATTAAATTAAGTAAAATATACTCAGCTTTTTAACAAGAAAAGCTAATTTAAAACATATTTAAATACAGAAACGGAAATGAAATGGAAATGCCAATGACGAGGTATTAATAAAGATTTATCAAAAACATGATTTATTGTATAACAGACGTCATCCAGATTACTCAAATAAAATTAAAAGCAATGATGCTTTTTATGAAATTATGAATGAATTAAAGCTTATTTACAATTTAAAAATGGTTTTTTCTGTAAAAGTGTTCAATAAACGTGCGATGATATAATAACGAATGAGGAATAAAAGAAAATGTATAACAACAGTCATTTTGATGTATACATCATTTGACTGACTGTGTAAATACGACAGTCAGTCACAAAGCAAATTCAAAGCAAAACGTCAAAAGCACGTACGTCATTTGACTCATAGTGTAAATCCCACCAGCAATGATATCAAAACAACTGGATGGAACTTCTCTATCTAACACCATACTGTAAAATGGGACTAAATTTATATTGTTGTCTCGCTCTTAGAGAGTCCGTCATGTTTTAATGAACGAATATTGATTTCATTTGATATTTTAATTAAAAAGATGGAGGCACAATTTTCATATAAATTAAAATGAAATTAACTGGATTTGAGTTAAAACAAATTTAAATTCGATAAAAATCAAATTGTCCCTAAATAAATCAGTAGCTTACTTGTAATTACGTTATTTCAATGGGATTTTCCGACGTTTTTAAATTTGAATATATTCAGAATTGACAGCTTTGACAATCAATGAGTAAAAGTGAGATGGGTCATAGAATGAACGAAAATAATGCTTATATATGTCTCATTCTTAGGGAATCAACGAAATTTGTCTTGGGCCCACATGAAACAAGAAGTTGTACAGTCCATATACAGGGTGTTTCCGTTATCACCGATCGATATTGAGAAGACCTTTTAAAAAAACTGAAAAAATAAGACTGAAATACATAAAATTATTGAACACGTGTTTTTATTGCAGTGTAAATTGAAAATAGGAGCTAGAAGTGCTAGTTTTCAAATTCAAATATCTCGAAAACTATGCATCTTTTGAAAAAATGAAGATAACAAATCGATGCAAAATCAATTGAGCTTTCATTTTCTGGAGTAAAATATTGGGGTTAATTTAAGCTTTTTTCGAGAAAAAAAGTGTTAAACACTTGGGTAAAAATTCACAAAATATTGATTTTGAGGACGTATATCATTTTAAAAGTTAGGAATAGAGAAACAATAAGGGCATCGTTGGAAAGGACATAAGGTTCTCTATATATAAGTTGTTCTGTGGAAAAAGTGCTGAAAAACATCAACGCTCTTTAGCGGCCACACGGTTGATATTGCCCCAACCCCTCCTATTCGGCTTTTTGTTTTTGCTGATGAGCTATATCTATGGTAGCATTTTGGTCGGTGATATCGGAAATACCCTGTATACATATATAAAGTCATTGATAAGTTTAACACTTGTCTTCTCCACGACCATCTTCTCGACATTTTACTTTTACACTACACTTCTTTCTTTCTTCTCAATTCGTTGTACATTCACAAATTTTTCAATGTATTTGAATTTTTAATTCTCAAAAAAATTGTTTTTGTGTATATTTGTTAGTATCTTCACCTCGTTAAATAGAAATCAGTTTGATTAAAAAAGTGAAGAAAGTGAGAAAACCGCACTACTTCCTGGCCAACGAACTGCCCAGATGATGGTCGACGAATCAAATGTAAAACCCATCATTTTAACAGTTTGTACGGTGAAAAAATAATCCGAATTCTGGATTAAATTGGGAGTAGCGTAGAAACGGTAAAATTGGGATTAAAAAAGTACATGCAAATGTTGATATTTTTATACACTTATAATATACATATTATCCTTCTTCCACATAAAAAAAAGAAGAAGAACGTGACAGCTTCACTTTCATCATAAAATTAGAATCCGCCATATTGCATTTTACCTCACACATACATATAAAAAAATTCGGATTAAACCCAAATAAATTGGGCTTAAGCCAAAATCCGAATTATCAAGTTTATACCACGAAAAATTGGGAGTAAACCAAAATCCGTATCAAAAGCGAAGCAGGCATAAATTCGTACATTGACTATAATCGAAGTATTTGTACTTCACTTTTCATTCCCTTTTACGCGAGTTATATCACCCTGTAAAAACATAACTTTCAACACCTTGCCTGAAAACGTGATTAACCAAATAAGCTTGAATAAATATTCAATAAATAAAAAAACTTTTAAAACGAATACTTTTTATAAATAGAATGTACTGTAAAATTAAAAATTAAAAATTGATTATAAAGCCTCTGTAACTACGATGATATTCGAGTAAGGAGTTGTTCGAGGACGTTTCAGAAGTTCCTCAGTAACTTTCTCCGTTCTTTAAATTCATATTTTTCGAATATTCCATCATATTTAATTATTTTCAAGAGAAGAATCGATTCTAGACAGAAAGCCTTCTATTCACTCATTCCAAATTCACAATTACGTCACGAAAATCACTCTTACCCACAAAGGCATTTGGTCAAGGGTTAGTAACTGGATAAAAAGTATATAAAAAAGAGGAAATATATTATAAATTTCATATTCATTTTATGAAATCTAAAATCAATAAAAATTCAGTTTTTGACAGAAATAGAAGTTTAAACATGATTTCACAGAAAGACTTCGATGCTCTTTGACAATCTGTCTTACAACTTCAGCAACAACACCAACAAGAACTTGGAACTCTACGACAACAATTAAGACAACCAAATCAATTGTTTCAACTGTCACCAAATCAAATATTGAAAAAGTTTCAACAAATCAAGACATTCTACGGCAAAGAGGACTACCCACTCAACTAGCATTCTGTGCCCATTTGTTACTTGAGACACATTTTTGACGCCACAACTTCCTTGTTACGTTATGGCTACAAAATTATTCGTAACTGTCATAGTTTCCATATTACCACATTTAGTAACGCAATGACGTAAATGCTCCTTTATATGCGTCTATTTAGGAAAAAATCCTATTCTGGGCATTGTTTCTAATAAGCAACACCATTTGTGTGATTTATACTATCAGTCAAATGATGTATACATCACTAAAGGTCATGAATATTTGGTTAAGAGCGGTGAGGCGAATTGAGGGGTAGCACATCAGCGATGTACCGAGAAATTTCATCAGTCAATTTGACATTTTCTCTATTCCTTTTTCGTAATTTTTTCACTTCTCTTTCATTTACATTCGACCGTGCTCCAGGGAAGTGGTTAAGAGCGTTTTTTTTTTTTAAGATTTAAAAAACTGAATTTGAAAAGTCTGTTAAAGCTTTGAATTTAAAATAAGTAAAATTAATTAATTCAATTAAATTAAGTAAAAAATACTCAGCTTTTTAACAAGAAAAGCTAATTTAAAACATATTTAAATACAGAAACGGAAATGAAATGGAAATGCCAATGACGAGGTATTAATAAAGATTTATCAAAAACATGATTTATTGTATAACAGACGTCATCCAGATTACTCAAATAAAATTAAAAGCAATGATGCTTTTTATGAAATTATGAATGAATTAAAGCTTATTTACAATTTAAAAATGGTTTTTTCTGTAAAAGTGTTCAATAAACGTGCGATGATATAATAACGAATGAGGAATAAATGAAAATGTATAACAACAGTCATTTAGATGTATACATCATTTGACTGACTGTGTAAATACGATAGTCAGTCACAAAGCAAATTCAAAGCAAAACGTCAAAAGCACGTACGTCATTTGACTCATAGTGTAAATCCCACCAGCAATGATATCAAAACAACTGGATGGAACTTCTCTATCTAACACCATACTGTAAAATGGGACTAAATTTATATTGTTGTCTCGCTCTTAGAGAGTCCGTCATGTTTTAATGAACGAATATTGATTTCATTTGATATTTTTAATAGATAGATGGAGGCACAATTTTCATATAAATTAAAATGAAATCAACTGGATTTAAGTTAAAATAAATTTAAATTTGATAAAAATCAAATTGTCCCTAAATAAATCAGTAGCTTACTTGTAATTACGTTATTTCAATGGGATTTTCCGACGTTTTTAAATTTGAATATATTCAGAATTGACAGCTTTGACAATCAATGAGTAAAAGTGAGATGGGTCATAGAATGAACGAAAATAATGCTTATATATGTCTCATTCTTAGGGAATCAACGAAATTTGTCTTGGGCCCACATGAAACAAGAAGTTGTACAGTCCATATACAGGGTGTTTCCGTTATCACCGATCGATATTGAGAAGACCTTTTAAAAAAACTGAAAAAATAAGACTGAAATACATAAAATTATTGAACACGTGTTTTTATTGCAGTGTAAATTGAAAATAGGAGCTAGAAGTGCTAGTTTTCAAATTCAAATATCTCGAAAACTATGCATCTTTTGAAAAAATGAAGATAACAAATCGATGCAAAATCAATTGAGCTTTCATTTTCTGGAGTAAAAAATTGGGGTTAATTTAAGCTTTTTTCGAGAAAAAAAGTGTTAAACACTTGGGTAAAAATTCACAAAATATTGATTTTGAGGACGTATATCATTTTAAAAGTTAGGAATAAAGAAACAATAAGGGCATCGTTGGAAAGGACATAAGGTTCTCTATATATAAGTTGTTCTGTGGAAAAAGTGCTGAAAAACATCAACGCTCTTTAGCGGCCACACGGTTGATATTGCCCCAACCCCTCCTATTCGGCTTTTTGTTTTTGCTGATGAGCTATATCTATGGTAGCATTTTGGTCGGTGATATCGGAAATACCCTGTATACATATATAAAGTCATTGATAAGTTTAACACTTGTCTTCTCCACGACCATCTTCTCGACATTTTACTTTTACACTACACTTCTTTCTTTCTTCTCAATTCGTTGTACATTCACAAATTTATCAATGTATTTGAATTTTAAATTCTCAAAAAAATTGTTTTTGTGTATATTTGTTAGTATCTTCACCTCGTTAAATAGAAATCAGTTTGATTGAAAAAGTGAAGAAAGTGAGAAAACCGCACTACTTCCTGGCCAACGAACTGCCCAGATGATGGTCGACGGATCAAATGTAAAACCCATCATTTTAACAGTTTGTACGGTGAAAAAATAATCCGAATTCTGTATTAAATTGGGAGTAGCGTAGAAATGGTAAAATTGGGATTAAAAAAGTACATGCAAACGTTGATATTTTTATACACTTATAGTATACATATTATCCTTCTTCCACATAAAAAAAAGAAGAAGAACGTGACAGCTTCACTTTAATCATAAAATTAGAATCCGCCATATTGCATTTTACCTCACACATACATATAAAAAAATTCGGATTAAACCCAAATAAATTGGGCTTAAGCCAAAATCCGAATTATCGAGTTTATACCACGAAAAATTGGGAGTAAACCAAAATCCGTATCAAAAGCGAAGCAGGCATAAATTCGTACATTGACTATAATCGAAGTATTTGTACTTCACTTTTCATTCCCTTTTACGCGAGTTATATCACCCTGTAAAAACATAACTTTCAACACCTTGCCTGAAAACGTGATTAACCAAATAAGCTTGAATAAATATTCAATAAATAAAAAAACTTTTAAAACGAATACTTTTTATAAATAGAATGTACTGTAAAATTAAAAATTAAAAATTGATTATAAAGCCTCTGTAACTACGATGATATTCGAGTAAGGAGTTGTTCGAGGACGTTTCGGAAGTTTCTCAGTAACTTTCTCCGTTCTTTAAATTCATATTTTTCGAATATTCCATCATATTTAATTATTTTCAAGAAAAGAATCGATTCTAGACAGAAAGCCTTCTATTCACTCATTCCAAATTCACAATTACGTCACGAAAATCACTCTTACCCACAAAGGAATTTGGTCAAGGGTTAGTAACTGGATAAAAAGTATATAAAAAAGAGGAAATATATTATAAATTTCATATTCATTTTATGAAATCTAAAATCAATAAAAATTCAGTTTTTGACAGAAATAGAAGTTTAAACATGATTTCACAGAAAGACTTCGATGCTCTTTGACAATCTGTCTTACAACTTCAGCAACAACACCAACAAGAACTTGGAACTCTACGACAACAATTAAGACAACCAAATCAATTGTTTCAACTGTCACCAAATCAAATATTGAAAAAGTTTCAACAAATCAAGACATTCTACGGCAAAGAGGACTACCCACTCAACTAGCATTCTGTGCCCATTTGTTACTTGAGTCACATTTTTGACGCCACAACTTCCTTGTTACGTTATGGCTACAAAATTATTCGTAACTGTCATAGTTTCCATATTACCACATTTAGTAACGCAATGACGTAAATGCTACTTTATATGCGTCTATTTAGGAAAAAATCCTATTCTGGGCATTGTTTCTAATAAGCAACACCATTTGTGTGATTTATACTATCAGTCAAATGATGTATACATCATCACTCAAGGTCATGAATATTTGGTTAAGAGCGGTGAGGCGAATTGAGGGGTAGCACATCAGCGATGTACCGAGAAATTTCATCAGGTAATTTGACATTTTCTCTATTCCTTTTTCGTAATTTTTTCACTTCTCTTTCATTTACATTCGACCGTGCTCCAGGGAAGTGGTTAAGAGCGTTTTTTTTTAAGATTTAAAAAACTGAATTTGAAAAGTCTGTTAAAGCTTTGAATTTAAAATAAGTAAAATTAATTAATTCAATTAAATTAAGTAAAATATACTCAGCTTTTTAACAAGAAAAGCTAATTTAAAACATATTTAAATACAGAAACGGAAATGAAATGGAAATGCCAATGACGAGGTATTAATAAAGATTCATCAAAAACATGATTTATTGTATAACAGACGTCATCCAGATTACTCAAATAAAATTAAAAGCAATGATGCTTTTTATGAAATTATGAATGAATTAAAGCTTATTTACAATTTAAAAATGGTTTTTTCTGTAAAAGTGTTCAATAAACGTGCGATGATATAATAACGAATGAGGAATAAAAGAAAATGTATAACAACAGTCATTTTGATGTATACATCATTTGACTGACTGTGTAAATACGACAGTCAGTCACAAAGCAAATTCAAAGCAAAACGTCAAAAGCACGTACGTCATTTGACTCATAGTGTAAATCCCACCAGCAATGATATCAAAACAACTGGATGGAACTTCTCTATCTAACACCATACTGTAAAATGGGACTAAATTTATATTGTTGTCTCGCTCTTAGAGAGTTCGTCATGTTTTAATGAACGAATATTGATTTCATTTGATATTTTAATTAAATAGATGGAGGCACAATTTTCATATAAATTAAAATGAAATCAACTGGATTTGAGTTAAAATAAATTTAAATTCGATAAAAATCAAATTGTCCCTAAATAAATCAGTAGCTTACTTGTAATTACGTTATTTCAATGGGATTTTCCGATGTTTTTAAATTTGAATATATTCAGAATTGAAAGCTTTGACAATCAATCAGTGAAAGTGAGATGGGGCATAGAATGAAAGAAAATAATGCTTATATATGTCTCATTCTTAGGGAATCAACGAAATTTGTCTTGGGCCCACATGAAACAAGAAGTTGTACAGTCCATATACAGGGTGTTTCCGTTATCACCGATCGATATTGAGAAGACCATTAAAAAAACTGAAAAAATAAGACTGAAATGCATAAAATTATTGAACACGTGTTTTTATTGCAGTGTAAATTGAAAATAGGAGCTAGAAGTCCTAGTTTTCAAATTCAAATATCTCGAAAACTATGCATCTTTTGAAAAAATGAAGATAACAAATCGATGCAAAATCAATTGAGCTTTCATTTTCTGGAGTAAAAAATTGGGGTTAATTTAAGCTTTTTTCGAGAAAAAAAGTGTTAAACACTTGGGTAAAAATTCACAAAATATTGATTTTGAGGACGTATATCATTTTAAAAGTTAGGAATAGAGAAACAATAAGGGCATCGTTGGAAAGGACATAAGGTTCTCTATATATAAGTTGTTCTGTGGAAAAAGTGCTGAAAAACATCAACGCTCTTTAGCGGCCACACGGTTGATATTGCCCCAACCCCTCCTATTCGGCTTTTTGTTTTTGCTGATGAGCTATATCTATGGTAGCATTTTGGTCGGTGATATCGGAAATACCCTGTATACATATATAAAGTCATTGATAAGTTTAACACTTGTCTTCTCCACGACCATCTTCTCGACATTTTACTTTTACACTAGACTTCTTTCTTTCTTCTCAATTCGTTGTACATTCACAAATTTTTCAATGTATTTGAATTTTAAATTCTCAAAAAAATTGTTTTTGTGTATATTTGTTAGTATCTTCACCTCGTTAAATAGAAATCAGTTTGATTGAAAAAGTGAAGAAAGTGAGAAAACCGCACTACTTCCTGGCCAACGAACTGCCCAGATGATGGTCGACGGATCAAATGTAAAATCCATCATTTTAACAGTTTGTACGGTGAAAAAATAATCCGTATTCTGGATTAAATTGGGAGTAGCGTAGAAACGGTAAAATTGGGATTAAAAAAGTACATGCAAACGTTGATATTTTTATACACTTATAGTATACATATTATCCTTCTTCCACATAAAAAAAAGAAGAAGAACGTGACAGCTTCACTTTCATCATAAAATTAGAATCCGCCATATTGCATTTTACCTCACACATACATATAAAAAAATTCGGATTAAACCCAAATAAATTGGGCTTAAGCCAAAATCCGAATTATCAAGTTTATACCACGAAAAATTGGGAGTAAACCAAAATCCGTATCAAAAGCGAAGCAGGCATAAATTCGTACATTGACTATAATCGAAGTATTTGTACTTCACTTTTCATTCCCTTTTACGCGAGTTATATCACCCTGTAAAAACATAACTTTCAACACCTTGCCTGAAAACGTGATTAACCAAATAAGCTTGAATAAATATTCAATCAATAAAAAAAATTTTTAAACGAATACTTTTTATAAATAGAATGCACTGTAAAATTCAAAATTAAAAATTGATTATAAAGCCTCTGTAACTACGATGATATTCGAGTAGGGAGTTGTTCGAGGACGTTTCGGAAGTTTCTCAGTAACTTTCTCCGTTCTTTAAATTCATATTTTTCGAATATTCCATCATATTTAATTATTTTCAAGAAAAGAATCGATTCTAGACAGAAAGCCTTCTATTCACTCATTCCAAATTCACAATTACGTCACGAAAATCACTCTTACCCACAAAGGAATTTGGTCAAGGGTTAGTAAGTGGATAAAAAGTATATAAAAAAAGAGGAAATATATTATAAATTTCATATTCATTTTATGACATCTAAAATCAATAAAAATTCAGTTTTTGACAGAAATAGAAGTTTAAACATGATTTCACAGAAAGACTTCGATGCTCTTAGACAATCTGTCTTACAACTTCAGCAACAACACCAACCAGAACTTGGAACTCTACGACAACAATTAAGACAACCAAATCAATTATGTCAACTGACACCAAATCAAATATTGAAAAAGTTTCAACAAATCAAGACATTCTACGGCAAAGAGGACTACCCACTCAACTAGCATTCTGTGCCCATTTGTTACTTGAGTCACATTTTTGACGCCACAACTTCCTTGTTACGTTATGGCTACAAAATTATTCGTAACTGTCATAGTTTCCATATTACCACATTTAGTAACGCAATGACGTAAATGTTCCTTTATATGCGTCTATTTAGGAAAAAATCCTATTCTGGGCATTGTTTCTAATAAGCAACAGCATTGTATACTATCAGTCAAATGATGTATACATCATCACTCAAGGTCATGAATATTTGGTTAAGAGCGGTGAGGCGAATTGAGGGGTAGCACATCAGCGATGTACCGAGAAATTTCATCAGTCAATTTGACATTTTCTCTATTCCTTTTTCGTAATTTTTTCACTTCTCTTTCATTTACATTCGACCGTGCTCCGGGGAAGTGGTTAAGAGCGTTTTTTTTTTAAGATTTAAAAAACTGAATTTGAAAAGTCTGTTAAAGCTTTGAATTTAAAATAAGTAAAATTAATTAATTCAATTAAATTAAGTAAAAAATACTCAGCTTTTTAACAAGAAAAGCTAATTTAAAACATATTTAAATACAGAAACGGAAATGAAATGGAAATGCCAATGACGAGGTATTAATAAAGATTTATCAAAAACATGATTTATTGTATAACAGACGTCATCCAGATTACTCAAATAAAATTAAAAGCAATGATGCGTTTTATGAAATTATGAATGAATTAAAGCTTATTTACAATTTAAAAATGTTTTTTTCTGTAAAAGTGTTCAATAAACGTGCGATGATATAATAACGAATGAGGAATAAAAGAAAATGTATAACAACAATCATTTTGATGTATACATCATTTGACTGACTGTGTAAATACGACAGTCAGTCACAAAGCAAATTCAAAGCAAAACGTCAAAAGCACGTACGTCATTTGACTCATAGTGTAAATCCCACCAGCAATGATATCAAAACAACTGGATGGAACTTCTCTATCTAACACCATACTGTAAAATGGGACTAAATTTATATTGTTGTCTCGCTCTTAGAGAGTCCGTCATGTTTTAATGAACGAAGATTGATTTAAGCATATGATATTTTTAATAGATAGATGGAGGCACAATTTTCATATAAATTAAAATGAAATTAACTGGATTTGAGTTAAAATAAATTTAAATTCGATAAAAATCAAATTGTCCCTAAATAAATCAGTAGCTTACTTGTAATTACGTTATTTCAATGGGATTTTCCGACGTTTTTAAATTTGAATATATTCAGAATTGAAAGCTTTGACAATCAATGAGTAAAAGTGAGATGGGTCATAGAATGAAAGAAAATAATGCTTATATATGTCTCATTCTTAGGGAATCAACGAAATTTGTCTTGGGCCCACATGAAACAAGAAGTTGTACAGTCCATATACAGGGTGTTCCGTTATCACCGAACGATATTGAGAAGACCTTTAAAAAAAACTGAAAAAATAAGACTGAAATACATAAAATTATTGAACACGTGTTTTTATTGCAGTGTAAATTGAAAATAGGAGCTAGAAGTGCTAGTTTTCAAATTCAAATATCTCGAAAACTATGCATCTTTTGAAAAAATGAAGATAACAAATCGATGCAAAATCAATTGAGCTTTCATTTTCTGGAGTAAAAAATTGGGGTTAATTTAAGCTTTTTTCGAGAAAAAAAGTGTTAAACACTTGGGTAAAAATTCACAAAATATTGATTTTGAGGACGTATATCATTTTAAAAGTTAGGAATAGAGAAACAATAAGGGCATCGTTGGAAAGGACATAAGGTTCTCTATATATAAGTTGTTCTGTGGAAAAAGTGCTGAAAAACATCAACGCTCTTTAGCGGCCACACGGTTGATATTGCCCCAACCCCTCCTATTCGGCTTTTTGTTTTTGCTGATGAGCTATATCTATTATATCATTTTGGTCGGTGATATCGGAAATACCCTGTATACATATATAAAGTCATGGATAAGTTTAACACTTGTCTTCTCCACGACCATCTTCTCGACATTTTACTTTTACACTAGACTTCTTTCTTTCTTCTCAATTCGTTGTACATTCACAAATTTTTCAATGTATTTGAATTTTAAATTCTCAAAAAAATTGTTTTTGTGTATATTTGTTAGTATCTTCACCTCGTTAAATAGAAATCAGTTTGATTGAAAAAGTGAAGAAAGTGAGAAAACCGCACTACTTCCTGGCCAACGAACTGCCCAGATGATGGTCGACGGATCAAATGTAAAACCCATCATTTTAACAGTTTGTACGGTGAAAAAATAATCCGTATTCTGGATTAAATTGGGAGTAGCGTAGAAACGGTAAAATTGGGATTAAAAAAGTACATGCAAACGTTGATATTTTTATACACTTATAGTATACATATTATCCTTCTTCCACATAAAAAAAAGAAGAAGAAGAACGTGACAGCTTCACTTTCATCATAAAAATTAGAATCCGCCATATTGCATTTTACCTCACACATACATATAAAAAAATTCGGATTAAACCCAAATAAATTGGGCTTAAGCCAAAATCCGAATTATCGAGTTTATACCACGAAAAATTGGGAGTAAACCAAAATCCGTATCAAAAGCGAAGCAGGCATAAATTCGTACATTGACTATAATCGAAGTATTTGTACTTCACTTTTCATTCCCTTTTACGCGAGTTATATCACCCTGTAAAAACATAACTTTCAACACCTTGCCTGAAAACGTGATTAACCAAATAAGCTTGAATAAATATTCAATAAATAAAAAAACTTTTAAAACGAATACTTTTTATAAATAGAATGCACTGTAAAATTAAAAATTAAAAATTGATTATAAAGCCTCTGTAACTACGATGATATTCGAGTAAGGAGTTGTTCGAGGACGTTTCGGAAGTTTCTCAGTAACTTTCTCCGTTCTTTAAATTCATATTTTTCGAATATTCCATCATATTTAATTATTTTCAAGAAAAGAATCGATTCTAGACAGAAAGCCTTCTATTCACTCATTCCAAATTCACAATTACGTCACGAAAATCACTCTTACCCACAAAGGAATTTGGTCAAGGGTTAGTAAGTGGATAAAAAGTATATAAAAAAAGAGGAAATATATTATAAATTTCATATTCATTTTATGAAATCTAAAATCAATAAAAATTCAGTTTTTCACAGAAATAGAAGTTTAAACATGATTTCACAGAAAGACTTCGATGCTCTTTGACAATCTGTCTTACAACTTCAGCAACAACACCAACAAGAACTTGGAACTCTACGACAACAATTAAGACAACCAAATCAATTGTTTCAACTGTCACCAAATCAAATATTGAAAAAGTTTCAACAAATCAAGACATTCTACGGCAAAGAGGACTACCCACTCAACTAGCATTCTGTGCCCATTTGTTACTTGAGTCACATTTTTGACGCCACAACTTCCTTGTTACGTTATGGCTACAAAATTATTCGTAACTGTCATAGTTTCCATATTACCACATTTAGTAACGCAATGACGTAAATGTTCCTTTATATGCGTCTATTTAGGAAAAAATCCTATTCTGGGCATTGTTTCTAATAAGCAACAGCATTGTATACTATCAGTCAAATGATGTATACATCATCACTCAAGGTCATGAATATTTGGTTAAGAGCGGTGAGGCGAATTGAGGGGTAGCACATCAGCGATGTACCGAGAAATTTCATCAGGTAATTTGACATTTTCTCTATTCCTTTTTCGTAATTTTTTCACTTCTCTTTCATTTACATTCGACCGTGCTCCAGGGAAGTGGTTAAGAGCGTTTTGTTTTTTAAGATTTAAAAAACTGAATTTGAAAAGTCTGTTAAAGCTTTGAATTTAAAATAAGTAAAATTAATTAATTCAATTAAATTAAGTAAAAAATACTCAGCTTTTTAACAAGAAAAGCTAATTTAAAACATATTTAAATACAGAAACGGAAATGAAATGGAAATGCCAATGACGAGTTATTAATAAAGATTCATCAAAAATATGATTTATTGTATAACAGACGTCATCCAGATTAATCAAATAAAATTAAAAGCAATGATGCGTTTTATGAAATTATGAACGAATTAAAGCTTATTTACAATTTAAAAATGGTTTTTTCTGTAAAAGTGTTCAATAAACGTGCGATGATATAATAACGAATGAGGAATAAAAGAAAATGTATAACAACAGTCATTTTGATGTATACATCATTTGACTGACTGTGTAAATACGACAGTCAGTCACAAAGCAAATTCAAAGCAAAACGTCAAAAGCACGTACGTCATTTGACTCATAGTGTAAATCCCACCAGCAATGATATCAAAACAACTGGATGGAACTTCTCTATCTAACACCATACTGTAAAATGGGACTAAATTTATATTGTTGTCTCGCTCTTAGAGAGTCCGTCATGTTTTAATGAACGAAGATTGATTTAAGCATATGATATTTTTAATAGATAGATGGAGGCACAATTTTCATATAAATTAAAATGAAATTAACTGGATTTGAGTTAAATTAAATTTAAATTCGATAAAAATCAAATTGTCCCTAAATAAATCAGTAGCTTACTTGTAATTACGTTATTTCAATGGGATTTTCCGACGTTTTTAAATTTGAATATATTCAGAATTGAAAGCTTTGACAATCAATGAGTAAAAGTGAGATGGGTCATAGAATGAAAGAAAATAATGCTTATATATGTCTCATTCTTAGGGAATCAACGAAATTTGTCTTGGGCCCACATGAAACAAGAAGTTGTACAGTCCATATACAGGGTGTTCCGTTATCACCGATCGATATTGAGAAGACCTTTAAAAAAAACTGAAAAAATAAGACTGAAATACATAAAATTATTGAACACGTGTTTTTATTGCAGTGTAAATTGAAAATAGGAGCTAGAAGTGCTAGTTTTCAAATTCAAATATCTCGAAAACTATGCATCTTTTGAAAAAATGAAGATAACAAATCGATGCAAAATCAATTGAGCTTTCATTTTCTGGAGTAAAAAATTGGGGTTAATTTAAGCTTTTTTCGAGAAAAAAAGTGTTAAACACTTGGGTAAAAATTCACAAAATATTGATTTTGAGGACGTATATCATTTTAAAAGTTAGGAATAGAGAAACAATAAGGGCATCGTTGGAAAGGACATAAGGTTCTCTATATATAAGTTGTTCTGTGGAAAAAGTGCTGAAAAACATCAACGCTCTTTAGCGGCCACACGGTTGATATTGCCCCAACCCCTCCTATTCGGCTTTTTGTTTTTGCTGATGAGCTATATCTATTATATCATTTTGGTCGGTGATATCGGAAATACCCTGTATACATATATAAAGTCATTGATAAGTTTAACACTTGTCTTCTCCACGACCATCTTCTCGACATTTTACTTTTACACTAGACTTCTTTCTTTCTTCTCAATTCGTTGTACATTCACAAATTTTTCAATGTATTTGAATTTTAAATTCTCAAAAAAATTGTTTTTGTGTATATTTGTTAGTATCTTCACCTCGTTAAATAGAAATCAGTTTGATTGAAAAAGTGAAGAAAGTGAGAAAACCGCACTACTTCCTGGCCAACGAACTGCCCAGATGATGGTCGACGGATCAAATGTAAAACCCATCATTTTAACAGTTTGTACGGTGAAAAAATAATCCGAATTCTGGATTAAATTGGGAGTAGCGTAGAAACGGTAAAATTGGGATTAAAAAAGTACATGCAAACGTTGATATTTTTATACACTTATAGTATACATATTATCCTTCTTCCACATAAAAAAAAGAAGAAGAAGAACGTGACAGCTTCACTTTCATCATAAAAATTAGAATCCGCCATATTGCATTTTACCTCACACATACATATAAAAAAATTCGGATTAAACCCAAATAAATTGGGCTTAAGCCAAAATCCGAATTATCGAGTTTATACCACGAAAAATTGGGAGTAAACCAAAATCCGTATCAAAAGCGAAGCAGGCATAAATTCGTACATTGACTATAATCGAAGTATTTGTACTTCACTTTTCATTCCCTTTTACGCGAGTTATATCACCCTGTAAAAACATAACTTTCAACACCTTGCCTGAAAACGTGATTAACCAAATAAGCTTGAATAAATATTCAATAAATAAAAAAACTTTTAAAACGAATACTTTTTATAAATAGAATGTACTGTAAAATTAAAAATTAAAAATTGATTATAAAGCCTCTGTAACTACGATGATATTCGAGTAAGGAGTTGTTCGAGGACGTTTCGGAAGTTTCTCAGTAACTTTCTCCGTTCTTTAAATTCATATTTTTCGAATATTCCATCATATTTAATTATTTTCAAGAAAAGAATCGATTCTAGACAGAAAGCCTTCTATTCACTCATTCCAAATTCACAATTACGTCACGAAAATCACTCTTACCCACAAAGGAATTTGGTCAAGGGTTAGTAAGTGGATAAAAAGTATATAAAAAAAGAGGAAATATATTATAAATTTCATATTCATTTTATGAAATCTAAAATCAATAAAAATTCAGTTTTTCACAGAAATAGAAGTTTAAACATGATTTCACAGAAAGACTTCGATGCTCTTTGACAATCTGTCTTACAACTTCAGCAACAACACCAACAAGAACTTGGAACTCTACGACAACAATTAAGACAACCAAATCAATTGTTTCAACTGTCACCAAATCAAATATTGAAAAAGTTTCAACAAATCAAGACATTCTACGGCAAAGAGGACTACCCACTCAACTAGCATTCTGTGCCCATTTGTTAATTGAGTCACATTTTTGACGCCACAACTTCCTTGTTACGTTATGGCTACAAAATTATTCGTAACTGTCATAGTTTCCATATTACCACATTTAGTAACGCAATGACGTAAATGTTCCTTTATATGCGTCTATTTAGGAAAAAATCCTATTCTGGGCATTGTTTCTAATAAGCAACAGCATTGTATACTATCAGTCAAATGATGTATACATCATCACTCAAGGTCATGAATATTTGGTTAAGAGCGGTGAGGCGAATTGAGGGGTAGCACATCAGCGATGTACCGAGAAATTTCATCAGTCAATTTGACATTTTCTCTATTCCTTTTTCGTAATTTTTTCACTTCTCTTTCATTTACATTCGACCGTGCTCCAGGGAAGTGGTTAAGAGCGTTTTTTTTTTAAGATTTAAAAAACTGAATTTGAAAAGTCTGTTAAAGCTTTGAATTTAAAATAAGTAAAATTAATTAATTCAATTAAATTAAGTAAAAAATACTCAGCTTTTTAACAAGAAAAGCTAATTTAAAACATATTTAAATACAGAAACGGAAATGAAATGGAAATGCCAATGTCGAGTTATTAATAAAGATTCATCAAAAATATGATTTATTGTATAACAGACGTCATCCAGATTAATCAAATAAAATTAAAAGCAATGATGCGTTTTATGAAATTATGAACGAATTAAAGCTTATTTACAATTTAAAAATGGTTTTTTCTGTAAAAGTGGTTAATAAACGTGCGATGATATAATAACGAATGAGGAATAAAAGAAAATGTATAACAACAGTCATTTTGATGTATACATCATTTGACTGGCTGTGTAAATACGATAGTTAGTCACAAAGCAAATTCAAAGCAAAACGTCAAAAGCACGTACGTCATTTGACTCATAGTGTAAATCCCACCAGCAATGATATCAAAACAACTGGATGGAACTTCTCTATCTAACACCATACTGTAAAATGGGACTAAATTTATATTGTTGTCTCGCTCTTAGAGAGTCCGTCATGTTTTAATGAACGAAGATTGATTTAAGCATATGATATTTTTAATAGATAGATGGAGGCACTATTTTCATTTAAATTAAAATGAAATCAACTGGATTTGAGTTAAAATAAATTTAAATTCGATAAAAATCAAATTGTCCCTAAATAAATCAGTAGCTTACTTGTAATTACGTTATTTCAATGGGATTTTCCGACGTTTTTAAATTTGAATATATTCAGAATTGACAGCTTTGACAATCAATGAGTAAAAGTGAGATGGGTCTTAGAGTGAACGAAAATAATGCTTATATATGTCTCATTCTTAGGGAATCAACGAAATTTGTCTTGGGCCCACATGAAACAAGAAGTTGTACAGTCCATATACAGGGTGTTCCGTTATCACCGATCGATATTGAGAAGACCTTTTAAAAAAACTGAAAAAATAAGACTGAAATACATAAAATTATTGAACACGTGTTTTTATTGCAGTGTAAATTGAAAATAGGAGCTAGAAGTGCTAGTTTTCAAATTCAAATATCTCGAAAACTATGCATCTTTTGAAAAAATGAAGATAACAAATCGATGCAAAATCAATTGAGCTTTCATTTTCTGGAGTAAAAAATTGGGTTAATTTAAGCTTTTTTCGAGAAAAAAAGTGTTAAACACTTGGGTAAAAATTCACAAAATATTGATTTTGAGGACGTATATCATTTTAAAAGTTAGGAATAGAGAAACAATAAGGGCATCGTTGGAAAGGACATAAGGTTCTCTATATATAAGTTGTTCTGTGGAAAAAGTGCTGAAAAACATCAACGCTCTTTAGCGGCCACACGGTTGATATTGCCCCAACCCCTCCTATTCGGCTTTTTGTTTTTGCTGATGAGCTATATCTATGGTAGCATTTTGGTCGGTGATATCGGAAATACCCTGTATACATATATAAAGTCATTGATAAGTTTAACACTTGTCTTCTCCACGACCATCTTCTCGACATTTTACTTTTACACTAGAATTCTTTCTTTCTTCTCAATTCGTTGTACATTCACAAATTTTTCAATGTATTTGAATTTTAAATTTTCAAAAATTGTTTTTGTGTATATTTGTTAGTATCTTCACCTCGTTAAATAGAAATCAGTTTGATTAAAAAAGTGAAGAAAGTGAGAAAACCGCACTACTTCCTGGCCAACGAACTGCCCAGATGATGGTCGACGGATCAAATATAAAACCCATCATTTTAACAGTTTGTACGGTGGAAAAATAATCCGAATTCTGGATTAAATTGGGAGTAGCGTAGAAACGGTAAAATTGGGATTAAAAAAGTACATGCAAACGTTGATATTTTTATACACTTATAGTATACATATTATCCTTCTTCCACATAAAAAAAAGAAGAAGAACGTGACAGCTTCACTTTCATCATAAAAATTAGAATCCGCCATATTGCATTTTACCTCACACATACATATAAAAAAATTCGGATTAAACCCAAATAAAGTGGGCTTAAGCCAAAATCCGAATTTTCGAGTTTATACCACGAAAAATTGGGAGTAAACCAAAATCCGTATCAAAAGCGAAGCAGGCATAGATTCGTACATTGACTATAATCGAAGTATTTGTACTTCACTTTCCATTCCCTTTTACGCGAGTTATATCACCCTGTAAAAACATAACTTTCAACACCTTGCCTGAAAACGTGATTAACCAAATAAGCTTGAATAAATATTCAATAAATAAAAAAACTTTTAAAACGAATACTTTTTATAAATAGAATGTACTGTAAAATTCAAAATTAAAAATTGATTATAAAGCCTCTGTAACTACGATGATATTCGAGTAAGGAGTTGTTCGAGGACGTTTCGGAAGTTTCTCAGTAACTTTCTCCGTTCTTTAAATTCATATTTTTCGAATATTCCATCATATTTAATTATTTTCAAGAAAAGAATCGATTCTAGACAGAAAGCCTTCTATTCACTCATTCCAAATTCACAATTACGTCACGAAAATCACTCTTACCCACAAAGGAATTTGGTCAAGGGTTAGTAAGTGGATAAAAAGTATATAAAAAAAGAGGAAATATATTATAAATTTCATATTCATTTTATGAAATCTAAAATCAATAAAAATTCAGTTTTTCACAGAAATAGAAGTTTAAACATGATTTCACAGAAAGACTTCGATGCTCTTTGACAATCTGTCTTACAACTTCAGCAACAACACCAACAAGAACTTGGAACTCTACGACAACAATTAAGACAACCAAATCAATTGTTTCAACTGTCACCAAATCAAATATTGAAAAAGTTTCAACAAATCAAGACATTCTACGGCAAAGAGGACTACCCACTCAACTAGCATTCTGTGCCCATTTGTTACTTGAGTCACATTTTTGACGCCACAACTTCCTTGTTACGTTATGGCTACAAAATTATTCGTAACTGTCATAGTTTCCATATTACCACATTTAGTAACGCAATGACGTAAATGTTCCTTTATATGCGTCTATTTAGGAAAAAATCCTATTCTGGGCATTGTTTCTAATAAGCAACAGCATTGTATACTATCAGTCAAATGATGTATACATCATCACTCAAGGTCATGAATTTTTGGTTAAGAGCGGTGAGGCGAATTGAGGGGTAGCACATCAGCGATGTACCGAGAAATTTCATCAGTCAATTTGACATTTTCTCTATTCCTTTTTCGTAATTTTTTCACTTCTCTTTCATTTACATTCGACCGTGCTCCAGGGAAGTGGTTAAGAGCGTTTTGTTTTTTAAGATTTAAAAAACTGAATTTGAAAAGTCTGTTAAAGCTTTGAATTTAAAATAAGTAAAATTAATTAATTCAATTAAATTAAGTAAAAAATACTCAGCTTTTTAACAAGAAAAGCTAATTTAAAACATATTTAAATACAGAAACGGAAATGAAATGGAAATGCCAATGACGAGTTATTAATAAAGATTCATCAAAAATATGATTTATTGTATAACAGACGTCATCCAGATTACTCAAATAAAATTAAAAGCAATGATGCGTTTTATGAAATTATGAACGAATTAAAGCTTATTTACAATTTAAAAATGGTTTTTTCTGTAAAAGTGTTCAATAAACGTGCGATGATATAATAACGAATGAGGAATAAAAGAAAATGTATAACAACAGTCATTTTGATGTATACATCATTTGACTGGCTGTGGACTGTGTAAATACGATAGTCAGTCACAAAGCAAATTCAAAGCAAAACGTCAAAAGCACGTACGTCATTTGACTCATAGTGTAAATTCCACCAGCAATGATTTCAAAACAACTGGATGGAACTTCTCTATCTAACACCATACTGTAAAATGGGACTAAATTTATATTGTTGTCTCGCTCTTAGAAAGTTCGTCATGTTCTAATGAACGAATATTGATTTAAGCATATGATATTTTTAATAGATAGATGGAGGCACTATTTTCATTTAAATTAAAATAAAATAACTGGATTTGAGTTAAATTAAATTTAAATTCGATAAAAATCAAATTGTCCCTAAATAAATCAGTAGCTTACTTGTAATTACGTTATTTCAATGGGATTTTCCGATGTTTTTAAATTTGAATATATTCAGAATTGAAAGCTTTGACAATCAATCAGTGAAAGTGAGATGGGTCATGGAATGAACGAAAATAATGCTTATATATGTCTCAATCTTAGGGAATTAAAGAAATTTGTCTTGGGCCCACATGAAACAAGAAGTTGTACAGTCCATATACAGGGTGTTTCCGTTATCACCGATCGATATTGAGAAGACCATTAAAAAACTAAAAAAATAAGACTGAAATGCATAAAATTATTGAACACGTGTTTTTATTGCAGTGTAAATTGAAAATAGGAGCTAGAAGTGCTAGTTTTCAAATTCAAATATCTCGAAAACTATGCATCTTTTGAAAAAATGAAGATAACAGATCGATGCAAAATCAATTGAGCTTTCATTTTCTGGAGTAAAAAATTGGGGTTAATTTAAGCTTTTTTCGAGAAAAAAAGTGTTAAACACTTGGGTAAAAATTCACAAAATATTGATTTTGAGGACGTATATCATTTTAAAAGTTAGGAATAGAGAAACAATAAGGGCATCGTTGGAAAGGACATAAGGTTCTCTATATATAAGTTGTTCTGTGGAAAAAGAGCTGAAAAACATCAACGCTCTTTAGCGGCCACACGGTTGATATTGCCCCAACCCCTCCTATTCGGCTTTTTGTTTTTGCTGATGAGCTATATTTATGGTAGCATTTTGGTCGGTGATATCGGAAATACCCTGTATACATATATAAAGTCATTGATAAGTTTAACACTTGTCTTCTCCACCACCATCTTCTCGACATTTTACTTTTACACTAGACTTCTTTCTTTCTTCTCAATTCGTTGTACATTCACAAATTTTTCAATGTATTTGAATTTTAAATTCTCAAAAAAATTGTTTTTGTGTATATTTGTTAGTATCGTCACCTCGTTAAATAGAAATCAGTTTGATTAAAAAAGTGAAGAAAGTGAGAAAACCGCACTACTCCCTGGCCAACGAACTGCCCAGATGATGGTCGACGGATCAAATGTAAAACCCATCATTTTAACAGTTTGTACGGTGGAAAAATAATCCGAATTCTGGATTAAATTGGGAGTAGCGTAGAAACGGTAAAATTGGGATTAAAAAAGTACATACAAACGTTGATATTTTTATACACTTATAATATACATATTATCCTTCTTCCACATAAAAAAAAGAAGAAGAACGTGACAGCTTCACTTTCATCATAAAAATTAGAATCCGCCATATTGCATTTTACCTCATACATACATATAAAAACATTCGGATTAAACCCAAATAAATTGGGCTCAAGCCAAAATCCGAATTATCGAGTTTATACCACGAAAAATTGGGAGTAAACCAAAATCCGTATCAAAAGCGAAGCAGGCATAAATTCGTACATTGACTATAATCGAAGTATTTGTACTTCACTTTTCATTCCCTTTTACGCGAGTTATATCACCCTGTAAAAACATAACTTTCAACACCTTGCCTGAAAACGTGATTAACCAAATAAGCTTGAATAAATATTCAATAAATAAATAAACTTTTAAAACGAATACTTATTATAAATAGAATGCACTGTAAAATTCAAAATTAAAAATTGATTATAAAGCCTCTGTAACTACGATGATATTCGAGTAAGGAGTTGTTCGAGGACGTTTCGGAAGTTTCTCAGTAACTTTCTCCGTTCTTTAAATTCATATTTTTCGAATATTCCATCATATTTAATTATTTTCAAGAAAAGAATCGATTCTAGACAGAAAGCCTTCTATTCACTCATTCCAAATTCACAATTACGTCACGAAAATCACTCTTACCCACAAAGGAATTTGGTCAAGGGTTAGTAACTGGATAAAAAGTATATAAAAAAAGAGGAAATATATTATAAATTTCATATTCATTTTATGACATCTAAAATCAATAAAAATTCAGTTTTTCACAGAAATAGAAGTTTAAACATGATTTCACAGAAAGACTTCGATGCTCTTTGACAATCTGTCTTACAACTTCAGCAACAACACCAACAAGAACTTGGAACTCTACGACAACAATTAAGACAACCAAATCAATTGTTTCAACTGTCACCAAATCAAATATTGAAAAAGTTTCAACAAATCAAGACATTCTACGGCAAAGAGGACTACCCACTCAACTAGCATTCTGTGCCCATTTGTTACTTGAGTCACATTTTTGACGCCACAACTTCCTTGTTACGTTATGGCTACAAAATTATTCGTAACTGTCATAGTTTCCATATTACCACATTTAGTAACGCAATGACGTAAATGTTCCTTTATATGCGTCTATTTAGAAAAAAATCCTATTCTGGGCATTGTTTCTAATAAGCAACAGCATTGTATACTATCAGTCAAATGATGTATACATCATCACTCAAGGTCATGAATATTTGGTTAAGAGCGGTGAGGCGAATTGAGGGGTAGCACATCAGCGATGTACCGAGAAATTTCATCAGTCAATTTGACATTTTCTCTATTCCTTTTTCGTATTTTTTTCACTTCTCTTTCATTTACATTCGACCGTGCTCCAGGGAAGTGGTTAAGATCGTTTTTTTAAGATTTAAAAAACTGAATTTGAAAAGTCTGTTAAAGCTTTGAATTTAAAATAAGTAAAATTAATTAATTCAATTAAATTAAGTAAAAAATACTCAGCTTTTTAACAAGAAAAACTAATTTAAAACATATTTAAATACAGAAACGGAAATGAAATGGAAATGCCAATGACGAGTTATTAATAAAGATTCATCAAAAACATGATTTATTGTATAACAGACGTCATCCAGATTACTCAAACAAAATTAAAAGCAGTGATGCGTTTTATGAAATTATGAATGAATTAAAGCTTATTTACAATTTAAAAATGGTTTTTTCTGTAAAAGTGTCCAATAAACGTGCGATGATATAATAACGAATGAGGAATAAAAGAAAATGTATAACAACAGTCATTTTGATGTATACATCATTTGACTGGCTGTGTAAATACGACAGTCAGTCACAAAGCAAATTCAAAGCAAAACGTCAAAAGCACGTACGTCATTTGACTCATAGTGTAAATCCCACCAGCAATGATATCAAAACAACTGGATGGAACTTCTCTATCTAACACCATACTGTAAAATGGGACTAAATTTATATTGTTGTCTCGCTCTTAGAGAGTTCGTCATGTTTTAATGAACGAATATTGATTTCATTTGATATTTTTAATAGATAGATGGAGGCACAATTTTCATATAAATTAAAATGAAATCAACTGGATTTGAGTTAAAATAAATTTAAATTCGATAAAAATCAAATTGTCCCTAAATAAATCAGTAGCTTACTTGTAATTACGTTATTTCAATGGGATTTTCCGACGTTTTTAAATTTGAATATATTCAGAATTGACAGCTTTGACAATCAATGAGTAAAAGTGAGATGGGTCATAGAGTGAACGAAAATAATGCTTATATATGTCTCATTCTTAGGGAATCAACGAAATTTTTCTTGGGCCCACATGAAACAAGAAGTTGTACAGTCCATATACAGGGTGTTCCGTTATCACCGATCGATATTGAGAAGACCTTTTAAAAAAACTGAAAAAATAAGACTGAAATACATAAAATTATTGAACACGTGTTTTTATTGCAGTGTAAATTGAAAATAGGAGCTAGAAGTGCTAGTTTTCAAATTCAAATATCTCGAAAACTATGCATCTTTTGAAAAAATGAAGATAACAAATCGATGCAAAATCAATTGAGCTTTCATTTTCTAGAGTAAAAAATTGGGTTAATTTAAGCTTTTTTCGAGAAAAAAAGTGTTAAACACTTGGGTAAAAATTCACAAAATATTGATTTTGAGGACGTATATCATTTTAAAAGTTAGGAATAGAGAAACAATAAGGGCGTCGTTGGAAAGGACATAAGGTTCTCTATATATAAGTTGTTCTGTGGAAAAAGTGCTGAAAAACATCAACGCTCTTTAGCGGCCACACGGTTGATATTGCCCCAACCCCTCCTATTCGGCTTTTTGTTTTTGCTGATGAGCTATATCTATGGTAGCATTTTGGTCGGTGATATCGGAAATACCCTGTATACATATATAAAGTCATTGATAAGTTTAACACTTGTCTTCTCCACGACCATCTTCTCGACATTTTACTTTTACACTAGACTTCTTTCTTTCTTCTCAATTCGTTGTACATTTACAAATTTTTCAATGTATTTGAATTTTAAATTCTCAAAAATTGTTTTTGTGTATATTTGTTAGTATCTTCACCTCGTTAAATAGAAATCAGTTTGATTAAAAAAGTGAAGAAAGTGAGAAAACCGCACTACTCCCTGGCCAACGAACTGCCCAGATGATGGTCGACGGATCAAATGTAAAACCCATCATTTTAACAGTTTGTACGGTGGAAAAATAATCCGAATTCTGGATTAAATTGGGAGTAGCGTAGAAACGGTAAAATTGGGATTAAAAAAGTACATACAAACGTTGATATTTTTATACACTTATAATATACATATTATCCTTCTTCCACATAAAAAAAAGAAGAAGAACGTGACAGCTTCACTTTCTTCATAAAAATTAGAATCCGCCATATTGCATTTTACCTCATACATACATATAAAAACATTCGGATTAAACCCAAATAAATTGGGCTCAAGCCAAAATCCGAATTATCGAGTTTATACCACGAAAAATTGGGAGTAAACCAAAATCCGTATCAAAAGCGAAGCAGGCATAAATTCGTACATTGACTATAATCGAAGTATTTGTACTTCACTTTTCATTCCCTTTTACGCGAGTTATATCACCCTGTAAAAACATAACTTTCAACACCTTGCCTGAAAACGTGATTAACCAAATAAGCTTGAATAAATATTCAATAAATAAATAAACTTTTAAAACGAATACTTATTATAAATAGAATGCACTGTAAAATTCAAAATTAAAAATTGATTATAAAGCCTCTGTAACTACGATGATATTCGAGTAAGGAGTTGTTCGAGGACGTTTCGGAAGTTTCTCAGTAACTTTCTCCGTTCTTTAAATTCATATTTTTCGAATATTCCATCATATTTAATTATTTTCAAGAAAAGAATCGATTCTAGACAGAAAGCCTTCTATTCACTCATTCCAAATTCACAATTACGTCACGAAAATCACTCTTACCCACAAAGGAATTTGGTCAAGGGTTAGTAACTGGATAAAAAGTATATAAAAAAAGAGGAAATATATTATAAATTTCATATTCATTTTATGACATCTAAAATCAATAAAAATTCAGTTTTTCACAGAAATAGAAGTTTAAACATGATTTCACAGAAAGACTTCGATGCTCTTTGACAATCTGTCTTACAACTTCAGCAACAACACCAACAAGAACTTGGAACTCTACGACAACAATTAAGACAACCAAATCAATTGTTTCAACTGTCACCAAATCAAATATTGAAAAAGTTTCAACAAATCAAGACATTCTACGGCAAAGACGACTACCCACTCAACTAGCATTCTGTGCCCATTTGTTAATTGAGTCACATTTTTGACGCCACAACTTCCTTGTTACGTTATGGCTACAAAATTATTCGTAACTGTCATAGTTTCCATATTACCACATTTAGTAACGCAATGACGTAAATGTTCCTTTATATGCGTCTATTTAGGAAAAAATCCTATTCTGGGCATTGTTTCTAATAAGCAACAGCATTGTATACTATCAGTCAAATGATGTATACATCATCACTCAAGGTCATGAATATTTGGTTAAGAGCGGTGAGGCGAATTGAGGGGTAGCACATCAGCGATGTACCGAGAAATTTCATCAGTCAATTTGACATTTTCTCTATTCCTTTTTCGTATTTTTTTCACTTCTCTTTCATTTACATTCGACCGTGCTCCAGGGAAGTGGTTAAGATCGTTTTTTTAAGATTTAAAAAACTGAATTTGAAAAGTCTGTTAAAGCTTTGAATTTAAAATAAGTAAAATTAATTAATTCAATTAAATTAAGTAAAAAATACTCAGCTTTTTAACAAGAAAAACTAATTTAAAACATATTTAAATACAGAAACGGAAATGAAATGGAAATGCCAATGACGAGTTATTAATAAAGATTCATCAAAAACATGATTTATTGTATAACAGACGTCATCCAGATTACTCAAACAAAATTAAAAGCAGTGATGCGTTTTATGAAATTATGAATGAATTAAAGCTTATTTACAATTTAAAAATGGTTTTTTCTGTAAAAGTGTCCAATAAACGTGCGATGATATAATAACGAATGAGGAATAAAAGAAAATGTATAACAACAGTCATTTTGATGTATACATCATTTGACTGGCTGTGTAAATACGACAGTCAGTCACAAAGCAAATTCAAAGCAAAACGTCAAAAGCACGTACGTCATTTGACTCATAGTGTAAATCCCACCAGCAATGATATCAAAACAACTGGATGGAACTTCTCTATCTAACACCATACTGTAAAATGGGACTAAATTTATATTGTTGTCTCGCTCTTAGAGAGTTCGTCATGTTTTAATGAACGAAGATTGATTTAAACATTTGATATTTTTAATAGATAGATGGAGGCACAATTTTCATATAAATTAAAATGAAATCAACTGGATTTGAGTTAAAATAAATTTAAATTCGATAAAAATCAAATTGTCCCTAAATAAATCAGTAGCTTACTTGTAATTACGTTATTTCAATGGGATTTTCCGATGTTCTTAAATTTGAATATATTCAGAATTGACAGCTTTGACAATCAATGAGTAAAAGTGAGATGGGTCATAGAGTGAACGAAAATAATGCTTATATATGTCTCATTCTTAGGGAATCAACGAAATTTGTCTTGGGCCCACATGAAACAAGAAGTTGTACAGTCCATATACAGGGTGTTCCGTTATCACCGATCGATATTGAGAAGACCTTTTAAAAAAACTGAAAAAATAAGACTGAAATACATAAAATTATTGAACACGTGTTTTTATTGCAGTGTAAATTGAAAATAGGAGCTAGAAGTGCTAGTTTTCAAATTCAAATATCTCGAAAACTATGCATCTTTTGAAAAAATGAAGATAACAAATCGATGCAAAATCAATTGAGCTTTCATTTTCTAGAGTAAAAAATTGGGTTAATTTAAGCTTTTTTCGAGAAAAAAAGTGTTAAACACTTGGGTAAAAATTCACAAAATATTGATTTTGAGGACGTATATCATTTGAAAAGTTAGGAATAGAGAAACAATAAGGGCGTCGTTGGAAAGGACATAAGGTTCTCTATATATAAGTTGTTCTGTGGAAAAAGTGCTGAAAAACATCAACGCTCTTTAGCGGCCACACGGTTGATATTGCCCCAACCCCTCCTATTCGGCTTTTTGTTTTTGCTGATGAGCTATATCTATGGTAGCATTTTGGTCGGTGATATCGGAAATACCCTGTATACATATATAAAGTCATTGATAAGTTTAACACTTGTCTTCTCCACGACCATCTTCTCGACATTTTACTTTTACACTAGACTTCTTTCTTTCTTCTCAATTCGTTGTACATTCACAAATTTTTCAATGTATTTGAATTTTAAATTCTCAAAAATTGTTTTTGTGTATATTTGTTAGTATCTTCACCTCGTTAAATAGAAATCAGTTTGATTAAAAAAGTGAAGAAAGTGAGAAAACCGCACTACTCCCTGGCCAACGAACTGCCCAGATGATGGTCGACGGATCAAATGTAAAACCCATCATTTTAACAGTTTGTACGGTGGAAAAATAATCCGAATTCTGGATTAAATTGCGAGTAGCGTAGAAACGGTAAAATTGGGATTAAAAAAGTACATGCAAACGTTGATATTTTTATACACTTATAATATACATATTATCCTTCTTCCACATAAAAAAAAGAAGAAGAACGTGACAGCTTCACTTTCATCATAAAAATTAGAATCCGCCATATTGCATTTTACCTCATACATACATATAAAAACATTCGGATTAAACCCAAATAAATTGGGCTCAAGCCAAAATCCGAATTATCGAGTTTATACCACGAAAAATTGGGAGTAAACCAAAATCCGTATCAAAAGCGAAGCAGGCATAAATTCGTACATTGACTATAATCGAAGTATTTGTACTTCACTTTTCATTCCCTTTTACGCGAGTTATATCACCCTGTAAAAACATAACTTTCAACACCTTGCCTGAAAACGTGATTAACCAAATAAGCTTGAATAAATATTCAATAAATAAATAAACTTTTAAAACGAATACTTATTATAAATAGAATGCACTGTAAAATTCAAAATTAAAAATTGATTATAAAGCCTCTGTAACTACGATGATATTCGAGTAAGGAGTTGTTCGAGGACGTTTCGGAAGTTTCTCAGTAACTTTCTCCGTTCTTTAAATTCATATTTTTCGAATATTCCATCATATTTAATTATTTTCAAGAAAAGAATCGATTCTAGACAGAAAGCCTTCTATTCACTCATTCCAAATTCACAATTACGTCACGAAAATCACTCTTACCCACAAAGGAATTTGGTCAAGGGTTAGTAACTGGATAAAAAGTATATAAAAAAAGAGGAAATATATTATAAATTTCATATTCATTTTATGAAATCTAAAATCAATAAAAATTCAGTTTTTCACAGAAATAGAAGTTTAAACATGATTTCACAGAAAGACTTCGATGCTCTTTGACAATCTGTCTTACAACTTCAGCAACAACACCAACAAGAACTTGGAACTCTACGACAACAATTAAGACAACCAAATCAATTGTTTCAACTGTCACCAAATCAAATATTGAAAAAGTTTCAACAAATCAAGACATTCTACGGCAAAGACGACTACCCACTCAACTAGCATTCTGTGCCCATTTGTTAATTGAGTCACATTTTTGACGCCACAACTTCCTTGTTACGTTATGGCTACAAAATTATTCGTAACTGTCATAGTTTCCATATTACCACATTTAGTAACGCAATGACGTAAATGTTCCTTTATATGCGTCTATTTAGAAAAAAATCCTATTCTGGGCATTGTTTCTAATAAGCAACAGCATTGTATACTATCAGTCAAATGATGTATACATCATCACTCAAGGTCATGAATATTTGGTTAAGAGCGGTGAGGCGAATTGAGGGGTAGCACATCAGCGATGTACCGAGAAATTTCATCAGTCAATTTGACATTTTCTCTATTCCTTTTTCGTAATTTTTTCACTTCTCTTTCATTTACATTCGACCGTGCTCCAGGGAAGTGGTTAAGATCGTTTTTTCAAGATTTAAAAAACTGAATTTGAAAAGTCTGTTAAAGCTTTGAATTTAAAATAAGTAAAATTAATTAATTCGATTAAATTAAGTAAAAAATACTCAGCTTTTTAACAAGAAAAACTAATTTAAAACATATTTAAATACAGAAACGGAAATGAAATGGAAATGCCAATGACGAGTTATTAATAAAGATTCATCAAAAACATGATTTATTGTATAACAGACGTCATCCAGATTACTCAAACAAAATTAAAAGCAGTGATGCGTTTTATGAAATTATGAATGAATTAAAGCTTATTTACAATTTAAAAATGGTTTTTTCTGTAAAAGTGTCCAATAAACGTGCGATGATATAATAACGAATGAGGAATAAAAGAAAATGTATAACAACAGTCATTTTGATGTATACATCATTTGACTGACTGTGTAAATACGACAGTCAGTCACAAAGCAAATTCAAAGCAAAACGTCAAAAGCACGTACGTCATTTGACTCATAGTGTAAATCCCACCAGCAATGATATCAAAACAACTGGATGGAACTTCTCTATCTAACACCATACTGTAAAATGGGACTAAATTTATATTGTTGTCTCGCTCTTAGAGAGTTCGTCATGTTTTAATGAACGAATATTGATTTCATTTGATATTTTTAATAGATAGATGGAGGCACAATTTTCATATAAATTAAAATGAAATCAACTGGATTTGAGTTAAAATAAATTTAAATTCGATAAAAATCAAATTGTCCCTAAATAAATCAGTAGCTTACTTGTAATTACGTTATTTCAATGGGATTTTCCGATGTTTTTAAATTTGAATATATTCAGAATTGACAGCTTTGACAATCAATGAGTAAAAGTGAGATGGGTCATAGAGTGAACGAAAATAATGCTTATATATGTCTCATTCTTAGGGAATCAACGAAATTTGTCTTGGGCCCACATGAAACAAGAAGTTGTACAGTCCATATACAAGGTGTTTCCGTTATCACCGATCGATATTGAGAAGACCTTTTAAAAAAACTGAAAAAATAAGACTGAAATACATAAAATAATAATTTTAATAAACACGTGTTTTTATTGCAGTGTAAATTGAAAATAGGAGCTAGAAGTGCTAGTTTTTAAATTCAAATATCTCAAAAACTATGCATTTTTTGAAAAAATGAAGATAACAAATCGATGCAAAATCAATTGAGCTTTCATTTTCTGGAGTAAAAAATTGGGGTTAATTTAAGCCTTTTTCGAGAAAAAAAAGTGTTAAACACTTGGGTAAAAATTCACAAAATATTGATTTTGAGGACGTATATCATTTTAAAAGTTAGGAATAGAGAAACAATAAGGGCATCGTTGGAAAGGACATAAGGTTCTCTATATATAAGTTGTTCTGTGGAAAAAGTGCTAAAAAACATCAACGCTCTTTAGCGGCCACACGGTTGATATTGCCCCACCCCCTCCTAACCAACCTTTTGTTTTTGCTGATGAGCTATATGTATCTATTATATCATTTTGGTCGGTGATATCGGAAATACCCTGTATACATATATAAAGTCATTGATAAGTTTAACACTTGTCTTCTCCACGACCATCTTCTCGACATTTTACTTTTACACTAGACTTCTTTCTTTCTTCTTAATTCGTTGTACATTTACAAATTTTTCAATGTATTTGAATTTTAAATTCTCAAAAAAATTGTTTTTTTGTATATTTGTTAGTATCTTCACCTCGTTAAATAGAAATCAGTTTGATTGAAAAAGTGAAGAAATTGAGAAAACCGCACTACTTCCTGGCCAACGAACTGCCCAAATGATGGTCGACGAATCAAATGTAAAACCCATCATTTTAACAGTTTGTACGGTGGAAAAATAATCCGAATTCTGGATTAAATTGCAAGTAGCGTAGAAACGGTAAAATTGGGACTAAAAAAGTACATGCAAACGTTGATATTTTTATACACTTATAGTATACATATTGTTACAAAATTGGCCTTGGTGGGCGAAACGTAGAAAAAGATGGATTTAAAAAAAAAGTTAAAAGAAGAGAAGTAAGGCGTCCGAGAGGGATTTTTTTTTTTTTTTTTTTTTTTTAGAAGAGAAAGAAAAGTAGAAAAAATAGGGGCCAAAGTCTGAGAAATGGGAAATAATGAAATAAAAGGCAGTTTTACAATTTTATATAAAAAAATTCTAGTATTTATTATAAAAAAAACAGAATTTACAAATTTCGGGTCTATTACTAAGAATGAAAATAAATCTAATTACAATGTGATAAAAACAACTGAAATTTAATTAGTTAAATAAAATAATAAAAAAAATCTAATACAAATGTTTTATTTATTATTTTTTTTTTTTTTTAGCCTATTACACTAATTGAGAGTTGAACAAGGGAAGCGATCTACTACAAATGGGTCTATGGTCGATGTAAACTGGGTAAAGGAAAAACTAATTTCAACAGAAGGAAAAAATCAATTTTAAATCGAACGGAGTGTTAAAAGAAAGAGAAAAAACAAACTAATTCGCAATTTTAGGGCTAAAACTGGTAAATTGACGGTCCAAAAAAGAAAAAAAAGAAAAGTCGAATAAACAAAACAATGAAGTTTAATATTTGGCTGTTCGCGACTATCTGTTTACACGATGTTGTTTAGGCTGCTCTTGCCTATTTTGCAACACCGATAGATTTTGATTAAATTGAATTATTAATTCAGACGCTGTGGCAACACTAACTGTTTTGACAGTAGTCTATTAATTAGTGGGTATTAAATGTAAACAAACGAAATGGAGATTTCGTTTGTTTCTTTTTTGTTTTTAAGTTTTTATGAATTTAATCGTCCGCGAAGTAAGTTTTTGTGCAAAATCGCGCCGCGGGTTAATTAGAATAAATAAAAAAAAATATATGTGAAAAAAATTAGTAATAAAAAAGAAAGTGGAAAGTGAAAAAGTGAAGTGATGTAGAAGTTATGGGAAAAAAAAATGTGAGTGAAGAAAAGGTTGTGTGCCAACAAAAATGTGTTGAAAAGAAAATGTGTAAAAAGTGAAAGTGGTAAAAATAAAAAAAAAGAAACGAAAGGATAGGTAAGTAAACGGAGTGAAAATTAATGATAAAATTGGTGTAAGAAGTAAAAAAAAAAGAAAAAAAAAATAGGAAAAACAATGAAGTGGTATGAAAAAAAAATGTACGTACGTACCTGTGCTGTGAAAAAAAACTTACGGTGCAAATTGGCAAGTAAAAGCAAAAGAAAATTGTAAAAAAAAGGAAAAAAACTATAAAAAAAAACTGTGCAAAAGAAAATTGAATTGTTAAAACATAAAATTTAAACTGTGGAAAAAAAAGAATTTGTGCAAAACTTTAAATCACTTTTGAAACACTCGTGAAAAAACTAAACTGAACTGAACTTTTTTCTTTTTGTGGGTGTCTGTTTTTATAGGTTTTTGCATAGGTTCGCGAACTTTCGCTGGAAAGTTATTGTTACTTTCCAACATGAGAAAGTTATTTTCTGTCTCATATAAAGTGTCAACTTCTCTTGGCGAAAGTTCGCGATTTTCGAAAAAATTTTGTGTGAGTTGTGCGTATTTGTGGTGTGTTGTATTGTTGTTGTGCAAAACAATTTGGATGTATTCTTTGTTGTTTTTGTTTTAAGTGTTTTTTTTCTTGTGTTGTCCTTTTTCCTTTTATTTGATTTATTTTTAATTTTATTTATTTTCAGGATTTTCAGGATTCGGCTGTATTTTAATAGGGACTTCTGGTTTGGGCACTATTTCATTGAAATTTAGTGTTCAATTGGAAGTTTCTTTTATTTACAGCCAACAACAATATTTATTTACAATTTAAGTTTATATAGCTTAAGTAAATTTTATTACTTACATTTTTAACTAATTTTCTTGTCTTTTCAGGAAAAGTATGGGGCAACAGGATGGTTGAATGGTCCTGCTTTAGAGGTAATTTCATTTTTAAAAAAAATAATTTTATTCAAATTTATTATTGAAGTTCTTTTTTACTTTTCAGGTTTGTAACAATATTATCCTTCTTCCACATAAAAAAAGGAAGAAGAACGTGACAGCTTCACTTTCATCATAAAAATTAGAATCCGCCATATTGCGTTTTACCTCACACATACATATAAAACAATTCGGATTAAACCCAAATAAATTGGGCTGAAGCCAAAATCCGAATTAACGAGTTTATACCACGAAAAATTGGGAGTAAACCAAAATCCGTATCAAAAGCGAAGCAGGCATAAATTCGTACATTGACTATACGAAGTATTTGTACTTCATTTTTTATTCCCTTTTACGCGAGTTATATCACCCTGTAAAAACATAACTTTCAACACCTTGCCTGAAAACGTGATTAACCAAATAAGCTTGAATAAATATTCAATAAATAAAAAAAACTTTTAAAACGAATACTTTTTATAAATAGAATGCACTGTAAAATTCAAAATTAAAAATTGATTATAAAGCCTCTGTAACTACGATGATATTCGAGTAAGGAGTTGTTCGAGGACGTTCCGGAAGTTTCTCAGTAACTTTCTCCGTTCTTTAAATTCATATTTTTCGAATATTCCATCATATTTAATTATTTTCAAGAAAAGAATCGATTCTAGACAGAAAGCCTTCTATTCACTCATTCCAAATTCACAATTACGTCACGAAAATCACTCTTACCCACAAAAGGACTTTAGTCAAGGGTTAGTAAGTGTATAAAAAAGAGGAAATATATTATAAATTTCATATTCATTTTATGAAATCTAAAATCAATAAAAATTCAGTTTTTGACTGAAATAGAAGTTTAAACATGATTTCACAGAAAGACTTCGATGCTCTTTGACAATCTGTCTTACAACTTCAGCAACAACACCAACAAGAACTTGGAACTCTACGACAACAATTAAGACAACCAAATCAATTGTTTCAACTGTCACCAAATCAAATATTGAAAAAGTTTCAACAAATCAAGACATTCTACGGCAAAGAGGACTACCCACTCAACTAGCATTCTGTGCCCATTTGTTACTTGAGTCACATTTTTGACGCCACAACTTCCTTGTTACGTTATGGCTACAAAATTATTCGTAACTGTCATAGTTTCCATATTACCACATTTAGTAACGCAATGACGTAAGTGTTCCTTTATATGCGTCTATTTAGGAAAAAATCCTATTCTGGGCATTGTTTCTAATAAGCAACAGCATTGTATACTATCAGTCAAATGATGTATACATCACTCAAGGTCATGAATATTTGGTTAAGAGCGGTGAGGCGAATTGAGGGGTAGCACATCAGCGATGTACCGAGAAATTTCATCAGTCAATTTGACATTTTCTCTATTCCTTTTTCGTAATTTTTTCACTTCTCTTTCATTTACATTCGACCGTGCTCCAGGGAAGTGGTTAAGAGCGTTTTTTTTTTAAGATTTAAAAAACTGAATTTGAAAAGTCTGTTAAAGCTTTGAATTTAAAATAAGTAAAATTAATTAATTCAATTAAATTAAGTAAAAAATACTCAGCTTTTTAACAAGAAAAGCTAATTTAAAACATATTTAAATACAGAAACGGAAATGAAATGGAAATGCCAATGACGAGGTATTAATAAAGATTCATCAAAAACATGATTTATTGTATAACAGACGTCATCCAGATTACTCAAATAAAATTAAAAGCAATGATGCGTTTTATGAAATGATGAATGAATTAAAGCTTATTTACAATTTAAAAATGGTTTTTTCTGTAAAAGTGTCCAATAAACGTGCGATGATATAATAACGAATGAGGAATAAAAGAAAATGTATAACAACAGTCATTTTGATGTATACATCATTTGACTGGCTGTGGACTGTGTAAATACGACAGTCAGTCACAAAGCAAATTCAAAGCAAAACGTCAAAAGGACGTACGTCATTTGACTCATAGTGTAAATCCCACCAGCAATGATATCAAAACAACTGGATGGAACTTCTCTATCTAACACCATACTGTAAAATGGGACTAAATTTATATTGTTGTCTCGCTCTTAGAGAGTTCGTCATGTTTTAATGAACGAATATTGATTTCATTTGATATTTTTAATAGATAGATGGAGGCACTATTTTCATTTAAATTAAAATAAAATTAACTGGATTCGAGTTAAATTAAATTTAAATTCGATAAAAATAAAATTTCCCTAAATAAATCAGTAGCTTACTTGTAATTACGTTATTTCAATGGGATTTTCCGACGTTTTTAAATTTGAATATATTCAGAATTGAAAGCTTTGACAATCAATGAGTGAAAGCGAGATGGGTCATAGAATGAACGAAAATAATGCTTATATATGTCTTATTCTTAGGGAATCAACGAAATTTGTCTTGGGCCCACATGAAACAAGAAGTTGTACAGTCCATATACAGGGTGTTTCCGTTATCACCGATCGATATTGAGAAGACCTTTTAAAAAAACTGAAAAAATAAGACTGAAATACATAAAATTATTGAACACGTGTTTTTATTGCAGTGTAAATTGAAAATAGGAGCTAGAAGTGCTAGTTTTCAAATTCAAATATCTCGAAAACTACGCATTTTTTGAAAAAATGAAGATAACAAATCGATGCAAAATCAATTGAGCTTTCATTTTCTAGAGTAAAAAATTGGGGTTAATTTAAGCCTTTTTCGAGAAAAAAAGTGTTAAACACTTGGGTAAAAATTCACAAAATATTGATTTTGAGGACGTATATCATTTTAAAAGTTAGGAATAGAGAAACAATAAGGGCATCGTTGGAAAGGACATAAGGTTCTCTATATATAAGTTGTTCTGTGGAAAAAGTGCTAAAAAACATCAACGCTCTTTAGCGGCCACACGGTTGATATTGCCCCACCCCCTCCTAACCAACCTTTTGTTTTTGCTGATGAGCTATATCTATTATATCATTTTGGTCGGTGATATCGGAAATACCCTGTATACATATATAAAGTCATTGATAAGTTTAACACTTGTTTTCTCCACGACCATCTTCTCGACATTTTACTTTTACACTAGACTTCTTTCTTTCTTCTCAATTCGTTGTACATTCACAAATTTTTCAATGTATTTGAATTTTAAATTCTCGAAAAAATTGATTTTGTGTATATTTGTTAGTATCTTCACCTCGTTAAATAGAAATCAGTTTGATTGAAAAAGTGAAGAAATTGAGAAAACCGCACTACTTCCTGGCCAACGAACTGCCCAAATTATGGTCGACGAATCAAATGTAAAACCCATCATTTTAACAGTTTGTGCGGTGAAAAAATAATCGGAATTCTGGATTAAATTGCAAGTAGCGTAGAAACGGTAAAATTGGGACTAAAAAAGTACATGCAAACGTTGATATTTTTATACACTTATAGTATACATATTATCCTTCTTCCACATAAAAAAAGGAAGAAGAACGTGACAGCTTCACTTTCATCATAAAAATTAGAATCCGCCATATTGCGTTTTACCTCACACATACATATAAAAAAATTCGGATTAAACCCAAATAAATTGGGCTGAAGCCAAAATCCGAATTAACGAGTTTATACCACGAAAAATTGGGAGTAAACCAAAATCCGTATCAAAAGCGAAGCAGGCATAAATTCGTACATTGACTATACGAAGTATTTGTACTTCACTTTTCATTCCCTTTTACGCGAGTTATATCACCCTGTAAAAACATAACTTTCAACACCTTGCCTGAAAACGTGATTAACCAAATAAGCTTGAATAAATATTCAATAAATAAAAAAAACTTTTAAAACGAATACTTTTTATAAATAGAATGCACTGTAAAATTCAAAATTAAAAATTGATTATAAAGCCTCTGTAACTACGATGATATTCGAGTAAGGAGTTGTTCGAGGACGTTCCGGAAGTTTCTCAGTAACTTTCTCCGTTCTTTAAATTCATATTTTTCGAATATTCCATCATATTTAATTATTTTCAAGAAAAGAATCGATTCTAGACAGAAAGCCTTCTATTCACTCATTCCAAATTCACAACTACGTCACGAAAATCACTCTTACCCACAAAAGGACTTTAGTCAAGGGTTAGTAAGTGTATAAAAAAGAGGAAATATATTATAAATTTCATATTCATTTTATGAAATCTAAAATCAATAAAAATTCAGTTTTTGACTGAAATAGAAGTTTAAACATGATTTCACAGAAAGACTTCGATGCTCTTTGACAATCTGTCTTACAACTTCAGCAACAACACCAACAAAAACTTGGAACTCTACGACAACAATTAAGACAACCAAATCAATTGTTTCAACTGTCACCAAATCAAATATTGAAAAAGTTTCAACAAATCAAGACATTCTACGGCAAAGAGGACTACCCACTCAACTAGCATTCTGTGCCCATTTGTTACTTGAGTCACATTTTTGACGCCACAACTTCCTTGTTACGTTATGGCTACAAAATTATTCGTAACTGTCATAGTTTCCATATTACCACATTTAGTAACGCAATGACGTAAATGTTCCTTTATATGCGTCTATTTAGGAAAAAATCCTATTCTGGGCATTGTTTCTAATAAGCAACAGCATTGTATACTATCAGTCAAATGATGTATACATCACTCAAGGTCATGAATATTTGGTTAAGAGCGGTGAGGCGAATTGAGGGGTAGCACATCAGCGATGTACCGAGAAATTTCATCAGTCAATTTGACATTTTCTCTATTCCTTTTTCGTAATTTTTTCACTTCTCTTTCATTTACATTCGGCCGTGCTCCAGGGAAGTGGTTAAGAGCGTTTTTTTTTTAAGATTTAAAAAACTGAATTTGAAAAGTCTGTTAAAGCTTTGAATTTAAAATAAGTAAAATTAATTAATTCAATTAAATTAAGTGAAAAATACTCAGCCTTTTAACAAGAAAAGCTAATTTAAAACATATTTAAATACAGAAACGGAAATGAAATGGAAATGCCAATGACGAGGTATTAATAAAGATTCATCAAAAACATGATTTATTGTATAACAGACGTCATCCTTATTTACAATTTAAAAATGGTTTTTTCTGTAAAAGTGTCCAATAAACGTGCGATGATATAATAACGAATGAGGAATAAAAGAAAATGTATAACAACAGTCATTTTGATGTATACATCATTTGACTGGCTGTGGACTGTGTAAATACGACAGTCAGTCACAAAGCAAATTCAAAGCAAAACGTCAAAAGGACGTACGTCATTTGACTCATAGTGTAAATCCCACCAGCAATGATATCAAAACAACTGGATGGAACTTCTCTATCTAACACCATACTGTAAAATGGGACTAAATTTATATTGTTGTCTCGCTCTTAGAGAGTTCGTCATGTTTTAATGAACGAATATTGATTTCATTTGATATTTTTAATAGATAGATGGAGGCACTATTTTCATTTAAATTAAAATAAAATTAACTGGATTCGAGTTAAATTAAATTTAAATTCGATAAAAATAAAATTTCCCTAAATAAATCAGGAGCTTACTTGTAATTACGTTATTTCAATGGGATTTTCCGACGTTTTTAAATTTGAATATATTCAGAATTGACAGCTTTGACAATCAATGAGTAAAAGTGAGATGGGTCATAGAATGAACGAAAATAATGCTTATATATGTCTCATTCTTAGGGAATCAACGAAATTTGTCTTGGGCCCACATGAAACAAGAAGTTGTACAGTCCATATACAGGGTGTTTCCGTTATCACCGATCGATATTGAGAAGACCTTTTAAAAAAACTGAAAAAATAAGACTGAAATACATAAAATTATTGAACACGTGTTTTTATTGCAGTGTAAATTGAAAATAGGAGCTAGAAGTGCTAGTTTTCAAATTCAAATATCTCGAAAACTATGCATCTTTTGAAAAAATGAAGATAACAAATCGATGCAAAATCAATTGAGCTTTCATTTTCTGGAGTAAAAAATTGGGGTTAATTTAAGCTTTTTTCGAGAAAAAAAGTGTTAAACACTTGGGTAAAAATTCACAAAATATTGATTTTAAGGACGTATATCATTTTAAAAGTTAGGAATAGAGAAACAATAAGGGCATCGTTGGAAAGGTCATAAGGTTCTCTATATATAAGTCGTTCTGAGGAAAAAGTGCTAAAAAACATCAACGCTCTTTAGCGGCCACACGGTTGATTTTGCCCCACCCCCTCCTAACCAACCTTTTGTTTTTGCTGATGAGCTATATCTATTATATCATTTTGGTCGGTGATATCGGAAATACCCTGTATACATATATAAAGTCATTGATAAGTTTAACACTTGTTTTCTCCACGACCATCTTCTCGACATTTTACTTTTACACTAGACTTCTTTCTCTCTTCTCAATTCGTTGTACATTCACAAATTTTTCAATGTATTTGAATTTTAAATTCTCGAAAAAATTGATTTTGTGTATATTTGTTAGTATCTTCACCTCGTTAAATAGAAATCAGTTTGATTGAAAAAGTGAAGAAAGTGAGAAAACCGCACTACTTCCTGGCCAACGAACTGCCCAGATGATGGTCGACGGATCAAATGTAAAACCCATCATTTTAACAGTTTGTACGGTGAAAAAATAATCGGAATTCTGGATTAAATTGGGAGTAGCGTAGAAACGGTAAAATTGGGACTAAAAAAGTACATGCAAACGTTGATATTTTTATACACTTATTGTATACATATTATCCTTCTTCCACATAAAAAAAGGAAGAAGAACGTGACAGCTTCACTTTCATCATAAAAATTAGAATCCGCCATATTGCATTTTACCTCACACATACATATAAAAAAATTCGGATTAAACCCAAATAAATTGGGCTTAAGCCAAAATCCGAATTATCGAGTTTATACCACGAAAAATTGGGAGTAAACCAAAATCCGTATCAAAAGCGAAGCAGGCATAAATTCGTACATTGACTATACGAAGTATTTGTACTTCACTTTTCATTCCCTTTTACGCGAGTTATATCACCCTGTAAAAACATAACTTTCAACACCTTGCCTGAAAACGTGATTAACCAAATAAGCTTGAATAAATATTCAATAAATAAAAAAACTTTTAAAACGAATACTTTTTATAAATAGAATGCACTGTAAAATTCAAAATTAAAAATTGATTATAAAGCCTCTGTAACTACGATGATATTCGAGTAAGGAGTTGTTCGAGGACGTTTCGGAAGTTTCTCAGTAACTTTCTCCGTTCTTTAAATTCATATTTTTCGAATATTCCATCATATTTAATTATTTTCAAGAAAAGAATCGATTCTAGACAGAAAGCCTTCTATTCACTCATTCCAAATTCACAACTACGTCACGAAAATCACTCTTACCCACAAAGGAATTTGGTCAAGGGTTAGTAACTGGATAAAAAGTATATAAAAAAAGAGGAAATATATTATAAATTTCATATTCATTTTATGAAATCTAAAATCAATAAAAATTCAGTTTTTGACAGAAATAGAAGTTTAAACATGATTTCACAGAAAGACTTCGATGCTCTTTGACAATCTGTCTTACAACTTCAGCAACAACACCAACAAGAACTTGGAACTCTACGACAACAATTAAGACAACCAAATCAATTGTTTCAACTGTCACCAAATCAAATATTGAAAAAGTTTCAACAAATCAAGACATTCTACGGCAAAGAGGACTACCCACTCAACTAGCATTCTGTGCCCATTTGTTACTTGAGTCACATTTTTGACGCCACAACTTCCTTGTTACGTTATGGCTACAAAATTATTCGTAACTGTCATAGTTTCCATATTACCACATTTAGTAATGCAATGACGTAAATGTTCCTTTATATGCGTCTATTTAGGAAAAAATCCTATTCTGGGCATTGTTTCTAATAAGCAACAGCATTGTATACTATCAGTCAAATGATCTATACATCACTCAAGGTCATGAATATTTGGTTAAGAGCGGTGAGGCGAATTGAGGGGTAGCACATCAGCGATGTACCGAGAAATTTCATCAGTCAATTTGACATTTTCTCTATTCCTTTTTCGTAATTTTTTCACTTCTCTTTCATTTACATTCGACCGTGCTCCAAAGAAGTGGTTAAGAGCGTTTTTTTTTTAAGATTTAAAAAACTGAATTTGAAAAGTCTGTTAAAGCTTTGAATTTAAAATAAGTAAAATTAATTAATTCAATTAAATTAAGTAAAAAATACTCAGCTATTTAACAAGAAAAGCTAATTTAAAACATATTTAAATACAGAAACGGAAATGAAATGGAAATGCCAATGACGAGGTATTAATAAAGATTCATCAAAAACATGATTTATTGTATAACAGACGTCATCCAGATTACTCAAATAAAATTAAAAGCAATGATGCGTTTTATGAAATTATGAATGAATTAAAGCTTATTTACAATTTAAAAATGGTTTTTTCTGTAAAAGTGTCCAATAAACGTGCGATGATATAATAACGAATGAGGAATAAAAGAAAATGTATAACAACAGTCATTTTGATGTATACATCATTTGACTGACTGTGGACTGTGTAAATACGACAGTCAGTCACAAAGCAAATTCAAAGCAAAACGTCAAAAGGACGTACGTCATTTGACTGATAGTGTAAATCCCACCAGCAATGATATCAAAACAACTGGATGAAACTTCTCTATCTAACACCATACTGTAAAATGGGACTAAATTTATATTGTTGTCTCGCTCTTAGAGAGTTCGTCATGTTTTAATGAACGAATATTGATTTCATTTGATATTTTTAATAGATAGATGGAGGCACTATTTTCATTTAAATTAAAATGAAATCAACTGGATTTGAGTTAAAATAAATTTAAATTCGATAAAAATAAAATTGTCCCTAAATAAATCAGGAGCTTACTTGTAATTACGTTATTTCAATGGGATTTTCCGACGTTTTTAAATTTGAATATATTCAGAATTGACAGCTTTGACAATCAATGAGTAAAATGGAGATGGGTCATAGAATGAACGAAAATAATGCTTATATATGTCTCATTCTTAGGGAATCAACGAAATTTGTCTTGGGCCCACATGAAACAAGAAGTTGTACAGTCCATATACAGGGTGTTTCCGTTATCACCGATCGATATTGAGAAGACCTTTTAAAAAAACTGAAAAAATAAGACTGAAATACATAAAATTATTGAACACGTGTTTTTATTGCAGTGTAAATTGAAAATAGGAGCTAGAAGTGCTAGTTTTCAAATTCAAATATCTCGAAAACTATGCATCTTTTGAAAAAATGAAGATAACAAATCGATGCAAAATCAATTGAGCTTTCATTTTCTGGAGTAAAAAATTGGGGTTAATTTAAGCCTTTTTCGAGAAAAAAAGTGTTAAACACTTGGGTAAAAATTCACAAAATATTGATTTTGAGGACGTATATCATTTCAAATGTTAGGAATAGAGAAACAATAAGGGCATCGTTGGAAAAGACATAAGGTTCTCTATATATAAGTTGTTCTGTGGAAAAAGTGCTAAAAAACATCAACGCTCTTTAGCGGCCACACGGTTGATTTTGCCCCACCCCCTCCTTACCGGCCTTTTGTTTTTGCTGATGAGCTATATCTATTATATCATTTTGGTCGGTGATATCGGAAATACCCTGTATACATATATAAAGTCATTGATAAGTTTAACACTTGTCTTCTCCACGACCATCTTCTCGACATTTTACTTTTACACTAGACTTCTTTCTTTCTCCTCAATTCGTTGAACATACACAAATTTTTCAATGTATTTGAATTTTAAATTCTCAAAAAAATTGTTTTTGTGTATATGTGTTAGTATCTTCACCTCGTTAAGAAGAAATCAGTTTGATTGAAAAAATGAAGAAAGTGAGGAAACCGCACTACTTCCTGGCCAACGAACTGCCCAGATGATGGTCGACGGATCAAATGTAAAACCCATCATTGACTATAATCGAAGTATTTGTACTTCACTTTTTATTCCCTACTACGCGAGTTATGTCACCCCGTAGAAACATAACTTTCAACACCTTGCCTGAAAACGTGATTAACCAAATAAGCTTGAATAAATATTCAATAAATAAAAAAACTTTTAAAACGAATACTTTTTATAAATAGAATGCACTGTAAAATTCAAAATTAAAAATTGATTATAAAGCCTCTGTAACTACGATGATATTCGAATAAGGAGTTGTTCGAGGACGTTTCGGAAGTTTCTCAGTAACTTTCTCCGTTCTTTAAATTCATATTTTTCGAATATTCCATCATATTTAATTATTTTCAAGAAAAGGATCGATTCTAGACAGAAAGCCTTCTATTCACTCATTCCAAATTCACAATTACGTCACGAAAATCACTCTTACCCACAAAGGACTTTAGTCAAGGGTTAGTAAGTGGTTAAAAAGTAGGTATGTATATAAAAATAGAGAAAATATATTATAAATTTCATATTCATTTTATGAAATCTAAAATCAATAAAAATTCAGTTTTTGACAGAAATAGAAGTTTAAACATGATTTCACAGAAAGACTTCGATGCTCTTAGACAATCTGTCTTACAACTTCAGCAACAACACCAACAAGAACTTGGAACTCTACGACAACAATTAAGACAACCAAATCAATTGTTTCAACTGTCACCAAATCAAATATTGAAAAAGTTTCAACAAATCAAGACATTCTACGGCAAAGAGGACTACCCACTCAACTAGCATTCTGTGCCCATTTGTTACTTGAGTCACATTTTTGACGCCACAACTTCCTTGTTACGTTATGGCTACAAAACTATTCGTAACTGTCATAGTTTTCATATTACCACATTTAGTAACGCAATGACGTAAATGTTCCTTTATATGCGTCTATTTAGGAAAAAATCCTATTCTGGGCATTGTTTCTAATAAGCAACAGCATTGTATACTATCAGTCAAATGATGTATACATCACTCAAGGTCATGAATATTTGGTTAAGAGCGGTGAGGCGAATTGAGGGGTAGCACATCAGCGATGTACCGAGAAATTCCATCAGTCAATTTGACATTTTCTCTATTCCTTTTTCGTAATTTTTTCACTTCTCTTTCATTTACATTCGACCGTGCTCCAGGGAAGTGGTTAAGAGCGTTTTTTTTTTTAAGATTTAAAAAACTGAATTTGAAAAGTCTGTTAAAGCTTTGAATTTAAAATAAGTAAAATTAATTAATTCAATTAAATTAAGTAAAAAATACTCAGCTTTTTAACAAGAAAAGCTAATTTAAAACATATTTAAATACAGAAACGAAAATGAAATGGAAATGCCAATGACGAGGTATTAATAAAGATTCATCAAAAACATGATTTATTGTATAACAGACGTCATCCAGATTACTCAAATAAAATTAAAAGCAATGATGCGTTTTATGAAATTATGAATGAATTAAAGCTTATTTACAATTTAAAAATGGTTTTTTCTGTAAAAGTGTCCAATAAACGTGCGATGATATAATAACGAATGAGGAATAAAAGAAAATGTATAACAACAGTCATTTTGATGTATACATCATTTGACTGACTGTGGACTGTGTAAATACGACAGTCAGTCACAAAGCAAATTCAAAGCAAAACGTCAAAAGGACGTACGTCATTTGACTGATAGTGTAAATCCCACCAGCAATGATATCAAAACAACTGGATGGAACTTCTCTATCTAACACCATACTGTAAAATGGGACTAAATTTATATTGTTGTCTCGCTCTTAGAGAGTTCGTCATGTTTTAATGAACGAATATTGATTTCATTTGATATTTTTAATAGATAGATGGAGGCACTATTTTCATTTAAATTAAAATGAAATCAACTGGATTTGAGTTAAAATAAATTTAAATTCGATAAAAATAAAATTGTCCCTAAATAAATCAGGAGCTTACTTGTAATTACGTTATTTCAATGGGATTTTCCGACGTTTTTAAATTTGAATATATTCAGAATTGACAGCTTTGACAATCAATGAGTAAAATGGAGATGGGTCATAGAATGAACGAAAATAATGCTTATATATGTCTCATTCTTAGGGAATCAACGAAATTTGTCTTGGGCCCACATGAAACAAGAAGTTGTACAGTCCATATACAGGGTGTTTCCGTTATCACCGATCGATATTGAGAAGACCTTTTAAAAAAACTGAAAAAATAAGACTGAAATACATAAAATTATTGAACACGTGTTTTTATTGCAGTGTAAATTGAAAATAGGAGCTAGAAGTGCTAGTTTTCAAATTCAAATATCTCGAAAACTATGCATCTTTTGAAAAAATGAAGATAACAAATCGATGCAAAATCAATTGAGCTTTCATTTTCTGGAGTAAAAAATTGGGGTTAATTTAAGCCTTTTTCGAGAAAAAAAGTGTTAAACACTTGGGTAAAAATTCACAGAATATTGATTTTGAGGACGTATATCATTTTAAAAGTTAGGAATAGAGAAACAATAAGGGCATCGTTGGAAAGGACATAAGGTTCTCTATATATAAGTTGTTCTGTGGAAAAAGTGCTAAAAAACATCAACGCTCTTTAGCGGCCACACGGTTGATTTTGCCCCACCCCCTCCTTACCGGCCTTTTGTTTTTGCTGATGAGCTATATCTATTATATCATTTTGGTCGGTGATATCGGAAATACCCTGTATACATATATAAAGTCATTGATAAGTTTAACACTTGTCTTCTCCACGACCATCTTCTCGACATTTTACTTTTACACTAGACTTCTTTCTTTCTCCTCAATTCGTTGAACATACACAAATTTTTCAATGTATTTGAATTTTAAATTCTCAAAAAAATTGTTTTTGTGTATATGTGTTAGTATCTTCACCTCGTTAAATAGAAATCAGTTTGATTGAAAAAGTGAAGAAAGTGAGAAAACCGCACTACTTCCTGGCCAACGAACTGCCCAGATGATGGTCGACGGATCAAATGTAAAACCCATCATTTTAATAGTTTGTACGGTGAAAAAATAATCGGAATTCTGGATTAAATTGGGAGTAGCGTAGAAACGGTAAAATTAGGATTAAAAAAGTACATGCAAACGTTGATATTTTTATACACTTATTGTATACATATTATCCTTCTTCCACATAAAAAAAGGAAGAAGAACGTGACAGCTTCACTTTCATCATAAAAATTAGAATCCGCCATATTGCATTTTACCTCACACATACATATAAAAAAATTCGGATTAAACCCAAATAAATTGGGCTTAAGCCGAAATCCGAATTATCGAGTTTATACCACGAAAAATTGGGAGTAAACCAAAATCCGTATCAAAAGCGAAGCAGGCATAAATTCGTACATTGACTATACGAAGTATTTGTACTTCACTTTTCATTCCCTTTTACGCGAGTTATATCACCCTGTAAAAACATAACTTTCAACACCTTGCCTGAAAACGTGATTAACCAAATAAGCTTGAATAAATATTCAATAAATAAAAAAACTTTTAAAACGAATACTTTTTATAAATAGAATGCACTGTAAAATTCAAAATTAAAAATTGATTATAAAGCCTCTGTAACTACGATGATATTCGAATAAGGAGTTGTTCGAGGACGTTTCGGAAGTTTCTCAGTAACTTTCTCCGTTCTTTAAATTCATATTTTTCGAATATTCCATCATATTTAATTATTTTCAAGAAGAGAATCGATTCTAGACAGAAAGCCTTCTATTCACTCATTCCAAATTCACAATTACGTCACGAAAATCACTCTTACCCACAAAGGAATTTGGTCAAGGGTTAGTAACTGGATAAAAAGTATATAAAAAAAGAGGAAATATATTATAAATTTCATATTTATTTTATGAAATCTAAAATCAATAAAAATTCAGTTTTTGACAGAAATAGAAGTTTAAACATGATTTCACAGAAAGACTTCGATGCTCTTTGACAATCTGTCTTACAACTTCAGCAACAACACCAACAAGAACTTGGAACTCTACGACAACAATTAAGACAACCAAATCAATTGTTTCAACTGTCACCAAATCAAATATTGAAAAAGTTTCAACAAATCAAGACATTCTACGGCAAAGAGGACTACCCCTCAACTAGCATTCTGTGCCCATTTGTTACTTGAGTCACATTTTTGACGCCACAACTTCCTTGTTACGTTACAGCTACAAAATTATTCGTAACTGTCATAGTTTCCATATTACCACATTTAGTAACGCAATGACGTAAATGTTCCTTTATATGCGTCTATTTAGGAAAAAATCCTATTCTGGGCATTGTTTCTAATAAGCAACAGCATTGTATACTATCAGTCAAATGATGTATACATCACTCAAGGTCATGAATATTTGGTTAAGAGCGGTGAGGCGAATTGAGGGGTAGCACATCAGCGATGTACCGAGAAATTTCATCAGTCAATTTGACATTTTCTCTATTCCTTTTTCGTAATTTTTTCACTTCTCTTTCATTTACATTCGACCGTGCTCCAAAGAAGTGGTTAAGAGCGTTTTTTTTTTTAAGATTTAAAAAACTGAATTTGAAAAGTCTGTTAAAGCTTTGAATTTAAAATAAGTAAAATTAATTAATTCAATTAAATTAAGTAAAAAATACTCAGCTTTTTAACAAGAAAAGCTAATTTAAAACATATTTAAATACAGAAACGGAAATGAAATGGAAATGCCAATGACGAGGTATTAATAAAGATTCATCAAAAACATGATTTATTGTATAACAGACGTCATCCAGATTACTCAAATAAAATTAAAAGCAATGATGCGTTTTATGAAATTATGAATGAATTAAAGCTTATTTACAATTTAAAAATGGTTTTAAAATAACGAATGAGGAATAAAAGAAAATGTATAACAACAGTCATTTTGATGTATACATCATTTGACTGGCTGTGGACTGTGTAAATACGACAGTCAGTCACAAAGCAAATTCAAAGCAAAACGTCAAAAGGACGTACGTCATTTGACTGATAGTGTAAATCCCACCAGCAATGATATCAAAACAACTGGATGGAACTTCTCTATCTAACACCATACTGTAAAATGGGACTAAATTTATATTGTTGTCTCGCTCTTAGAGAGTTCGTCATGTTTTAATGAACGAATATTGATTTCATTTGATATTTTTAATAGATAGATGGAGGCACTATTTTCATTTAAATTAAAATGAAATCAACTGGATTTGAGTTAAAATAAATTTAAATTCGATAAAAATAAAATTGTCCCTAAATAAATCAGGAGCTTACTTGTAATTACGTTATTTCAATGGGATTTTCCGACGTTTTTAAATTTGAATATATTCAGAATTGACAGCTTTGACAATCAATGAGTAAAATGGAGATGGGTCATAGAATGAACGAAAATAATGCTTATATATGTCTCATTCTTAGGGAATCAACGAAATTTGTCTTGGGCCCACATGAAACAAGAAGTTGTACAGTCCATATACAGGGTGTTTCCGTTATCACCGATCGATATTGAGAAGACCTTTTAAAAAAACTGAAAAAATAAGACTGAAATACATAAAATTATTGAACACGTGTTTTTATTGCAGTGTAAATTGAAAATAGGAGCTAGAAGTGCTAGTTTTCAAATTCAAATATCTCGAAAACTATGCATCTTTTGAAAAAATGAAGATAACAAATCGATGCAAAATCAATTGAGCTTTCATTTTCTGGAGTAAAAAATTGGGGTTAATTTAAGCCTTTTTCGAGAAAAAAAGTGTTAAACACTTGGGTAAAAATTCACAAAATATTGATTTTGAGGACGTATATCATTTTAAAAGTTAGGAATAGAGAAACAATAAGGGCATCGTTGGAAAGGATATAAGGTTCTCTATATATAAGTTGTTCTGTGGAAAAAATGCTAAAAACATCAACGCTCTTTAGCGGCCACACGGTTGATATTGCTCCACCCCCTCCTAACCAGCCTTTTGTTTTTGCTGATGAGCTATATCTATTATATCATTTTGGTCGGTGATATCGGAAATACCCTGTATACATATATAAAGTCATTCATAAGTTTAACACTTGTCTTCTCCACGACCATCTTCTCGACATTTTACTTTTACACTAGACTTCTTTCTTTCTTCTCAATTCGTTGTACATTCACAAATTTTTCAATGTATTTGAATTCTAAATTCTCAAAAAAATTGTTTTTGTGTATATTTGTTAGTATCTTCACCTCGTTAAATAGAAACCAGTTTGATTGAAAAAGTGAAGAAAGTGAGAAAACCGCACTACTTCCTGGCCTACGAACTGCCCAGATGATGGTCGACGGATCAAATGTAAAACCCATCATTGACTATAATCGAAGTATTTGTACTTCACTTTTTATTCCCTACTACGCGAGTTATGTCACCCCGTAGAAACATAACTTTCAACACCTTGCCTGAAAACGTGATTAACCAAATAAGCTTGAATAAATATTCAATAAATAAAAAAACTTTTAAAACGAATACTTTTTATAAATAGAATGCACTGTAAAATTCAAAATTAAAAATTGATTATAAAGCCTCTGTAACTTCGATGATATTCGAATAAGGAGTTGTTCGAGGACGTTTCGGAAGTTTCTCAGTAACTTTCTCCGTTCTTTAAATTCATATTTTTCGAATATTCCATCATATTTAATTATTTTCAAGAAGAGAATCGATTCTAGACAGAAAGCCTTCTATTCACTCATTCCAAATTCACAATTACGTCACGAAAATCACTCTTACCCACAAAGGAATTTGGTCAAGGGTTAGTAACTGGATAAAAAGTATATAAAAAAAGAGGAAATATATTATAAATTTCATATTCATTTTATGAAATCTAAAATCAATAAAAATTCAGTTTTTGACAGAAATAGAAGTTTAAACATGATTTCACAGAAAGACTTCGATGCTCTTTGACAATCTGTCTTACAACTTCAGCAACAACACCAACAAGAACTTGGAACTCTACGACAACAATTAAGACAACCAAATCAATTGTTTCAACTGTCACCAAATCAAATATTGAAAAAGTTTCAACAAATCAAGACATTCTACGGCAAAGAGGACTACCCACTCAACTAGCATTCTGTGCCCATTTGTTACTTGAGTCACATTTTTGACGCCACAACTTCCTTGTTACGTTACAGCTACAAAATTATTCGTAACTGTCATAGTTTCCATATTACCACATTTAGTAACGCAATGACGTAAATGTTCCTTTATATGCGTCTATTTAGGAAAAAATCCTATTCTGGGCATTGTTTCTAATAAGCAACAGCATTGTATACTATCAGTCAAATGATGTATACATCACTCAAGGTCATGAATATTTGGTTAAGAGCGGTGAGGCGAATTGAGGGGTAGCACATCAGCGATGTACCGAGAAATTTCATCAGTCAATTTGACATTTTCTCTATTCCTTTTTCGTAATTTTTTCACTTCTCTTTCATTTACATTCGACCGTGCTCCAAAGAAGTGGTTAAGAGCGTTTTTTTTTTTAAGATTTAAAAAACTGAATTTGAAAAGTCTGTTAAAGCTTTGAATTTAAAATAAGTAAAATTAATTAATTCAATTAAATTAAGTAAAAAATACTCAGCTTTTTAACAAGAAAAGCTAATTTAAAACATATTTAAATACAGAAACGGAAATGAAATGGAAATGCCAATGACGAGGTATTAATAAAGATTCATCAAAAACATGATTTATTGTATAACAGACGTCATCCAGATTACTCAAATAAAATTAAAAGCAATGAGGCGTTTTATGAAATTATGAATGAATTAAAGCTTATTTACAATTTAAAAATGGTTTTTTCTGTAAAAGTGTCCAATAAACGTGCGATGATATAATAACGAATGAGGAATAAAAGAAAATGTATAACAACAGTCATTTTGATGTATACATCATTTGACTGGCTGTGGACTGTGTAAATACGACAGTCAGTCACAAAGCAAATTCAAAGCAAAACGTCAAAAGGACGTACGTCATTTGACTGATAGTGTAAATCCCACCAGCAATGATATCAAAACAACTGGATGGAACTTCTCTATCTAACACCATACTGTAAAATGGGACTAAATTTATATTGTTGTCTCGCTCTTAGAGAGTTCGTCATGTTTTAATGAACGAATATTGATTTCATTTGATATTTTTAATAGATAGATGGAGGCACTATTTTCATTTAAATTAAAATGAAATCAACTGGATTTGAGTTAAAATAAATTTAAATTCGATAAAAATAAAATTGTCCCTAAATAAATCAGGAGCTTACTTGTAATTACGTTATTTCAATGGGATTTTCCGACGTTTTTAAATTTGAATATATTCAGAATTGACAGCTTTGACAATCAATGAGTAAAATGGAGATGGGTCATAGAATGAACGAAAATAATGCTTATATATGTCTCATTCTTAGGGAATCAACGAAATTTGTCTTGGGCCCACATGAAACAAGAAGTTGTACAGTCCATATACAGGGTGTTTCCGTTATCACCGATCGATATTGAGAAGACCTTTTAAAAAAACTGAAAAAATAAGACTGAAATACATAAAATTATTGAACACGTGTTTTTATTGCAGTGTAAATTGAAAATAGGAGCTAGAAGTGCTAGTTTTCAAATTCAAATATCTCGAAAACTTTGCATCTTTTGAAAAAATGAAGATAACAAATCGATGCAAAATCAATTGAGCTTTCATTTTCTGGAGTAAAAAATTGGGGTTAATTTAAGCCTTTTTCGAGAAAAAAAGTGTTAAACACTTGGGTAAAAATTCACAAAATATTGATTTTGAGGACGTATATCATTTTAAAAGTTAGGAATAGAGAAACAATAAGGGCATCGTTGGAAAGGATATAAGGTTCTCTATATATAAGTTGTTCTGTGGAAAAAGTGCTAAAAAACATCAACGCTCTTTAGCTGCCACACGGTTGATATTGCCCCACCCCCTCCTTACCAGCCTTTTGTTTTTGCTGATGAGCTATATCTATTATATCATTTTGGTCGGTGATATCGGAAATACCCTGTATACATATATAAAGTCATTGATAAGTTTAACACTTGTCTTCTCCACGACCATCTTCTCGACATTTTACTTTTACACTAGACTTCTTTCTTTCTCCTCAATTCGTTGAACATACACAAATTTTTCAATGTATTTGAATTTTAAATTCTCAAAAAAATTGGTTTTGTGTATATGTGTTAGTATCTTCACCTCGTTAAGAAGAAATCAGTTTGATTGAAAAAATGAAGAAAGTGAGGAAACCGCACTACTTCCTGGCCAACGAACTGCCCAGATGATGGTCGACGGATCAAATGTAAAACCCATCATTGACTATAATCGAAGTATTTGTACTTCACTTTTTATTCCCTACTACGCGAGTTATGTCACCCCGTAGACACATAACTTTCAACACCTTGCCTGAAAACGTGATTAACCAAATAAGCTTGAATAAATATTCAATAAATAAAAAAACTTTTAAAACGAATACTTTTTATAAATAGAATGCACTGTAAAATTCAAAATTAAAAATTGATTATAAAGCCTCTGTAACTACGATGATATTCGAATAAGGAGTTGTTCGAGGACGTTTCGGAAGTTTCTCAGTAACTTTCTCCGTTCTTTAAATTCATATTTTTCGAATATTCCATCATATTTAATTATTTTCAAGAAGAGAATCGATTCTAGACAGAAAGCCTTCTATTCACTCATTCCAAATTCACAATTACGTCACGAAAATCACTCTTACCCACAAAGGACTTTAGTCAAGGGTTAGTAAGTGGTTAAAAAGTAGGTATGTATATAAAAATAGAGAAAATATATTATAAATTTCATATTCATTTTATGAAATCTAAAATCAATAAAAATTCAGTTTTTGACAGAAATAGAAGTTTAAACATGATTTCACAGAAAGACTTCGATGCTCTTAGACAATCTGTCTTACAACTTCAGCAACAACACCAACAAGAACTTGGAACTCTACGACAACAATTAAGACAACCAAATCAATTGTTTCAACTGACACCAAATCAAATATTGAAAAAGTTTCAACAAATCAAGACATTCTACGGCAAAGAGGACTACCCCTCAACTAGCATTCTGTGCCCATTTGTTACTTGAGTCACATTTTTGACGCCACAACTTCCTTGTTACGTTACAGCTACAAAATTATTCGTAACTGTCATAGTTTCCATATTACCACATTTAGTAACGCAATGACGTAAATGTTCCTTTATATGCGTCTATTTAGGAAAAAATCCTATTCTGGGCATTGTTTCTAATAAGCAACAGCATTGTATACTATCAGTCAAATGATGTATACATCACTCAAGGTCATGAATATTTGGTTAAGAGCGGTGAGGCGAATTGAGGGGTAGCACATCAGCGATGTACCGAGAAATTCCATCAGTCAATTTGACATTTTCTCTATTCCTTTTTCGTAATTTTTTCACTTCTCTTTCATTTACATTCGACCGTGCTCCAGGGAAGTGGTTAAGAGCTTTTTTTTTTTAAGATTTAAAAAACTGAATTTGAAAAGTCTGTTAAAGCTTTGAATTTAAAATAAGTAAAATTAATTAATTCAATTAAATTAAGTAAAAAATACTCAGCTTTTTAACAAGAAAAGCTAATTTAAAACATATTTAAATACAGAAACGGAAATGAAATGGAAATGCCAATGACGAGGTATTAATAAAGATTCATCAAAAACATGATTTATTGTATAACAGACGTCATCCAGATTACTCAAATAAAATTAAAAGCAATGATGCTTTTTATGAAATTATGAATGAATTAAAGCTTATTTACAATTTAAAAATGGTTTTTTCTGTAAAAGTGTCCAATAAACGTGCGATGATATAATAACGAATGAGGAATAAAAGAAAATGTATAACAACAGTCATTTTGATGTATACATCATTTGACTGGCTGTGGACTGTGTAAATACGACAGTCAGTCACAAAGCAAATTCAAAGCAAAACGTCAAAAGGACGTACGTCATTTGACTGATAGTGTAAATCCCACCAGCAATGATATCAAAACAACTGGATGGAACTTCTCTATCTAACACCATACTGTAAAATGGGACTAAATTTATATTGTTGTCTCGCTCTTAGAGAGTTCGTCATGTTTTAATGAACGAATATTGATTTCATTTGATATTTTTAATAGATAGATGGAGGCACAATTTTCATATAAATTAAAATGAAATCAACTGGATTTGAGTTAAAATAAATTTAAATTCGATAAAAATAAAATTGTCCCTAAATAAATCAGTAGCTTACTTGTAATTACGTTATTTCAATGGGATTTTTCGACGTTTTTAAATTTGAATATATTCAGAATTGACAGCTTTGACAATCAATGAGTAAAATAGAGATGGGTCATAGAATGAACGAAAATAATGCTTATATATGTCTCATTCTTAGGGAATCAACGAAATTTGTCTTGGGCCCACATGAAACAAGAAGTTGTACAGTCCATATACAGGGTGTTTCCGTTATCACCGATCGATATTGAGAAGACCTTTTAAAAAAACTGAAAAAATAAGACTGAAATACATAAAATTATTGAACACGTGTTTTTATTGCAGTGTAAATTGAAAATAGGAGCTAGAAGTGCTAGTTTTCAAATTCAAATATCTCGAAAACTATGCATCTTTTGAAAAAATGAAGATAACAAATCGATGCAAAATCAATTGAGCTTTCATTTTCTGGAGTAAAAAATTGGGGTTAATTTAAGCCTTTTTCGAGAAAAAAAGTGTTAAACACTTGGGTAAAAATTCACAAAATATTGATTTTGAGGACGTATATCATTTTAAAAGTTAGGAATAGAGAAACAATAAGGGCATCGTTGGAAAGGACATAAGGTTCTCTATATATAAGTTGTTCTGTGGAAAAAATGCTAAAAACATCAACGCTCTTTAGCGGCCACACGGTTGATATTGCTCCACCCCCTCCTAACCAGCCTTTTGTTTTTGCTGATGAGCTATATCTATTATATCATTTTGGTCGGTGATATCGGAAATACCCTGTATACATATATAAAGTCATTCATAAGTTTAACACTTGTCTTCTCCACGACCATCTTCTCGACATTTTACTTTTACACTAGACTTCTTTCTTTCTTCTCAATTCGTTGTACATTCACAAATTTTTCAATGTATTTGAATTCTAAATTCTCAAAAAAATTGTTTTTGTGTATATTTGTTAGTATCTTCACCTCGTTAAATAGAAACCAGTTTGATTGAAAAAGTGAAGAAAGTGAGAAAACCGCACTACTTCCTGGCCTACGAACTGCCCAGATGATGGTCGACGGATCAAATGTAAAACCCATCATTTTAACAGTTTGTACGGTGAAAAAATAATCCGAATTCTGGATGAAATTGGGAGTAGCGTAGAAACGGTAAAATTGGGATTAAAAAAGTACATGCAAACGTTGATATTTTTATACACTTATAGTATACATATTATTCTTCTTCCACATAAAAAAAGGAAGAAGAACGTGACAGCTTCACTTTCATCATAAAAATTAGAATCCGCCATATTGCATTTTACCTCACACATACATATACAAAAATTCGGATTAAACCCAAATAAATTGGGCTTAAGCCAAAATCCGAATTAACGAGTTTATACCACGAAAAATTGGGAGTAAACCAAAATCCGTATCAAAAGCGAAGCAGGCATAAATTCGTACATTGACTATACGAAGTATTTGTACTTCACTTTGCATTCCCTTTTACGCGAGTTATATCACCCTGTAAAAACATAACTTTCAACACCTTGCCTGAAAACGTGATTGGGTAGACACTTTTTGATTTGAAACGGTCCTTTATATTTTGCAATAAGTTTCTTACTTTGTCCATCATTATTGCTTGTTGCTTTTTTTACTACGACTATATCTCCTTCTTTATAACTTGTCGCCACCTTTCTCTTCCGATCAAACCTTTCTTCTTGCTTTTGTTGATCTTTTTCTATTAGTTCTTTCACTTCATCTCTCACTTTATTAATATCTTTAATTACATGTTCTTGAATTCTTACCAAGTTAGATAGTTGAGCATCCTTCGAAGAACGAGGTTTATACCCCAAAAGTAATTAGCTAGGTGTTTTCTTTGTTACACTATGTTCAACATTGTTAATAGAAAATGGAATTTCTGGTAATTTCTTATCCCATTTGTTATCGTCATGTATTGAAGTTGATAATGCACTTAAAACAGTTGAATTAAAACGTTCAACTTGTCCGTTTGCCCTTGGTGTAGCAACAGCATTTTGCACGTGTGTGATTCCGCGTTTTTCACAGTACTGTTTGAACAACTTTGAAGTGTAACTGGTTCCTTTATAGGTAATTATTCTCGATGGGACCCCAAAAATGGTAGTGACTTGGTCTAAAAAGTTTAATACTGGCAACGTCTTAGTATTTTTAACAGCATGTAAAAACGTAAACTTAGTGAAAGCTTCTACACACACAATAATAAATTTCTTTCCCATAGTTGTTTTGATAAACGGACCTAAATGGTCAATATTTATTGTGTGAAAGGGTGTCTTATTTTTCTCTATTGGGTGTAAGAAACCTTGTTGTTTCCCCTTTGGCTGTTTATTGAAGATACACCCAATACAGCTTTTTATGTAGCGTTCCACATATTTCCTAATATCGGGAAACCAATAATCTTCTGTGATTTTCCTCAAAGTCTTTTCAAGTCCAAAGTGGCCAAACTCATCATGAGATCGTCGAACAATCTCTGACCTCATGCTTTTCGGTACTAACCATTTTAGACCTTTATCAGTAATTTTATAAATTCTATTGTCATGAAGTTCATACATTTTGTGAATTTTATGTTCATATTCCGAATTAGGTTTTGTGTTTAAAATTTCATTGATTGATTTGATCTTGTCGTCATCTAGTTGGCTGGCTAAAACCCAATCGCCTATTTCAATTCTAAAAATTTCGTGAATTTCATTTATGCTCTCACTTTCTATTGCATTTCTACTGAGTGCATCAATATGAGCCATTCGTGTACCAGGTCGATGTTCTATTTTGAATGAGAATTCTTGAAGCGATAGCCACCATCTTGCTATTCTAGGTACTAGATCTTTTTTTTTTAGCTGCTGCTCTTACTGCACTACAGTCTGTTACTACAGTGAAAATAATGTCAAGTAGATATATTCGAAATTTTCTCAGTGATTCTACTACTGCAAGTGTCTCGAGCTCATATGAGTGGTATTTTTGTTCTGCTTCTGATGTTACTCTACTATAATATGCCACTGCATGATATTTTCCATCATCACTTTTTTGTAGTAGCATTCCTGCTAAACCAAGTTTGCAAGCGTCAGTATGTACTTGTGTTTCTGCATTTTGGTTGAAAATAGCTAGGACAGGTCTTTGTATGAGTATTTCTTTCAATTTATCAAATGCATTTTGTTCAACTTCAGTCCATTGCGATTTTATATTCTGCTTAGTCAAGTTGGTTAAAGGTTTCGTTATAAGTGCATAATTTTTCACAAAGTGCCTGAAAAAGCCAGTAAGGCCCAAAAACTGACGTATTTGATGAGGACTTTTAGGTGCTGGGTAGTGCAATAAAGATTTAATTTTCTCTTCACCTGGTTTAAGACCATTGCAATCTATTTCGAAGCCTAAATATGTGATTTTTGACTTGAAAAATTGGCATTTCTTTGGATTGAGAGTTAAATTATTTTCCTGTATAATTTTGAAAATTTCTTCTAATCTATACATTCCTTCCTCAAAATCTTTCGATGGTACTAGAATATCATCGAGATAAGCAATTGCGATACCATTACGAAGAGGACCCAAAATTTTATTAACCATTCTTTGAAATACACTTGGAGCTGTACTGAGCCCAAAGGCATTCTATTGAACTCGTATTGCCCATCTGGAGTAATGAATGCCGTTTTGTATTTTGATGATTCTTCGACTGGTATTTGGTAGTAACATGAAGTCATATCCAACGTTGAAAACAGTTTATACCCTCGAAGTTTATCCATCTGATCATCTATTCGAGGAAGTGGGAATCTATTTTGTCTCAGATTCTCGTTAAGTTTTCTGTTCTCTATACATAGTCTCTGCTCACCATTCTTTTTCTTAACTAGTAAGACTGGAGAGGCGAAAGGTGATGTAGATTCTCTGATAATGTCATGTTCTAATAACTCGTCTACAATTTCTTTCACTTTTTCCCTGTTTGCTAAGCTCATACGGTAAGGTGCATATACGACTGGTTTTTCATCTATTAGTTCGATTTTAAGCTCAGCAGCAGATGTACATCCAATATTTGAAATTGTTTCTGCAAAACATTTTCCATATTTATGTAAGAGATGATAAAGTTGTCTACGTTGTTCATTTGACATTTCTTCACCTATGATTATCTCTTCAAACTTTAAATTCATATCTTCACTATGAAAATAATTTTCATTTTTTTGACATTTTTGACCTCTTACAAAATTATTTTTGCTTTTAATAACACTTTCCTTATCATTTGCATTGACTACTGGGACATGGCATTCATTTTTTTCGTCTGTTGCTACGATACATCGTAATACACAGTACTCATTATTAGGCTCTGTTCTTATACTAGATTCAATAAAATATTCTCCAGGATTATATGCTACACATACTATGTTTTCTATATGACGTGGAGGTATAACTACATTTTCTTTAATTCTAAGTGGAACTTTATTAAAAGATAAACTACTAATATTTGGTAGATCATTACAAAGGTTTTCGTGAATACGAAGTACATCTGCATCTTTATAAATAATTATGTGTGGCTGTTCAGTTACTGGCTGACCTATTATAGCTCCAATATTTTGACATGAGTTTGGTACTATCATAAAATTGGTATTAATTTTAACACAATCTACTTCTACCGGGGCGTTATACACTACACCTATTGTTTCTACAATACCACCTCCAAATCCTTTTATTATTTCCTTTTTTTTTATATAATTTAAATTGATTGTCTTAAATATATCTAACTTTATTGTATTGCAAGTTGCGCCTAAATCTACATATGCATTCACAGGTATATCATTTATTTTACACTCAATAAAGTACTTACTATTCGTGTTTTGATCAGTGCTGCCAACCCTCTTTCCAATTTTTCCTCTCAAATCCATTTTAAATTCCTCGATTTTGGAAGAAATTCCTCAATTTTTTTAAATATACATAGATGCAATAAGTAATACAAAAGATTGTTTTTCTTTTTATATTTTATTCATGATAAATATTTTTAATACATGAAAATAACAAAAATAATAAAAAAAAATTCATTGTTTAAGTTTATAGCATAAAAAATAATCCGAAATAAAATCGAATTTTGGATTAAATTGAATTAAATTAAATTTTTTAATTCAGTCATCAATACGAGAAAACTACTTACCTTTTAAAAATATATTAGAAAAAATTCATTATTATGCAATAATTATTAGCCGGCAAAAATTGAAATTACGTATGTATATCACCACCATTAAATTAACACAAACAACAAGGCAAAGCTTAAACACGAGAAAAGAAAAAAAACATATTTCAGTTTACTTTTTAAATGTTATTATTCGTCAAAAGACACTGCACTTAAATATACATCGAAAAAAAACCCTATTATATTGTCAATATTGTCATAATATCAAACGTCAAAATTACATTATTCGTGTTGCCGTTGTAGTTGTAAAATACATTTATTGAATTATTGTTAAATGATTAAGCACAATTTCTTTCCTAACCGTGACAAATTTGTTGAAAATTCGTAATTTTGTAATTATAAGCAAATTCCCCACAAATTCCTCAAAAATTCAATTCCCCACAAAATTCCTCACAGACATTAAAATTCCACACATTTTGAGGAATTCCCCGCAAATTGGCAGCCCTGGTTTTGATGGTTGTCTGCCCTACCTGATGCCATTACATGTCTCTGTGGGGTTTTTACTGATGTTCTGTTGCATTCTCCTGGATGATATTTGAGGCACTTTTCACATCTTTTATTTCTTTTTGGGCATGATGGTAAAATGTGATCTCTTGCACAACATCCATAACACTTGTTTCTGTTGATATTATTGTTCTTCTGCTGCGTAAATTGTGGACGTTGTGTTTGTAAAATTGGTTTACGAAATATAGCTTCTTCATCAATAGTTTTTTAAATATTTCAAAAGTTGATCTGGCTGCCTATAATCAGCAACTTTTGCAGCAGCTTGTATATTGGTGTCTGGTAATCCAGCAATGATGCAGGATACTGCTTTAGAACCTTTAATTTCACATAGGTTTAGAAGTATTAATTTGTCATAATAATACTTTGTCATCGTTTCATCGCGTCTTTTTGTTCTTCTTAGCATATTATCTAACAGTTGAGCGTAATTTTCATGACATGGAAATGCTTGTTTTAATTTCTCTTTCTACTCGTCCCTACTGTAACTAACTGATGGTAAACTTTGATATCATCTATTTGCAATCCCTTTTAATCGTGATGTAGCATTGTAAATAGTTGTGAGCTCATTCCACTCATAAATTTGTTTTAACTCTTCAATTTTATTCAACCATTTAATAATATCTTGATCTTTGTGTTCAGGATCAAAGAAAGGTATGATTTCACTGCAAGTTCTAATATTTGTCTGTGGCTGTGATGCATTTCGAACAATATTCACCAAAAACTTCGAAAAATCACTAAAATTATTGATGTCATTAGCTGTATCTGAAGTATTTGCAGAGCTGTTTGTCATGTATTCATTACTTTCGTTAGACCTCATTCTTTTTGCGACTGGGTAATTGATATCTTCTACTAACCAAGCACTTGAATCCATTTTTTTCCTTTAATTGATTTAAACACTTTTTTTCCTTAAATTTTATTATTATGATTAATATTACTTTTAAAATATGTTCATGTATGAAGAAAAGTTGAAAGAAAAAAAAATATTGTGAGACTACATAAACGAGTGTACTTGATTTTCATTTGAAAAAAAAAATAACTTTTTTTTTGTGTAATTGATACAGAGTATATGGGTATATCCCACTTCTGATATTTGTTAGAAGACAAATAAAATAAAATATAAAAGTGAAAATTTAATTAATGAAAACTTTAAATTTTACATAAACTTAAATAAATATAAATTGAGAAGAATATTTTATATGGTGTCAGTGTAGCCAAAAGAAAAACTAAGCACTCGTTTTTGTTGTCTCACCAGCAAATAAAATAATTAAAACAAAAGTATGAGTATTACATAAATACTCAGTGGATATTCTAACACTCACACACACAATATCAACAATATTGATAATTACAATCCCAATTAAAATAGGGTTTCAGACTTGGACAAACCAAAGTCTATATAAATAAATTCGACCTGGACATACCACGGTCGTAGACTTGGACAAACCACAGTCTATAAATTTATTTTGCCCGGACATACCACGGCCAGTGATTATGATTAGGACCTGTACAAACCCAGTCCTTAATTATTCACATCACACACATTCAACATATACACAGATACTCTCTCCTTAATATTTTTTTATTAAATTTGTTATTATTAATTAATAAATAAATTATTAAAAACAACCTAATTTTACCCACCTAGTTTAAATTAAATTTGTCAACTCTATGTAATAATATATAGCACTCTATAATAACTCGTATAATAATATTTTCCTTCTTCTCACTTAACTACTTTCGTCTTCTAATTTCGTTTTACTAATGCCTGATCTAATTTCTTCAATTCCTAAAATAACCTTCTTTTTTACCTGATAATCACATTTATGCATAGTATTGCATTTTAAATTCTGAAATATTGGGAAAAACCTAATATTACATATGGTACTTATAGTGTTCATAAGATATCTATTTATTTATTCCTTAACATATGCGTTCAAAACATAATATTTTCCTTTGTTTATATACAAGTGAGAATAGATATTCATGTCGCCACTAACAAAAAAACTGTATTTCATTCTTTAAAAATTTAAAATATGCGGCCTAACAAAAAGGGTTCATTTTGTTTTTATTTATATAATTTTATTTTACACTAGTCTTCTTCTTTCTCCTCAATTCGTTGAACATACACAAATTTTTCAATGTATTTGAATTTTAAATTCTCAAAAAAATTGGTTTTGTGTATATGTGTTAGTATCTTCACCTCGTTAAGAAGAAATCAGTTTGATTGAAAAAATGAAGAAAGTGAGGAAACCGCACTACTCCCTGGCGAACGAACAGTCCAGATGATGATCGACGGGAAGACAAATGTAAAACCCATCATTGACTATAATCGAAGTATTTGTACTTCACTTTTTATTCCCTACTACGCGAGTTATGTCACCCCGTAGAAACATAACTTTCAACACCTTGCCTGAAAACGTGATTAACCAAATAAGCTTGAATAAATATTCAATAAATAAAAAAACTTTTAAAACGAATACTTTTTATAAATAGAATGCACTGTAAAATTCAAAATTAAAAATTGATTATAAAGCCTCTGTAACTACGATGATATTCAAGTAAGGAGTTGTTCGAGGACGTTTCGGAAGTTTCTCAGTAACTTTCTCCGTTCTTTAAATTCATATTTTTCGAATATTCCATCATATTTAATTATTTTCAAGAAAAGAATCGATTCTAGACAGAAAGCCTTCTATTCACTCATTCCAAATTCACAATTACGTCACGAAAATCAGTCTTACCCACAAAGGAATTTAGTCAAGGGTTAGTAAGTGGATAAAAAGTATATAAAAAAGAGGAAATATATTATAAATTTCATATGCATTTTATGAAATCTAAAATCAATAAAAATTCAGTTTTTGACAGAAATAGAAGTTTAAACATGATTTCTCTTAGACAATCTGTCTTACAACTTCAGCAACAACACCAACAAAAACTTGGAACTCTACGACAACAATTAAGACAACCAAATCAATTGTTTCAACTGTCACCAAATCAAATATTGAAAAAGTTTCAACAAATCAAGACATTCTACGGCAAAGAGGACTACCCACTCAACTAGCATTCTGTGCCCATTTGTTACTTGAGTCACATTTTTGACGCCACAACTTCCTTGTTACGTTATGCCTACAAAATTATTCGTAACTGTCATAGTTTCCATATTACCACATTTAGTAACGCAAAGACGTAAGTGTTCCTTTATATGCGTCTATTTAGGAAAAAATCCTATTCTGGGCATTGTTTCTAATAAGCAACAGCATTGTATACTATCAGTCAAATGATGTATACATCATCACTCAAGGTCATGAATATTTGGTTAAGAGCGGTGAGGCGAATTGAGGGGTAGCACATCAGCGGTGTACCGAGAAATTTCATCAGTCAATTTGACATTTTCTCTATTCCTTTTTCGTAATTTTTTCACTTCTCTTTCATTTACATTCGACCGTGCTCCAGGGAAGTGGTTAAGAGAGTTTTTTTTTAAGATTCAAAAAACTGAATTTGAAAAGTCTGTTAAAGCTTTAAATTTAAAGTAAGTAAAATTAATTAATTCAATTAAATTAGGTAAAAAATACTCAGCTTTTTAACAAGAAAAGCTAATTTAAAACATATTTAAGTACAGAAACGGAAATGAAATGGAAATGCCAATGACGAGGTATTAATAAGTAAAATTAAAAGGAATGATGCGTTTTATGAAATTATGAATGAACTAAATCTTATTTACAATTTAAAGATGATTTTTTCTGTAAAAATGTCCAATAAACGCGCGATGATATAATAACGAATGAGGAATAAAAGAAAATGTATAACAACAGTCATTTTGATGTATACACAAAAAGTATGAAGTATTAAGAGATTCCTTCACGAGGAACGTATGAAATTCATAATTTTTACATTTTTATATTTATTTATCTTAATCTTATTTATATTAATTTATCTGAGAAAGCTCAAAAACTGGCCTGAGAAAGCTCTAGTCTGAAGCTCTTTCGAATTGAATAGAATGAATGGGAATTGATGAATGTGTTTGTAAATTGCTTTATGATCAATATATGAAAAAATAAGAAAAAACAAAACCATTGTAAATACAACTATACATATGTATTTATATGTTGTTATACATATTATATGTATACATTATGCTTATATAGAACAAATGATTTTAGGTGTTTTGTTTTTTTTCTTTATATAGTTCTGTGTAATTTTTTTGCAGCTGAAAAAAATGATATTTGTTGTTGGTGTTTTTTGGCTTGATTTTTTCTTTGCTTTTATGTTTTTTCTTTTTTCAAGCATTTTTATTTTTGTTTGCTTATTTCGATCCTATTCTTGACCTACCTCTACAAATCTGTTTTACATTAATATTTAATTTTATGGAACTATTAAATGAATTTATAATTATAATATTTTTCGTTGGTCAGTAAAATTTCATAATATAAAAAGATAATTTTGAAGGGGAATTTTTAAAATTATCCTTTACGCTTTTCTTGTATTTTTTGTTTGTTTTCAAAATAAATTTTAAAACAAAACAATAAATATAAAAATATTTAAATGAACACTTCATTCTATTTTTGATCGTTTTCGTAAAAAAATCCGACTTGAAAGGTAAATATCTCGGGACCCTGTAAAGGCATTGACTTAAAATTTCTGCACAGTATTCTGCTTTTCATTCTCTACAAAACTTTTATGACACAAAAAGATCACTGCAACAGGGCGCAAGTTATACGGCGCCAAATATAAAACTTCCTCTCATCAATTTTTAGAAACAAAATGTAATATTTTTGACTCTTTAGAGAAGTATGTTCCCTTGAGACTAGGGAGCTTAAAATTTGGCCAGGATATTTCTTAAAGGGTCCAACATTGCATAAACTGTAAACGGCAAAAGTCATAGGGTTATATACAAAACAAGTTATTTTTTAACAAAAAACTTTTTTTCCCTTTATATGGGGCCCTTTTTAGTTCATACGTTGATCCTTGATTAATTCTTGAACAGTTTTGGACCTAGTACATTTTCTTTGATTTAAATCGGTGCAACAATGCTTGAGATATAAGAGTTCAAATTTGGCAACTCACATATTTTTCATAAGGAGTCAAAAATATTACATTTTGTTTCTAAAAATTGATGCGAGGAAGTTTTATATTTGGCGCCGTATAACTTGCGCCCTGTTGCAGTGATCTTTTTGGTGTCATAGGGAGTTTTGTAGAGAATGAAAAGCAGAATACTGTGCAGAAATTTTAAGTCAATGCCTTTACAGGGTCCCGAGATATTTACCTTTCAAGTCGGATTTTTTTACGAAAACGATCAAAAATAGAATGAAGTGTTCATTTAAATATTTTTATATTTATTGTTTTGTTTTAAAATTTATTTTGAAAACAAACAAAAAATACAAGAAAAGCGTAAAGGATAATTTTAAAAATTCCCCTTCAAAATTATCTTTTTATATTATGAAATTTTACTGACCAACGAAAAATATTATAATTATAAATTCATTTAATAGTTCCATAAAATTAAATATTAATGTAAAACAGATTTGTAGAGGTAGGTCAAGAATAGGATCGAAATAAGCAAACAAAAATAAAAAAGCTTGAAAAAAGAAAAAACATAAAAGCAAAGAAAAAATCAAGCCAAAAAACACCAACAACAAATATCATTTTTTTCAGCTGCAAAAAAATTACACAGAACTATATAAAGAAAAAAAACAAAACACCTAAAATCATTTGTTCTATATAAGCATAATGTATACATATAATATGTATAACAACATATATGTATATACAATATACATTAAAAATCTCGAAAAGGGAGAAGAAAGAAATTTTTGAATACTTTTTGTGTATAATAATATATATATATATAATACATATACATATATATTATATAGTATAAAAATAAACAAATAATGTTTTCGCTTGTATGTGTACATTTAATCTTCAGCATATTATGTAAAATAAAATTTAAGTCATATGTATAGAACACAAAATTATAACTATTGAAAGATTTTTCTTTTTCATAAAAAAGACAAATGTAGTACCTCCTTCTCTGCCCGCACAGGGTCTGTTTACGGTTTTGTTTCAATTACTTTTCGGATCTCTATTATATTTCAATACTTTTTGTATACATCATTTGACTGACTCTGTAAATACGATAGTCAGTCACAAAGCAAATTCAAAGCAAAACGACGTACGTGATTTGACCAGCAATGATATCAAAACAACTGGATGGAACTTCTCTATCTAACACCATACTGTAAAATGGGACTAAATTTATATTGTTGTCTCGCTCTTAGAGAGTTCGTCATGTTTTAATTAACGAATATTGATTTAAACATTTGATATTTTTAATAGATAGATGGAGGCACAATTTTCATTTAAATTAAAATGAAATCAACTGGATTTGAGTTAAATTAAATTTAAATTCGATAAAAATAAAATTGTCCCTAAATAAATCAGGAGCTTACTTGTAATTACGTTATTTCAATAGGATTTTCCGATGTTTTTAAATTTGAATATATTCAGAATTGACAGCTTCGACAATCAATGAGTAAAAGTGAGATGGGTCATAGAATGAACGAAAATAATGCTTATATATGTCTCATTCTTAGGGAATCAACGAAATTTGTCTTGGGCCCACATGAAACAAGAAGTTGTATAGTCCATATACATGGTGTTTCCGTTATCACCGATCGATATTGAGAAGACCTTTTAAAAAAACTGAAAAAATAAGACTGAAATGCATAAAATTATTGAACACGTGTTTTTATTGCAGTGTAAATTGAAAATAGGAGCTAGAAGTGCTAGTTTTCAAATTCAAATATCTCGAAAACCATGCATCTTTTGAAAAAATGAAGATAACAGATCGATGCAAAATCAATTGAGCTTTCATTTTCTGGAGTAAAAAATTGGGGTTAATTTCAGCCTTTTTCGAGAAAGAAAGGGTTAAACACTTGGGTAAAAATTCACAAAATATTGATTTTGAGGGCGTATATAATATTAAAAGTTAGGAATAGAGAAACAATAATGGCATCGTTTGAAAGGACATAAGGTTCTCTATATATAAGTTGTTCTGTGGAAAAAGTGCTAAAAAACATCAACGCTCTTTAGCAGACAAACGGTTGATATTGCCCCACCCCCTCCTACAGCTTTTTGTTTTTTCTCATGAGCTCTATCTGTGGTATCATTTTGGTCGGTGATATCGGAAATACCCTGTATACATATATAAAGTCATTGATGCGATTAACATTTGTCTTCCCCACGACCATCTTCTCGACATTTTACTTTCACACTAGTCTTCTTTCTTTCTTCTCAATTTGTTGTACATACACAAATTTTTCAGTGTATTTGAATTTTAAATTCTCAAAAAAATTGTTTTTGTGTATATGTGTTAGTATCTTCACCTCGTTAAATAGAAATCAGTTTGATTGAAAAAATGAAGAAAGTGAGGAAACCGCACTACTTCCTGGCCAACGAACTGCCCAGATGATGGTCGACGGATCAAATGTAAAACCCATCATTGACTATAATCGAAGTATTTGTACTTCACTTTTTATTCCCTACTACGCGAGTTATGTCACCCCGTAGAAACATAACTTTCAACACCTTGCCTGAAAACGTGATTAACCAAATAAGCTTGAATAAATATTCAATAAATAAAAAAACTTTTAAAACGAATACTTTTTATAAATAGAATGCACTGTAAAATTCAAAATTAAAAATTGATTATAAAGCCTCTGTAACTACGATGATATTCGAGTAAGGAGTTGTTCGAGGACCTTTCCGGAAGTTTCTCAGTATTTTTCTCCGTTCTTTAAATTCATATTTTTCGAATATTCCATCATATTTAATTATTTTCAAGAAAAGGATCGATTCTAGACAGAAAGCCTTCTATTCACTCATTCCAAATTCACAATTACGTCACGAAAATCACTCTTACCCACAAAGAAATTTTGTCAAGGGTTAGTAAGTGGATAAAAAGTAGGTATGTATATAAAAATAGAGGAAATATATTACAAATTTCATATTCAGTTTATGAAATCTAAAATCAATAAAAATTCAGTTTTTGACAGAAATAGAAGTTTAAACATGATTTCACAGAAAGATTTCGATGCTCTTAGACAATCTGTCTTACAACTTTAGCAACAACACCAACAAGAACTTGGAACTCTACGACAACAATTAAGACAACCAACTCAATTGTTTCAACTGACACCAAATCAAATATTGAAAAAATTTCAACAAATCAAGACATTCTACGGCAAAGAGGACTACCCACTCAACTAGCATTCTGTGCCCATTTGTTACTTGAGTCACATTTTTGACGCCACAACTTCCTTGTTACGTTATGGCTACAAAATTATTCGTAACTGTGATGAAACTGTGTGTAAATGGTCATAGTTTCCATAATAACACATTTAGTAACGCAATGACGTAAATGTTCCTTTATATGTGTCTATTTAGGAAAAACTCGTATTCTGGGCATTGTTTCTAATAAGCAACAGCATTGGTGTGATTTATTTTATCAGTCAAATGATATATACATCACTCAAAGTAGTATGAATATGGGGTTTCTGGACCAAGGAGGAGGTTCAGGTTCAGTGACGTCATTACGAAATTGTTATCACAGAGTCAAGGTTGCGTGTTATCAGTGAAGGTCACATTTGTCAAGATTTTGTCTTATCAGTGAAGGTCACATGTGTCAAGATTTTTTCTTATCATTGTGGGGTTGCATGGGTTAATATATTTTCTTATCAGTGAATGAATATGCTGGTTAATATAGTGCGTTGTGTTATCATTGAGAAGAAATTTTTGATACAGTTGTGATTCACGTGTACTTAATCAGTTCTAATCGTGTTGATACATGTTTGTTTTAGTTTAATGTTGTTTATGCTGCGTCATTGTTTTTAATTAACTTTTTATGAATAATCATAATGCGATATGATTGAAAAGCAATGGAAAACTTTTGGTACAGTTCTGATTCACGTGTACTTTATCAGCACATGTACTTTATCAGTGTTAATCATGTTGAGACATGTTTGTTCGCGTTTCATATTGTTTATGCTGTGTCATTGTTTTTAATTAACTTTTTACGAATAATCATATTGAAATATGTTTTTCAAGTTTTTAGTTTTTCGAATGTGCGTTATCAGTGAAAAAAGGGTGGGGGTAAGGAATTTTGACTATAAATAAAGACGATTTCTTCAAACGGTATTAGTTTATTGTAAAACTTGAAAGTGTTTATTAAATTTTATCTTAAAGTTCAAAATTGTGTTTTAAAGTCTTTTTAAAGAATATTGAAATTTATTTAAATATTTAGATTTCTTTTGTAAAATTATTGACATAGACTACAAAATGAAGAGTTTTATATGTGAAATTTGCGGAAATGGATTTGCATTCAAAAAATCGTTGAAAAGACATATTCAATCAGCTCATGGTGACAAAGAAATTTGTAACATTTGCAAAAAGAACTTCACACGCAAAGACAACCTACTAACACACATGAGAACCCAACACAAAGTGTCATCTGATGAAGCTATTTCCAATGATATTCATGCTCAACCTCAAGAAATTTGTAACATTTGCAAGAAGAACTTCACACGCAAAGACAACCTACTAACACACATGAGAACCCAGCATAAAGTGTCATCTGTTGAAGCTATTTCCAATGATATTCATACTCAACTTTCAACATCATCATCAGAAAAAATTTTTTGTCAATCATGTAATAAAGAAATTTTAAGTAAGGACTGGAGTTACCATCTTAGAACAAATTTACATAAAATAAAAGCGGCTGAACCAGTTAATGATCAATTGAAGGTTGTGAAAAGTAGTTTTGAAGAACGAATTGAAACACTGACTTATGAAAATAAGAATGAAGGAAATCTGGATCATATTAACTTTTTAAAAGCGGAAAAAGATCTTATTATAGATACATTAAAGAAACTACTAATTAAACATTCATCTTTTAAATTCAACATAGAACTATTTGCAGAGTATATGAAAGTAACAAAAGGAAATGATGATAACGATGAAATAACAACTTCAGTTAAATCATTCCAGTCAAAAATGATAATCATTAGGAATGAAACTGAGATGTCGTCTGCATATGAAGAAATGATTGATAAAATTCACACAAAAATGCAAGAATTTCAAGAACGAGATAGTGGCTGGACTCTTATAAGAATAATCCATCTTGAAATAAACATTAATCAATACAGACCAATAAGAGGTTCACAGTATTTACCGTTACCAACATCAATAGCACGTAAACATGCTTGTATTAATGTGAAAAATACAGATGAATACTGTTTCAAATGGGCAATTATTTCAGCTCTAGATCCTGCTGAAGTTCATTCTGATAGAGTTTCATCATATAATATTGAAAATATTTCTGCAAACACAATTCTTCTAAAAAACAATATGATATTAGAATTTGATGATCTAGAGTTTCCACTAAAGGTAACGGATATAGCAAAGTTTGAAGACATTAATCCAGAAATTAGTATAAACGTATACGGTTGTAAAGAAATGCAATTTAATACATGTAAAATAGTGGGACCGTATTACTGTACAAAGAATGAGAAGAAAATACATATTAATTTACTGTTGATTCAAGATGGAGAAAAGAGTCATTATGTGTGGATCAAGAACATATCAAGATTAATAAGCAGTCAAATAACAAAACATAAAGAGAAGATATTTTTATGCAATGGATGTTTACAACATTTTTATACAGAAGAGGCGTACAATATACATAAAAATGAATGCAGTAAGATTGTTACACTTATGCCATCACCTGAAAAAAAAGAATTGAAATTTGAGAAATACGAACGTCAATTAGAGGTCCCATTTGTTATATACGCAGACTTTGAATGCATTTTACAAGGATTGGATACATGTATTCCAAATTTAGATATTTCTTCAACAACAAATGTACAACTACACGTTTCTTGTGCATTCTCTTATTATATCAAATGTTCTTATAATGATAGCTTAAGTAAACTAAGAGTGTATAAAGGAAAGGACTCACCAGCAAAATTTGTACAATCCCTGGTTGAAGATGTATTAGATATTCATAATAATGTTATTATGAATCCAAAGGCGATGGAACCACTCACGGCTTTTGAGGAAAGGAGACAATGTAGTAGTAAGATTTGTCATATATGTAAGAAATATTTAGGTAATGTAAGTGTAGCCGACCATTGTCATTTAACAGGAAAGTACAGGGGTCCAGCGCATAATGAATGTAATTTGCGGTATCAAGTCCCAAAGTTTTTCCCAATTTTCTTTCATAATTTTTCTGGTTATGATTGTCACTTATTTGTTAAAGAATTAGCAAATATTGATGCTGATATAAATTTGATACCATTGAATAAAGAATTGTATGTATCACTTTCAAAACGAATTTTTGTTAATGAAACTGATACAATTGAACTTAGATTTTTAGATTCCGTAAGATTTATGCAGTCTAGTCTAGATTCATTAGTAGGAAATTTATCTCCGGAGGATTTGAAAACTGTTAAGTCTTTGTATCCAGAAGAAGAAAATTTCGAATTATTAACACTTAAAGGAGTTTTTCCATACGAATATATTAATTCGTTTGATCGTTTAGATGAAACGTGTTTACCTTCTCAAAAACATTTTGATAGTAAATTAACAAATAGTAAATGTTCTGATAAAGATTACATTCATGCTAAGAAAGTCTGGGAAAAATTTGATTGTAAAAATATTTGGGACTATTTAGAGTTATATTTGAAAACCGATGTATTACTTTTAACAGATGTATTCGAAAATTTCAGAAAAGTTTGTAGAAATATTTATACGCTGGATCCCTGTCAGTATTATACAACTCCGGTGTTATCATGAGACGCGATGTTAAAATATACAGGAGTAAATCTTGAATTATTCACTGATATAAATATGTATAATTTTATTAAAAGAGGTATCCGTGGTGGAATTACTCAATGTTCACACAGACATTCTACAGCAAATAACAAGCACATGAGTAATTTTGATAAAAAAAAACATCTTCATATTTAATGTATTGTTACAAAATTAGCCTTTGTGAGCGAAAAGTAAAAATAAAATGGATATAAAAAAAATGTAAAAGAAGATAAGGCGTCCGAGAGGGATTTTTTTTTAAAAGAGGAGAAAAGGTAGAAAAAAATAGGGGTGAAGGGCTGAAAAAAATGGGAAATAATAAAATAAAAGACTGTTTTATAATTTTACAAAAGAAATTCTGATATTTATTGTTAAAAAAAGACAGAATTTACAAATTTAGGGTCTATTACTAAAAATTAAAAAAAAAAAAAAAATCTAATTACAATGCAACAAAAAAAAATAAAATTTAAGTAGCAATAATAAAAAAAAATTATCAAAAAAAAAATTGTCTGAAGGAAAAAAAATGGCTATGGCAATAAAGAAAGATGTTTGCTAGTGAAGTAAAGCGAACCAAACTATCAACTGAGTGAAGTGAGTTAAGCTTACAACTGAATCTGATTTACACGGTAGTGAGGAAAATCAGATCGAAACTGAGTTTGATTCACTGAATCAAACTGAGTTTGAGTTGAGAAAAATTTACTGGTTGGCAGCACCGAAATTTTAATTAGAGTCAATTATTAATTCAGACGCTGTGACAACACTAGCTGTTTTGACAGTAGTCTAATAATTAGTGACTATTAAATGTAAACAAACGAAATGGAGATTTCGTTTGTTTCTTTTTGTTTTTAAGTTTTTATGAATGTGAAATATTTAATCGTCCGCGAAATAAGTTTTTGTGCAAAATCGCGCCGCTGGTTAATTTTATTGTAAATTAGAATACAAAAAGTATATGTGTAAAAGGTTAGTAATAAAGAAAAAAAAAGAAAGTGGAAAGTGAAAAAAGTGAAGTGATATAGAAGTTGTGGTTAAAAAAAAAATGTGAGTGAACGATGAAAGAAGAGAAGAAAAAAAAAGGTTATGTGCAAAAAAAAAAAATGTGTTGAAAAGAAAATGTGCAAAAAGTGAAAGTGGTAAAAAAAAATAAAAGGGATGAAAGGATAGGTAAGTAAAAGGAGTGGAAATTAATAATAAATTTGTGTGAAAAGAAGAAAAAAAGAAAAGAAAAAAAATAAGGAAAAAAAATGAAGTGGTATATCAAAAAAATTTACGTACCTGGTTAGTGACGGAAAAAAAAAAGATGTGTAGTGAAAAGTGAATTAGAAAAAAAAAACTACTTTTGAACTATTGAAAAAATTAAAAAATTGGACTAAAAACTGTTGTAAAAAAAATTTAATCGAAGAAAAAACTATGTGGAAAAATTCGAAAAAGAACTAAAAAAAAAAACACTTTGAAAAATCAATTTGACTCAACTGAACTAAACTGGAAAAAACTCAATTAAAACTGAAAAACTAGACTGAACTTTTTTTCTTTTTGTGGGTGTCTCTTATATAGGTTTTTGCGAAGTTTCGCGAATCTTCTTTTTGGAAAGTCATGGTTTCTATCTTATATTGGAGTTTTAAAGAAGATTCGAGATCTTCGAAATTTTGTGTGTTAATTGTGTGTATTTGTAATGTGTTGTGTTGTTGTTGTGAAAAAGAATTTGGATGTGTTCTTTGTTGTTTCTGTTTTAAGTGCTTGTTTCTCGTGTTGTCCTTTTTCCCTTTTTATTATATACTTTTTATCCACTTACTTTTTCCTTTGTGGGTAAGAGTGTTCCTCGTGACGTAATTGAAATTTTGGAAAAAGTTTTAGGGTAGTAAACGTGAACGGATTTACATGGGGTTTTCGGATTTGGGATGAGTGAATAGAATGCTTCCTGTCTAGAATCGATCCCTTTCTTGAAAATAATTAAATATGATGGAATATTCGAAAAATATGAATTTAAAGAACGGAGAAAGTTACTGAAAAACTTCCGAAACGTCCTCGAACAACTCTTTACTTGAATATCATCGTAGTTACAGAGGCTTTATAATCAATTTTTCAAAAGTATATGTTATAAAAGTTTTTTTAACCTTTAAGCTTATTATTTTATTTATTTTATTCTTTATTTCATTTATTTTTCAGGATTCTTCTGTATTTTAATAGGGGCTTCTGGTTTGGGCACCAATTTATAAAAAAATTTGGTGTTTAATTGGAAGTTTCTTTTATTTACAGCCAAAAACAACATTTATTTACATTTTAAGTTTACATTACTAAAGTAAATTTGGTTGATTCCATTTTTTATTCGATTTTCTTATCTTTTCAGGAAACTAGGAGATGATTGGATGGTGTGTTGATCCGGCTTTCTAAGGTAACTTTATTTTAAAAATAATTTTATTCAAATTCATTAATAAAGTTCTTTTTTTATTTTTCAGATTTGTAACAGTATGTTGATGCAAATAATTTGTACGGTTGGGCTATGTCACAGCCTCTACCATATTCTGATTTTCAATGGGTAGAAAACGTTGAAAATATAAATATTAGTAATATTTCAGAAAATTCTGATACGGGTTATATTTTAGAAGTTGATTTAGAATATCCTGAATCTCTTTATGATTTACACAATGATTTACCGTTTTGTGCTGAGATTAAAAAAAGTCCGGGATCAAAATTCAATAAGTTAATTACCGATCTAACAGTGAAAAGAAATTATATAATTCACTATAGAAATCTTCAGCAGTGCTTAAAACATGGTTTAAAATTAGTGAAAATTCACAGAGCATTAAAATTTAAACAATCATGTTGGTTAAAAAAATATATTGATTTGAATACATATTATCGTACTATTGCAAAAAATACTTTTAAAAAGAACTTTTTCAAGTTGTTGAACAATGCTGTGTACGGTAAAACGATGGAAAATGTTGACAAACGAAAAGATGTCAAAATCGTTACTGACTGGGAAAGTAGTGGTAAACATTTGGGTGCTAGGGCTTTAATAGCTAAACCTAATTTCCACAGCATAGCTCAGTTTACAGAAAATATGACAGCTATACAACTTGAGAGAGTTCAAACATACTATAACAAACCAATTTATCTGGGTTTCGTTGTATTAGAGCTATCAAAGTGGAAGATGTACGACTTTCATTATGATTATATAAAACCTAAGTATAATGAAAAAGTACTTCTTGCTTACATGGATACAGATTCGTTTATATATTCAATAGAAACTGAAATTTCTATAGTGACATTATGAATGATATTGACACTAAATTTGATACTTCCGAATACTTACCTGATAACCCTTATAATATTTTCCTTAAAAATAAAAAAGTATTAGGTTTAATGAAAGATGAGAACAATGGTCGGATAATGAAGGAGTTTATAGGTTTAAAATCAAAAATGTATTCAATAGATGTAGAAGATTGTAAATTAATAAAAAAGGCTAAAGGGGTTAAGAAAACAGCTGTAGATAATTTAAGTTTAGAAAATTAAAGAGATTGCTTATATAAGAAAAAATTATTCTATGGTAATATGCTAGTATTTAGATCATACATACACAAAATGTAAATAAAGTAGCTCTAAGTTATATAGATGATAAGAGACATATTAGAGAAGACGGTGTTAGCACCTATGCATGGGGTCATTTTAGAATAAGTTTGGAAAAAGAAAACTGAAAAAATGTATATAATAAAATAAAAAAGATTTATTAAAAAAATATATTATTACTCAAAACAATTTCTTGCATTTTTTATTTCAATAATTGTATTTATATAGAATTTGAGTTAAAGAATTATAATTTTGCAGATCGGCATTTTTACAATATCTGTTTACAGATCAATAAGATGATTAAACTTAAGAATCTGGTTGGTTAAGTTTTTTTGCATATAGAATTTTATCTTAGTATAAGAGCTTTCTTTTTGTGAAACTTCATTCCAATAAAACTGTTTTTATTTTGAACTTCAACAAGACAAGTCGTTTTTGTTTTCATATTAGTGAAAAGGTTTTAAAGATTAAGAGCATCTTAAAACAGTATAATATATGTATATTGTTTTCTAAATAGTTACCATCGCGTGAAAGCATGCTTTATCAGTTTATTAAGTGAATTAATTGATAATAATTAAGAATGATTTAGTCATTATCAAGGTTAAGAACACAAAAAATATTTTTTTATTTTTTAATCAAAATTTATTACATAAATCAGTGAAATTTCAAAGTTAGAAATGAGGTATAATTAATTGTTATCAAGGTTAAGAACATCAAAAATATTGTTTTCAAATGTTTTACATGCTTTATCAGTTAACTATAAAATTTAAAATTTTAGTTAACATCGCGTGAAAGCATGCTTTATCAGTTTATTAAAGTTTAAAAAATTTTTTAAATGTGTTATCAAAGTTGTTATCGTATGAAAAAATAAATCAACGAAATTTTATAATTGAAAATTCTTATTATGAGTTTTACATCACGTGAATTAATTGATAATAATTATCAAGGTTAAGAACACAAAAATATTTTTTTATTTTTATTTTTCTAATCAAAATTTATTACATAAATCAGTGAAATTTCAAAGTTAGAAATGAGGTATAAATAATTGTTATCAAGGTTAAGAACATCAAAAATATTGTTTTCAAATGTTTTACATGCTTTATCAGTTAACTATAAAATTTAAAATTTTTGAATATGTGTTATTGAAGTTGTTTCCATGTAAAAATACTGTTTTCTGTAATCAAAATTCAGTATATAAATCAGTGAAATTTTATAATTAAAATCACTTTTATTAAATTTTGTAACAATTATGAAGATGATGAATAACAATAGCAGCAACAACCAAAATTTAAATATATTAAGATGAGATGATAATCTCCCATCTGATGGAGATGCTCTGATGAACTATACACTGCAGATGCAAGCTGAAACAGCCTTCTTAAAACTTACTTATATGCATGTGCATATTTTCAACTATTTCAATAATAGAAATATACCATGTAATATGGATAGGTAAGTTTGTTTATTATTATTATTATTAATTTTTTTTTTTTTTTAAATATTATTATACTTTTAATTTTTTAAAGGATGTTGATACAACAATGGGGAAGAGAGTTGTGTCCCAACGTACTCAACACAAGGGAACAACGCGAGGAGTGGTTAGAAGACTTCCCGACAGATGGTGTATACTTTATACACATTAACGCATTGTGTAATAAATTAAGTATTATTAGTAACAAAACATACTTTTGTTCAAATGATGATGAACAAAGTAGTTGTTTTATTTCAAGAATACAAGACATGTTGGTTGAGGAATCACGTGTTCTTGTATTCGATAATTATGAAGAATTTCATAATTTAATTTTAAATAATAGTTTACATTGTAGTTTATGTTTAAGAAATATATATTCTATTCATGTAGCAACTAATAAAAATGGGTAGAATAAGATAACTAAAAAAATAAAAAATAAAACATGTAGTAGTAAGATTTGTTTTATAGATATAATATATAAGAAATATTTAGATAAAATAAAAAAAATTAAAAAAACATTCATTTAAAAAAAATATTGGTTTTATTTATCTAAAAAAGTTTTAACACTTTTTATTTCAATTTTACATCAAGATAATTTCTTAGAAGACATACATTTTCTAAAGCACAGTATCCTTCATGGATATTACAACGCAGAACATGCGGATAGTTTTGAAGCAATGTTGCAAATTTCGGACATTCTTCTTCTTCTTCTTCTAAATCGTATACTTTAATCTTATGATTAAGTATATTACTTATCCATTTTCGTTTTTCATTACCTTTCACATATACCTCAGAATTTCTCAGATTTGATCGAAGAAATTTTTTAACACTATGAAAAGATATTGATCCTTCATTCCAAGTTAAACCATGATGATTTTTGTATAACCAATTCACTTGTTTCTTCTCTTTTGTTGTTAAACGCGAAAAATCAAACGGGAGCTTTATAATAAACACTTGAAATTCACGTGTATTGAAAGAAATAGCAAGTTCTTTAACAATAAACTTATTATTACAGTCTTTGAAACCTTGAACATCGATAATAATTTTATTAAACATTTTATGATATATGTGTATTCTCTCACAACTTTTTTTAAATACTAAATAAATTTCTATATTATAATCTCATTTATATCAGTTTTCTAACTTCTCCATTCAGTGAATTGTACTCAATTATTCGATCATGTAGCAGTAAACAATATCCTGAAGTATTGTTAGGAATGTTGCTTGCTAACTCAAACTCTATTCTAATATCAACAGATCCTGTTTTTATTGTTTCATTTTGATGAGCACCATCAATAACAACAATTGGTGCTATACTCTTGAAACTATCCCATTTTAACAACGGTTGACAATTCCTTCCATAATAAGTTTCTTGAAATTTTGTATACATATCGTATAATAACGCATATCGAATTACGTTCAAAAAGTATATTTAAATTATTATATGGATACGTCTCAGAGTTTAAATGAGCCTTAATGTTAGCTAGTTCACAATGATCAAATTTACTAGCATCAGCTTCTTTTTAGTTTTGTCGATTGATTTGTAATGCAAATATCAAAAAACGAGGTTTTTCTAGTTGTGTAGATGTTTTAACAGTCCATATGGTATGATTTGTCTTTGGAATATTCGGGTATTCATATAAATCCCAACTCCGGAAGCTAATACGAATTGGCTTCGCATTTCGAGTGATTTTAAGTAGTTTTAGGCCCTTATTATGTAAGTCGATGCGAATAGAATCGACTCGTCTTTTTCAAGTCTATTGAAATAAGTCATGGTATTATGTAAGCCTATAGACTTTTTAAAAAAGAGTTACCGTTTGAAAGGAAAATTTTCTACTAGACATCTGTCAAATCACGTTTGTTTTTGTTGTGTTGATAACTAATTTTTAATATTTTCAAGTGAATAGTCTATATATTTTGCTATTTTTTACATCTAAATTTATAAAATAAAAACGGACAAAATATAAAATATTGAGTTTTTTTATTTGGTTTGATGTTTTTGAAAATGAAATTAATGAAGATCGTCGAGCTGAGATTTTGTCAACAATTCGGAAAAGAAGGCGCTTCAGAGTAAACTCAAATCCTCTGGATATGGATGAAATCATGTAAATTTTCTGTTTTCGGTATAAAAAATACTTATTATTATTAAAGTTTGTCATAAATATTTCAGATTTAAGAAAAATTTTAGATTGACGAAAGAGATTTTTCTAAAATTATTAGAAGATATAGAACGAGAACCTTATTTGAGAAGGTCACAAAGATCCTCATCTATACCAAACATTTTAAAACTTGCGTGCTTATTAAGATTTATTTTATATAATTTATTTTATAAATGTTCTATTCACAATATAACTATTAAAAAAAACTCTCATAAATTGTGTATATAACTTAAATCACATACAATAGACTCGAAGTCGATGGCAAAATTGCTGTCGACTTCACAAGTCTATGGAATAGAAAAAAGTCTACAGTGATAGAAACTTATAATACTGTGACTCGACTTTAATTCTATTCGACTTTAAGTCTACCGCGAATCGACTTACATAATAAGGGCCTTAGTCTTTCTTTATCGTCTACATTTATATGAGGTACTTTCCATAAAACTTTTGTCAATGTAATTTTATAGTCTGTAGCTGCAGCTGGTACTTGAACCGCATTTGCATTATTTCTTGTTATTATTAAGACTAGATCATGTCTTACATTCACAACTATTTTTTTATAGTCTTCAGCAAATCCCAATAACATTTTTAGAGGAATACAAGAATTGAAATATCCTGATGTAAGCGATATAGTACTATCTCCTGTCCACCCTGCATTATACAACATTGTACTTTCACTTTCACTTAATGAAATGTAGTTTTTTAAAACACTGCTAATTCCTACATTCCGACAACGATCAATTTCGACACTATTCAATTCATATCGTATTTCATCAAATAAGAAGGCCCCAGAATTATTATTTAGTTTATAATCAGATATTACAGTACCATCGCTTTTAGTTAGAGTTCCTTCAATATATATAAAACTTTCACTTGGTAGTAAGTGAATCTTGGTTTTGAATAGAAATTCGTATTTCATCGCTATTGTTATACGATTCTACAAATGGTGAATATGTATGATATTCTTTTTTAGTAATACTTTCATCAAAGTGAGGTTCTTCTAAAATATCCAGTATATCATGCATGTTGTTTGCTTTTCAAAACAAATCCTAATGATTCTAAAAATTTTCTATTTTCAATTTTTAATGATGGTTTCTTAGAAATGAAGTCTCTTTGTGTTGTTGTTTGTTCAGTAGGTAATGATGTACTAATGATATTATCACTTTTGAATGAGTTTTTATTATTATTATGTTTGTTGTATATCAGCATATCTAGCTCTTATGCACTTGACACTTATATAAGAAATAATAGCTTTAGTAATCATACTACTTGTTTTATACTTTACGTCTTATTCTATAATAGTGGTTTCAAATGTAATCTAACTGTAATTATTTCGCCTCTGAAATTAATCAAATCTCCATCTTGATCTACAATTTCTATTTCAACAGAACTAATTCGTTTCACATTTACAGGTAAATATATAACATTTTTAGGAACTTCTGTTATTTTATACCCTGGTCCTACATCAGGCGAAAATTCATGAAGAGTATGAACAGGAATATTATTAATATATGATCCTACTATTAGATTACATTCAATTCGAAAAGCGTTAACTTTAGTTATATTCACAGGTAAATCAGACACATGCGTTGTATTTGACTCCAATTCTTTTTTACTGAAACCTAACAGTTGACCAATAGATCTTTCTCTGTTAAAGTAGACGTTGTGCGTACTTTTAATTTCTGTTTTGAGCGTGTTGTTGTTTGCTTGTATTTTGATTGTAGGCTTAGTTTTCGTCTTTTCGAGCTCTTTTTGAATGAAATTCGCCATGTCATCAACTTCATAAGATACCACAGATATTTGAATAGTTTCATTACCTATATGAAATAAGTTATTGCTACTATCCACATTAGGTATTGAATTATAGGTATGAAAATCAACAAGACCACAAAGATAGTCAGATGATAAATCAATAGGTGGGAAGTATTCAGTTGTTAATATAGATGTATTCCCACTTAAAGTTAATGTTACTGACATGTTAAAGGTTTAAAATGAAATGAATAATAGTTTCATGTTTACACATTTATTTATACTAATTTACATCAATAAAATTATACAAGAACTTCAAACATAAATGTCCACATTTAAATGAATTGAAATTTTGATATCAGTAGGTATTGGGACGGTTGGGCCTGGGAAAATTTTGAAGACCGTGGGAAAATTTTGATTGGTGTAGAAGTTTGAATTGTTGTCAGGTGAGTTATGATAGTACAGGTGAGAATTTTGAATATGATTGATTGATTTCTGACAGGTGAGAGCTATGGTGGGGGCAGGTGAGAATTTTGAATATGATTGATTGATTTCTGACAGGTTAGAGCTATGGCGGGGGTAGGTGAGAATTTTGAAATGTATTGACAGTCGCGAGAGTTAAATATAAACGTTAAAACCGTTTATAAGAAAAAATATTAAAATAAAAAAACAAACTTTCACTTTCTAAAAAAACTTTATTTTTGAACATAAATCTTTAATTTACAGAAATTAGCGAAGTTATCAGACTGCAGGTCGAAAACCAACTCAACTTTTCATTTTTAGAATTTATCATTCAAAATTACATTTTTATGAAAAAAAGACAATTTCCCATGAGAACCGTAATATGCTGATCAAGTTAAAAAATTGCATTTTTTAACTTGATACTTTTGTTTTTCAAGATTTTTAACTAAAATATTTGTAAATTATTTTGCGAAGTGAATTCTTTTAAAGTCTCGTTGCCGGATGTTGCATTATAAATAATCCCTCCACGGTTAGAGTTGGAATTCTCCTTTACAATTTTTTCCTTAGTTACTATTTTAACATTCATTTTTTTCTCTCTTAAACATATTATAAAAATTACAATGCTTATTATTATTGTAACAATAAATGTTATATTTATTCCATATGACAAATTTTTGTGAAATTTCAATTCTTCAATTTCTTCTATGTTCTTAAATTGTTTGGTTACAATATTATCAAAGGTTACTTTTTTTATATATGTATTATTAAATTTATTATTTGGGTAAAAATATTTATCTCTTATAGCTAGCTTCTGATTAAAAAATATTTTGCCAAATACTTCAATTTTACAGTTGTAAAAATTAATAAAATAATTGTTGTCTAGCACAATATTTCTATCGTCACAATTTTGTATCATTTTTTCTTTTACAGCATTTTTCACCAATAATGTTTCTTCATCTAAAACTTCAATCTTTGTCTCATTGTTATATTTTAACTTACATTGATTTATGTACTAAGATACAATTTTTACTTTCTTTTAATTCTGATAACATCTTATCTTCTACATATGTTAAAACTTTATTTCCAATTTGTACAACATATTCATTTTTTTCATCATTTCAAAATAATCTTTATTTGGTAACGGTGTTATTTGTTTTAAATCAGTTTTAATATAATTTCGAGAAATTTTAATTGCAATAATTAATAGTTGATCTTTATATTTCATTATGCCTACTTTAATTAATTTTAATTTATAAAAATCTATCTTGTATAAGTCTATTTCTTCATTTGTAAATATGCTTGGATGTATTATATTATGCTTTGCCGAAACTATATTGTCTTGAATCTGATTTATTTTTTCATCTAGATATCTTAACTTTACCATTTGATCTAAATACAAAGAATGTCGTATGATCTCATTATTTTTAGCTCTTAAATCATTAAATGCTGCAGTTAATTTTACTCTATCTTCACTTATTGAATTTTTTAGTACATTAATAGAATCATTAAAATGTGTATTTATAATAATTTGTTTGTTCAAAGTATCAATAACATTATGATTATTTTCATGTACTACTTTTAAGTGTTCTAAAATTTCTTGACGATCATCATCATTCATTGTACCAAATAACCATTTTTCTGCATTACCTATAACGTTAATAAGTCCTCGTCTTTTTCTATTGTTGTTGTTGGGCATTATTGTTTTAATTTTAGATCTAATGATGTTAACTTCTGTATTGAGTAATTTTTTGTTGTCAGCGTCTAGTTGTGCAATGTTAGTTTCAATTTACACTAAGTATATTATTTAAGTCTTTTGGGTCTATGATATGTAGTATGGTGCTAGTTTGGTTTGTTATTTCGACCTGTCGAAGTTTTATTTGTATATAACCTGCTCCTTCATGAATTGGGTTGACCTGTAACAGCCCCTGAACAGCTGACATTGTTGTTATGAATAAAATTGCGATGATGGTTACCTGTAAATTTCAAAGGTCTTTTAATATTTGATATGTGTACATTTTTAAGTGTTTTTTGTCTGTAATAAGGTTCGTCTTTATGTCTTAGTCTTTTATAATTTCTAATAGCTCCTACCAATCTATTTTCTACATAATCTTCTCTTTTAATGTTCTTTTGATTTATGATATGATTTTTTGTTTTATTGATTCTTTCCTTAATTTTTTCGACATCTATCTGTTCTTTAGCTTCTCTGGGAGTGCATTTTATAGTGGAGTGATAACGATCGTTATAGTTTGCTATAGCCATCTGTATCTTCATTTCTACTGAGAGTTCACTACCCTCAATCCCTGTTATTTTTTCTAAGAGGGTTGAATGTAGCCTCTCTACATCAGCATTCCCAGTGTGGTTGTTTGGCTTCGTTAAGTGTACTTCAATGTTTTCTGTATTTAAATATTTTATAAGTTGTTCTGCTCTGAATTCATTGTCCATAATTAACTTTTTTGGTTTTCCGAATTTTGCGAAATGTTCCATCATAATTGTCTTTTTTGCTTTCCAATTCCTGTCAATTATATGATATGCTGCTGCAAATTTTGTTAATTTATCAATTATTGTTACAAATGTTTGTTTTTTAAAATGAAATATATCTAAATGTGCTATTTCGTTTTTTTATATGGAGTTTCTGTTATTGCAAATTTTGGTTTAATTGGCTTTCTGTCATATTTTATTTGTTGACATTTTTCACAATTGTTAATAACTAATTGAATATGCTCTTGCAATTTAGGAAAATATATTCTATCTTTTAGGTTCTGATAGGCTTCATTTATTCCGCTATGCATAGATTCTTTTGTGTGGTAGAGGGATAATTGTTTGTGTAGTTCTTCTTCTGTTAATATCTCAGTTGCTCTTTTCGTACTTCTTACAAATTTAATTTTTTTATAATCTGAAAACATCTCTATTACAATTAATTGGAATTTATTATAATCTGTATCAGATACTTCTGAATAAATACTTGTATACCCTTGTTTGACACATTTTTTTAGTTTGTTTTTAATAATATTTTCATTTTCTAATGGATTTATTTCAATAATTCTTCTTTTATGTAATATTTCCATTTCTTGTTCTTTTGGACTATATGTTAAAATTATTTGTGTCTTATATTTGTTAACTATGTCTTCTTTTAAACCTATGTGATCTAATCTTTGTTCGTCAACTGAGTGTACTGTATCTGTCAATTCAAGATTTGATTCTACGTCATTTTTTTCATTAATTTTTTCTGTATTTTCCAATCTACTTAAATAATCAGCTACCTTATTTTCCTTACCCTGTAAATATTCAATTTCATAATTAAACTCGTGTAATTTTAAGATCCATCTTTGATGCCTTTGCGAAAATTCTTTTCTTTTGTACTTACTGTTTAAATATTTAATTGGTGCATGATCTGTCACGATTTTAAATTTATTACCATATAAATATGGTCTAAAGTAACTTACTGCATATACAATGGCCAAAAATTCTTTATCCGTTGTACAATAATTTTTCTCATGAGTGTTCAGCGTTCTTGAGACATAGCACACTGGGTGTCCTTGTTGAGATAAGACTGCCCCTATAGCGTAATCGCTAGCATCTGTTGTTATTACAAACGGCTTATCAAATTCAGGATACTTTAAAATCGGATGGGATGAAATTAAACATTTTAAATTTTCGAATGCTGATATATACTGAGGGTCATTAACATTTATTTTTTTATCTTTTTTCAAGTATTTAATCATTGGGTATGCAATTTTTGAATAATCCTTGATAAATTTCCTGTAATATCCAGTCGCACCTAAAAATCCTTTCAGTTGCTTTACTGTTTTTGGTATCTCTAACTCCTGAATAGTTTTTATTTTCTCTGGATTCGGCTTAATTCCTTCCTTTGTCAATATGTGACCTAAAAATTCAGTATTTTGTTTCAAAAAGCTACATTTATCGACTTGGATTTTCAAATTATGTTCATTGAGTCTTGTAAAAATTTTGGTTAGGGATTTTTCATGTTCCTGTAAGGATGTGGAAAAAATTAGAATGTCATCAAGATAGACAACACATATTTGATTAATATATTCACGAAGGATTTCATTCATAAGCCGTTGGAAGGTTGCCGGAGCATTTTTTAATCCAAACGGCATTCGTACATATTGATATAAACCAGCTGGGGTGACAAAGGCAGTTTTCTCGATATCTTTTTCTGCTATAAGTATCTGATGATACCCCTTTGCTAGATCTAGAGTACTAAAATACTGCGCTTTTCCCAGTTTATCCAAAATGCTGTCTATGTTTGGCAAAGGATACTTGTCATCTACCGTAACTTCATTAAGCCTTCTGTAATCAACAACTATTCTAAATTTTTGTATTCCGGAGTTGTCCTTTTTCTTCGGTACCACAATTATCGGAGAGCTGTATCTGCTGTTGCTTTTTCTAATTATGCCTTGCTTTTCCATCTCTAACATTTGTCGCCTTACTACTGCTTCATGTTTTGGTGGATATCTATAAAGCTTCGAATTTATTTGTTCATTTGTTGTTGTTTTTATTTCATGTACTACTGTATTTGTATTCGTTAAATTATCTCCTTCTTTGTATAAAAGTTTATGAAATTTTTTAATTAACTTTTCAATCATATTCTTTTCTTCTTCATTTAAATGATTTAATTGGAGATTTTGTACTTCGCTTACATCTAGAACATTAACTTCATCTAAAATGGTCTTTGTTAAGAACGGAAGACTCACTCCATTAATCATAATTATCTCTTGATTTTCAATTTTAATTTCTTTCACATTTTTATTTATCCAGTCCATACCTAATATTAAATCATAAGATTTTTCTAATTGCATTGCGACCCATTTCATTCTTGCATTATTAGCATATTTAAATTCTGTTGGGCATAATGTTACAACTTTTTTGTTAGGTTTGTTTACTCTACCTTGTATTGTGTTAATTATTATTGGCTCTTCATTAAGTACTATATATATATCTTGAGGAATTTTATTTTGATTTAATATGCTAATTGTCGAACCTTTATCTACTAAAGCTAAAAATTTTTGTTTTTGTATAGTTAAAGTAATAAAAATTTTATCATGGTCCGAGGCTAATTGATAAAAAAAGTTTCATCTATTGTATTTGTTTCTGCCCTACTTATTGTGTCTACTTCCATTTGCTCTTGTCTCTGACGATTTTGTGTACTATCAGTATGTCTGTATTCATTCTGTCTAGATTGTTGTGTTCTATTAAAGTATTGGTTGTTATTGTAATTTTGTCTTTGTTGCCAATTATTTCTGTACTGACCTGTTCTATTTTGGTTGTTGTTATTAATTTTCAGATTTTCATTTTGTTTCTGGTTATTTGGTTGATTTATACTTTTTCTTTCATTATATTTATTTTCAAGAAATTTTTTAACACTTTTATTATTATGAAAATTTAAATTTCCCTGATCTTGGCCTATAAAATTGTTAATAACACTTCTAATTTCACTTAAATTAAATATATTCATAATTGCATAAGCTAAGGGTCCAGAAACTAACTCTTTTATTTTTTTAACTAACATCGAACTAAAAACTGTAATAATTGTATCTCTATTTTCTTCGAAAGCTGCTAATTCTGTTATATTTTCAACTATAATTCTTACTTTATTATCTAATTCATGTATAGTACTTACTCTTAAGGATCCGATGTCTCTAGTTATAGTAAGCTGGTCCTTAGATGATTTATAGTGGGCTTTTAGCTTCTGCTTGCATTCATTCCAATTTGCTGGAGGACTTGCATTTAAAAGATGTTTAGCACTTCCTTGAATTTTTGTGTTAAAGATGATTCTAAAAACTTCATTCTCTTCATTTTGATGATCTTCTAATATTCTTGTTATTGCATCGATGAATGATGGTAGTGTACCTTTTTCTCCTTGAAATACTGGCAAATATCGTATTTCTTTCTCAATTCTGATTCTAAAATTTTGGGGTTGGTTATTTTGAAGCACAATTTGAGTTAAAGCAACTAAACATTGCTCAATTCGATCCTGGTTATCTGCCATCCTTCGTCTTTCATCAAATATTCTCAGTCGATTAATTCGTCAATCTATTTTTTTATTATTTTTAATAAATTCACTATTTATTTATTTTTTATTATTTCTTTTAGTGATGTGTCTTCGTGAATTACTAAATTTCACTTTAATTCACTCCGTAGCTCACTTTTAAGAAACACAAAATAAATTTAATTTAATGAACTGTTCACTTTTAATAAGTATATACATATAACTATGTATATATATTTTATTAAAAAAACTATATATATATTTTTTTGTTGTTTATTTATTTACGTAGGATTCTTATCACTGGATCTCGTTTCTTCCGATCGAGATCCTACCGACTGCGCCAGTTAAATATAAACGTTAAAACCGTTTATAAAAAAAAATATTAAAATAAAAAAACAAACTTTCACTTTCTAAAAAAACTTTATTTTTGAACATAAATCTTTAATTTACAGAAATTAGCGAAGTTATCAGACTGCAGGTCGAAAACCAACTCAACTTTTCATTTTTAGAATTTATCATTCAAAATTACATTTTTATGAAAAAAAGACAATTTCCCATGAGAACCGTAATATGCTGATCAAGTTAAAAAATTGCATTTTTTAACTTGATACTTTTGTTTTTCAAGATTTTTAACTAGAATATTTGTAAATTATTTTGCGAAGTGAATTCTTTTAAAGTCACGTTGCCGGATGTTGCATTATACATAACCCGAACGCGACGACATGTATCTCGATATTTGTGTGATGTCATAGAAGTTGTAAAAAATATGGGTCAAAACTATTTTTTTAAAAAAGAGTGACTTCTTCTTTTCACTGAGTGGCGGATTCGAACCTCGGTCCTTTCGGGTGGTGATCAGACGACGTAACCGTTTGAGCTATTGATGATGTTGATAGAGTTTGTTTAAATGGTGTATATGAATATATGAGAAATGTTAAATTCCTCCCCCTGAACTTTTTTATCAGTTTCATTGAATAATAGAATTTAGTATTAAAATTATTAAAAATAATAAAAGAAATTATGAAATAAATTCGTACTATTGACTTTAAGCTATTGATAATGTTGATATGTTTAAATTGTATGTATACATATAATATATTGTACGTAGACATTTGAATATGAACGAGAAATTTGACCGTGAATAAAGTTTCTAGGTCATTGTTATAGAATTTAGTATTTAAATTCTAAAACCATTGTATTATATTAATGAGCAATGAAATCTTAATATTTGGCTTTAGATGGTGATGTTAGTGTAGATTTTTTTAAATGTATGTGTTTTTATGAATCAAAATGTATACTTATTTATAAAGTCGCTGTCACATCTGTATGATATTTTCCCGTTTTTATTGTGAGTTCGAATCTCATCAACATCACATTTATTTCTCAATCTTTTTTTTTTTTTGATACATAAAACTTTTTCCATATTAAACGCGGGTTCAAATCTCATCAACATCACAACTATTTCACAATCTTTTTTTTGTTATCGGACAAATGAATAAAAATCTGATACATAAAATTTTCTATTTTTAAACGTGGGTTCGAATTCTATCAACATCACAACTATATATAACAATAATATATTGCATGATTTTTCTTAATAGTGTTGATAGCTTGTAATTAAATTATGTATGTATTTTTTTTTATCAGTAAAATTGATATAAAGATTTTCAAATAATAATTACCTAATGTGAAGATTATCATTACATAATTTTGATTCTAAGTACATACCTAGAAGTGAATAAATGCTCATATAATATTTGTTTACGAGGATGTAGGTTATGAAAGTACTTATATAATACAGTTTATCGTTTTTATGGCATACTTCTAAATTATGAGTATAAAAATAGATTTTGTTTTTAATAAAATGATTTTAGTAAGTTGTGTGTGTGTGTGTGTGTGTGTGTTTTGTTTTTTTAAATAAATGTTCTTTAATATAAAATTGAATATGAAGTTCAGAATTCATAAGATAAAGTATATATTATTTTATCTTGATGATTTGATGTTAATTATGTTTATATATTAGAAATAAATACCCTAACATTTTGGAATTCAGTTCTAAAAAAGTTTATCTATTAGAAGTTTTTATATGTATGTTTTTATATTTTGAATGCAATAATATCACATATGTTTGTAAGAATTAATTAAGGAAAAGTGATAAACGTTTTCATATAATAAAATATAAATAAAATTGTGAAATATAAATTGATGATAAATTTAGAAATTAACATAGTGAAAGATTGTGAACATTTTTATATAATAAAATATAAAATAAATAATAAATCTTCGTGTCATATATATTTTTACTTCCTTAAATTAATTCATTTAATTATATTCAGGCTTCTGTTAATGTATACATGATTTACCTAACATTTAGAATCCAATTTACATCATTACTCTAAACAAACTTGAAATCAGCTTCATACTTTTAAGTATTTATAGTATTTACTTAGAGTATAACTTTATTTTCATATTATTGTGAAATTCTAAGAAACTATAACTTCATGGAGTAGATACTATTTTGATTCGCAGCTTCAAAACGCAGATTAGCTAATGTTTATATTCAATACTTTCTTTAGTTTCTATTTTTGATTCGTAACTGTGATCTGTAATCGAAGATTTTATTGTGTGTCTAATATCTAACGAAATATGTTTTTTTTTTATATTTATATTAACTACATTGGTAGTGTTATGTTCATTCTTCATTGAACACTCAATGCAAGTGACGTCGGACGACGATATCATTCTAGATAAAGATGTTTAAATTCAGAATTATTAGAGATTCTTCTAGGCGTGTAAAGCGTTTTAATATTTGTGGGAGATATATTGAGTTTAAAATTAACACACCACCAGAAAATGAAGAACCAACAACATGGATTAAAAGTTCTATTGAAGATATCATCGAACACGGAATGAAAGAACTTCAACCTAATGATCAGGTTGGAATTTCTTTCTGTGGTGAAAGTTTTAAAGAGAGGGGGCCTGGGTGGATGAATTTTAGAGCTGCTTCTACTGTTAAAGTTGAAGATATTTGGGAAATGATATCAATGATTTTCCAAAGCAATTCACAAGGTATTTTTAAAATATTTTTCTTAAAATACCTTTTCTTCATTTTATGAAATTATTATTATTTCCTGTTTTTCAGGCTCAAATACTGACACATTTTGTTTGGGAATAACTTCAGTACGTTTACCACAAGGCATGGGAAATGACCGTGCAAGAAAATATAATACTTTTGAGGAGGACAGTGTGATGAGAAGAGGAATTGTTACTATAACAATATAGTCCAGACATATAAAACTGATGTCATAAATAATTTTATGAAAAATCTGTTGGAAGCCAGAAAGAAATTTAAGAAAGTAGTAGTTATTGCACATAATGGACAAGCTTTCGATCATCAATTCATATTAAATTATATGATTCATCGAACTGATATAAAACCAAACTTAATAATGCGCGGTACAAAGATTATAATGATGCAGATTGATAATGTAAAATTTATAGATTCATTAAACTACTTTCCAATGGCACTCGCAAAATTACCAAAAGCATTTGATTTATCACCCCACCATAAAAAGGGTTATTTTCCATACCTTTTCAATACAAATGAAAATATAAATTATGTGGGTTTACTTCCTGCTATAGAATATTACAGTCCCGACACAATGAAAACTGAAGAACGTGAAATTTTCCTAAGTTGGTATAATGAACATAAAAATTATGAATTTAATATGCAGCGTGACTTAGTCGAATATTGTGTTTCTGATGTACAAATTTTAACAGAAGCCTGCTTGAAATTTAGAAAATTCATGATAAGTGAATGTAATGTTGATCCATTTCTGGAGGCAACAACAATAGCATCAACATGTAACTTAGTATTCAGACGTAATTTTCTAAAACCTTACACAATTGGTATTATTCCAAGAAATGGATATCGAAATGCAGATAATCAATCAAAAATAGCAATTCAGTGGTTATTATGGGAAGAAGATCAGCGTAAAATTAATATTTTATATGCAGCCAAACAGAAAGAAGTAGTGTTACATGGTGTTAAAGTTGATGGATATTGTTCAGAAACTAATCAGATTTTCGAATTTCACGGGTGTTACTATCACGGGCATCCAACATGCTTAACATATAATCGCGATAGTCCTCTGCATGATGACCCTGGAGATCCTTTAATTTGGAGATTTGAAACTACTGTGGCAAGAATTGATCATTTACGCTCCAATTAGTAATTATCGTTTCTTCATTGATGGCGAGAAGATGCTGTACTTCAATTGCTGGATTGCTAAGTAAAGAGTACAATTCTGATGGTTGATTTACTACACATGTTTTTGACTGATTTTCACGTTGGCCGAATTTTCCCCAGAAAGAGTTAAATATCAGTTTGGCTAATAACCTCATTACATACGATAACGATAATTACTAATTGGAGCGTAAATGATCAATTCTTGCCACAGTAGTTTCAAATCTCCAAATTAAAGGATCTCCAGGGTCATCATGCAGAGGACTATCGCGATTATATGTTAAGCATGTTGGATGCCCGTGATAGTAACACCCGTGAAATTCGAAAATCTGATTAGTTTCTGAACAATATCCATCAACTTTAACACCATGTAACACTACTTCTTTCTGTTTGGCTGCATATAAAATATTAATTTTACGCTGATCTTCTTCCCATAATAACCACTGAATTGCTATTTTTGATTGATTATCTGCATTTCGATATCCATTTCTTGGAATAATACCAATTGTGTAAGGTTTTAGAAAATTACGTCTGAATACTAAGTTACATGTTGATGCTATTGTTGTTGCCTCCAGAAATGGATCAACATTACATTCACTTATCATGAATTTTCTAAATTTCAAGCAGGCTTCTGTTAAAATTTGTACATCAGAAACACAATATTCGACTAAGTCACGCTGCATATTAAATTCATAATTTTTATGTTCATTATACCAACTTAGGAAAATTTCACGTTCTTCAGTTTTCATTGTGTCGGGACTGTAATATTCTATAGCAGGAAGTAAACCCACATAATTTATATTTTCATTTGTATTGAAAAGGTATGGAAAATAACCCTTTTTATGGTGGGGTGATAAATCAAATGCTTTTGGTAATTTTGCGAGTGCCATTGGAAAGTAGTTTAATGAATCTATAAATTTTACATTATCAATCTGCATCATTATAATCTTTGTACCGCGCATTATTAAGTTTGGTTTTATATCAGTTCGATGAATCATATAATTTAATATGAATTGATGATCGAAAGCTTGTCCATTATGTGCAATAACTACTACTTTCTTAAATTTCTTTCTGGCTTCCAACAGATTTTTCATAAAATTATTTATGACATCAGTTTTATATGTCTGGAGTCTGTATCCGCATTTTTGACAAAAATATAAACTGTTTTCTTCAATATATAGATCACAGCGTTTAGCAATAACACATAAATTCGGTTCATGAAGTTTTATTTCACCAATAGAAATTTCATTCTCTTGTTTTTGGCCCAGTACTTTTTCTTGTCGTGTTTCCAAATCGTAAAAAAACAAAAAGAGTATTTTTTGTTGGTGATTTCATGTTGTCAGGATGCATAAAACACAAATGTCCTTGTTGTTGAACACTGTTGTTACATATTTTACAAAATATGTCACCACATTTATGAGGAACATCTGTATTATAAACTTTTAAGCATTCTTTACAACATTTTACTTGATTACAGATGCTCCTTATTAATGATCCTGATAATAAATGGTTCTGATAGCAATGTTCTCCTCTAAAGCCACGATTACAATCATTGCATAAAATATCTGCACTCGCCCTGATACATGCCGGAGATTCTTGACAACACGGACAAGTTTTACCGCATCTGTGATCATTCTTTTTGTTATAAGGAATATTACAATTTTCACAGTAGTAACCGCAACAAAATGCAGCTGTGAGAGACGTAATAACATTATAATGCCCCTTATGATACATCAAATTCAATCTTTTTCCATCTTTAGCTCCTTCAAAAACAATATCACGACCTTTTCTACCATACTGATAAACAATAATTTTATATTCTTTGAAATATTCTTGGAATTGATGAAGTTCAACATTCCCTGCACCCTCCAATGGAATACAAACATTTGATTTTGATAAAACTTTAGCAACGCGTTGAGTTTGTAGTTTCCCAATATCCCTTCTTACTTTCCTGTAATCAGGATCTTTATCAACATAAGCTAACGCAACAACTAAAGCACGAGGTAAACATAAATTGTCTTTATTGTCTATAGTAACAATTCCTCTTCTCATCACACTTTCCTCCTCAAAAGTATTATATTTTCTTGCACGGTCATTTCCCATGCCTAGTGGTAAACGTACTGAAGTTATTCCCAAACAAAATGTGTCAGTATTTAAGCCTGAAAAACAGGAAATAATAATAATTTCATAAAATGAAGAAAAGGTATTTTAAGAAAAATATTTTAAAAATACCTTGTGAATTGCTTTGGAAAATCATTGATATCATTTCCCAAATATCTTCAACTTTAATAGTAGAAGCAGCTCTAAAATTCATCCACCCAGGCCCCCTCTCTTTAAAACTTTCACCACAGAAAGAAATTCCAACCTGATCATTAGGTTGAAGTTCTTTCATTCCGTGTTCGATGATATCTTCAATAGAACTTTTAATCCATGTTGTTGGTTCTTCATTTTCTGGTGGTGTGTTAATTTTAAACTCAATATATCTCCCACAAATATTAAAACGCTTTACACGCCTAGAAGAATCTCTAACAATTCTGAATTTAAACATCTTTATCTAGAATGATATCGTCGTCCGACGTCACTTGCATTGAGTGTTCAATGAAGAATGAACATAACACTACCAATGTAGTTAATATAAATATAAAAAAAAAACATATTTCGTTAGATATTAGACACACAATAAAATCTTCGATTACAGATCACAGTTACGAATCAAAAATAGAAACTAAAGAAAGTATTGAATATAAACATTAGCTAATCTGCGTTTTGAAGCTGCGAATCAAAATAGTATCTACTCCATGAAGTTATAGTTTCTTAGAATTTCACAATAATATGAAAATAAAGTTATACTCTAAGTAAATACTATAAATACTTAAAAGTATGAAGCTGATTTCAAGTTTGTTTAGAGTAATGATGTAAATTGGATTCTAAATGTTAGGTAAATCATGTATACATTAACAGAAGCCTGAATATAATTAAATGAATTAATTTAAGGAAGTAAAAATATATATGACACGAAGATTTATTATTTATTTTATATTTTATTATATAAAAATGTTCACAATTTTTCACTATGTTAATTTCTAAATTTATCATCAATTTATATTTCACAATTTTATTTATATTTTATTATATGAAAACGTTTATCACTTTTCCTTAATTAATTCTTACAAACATATGTGATATTATTGCATTCAAAATATAAAAACATACATATAAAAACTTCTAATAGATAAACTTTTTTAGAACTGAATTCCAAAATGTTAGGGTATTTATTTCTAATATATAAACATAATTAACATCAAATCATCAAGATAAAATAATATATACTTTATCTTATGAATTCTGAACTTCATATTCAATTTTATATTAAAGAACATTTATTTAAAAAAACAAAACACACACACACACACACACACACAACTTACTAAAATCATTTTATTATAAACAAAATCTATTTTTATACTCATAATTTAGAAGTATGCCATAAAAACGATAAACTCTATTATATAAGTACTTTCATAACCTACATACTCGTAAACAAATATTATATGAGCATTTATTCACTTCTAGGTATGTACTTAGAATCAAAATTATGTAATGATAATCTTCACATTAGGTAATTATTATTTGAAAATCTTTATATCAATTTTACTAATAAAAAAAATACATACATAATTTAATTACAAGCTATCAACACTATTAAGAAAAATCATGCAATATATTATTGTTATATATAGTTGTGATGTTGATAGAATTCGAACCCACGTTTAAAAATAGAAAATTTTATGTATCAGATTTTTATTCATTTGTCCGATAACAAAAAAAAGATTGTGAAATAGTTGTGATGTTGATGAGATTTGAACCCGCGTTTAATATGGAAAAAGTTTTATGTATCAAAAAAAAAAAAAAGATTGAGAAATAAATGTGATGTTGATGAGATTCGAACTCACAATAAAAACGGGAAAATATCATACAGATGTGACAGCGACTTTATAAATAAGTATACATTTTGATTCATAAAAACACATACATTTAAAAAAATCTACACTAACATCACCATCTAAAGCCAAATATTAAGATTTCATTGCTCATTAATATAATACAATGGTTTTAGAATTTAAATACTAAATTCTATAACAATGACCCAGAAACTTTATTCACGGTCAAATTTCTCGTTCATATTCAAATGTCTACGTACAATATATTATATGTATACATACAATTTAAACATATCAACATTATCAATAGCTTAAAGTCAATAGTACGAATTTATTTCATAATTTCTTTTATTATTTTTAATAATTTTAATACTAAATTCTATTATTCAATGAAACTGATAAAAAAGTTCAGGGGGAGGAATTTAACATTTCTCATATATTCATATACACCATTTAAACAAACTCTATCAACATCATCAATAGCTCAAACGGTTACGTCGTCTGATCACCACCCGAAAGGACCGAGGTTCGAATCCGCCACTCAGTGAAAAGAAGAAGTCACTCTTTTTTAAAAAAATAGTTTTGACCCATATTTTTTACAACTTCTATGACATCACACAAATATCGAGATACATGTCGTCGCGCTCGCGACTGTCAATACATTTCAAAATTCTCACCTACCCCCGCCATAGCTCTCACCTGTCAGAAATCAATCAATCATATTCAAAATTCTCACCTGCCCCCACCATAGCTCTCACCTGTCAGAAATCAATCAATCATATTCAAAATTCTCACCTGTACTATCATAACTCACCTGACAACAATTCAAACTTCTACACCAATCAAAATTTTCCCACGGTCTTCAAAATTTTCCCAGGCCCAACTGTCCCAATACCTACTGATATCTATTATAATTATATTCTATATTATTTCATAAATATTTTACAATTTCTAGAGGTGGTTGCAGATTACCATAACTATCAAAGTATTCAACACGATTTCCTTTTTTCTGATATGCTACCCAATGTGTACCAGGTCCCCTTGAATTATCTAAATTTACTATACCACACTCATTTTTATAAGGTTTTGGTGGTAGTTTATCTTTCATGAATACAGCCCTAAAGTGCGGTATACGTTTACCATATCTCATTAAATCAATTTCACTGAGGGGTTTTTTGGGTAGCTAACTTAAAAGTTTTTTGGATTTGGATTTAAGAAAAGACCAAGACCTTTCCTATATGGTTTAAGTTGTAATCCTGTTCCCATTGCTACTGCTCCCATAGTTTTATTATGTCGTTGGTTTTCAGCTAGTTGTTCTCTAGCTTGTTTTGCATCATTGATTGCTTTTGCTATTTTCGCTGCTCCACCAGATAATGCTCCTACTGCTGACAGTCCTGCAAAAAGTGGCACTAAGAATTGTAAAATACTGCCTGTTTTTGGAATAGGTATGATTCGAGGTAATTCAATTGATGATTTTTTTCTTTTTATGATGTTCTTGGCTGCAGTTAATGCTATTTTAATGGCACTGTTAATTTCTTCTGGTTTTTGTGCTTTTAATATTTTACGAGCACTTTGTATAGCTTTTCGGAACATTTTACGCGTTTTCTTATTATTCTTCTTCTTCTTATTTGTTAATTTCTTCTTCTTGAGTCCCATACCTAATTTCACTTTAGCTTTCATTGTGTTTGTATAAAACCAAGAGTTTATACGTTCACCTATACTTGAATCTTCTGCCTTTACTCTTTTCCAAGCTGTTTCTGCTAATATTCTGTCAGCTGTATGACGTTGATTTTTGTCTTTATGTTTAGAATAAAATATATCGTGTTGTTTGCAAGCTTGATGTAATTAATTAATACCTTGATCACCTCTAGCAAGACGTTGTTGTAGTTTTGTACCAGGTCCACAATATTGATAACCAGGAAGATGAAGCTCTACTGGTAACTTATTGATTAATTTATTCACTAATCCTTTACCTTTGCAAGTTTGAGTTCGACTAATTGTTTTTCGATTGTATTTCATCATTTTATATGTTTCCTTACACGAAAAGATGAATTGAATGATGTTGAAAACCTATATATTAGGTTAGGTATTTATAGTTGTTTTTTCTTTAGTTCTTATAAGTATGCGTTTCATAAAACAACGTGATACATTAAATGTAAAAAATGTAGATTTTGTAACAAATACTTCAAATAAAATCAAACATAGTAAGCTATTACCTAACAATGTACGTGCCTTTATTGTGGGTCCATCGAATTGCGGTAAAACTAATGTAATGATGAGTTTACTTGAACACCCGAATGGTCTTAAATTTGAAAATATTTACATATACTCAAAATCTTTATATCAACCAAAATATGAGTATCTTAAGAAACTGATTTCACCAATTAAAGGCTTAGGATACAACACATTTTCTGAGAATACTGAAATAATGTCACCAGAACAGGCAAAACGAAACTCTATTCTCATATTTGATGATGTTGCCTGCGAAAAACAAAATAATATACGTTCATATTTTTGTATGGAACGTCATAAGGATATTGATGGCTTTTACCAAAAACCATATAACTACAAAGATAAACAATTGCCATATATCCTTATGTCACCATTAATTTTTACTTCTACACCTGATATCAGGTGGCTACATGTTTACTGAATGTTATCAACATTTATGCTTATGCAACAATTTTAAAATCCAGAGCAAACCAAAAATACGTTGATGTTGCTAAACATTATATGTACCCAATAATGTGTCTGTTTACCAAATATAAATAATGGTTCTTGCTACGGCAACATAAATTACGATTTATGCTTTTCATTTTGAATAAATAATTATTTAAATAAAAAAGAATTTTTAATACTAAAATATTTTTGACTTGAATCAGAGTTTGCTTAGATTAAATTTTAATGAATAAACATTATAGTATTTCTGAAACTAGCATTAGATATTCTATAATGTAAAAGAAAATGAAATAACGTGCCTATTGATTCTGATCTCCTGATTCATTACGAATAAAATTTTCATATTTCTCAATGAAGATGAAAAATATTAAAATATATTTTTAAAATTTGAAAAATAAAATGTATTTTGTATATAGTATATGTATATACATACGAATATCAGTATGTATAATATATAAGTATTTAGAGGTATATGTAAGAAAAATAATATTTCATATTAAAAAAAAAAATTTTTTTAAAGCAAATAGGTATGTATTTTTATTCAAAATGAAAATAAATTCAAAAGTATAAATCGTAATTTATGTTGCCGTAGCAACAACCATTATTTATATTTGGTAAACAGACACATTATTGGGTGCATATAATGTTTAGCAACATCAACGTATTTTTGGTTTGCTCTGGATTTTAAAATTGTTGCATAAGCATAAAATGTTGATAACATTCAGTAAACATGTAGCCACCTGATATCAGGTGTAGAAGTAAAAATTAATGGTGACATGAGGATATATGGCAATTGTTTATCTTTGTAGTTATATGATTTTTGCTTTTACTTATGTCAAACTTATACACATATTCCAAAACACTTGATACGTGATAACTCAAACTTTATTGTAATTTTTAAACAAGATGAAATGAATTTTAAAGCATATTTATAATGATCATGTCAACACCGATCTATCATATGAAAAATTTCGAGAAATGTGTTCAAAATGTTGAAAAGATAATTACGGATTTTTAGTAATAAACAAAGATAGTTCATTAGATTGTGGACGATACAGAAAAGGATTATTATAAATAGATATGAGTGTAAGAATTGTATATCATTATTATTTCATCAACCTAGCTGTTAAAAGACCTGTTTAAGCTGTTAAAAGACCTGTTTAAACTGTTTTTGGACCTGTTTAAGCTGTTTCAGAGCTGTTTTTGGACCTGTTTAAGCTGTTTCAGAGCTGTTTAAAGACCTGTTTAAGCTGTTTTAGAGCTGTTTTAGGACCTGTTTAAGCTGTTTTAGAGCTGTTTAAAAACCTGTTTAAGCTGTTTCAGAGCTGTTTTTGGACCTGTTTAAGCTGTTTTAAAGCTGTTTTTGGACCTGTTTAAGCTGTTTCAGAGTTGTTTACAGACCTGTTTGAATACCTGTTTTGAAGCTGTTTTTCGAAGCATCATTATGGAAAACGAGATAATTAAGAATATTATAAAAACAAGAAATGTTATTCGTAAAAAATATCAAGCTTTAAAAACTGGTAAAGCAGAAGAAGAAATACAATTGGAAAGTGTTTTTAAACCAATAACACAACCTTTGAAGAAAATAGTAAATAAAACTAATTATCCGGATATTAAATCTGAAGTAAAAGAAGAAGAAGAATGGGAGACACCATATAAGTCTAAACGTCTAAAAACTGAATTTTCAAGTACACCACATGAATATTCAAATAAGGTAATGGAAAACTTTGAAACACCTCAAACAATTAAACAACCTGATTTTTCTCAGAAATCATTCAATGAGAGTTTTGATAAATCACAAAAACTACAACAACAACCAGCATTCACAAACACACCAAATCGATTTTTGAAAGAAATGAAATTAAAAGAAGATGATATTGATTATAAATATGGACCCCATTTAGATCATGATGGAAATATTTGGAAAATAGGAAACTCTCCTTTTGATATTAACGAAAAAACTATTGTTATTGATGGAAACTTTTATTCTCTAACACCTGGTTTGATACAATTATTGTTTTTAAAACATCCTAATAAAACGGTATGCACTAACGATGACTTCAAAAATTATAAAAAAATCATAATACAAACAAGTGCAAATAAACGAGATTATGAGGACGGAGGACAAATATCTGGAAACAGAAGTACGGAATATAGACTAATTAAGGAATTGTTCAAATCTCATACTGGTTCTGGATTAATGCATTTACTAAAAGAAAAATCTAATTATGTATACTGGGATGATCCAAATGAATTAGTGAATAGATTGAAATTACTATTAGCATCTACACATGCAGGTCATAATAATCACAACAATGAGGTTGTTTCAATAATTGAGGAACTCAGAGAAGCAGACATTATCGTATAAATTTATATTCTACAACGTGAAATTTATTATTTACATTATGAGCGTTGACAAGTTTGGACGTTTCTCTATTCGGAGACATCACCATGCTACAATTTCATCTGAACGTGGGCCTCCTGGTCCTGTAGGTTTGCCAGGAATAGGTTTTATTTCAACAAATGAAGGAAACTTTAATATAAATTCAAAACGAATGGAAAATCTTGAAAATCCTTTAAATGATAATGATGCAGTAACAAAGAAGTATGTTGATAATGAAATCAATGCTTTACATACCAAAATTGTAAAAACAAGAAGTGTTTATTGAAAAATATGATAAGATGTTGAATAATTTGAAAAATTCACCACCACCCGTTCAGGATTCTCTTACAAAACAGTATTTAGAAAAAGAAATAGAAACATTTCGTCAGAATCTATCAAAGAATCAGGACATGTTAAAAAGTCACACTGAAAAACTATATGGTTTAAATTATAATATTGCAAATATTCAACAATTTTTATTTGATGAAATAAAGAAAAAACATAAACCTGAAGAATCGATTTTCCCATTAGAAAGTGTACCAGAATAATTATGCAAAAACAACAACTTGTAGAAGAACTTCATAAACCTGCCAGAAAAAATTTTAAATGGCGACATGTTATAGTAAAAGGAATTAATGATTTGTGGCAAGCTGATTTAGTTGAAATGGGAAATTACTCTTCATTTAACAAAAATTATAAATATTTATTAACTGTAATTGATACTATCTCAAAATACGCTTGGGTACACCCTGTTAAAACAAAAAATGCTGAAGATGTTACTATAGCAATGAATAATATATTTAACACAACACAAACATCACCAAAAAATTTACAAACAGATTTAGGGAAAGAATTTTATAATACACAATTCAATCAACTTATGAAAAAACATAATGTTAATCATTATTCAACATATAGCGCATTGAAAGCATCAATTGTTGAACGTTTCAACAGAACATTAAAAGAGATGATGTGGAAAGAATTCAGTATGAATGGATCATATAAATGGATTGATAACGTAAAAGCGTTAGTAACCAAATACGATAACACTATTCATCGAGCAATAAAAATGCGTCCCAATGATGCTAATAAAAACAATGAAAAATTTTTATTAAAGACAGTTTACAATTTACAATAACTTAAAAGTTTTTCATAAACCAAAATACAAAGTTGGAGATAAAGTACGAATAAGCAAATATAAACATGTTTTTGAGAAGGGATATACACCCAACTGGACCACCGAGATTTTTATGATAACAAAAGTTCAAAACACGAATCCAATAACATATCTTTTAGAAGACTACGAAGGACAACCAATTAAAGGGGGCTTCTACGAAAAAGAAATTATTAGAACCAAACACCCAGATCTTTATTTAGTAGAAAAAATTTTAAGAAAAAAAGGAAGCAAAGTTTTTGTGAAATGGTTAGGATTTCCTAATCAGCATAATTCGTGGATAGAGGAGAAGGAATTATTGAAAAAATAAAATACATATAAAAATTTATATAAAAACACGAATTTATTTTTTAATTGTTTAAAGTTAATATCTACATTATATAACAATTAATTTGCATATTGAATAAATTACTATAACATAAAAAAACATCTTAATTTTTTTTATTAATAAAATTTTTAATTATAAAAATATCGTCTGAATGAAAATTTCTTAAAACTTCTGTTTATTTTAAAAGATTTGCCTCTTTTTCTCTAATTATTATATAATCTGGATACTATACGTAAGAATATCAGTATCTAACAATGTTTTGGTGCGAAAAAGCTTTTAGACTTGTAGAAGAATTTCTTGGAACAATATATTATAATTATTTTGCTGATTATTAGTAATAAAATAAAAACACTTGATATTCATTTAAAAAAATTGTTTTTTATTGATTTCATATTATGTTATTATAAAAACCAGGTAAACTTATATCAAATCGTTGTGAAAATTCATCATAATTTATATTAGCTTCCGTTTCTGTTGAATATTGTTGATCTGGTTCTGATCGTACAGGTTGTTGCTCATTCTCTGTTATTTTCGGTTGTTCTTGTTGTTCTTCTTGAAATTCATTAGATATCGGAAATTCGGTAAAGTCTATACTGTAAGCTTTGCCTACTTGTCCATAGTTGATTAAGTGATATTTCCCCTTGTTTAATGCTGTTAACACATTATCTGATAACTTGTTATATTTTTCTGGTAAATTCAATCGTTGATTTCCTTCAAATTCAAGCGAAATTCGATCACCAAATTTTGTGTTAACTTTTTTTGCACTGATGATTTTATATGGATGCTTTTTCACCATATTTCCCAAGTTCAAGTACATATTATATCGAAATGATTTTAACTCCTCCAGCTCAGAAGCAAATACTTTGTCAGGTACTTCATCTCTTACAAGATGATCTCTTCTTGCTTCCGTTTAACTACTTTTGATGTCTTCAGCGCTTTCATTGGAATTACTTTTTCAGGTTTCTGCATTCCACTCATTTTACAAACTTTAAGATAAAATTTAATAAACACTTTAAAATTTCACGATGAACTGATACCGTTTGAAGAAATTGTCTTCATTTATAGGTGAAAATCTTATCCCTACTCTTTTTCAACAGCTTACAAGTGCCGACAAAATTTACACGCACACACACACACACACACACGCGCGAACTTAAATTTCACAACTTGCAGAAATCCGAAGTTAAAACATTAAAACATCAAATTATACACGTAAAAACAATCATCAGAATAGCTCAGTGGGAGAGCGTTTCACTGAAACTCTAAAGGTCCCCGGTTCAAATCCGGGTTCTGACAATACGGTAAGTATTTTTTTTTATTTATTTTTTTTTATTTATTTTTTTTGTTAATTAAAAAACAATGACACAGCATAAACAATATGAAACGCGAACAAACATGTCTCAATATGATTACCACTGATAAAGTACATGTGCTGATAAAGAACACGTGAATCAGAACTGTACCAAAAATTTTCCATTGCTTTTCAATCATATCGCATTATGATTATTCGTAAAAAGTTAATTAAAAACAATGACGCAGCATAAACAACATTAAACTCAAACAAACATGTATCAACACGATTAGCACTGATTAAGTACACGTGAATCACAACTGTATCAAAAATTTCTTCTCAATGATAACACAACGCACTATATTAACCAGCATATTCATTCACTGATAAGAAAAAATATTAACCCATGCAACCCCACAATGATAAGAATAAATCTTGACACATGTGACCTTCACTGATAAGACAAAATCTTGACACATGTGACCTTCACTGATAAGAAAAAATCTTGACACATGTGACCTTCACTGATAACACGCAACCTTGACCTCTGTGACCCCGCACTGATAACAATTTCGTAATGACGTCACTGAACCTTAACCTCCTCCTTGGTCCAGAAACCCCATATTCATACTACTACTCAAGGTCATGAATAATAGGTTAAGAGCGGTGAGGCGAATTGAGGGGTAGCACATCAGCGATGTTCCGAGAAATTCCATCAGTCAATTTGACATTTTCTCTATTCCTTTTTCGTAATTTTTTCACTTCTCTTTCATTTACATTCGACCGTGCTCCAGGGAAGTGGTTAAGAGCGTTTTTTTTTTTTAAGATTCAAAAAACTGAATTTGAAAAGTCTGTTAAAGCTTTGAATTTGAAGTAAGTAAAATTAATTAATTCAATTAAATTAAGTAAAAAATACTCAGCTTTTTAACAAGAAAAGCTAATCTAAAACATATTTAAATTATTATTAACGATTGATCAAAAATATTATTTATTGTATAACAGACGTCATCCAGATTACTCAAATAAAATTAAAAGGAATGATGCGTTTTATGAAATTATGAATGAATTAAAGCTTATTTACAATTTAAAAATGGTTTTTTCTGTAAAAATGTCCAATAAACGTGCGATGATATAATAACGAATAAGGAATAGAATAAAATGTACGTACGTCATTTGACTGATAGTGTAAGTCCCACCAGCAATGATATCAAAACAACTGGATGGAACTTCTCTATCTAACATCATACTGTAAAATAGGACTAAATTTATATTGTTGTCTTGCTCTTAGGTAGTTCGTCATGTTTTAATGAACGAAGATTGATTTAAGCATATGATATTTTTAATAGATAGATGGAGGCACTATTTTCATTCAAATTAAAATAAAATTAACTGGATTTAAGTTAAAATTAAATTTAAATTCGATAAAAATCAAATTGTCCCTGAATAAATAAAAAATAGCTTACTTGTAATTACGTTATTTCAATGGGATTTTCCGACGTTTTTGAATTTGAATATATTCAGAATTGACAGCTTTGACAATCAATGAGTGAAAGTGAGATGGGTCATAGAATGAACGAAAATAATGCATACATATGTCTCATTCTTAGAGAATTTAAGAATAAATAAATAATTGAACAAATGCCTAAATAAAAACATTAATAAAAAAATCAATAATTAAATAAATACTTAAAAAAATAATTAAATAAATACTCAAATAAATAAATAACTAAATAAATGAATAAATATATAAATAAATAAATTATTAAATAGATAATAAAATAAATAAATAAATACTTAAATTAATATTTAAATAAACAAATAGATATATAAATAAGTAACTAATTAAATGAGTAAATAGATAAATAAATAAATTATTAAATAAATACTTAAATAAATAAATAAATAAATACTTGAATAAACAAATAAATAAATAATTTAATAAACAATTGAATATATTCCTAAATAAATGACAAAATCAATAATTAAATAAATACTTAAATAAAAAATTAAATAAATACTCAAATAAATAAATAAATTAACAAATAAATACATAAATAAAAATATGAATAAATAAATAAATAATTAAAAAAAAATGAATAAATGGATAAATAAATAAATTATTAAATAAATAATCAATTAAATAAATACTTGAATAAACAAATAAATAAATAAAAAAATAACTGAAAAAAAAATACTTAAATTAATACTTACATAAACAAATAGATATACAAATAAGTTACTAAATAAATGAGTAAATAGATAAATAAATAAATTATTAAATAAATACTTAAATAAATAAATAAATAAATGAATGAATAATTAATTAAATAAATAATTGAATAAACACTTAAATAAATAAATCAATAATAAAATAAATACCTAAATAAATAAATATATAAATAACCGAATAAATGAATAAATAGATAAATAAACAAATAAATACATAAATAAACAAATAAATAAATAAATAAGTATCTAAATAAAAAAATAATTAAATAAATACCTAAATAAATTAATAATTAAATAAATAAATAATTAAATAAATACTTAAACAAATAAATAAATGAATAAATAAATAATTAAATAAATAATTGAATAAACACCTAAATAAATAAATAAATAAAAAAATCAATAATTAAATAAATACTAAAATAAATAATTAAATAAATACTCAAATTAATAAATAAATAAATAAATACTTAAATAAATAAATAAATTAACAAATAAATACATAAATAAAAATATAAATAAATAAATAAGTATTCGAAAAAATACTTAAATAAACAAATTAATAAATGAATAAATAACTGAATAAATGAATAAATAGATAAATAAATAAATTATTAAATAAATACCTGAATAAACAAATAAATGAATAAATAAATAAATACTTAAATAAATAAATAAATAAATAACCGAATAAATGAATACATAGATCAATCAGTCAATGGTGCAACAGCCCAAATCGAGCCTTGGCCTCCTGGACTAAATGGATAAATAAATAAATTAATAAATTAATAAATAAATAATTAAATAAATACTTGAATAAACAAACAGATAAATAAATAAATAAGTAAGTAAGTGAATAATTAGATAAATAAATAGATTATTAAATAAATAATCAAATAAATAAGTACTTGAATAAACAACTAAATAAATAAAAAAATAAATAAATAATTAAATAAATAATTAAATAAATACTTAAATAAACAAATAAACAAATAAATAAACAAATAAATATACAAATAAATCACTAAATACATGAATAAATAGATAAATAAATAAATTATTAAAAAAATACTCGCATAAACAAATAAATAAAAAAAAAATAACTGAATAAATGAATAAATAGATAAATAAATAAATTATTAAATAAATATTCAATTGAATAAATACTTGAATAAACAAATAAATAAATAAATAAATAAATAAATAATTGAATAAATAATTAAATAAATAATTAAATAAATAAATAAATGGATAAATAAATAACTAAATAAGTAGTTGAATAAATACCTAAATAAATACATAAATAAAAAAATCAATAATTAAATAAATACTTAAATAAATAACTAAATAAATCCTGAGATAAATAAATAAATAAATAACTCAATAAATGAATAAATATATAAATAAATAAATTATTAAATAGATAATCAAATAAATAAATAAACAAATAAATTAATAATTAAATAAATAAATAAATAATTAAATAAATATTTAAATAAAAAATTAAATAAATAAATAAACAAATAAATTATTAATTAAATAAATAAATAAATAATTAAATTAATATTTAAATAAACAAATAAATAAATAACTGAATAAATGAATAAATAGATAAATAAATAAATTATTAAATAAATATTCAAATAAATAAATACCTGAATAAACAAATAAATAAATACAGTCGCAAAGTAGACACCGAGTGTGTAGGTTGCATAGAACAGTGATTAATCAGTGATTATTATAGAAATTTGTGAAAGTGAATAATTATCACAAAAATATTTTCAAACCTTAATATACATAGATAGACCTCTCTCAATTAATCAAACTTTATAACTTTAATTCAAATTAACTATATCAAATAAACAAATAATTAAAGTGTTAATCAAATATAAAAACTAACAAAACTATTAGTGCTTAAAAAAAAAAACAACAACAAATGACTTCGATTCGACCTTCAGAGCCTCCTGACAGAACAACAGGTAGGTGAGAAAATGAGAATAAACTAAACAACAACACGCCAGGACCAAAATTCCTGAAAATGGTAAGAACAGAAATAACCAAAACACTCACAAACGTATCACCTTTTCTTATCCAAAAAACCATTGACAATAAGATAAAAGGTAACTTGAAATATGCAAAAAATTACGTAATGATACCATTCTCATTAAAACAAAAAACATCGAACAAGCATACGAATTAATAAAACTAACATCACTAACACCAGATATAAATATAAAAATTTCAGAACATGAAACATTGAACAATTCAAAAGGAGTAATCTATAACACCGATTTATTATACATAGACGACAAAGAAATATTTAACAATTAAAGTCAGTACAGGCAAGATAGGCATACTTTTCTATACTCTTTTACATTTCGTTTGTATAAATCTGTCTCGTGTGTGGGGTGATCAGATCTCAATTTCAATCGAGGGAAATCTTTTAAATTAAATATTACCAAGGCAAAAAACTCATCGGGTTCTGCCTCCATAAGCACAATACTGACTTTAATTGTTAAATAAAGTATAGAAGAACTAAAACACCAAAATGTAACTGAAATTAGAAGAATAAAAAAACGTAAAGATAACATTGAAAAAGACACAGGCCTATTTATATTAACGTTTTCAAAAATTACAATACCAGAATACATTTATATGGGATACGAAAAAGTGCCAGTAAGACACTATATTTCCCAACTCCTCCGATGCAAAAATTGCCTACATTTTGAACATAAGGAGGCAGAATGTAAAAAACCAAAAATATGTTTAAGGTCGATTCACACATTTCAGGTCAGTCTCAGTTCAGTCTCAGTTCCGTCACGTCAGTCACAGTTCAGTTTCAGTCGATTTATATTCACACATATCAGGTCAGTCTCAGTTCAGTTTCAGTCGATTTATATTCACACATTTCAGTTCAATCAGTTGTATTTTATCATAAGTTGAAAAAGTGTGAGTTAAAATATTGTGTAAATATGTATATATACATATATATTTTTTTATTTGATAAATCGTACAACACAGTATTTTCCCGTACTTTTTCAATTAATTTTTCGTCAGTAGACATTTTGCTCACATAAAAAAACACAACCTACCTCAACAATGTACAAAAAAAAACTGAAAGCTATCAGAACTCCGTCAGTCATTTCAAAAAATAACGTTGACGACGATATCGGAAATCTCTGACACCGAGAAATTCTGACTGATCAGTGACTGAACTGAGACTGAACGGACATGTGTGAATATGTACATATGAACTCCATACAATAATACCATCCGAATAATCGGAACTGAGACTGAACTGAGACTGACCTGAAATGTGTGAATCGACCTTTAAACTGCAATAAAGAATATCATCTTGACCTTGAAAAAAAACCAGAAGAAAAATGTAATGAAAAAACACAATGCACAAATTGCCACTCCGATAAACACAATTTAATAAGCAAAGAATGCCCAGTATATATCAAACAAAAAGAAATTACAAAAATTAAAACTATAGAAAAAATAGACATAAAAACAGCTAAACAAATTTACAACCAAAGAAACCCAACAATACTTAAAAATACTTTCTCATCACTATTTCAAACAAAAAGTACAACAAAAATCAATGCTAGTACACAAACAACAGAAAACAACAACAATACTCTAACATCATCAAAAAGCAAAAAACCATGCAAAAACACAAAAGAAACATGCGAAAAAACAAATGAAATTAATAAAAATACTAACAACAACAACATAGGTACATATGAAATAGAAAACACCAACTTAAAAAATTCAAATTTTAACGCCACTAAATATGCAATAGAATCGTTAAGTGATTTAAGTGATTATTGCTCAGTACAATCACCGAGCAATATATATAGAGGAACACTTAGTACTGGCTCGAATGTAGGCAAAATTTTTAAAATTTGTAGACCTGTGCGGGAAGTGTGAGGGACGAAAAGCTTCTATCTCTCACGAAAAAATATATGAGAAAACTTTCGTTTATTACTCAGTTGCTTCTTAGACAAAATATTATTTTTATTCATAAGATAAACATATACATGTATACCTAATTCCTTATTCATATATCGTTGCGTTCTACAAAAATTTTTTCTGTATACATTGAAATATACGCATAAAGATATAAAGAAAAAAAATATTCAACTTGTATACAGGTACATTTATTTTCTCGATTCGAACAAAAAATTATACCCACTCCTTTACTGAATATGTATGTATGTACATACGTGTGTATATATTTTGCTGTTTGAGAAAGCAAATATCTATCCTTTCCGAAATTTTTTTTTCTTTTTTCAAATTTTAAAAATCATTTTAAAAATATATTTTTATATTTTTCTAAATTTCTATATCCAGAAAATTTTCGTAGTTTGTTCATCTTCATTGACAAATATGAAAATTTTATTCGTGAAGGATCAGGAGATCAGAATAATCAATAGGCATGTTGTTTTATTTTCTTTTAGGTACATTATAAAATATCTAATGCTAGTTTTTAATACATTTTAAAATATACACACAAGCAAACAAAAACAAAATTTCATGTATACATTTCTCATATATCCCTTCTAGTAAAAACCAACAAAACACAAAAATATACCAATAAAGTGAAAAAAAAAAGAAAAAAATGTACACGATTGTAAATAATTATGTATGTGTTGACGACATATTACGTTTTAACTATACGCATTGTATTCAATTTCTTCCTTCAAGAAAAATAAAAAATATTTAGTGTGATATTATATTTTTTGTAAAATTTTTCTCAAACACATATACATATTTTTTTGTACGGTGGTCGGTGATTATAGTCAAAATAATATGAGTTGGCGAATCTCGCGCATGTCTTACATGTGTTACTGATCTTCTTGTGTATACATATACGAAGGAAGAAACCTACTTTCTTAGAATTTACTACAACAAAAATGCATGTTTGTAAGTATCTTTTCTTCTGCGCATAGTTTTCTAGTACAATATAATACGATTAGGCATCTTTTTTAAATCGAGCTATACCTACATATATTTTTGGTCTTTTGCATTGAAAAATGTATAGAGGTAAAGGAAGAAGGGTAATAAGGAAAAAGAATGTTTTTTTTTATTATTTTTATTATTATTATTTATAATACATGCTTCCAATTGTTTTTTATATGTATATGTCGTCATTATATAATTTCAAGCAATCCTATTGGCTATACGTAAATCACACAAATGACAAATAGATACTATTGCCTATTAGAGATGATTTTGTTGAAATTTTTGTTTGCTAAGAATTATGATTTCCTATTACAAAAACGATTTTTAGTACTATAAAATTTAGGATTTTTGATCGAATTTATGAATAAAATTATTTTCTAAAAGTATCATTTTGATATTCGACCTGATAAACCATATGCAAATTAATAAATTTTAAATAAAAATCATTATCAGGAATTTTAAAAGTGGTAATATGCAAATTAGCAGTCTTTTAATGTATGTACATGATCATGAATGTTTTTTTATAACTATGTATCACCAGATCCTATATTAAATTTAAAAAAAAGAAAAAGAATCGTTCACTTTAACTTCTCATATACATATGCACCTACATACATATGTACATTCCCATGTCCATTCCTAATATACTCAATTTTGTATATTATTTTGTATATCAATGAATATTATTAATAACAAAATATAAAAAAAACCTGCTTTCACAAATACTATAAAATTCCCATTTAAAAATACATTAAATATACATGTGTATGTAATATACTGAATTTGAAATCCTTTAGAATCACTAAAGAAAATTACAACAATTTCTTATCCTCTTATATTGTAGAGCAATTTGTGTATAATTTGAACTGCTTTGAATTCTGATTGCCTGGTGTAAAAATAATTTTTAATGTTAGAAAATTAAGATTTTTTGATCGAGTTTTTCAATAAAATTATTTTTTTTCAATAAAATTATTATCAATATGATATCAACATTATATTTGGCCTGATAAACGAACAAATTTGATATGTAAATTATCAACAGAATTTATAAGTGTGCAGATCATAGGCAAATTAGCTACTTTTATACTTCTTCTTCTTGAAATACTTGAAATATACCCTCAAATCCTATATTTTCAATTTCTCATACAAATTTTTATACTGAACCAAATGGTATGTATACTGATAATATGGAGAAAAGGAAAAGCTGTTTCCATATGATTCTGTATATTGTAATGCTTGATACAATCATGAGAATGATTGAGTTAAAAATGTTAAAATTTCTCAAATTTTTTTAAAAATTTTGTATGTATTGCATGGAAAATATATAGAAAAGAGAATATACTTTAAAATCAGAGAAATTAAGAAAAAACCCTGAGAATAAGAAAGAGCTTAAACAGTGATAAGATTGGAGGTAAGCTTTCAACATTGGAGGTATTTTTGCTGTTTTAAAATTTGTTATTTCAATGTACTGCGATAAAATGTCTGGTGGTAATTTATATAGTCTTTGGTACAATCAAACCCAAAAAAAAAAACAACAAAAACGAGGTAGACCAAGAAGAGGCCCAAATAGTCCAATTAAAAAGAAATCTAAAGACGAAAATTGAAAACATAATTTAAAGACACACATACACATAAACAACAAAATAAATGCAAAACAACTTTAAAGCAAATAATAAAAATTCAGAAACATCTCAACTAAATATAATACAATGGAATTGTCGTGGTCTGAAAACACACCTAAACAATATACAAATGTTAATAAAAAAATATCCAAATTTTATACTTTGTTTACAAGAAACAAAGTTAAAAGAAAATCAAAATCCTGCAATAAAACATTTCAAAACATATTATAAAAATAAACCTACAAACACCATAGCGCATGGAGGTGTTGCTATACTAGTTGATAGCAATATAACCTGCAACGAAATACAACTATACAAACCCAATTACAAGCAAATGCAATAGAAATATACAATCCAATCAAAATGACAATTATAAACATATATTCAGATACGACACTCAAATCTTCAGATATTCAAAACATAATAAAACAAGTTAAAAACCCATATTTAATACTAGGAGACTTCAATGCACATAACCCACTTTGGGGGTCAAATAATCAGAATACAAAAGGAAAAGAAATAGAAAAACTAATACATGACCATAACTTGAATATAATGAATAGTAAACAACCAACACATTTTAATTTCACATCCAAAACATTCAGCTCAATAGATATAACACTATGTAAACCAATCATACAAAACTACTTTGACTGGAAAATTGAAGAAAATCTATTTGGTAGCGATCATTTTCCAATAATAATCACTTCACAAATACAAACATATGCCAAAAAAAGAAAAACATACAAAGTAGAAGCAGCAAATTGGGATACATACAAAAAAGAAATTGACTTTCAGAAACAAATCTCCGAATCCGATGACACTGAAACAATTAATGAATATATCACTACCAAAATAATACAAGCAGCATCAAAATCAATGCCAATGAGTCCAATGACAAATGCTAGCAACCAAAAGAGACAGGTACCATGGTGGAATGAAGAAATTTCAAATGCTATAAAGTCCAAAAAAAGATTATTCAGAAAATACTTATAAAAGAACAATGAATCAAACAGACCTAATAAACTTCCTAAAAATGAGATGCCAAGTGAGAACATTAATTTCACACCACAAGAAAAAAACATGGGAACAATATATGTATATCTACCATTTCACACAACACAAGAGATATTCAAAAAAATTAAGTTCATCAACAACAAAAACAACTACCATAACATAACAACAATAAAAGTAAAAAATCATTATGTATCTGATACTAATCAAATAGCAGAAGAATTTGCCAATCACCTTACCCACATCTCAAGTCATAAAAATTACAATAGCGACTTCTTAAAAATCAAAAACAATACCGAATGTATACCAATTGAACCACCTATAAACACAAATCAATTCTACAACACAAAAATTACCTTACAGGAAACGATCTAATACATTACGCAATGCTAAAACATCTTACAAAAATATAAAAACTCTATATATTACAATTATACAACATTATATGGAAAACAGGCCAAATACTAAAGAAATGGAAAGAAGAATTATTAATACCAATACTAAAACCACAAAAAAGTTCTGAAAACTTAGACAATTATAGACCTATATAACTTACCAGCTGGTTATGTAAAATATTAGAAAGAATAATCAATAAACGACTAACATGGTTCTTAGAAAATAATAATACAATAGACAATAATCAGTTTGCATTTCGAAAAAACCGAGGCACACAAGATGCGTCAGCATATATACAAAGTGAAATTACTGAAGCTTTTAACAAAAATGAATATTCCTAACAGTATTCTTCGACATAGAAAAAGCTTTTGACAGAATATGGAGAAGAACCATACTTGAAGAACTAAAAGACATCGGTATTGGAGGTAAAATGTTCAATTATTTAAAGAATTTTCTCGAAAATAGAACCTGCAAAGTACAAATAGGCGATAAATGCTCGAAAACATACAACATACAAAACGGCATTCTACAAGGATCCGTATTAAGCACAACACTTCTTCTACTCGCAGTTAACAACATAAAAAACGAAATACAACCACCAGCCAAACATATAATATATGCAGACGATTTAATCATATTTACAAAAACAAAAACCTCAATAAAGCACAAAAAATAGTACAGAACACAATAAATGAAATAACAATATGGGCACAAAATAAAGGCATAAACTTCTCACATACAAAAACCAAAGCAATAATATTCACACGAAAAAGAAAACAATATCCAAATCCCACAATAAATTTACAGAACACACCAATCACATATGTAAACGAACACAAGTACCTCGGACTAATATTTGATAAAAAACTAAACTGGGAAAGTCATATAAGATACACAAAAACTAAAGCAATGAGAAACATGAACGTAATTAAAATTTTAAGTAACACAAACTTTGGATCAGACAGAAAAACGCTATTAACAATACATAATGCAATTATATTTACAATCAGTAATAAACTACGGTAGTCACATATATACAACAACAAATAAAACAAAACTAAAACAACTAGAACCAGTACAAACTACGAGTATAAGATTATGCACAGGTACATGCAGAACAAGTCCTAAAAACAGCGTACTAATCGATGCAGGTCAAATCCCAAATTATCTAATCAAACAAAAATTACTAATGAAATACACTATAAAGATATTAAGCAACAAACACCACCCACTATACAATAAACTAAAACAAATCATAAATGAAAATCATATACAAAAATCAAAATACACACCATTTTACCAATCAGCAATAGAATCACTAAAAAAATACAACATAATAACAAATAAAAACATCCAAGAGAAAAACATCACATCATACTTACCATGGATGATAGAAAATCTCAAATTTGACACTGAAATGACAAAATACAAGAAAAATGAAACCCCAATAAAAATCTACCACCAAATCTTACAAGAAAAATTAAACACAAAATACAAAAACTACATTCAAATATACACAGATGGATCTAAGCAGAATAATAACACAGGATGCGCTTACTACAACACACAATTCCACAACAAATATAAAATATCTAACAACTCAAGCATACATTCTGCTGAACTATATGCAATTAAAAAAGCAATAGAAGAAACACAAACTATCGACCAACAAAATATAATAATATGCACCGATTCAACAAGTACAATATATACACTAAAACAAGTATACACCAACAATCCAATAGCACACAAAATTAAAGAACAAATCTACAAAAACCAAAATAAAAAATATTGCATCCTGCGGATACCTAGTCATATCGGTATAAAAGGAAATGAAATAGCAGATCATCTGGCAAGAACAACAGAAAACGAAGAAGAAGATAATAACTATAAAATAATACCTAAAGATCTAAATAATGAAATTGAAAGAAAAATACAACAAGGTAACTATTCAATAAAGCTAAGCGTACTAGAGAGTGGTCTGAGTACAAAAAAGCTTTAACTGAATACAATAAAGAATTAAGGAAATCCAAAAGGAAAACTACGAGGAACTTCTGTGAGAATGTTACAGAGCTACCTCTAACAGCAAGACTCCACAAGGTCCTTTCAAAAGTTCACTCCAATGGAATAGGCTTATTAGAAAAACCTAATGGAGAATATACTATGAACCAAGAAGAAACCCTAGAATTACTACTAGAAACACACTTCCCAGGTTCAATAAACCCAGAGAGCGAGATTGTTCTACAAGGAACTCACACAAGAGTCTCTAGTAGAACACACAGTCTAGCTAGCAAAATATTCACTAAAGAAAAAATTTTATGGGCGATAAATAATTTCAAACCATATTAAGCACCAGGGGGAGATGGAATCTACCCTATACTGTTACAGAAAGGATTCGTATGGATCTCTTCAAACCTTAAAAACTTGTTTAAAGCAAGTTTTAGGTTGGGTCACATTCCCAAACCATGGAGAAAGACAAAGGTAGTCTTCATACCTAAGGCAGGCAAAAGACCCGATGCCCAGCCAAAATTATATAGACCAATAAGTCTTACCTCCTTTCTACTAAAGACAATGGAAAAAATAGTTGATCAGCATATTAGAGACAGCATACTTGCAAAAAAGCCTCTAAATGCCAATCAACATCAAGCAGGTAAATCAACCATAACTGCTTTACATAGTTTAGTTTACAAAATAAACAGAACTATAGATACAAAAGAAATAGCACTAAGTGCTTTCATTGACATTGAGGGAGCTTTCGACAACACCTCATTTGAGTCAATTGAGAGGGCTGCCCTGTCCAAAGGGTGTGAACTCCCAACAATTAATTGGATTAAAGCAATGCTTAATCAAAGAGAAATCGAAGCTTCGATGGGAGGCAAATCAATAACAGTCAAAGCCATTAAAGGATGCCCTCAAGGAGGGGTTTTATCACCTTTACTATGGTCTATGGTTATTGATGACCTCCTATACAAGCTTGAATCTCTAGGATTTGAGGCGCAGGGATACGCAGATGACCTGGTAATAACAGCTAGGGGCATGGACGATGCAACAATCTCCAGGCAACTACAACAAGCCTTAACCTTTATTAACAACTGGTGTCTTGAGGAAGGACTTTCTATAAATCCTAATAAGACGACCATCGTACCTTTCACAAAAAGAAGGAAAACCAACTTAAGGGAACCCTCTTTAAAAGGCACGCGAATAAATTTCTCAAGTGAGGTCAAATATCTAGGAATTATACTTGATAGTAAACTCACTTGGAACAAACAAATAAACAACTCCATTAATAAAGCTACTACAGCTCTATGGAATTGTAACAGACTGTTTGGCAAGACATGGGGACTGAAACCGAAAATGGTTTATTGGTCATATACGGCCATTATAAGACCCATAATCACATATGCTTCAGCCATATGGTGGCCAAAAACAAATCAAACAACGGTTCAAAACAGACTCAATAAAATACAAAGACTAGCGTGTCTCAGTATTACAGGAGCTCTTAGAACTACGTCAACAGCAGCACTAGAAGCCATGCTCAGTTTGCCACCTCTTAACATACAAATTAAGAAAGAAGCACTGAGCTGGGCTCTTAAATTGCAGCGAACCAGGAAACTTAAACCTGGTAACCTAACATATAACCTTAAAATCCTTGAGGAATTTAAGGATTTCCAAATCAGTCAAGTGACTGACGAAATGGAAGCAATATTAAACTTTGAAAAGCCGTTCAAAGTACTGCTTCCGGATCGTGAGTCTTGGCGAGAAAACAAAATAACTTTCGAAAAAGGAGCCTCTATATGGTATACAGATGGCTCAAAAACCGAGATGGGAGTGAGAGCAGGGGTAGCAGGCCCAAAAAGAAGCCTCTTCAAATCCCTAGGCAAGTATCCATCGGTCTTTCAAGCTGAAATTTATGCCATAGACATGTGTGCTACCGAATGCCTAAAAAAAGGCTTCAATAAAGCCACAGTCTACATAATTTCAGACAGTCAGGCTGCGCTAAAAGCCCTCAACGCTCACAAAATTGAGTCGAGGCTAGTACTGGAGTGTCTTAAGACTGTTATAACACTCGCCAGAACAAACAAAGTCTATCTTATGTGGGTTCCGGGACACGAGGGAATTAAGGGCAACGAGCTGGCGGACTTCCTAGCGAAAAAAGGCGCCAGTTCCAAGATTTTTGGTCCAGAACCCTTCTGTGAACTGCCTAAAAGCTAAGAAACTGATCAACCTCAATAGGAACGAGTTAAGGACATTCACGGGACTTATCACTGGGCACTGTCCGCTCAACTACCACCTGAGCAAGATAGGGCTCAAAGAGGATGACAAATGCAGGTTCTGCAAAGAGGCCAAAGAGACCTCAAAACACATTCTGTGTGAATGCGAGGCTTTGGTCTCAAAAAGAGTGCGATACCTGGACCAGTTTTTCCTCAAGCCTGAGGAAATCTGGAGCGCACCTTCGAATAGAATCTTTGGATTTATAAAAAGCCTAAATCTATGAGAAGCATGGGCTGTACAAAAGTTCTGCAAAGGTCGAAGTGCAACAAAAGCCCTATTTTAATCTAATCTAATCTAACATTTGAAATCCTCTTTTGATGACATCGTCGATGGACTTAACAGACTCATAATTAGGTTTCCTCGTTTTAACTCGATCTACACGATGCTGCAAGTGCCATAGCTTCGCTTGAACACGCAGAGACTTATCAGTGTCAGATGCGATATCCTGTGAACTCAGGCTATTGATCAATCCTTCTGCCTGGCTACGCAAATCAGCAATTTCCTTATTTAACGAGTGAACCATTTTATCTGTTCGTTGGACAATTCCATAGGCTTCAGCGGTCAACTGATCACTTAGGGTCCTAAGAGAATCCTGGTGGTTAGGATCTATATTCCTAATCTGACATTCATACGCGAACTCCGGTTGGTCCAAATAGCTGGGATCCATATTGAAAACCAATTAACCTTTTCAAAAAAAAAATCTGTAAAATTTACACTGGATTTAACACAAAATCACTCGCGAATATTATGAACCGAGATTAAGTAAGTCACTCGAAAAAAAAAATTTTTTATTTGGAAAATATAATCAATAGAATTTACTTTATAAAAAAAATTCAAAATTCTTATTATCACTGAATTTATATAAAAAAGACTATATATTCTAAAATTTTTTATAAATCGGGGCTCAACGCAAAACTCAGCCGCGCGAGACCAGCGATCAAACCTTCAGGTGCTAAAAGATCTACGCCTCGACGTAGACCCAAAAATAAAAAAAAATCTAGAAATGCAAAAAAACTCAAAAATTCATCACGAAAATGAATGTATATGTATATATAAAAAAGCCGATTTTATTTATAGATTCTTCAAAACGCGGACGCGAATAACTTTAAGATTATTCCGTTTATTCATAAGAAGAAGAAAAGAAAAGAAAAAAAAATCTTTGTTATTGTTATTATCAAAAAAAAATAAAAATCAAAATATTTTTATTATCAAAAAAAAATAAAAATCAAAATATTTTTATCAAAAACATGCAAAAATCAAAACATGCAAAAAAAATGTTAGTATTATTTTATCATTTAGGTGTTGTGGCTTGGAGAACCTCAACGAGGGTGGAGAGGTGTCAAAATGAACGACTTTCCACCTTGTTAAATCTGGAACAAAAGCAAAGGCTTCCTCCATCAATAAAAAAAAGATTCAAAGTCAGATTGTGAATTTCCAAAATATATTCTGGGCATACAGGGGTTTTCAAAATTTTAATTGAATTAAATTTCATATAAATTGGTGCATTGATGAGTCACTCATGTGTAATTAAATAAAACCGAAAACATGAGCGACTTCAAAGCGATCAATCGCACGACATCGATTGCCATTACAAAAAATTTTTTTAATTCTCAAAAAAAATGGTTCATTATAAAACATGCGTATACTTTGAAACACTACCGCGTGCAAACAGCATTTCGGGTTATGCCCCAAAACCTGTGACAAACGTCGGAGGTTGCAAAGTATAAAATTTAGCTAAAAGATCTGAATATAACAAAACGCGATGCTGAATGAACATAACGAGCAAAGGCTCGATCTTGCATATGCAAAATCGTCCTGACTATCGTATATGTCATTCAGCATATAAATTTCGAACCGAAATTGAATTTAAACACCAGCAGGCAAAAGTAATTTGAGTAAACCGGAATAATTTAAAGAAAGAATTATCAAAAATCGAATCAAAATTCAGACCGAAAAATTACATTCTGTAAGTTACAAGATTATCAACAAAAGTAATCGAATTTTCAATTACTTTTAAATACTGAAACTACAAGAAATTTTTCAGTGCCGTCGCAACAGAGATTTCGGGATTTTCACCCAAAATTCTGGACTTACGTCACTGAAACACGAGAATTTTATCACCAAAAAGTATCGCGCACGAAATTTAATCGATTAAAATTGAAGAACCGGGTTATTGAACCGGGGATCTGAAAGGACGCGTGGGATGGTAGATTTTCTGCTCAATGTTGCCATCCAGCAGAAAATCTCCATGTTACCGGGGAAGCTAAACTGAAAAATAATTATTGTGCCTTAAGGGCAGACTAAAAGTTGAGACACATGATGGACTGGGCCCCACGTTGGGCGCCATATGTAACGAATAACGATGATTCATTAGCGAACCGAAGAAAACTTCCGGGTGAAACCCCGCCGGTCATTGGTCCAGCCGCTTCAGCCTGGGTGGGTTCTTGGGGATCACCCTGTCGGAATTTGTTCGTCATTCTTACATAAAGTAGACCGGCATAAATCCGCAAGAACATTGGAACTCAAAAAAAATATATATACCAAATAAAATAAAAATAAAAGAAAATCGCGAGGAACCAGAGCGTGGAATCATTGACAGAGGGAGTACCCATGGCTTCAATATAGTTAAAAGCAAAAAAGCAAAATTCAACCATTAGGTGGATCATCTTCACCCATCGATGAAATCCTCCGCACCACAGCACCTTTATTAACTTATTTACACGTCATCGCATTTCCTTTAATAAATTGTGCAAGATAAATAAATAAAAGAATTGGATTCCTTATTTCTCTTTTTTTTTCTTGTTTTATTTAACCCTAAATTCACTACAGAGTCAGAAAAACATTCATTAATTATATTTTAGTTTATTATCCTGTATTATCCAAGTTCCTTTTGATACATTGTGTTTCATGAAAATTGAATACAAAAAAAAATTACAAATATATTATAGACAGTTGTTATAATTTTTTTTTTTTTTTTTTTGTTGCATATTACTATTCTTCTTTTTGTTTTTGTCGTTCCTATTCCTATGTTTTTTTTTCTTGTTTTTTTTTTCTTATGTATCTGTTTATGGCCATTAATATAACAAAAAAAAATCTTAATTCATAATTAGTTTAATATTAATAGAAAATGCTATTTTGATCAAGAGCACGATTCATTACAATAAGCAAAAAAAACCCAAGAAAATTAAATGACTTCCCTGTTTTTTTTTTTTTTCTAATTAATTTTCAAATTTTTCCTTTTTTTTCTGTTTATAATAATTTTTTTTTTTTTTAGATACCGAGGATTCTCATTTAATTTTCCTTTTACAAAAAAAATATATATATTATCCATCTACTTACAATAAAAGAACAACATAAAGTTTTTGTTTGCTGCACAAATTCAAATTCAATTTCCTGGGTTGCAATTAATATCTTGATGATTAACCCGATGACCACATGTTTCCCATTCCAGATTAAGTTTGTCTCCTTTTTTTTTTTTTTTTTTCTTTTTTTTATAGATAATTTAAACTTTATTCAAATATTGAACGAAATAATAATAAAAAAAATTCCTTTTTTTTTCTCTATTTAGATAATTCAAAGTTCTGCACTAAACTAGTTATTTCAAAATTTTTTTTTTCTTTTGTGTTTCGTATAAGATCTCACACCTGTATATTATGAGAAATCTAATAATTACAATTAATACAACAGTTTTCTTTTCTTTTTCTGAGGATTTTTGTATCAAATTTAAACCACATATATATTTTTTTTGTAGGTATGTAAACTAAAGTATATCAAATTTATGATGATGACTTAGCTTTACCAAAGGTTATAATTATAACAAATAACAAAAAAAAAAAAATTTACATTGTATGCGTTAACATAATCAAACATAATTAATGAATAATTTCATATATATATATATATTTTTTTTTTTTTTTTTTTTTTGGGTTGCACAATTTATTAATATGCAAAAGTTGTACTTTTCATATAAAGATTGCATCAATAAAAAAAAATCAGTAAATTGGTCACTCATCTAGGGTTATTTAAAAAAAATTGTTTTTTTTTTCTAATATTTATTACTTAAGTTCGAGAATAAAATATGGTAACTCGACTCAAATATGCCATTACTATTATTACTATTTGTATGTCAATATATATGTAAAATTTTTTCTTCTTCAAATTATTATCACCACAAATAATATTTTTTTTTCTTATTCCTGATTAAAAGAGAATTTAACTTGAAATTATTAAAATTATTATTTTCACTATTAGTACTATTTTTTTTTCTTCTTTTTTACAAAATCGAACACTTCACACAAAAAAAAACTTATTCATTTTCACTTATTAAATTTTTTTTTTCTTATTACTTCAATTAAATATAAAAATTTTTTTTTTCCATTTTTCATTTTCTTCTTCTTGTACGCATTTAAATGTTTTTTTCTTCAGAACGAAACGATTCAATAGCCAGACTATTCGCAAGTAAAATAACGTTTGAGATTATTCTCAAGACAGATAAAAAAAAATAAATTTGCATTTCTTTTCTTTTCTTTTCCTTTTTTTTTTTTTTTTTTTTTTTTTCATTTCTAATTTATTTAAACACGAGTAAAGTTACATGATTTAAAAAAAAACTATGCTTCAAAAAAAATAGTTAAAGTCAAGGTTAATTATAAACTCACATGTTTTAATTTTAAAACAAAATGCAGAAAAAAAAAATCTTCCTAACAAGATGAGAAATGAGTCCAGACTGACTGAATGAGTAACTCTGACTGACTCAATAAAAAAAACTCAATAAGAACTTACAAGTTACAGATCTAAAAAAAACATTCCGGTTACGTGTACCAATCACCATGCACATTTAAAAAAGTTCCATTGGTGTTGGTATTTGCGCGGCGGAATTAATTCATAGCAAGATAAATTGAGAACACAATAAGGTATGTTCTTATTCGTATAGAAATTAATTTCTGTCTCTTTTCGACTCTCACAAGCGTCAGCCAGTTGAAATTTGTCGTGGTTGAAAATTAAAGTTGTATTATGTTCTATTTTAATATTAGAAAGTGAAGTTTTATAAGGAATAATTAAAAAAAGTAAAAACAAACTGTGTGAGAAAAACGTATGTACTTTTAAAGTTGAAGTTTATTTAAGTATGTATTTAGTTTATTAATTTATATAATATAATATACTAATTATGGTGAACTGTGCAGTAAGTTCTTGTAAAAATTATACAAATAAAAAAACGATCATCCATCAGCGATATAATTTAAATATCGTCTGCAATCGTTTGTTTTGGGTAACTTTATATAGTAATTTAGTATAAATGTTCGTGATTGTCCTTTCTAATTATAGTTATCACAGATTTTAAGTAAGTTTTTTGGTGGTAGATGCATAAATATAAATGGGAAAATAATACTAATTATAAATCACAAATTTTCTACCATAATCTTTTCCAAATTTCACAGGAAGATCAGACAGTACCTTGCAAATAAGTGTTGATTCAAACACCGAACATTTAGAATCTAATGAAAAAATTCTTTCAACAGGATTATTTTCCAGTATTTTTCAAAAAGATAATGGACCAAAGAAAGTTTCTGTTAATTCAACAGACGAAGAAGATGAATGCATTACATTGGTGAAAAATTCGAAAAATGTTCCAAACGCAGATGACGACGAGTTCCATGAAGACGCATTAGAATATGTGGCCGGATTTATAGCCAAAAATTACAGCTGAACATATAAACAATAATATAAACAACGGGAATGAAGTGCGTTTTCATGGATAGATGTAATAAGTGAGGGTGGACTTATAAAGCCTAAGGAAAATTTTTTAAATAATTTAAAAACTCTTGAAAAAATTTTCAATGAAGAAAATACAAATTCTTTAAGTATTTGTAGTGGATATATGGACAAGTTGTTAAATAAATCTATATTGGTTCCATTAGACAATAAGATTAAAACATTGTTCTTTAGATGTAGGCTATATTTTTGTATAAGAAAATTAAATAGATCATTAACATATAATTTTTCAAAAAATAAAAAAAATAAAAAAAACTTGTACATAATTTAACATTGTATTTTATTTTTATTTCCACGTAAAATGGTTATTATCTACAAATTTATTTTTCAAATGTCGTTTTCAAATATTTCAACTAGATGACGTCATATCATGAGAGAAAAGAGCGATGCCCGTCAGAACATACCTTATTGTGTTCTCAATTTATCTTGAATTCATAGTTAATATATATGATACAATATGCAATGCGCGAGTACATCAATCATCATTATGTACAAATTCCAGATTATTCGATACATTATTATATGAATAATGTATACGAGTGTTATGATTATGGAAGTTGACATGGTGTGTGTGCAATAGAAGATGGGTATTACATTATGCTATTTACTTTAGGTAAATAGGTCATATAATGTAATTATATGGATCATGTGGTGTTATTGATTTTTCATACACATTGATTTATATGAGAGTAAATCAAATGTTGTGTGAAAAATTTATGTGGTGTATTTGTCCCCGTAGGAAAAATGGATTCAATTCTAAGAGAATCAATTCGGATCGCATTACAAAATAATCAATTAATTCTAATTTTGATTCTTAGTAATGCAGTAAGAATGAATTGATTCCACTTTTGATTCCCTGTAATGCAGAAAGAATGAATTGATTCCAGTTTTGATTCCTTGTAATGCAAAAAAAATAAATTGATTCCACATTTGATTCTTAGTAATGCAGTAAGAATGAATTGATTCCAGTTTTGATTCTTTGTAATGCAGTAAGAATGAATTGATTCCACATTTGATTCTTAGTAATGCAGAAAAATAATATGTAGAAAAAATTTAAAAAACGTAATAAAACTTGTTGAAATTTTCCATTCGTCATCGAGAAATATTAGTTGCGTATAATTAAATAAAGTCTTTGTTATATTGTTTTATTTCTTTGTTCTATGCTAAAGTGAAGTGAAATTTAGTAAAGTGCAGTTTAATTATCTAGTATTGAATTAAATTATAAAATATATAAATCATAATAAATTAAAGTGAATATTTAAAAAAATTTAAATTAAAAAAACTAATTCAAAGGTTATAGTAAATGTAAAAAAAAAAAACAGTTATATCATATAAACTGTAATTTTTATCTTACAATATTATTTTTCAGACATGTCACATAGAAGACCAATGGAAGAGGAAAATAATTGAGAGTATTTTCTCATCTGATTTAGGTAATTCTAGAAAAGAATTATTACAAGGTTTGTTTTTTAATTAATTTTATTTTGCTTTTCCAGAAACTTCCATTGTGAATATTTTAGAAGATTATATTGGCAAAAAATTTCCTAGAATACAGCTACAACGGAGGCCACTCGCTTTTAAGCAGTTGAAAAATATTAATCGAATACTGAAAGTAAATAAACTTATTTAAAAATCTTCTATCATTTAATTTCTTATCTTTTTTCAGAAGCGTATGGTGGCGAAAATTATACAAAAATAATTAGGAAAGCCTTTTTTGTTATTAAAAAATGTTTTTTCATTAGAAAATTTCATTTAATTTGTGATCAATTGAATTTGGAATACATTCTTTTTCATCAATTCTGAATACCTTCCATAAAATCGATTTGGAATACATTCTTTTTCATGAATTCCGAGTATCTTCTATATAATCGATTTGGAATACAGTCCTTTTAATCAATTCTAAATGCCTTCCATATAATCGATTCAGAATTGATTCAAAGTAATGCAGATGGCAATCAGAGAAAAATATGGAATAATCTCATGTATTTGTATTAAATATATGGGATTATTCTCGAAGTGGCGTGATTTTGTCATAATCCATGTGATTAGTACAAAAATCTTTGTTCAATTTTTGAACAAAACAAGATTAAATTTTATGTTGCGCGTGTGCAACGGACTTGAATCTACAGTTCATTTATTGGAATATTTTATTGAAAATTTCCAATAAATGTACAATTTTAAACATTTTAAAAAATATGTGTACTACCGTCTGTAAAAATACAGCGGCGTACGAAAATATCTAAAAAAAAAATACAGGGGCTATTTGCTGTCGCAACAGCCCGGAGCGAGTGCTCCAGCCGCTCCTATGGTAGGTCCGGGCCTGCGTGAAGCTGTCTACATACCAGTTTTAGAGAACGCTTGAGCTGTTTAAGAGCTGCTTTCAGTAAGAAGTAGTAAGAAGTAAAAAAAATGGATTCGAAATTACTAAAAAATATAATAAAGTCAACTAATGAAATTCGTAAAAAATATAAAGCTATCAAAACTGGAAAAATTTTCAAAGAAAAATTTCTTGAAGAAACTTTTAAACCAATAAGTAAACCTCTGAAAGAATTAAAAGAAAAATCTGAAGAAGAAATTGAGAAAAAAATCTAAAATGAAGTTAAAAAGGAACTAGAGTCAGTTTCTCTAATAAAGCAAAATCTGAAATTGATGAAATGAGCACATTTGAAAAAGATGTTTTAAAATTTCCTATATTCAAATCAACACCAGTAACTGAAGATACTACTTTTAAGACCCCATACTCCCATACAAAAATTACGACGATCGCTTGAAAAATCTTTAGATGGAGATACCTCATTAAATTCATATTATATGAATGAATATACAAAAGCTTTTGGTATTGATGAAGCTTATGGACCCAAGTATAATAAAGAAAAAAATAGCTTTAAACTCGGTCAGAGTGGTTTAAAATTTAATGATAATACTGTAAATATTGATGGTAAAGATTATAATGCTACTAGAGGTCTTTATGAACTTATTTTTATGAAAAATCCTTCTTTATATAATATTAATGATCTTCAGAATTATTATGAGATATTAATTCAAACAAATGTTCGCAGAAAAGATGTATTTGATGATAAAAGTCATATCAAAGGTAATGCAGGTAGCAAATATAGAAATATTATTAAAAAATTAGTTGATACAAAAAAGCAAGGACAGGGATTAATGCTTTTAAACAATAAAAAGTCTAATTATATATATTGGGATGATCCTAATGAATTGGTTGATAGATTAAGATTGCTTATTGCATCAGAGCAAGCAGTTCATACTAATCATAATAATGAAATAATTTCAATAATAGAAGAGTTAAGAGAAGCCAATATTATTATTTAAACTATCATCAAACTTTTTCAATTTACATTACTATAATGAGTGTTGACAAATTCGGACGTTTTGTTAGTAATCGAATTACTCATCAAGTTATCGGCGAACGAGGCCTACAAGGACCAACAGGATTAGGTTTCTCACTTACACCAGATGGTCATTTTGATATTAGTTTTAAAAGTCTAAAAAATGTTGCAAATCCTATAAATCCTCAAGATGCGGTTACAAAGCATTTTCTTGAAGAACAAATAAATAATTTGACTATTGAAATAATAAAAAAATTGGAGAATACATTTAAAGAGAATATACGAAACCTTAAGGAAGATACTGAAAAAACCATCAAACAAATTACAAATGAAATGAATTCTAATATGCATAAATTTTTTATGATATATAATGATAAACTTGAACGAATTAACAATGATATGTTAAAAACATATACATACAAAACAACTTAATTCTATATATATCCAACCAAAAACATAAATGTGAAAAACGGCCAAGTTCTTATTCGTTAACTGTTGGGCCAGCTAAAGTAATGAAATCTGCATTAATGCCAAGTTCGAAGAACTTTTTCACATAAAAAATTTCAATACAGAACGTTTAATAATTATGAACTTGACAGGTTTTAATTTTTAATTTCGTAATATTTTTTAAATATTTCGAAGTAATATGAATGTATTGATATTCACGCACATTCGCGCACTACTTAGATAATAATAATATACAAAGTTTTATATAAATCCTGATGTTTGATTGAAAAATGAGTAAGAAACAACTTGTTGAAGAGCTGCATAAATCAGCACGAAAAAGATTTAATCGAAGAAAAGTAATTACAAAAGGAATAGATGATCTTTGGCAAATAGATTTAGTTGAAATGGGTGCATATTCTGCAAATAACAAAGGTTATCGTTTCCTTTTAAATGTAATTGATGTATTTTCTAAATTTGCGTGGGCTATTCCTGTAAAAACAAAAAGTGGTCCTGATGTAACTAAAGCAATGGAAAGTATTTTTAAATCTTCAAATAGAATACCCAAGAATATACAAAGTGATCTTGGAAAAGAATTTTACAACAAACACTTTCAAGATTTAATGAAAAAGAATCATATAAATCATTATTCTACGTATAGCACTTTGAAAGCTTCAATTGTTGAACGTTTTAATAGAACTTTAAAAGCTTTAATGTGGAAACAATTTAGTTTTAAAGGAACATATAAATGGATTGATGACATTCAAAAACTGGTTGAAAGTTACAATAATACAAAACATCGTACTATTAAAATGCGTCCTCAAGATGTTAATTCATCTAATGAAAAATCGCTGCTAAAAACTGTATATAGTAATTTGAAAGTTTTTCCTGGTGCAAAGTTCAAAATTGGTGATTCTGTTCGTATAAGTAAACATAAACACGTTTTTGAAAAGGGATATACACCAAATTGGACGACTGAAACTTTTAAAATTAAAAGCATAAAAAATACGAATCCAGTAACATATTATTTAGAGGACTATAAGGGTGATCCAATTAAAGGAGGTTTTTATGAAAAGGAACTTTTAAAATCAAAATATCCACACATTTATTCAATAGAAAAAGTTTTGAGAAAAAAAGGAGATAAAGTTTTTGTAAAATGGTAAGGATTTTCAAATGAGCATAACTCATGGATATATAAAACAGAATTATTGTAAATTAAAATATATTTATACTTTATTTAATTATTTTTCAATAAACAACTGTTTAAACTACAATATGCATAGTTTTCATTTAAAAATCTATTGTAAAAGGTAATAAGTTTTAGCATCCTACTTTCAATTCGATTTACATCACAACATTCACATGTATCTGGTCCAGATGTAGTACTATCTTTAGACCAAGGACAGCTTATATAGTGTATTCCATGAATTGATTTAACCCTTTCCATGATGTAATATGGTGTTAAAAATGTTGCGTCACGCAAAAGTTGTTCTCGATGCTCATCCAATAAAATATGATCAAATTTTTTTATAAGATCTTCGTAAATCATTTTTTTCTTATTTAAATATATAACTAGACACTTTCAAAGTTAATTAATGACTAAAATAAATTATTATTTTTTGAATAATATATAGATGAATTTAAAAATATTTTTTTATGAAATTTGCATTTTGTAACTTGTTTCACATTCCTAGCATCAATATATTCAACATTAGTTTTGTAATTAGGATCTTGAATTTTAACTAATAAATTTAAGATTTTTTTATTTACTTTTTCATTAAAATTCAAATTTTCAGAAACAAGAGCGTTTTTATTTTTTTTTTGTTTCAAACATATAAAAAATTTTTATTTTGGAAAATTTAAAAGAAATTGTTGACCATTTTGACTTTCATCATTTTGAAAAGACTTGAATATTTCTAATCTAAAAGATTTTCCCATTTCTCCAAAATTCTTAATATAAAGTTGACTTGTATTTAATCTTTCAATTTCTGTATTAGAAAATGAATTATATCTTGCTGGTAAGAATATATTGAAGTCTTCTAATTCTAATAATAATCGTTCTTCATATTTTGTTGCAATGCGTCTGCATCCGACGATTAAATAATCTTTTTCATATTCCATTTTCTTTTTATTAGTGGTTTAAAAGTATTAGAATTGAACTTCTCAATAATATCTATATCTTCATACTGGTTTTCTGCATTGGAATCACCGCTACTCTGGTTTTCTTTACAAAATCCAAATTCCATTTTTCTTTTTTTCTTCACACTTTTTTTATCAAAAATTTTTGTAAGGTGTATGAATTTCTAGTTTTTCTATATAACACACTATTATTGAATCTAAATGTGCTTTTTTAGAATATTTCACAACCTTAGGTATATTTACTTTTATTCTAAGCGGCCAGTCGAAAACAAAAGAACTAATAAAGTGTAGAAAGAAATAAGTGTTTTCCAATCTGATTCTTAACAGCGGTTTTTGTTACTCCTCTTCCCACCTTTTAAGATTAATAATATGATGATTCCAAAGATTATATGCTGCTATTTCAAATAAACTCTGAGGTTGTATTGTGAAATTAAAACGACCTTTAACTGCTGTTTGAATTGATATTCCTGTTGATACACTTTCACAATCCTCTAAAAACTCTTTATCGAATTTAAAACTAGATGCTGTTATTTCAAATAATCTTTGACGTTGTGTTTGAGCTGATATTAATGTTGTTTCACTATCACAATCCGCGAAAACCTCTCTATCAAATTCAAAATTCATACTGTAGTCAAAACTGTTTTTTCCAAGGTATTTATATCATATTCACTCAAAATATTTTCTCGATAAGAAACCGCCAAATTCCAAGAAATCAATAAAATTCTAGATAAGACCTCAAAATTCCGAGAAATTAACGAGATAACAAAATTTCTCAGAAATCAAACACAAAATTACAGGAAACCAACGAGATAACAAAATTCCAAGAAAACAATAAAATTCTAATTCTAGATAAGACCACAAAATTCCGAGAAATTAACGAGATAACAAAATTTCTCAGAAATCAAACACAAAATTACAAGAAACCAACGAGATAACAAAATTCCAAGAAACTAAACGAGATAACAACAATTTCTCAGAAAAACCAATAATTTCCAGATAAAACCAGTTTCATCTAGCTCAGCTTCTTTACACACCTCCCCCCGTCAGAATCCACCATTTCGCCTTAAAAGTTTCAACCCACGGCGAAAAGCTTCGAAGCCTCAAACCCACGCCACATACCACCACCCACAAAGCACAAAAGCTTCCACCACATGCCACAACCAAAAAAGCTCAAAAGCTCCCGAAGCACACCACACGTCACAACCAAAAAGCTCAAAGCTTATGACGTCATCCAAAAAAGCTGTGCACAAACCCTTCCCTGGTCTAGAATCCCCATATACATACTACTAATATCAAACGCCATGGTTTTTTGAATCGTATAACAAAACATAAGAAAAGTATATGACTGAAGCCAATGACATTGATTAATTATTATACATAGATGAATTATACAAAAGTAAAAACTGGAACGCTAAAACAAATAATGCTTTTTACTCTCGCACCAATTTTAAAGGCAGTTACTTATTTACATTCCTGATACACAAACCTCACCACTAAATTTAAATTTGAAACAAATTGTAACGATCGGTTTTCTGGTGAGATTTTATTCTGTATGGTTAATTATTCACATTTTTCATATTTTACCATTCAATATGTTTTCGTATATACTATACATACACATATACTTGAAAAACTGGAGTGGCAGCACGTAACTTGTAACAGAAGGTTTGAAACGGGTTTTTTTTAAGTTGACAGCACGTAAGTTGTTTCGACCAAATTAAAATTTTGTTTCGATAAAGTTGGTAGCACGTAAATGTTGTTTCGAGTGTTTTTAGCATCTCGCGACCTTAGAATCACCAGGTTGTAACTGCACTAGACATCATTTTGAGAAAAATGGCTTTAAATATTACATTGTGTGTAAATATTTACATATTGAATCAGTGGTGTCCAAACTTTTCATGAGTTATCTTCGAAACAAACTCTAGGATTGTACAAATTTTTGTTGAAACTTTTAAGTCCTTTGTGTTCCTATAATCATTTTTATTTTTCAGATAGAACTTCTATCACATTATCTTATCTAATATAGTTCCAAGTGACAGTTAGAACCTTGTTTTATAAATATGTTGGTTTCACAAAAATCATGTGGTTCTAACTGATTCTTTTAGTCTCTTCTTCTTCAACTTTAGAAATAACTTACTGTAAAATAATGCAAATTTTTCGACGAATTCAAGAGTAGTGAAGTTCTAACTGCATTTACAAATATTTCGCATAGTTCTAACTAAATCTTTAAACGTGGTACAAAGTTCTATGTGAAAACTATCCTTAGAGTTCATGCACAATAAAGTTCTAACTAACAAAAATTAGTAGATACAACTATATTTTACCAAATTTTTCTCATTTGTTAAGGTAGATAACACTAGGTAAATCTCAAATCTTTAAAACGATTGCAGATAGGACTTTGAAACCTAGTTCATTCGAAAGAGCACAATTGAATTAGTATATTAGCATATATAACTAAAAATACTCAAAATTGTCAGATAGAACCTGGTGATTCTAAGGTCGCGATCTGTCAAAAAATAATTTAGTCGACAGTAGAGGTGTTATCGACAGTAATTTTAAATCGAGAATTAATTAATTTCAAGTGATTTTATTTTGGAAAAAACTTTTTTTTAAAGTAAATGATTTCATAAAATGTAAGTACATATTAAAAAAAATAGTATATTACATGTTTTGAAGTTGTTTTAATTTTTTTTAAGGGAGGGAGAAAAGCAAGGTTTAAGCATTAATAAGAACCAAATGAAATGCATGATTGAATTCATGCAAAATAATAATGATTTGGCGAAAGGAAGACTAAAAAATTTGCAAGCACGTAGGAGAAGTATGTACCTACTTCATTGTGGACGCAGTTAAGAGAAGACCTCAATCAAAAAAGCCTGGCTACTAAACAAATACATGAGTGGAAAAAGGTATGTATGGCTAAGATTTTTGTATAACATCAACAAACATACGTATGTATAATTTGTTCATGTCAATTCGTGTGTTCTCTAATTTCAGACTTGGAGTGATTTAAAATATAAAGTAAAAAACAAGCTGTCTTTTAATAAAATTAATAAAAAAAAACTGGTGGAGGTCCTTACAAAGAAAGAAAAATAACTGAATTAGAAGAAGTTATAATTCAATGTGCAGGCTTAGAAGCAGCTGTTGAAGGACTAAAAAATGTTAAAACATTTGAACCTTTTTTAAAAATGCCTGAAACTACTACCCTGAACGACATTATGATTGAAGAAGATGAATTTATCGATGAGTGTGAAACTAATAAAGAAAATGTAGAAGAAAATGATATTGGTGTTCACTCTTTATTTACTCTAAAATTTTGAATAAATCTGGAAAAAAACAATATTTAAATTTATATTAGAAACCATAAAAATTGTTAGAAAAAAACCTACTCTGCTGTCGACAAGTCGAAAATATTGCTGTCGCATCTCAACTTTTTGCGTGAGAGCTTATTTAGTACTTTATTTTCTTCTTCAGAATCGCTGGAGACCTCAAAAAATATCATTTTAATCAATAAATTCAATGTTTTTTAAAAATATTTCACACTGTCGCTACAACTATTCAAGCTCGTTTTGACTTTAATGACAGCAAAAAAAAATTGTTTATGTGGCAACGTCAATTCAAACTCGTTTCAACTTACGTATATCTACGTGTTTATGCCTGCTCCGAATTTAATACGGATTTTATTTACTCCCAATTTTTTGTCGTATAAACTCGATAATTCGGATTTTGGCTTAAGCCCAATTTATTCGGGTTTAATCCCAATTTTTTTATATGTATGTGTGAGGTAAAATGCAATATGGCGGATTCTAATTTTATGATGAAAGTGAAGCTGTCACGTTCTTCTTCTTTTTTTTATGTGGAAGAAGGATAATATGTATATTATAAGTGTATAAAAATATCAACATTTGCATGTACTTTTTTAATCCCAATTTTACCGTTTCTACGCTACTGCCAATTTAATCCAAAATTCGGATTATTTTTCCACCGTATAAACTGTTAAAATGATTATAGATTAACACAATAGATATTCCGCATAGTACATTTGTATTTTCACTCTATTTCAATAAAGGCTCCTAAACGAAACCTTCTTGTCTGTCCTATCTGGCGAGCAAAAATAGAACTAACGTTTTGAATTTTAAACTTAAAAAAAATAATCGAGTGATTTTTTTTATTATCCATTCCCTCATGCTTTTGTTATTTTTTTTTTTTTGTGTATAACCAAAAAATATGTAATAAGAAGAACTCTTATAGCTTTGTAATTTCAAAATTCAAAAATTTTTGAAGGAATTGGGAACAGAGGGGAAAAACAAAAGGGATATGTATTATTTTACTCTCAGAGCTTTCAATTCAAAAATGATTTGAAGCTTTTTTCAATTTATATATACATATATACAATATATATATATATGTAGTTTTCTCTAAACTTTGACGTCATACATTATGATTGCTTTGATCATGTTTTGGCATATTTATGTTGAAAATTTTCATTTTTTACAAATATATAACAAATTAATATTTATCATAATTGCATTGTTGCTATGGCAACTTAACAAATTACGATTTATACTTTTTATTTTCTTTTTCGGTGTAGGTATTTTCATTAAGTTGTAATAAAAAAATTGAAAAGCCTTACACCGGTTTCTCTTCTTGACTTTTTACAGGTTTTTATACTACAGGCTAACCCTGATTGGTGACTCATTTTTAAAAATAAAAAAATATTTAATTTTAATAGAATAATTAAAATATTTGAATACTTTTTTAAAAACAAAAAATAACTATGAGAATAATATATAAAAATTATTTCTAGAACTTGAAAAAATGTTTAGACAATCAAAATCTCCGATATATTAAATAATTTGCAAATATACATATGTATTTAAAAAATCAATCAAAGTAGGGAAAAATAAAACAATTGAATTTTAATTTGATCTTGCAAACGAAAAAAAAATAAAAAGTATAAATCGTAATTTGTTATGAAATGAAAATTTTCAACATAAATATGCCAAAACATGATCAAAGCAATCATAATTTATGACGTCAAAAAATCCTCTCAAAAAAAATGACGTCAAAGTTTAGAGAAAACTTTGAGAAAGCATAACTAAGCTTTTAAAATAAAAGCTTGGGGTACTCGCGCCAGAACCCCAGAATAAAAATTTTTATATGAAGAAATTTTATATGAATAAGAGTTCTTCTTATTACATATTTTTTGGTATAACCCAATCAAACCAGTTTCCAGTATAACTTTGTGTATACTTATATTAATTATAATATATATCACAATGTATATACATACAGGGTGTTTCACAGTTCGTGTGCCAAACTGAAATGGGTGGTAGATCTCGATGAGAAATGAAAAAAATCGTATGGGAGGGGGGGGTCTATTCTCAATGGTTACCGAGATATTCAAGGTCAAACAAAATTTTTTTCGACTAGTAACCAGTTCCACTTTTCGCAACATATTTCAGCGCTCGTGCAATATAGGGAGCTAAATGAAAATTATTTCCATAGGGAACCTTCAGTCCTTTCAAAAAATGTCTTTTATAAAGTTTTATGTTTAATACTTGAGAAGTTATTGTAGCTCAAAGTCAAAAAATTTTGAAAAAAAATCGTCATTTTTATGTTCAAGGTCAAATATCTCGAAAATTTCCCTTATTATTTTTTTTATTTTTTTATCTTAAACAAAAGCCTATTTTACCTGCTCTAATATTGTTTTTATCTTATTGCATTATCTTTATCCGTTCAAAAGTTATTGAGCATAATTCAAGGACAGTTTTTTCAAAATCGGTTAAACTTGTTCTTGTGAAGAATTACTCAGTTTGTCTTGGTATGTTTTACTTCACTGTAAATACTTTGGAGTCCTAAAAAGAACTTATTTTAGTAATAAAAAGGACTTATTGTTTGCCAAAATGCCTTCTACAAATTGTTTTCGATGTGTCCTCCTTCTTTTTGGACACAAATAAAAGCTCTTCGTCTGATTCCGTCTTTCAAATTAATTGTTAATAAATTTTCTCTAACTTTTCTTCCGGCTTCTAGAATTCGCGTTAGTAATTGTTCTCTAGTTTCAATTTTCCTGGCGTATACCAAATCCTTCATGGTTCCCCACAAATAAAAATCAAGTGGTGTAAGATCAGGCGATCGAGCTGGCCAATGAAAGGGACCGTTACGTCCTATCCATCTACCTTCAAAATTTTCATTCAGCCATTCAACAACATTTCTTCCACAATGCGCTGGCGCTCCATCATGCTGATAAAAAGTATTTCTTAGAGTTGCCAATGGAATATCATCCAATAAGTCTTGTACGACAGTTTGTAGAAATTCGAGATAACTTCCACTGTTAATCCTATCTGGTAGAATGCATGGACCTAGTAAGCGACTACCAATAATTCCTGCCCACACATTAACGGAAAAACGATACTGCGTTGAAGTAATTCGCACTTGCCTTGGATTTTCATAGGACCAATAATGTGTGTTGTGGAAATTGACAACACCAGATTTTGTGAACTGAGCCTCATCAGTCCACAAAATACTATCCAAGAACGTATAATCTTCAAAGTTATTTTCAAGCAGCCAGTTACAAAATTCTGTACGTTTTGCGTAGTCATCAGGCAATAGTTCCTGCACAGGTGTAAAATGATAAGGATAAAGTCCTTCTCTGTTTAACACCCTCCACACTGTTGATGAAGACAAATCTAACCGTTGAGCTAAACGTCTTGTACTTAAAGCAGGATCAGCTATGACTTGTCCAATAATTCTTTCTTCCATTTCCGTTGAAAGTTGCCTTGCATTGTCATGTCCACCTCTTTCTATTAGAACGTTGCTCACGTTTCCAGTATCTCTTAGCCTTTGAAAAGTACGCACAAAAACACTTCTTGATGGTTGTCTTCTTTCTGGAAAACGTCGATGGTATTCACGTTCAGCCGCACGAGAATTTCCATTTGCAAAACCATAGCAAAAAATAATATCAGCGTATTCTGCTCTTGTAAACTCCGTCATTTTTAACAATCAATTAAGCACAATTGAATTTCAACTTTGTCTTATTAATAATTAATTTGAAAGGCGCATTCAGACGAAGAGCTATTATTTATATCCAAAAGGGAGGAGGACACATCGAAAACAGTAGCCTTTGGAAAATAAGAGTGAAGTTAAACATACCAAGACAAACTGAGTAATTCTTCACAAGAACAAGTTTAACCGATTTTGAAAAAACTGTCCTTGAATTATGCTCAATAACTTTTGAACGGATAAAGATAATGCAATAAGATAAAAACAATATTAGAGCAGGTAAAATAGGCTTTTGTTTAAGATAAAAAAATAAAAAAAATAATAAGGGAAATTTTCGAGATATTTGACCTTGAACATAAAAATGACGATTTTTTTTCAAAATTTTTTGACTTTGAGCTACAATAACTTCTCAAGTATTAAACATAAAACTTTATAAAAGACATTTTTTGAAAGGACTGAAGGTTCCCTATGGAAATAATTTTCATTTAGCTCCCTATATTGCACGAGCGCTGAAATATGTTGCGAAAAGTGGAACTGGTTACTAGTCGAAAAAAATTTTGTTTGACCTTGAATATCTCGGTAACCATTGAGAATAGACCCCCCCCTCCCATACGATTTTTTTCATTTCTCATCGAGATCTACCACCCATTTCAGTTTGGCACACGAACTGTGAAACACCCTGTATATACATGTACATATTTTTGCATGTACACAAACGCGTGTTTACCGTCTGTGCACATTTCATTTAATATTTGTTTTTTCTTCTTCTTTTTTTAAAATTTGTTTCATCGGTTATTATATTTTTTATTTTTTCATCCATAGAATATCAATATGTATGTATGTACATACATACATTATGTATGTAAATATATTGTATTGTATAGGAATGTGAATTTGAATTTTTTTTTCTGATTATTGAATGCATGATAATATGAAAAATTTATCCAATTATTTTTATTTTTTTTATAGTTTTTGAAGCTATGAGAAATTTAACTGAAATCCAGAATCCAGATCCCGCTTTTTTTTGTTTTTATTTTATGCAACTATATATTTTTTTTTTAAATGAAAAAGGGAATTAAGATATTTTGTTTTCAATTCAAGTACCTAATTAACAACATTACAATACACATTTAAATACATTTTATTTACCCATATTTATATTTCAAAATGTTACATAATGTGAGGTAGTTAGATATGTTGGACTCTATAAGTTTTGATCAATTAGGTGTATGTACCTATAAAATTTTATTAAAACCTTGCAGCCGGGAAATGATCACAGTCATTATTAAAAAATTAGAAAACCCTAATGTACGTGCATTATAATATACAGTAGCCGTCATGAAAGTCGCCTAACTAATAATTTCTAAAAACTTTTCTCGATACTATCTTTTAATTTTGGTGGGGATGGATGATGGTTTGTTTTTTAACTAAGTATGTGTGTTTTTTTAAGGTATTTTCTATAAGAAAAGAAAAACCATACATGATTCTGTAATACAGCTTAATAAATAAATTATTTTTAGAAAAATGAAAATTATTTGAGTCATGCGTTTTTTCCGCTACTGTATAAACTACAATCTGCATATACAAAAATACATACTTGTATATGCTAAATGGGAAAAATACAAAATTGAGAAAAAAACAGTGACTTCAAGTTTACAATAAATTTTGTATTTAGGTACGAAGCAACAACAAAATTCAAATACGGTATTATAAAAAAATTGTAAATTTGGTTGGGTACTTGAAAAATGAAAAATAAAAACAACAATTATTTTTTTATATGTGTGTTGTTTTTGTTTATATTAATTATAAATTTTCATATAGTACAACATCAACAAGAAAATTGTATGACGATGTCATGCACATTTACTCCGTCCTCATTTTCCATATAAAATTGTCTAATTACAGTTTTGAGGATTTTTGTGTATGTTAAATTTTTTTTTTATTGCAAAAACGGTCGTACCGTATTTTTAAATCTAATGTTATAAGCGATTCCTTCTTGTCTGTCCGCTCTATGAACAGATTTAGAACTAAAAATTTATTTTTCAACAGCTTTTCTGTTTTGGAATATCTACTTCTTATTAATTATCTTTGCTTACGTGCTATGAAACCAAAGTTGGAACGACTTCGACTAAGTCGAAAAAAAAATAGTCGAAACAAGTTATGTGCTGCCAGTTGCCACTCCTGACTATTCTGTCCAATGAATGCGTATTATGAGCCGTTATTAATTTTTGTATTATTTCGTTACTTCTCTTTTGTTGTTTTTGTAATGTACTTATATTGATATTTGAAGAATATTGTTTTTTGTTCCTGTTGTGTATTCACCGAATTTGCGTCTAAGGTTGCACTCTTTTATGGGTTAATTTAAAAGACGTTTATATCTTTTTAACTTTTTATTTATTAATTCACAATACAGATTTCACGGCACTGCTTCTGCTTTCTTAATATTAACTTAAATCTATTCTCTACTGTCACGACACCACTTCCGTTATCTTTTTCTACTCACTTCAGTTCTCGCCTATTCAACAATTCTCCATCGTTATTCAATTCTATTCTTTTTATATGCTTCGATCATTTTTTCCCTACTTTCTTTTCATTAAGTAATATTTTGTTGATCAAGCTACTTTTGCTTACACAATTATATTTTATAATTCGTTATTATTTCCTATTCTATTGACCTACTATAATTACAAATATGTTTATTTTATAATTCGTTATTATTTCCTATTCTATTGACCTACTATAATTAAAAATATGTTTATTTGGGTTATTTATATTTAACTATGCACTTTTTAGAATATTGTGAACTTAATCTAATTAGATCGAATTGAATTTGTTATGCAAGATTCTATTGTAATATATTATTTTACTTCTAAAATATGTTTTATCTATCATATATGCATATATTTATATATTTATTCATGTAACAGTTCCTAATAATCACAATCATGTGTCTCGATAATTTATTTAATATACTAATTGTTGGTGTACTAGTTTATTTGTTGTTGTTGTGTTTTTATAAATATAAAATAGACTATTTGATTTAAAAAAGATTATTCCGATTAAATAAAGAAATTGAAAAATTATTTTAAAGTAATAATTCATTAACAAAATTTTTAATTATAAATGATGAACCAGAGAAGGTTCAAAAATAACACATTTAGATTTATCATTGAATAATTTAAATGATCATAGGTATCAATTTTAAATATATGGATAATTTACGTTATTTAAATTTATAAAATACAAAAATGAATAAAAATTTATTAAATGAACGTTTATTTTTAAATACAAGTAATTTAGAATTATCTATTCTATTCTATTTTATTATTAGATAATTTAAAAACTTCTAATTTTTGTTGAGTTTTAAATAAATATTTTGGTAATACTGTTAAAAGATTTCCACTTAAATCAAATGTATATAAATAATGTGATAAATTTTCACTAAATTCATTTGATATTTGTTTTAAATTACAATTACGTATTGTTAAATGTCTTGTTGCATGAAGTTATCTTGAAAAACGTTTCGGAAATGTTTCCATACTACAATTTATAAATCGTACATCATTATTTTCAGATGGATCACCAAATATTTCATCTGTATCACTTAGTAATTAGTATTATATTTCTACATAGTTTATAAACACGATTTAAATTTTGATCATATGTTAATTCACAATTTTGAAAAATATCATCAGGATGATAAACTTTAGTTTGATTTTCAATAATCAAAAACAAAATTATAAGAATTTTGATTATATTAAAATTTTAAAATTACTACAAAACATTTTTATTGATTTTATTTTAAAATTTTAAGAAAAAGTAAAAAAAATCTATTAGTTATTTTAAAAATTGAACCCAAAAAATGTCCTTTTTTTATTTATCGTAAAACAGTTTAATTTAATTTCAATCGGAATAATCTTTTTTAAATAAAATAGGTAGTCTATTTTATATTTATAAAAACACAACAACAACAAATAAACTAGTACACCAACAATTAGTATATTAAATAAATTATCGAGACACATGATTGTGATTATTAGGAACAAAAAACAATATTCTTCATATATCAATATAAGTACATTACAAAAACAACAAAAGAGAAGTAACAAAATAATACAAAAATTAATAACGGCTCATAAATCATAATACGCATTCATTGGACAGAATAGTCAGTTGTTCAAGTATATGTGTATATATAGCAGTGTATAGAGAAGAGTGTAGGGTCACTTCATACAAAATGTTGCTAGAAAAATTAGAAAAATATAATAGTATATGTAAAATACACTCACAGTTGGGCTAAAAATAGTCCACATAATAAATCTTGAATGAGCAAGAGAGACAATGAATTCCCTATCGTTGTATTGTAACCAATTTACGAAACTTACATATCATAGGGGAAAACATAATGTACATTTTTTATTGTTTAAAAAATCTGATTTCAGTTTTTAAATGTATTTATTTCAGAAAAATTAGTCAATATGAATTTTAAAGTTTAATTTCTACTTAAAAAATTATTATCACATTAAAAAATGTTACATAAATCACAAAAATATACATTTTAAAAAACTTGTACATTATATCATTATTACTTACATATGTGTCACAGATAATATTTTGTTTTTATTAAAATTAATATGAAACAACAATAATTTAAAATAATATCACTGCACTAAATTTACCAACTTATCACATGAATATTTAAAAATTAAATACATAGGTAAAGCGGATCGAAGGATCTTTATTCAATATATAATTTTGTTCATTAATGACTATTTAAAAGAAAACCCAACTACCTAATTCTTTAAAAAGTCCATATGTTTTTTAAGTAATTTTAAATTTCAAAAATATCTTCATTTATTTCATTATTATCTATTACAATATAGATATATTTACATAATTTATAGTACCTAATTTCCATTTAAGTATGTGAATCATTATTATACAGGAAATATACCTGATTCATGACCGATCATATTTTCAATTGGAGAAAGTGTAAAAATTTTTTTCTAGAAAATTCCCAAAGAACGTAATAAAAAAAGGATAAACCTTTATTGATCTTCACGACTCTTTTTTCTAATTATATACATATATATTTAGACATAGAAAATTTGTTTTTCATTCATTTTTTATTTTTGCAATTTTGAATGCAAAAATATTTACAAGAATTTTATTATAAATATTGTTTTATTTTTAAACTAAAAAACAAAAACAAAACAATGATCCAATATATGTATTCTTTCCCTGTTAAAATAACAAAAGAAATATATTTACTAACACATACTCACCTTTGCGGTACCACTTTTAGTACTTTTTACAAAAACAAAGTGGGGACATGTTGCTATGAAAGTAATAGGAATAAGAAGATTACTAACACATTGACACCTGATAGGGCCGTCTAATACGTATTATATAGTTGGAATAGGGATAGGTATATTTTTTCTTCATATAAATATTTGGTTAGTCATATGAGTGTTCTTTTCTGACGCATGCAATTTTTTTAAAATTTTTTTTTTATTTTTTTTTTTTTAATATTTGTAATTGCGTTCTTCATTGTGATTGGATGTCATTTTTTTGTGTACCGTTATGCAGTTGTGACTATACTCTCCTTCTCTGTACTCTGATGTATAGTATATACGATAAAATATTGAATGGTAAAATATGAAAAATATGAATAATTAACCATACAGAATAAAATCTCACCAGAAAACCGATCGTTACAATTTGTTTCAAATTCAAATTTAGTGGTGAGGTTTGTGTATCAGGAATGTAAATAAGTAACTGCCTTTAAAATGGGTGCGAGAGTAAAAAGCATTATTTGTTTTAGCGTTTCAGTTTTTTCTTCTGTATAATTCATCTATGTATAATAATGAATCAATGCCAATGACTATATAATTACATCATAAGACAGCCCACTTGTCCGTTACTGACAGTTACATTTCAAATCAGCATAACTTTTGTCATTTCAGCGATTTCTCCTTGTCCGCAAGTGGTTGGACAGGAGAACTAAAAGTGTTTGTTTTTTTACATTACAGTATGTATTTATTAAACCATATACTATACGTGTGAAATTATTTTCTTGAGCATGTGTGTGTTTTTGTTTTAGGTCGATTCTCTGCCAACGCAGAAGACATTTTGTGAGGAATTTCATTGAAAAATTGTTGTTGGATAATAAAAGTGTAGAGACTTAATACTTCTACATTTTTCTCTACCTCACTTTTAAAACTATATAGCGCATTCCTATTTTTCTGACCTTATGTTTTAAATTTATCTGAAATAAAGGCGGCAACGCAGAAGACTCGTACACAACCTTGTTAATACATTCTTAATATTTTCTTTAAGAATTCTGTGAATTTTTAAGTATTTAATAATTGTCTCATTTATAGTTTTATTGTAACACATGTCCTTTAAAAAAGTATTTTATAGAAAACTCATATAATTGATCTTTTACAATAAGCAAATAAAATCTATGAGGACATTTCAGGCAACGCAGAAGACATTTTGAAGTAATTAAAAAAAAATAAAAATGTATATTGCATGTAATATTATACTAAAAATCAATGCCGATATCAGGTCAGCTGCCTATAAAAACAAAGAATTTTTTTATATTTAGCTATTCTTTTCAACATTTTTACTGAAGCAAGTGGAAATTTTGGTTTAATTTTACAGAGAATCGACCTTTGGATTTTTGTTAGCATTTTTTTCTTGTTCTATAATTTTTAACAGTACCAAGTGCAAGTTAACACTTCGTTCTATTTCAAATTTTATACTCTCGAATCAATTTTAAGTAACAAAATGTAACATTTTTTGATTCTTTAGAAAAGAATGTTCCTGTGGAACTAGGAAATTGAGATTTGGCTAGGATATTTCTTGAACGATCTAATATTGCATGAACTTTGAAAGGTCTAAAGGTTTGAAAGTTGAAAGGTTTTTATGTAAAAATTCAAAAATATTGAATTACATATTTAATTTTTTAAATTTAAACTTTTGCCCTAGTGAACGGATTTAAACCTTTCAAAGTTCATGCAATATTAGACCGTTCAAAGAATATTCTGGCCAAATTTCAACTTCCTAGCTTCACAGGAACATTCTTTTCTAAAGAATCAAAAAATGTTACATTTTGTTACTTAAAATTGATTCGAGGGTATAAAATTTGAAATAGAACAAATTGTTCACTTGCACTTGTATTTTAATGTTAATATTTATTTGAAAGAAAAGAAGCAAAAATTACACATACATACAGTATGAGCTCGATAATTTGTACTGATTAAAATAGGCCTTGTTTAAATTTTAAAATAGTTGAAATTATTGGATAGAAACCAATTTGCAACTTTCAACGCTATTTTTGAAAAAACAATAAATAGTTTTGTAATAAAATTAGTTTTTGTTATTATAAAAACCGATTATGATAATTATATAATAAATTATTTCTACAAAACTCGGTGATTTAAATTAGGCAGTACATGTTTAGCTTATTTAAACTTTATTCTATTTTATAAAATAAAAATCATCGAAAAACCTTCAAAGTACCTTTTGAAATTTGGGTGTTGAAAAAACCAAAAGTTGAAAATAGGAAGGGAAAAATTATTTAGCGTGCACTGTAATTTGAAATAAAATTCTTATTCCAAAAAATATTTATTTTAAAATAGCATATTCATTGTAGCAAAAGAACAATAACAACAAGAAACAGAAAAATCAAACCAGAAAAAAAAACAACAACAATAACCATTTATGTATTTCAGCTTTAAAGAATGCTACTGTATCAAATAGGTATACATACATAACTATATTCATGTGTACAAAAAGAAAAAGAAAAGAAAAAACCATACCAGCAATATATGTATAATTATAGGATATCCTATATATTATATATATAATTGCAAAATCCTATGAAATACATTATCTATTCTGTCTGTATACACTATACAGTATAATATATATCTATATGTCATATTATTTAATGATCATTATTTTAACGGACAAGTTGTATACCTATATAGTTTTTGAATGAATTGACCCATCATAATTTATATACATATGCGCTTATACATAATTGTTTCTGTACGTTTTTCGTTTTTGCGATCTATATATATTTTTTTTCTGTATACGCAATTTCCATATTGGCTATAAACATCCACGTTATTATTGTATATGTTTATACACTCGAACACTCATACTATTGATTTCGATTCATACAAAAATTATTCTTTCTATCAGAGCCTCCTTGGCTGGCCATCTGCAGAGAGAAAAATATTTTTTTTCAAGAAATTTTCATTTTGGTCTGTCTATATGGTATTTATATGGTTTTTGCTGAAGCATATGCTAAATAATGTAGTGTAAAGCTAGCTTAAGAGTATCTTGACAAATTATATAGATTTTGATTTTAATTTAAAAGGTATTGAAAAAAAATTTTGAAAAATGAATTCTCTGTGTCAAAAAAAAAATTATCGGGTAGTGCAAACGGAGAAAAAAACGTATAGAGGCTCCAAATACAGCTCATGCTAAATGTATGAAAAAGTATTTAAAGCAAAGTGTTTACAACCAAAGTATCGATATACATGTAAATGGACCAACAGAAATTGTAAGTGTTAATAATTATTTAAATCTTAATAATCAGCCAGCACCAGTAGAAAGTAATTGAGGACCCTGCTAAATGGCCAGCACTTTACAGTGGAGCACTTGATACAAAAATAATGCAAATGATTGTTGAAAAAGGCCCTGTTCAAGTAACTGATTGTCTGAATGTCTGAAAAGAGAAGATATAATCCAAATTTCTATTATAGGTCTTTAAAAAATGGGGAAAAAGTTTCTAGACCCTGGCTTGTATATTCTTAAACAAAAGATGCAGTATTTTGTTTTTTTTTTGCACTCTATTTTCTAAAAATAAACAAAACCATTCACTATATAACAAGTACAGAATATAAGAACTGGGCCCATTCAGGTAGACTAGTGGGGGAACATAAAAATAATATCACCCATATTGTTTGTTTCAATGAATGGAAAGACTTAGATATTGGTTTAAAATTTCAGAAGACAGTTGATGACCATATTCAATGACAAATGTCCAAAGAAATTGAACATTGGAGAAATGTTCTGAAAAGACTCATAATGTTCGTGCAATATTTGGCGGCTCAAAATTTGGCTTTAAGGGAGAATTCTGATAAACGTTTTGAAAATGACAATAGGAATTTTCTAAAAATTATTGAAACAGTAAATAAATTTGATTTAGTGTTAGCAGAACACATACGTCGCACCCAATCTGACGAAACAAATACTACCTATCTTTCCAAAAACATTCAAAATGAAATTTTAGCTTTATTGTCGGAGCAATTAGAAAGAAATTAGTGGAAAAGATAAAAGCTGCTAGATATTATTCTATTATTGTAGACTGTGCTTCAGATCACCGATCAACTAATATATAAATTTAGTTTTACATTGCTTCAGATCCATTTTAAAAAAGGTGGTCACACTTTTGAAATAAAAGAATACTTTTTAGGATTTTTAATTGCAAGTGATTCACCGGTTTTGAACTTACAGATTTGATTTTTAATGAACTGAAAAATAAATAAAATACCAAAGATAAAATCCTTCCAATCAAAATCATTTTATGTTCCCTGTTCAACGCATTCTTCAAATTTGATAATTTCTGATGCGGTTCAATGCTCTTCAACAGCAATTTATATTTTCGACACTGTTGAGAAATTATATGTTTATACTTTTCCAGTTCTGTTAAAAGATGGGAAATTTTAAAACAGAATTTACCTTGCCTCACTTTGAAACCCCTTTGCACAACTCGGTGGGAAAGTAGAATTGATTCTCTCAGACTGCTAGTTAGGAATTTAGAACAAAAAGATAATGCCTTGATAGAGTTGTCTGAAAAAAAAGATATTTAAGCAACATTTTTATGCGAAGTTCGGTCGGATGAAAAATTTCAGTTTTCTTGATAGGGCAAAATTAGTTGCACAGTCTTTAGGAGTCCCGTATGAATTTACTGACTGTTCGAATTCCAGGGTGAGACGGAAAAAAAATGTGTTCTCTTATTAGGCAAGAGATGAGCCAATTTTAGGCCCAAAAACTAAATTTAAGGTCGAAAATCCTTGATAAAGCAATTTTAGCAATTTCAGAGCGCTTTAACAAAATCCATGAACATAACAAAGCCAATTTCTTTTTCTTTATGGTAAAGATCACGAAAGCCTTTTAAAAAATTCCGATTGTCAGTTTTTGGAAGAAAAATTAACAAAAGAAATGAAAGCGACGTTAGTGGAGATGACCTATATAGGGAAATAAAGTTGCTTGTAACTTGTAACTCTCGAAACTGCTTTCCAAATATTTTTGTAGCCTTGAAAATTGTTTTAACCCTACCTGTCAGGGCCGTATAGCATAGGCTGCAGCCTATGGGCCCGCACCACAAAAAGACTAACGTTTTTTTTTGTTTTTTTGCTTGTTAGATACAAATTTTTACATTTAGACAAAGTAAAGGATGAGTGGAGGTTTTTTTTTTTGCTTGTTAGAAATACAACCCCGGTAGGGCCCGCACCAGTAGTCCTAGATAACCTAAATACAGCCCTGCTACTTGTTGCAGTAGCTTCAGGAGAACGAAGTTTTTCTAAATTGAAATTGATATAAAAATATTTAAGAACAACATTGTCCCAAGAACGTCTAGTAGCATTAACGACAGTCTCAATAGAAAAAGACCTGGCTGAACTTTAGATTATGAAGAATTTCGCGAAAATAAAAGCTTTTTTGGTGCAAAATGTATGAAGGGGCAAGCAAACTCGTAGTTTCCAATGACAAAAGGTGGGAAAATGACTTTATACGAAAGGCTTCAGCTTCTGAACAAAGCAGATAGAGGTATAGACATCACTATTCCAGATATCAGGTCAGTGTATTTGTTTTTTTTTATGTTCTTATATACTATTATATAATATAGTAAAACAAAAGTGATAAAACTGGTATAATTAATAAAAATGGGTTCAAGAAGACAAAGAACCACAAAGTAGCAATTCCGTGTCAGGTGTCGGATTTGATAGTGACAATAACCCAATACGTGCTACTGGCGCTGTTTAAAATATCCCTTCCGTGAAGATAAATTTTTCCGATGTTGAAAGTGTCTTAAGAAAATTTAACGGTAGTGAAACTATCAGTATAGCGAAATGGATAGACGAATTCGAACAGTATGCAAATGTTTTTCGTTGGAACGATTAAGACAATAAGACAATTTTGTTCGGTGCAAGAAGCATAAATGAGCTAAAAGAATATATATTTCTAATATATGAAAAAATGAAAAAAACTGAGAACTGTAAACCAATATTTGAAAAGAAAAATAATACTAAATCCAAATCTGAAAACGGTAGCAAAAGAAATCATCGTTATTGTTTCAATTGTAGTTCAAACGAACGTGAGTTCCATAATTGCCCACAGAAAGAAAAAGGCCCTAAATGCTTTAAGTGTAACAAATATGGACATAAAAGACCAAATTGCAGAGAACAGGTGAAGTCTACTTCCAAAAGCAGCGGAAATGATAAAAATTTACCTTCGGCTTCCGTAAATACGATTGAAATGGTAAAAAATAATATGTGTATTAAAGCAAAAATCAATAATATAATTTTTGAATGATTAATAGATACCGGAAGTGATATCTGTGTTATAAAACAATGTTACTTAAAACTAATTAGTCCTAATTATAATTCTATAAGTTCACCTATAGTTATAACAAGTTAAGGTGCCAATGTCGTAACCAAAGGGTCCTGCGCAGTAACTGTAGAGATTGGTAGCGATATTTACAGGGACATCGAAGTTTACGCTGTGGAAGATACTTACATGAAGCCAGACATGATTATAATGATGAATCTTCTACGGCAAGCCACTATAAGTATCAGCAATGGTAATGTTCACATTCAGAAGCACTAACCTGTAAAAGAAATTGATAATGAAATTCAAAACGAAAAAGAACCTACCTGAAGATCTTTCCGGCTTATATTTCCTAAAAAAAGAGGAAATGAATAAAGTGATTTCATTGATAAAAAATTACTTACCTGAATATCCAAAAGAATCAGCGATACGTATGATTATAGTCATCCTGGATGAAGAACCAATTTACAGAAGAACTAGAAGATTCCCTCCAAATGAACAAAATGTCATCGAGAAGCAGATTAGACAATGGATAGATGAAGGAATTGTAAGAGAAAGCTCATCCGACTACGCAAGTCAGATAGTTCTAGTAAAGGAAAAGGATGGTTCTCACCGACTATGCATCGATTACCGCGGAGTAAATAACAAAATTATTAAAGATAGATATCCTTTACCAAACATCGAAGAACAAATAGATAAACTACAATCAGCTAAATTTTTTACTTCTATGGACCTTGAAAATGGATTTTTTCATGTTACAATAAGTGAAGCAAGCAGAAAGTATACTTCTTTTGTAGCCCATTGTGGACAATATGAATTTACGAAAGCCCCTTTCGGTCTTTGCAATTCACCTAGTGTTTTTCAAAAATATATAAATTTCATTTTAAAAGATTTAATAACACAATGTATCATTGTAGTGTATTCCGATGACATAATCATCCCATCTCAAACAATAGAAGAAGGAATTGATCGGTTGCAGAAAGTGCAAGAAGTAGCTGCAAAAAACAGACTGCGAATAAAGTGGAAGAAGTGCCAGTTCTAACAAAGCGATATTGAATATCTTGGACATCGTATTAACAATGGAAGTATTTCACCATTACCGGTGAAAACCAAAGCAGTTTTAAGTTTCCCAACACCATCCACAGTTAAACAACTCCAGAGCTTTCTTGGTTTAGCCAACTACTTCCGGAAATTTATACCGAATTTTGCTGCTAAAACACGACCATTGAGCGAATTATTGAAAAAAAAAACATATTTCAGAATTAATGCAGTAGAACTGAAAGCATTCAATGATCTAAAACAGGCATTAGCCAATAAACCGACTTTGAAAATATTTCAATATGAAGCACCGACCGAACTACACACAGATGCATCACAGGAAGTCTACGGTGCAGTACTTCTACAAAAAGATCCTGAAAACGGTTTGCTACATTCGACCTACTACGCTAGTAGATAAACTACCGATGCTGAAAGAAGTTTTTACGAACTAGAAGTACTAACCATCATCGAGGATTTAAAGAAATTTCGTGTTTATTTGCTAGGTCAGAAGTTCAAGTTGGTCACTGATTGTAAGGCCTTTGAGTGTACGATGAAGAAGAGAGACTTAACCACCAGAGTTGCTAGATGGGCGTTGATGTTGGAAGAATTTGATTATGTAATAGAACACAGAGTAGGCAACAAGATAAAACATGTGGACGCTTTAAGCAGAAATCCTTTTGTAAAGTGCATCAATCAAAAAAGCAAATTTCTGAAAAAAATAGTAGCAGCACAACGCAAAGATGAAAATTTAATCGCGATCATTGAAATCTTAAAAGAAAAACCATATAAAGACTATATAATAAATAATAATACACTGTGTAAAAATTTAAATAATAATCTTTTATTTGTCGTTCCAGATGGTATGAAAAATCAAATAATAAAAGAAGTTCACGAAAGAGGTCATTGTTCAAATTTGTTTTTAATTTGAAGATCAATAATGAAGGTGTAAATGGCTCTTGATACCACTACACAATGTTTTGGAAAGAATTCTAACAGTGCTTCAGGCAGACTCACCTGAAGATCCAATAAAAGTCTTTGTTCACTGTCAATTGAATTCTAAAATTTATTAATCAAAACGTTTCCTTATATACTAATTCTAAAACTAATATCTATATAATAATGAAATTATAGAAATTATGTACATTAAAATTATTATAATAAATTCTAAAACTAATACATAGTAATGAAATTATAGAATGTGTACATTAAAATTATTATTATAAATTCTTAACATTAAAGAAATTTTGCATGTCTCAACAAATTTTGTGTGTGCAGATAGCAAATGATTGTTTAGAAAAACAGAGGTATCAGATTACGTCTGGAATGTAAAGTTAGGAATGTGATGACAAATTAAGAATTTTGTTAACATGTTACAAATCACGAATGCTTAAGATTTCTAATGTTTAAATGTAATTATTTGTTATTCAAAATTAAAAATTAAATTTGTTCAAATGAACAGTCATTCTCATCTTAAAAAAATGATGGAAATCATCGATAAAGATTTTTATATTCCAGATTTACACCGAAGAATTACGAAGCACATTGCTAGTTGTGTACGATGTATCTTATATGAACGAAAAACGGGGAAAGCTGAGGGCCTGCTACAACCAATTCCTAAAGAAGAACGACCACTAGAGACGTTCCATGTAGATCATCTAGGACCATTGCAGATAACAAAGAAACATTATAAGTACATATTTTCTATTATCGATGGGTTTTCCAAATTTCTTTATCGTGAGAGGATAATAGCAGATAAAGGAGGTGCATTCACATCAAATCAGTTCCAGAATTTTTGTAAAGAACGCAATATCCAACTACATTTCGTTACGGCTGGGGTGCCTCGTGGAAACGGCCAAATAGAGAGGACACATTCAATAGTAATTTCGGCATTAACGAAATTGTCGCTATACGATTCTGAAAAGTGGTATAATTACGTAAAACCAGTGCAACAAATGATTAATTCAACATATCAAGGCGCCATAAAGACACACCATTCCAGTTACTTACAGGGTGTGAAATGAGAACACAAAAAGATTTAAGAATCATGGAAATCATCGAAGAAGAATACACTAAGCAGTTTGAAAACAAACGTCAAAAGCAACGTGAGAAGGCTAAGAAAAATATTCTTGAGATTCAGCAAAAAAACAGAAGAAGTTTTAACAAAAAAAGAAACCAGCAAGTATCAAATTGGGGATATAGTCGCCATTGAGAAAACGCAGTTTGGTGCAGCCTCAAAAATCGGACCAAAGTTTTTGGGTCCGTATCGCGTCATTGCTAACAAAAGGTTCGACAGGTATAAAGTTCAGAAGAAAGGAGAACATGAAGGGCCGAATACTACAGATACAAGCTCAGACAAGATGAAGCCGTGGAGCGATACAAATTCAGAAGATTATCATTTTGTATCAGATGATGAATTTGGTTCTGATGATATGAATAATTGATGAAGATGGAGCTGGAAATCGTATTTTGAAATCATTTGAGAGGCTGAAGAGACTACAGGATGGCCGAATGGAATATTGATTTAATTATTATACCTACCAATATCATCTAATAACATAAATTTGTTCATATTGTATTATTATTCTTACCAAAATGACCTCATGTTTGTTGTAATTTAATTTCAATAATATTTTATAACAGCGTAACGTACTTACTGCTATTGTAACTGGGTTTAATATTGGATAACCCAGATTAGAAACCTGTTAAGAGGTAGAAATAATTTATCTTTTTTTTTCTTCTTCTTTTTTTGATTATTAGCCGTGGACGTCGATACATCGTAATCAGCATATCAAATAAGTTAATTTATTTCTCTTACATTTAATTTTAATTAATCAAATTTTGAAATAATTAAGTTGCATTTTGTATTTTGAAATTGAATTTTGTATTCTAATATTTCATATTAATTTTATAATCATTTTACTGATGTCCAATAAAATAAAAGGAAATAGTACTTTAATTTTTCTTTTTCCTACATGTATACTTATTGCTTGAATTGAAATACAAGAAAATAATCAGTGCCGTACAACTATTTTACTGGCGAAAACAAAAGGATGAATAATATTCTTTTTTTTCTATTTTCCAGCGTCTCATTGCACATATAACAGGTTGGGGTATGAGTATATACATACACTACTATTAAATGTAACGACACTGGATAAAAATGAACTCTTTCATGGTTGGTTGGTTGACGTGGTGGTTCTTTGGATTACTTCCGAAGACCCAAAAAGCCCACCTCGCAATTGTCGAGTTAAAGGGTTGTACATCCTTCTGTCATACATGCATCTACAACTACAACTGTGTATTGAAATGCGAACCACTGAACTCGTTGGTAGAGAACGAATTTTATTCGTATGACAGGGCTTTGTACTAATATTTCTTGTCGTTTTTTTTAGATTAAGCTTATGGTCTCTAAGCAGAGCCACCAAACTACTTTAGTACCGAGCACTTATACCCAACTCAAAGTGAATTGGTATCCATTTAAAGCTGAGTGAACTTAGACGGACTCGATCAGAAGCCCTCTAGCATCAGAAGCCAGCACTACTGTTTCGTCCACTGCCCGCCCCATTCTATGGATGAATAAACATTATACTGACCTACGTAACAATCAAATTTAAAACAGAGAGAAAAAAAAAAAGGAAATCAAATGTGCACATTCGGACAATGAAAATTAAATACATATATATAAGGAATTCCGTTAACATATTAGTTAATTTATTTTTAACTAGTTCTATATGTATGTGTGTAAATATTTCAAATTATTTGATTTTATCACCAAAATTTCCATGTCCATTTCAAATTAAGGGACAAAATGATTTCATTTGGTTTTAAAAGAATTTAAATTCAAAAAATCATTTTTTTAAATGCTGTTAACATTGTGAAGTTGAAGCTGAAGCGGTAGACTCATGAGTCTTGAAGTCAACTTAAAGAGCTTTACGTCTTGAGTCCTTGGTCACCAATTTGGAATTAGGCTTAAAGTATTCTGAAGAAATCCAAAATATTGTGTCGTCAAAAATTATTGCTCATAAATATAAGATACTCCAATAAATTTTTTGAGGGTCAATCTTTAATTCGTAAACAGAACTCCAAAATTTTACAACGTGTTTACATCGTTTCGTCTTATATGTTGAGCTCTTGGTACAATCTACGAAATGACGACGATGAGTCAATGGATCAATAATGATTGATCTTTTCTTTTTCTCTCATCTCATCTTTTTCTATTTTCATCCCATATGTCTGCACTGAGCCAATCAGAAGGGCCTTTTTAAATTATTCAAGCTTGTCTCAATCTTGACTTTCCATAGACTTCAATTATTTATCTTGACAATACCAAGTTTTTACTTAGTCAAGCTTGTCGTCATCTGTCGGCAAGACTGACAAGGTCTATAAACACCTTTTACACATGATTTTCAAGAAGAAAAACAGATGGGTTACCACCAGTGTGTTGTCATTAATGCTGCTACATTATTGTTGTTAGAAAAAATTGTTCTTATTGAGTAAAAAATGGAGGGAACAGAGGCAGAATCACAGTAAGTTTAAATAAATAAATTAAATTATATTATAAATATAAAAACTATTTGAAAAATGCATTTATTTTACCAACGGAAAACGATTTTAATGTCTCATGGTTTCGAATTTTTCTGTTATATCACGCATTTCACTTTCATTTGGCCAATGAATATACGTTTTTGACAAGCTTGAAATTATTTTACAGATTTCCAAGGTTATTGCATGTACGCGTCCAATCGAAACGTTAAATCTGTCTGATATTTCTCTTAGTGAGTTTTTATTGCTAAGCCACCATAGCGTGATAAACAAAGCAGTTTCCCCATTCACCTTAGGCTTTCTTTTGCAATGATGCACCCAATAAAGCTTAACTTCATTCAATAGTTTCTAACCATACAAAAAACCATATCACACATAAATTTAAAATAATCTTCAATGGTAAACATCACAGTTTATAAGTACCTACTTACATAAAAGCAATCCCTTTTCATTCTAAAGTGTGAAAAAAATGTTTCCTCTGAAAAAGATTTTATAGTTTTGACATAACTTTTTATTTTCAAAACTTTGCTTTTATTTGATCGTCTTTGAGAAATAATAATATTTTTAATTTTTCCTTTCCTTCTACACTTTGTTCTTTTATAATATCCCATAGAACTTTTAAAATTTATTGAACATTCTCCCAGAATTGTATCCATACTTATATTTTTTTTAAATTTCTTTCTTTATTAATTTTTTTCTTTCACTCATTTTGATTATTTAAATTATATTTAAATAATATTTTTATTTCTTCCACAAACATAAATATTGGTAACACAAAATTCAAGAATAACAGCTGACGAATATTTCAAAATGGCGGGTTATGTTCAATAATCCAAATTTTCTTGCATTCGCAAGATATTCAATCTGACGACAAGCTTGTACATCTAATCTCCAGATGGCGAAGTCAAGCTTGAATAATTGAAAAAGGCCAAGTTCAGTAAGGGGAGTACAAGTAGGTACGTTGTATTGTAGCTCATAAATAAAAATGAATGTACTTATGTATGTACATAGCTGAAAATAAACTAATTGCATTCCTAAAAAAAGTTTAAAAGAAAAAAAATTGTTAACTAGGGCAAAAGTTATAGGGTAAAATGCACAAAATCGTCATTTTCAGAAACTTTTAAGTTTACGATTAATTTGAAGTGAAGTGCAAAAATAAGAGGGGTCGCAGTAGAAGGGAAAAATCGTTAACCTTGAACCCTTGAAGGAATATCCTGACCAAATTTCAACTTCCTACTTCTACGGAAACATACTTTTTTAAAGGGACTAAAAGGTCTACAAAAATTGCCTTAACATAGATGGAAGGAGTTTTTTCCTTTGGTGCCTTGTAGCGCGCTCCCTGCTGCAGGGATGTTTTTGTTCAAAAGAAAAATTTATAAGGAATGACAAGAAGAACATCCTGCAGAAATTTCAAGATTTTCGGATCACGAGGTCCAGAGTTATTCAAATTTGAAATCTGATTTTTGACGAAAACGTGCTAACATACGAACTTATTTTTTAGTACATTTTTCTTAGTACATAATATTAGCCGGTCTCTGAAGAAATTTCAATATTTTGATCACGGAAGTAATAAACAACTAGAACTTAATACATATGCATATAGAAAGAGTTCAAGTATCCGATTTGAAAAAATCTTCATGGTTACATAAACAGTAGTGTATAATAGACTATAAAGAGAATAAAACAACTATCGTGTAGATGATTTTCTAACACATTTATTACATTATAGTATAACAAAATTACATTTAGAGTATATTTTCAATTGAGAAAGAAAATATTTAATTAAAAATGTGTGAGACATTATTTTGTTTCAGAAGTATTCCCAGACTAGTTAATGATGGGGTATACCATAAGATGCAGAAGGCACACCGTATGATCCTGACAGAATTTGAAGACTTGGTACAGCCAACTGTTGTATCTGATGATATTGTGCAACTTCTTTTGCTGGTGTGATATGATCAAGTTGAATTCCAACAACACGAGAAGCATAGCTTGGTACACCGTAATGGTCTGAAGGAACACCGTATGTTGATAAAAGGCCATGATTATGATTATATAAGTTACCATGACCTGAATTTCCACGACGGCTTTCTTCTAAGTTTTCTTGATTGACAAGTATTTCTTTAACTTTATGAAGAAGTGATGGATCAACATTCTGTCCTTCGTAGGTCTGATAACCAGTTGATACTTGCGTATATTCACCGCCACCAGTTAAACTGCCTTCATATCCACCGTGACTATATCCATTGCCAATTGTTGAATAATCATTTGTTCCAATACTATGTCCACTTCCTGACGAAGCTAAACTATAACTGTAGCCACCACCTTGTATTGGTGGTTCAGCAGATGTTATTGCTATTAGAGCCCAGATATAAAACTAATTGAAAAACAAATTGAATAAAATAGAGGATTGTTTCAATTAAATTTAAACACTAAACAAAACTTTGAAAATTTGTCATTTATTTTCATAAAAATAATTTGCAACGGGTAATGGGTATTCTGCCATTTGCATTATTTTGCAAAATACTTTTGCGTACAATAATCGTAAACAAAAGTTCACAAAAGTTTAGTTGGCGTTTACATATATTTTAAATTCTTCTTGCAAATTTTATCGGAAAGATATAAAATGTATACAAATAAGCTAGAAAATTAAAATCAATCATGATAAAGTTATATGAAATTTGTGGAATATAATTTTGAAGATAAAACCTTTTTCTCCCTTTAATTCAGTGTAAAGTTCAGTACAAATATTTGAATAAATTAGTAGAAATTAGTTGAAAAGCTATATTTATATATTTTTCAAAAAACAATTTCGATTTCTTAATATTTGAATAATTAAAGTTTTTTAATAACGTAACTTTTAATTTTCGTATGATGTAATAACAATGACATCAGTGGCTATATAACTTTAATCAATGATTGTTATGCACTGCACTATATCATATTAGATTTGTTTTTCAGCACTATCATGATATGATGCACATCACACTCTGTAAAATACTTATATGTAATTATATATTATATGCTATGTCTATATATATTTAGAATATGTTATATTTTCTATGAGAACCTCTTGATCTATTTATTTTACTTGATCAGTTTTTCTTTGCTCTTTCGCAATATAAGGTTTAGTGTTACACTTACCACTTGAAATTTATTCATTTCTATAATAAAAATTTCTCTTTAAATAAATTTAGAAAAGGTTTTTTATTGTTACTTCGCGGTATGACCAAGAAGAAATAATGCCATCTCCATTTTGGACATTTCATTTTATATCGAACATCGCAAATATAAAATTGTTACAAGTAGTATATATTTATGTAGGTATGTACCTATATTATTTTTATTACATATTCGGAAACAACAGGATCTTATTAAAGTTTACTAAAAACTGAGTAATTTACTTTCATTATTGTTATTACTACATACATATCGCATTTTTGGTCTTGTTTTTAAAAACATATATAAGTATACATATACATAAAGCTATATATATATTATATCATGCATACAATTTGAATTATGTACATATGTATTGTACATATAAAATATACACACTGTTCATACCGCGAAGAATTAAATATGAGCTAATGAAATATCAAGCCAAAAAAAAATAAAATGCTTATCCATAGCTTTATGGCCTTATGGGTTGAATTGAAAGTAAAGGTTGAGGTTGAATAATCATTATTGAGCTCGTGTTAAAAAAAAATTGTCTTTCTTATGTACAAAATTCGTAAGTGCATAATATCTTCTTTATAACTTTAATATCAAGTTTGCAAATATTTACTACATAAAGACTGATTTTTTTCTTAATGTTTGCTTTTTAAACATACGTATGTACATATAAAATTGGTGTTGAAACAAAATTGTAATGGTTTTAAACTGTTTTAAAATTAAAACGTTATCATTAAATTTGGAAGATGCAAATAAGTGAAGGGTTGACTTTCTACTATCTTTTTTTAAAAAAATACAGTGTTAATGATGATTTGTATTTGTTTCTCAACTCAACGTAATCAACTACACTCATATTTTTTAAAATTATCGAATTATACATATAACACGTCATAAAAACATTTTCAATCGTTCTTATTTTTCTTTTTTTGAAATGGATTCGAATATTATTATAGGTAAGGTATAGGTATATGATATTCAAGATTATTATAGCAGTATTTAGTTAAACACCCATAACTTCTTTTATAGATTTGTAAAACTTGCTTGTTTTTTTTTTTCAATTATCTAGAACAACAAATATTGTATAGGTAAAATAATAAAAGTTGATGTTTTTCGCGCATGTTTTATATGCCGAAGTGATCCCCTTTTGTGTATACATTATCCGAAAGAAGAAACCTGTTTCTTAGAATTTATAACAACAAAAATGCCTGTGTGTAAGTATGTTTTTTTCTGCGCATGTTTTTTTGGTATTAACGATTCCTCAACTTTTATTATTTTGCCTAAATTTTTTATTTATATTATTTGAAGAATTTTCAAGCATACATATTATGTATGTATGTGCAATTTATGCCCAATTTCTTCAGTCTCAACTATCTTGTAGCTAAATTTAGCAGAAAGATAATAAAGAGATTAGCATTTCTTCACCTCTGATTAGCACTTAGATGCTATCCAATGACATTATACTTATACGTTATACATATACTGGATAGAATTTCTCTATTAAACACCACACTGTAAAAATGGGACTAACTTTATATTGCTGTCGCACTCTTAGGGAATCCGATATGTTTTATTTAAATTAACTGAATTTAAATTAAATTTAAATTGTTTTTTATGTCATTGCTGTCACCTAAGTTAAGCTGGCAGATGAAGTACCTCCTGATTATTTAGGTGCTACCTAGCATTCTGTAACTCATATTCACATTATTTTTTCTTGTCGAATGTATGAAAATTGGTTTTTAAATATTTTGTTAGAAAATAAAGTTTTTTGGCGATTTCATAAAAAAATTATTCAGAAATGGATGATATATTATTCGATTCCATTTTGCCTAATAGTAGCTTATTAGATTTTGATTAACCTGAAAGAAGGCCATATTCATTATTTCATTCATTCATAAAATAAATCATTTTGAGTTTTGGTATGATACTGATATCTTTTCTCGGCTTCTCGATGAATTTACATGCAATTTCCTCCCACACTTCGCTTTTTTTGCCACGTAGTGGCATCAGATTTGTTATTTTCTATTATATTTTCAATTCACACACTATATTTACTAATATGTAGTTCCGTTTCTTGCTTTGTAAAATTTTGCGATCTTTCATCACCCATTTCCAATGTTAATTTATTATACGCTTTTACTAAAAAAAAAATATCTTTTTTATGATAAAAAATGTGATCTTACACACTTTCTTTAACACAATGTAAACGTTACAGCTTGAAAAATATTCAAAAGTAATACGTTACAGCTCTAAAAATATTCAAAAATAACAGCTGACATCAATTTAACATTACTAAATTTTAGATTCTCAATTCTCGTTTAAAATTTTATAATTTTAGCAAAAGCAAAAACTATAAAATAATATATAAACACTTCAAAACTTATATTTCTTAAATTTTTTTAGTTCTATTTCTCCCTACAGAGAGGAGCCAAGAGGTTCTGATAAAAAGAATAATTTTTGTATGAATCAAAATCAACAGTATAACTACATGACGTCGCCCCAATAAATGTTTGTTGTATGTTACAATTTGAAGATTTCGTGTTAGAAGCGACACTAAAGTTTCGGCATACACTCTTTCATTTGCACTTATCAGTTCTTTTCTATGTTTATTCTATACTGAGATATTCAGGGTGTACTTTGTCGTATGTGTCTTATTTTGAAAGGTTATCGGTAAATTATTATTATATGTACTCAAAATTTACACATACGGCCAATTTGTTCTTTTATATTTAATTGTCGTATGTTACCTTTTTACCAGAACTAATATGGTAATATTTATTTTAACAGATTTCCCTCGATTGAAATTGAGATCTGATCACTCCACACACGGGACAGAATTTATTCAAGCGCAATGTAAAAGAATATAGAAAAGTATGCCTATCTTGCCTGTATTGACTTCCAAAAGTAAAAATAGTATAGTTGTATTGGTTGTGGTTGTAAAAATGTTACGTTTTTAAATACTTTTGTTTAATTACCACTTACAATAAGTAAATGCTGAAAAACTTTATATGTCGCATGTGACACATTTTGTCGTATGCGTATGGATTTGTTGGAAAAATGGTCGCTATTTTGTCGAATGTTACATTACATCAAAACTTCTCAGGACTATACATATTTTAATTTATATAGTTTGCGTGAAATTTTTTCAGACATACATTTATCAATTCCAAAAATAATAGCAAAACCTCGAACAAATCTATCGACAAATAAAAAAGTTATTGAAGGACAAACTTTAACTTCAAATATCTCAAAATCGAAAATTATTATACTCTATCCAACAAATTTCTTTACTGCAGGTCTTATGGACATATTTTGTCTTGTTTCTTCTTTGAGTAATTACATAAATGTCTTATTGCACATATAAAAGATTGGGGTATGGTATGAGTAGCTTAGTGTACTACTATTAAAAGTATTAAGTGTAATGACACTGGATTAAAATCAACTTTTCCATAAGACCTGCAGTGAAGAAATTTGTTGGATAGAGTATACATACGACAAATATTTATTGGGGCGACGATGAGTGTTTTAAGTGTTCAAAAATATGCAATAATAATAATAACGTAAATTCAAAAACTGTATAATAATAACAATTAAACACTCCACTAGTCCACTTGTCCATTATAGCTATAGGGGAGACAGACATAGGTTTTTGATACTACGAAATTTCAATACCACGCAAATACCACCTGTGTGTCACCAAATTTTCTTTATAAACCACGAAAAATACGTGGTATATAAAGAATACTGATACTTCGTTATTTTTCGTAGTAATAGCTTTAAATAAGATCATCAAATAATATAATATAGTATTTAGATATATTATACTTTGTACAGTAAAATAGAATAGAAAATGTATTTCATAGTACATATTTTGCAACTCTACATATATGTACATAATATTGTATACATTTTGTTGGTTTGGTGATGTATGTAGCTTTTTCTTTTCTTTTTCTTTTGTGCATACATCCAGTATGTATACCTTTTTGATACAGCATACTTCAATGCTGAAACAAATGGTTATTGTTGTTTTTTTTCGGGTTGATTTTTCTCTGCTTCTTAAATAAATAATGTTTGGAATAAAAATTTTATTTCAGATTACAGTGTAAGTAAGCTCAATAATTTTTCCCTTCTTATTTCAACTTTTGATTTTTTTCAACACCGATACAATATTAGACCCTTTTAAGGAATATCCTGGCCAATTTCAGCTCCCTAGCTCCACGGAAACATACTTTTTTAAAGAATCAAAAAATGTTACATTTTGTCACTTAAAATTGATTCGAGGGTGTAAAATTAGAAATAGAACGAAGTGTTAACTTTCACTTTTTAATGTTAAAAATTATAAAACAAGAAAAGAATGTTGCGGAAAATAAAATTCAAAACGAAAATACACACACGCTCAAGAAAATAATTTCACACGTACAGTATATAATTAATACATTTGAAATGTAAAACAACAATCAAAAAGCATATAAAAGCATTAGATTCCAGTTTACATTTTTTTTTGAAATTATAAAATTTTAGTTTTCCAAGCAATAATAGATGGCGCAACCAGGTAATTCCAATAGTAAAGCTCATTTTTGAATTTAAAATTTTGATTTTTTCGTTGATTTCGAAATTCGATAATTTTGTATAATGTTGCAATTTTGTTTACATTACCCATACGATCATTATTATGTATGTGTAATAATATGCTTATATGAATTGTTATGAGTATAGATATAGGTATATTTTTTACAACTGTATAAATGTTTTTTATGTGATTGATAATGACTTGAATTATTTTTCGTTTATAATTTTTTTTCAGTTTAATTTTTCTTAAAATAATTTATTAATATTAGTTTAAATACATAGTTAGATAGTTTTTGTTTAATAATTCTATTACAGATTTTTATTTTTAAATAGTAGTTTTCTTTTTCTTCTTCTTTTAATATCCTGAAGCATATCAGCTGACTTTTATTTACGAATTAGTAGGAGGAATTAAGAAAATATGTAAAAAGAATAATACAAATTATAAATGCATTTCACTTTTTTGAAGATTAAGAAAGACAGAAGACAAAGAAGAAGAAGAAGAATTGACCAATATCAATATCAATTATAAATATATGAATGTTTTATGTAATAATGTTAAATAAATATACTTTTATTGTTTTTTTTTCTTACAGTTTAATATTTTTTGAAAATATTTTATCAATTTAGTTTAAATAGTTTAGAAAGTTTTTGTTTAATAAAATAAAACTATTACTATTACTATTACAGATTTATCCTTCAAAAATTTCACTTCTTCTTCTTTAAATATCCTAATGCATATCAGCTGACTTTTGTTTATTTTCAAAGAAGATAAGAAAAGTAGGAAGGATTAAGAAATTAGAAAATGTGTAAAAAGAAAAATACAAATTATAAAATGCATATCACTTTTCTGAAGATAGACAAAGACAGAAGAAATATTTGTTCAATGATCAATATGGAATGAAATATAAATTATATTTGAGATACAGTATTAGATCGGTAATTTGAACCTTTATATTTTCAACACCTAAATTTCTGTAATTTCGGTTTCTGTATTTTTGTAATTTTTTGCGATTTTACTTTATGAAATAGCATGAAATAAAACCAAGTTAAATATGTTGTACCTAATTTCAATCACTGATTTTTGCAATAAAAAATTAATTTTAAAATCGTCATAATCAATTTCGTAATTATTGTTTTAATAATGCAAATGAATTTTATTACAGAATTATGGGGCGTTTTTGTTTAAAGTAGTGTTGAAAGTGTAAACTGGTTTCTATCTAAATTTTCAAATTTTAACAAGGTCGGTTTTAAATTAGTTCAAATTATAGAGATTATACTGTTATATGTATATTTATTGAATGGATAGGTATATTGAAAATCATGTTTGTAAAAATTAAATTTTCTTCCATAGTTGAAAATTTTTACCTACCTACATTCTTTTTAAATAACAATACAATTGAGGGAAAAGTTCATTGCAAAATAAAATACTACCTACTTATATAACAATATTTTTAGTTAGGTTTTTTCTTCTTCTGGTTCACTTTGTTTTAAATATTTTAAAAATTATTAGTACATATGTACTTACATATTATACATACTTATATTTCCGAATATATACATATTTTTCAAAAATTATAAAAATAATTTATCTATTAGTTAAATTCATAATACTTGATAATACCCACATAATATGATAATAAAAAATTTTCCTAAACTTAAGTTGAATTACATACATACATATGTAGGTATGTATATCTACTACAAAAAATTAAAATAAATTCTTCTTTTCAGAATGAAAATAAGTTAAAAAAAAACTTGAAATTTGACAACAACAAAAATCATAAAAAGGAGTTTTTTAAAATTAAATTTTTTTTTTTCATTTTATACATAATTTACATATCACAAGACATATTAATATCATAATCAACAATCATTATTCTCAATTGTATTGTTTTTGTTTTTCGAAACAAAATATAAATATCCAAAAATGTATACAATCAGAATCAAAACAAAATTTAAAAAAATCATATGGTATACAAAAACAATTAATACAATAATGTGTGCGAATGAAATAGAAAATAAAATAACAATGGTAGATTTCGACGATATTTACGAAATTTCGAAATACATATTTTAAAAACTTTATACTTGTACAATTGTACTTGCAGATTTTGAAGAACTCAAGAGCTTTACTATTGGAAAATAACGATCAAATTTGGTTGATTGTTTAAGAAATTTGAAATGTAACAGTCAAGTAACGGAAAAATTGATCGTCTAATTATATATGGTCTTTGCAACAATACACAAAAATTTTAGCTCACATGTACAACCGCTTGGGGACAAGGAGAAATCGCTAAAACGACAAAAGTTAATGCTGATTTGAAATGTAGCTGTGAGTAAAGTAAATGTAACGGACAAGTGGAGTGTCTTTATGTTATTATATAGTTTTTGCTGCTAGTTAGCAGAATAAAGAAATCCAAACCTCTAGCTAGCTCTCACCTAAACTCACCAATTAGCAGAGACTTTAGAAGAAATTGGGCATAAATCGTTTATTATTTTACTTTTCTTGAAAAAAAAAAAAAAAAAAAAACAGGATTTAAATATGTATTATTTTAAAACCATCAAAATCTAAAACTGGGTCATTGAATACATAAGACTAAAAAAAATTACTTTATTGAATTATGATTCATTTATATAAAATGAAAGTAAAAGTATAAGTAGGTACCTATATGTATCTGATCAAGCTTGGTATCTTTTTTTCTCAAGTCTTTCTAAGATGAATCAGTTTGTTAAAGATATAGATATGTAAAAATAAAATGAATTATACAGGGTGTCCGGTTTAAGCTGTTACAAAATTTAACCACAAATAGGTCTCGTCAAGACAAGCAAAAAATCGTATAGGGGAGAGGATGTAATTACAACGTTTTCAAAGGAACGGGGAGAGGAGTCAATGATCGTTGCGACTTTTTTTGTGAAACACACTGTACCTCAGTTGTCGTTTATTGAAATGCAATGATACGCATGTCGAATGAAATAGAACCCTTTGCCTTTTCAAATAACATAAAAATCCTCTCTTCTCATTAGCACAGAAGTTAAAATAAAAATAAAATAATAAGTGAATAAAATGTAAATAAAATGAAGAATTTTTTCTAATTTTGAAACTTTAAAATCACTCTGTGAATCGATAATGATTTCAGAAATTACTTATTATCACAATGAATTTTAAAAAATTCCTAATTTTATTTCCATTTTATTCACTTATTATAAAATTATTGCATTGTAATTATTGAAGCAAAAAGAGACAAAAAATTTCCATAGTTATAATATACATACATGTAATTATATATATAATTTATATTACCAACAAAATAAATGCACTGTTTTAGTAAATACAAATATGCATACGTACATATCATATAATAAATTTGAAATTTTTTAAATAATAATACATAATAATAATAATTAAAATAAAAAATAAATAAAAGAAAAGCAATTAGAATAACTATAGTATGTATGAATGCATTTATTATGAATGAAAAGTTAAATTTCATAATTTACAAAATCTTTAGCTTGCATTATTTATTGCCTTTATTTACACTTAAAGATGTGTCTTATTTCTGCTTTGCGTATTGAAAAAATCTTTTAATATGATGTTCAATATTTGTTTCTGTGGAATTTCCAATAGATGATACATAGACAGGCACCTATTAATACTTAGCTACATAAATAAGAAATTTAAAACAATTAATATTTAAAGCTATACTTTTTAAATCCCATAAAACTAAGTTTGTTTCGATAACTCTCATAATTGTAAGCGTATGCATGAGATTCAAATTCAAAACAAAATTCTAACATTTTGAGACGCCAGATGTTGTCGAACCCGCTATCAATTTCTGTTGTTAAACAAAGCCAAAATCGTACCTATTTGTCGCCAGTTATTGAGTTTTGATATGAGGCATCTTATAAAATTTATTTTAAGAGAAATGGAAGCATGAAAAATATCTGGCATAAAATTCCTCATTAATTAATAAATATATGTATGTACACAAATTTCTTTTTTAAATACTAGGATTACAATGAATTCATAAGAAAAATACAAAAATTGGATTAATTTGATTTTTTTGTATCAAATTAATACGAAACAAACGTTACAGCTTCAAAAATATTCAAATAATACGTTACAGCTTGCAAGCTATTCAAATAATACGTTACAACTTGAAAAATACTCAAAAAATAACAGCTGACATAAATTTGACATTAAAAACTTTAATGTCTCGATTTAAATTTTATGCTTCAGAGTTGGGAATCAGAAATGTAGCTGACAACTAGTTAGCAGAATTTTTTACTGGACAAATCCAAACTTCTAGCTTGGTGTCACCTACACTTACGTGATACCCAGTTAGCGGAGACTTCTGAAGAAATTGGCCATTAAGCTTACATTTTTTACGTTTCTACTTGAATTTTCTAATATAAATCAGCTGTTTTGTTTATTTTTGAAGTAGGCAACAGAAAGCAGAAGTACTTAAAAATTGAATTTTCGCAAAGAATAATACAAAGTATAATTGCATATCGCTTTTTTGAAGATAGACAAATATTGATCAATATAAATTATAATTGCATGACGGTTTTTTGTAATAATGAATTATTTTTGTTTATTTTTTTAAAACATTTTATAATTTTTATATGTAGATACATATGCTAATAATTTATATGAAAAATAAAAAATGCTTAGGGTTCGCCTAGAAAACATTTTTTTACAAAAGACTAGAATATTAGATAAATATTTTACAGTCGTATTTTTTTAATTATACATAAGTACTACGACAGATATACTTGATACGTAGTCAGTCCACGACATAGCTGAGAAATCCTTCCGTACCGCTCCTGATATTTAGTACGCTGGCTGAACTACGACAGACATACTTGGTACGTGGTCAGTCCACGACATTGCTAAGGAGTCCCCCGTACCGCTCTTGATATTTAGTACGCTGCCTGAATCCGTAATCAGTCCACGACATTATCAAGATACCTACCGTTCATAAACAGACCAATAAGTTACCAAGATAGCTTTGATCCAGACCATACCGATACCCCACTCACTACCCACGTGCTGTTCCTCCAGATCCTAACCCTTAGTCGAATATCTTGGGTTCGCCGGCTAACTCACCTTAACGACCTGATAGGACACGTATCGCGTTGAAGTTCACGTTTAGGTTACCACATTTCAATATCAGCATTACGATTGAATCTCACGTTTAAGTTAACACAAGTTACGGCAGTCCCATATCAACTACCTGATAGGATACGTATCGTGTTAAGATCCTCTATTATAAAAAGATCACGTAAAACCGTGGACCATCCGGATAGTCTCACGCGACATTTGTGATACACCGATATACATATAATCCCAATTACATCCCTCTTCCGAATATTGGGACTTATTAAAAATACTAGCATAAAATATAATATAAGCATAGCGTAGGGCATAATACTGTACAGAATAGGAGTCTGACTTGAATAAAGAGTTTGTTTATTGTAATAAGAAATATAAGTTCTTTTATTTAGAATTTACATACAGAATCACAGGACAACGAAAAACCCGAACCCTGGAGCGGCGAGCTTTCCTGCACCTTAACTTTGCTCCTAAACCATAACGAACTTTGCAAGAAACCTTGTAAGAGGAAAAACCAGATATAGAATATAAATTTGACTCACATGCAAGGACCTAATTTTTTCCAGCAAAGAACGTTATAAATTTGGCGCCCGAGTACCAACATCGAGTAACCAGTATGTGATGACACAGGAGCAGAACGAAAGAAAAGGACCAGAAGTATCAAGCCTGACCGATGCAGAAATCATAGATAAAGTACGTAAATGGAACGTAAGGTTTGACCAAGGGCAAGACCCCTTAAGTTTTATTGAACGAATCGAAGAACTAGCCGAATGTTACCAGATTCCATTGGACAAGTTATTGAAATGTTTACCCGAGGTCCTAACTAGAACTTCGTTAGCATGGTACCGTAATAACAAAGACCAGTGGTCATCATGGAATGACTTTGTGACCGATTATAAGATGTTTTTCCTACCGCCACGATTTAAAATCAAGTTAGCAGATGATATAAGAGCAAGAATCTAGAAACATGGAGAAAGAGCTAAAGATTATATAACCGCCATTCAATCCATGCAAAGGTGGCAAAATGGGGTCAGTAAAGGAGAAAAGTTGGAAAGGATTTATGAAAATTTATTACCTGAATACCGGCTCTATATCAAACCCAGAGATTTCAGTAACTTGTCAGAGTTACTGCGAGCAGCTGAGGAATTCGAGCATGTAAAAGTTAATTGGAGAAACTACCGCCCGAATGAAACCGAAAGGAAAAGGAAACCTATAAGGACCAAATCCTACTACGTTATAACCAACTACAACAAAGAGGAGTGCTGTTGGCGCTGTAGAGAACGTGGCCACAGGAGGATAAGATGTAAGAACAACAGGAAAATATTCTGTTCAAGGTGTGGCACGTTGGATATACTATCAAAGGACTGCAAATACCGAAACAACGCACCAAGAAATCCGGGAAAAGAACAAGGAGCAATGGAGAACAGAGGCAACCATTCGCTCCAAAGCACCACACCGCTTCGTAATCACAATGCAAATATTCGGAAAATCCTTTAAAGCCTTAATTGATACTGGATCCGTATTTTCCTTTATAAACTACAAAATTAGACAACATGTTAAAAATTTCAATCCTCCGGTAGAAAAAGTACAATTACAAACACAAATGGCAAATGGATCAGAAAGTACTTGTAACTAAAGATACCAAATAACAGTAAAATACAAGAAACACATGGTCCAGCATACATTTTTATACATGCCAGGTCTACCCGAACCTCTGATTTTAGGAATGGATTTCCTGAATAAAAGTAAAATAAACATTAGAACCTTTAAACAAAGACTAAGTCCATCGGACATAGAAATACAAACATCCTCATTATTCAACGTTAATATGTCAACCGAATTAAAAGAGAAACAAGCAAAATATTTCCAGGACCTGATGAACAAATATGTACTAAAATTTAACGAAATAAACCAGCCAACGACCGTAGGTAAACATGTGATCCGAATGAAGACCGAACAACCATTTAAACAACGTTATTACCCGTACAATCCAGCAATGCAGAAAATAATAGACGAAGAAATTGATGAACTGTTACGATCAAGTCCTTATAGCTCTCCCATAGTTCTCGTAAAGAAAAAGCAAGGAGGATGGAGACTTTGTATAGACTACCGTATCCTGAATGAGAAATCTGTAAAAGATGCGTATCTTTTACCCAAATAGGCCAAATACTGGACAAACTAAAAGGAGCATACTTCATCTCAACCATAGACCTTAAGAATGGATACTGGCAGATACCACTGGATAAGGATAGCCGACAATATACAGCATTCACTGTACTAGGAAGAGGGTTATACCAGTGGAAAGTGATGCCGTTTGGCCTACATTCAGCACCAGCAACATTTCAGCGTATTTTAGATCAAGTTATGGGACCAGAACTAGAGCCGTACAGCTTTGCGTACTTGGATGATATAATCGTCGTCAGCAGGAGTTTCGAAGAACACATGAAACATCTCCAAGAAGTACTCAACCGCCTAATATCTGCAAACTTGAAAATAAACCTGGATAAATGTGAATTTTTCAAAACAGAGATAAAATACCTAGGACATGTTGTATGCAGGGATGGTATCCGCACCGATCCACATAAAATCCGAGCCATCCAAGAACTCAAAATACCAACGAATGTACGAGAATTACGACGATTCATTGGCATAGTACAAAACTTTTGAAGAAAGCTCGACAATGGAAATGGGACAACGAGCAGCAAAAGGCTTTCGAAGAAATTAAAACTAAACTCACCGAATCTCCAGTTCTTGCATGCCCAGACTTCACAAAACCTTTTCTTCTACAAACTGATGCCAGTGACGAAGGCCTTGGAGTAGTCCTCAGCCAGGAAATAGAAGGAAGAGAAAAAGTGCTAGCGTATGCCAGCAGAACCTTGACCGACGCTGAAAAAAATATTGAGTAACCGAGAAAGAATGCCTAGCTGTTATATGGGGAATAAGGAAGATGCGACCATACCTGGAAGGATACCACTTCACAGTAATTACCGACCACCAGGCTCTACGATGGCTAAACTCGATCGAAAACCCTTCAGGAAGACTCGCGACATGGGCTTTAGAATTACAACAATTTGATTTTGAGATCAAATACCGGAAAGGCAAATTAAGCGTAATGGCATCTTTTACATTACCGCAACCACACCGAAATGTTCCTGGTACGAGCAAAAGTCTGCCAGAGTAAAAGAAACCCCTGAATTGAAACCGGACTATAAACTCGAAAATGGACAACTTTGCCGCTGCTTCCATATAACAGAAACCGATGAAGTAGGACCTAGCTGGAAACTTTGTATACCGAAAACACTAAGATCAAAGGTACTTCTCGAAAATCATGATGTAACAGCAGGACACCTAGGAATCCGTAAAACCAGTACCCGAATCGCGAAATACTACTACTGGCCGAGAATGTTTAGAGATATAGCGAAATACGTAAAAAATTGCAAGTCTTGTGCACAGTACAAGATGGCACAAAAACAACAATCTGGGTAAATGTATAGCACGATACCGTCAAAACCTTGGGAAACTGTCTCCTCGGACTTTGTCGGTCCACTACCTCGCTCCAAAAAAGGAAATACGATGATACTTGTATTCCACGATAAATGAGCGAAATGGACAGAGTTTACTGCTATACAAAGTGCAACTACCTCCATCTTGATCAAACAATTTAAAGAAAGGGTCATTTCCAGATACGGATACCCCAAGATCTTTATCAACGATAATGGTAGTCAATATACCAGTAAACCATTTAAAAACCTATTAGAAAGTTATGGAATGCGCCATCAACTAACATCACCGTATACTCCCCAAGCGAACCCCACCCAAAAGAATGAATAGAACCATCAAGACAATGATTGCTCAATACATCAAACAAGACCAGAAAACTTGGGACGAAAATTTGGCCGAATAAATGCTAGCCCTCAATACTTGCAAAAATGAATCAACAGGTTATAGCGCCGCATATCTGAATTATGGTAGAGAAATTAAATTTTTGTTATGAATAATTTTTTTTAGAATGAATGATATAAATGAAAAAACAAAAGAAAAAAAACTTAAACATGTAAAAGAAAAATCTAAAATATGATAAGAAACAAAGGGAGGGGTGTAACGAAGTTCCATGCTACAAAAAAAATGTTAGGTATAAATAAAAACCGCCGTAAACCGGATTTACCCTGCGTATTACATACCGTATATTACCTTTTTATACCCGGATTAAAAAAAGACAATAACAAAGTTTAGGTCACGTGACCCCCTCAAAATAGTATGAAAGCAGAATCCAATTTGCTAAACAGTCAGTAAGCTTGGTAAACTCAGACGGAGAACATCGAAGAGGAATACTGGTAAGTGGTAAAATACTTAAGACTTTTCTTTCCTTATACCCACCGTTCTTAGTATTTAGTACGTGGCTGAACTACGACGGATATACTTGGTACGTAGTCAGTCCACGACATTGCTAAGAAATCCTTCCGTACCGCTCCTGATATTTAGTACGCTGGCTGAACTACGACAGATATACTTGGTACGTAGTCAGTGCACGACATTATCAGGATATCCACCGTTCTTAGTAATTAGTACCTGGCTGAACTACGACAGATATACTTGGTACGTGGTTAGTCCACGACATTGCTAAGGAGTCCCCCGTACCGCTCTTGATATTTAGTACGCTGCCTGAATCCGTAATCAGTCCACGACATTATCAAGATACCTACCGTTCATAAACAGACCAATAAGTTACCAAGATAGCTTTGATCCAGACCATACCGATACCCCACTCACTACCCACGTGCTGTTCCTCCAGATCCTAACCCTTAGTCGAATATCTTGGGTTCGCCGGCTAACTCACCTTAACGACCTGATAGGACACGTATCGCGTTGAAGTTCACGTTTAGGTTACCACATTTTAATATCAGCATTACGATTGAATCTCACGTTTAAGTTAACACAAGTTACGGCAGTCCCATATCAACTACCTGATAGGATACGTATCGTGTTAAGATCCTCTATTATAAAAAGATCACGTAAAACCGTGGACCATCCGGATAGTCTCACGCGACATTTGTGATACACCGATATACATATAATCCCAATTACATCCCTCTTCCGAATATTGGGACTTATTAAAAATACTAGCATAAAATATAATATAAGCATAGCGTAGGGCATAATACTGTACAGAATAGGAGTCTGACTTGAATAAAGAGTTTGTTTATTGTAATAAGAAATATAAGTTCTTTTATTTAGAATTTACATACAGAATCACAGGACAACGAAAAACCCGAACCCTGGAGCGGCGAGCTTTCCTGCACCTTAACTTTGCTCCTAAACCCATAACGAACTTTGCGAGAAACCTTGTAAGAGGAAAAACCAGATAAAATATAAATTTGTCTCACATGCAAGGACCTAATTTTCTTCAGCAAAAAACGTTATAACTATAGATATATCAGCTGACTATAGAAGAGAAAAGTGTTTTTGTGTAAAACTGGTAAACTAAATTGTTTGAAAAATATCGCAGTAAGTGAAAATATTTTTAAAAAAGTTCAATAAAATCAATCATTTAAATTAAATAATATCAAAAACCTCTCCATAACAAAATTTATTTAAAAATTTACTCGAATAAATTAACTATAAACTTTAACACAACAACTGCTGCAAATAAAATGTTATTTTTAAATCAATATAGGGGGAACATCTTCGATCCTCTACCAACTTATTAAATTGCGACTAACAAATATGGCAACAAAAATTCTATTCAATAAAAAAAAAAAGATATTCAAGTTTTATTGATAACATATTAAGTATTTGGGTTTGAGTTTTTTGCTTGTTTGTATGAAATTTTAAGTTTTGTGCTCTTTTGACTGAGTTTCCGATACCAACTTTGCGATCGCAACTTTTGACTGTTAATTTGCTCACTTGCGAGATCAAAAACAATCGAGGATACCAATTTTATCATTTCAGCTAGCAAATCTTACTTGTTTGCTTGCTAGTCGATCGAAGAAATCCTCCTTTGACGGTTAATTTGCTCACTTACGAGAGCAAAAACAATCAAGGATACCAATTTTATCATTTGAGCTAGCAAGTCTTACTTGCTTACTTGCTAGTCGATTGAAGATGTCCCCCTTAATTTGAACCGGTTGTTACAAAATACAAAGGGTATAAACCAAAGTGTAGTTAAAGAAATGTAAGCGAAATACGAACATAGAAATAAAAATAATGTAGTACCACTTGAAAAATTTTGTTTTGTTAATGAATAATATTTTTGAAAGAAGAAATAAACAAATTAATAAAAAAATTCTTCAAGTGGTACTACATTTTCAGAGGTGACTGTTCAAAATGAGAAATGAGAGAGATAATTGTGATTTTAATTAAAAATTATCATTTTTCTTTAATAACTCAATTTATATTAATTTTATGATATAGCAATGTTTGGGAAAAATGTTTATTTAATAAAAATCCACAAATTTGTAGAACTTTATAATTTAATATTTTTAGTAATTTGGGAGATTTAAGGAAAAATTGATTTTCAGTTTTATGTTACTTAATATTTATCACGTTTTTTCTTTGATTTACGTTGCTCATAGATATTTAATATATTCGGTGAAAATAAAGCTAAGGATCTTCTCTACATTTCATTAGAACCTAATTTTTATGATTGATTAAAAACAATAAGTTGCCATTTTAATTTGGTACGCACAATTAAATTTCTGTTTTTAATGTGCTTTGAAAAAAACAAAATATTTCAATTTTTTAGAAATATCTTTATTTTATAAATTTCTACGATGTCTACTAAGTTAAGTGTTAGAAGTTTCTAACTTTTACAAAAAATTGGATTTAAAAAGTAAACTCTGTTTTTAGACTTTCTTAAACTAGACATTGATCTGTGAAAAGATAATGTATCAATTTGTGTGAAAAACAAATTGATTCATTTATTTGAAAATATTCCATTGTTTACAAAAGATATTTTAATTGATAAAGTTTCATTTATTAAATTTAATTATTTGAATAAGATATTTAGTTTTAAAGGGCAATATGATAATATATCAATTTGTTTAGGAAACAAATTGATTCATTTACAAAAATATTAATTATTTGTTTAGGATATTTTAATTTTTAAAAACAAAGTGAGTCATTCATTTATTACTTATCAAAAATACTATAGATTACAAATAGTTATTATCTATACTGTGATGTTGTTGGGTTTTATAGAGGAGTGTAACGTAACACCCTCCTTCTTAAGATTGATGTTCTCCTGAATATCAATTTTTTTTATTTCGTTTCTTTTATTTTTTATAAAATATAAGAATAAAATTATGGTTATAAGTATAATAACAAAAATACTACTATATGAAATATTGTGTTTAATTTTATTTTCATGTTTCTTCGATCTTTTTTATATTTTTTAATTGATTAAGGTGTATTTATTTTAAATTAATAGTTGTATTAACAATACCTAGACTGTTATATAATGGTAGCATCAAATTTGTTTGAATACTTGAATAATAGGTATTATCATACATGGTCTTATTGATATGGGTTTTACAATCTTTAAATTAGATAATATAGTTATTTTCTATTATGTATCTTAAATTATTACATTTATTTGTTACATTGGTTTTATATATATTTTTTGTTATTATGAATACTTTTTCTACTTCCAAAATTTCTTCTTTTTTGTTTAATTTGAATTTACAATTATTGTATGAATGTTCACATAAATTTTGAATGCATTCATTACTTTTTATAAGACTTTTTTCATCAAATTTATCATTGTATACATATATTATATTGTTACATAGTATATAATTATATTTATCTATTTCAACTTCATATTTATAAGAACTTGGTATTGGAATTACTTTTATTTGAAAATATTCTTCTTTATTTGAAAATTTTAAAATTGAAATTACGAATGCTGAATGGTTATTTTTTATTAATAAATTACTTTTAATGTTTTTTAATTTCTCGATTGTAATATTAAATTTTTTTATTTCTTGTTATTATATTTCTTCCTAATATCCCGATTTTTGAAAATATAATATTATCTTGCAGTTTCTCAATTTCATTATTTAATAACATGATGTCTGTATTTATTTGTAGTGTCTGTAAACTTTTTGCAAATGTCCTTTGTTCAGAGCTAATGTTAAGGTCGAGAATTATTTTATTAAGTCTTGATGTTTGTGAATTTTGTCAGTTAATAGTTCAAGATGTTGTTGGAGTTGTGTATTAATTGAAATTTGTTTGTTTGTAGTTGTAATGATATTGTGATTGTTTTCGTCTATAAATTTTAGGTGTTCTTCTATTTCTTGTCTATCGTCTTCGTTCATGGATCCAAGTAACCATTTTAATGTTTTACCGCCAAGATTGATTAGACTTCTTGTTTCTCTTGGATGTGGTAGAATGGATTCGAGTTTGAATTTAACTGTTCTTTAAAAATTTCTTGGTTTTCTCGTATAGCATCTTGTATTTTGTCAATTACAAGGGCATAACTGTCTAAATTTATGATGTGGAGTATTTTGTCGTAACTATACTCTATCCAACAAATTTCTTCACTGCAGGTCTTATGGACATATTTTGTCTTGTTTCTTCTTTGAGTAATTACATAAATGTGTTTCTGATTTTCATCACCGGTGCTTTTATCTAGCGTCTCATTGCACATATAATAGATTGGGGTATGGTATGAGTAGCTTAGTATACTACTATTAAAAGTATTAAGTGTGATGACACTGGATAAAAATGAACTTTTCCATAAGACCTGCAGTGAAGAAATTTGTTGGATAGAGTATAGATATTATTTGAATTGGAGATTGTTTGACCATAATATATCCTGCTTCATTATTAATTTTTTCAATTCGAAATTCGGATTTGACTGTTGTTATTATTGCTAGATGTAGAAGGCCTAATAGTATCATTATCCTGTAAAGAAATATTCTCATTTTGGTATTTGTATTTTTTTTTAAATTGTGGTTTATGTATTTTTCTTTTGTTTGCAAAGAATTGATGGTTTCTTTTTGTAATTTTAACTTTTTTATACTTAGGGGCTAATTTCTTTTTTGTTCTAGGGACACTTGGTTGTACATAGAGTTCTTCGTTAAGGTTTGGTTCTGAAAATTCTATTCTATTTCTATTTAATCTTTCTGTAGCTTTCTGTTTTTGTTCGACGATTCTGTTTGTGATATTATCTAATTCTAACAAGTCAATTTTGTTATTTATAAAATCTACGGGTCTTTTATTTGTTGTTTGATGTATGGTGTCGTTATAAATTTGAGTGGCTTTAATAACTTTGTCTCTTAATGAATTAGTTTCTTTTTTTACATTAAACATTGTTATATGTTCGTTTAAAGTACCGCGAACTCTCTGTAGTATAATGTATTTCTATGTTTTCTTGAGTACTGAATTCTCTTAAATTAAGGGTATTGAATTCATTATCGCAAATTATTTTTTTTGGTTTTCCTAATAAGGCTATTCTCAGTTTAATATTTTCTAGAATAGAAATACTATTTCTATCTCTTAATGGAAATATTGATAGATGTTTGGTGTATTTGTCTATGAAAGTTAAAAAATATTCATTTTGTGAAGGAATGTATATATCGATATTTATAATTTTATTAGGTCTTTGAGCAGTTTCGGTTGATTCGAAATTAATTTTCTCAGGGTTCCTATCATGTTTAGCTTGCTGACAAATGTGACAATTATTGACAAATCTCCTAATTATTTCTCAGTTTAGGGTAGTAACAGTCATTCTTTAATTCTCAATAGGTTTCATTTATACCCCTATGATTTCTTTCGTTGTGCTTTTTCTCTATTATTTTCACAATTTCTTCATAATTGATATTTTTTAGATTTTTCATACACCTTAGTATTTTGATTTTATTTTGCCCATTAAAATTTTGAACACACAAATTTTGAAATTCTAAAAATTCTCTATCATCTTCACAAAACAAACCAATATTGCCTTGGTTTGGTATAAATTCTTTTATGGTTTGAATTATTTTGAGGTTTTTCTAATAATTAATTTTCTTACTCCTTGGTACAGTGTTAGAATTTCATTTTCTAAATTTTCATCAATATTAATTTCTATTTGTGTTTTACAAATGTTTAAAGGTTTTTCAGACAAGGAAATATAGTCTCTGCTATTCATTGCACTATGTATTGTAGCTACATCACTATTAATAGGTTCGATTTTATCATTTACGTTGATCTCAACCCTACTTAAAAAATCAGCTACGTTGTTTTCTTTTCCTTTTACATATTCAATTTCGAAGTTGTACTCGCTTAGCTTAATTTTCCACCTTGCTAATTTGGAATTAGGTTCTTTTAGAGAATTCAACCAAACTAAAGGGCGGTGATCAGTTTGTACTAGAAACTTACGTTCATAGAGGTAAGGCCTAAAATAATTTGTTGACCATACTATAGCAAGACATTCTTTTTCTATCGTACTATAATTTTTTTCATGATCGTTGAGTGATCTGCTAGCATAACAAATCGGCTTTCCTTTTTGAGAAAGGACGGCTTCTAATGCAAAGTTACTTGCGTCGGTACATAAAATGAATTTTTCATTGAAATTGGGATATTGCAAGATTGGGTCGTTGGAAATTAATTGTTTTAATTTTAAAAATGTTTCTTTATATTCACTATTATTCGTATCTACTTAATACTTTTGATTTTCTTAGAAATTTCACCATTCCATATGCGACTTTTGAATAGTTTTTAATAAATTTTCTATAATATCCTGTGAGTCCTAAAAATGACTTTTTCACAGTATTAGGTAAGGGAATATTTTTTATTATTTTTTTTTATCGATTTTTGCAGGATTTGGTTTTAATCCTTTAGTGGTGATAATGTGTCCTAGATATTCGGTTTGTTTAGCAAAAAAATTGCATTTATCTATTTGAACTTTCAAATTATGTTGTGATAGTGTTTTGAAAATTTTATTGATAGAATCAATATGCTCTTGAAGGGAAGTGCTAAAAATGAGAATATCGCCTAAATAGACAACACAAATTTTGTTGACATAATCTCTAAGGACAAAATTCATCATTCTCTGAAAAGTTGCAGGGGCGCTTTTTAAACCGAAAGGCATTCTGGCAAATTCAAAGTGTCCAAGTTGTGTACTGAAAGCTGTTTCATATCTGTCTTTTTCTTCTATGAGAATTTGGTGGAAACCTTTTGCGAGATCGAGAGTGGTAAAGTATTGAGCTCTACCTAATTTATCAAATATATCGTCGATGTTAGGGATTGGGAATTTGTCATCTATTGTGGTTTCATTTAATTTCCTATAGTCTATGACAATTCTCCATTTTTGTTTTCCCGAATTGTCTTGTTTTTTTGGTACAACCCAGATTGGAGAGTTGTATGGACTTTTGCTTTCTACAACTATGCCTTGTCTTAGCATAGCGTTAACTTGTTCGTTAACTTCATGTTTATGGATTTCTGGGTATCTATATAATTTGGAATAAATGGGATTATTGTCTGTAGTTTCTATTCTATGAGTGATATCTTTCACATGAGTTAGGACATCTCCTTCTTTATAGAACACGTTAACATTATTATGAATAATTTTATTTAGAGCTAACTTTTCTTCAGGATTAAGATTTTCTGTATTAAGTTTACTTAATAATTCATTTTTCTTCGTAGAATTAAAGTCAATTTTACAGATTTCGTTAAAATATTCGAGATCAGTATTTTTTTCTAAAGGTATGATTTGATCATTAATGGTAATCATTGGTTAAAGTCCAATTTTCACAATTAATTTTAGCTTTTAATGGGTGAAGAATATTATTCCCTAATATGCCATCATATTTTCTATTATTCATTTCTATAACTGCAATTTCAAAAGAATTTGGGTCTATAAATTCTGGAGGTCGAGGAATTGTGAGTTTTTTGGTTACGGAAAAACAACCGTAAAGAGTTGATATTGTCATTTGTTTTGTAATTGGATTTTCATATTTTTCAGGAAATATATTTTTGTTTATTACGGAGGTAACGGCGCCAGTATCTATTAAAAATAATAATTCTTTACCACATATTTTTGTTTTTATAATGGGTAAGCATTTTCTGAGGCTATCATAAGAAAATTTAGTTCATTGTTATCGATATCCATAGGTTGTGGATTATTATGAATATTTCTGTTTTGATTAGGATTATTTTGGAAGGTATTTTGAGATCTTTTTTAATCGGTATTTCGTGAGAAATTCCCACTATTTTGATAATAATTTCTATTATTAATTCTACTTTGATTTGAATGAGGTATATTCATATTATTTTGTCTAAAATTGTTTCTGTTATTTGTATAATAATTTGGTTGGTAAAAATTTGGCTTATTTTGCATTGGTCGATTAGTTTGGTCTCTATTATAATTTTTGTTTTCATATTTTAAATTTCTTTTATTTCTGTCTTCGTCTCTAATTTGGTAATTTTCTTGTAAAGCTATGTATGCGTCTCTTAGTGTAGATACACTATGTAAAAAAAGTATTGGCACCTAAGCATTTCCAGTAAATAAACTCGATTTTAAAGAGTACTATGCAAGATATCAAAATTATGATTTATGGTATGTAATGCTCTCTTTATCACCTTTAATTTAATATACAATATTATAGTAAATTAATAATTACAACAACAAAAATAAATAATATTATTCAAATAACTAGTAAACTAACGCAAAAAAAGTATTGGCACCTATTATTATAATTTCGGTTATCACGTATGTACCGTTATTAAAATTGAAAAAGCTGCATTATTTTTTTATTATGAGTTTATTATTAAGTCCTGTTATCATTTGATATAATTATTTGTAGAAAATTTTTTAAAATGGCGCCTAAAAACAAAGAAATTAGTGTTGTTATTCGGAATTTGGTTACTTCTTTAAAAAATCATGGAAAATCTTATAAAAACATAAGTGATATTGTTAGAAAATGAAATCAAGTGTTAGGAATATAATAAAACATTTCCAAAAATCCAAAATAATCAAATTTTGCTAACGTTCTGGACGACCTATAGCATTAAATGTTAGGGAAAAGAGGTGAATTCTTAATCAGATCCGTATTAATCTGTAAACTAGCGCTCCATTTTTGAAAATTAAAGTTAAAAAAATGTTTGATAAGAAAGTATCCGATCAAACTATTATAGATATTTTGAAAAAAGTTGTAACATCGCAGATAAAATGGACCCTCTATACTTTATTAGCTGCCATACAGCCACATAACATAGCAACTCCACCTGCATGTTTTACTGTTAGTATTATATTTTTGTTTTTAAAAGCCTCTTTTTTTTCTTTTTAAACAGGACATACTCCATCTGATCCACAGTAATTAATTTTTGCCTCATTGACGAAAATTACATCATTTCAAAGCGATTATAAATGTACTGAGTAGCAATATTCAACCGTTCTTTCCTATTCTTCCTACTGATATATGGCCTTTTGCATGTCATTCTGCCATTGATTTTTTTTTTTCAAAATATCTATAATAGTTTGATCGGATACTTTCTTATCAAACATTTTTTTAACTTTAATTTTCAAAAATGGAGCGCTAGTTTACAGATTAATACGGATCTGATTAAGAATTCACCTCTTTTCCCTAACATTTAATGCTATAGGTCGTCCAGAACGTTAGCAAAATTTGATTATTTTGGATTTTTGGAAATGTTTTATTATATTCCTAACACTTGATTTCATTTTCTAACAATATCACTTATGTTTTTATAAGATTTTCCATGATTTTTTAAAGAAGTAACCAAATTCCGAATAACAACACTAATTTCTTTGTTTTTAGGCGCCATTTTAAAAAATTTTCTACAAATAATTATATCAAATGATAACAGGACTTAATAATAAACTCATAATAAAAAAATAATGCAGCTTTTTCAATTTTAATAACGGTACATACGTGATAACCGAAATTATAATAATAGGTGCCAATACTTTTTTTGCGTTAGTTTACTAGTTATTTGAATAATATTATTTATTTTTGTTGTTGTAATTATTAATTTACTATAATATTGTATATTAAATTAAAGGTGATAAAGAGAGCATTACATACCATAAATCATAATTTTGATATCTTGCATAGTACTCTTTAAAATCGAGTTTATTTACTGGAAATGCTTAGGTGCCAATACTTTTTTTACATAGTGTATGTTTTTATTAACGATAATTGAGCTACTACTTGGAGGTAAAAGTTCACAAAAAGTTTTTAAAATGAATTGTTCATTAATGATAGTGGTACAATGCAATGACTTGGTTTATCTTTACTCAAATGATATTGTTACCATCCTGAAAAATTTAAAAGAATTTCATTAATAAATCTGAATAAAATTATTCTTAAAATGAAAATACCTTAAAGCAGGATCATTCCACCATCCTGTTGCCCAATACTTTTCCTGAAAAGACAAGAAAATTGATTAAAATTTAAGTAACAAAAATTACCTAAGTTATATAAATTCAAAAGTCTTAACATGTTGTTGTTGGCTGTAAATAAAAGAAACTTCGAATGAACACCAAATTTTTACAAATTGGTGCCCAAACCAGAAGTCCCTATTAAACTACAGCCATAAATCCTAGAAAATAAATAAAATAAAGAAAAAAGGGAAGAAGGACAATTTTCACATCATTTTTCTTATTAATCACTATAAGCAAAAACCATATATTATAACTACAAAGAAAAAAAATTGCCATATATCCTTATGTCACCATTAAATTTTACTTCTACACCTGATGGTGGGTACATGTGTACAGATTCTTATCAACATTTTATGCTTATGCAACATTTTAAAATCCAGTACAAATCAGTATATAGTAAAAAAAAACGTTGATGTTGCTAAACATTATATGTAGGTACCCAATAATGTGTGTGTTTACCAAATATAAATAATGGTGGTTGCTACGGCAACATAAATTACGATTTATACTTTTGAATTTATTTTCATTTTAAATAAAAATACATATTTGCTTTGAAAAAAAATTTTTTTTTTAATTTGAAATATTATTTCTATTACATATACCTCTAAATACTATATACATACTGATACTCGTATATAAATATACTATATACAAAATACATTTTATTTTTCAAATTTTAAAAATATATTTTAATTTTTTTCATCTTCATTGAGAAATATGAAAATTTTATTCGTAATGAATCAGGAGATCAGAATCAATAGGCACGTTATTTCATTTTCTTTACACATTATCAAAGTTTTGGCTGTGCGTATACAAATATATACCATACATTTTATATGGAAATTTGAAAATTTTTCTTCAAAAAGCTGTATCTCAGCATCCCGTGGACCAAAAACCTTTTTTTTTGACCTTAATGTTTACTGAAGTGTTCTCTATTATTAAATTAATTAATTAATCAAATTATGAAAACATTTTAAGTAACGGTTTATGTATATTATTTGTACTGTGCCCCAATACTTTTTTGATTTATACATTTTTGAGCTTTTTTAGGTAATAATTTTTTTTTTTCTAGAAAGCGGTACATAATAGAATACATATTGAAAATTTTTAGAAATTAAGTAAATAAGGTAATTATTAAAAGGAAATTTAAAAAATCATATATTGTAAGTAATATCAATGACCATAGAAACTAATAAGACTTGGCTTTAGTACAAATCTATGAAAATAATTTTTTATTCAAAAATTCGTGTCGCATCCCAGTGAGAGCTTTTATTTTTTAAATCTAAAGCTTTGTTAGCTTAGAACAAAACCATTATAAACTTCATTTGCAATGACGAATACAATAACAAAACTTTGACGTTACATATTTATTTTTTGACAGTATTTTATGACGTCATACATTATTATGATTGCTTTGATCATGTTTTTCCAAATTGCTGTTAAAAATTTTCATTTTTTACACATGTATAACAAAAATTAATAATAATTACATTGTTGCCGTTATTTATATTTTTGAATTTTTTTTTATTTGAATAAAAATATATATTTGCTTTGAAAAATTTTTCTTTGAAATATAGAATATTTTTTTTTCATTCATTCAAAAATTAATAATGATTACATTGTTGCCGTTATTTATATTTTTGAATTTTTTTTTTATTTGATCAAAAATATATATTTGCTTTGAAAAATTTTTCTTTGAAATATAGAATATTTTTTTTTTCATTCATTCAAAAATTAATAATGATTACATTGTTGCCGTTATTTATATTTTTGAATTTTTTTTATTTGATCAAAAATATATACATACATATGTATGTTATGTATTTGCTTTGAAAACATTTTTTTTTGAAATATAGAATATTACAGTATGACCTCTTTAATCCGGACCTCGAAAATCCGAATTATCCAGTAATCCGAATCGATTTTCTGGATACACGTAAGTATTCTGTAGTCCGAAATAATGCCCTCAAGTATTCTATAATCCGGATCATATTTGTTAGATATATTTATTGTGAAGTGAAATTACGAATGTGGAATATGGTCGTTTGAAGTACCGTAATTCTGTCTGTTTTTTTTTTTTTTCGTGAATAAAATTATTTGATACATACTTCATTGAAGTGCAAAACAATTGTTTCTAATTTAAAGAAAAAGGTTTTTGTGAATATTCTCAGTCTCGAATCACAGAATTTTACATTTAATTAAAAAATTCTAAACATAAATTGTATATATGCATTATTAATGAATAAATAATTTTCAAAAATAATGATGTTTTATACTGTTAAATACATATCCAGTAATCCGGATAATCGATAGTCCGGATAAGGCCGTGCATTAATTTATACTGTATTTTTTTTCTATTCTTATATTATACTTCTAGATACTATATACATACATAAATATATATAAAGTGATATTCCAATAATCCGAATAATTGAATGCACACCCTCATTCGAATTTGTGAAATATTCGGATTACAGAGTACTATTGAATTATATTAAAAATGAATGAAAATTCAAAAATTTTTGAACGAATTATGAGCAGAATGGAAAAACAAAAGGGATATGTATTATTTTACTCTCAGAGCTTTCAATTCAAAAATGATTTGAAGCTTTTTTCAATTTATATATATATACAATATATACATATATATATATGTAGTTTTCTCTAAACTTTGACGTCATACATTATGATTGCTTTGATCATGTTTTGGCATATTTATGTTGAAAATTTTCATTTTTTACAAATGTATAACAAATTAATATTTATCATAATTGCATTGTTGCTATGGCAACTTAACAAATTACGATTTATACTCTTTATTTTCTTTTTCGGTGTAGGTATTTTCATTAAGTTGTAATAAAAAAATTGAAAAGCCTTATACCGGTTTCTCTTCTTGACTTTTTACAGGTTTTTATACTACAGTCTAACCCTGATTGGTGACTCATTTTTAAAAATAAAAAAATATTTAATTCTAATAGAATAATTAAAATATTTGAATACTTTTTTAAAAACAAAAAATATCTATGGGAATAATATATAAAAATTAATTCTAGAACTTGAAAAAATGTTTAGACAATCAAAATCTGCGATATATTAAATAATTTGCAAATATACATACATATGTATTTAAAAAATCAATCAAAGTAGGGAAAAATAAAACAATTGAATTTTAATTTGATCTTGCAAACGAAAAAAAAATAAAAAGTATAAATCGTAATTTGTTATGAAATGAAAATTTTCAACATAAATATGCCAAAACATGATCAAAGCAATCATAATACGTATGACGTAAAAAAATCCTCTCAAAAAAAATGACGTCAAAGTTTGGAGGAAACTTTGAGAGAGCATAACTAAGCTTTTAAAATAAAAGCTTGGGGTACTCGCGCCAGAACCCCAGAATAAAAATTTTTATATGAAGAAATTTTATATGAATAAGAGTTCTTCTTATTACATATTTTTTGGTAATATGTAGATTAAAGAGTTATTAATCTACTAACCTGTTAGTAAACTGAAAATGGCTAACTCTGTTCTATAGTTAAGAGATTGTATTATAACAAATGAATATATAAATATTTGAGGTTAGAAAATTCCTTTAACTGTGAATGAGCTATTAGTTTATTAAGTTGGATGGTTAGTGAATACTTATAAAAATAAATAAAAATATTTGTGAATATAAAAAAAAGTGCAAAATAGTGGTTATAGCATTCCAAGCACCTATTTTCAATTTACACTGTAATAAAAGCACGTGTCCAATAATATAATGAATTTCAGACTAATATTATCAGATTTTTTAAGAGGTCTTCCTCAATATCTCAAAAATTATCCATTTTTCGAAAAAAATGAAGATAGTAAATCGATGTAGAATTAATTGAGCCTTCATTTTCTGCAATAAAAAATGAGGGTTAATTTAAGCCTTTTTTGAGTAAAGCAGGGTTAAAGTCCAAAAATCTGTGAAAAAATGACAAAATTATGGATTCGAGGCCTTATAACTTCTGAATAGTCGGATACACAGCAGCAGGTAAGATGTTGATGGAAAGGCACAGGAATCCTTCACAATTATGTAAAAGAGTTGGTGAGCCTAGCGTGCCCTTGTGAAAAGTTATAGGGTAAAATATGAAAAAAGTACCAAAAATCTTTAACCCCCTCTAACTCCTAAACCGTTGAGATTGCCCCCCCCCCACCAATACGATTTTTTGTTCCCCTCGCCGAGACCTATCCGTAGTTTCCCGGTCGGACACCGTAACGGAATCACCCTGTATATATAAGCAATATTATCGACGGCCTTAATATATCTTCAAATTCAAAAATCTTTTGTAAAATGCTTGTTAAAGAGAGAAGAACTCCGAAGGGGGATGATAATGAAAGAATGATTTCACAAAATATTTATTACAGATCTCCAAACTGTTATTGATTTATGAAAAATAGTTTGAATCTTAACTTACCCAATACTAATTCCTTAAATAATTGGGCTCCTACAAAATATATAAATCCTGTTTGAGAATTCTTGGTATGATTTGTTACGTAAAAAATGTGGAGAAATGACCGACAAATCAAAAGCTTCTGTTTTAGTTTTTGATGAAATGAAGGTGAGAAGAGAACTAGTGTACAATACAAAGCTTGATCAAGTCATTGGTCTAGAAGATATTGGATTGAATCAAACAAATAAAGTCGGGAAGGAAGTATTAGTTTTTATGCTTAGAGGAATGTTTGACAATTGGAAATGCATTGTGAACTACTTTGTTTCTTCTAATGGTAATAAAGGAGACGATTTAAAAGAAATTATTTTAAAAAATATAGCTCTTCTCACCGAGATGGGCTTCAACATAAAAGCCACAGTGTGCAATCAAAATTCATGTAACCGGAAATGCTACAGGAAGTTCGGAGTAACCCGTGAAAGTCCATTTTTCTTCTGGAATAAAAAAAAACTTGTTTGCTTTATATAATTTCTCACATTTGATTAAGTCTTTAAGAAATGTGTGGTTAACACATAATCTTAGGACTCCAGATGGCACTGTTTCTTTAATTGTTGTTAAAAAATTATATAACTTAGAAGAAAACAAGGTTACGAAAATGTGCCTAAACTCACGGAAAAACATATAAAGTCCGATACTTTCGACAAAATGAGAGTTCGTCTTGCAACGCAAATATTTAGTAGAACTGTAGCAGCAGGGATTGAAACTTTGGCAGAATGCAAAAAATTCAAATTGAATTCAACAAAAGTCGCAAATTCAACAGCAAAATTTTTACGAAAAATTGATTGCATTTTTGATTGTATGAACAGTGGGGTTTTAAGAGATAAAAATAAATATAAAAGTGCATTAAAGTATAAAAACGAAGTATACGAATACATTCAAGAATTTATTGAATACATTAAAAAAGTAGAGCCTTTGACAAAAAAATCAAAAATTTATTGCATTAAGGGTATTGAGCAAACTTTAAATGCAACAATTATGCTTATGAACTCTATTGAACAAGAAAATATCGAGACTGACTTAGCCTTACAAAAAGACTTCTCCAAGATGTTATCGAAAATTTCTTCGGAATTTTAAGATCAAAAGGAGGTAACAATAATAATCCATCTGTTCATGAATTTGCAGTATTGGTAGCAAGAATAGTTTCCACAAATGTAGTTCAATTTAGAGTAAATAGTAATTGTGAAGTTGATAAAGATGATATGATACTTTATAATGACAATTCATAAATTTTATTGCAACAGGATAATGAAAATGAAAATATTGAGATAGAAAAAGAACAACTAGTCGGCTTAGAAACGCTTGAACTAGAATATAAGGATATATTTATAGAAGATGTCCTTGGTGATGATATTAAAGTAGAATTAACTTCGATGAGATATTTTGTCGGTTACGTTGCATATAAAATTATATCTAAAATTAATTGTACCAGGTGTGAAGAAAGTTTCAAAAAAAGGATGAAATTATAACTTGTCCATCCGAATTTTTTATATTTTCACGAAATTATGCCAGAAATTCAGATTTTGGAAATTTATTTGCTCCATCGAAAAATCTTTTTGAAGCCAGCAAATTACACTGCGCAGCTTTTGAAACTATTTTTACAAACAATACACATTTAAAAAATATAAGACAAAATATGCGTGAGGAATGTATTAGAATAACTAATGAAAATGAAGAATAGAAGCATTGGTTCTCAGCAAACGATCCTTGCTATGAACACAAATTGAGATTTTCAAACTTTTTTTTGACAGTTTTATTGCGAAAGCATTGTAAATGGCTTACCAGTAGATCCTCAGTAGAGAAAAAACAAAAGCGAAAGCGAAAATTAAACATTATTTTAAAATGAAATTTAAATTTCTCTTTTTATGCTAAAAAATGTATTATATTTAATTATTATTATTTTTTTTTACATTAATATTACATTTTATTTTATTTATTATTATTGTAATTTAAATAATACGGTATAAATACTGGCTCAAAAAAGTATTGTAGCAAAAGTGCAATGCATACATAATCAACTTAAATAAACACCATTCAATGGAATTGCCGTGGCCTAAAACATCATTTTAACGATATACAAATTCTAAAACAGAAATACCTAAACACGATTCTTTTTCTTCAAGAAAAGAATTTTAAAAAGATTATAACGCACATAGCTCTCCATGAGGATCAAACAAAAAGGACAATAAAGGCAAAAAAATATAAAAATTTATACAATATCATTCACTAAACATAATGAACAACAAATAACCAATAGATTTAAATTTTACATCCGAAACATTCAGCTCAATAGACATCACAATATGTTCACCTATCATACAACAATACTTCAATTGGAAAATTGAAGAAGATCTACACAGAATCATTTCCCTATAATTATTACTGCACAAACCCAAACATTTCCAAAAAAAAAAAAAGAAAAACTTTCACCAGAAAAGCAGCAAATGGAACACATATAAAGAAGAAATCAAATTTAACAAACCTATACCAAGCTTTGATAATAACGAAACACTTAACGATTATATAACCACACAAATATGTAATACAAGCAGCAAAAAAATCAATGACAAACAAAAAATCACAAAAAACAAGCACCAAGGTGGAATGAAAAAATTTCGAATGCTATAAGAACCAAAAAAAAAATTAATTGGAAAGTACAAAAGAACAATGAACAACACCGACTTTATAAATTTCATAAAAATGAGAAGACATGTAAGAAAACTAATTACTCATTACAAACAAAAGAAACATGGCAAAAATATATATCCAGCATAACATACACTCAGTAAAGAAATTTTTTAAAAATTAAAAGCCATAGATAACAAAAATAAATACCATAACATAACATTAATTAAAACAAAAGACAATAATATAATAACAAATCAAAAACAAATTGCAAACGAACTCGTCCACTATTTTAATGAAGTATCTTGTGAAAAAAATTCTTATCAAGAATTTTTAAATAACAAAAATAAAATAGAACTTGAACCTACTAATAATACCGAAAACACAAAACAAGATTATAATTCCGAAATAACATTAACACGTACTTAAAGAATGCAAAGGATCCTCTCCAGGAAGTGATTTAATTAATTATGAAATGTTCAAAAACCTCAAAAATACTCAAAAAACATATCTACTGGATTTCAATAACACAATATAGAAAAATAAGATATAGGTATGTACTAGAAAATAATAATACGGGTTAATAAAAGACAACACTTAAGGTCAAAGAATAAGGTTTTTGGTCCACGGGATGCTGAGATACAGCTTTTTGAAGAAAAATTTTTAAATTTCCATATAAAATGTATGGTATATATTTGTATACACACAGCCAAAACTTTGATAATGTGTAAAGAAAATGAAATAACGTGCCTATTGATTCTGATCTCCTGATTCATTACGAATAAAATTTTCATATTTCTCAATGAAGATGAAAAAAATTAAAATATATTTTTAAAATTTGAAAAATAAAATGTATTTTGTATATAGTATATTTATATACGAGTATCAGTATGTATATAGTATTTAGAGGTATATGTAATAATTTTTATTTAAATTGAAAATAAATTCAAAAGTATAAATCGTAATTTATGTTGCCGTAGCAACCACCATTATTTATATTTGGTAAACAGACACATTATTGGGTACCTACATATAATGTTTAGCAACATTAACGTCTTTTCTAAAATATTAAAATATTAAAATATTTATATTAGCTTGGTTTCTTGTCTGTCTGTTCGGTACAAATTTAGAAATTGATTTTTAACTAACTTTTTGATCAGATAGAGACTTGAAACTTTTAACATAGCTCAGAACTGCATGACAATGCAATATTACATCGCTAATGAAAGTTTTAAGATTTTAATTTTTATGATATTTGATTCTCAAATTTGGTCTAACACAAATAAAATACTATAATGTTTATTCACTAAAATTTAATCTACGCAAACTCTGATTTTCAAGTCAAAAATATTTTAGTATTAAAAATTCTTTTTTATTTGATTAATTATTTACTATATAGTATATACTGATTTGTATTTGTACTGGATTTTAAAATGTTGCATAAGCATAAAATGTTGATAAGAATCTATACACATGTACGCACCTGATATCAGGTGTAGAAGAAAATTTAATGGTGACATAAGGATATATGGCAATTATTTTTCTTTGTAGTTATATGGTTATACCTACATTTTTCTTATATCACTGCATTTTTTTTTCTTTTTTTATTCTATTTCTTTTTTTTTTACACAAATCTTGTTATTAATTTTCACTTCTTTTACTCACCTATCCTTCCACTTTTCTTTTATTTTTTTATCTACTTTAATTTTTAAACACATTTTCTTTACACGTTTTTTTCCTTTTTATTACCCATAACCTTTTTTTTTTTCTTTCTTTCACTCACATTTTTTTTTCTTTCCTAATCACAATAACTTTTTTCTCACTTTCCACTTTCTTTTTTATTATTTTTTTTTCTTTGCACATATATTTCTTTAAATCTTACTTACCCGCGGCGCGATTTTATTTAAAAAACTAATTTCGCGGACGATTCTATCTAAATTAACTAAAAAGCAATAAAAACCACACGAAACCTCGACATTTCGTTTGTTTACATTTAGTTACCCTAATTACAACTCAACTCAACTAAACAGCTGTCAAAATAGCAAGTGTTGCCACAACAACAACAACAAGAAAAAACAAAATTTGAAGTAAATCATATGATAGCAAATGACAAGTAACTGAAATGTTTGACGTTTGTTCATTGGAAAGTACTTAGTTAACTCATAAACCAAGCAAATTTTGCTTGGTTAATGATGGTTTTTAACCATTTCATTTATATGGTAAACCAAATCATGACCACTCGATTCGAGTTGGTTACGTACTTAACCAAGAAGCAGCTTGGTTAATCACGATATCTGTCAGTACTATAACCTAATTACAACTTAACTAAACATCTGTCAAAATAGCAAGTGTTGCCACATCGTCTGAATTAATAATTGACTTTAATTAAAATACATCTGTGTTGCCGACTAGTAAATTCTTCTCAACCTAAAGTCAGTTTGATTCTGTGAGTCAGACTCGGTTTCGATCTGATCTTCCTCACACCGTGTAAATCAGATTCAGTTATAAGTTGGATTCACTTCACTCAGTTGATAGTTTGGTTCACTTCACTTCACTAGCGGACATATTTCTTTATTGCCATAGCCAGTTTTTCCCCTTTTAGATAATTTATTATTGCAATTTAAATTTTATTTTATTTTTTTACATTGTAACTAGATTTTATTTAGTTTTCTAGAAATAGACCCTGAATTTGTAAATTCTGTTTTTTTTATCTATAATAAATATTAGAATTTTTTTGTAAAATTGTAAAACTGCCTTTTATTTCATTATTTCCCATTTCTTCAGTCTTTGGCCCTTATTTTTTCTAATTTTTCTACTCTTTTAAAAAATCCCTCTCGAACGCCTTATTTCTCTTCTTTTACATTTTTTTTTTGAATCCATTTTTTCTCTATTCTTCTCTCATCAAGGCCAATTTTGTAACATTGGTATCAGGTGTGGGGTCCGATCGGTCTTTGAAATAAGACCTCTCCACAAATATTTTTATTTGTCAGCCATTTTTTTTAACTTGCGTTTCCACCAACATGTCGAATCCTGGCAATGAATCAAACGTGGGAAGCTTTTCACTCGACATGATTGGCGCTGCACTATTGAGTCTAAATGAGCAGGTTAGGATCCTCTCGGAGCAATTTCTGCAACACCAACATGTTAGTGGCCGAATATGTGCTTTGGAGGAAGGCAACCACACTACGGCAAACATACCATGATCAACAGCGCCTACTTCGCACAACGTTACCCTGCCAGCGAGCTTACCTACACCACCCTCAATCGTTCGTTCTAGCACAAGTGTTGGTCCACAGCCCTCTAGTAGCTTTGCCCAGCTATTGGACCTTAAAAGTGTTAACGACTCAACCAGTGTCGTGTATACTCAGTCACAACCTGCTTTTGCCCCCCCCGAATCTTGCCCATGATAGGTCTGCGCTCCCTACCTTAGCAAACCAGGATCCTCCTCGAGATGCCAGAGGCACTGGCACTGCCAACTGAGCTTCCACTACGATCCATTCTCTCTGTTGCCACCGACTCTGTTGCCAACGCTTCTTCACTCCCGAAGCCAACGGTGCAGGTCTCCGACCAGGCGATATTTCACCATCAGGCCAGAACGGTAGGATTTATCATTCGTAGCAATGGCGAAGTTTTCTTTCATCAAGAGGATAGGATGGCATTCAACGTCCCGGTAACGGAAAAGGACCTAGAGCGTTGAAGGTCCAGCTGTTTTTCAGCTCAAAGCTTACAAGCTCATTATCACTCAAAACTATCACCTCACCGGCTTTCGTTTCACTCCCTGCTGAACCTCCTCCTCTTGCAGGCCCTTCTGTATAAATGCAGTACGTCAAATAAGCCACCACTGCCAAATAGGGCTTTGGTCAGTGGGGAAAAGGTGCTTGTTATCCAAATCGATACAGGCACCAAAAATGGCTTCACTCTTATCACAAACTTTGACTGTTTCCGCCGACCCCAGACTAGATTTTTTTTTTATTCCAAAAAGGTCTTTTGCAACCACGTTTTTTTCTCTAACACTCCGTCTATGTAGCTGACATCCACGCGTACATTAGGAATGGATTTCTTGCAGCAATTTTATTGTACCCCTGCTTTAAGAAAAAGCGTCTCCCTCGCAACAAATGTTGAAATTCTTTTAGAGAATCGTGACGGCCCGTTGTTTATAAGCTTCTGCAAAGAACTCAATTCGAGCTCTCCACACCCCTCAAATTCCCATATTTTTCAAGCCAGCATTGCCGAAGAAATTGAACCCTGCCCAGATCATGCCTACCGTCCTTCTTCCGACCTAGGAAAGCTCAATTCCTCCGCCCAACATGAACCTTTTCCAGCTCACTCCTACCGTTTTTCAGAACTGGAAAAGTTCAACTCAACCTCTTCTACTCGTCCTTACGAAGAGGCCCGTGGAAAATGGGAATGCTCCCCATGCTGTCTCTTCCGGTCTGGTGGAGCACGCAGCCTCCGTCCCGTCTGACGAAAGACTTGTACCAGTTCTCCCCTTCCGAACTGGCTAAGTCCAACCATACTTCTCAACCTACCAAGATTGCGGAAAGTTCGAATACCCTTATGGTTCCTGCGCCCCGCCGAAGATTTCGACAACCAGTCGACCGAGTTATTCTGTTTTTCAACATCGCTCCTAGCTTAAGATTAAGATTGAAGATAGGGCTATTACCGCACTTCGACCTTTGCAGATCTTTTGTACAGCCCGTGCTTCTCATAGATTTAGGCTTTTAACAAATCCTAATATTCTATTCGAAGGTGCGCACCAGACTTCCTCAGGCTTGAGGAAAAATTGGTGCAAGTATCGCACTCTTTTTGAGACCAAAGCCTCGCATTCACATAGAATGTGTTTTGAGGTCTCTTTGGCCTCTTTTCAGAACCTGCATTTGTCATCCTCTTTGAGCCCTATTTTGCTCAGGTGGTAGTTGAGTGGACAGTGTCCAGTAATAAGTCCCGTGATTGTCCTTAACTCGTTCCTACTGAGGCTGATCAGTTTCCTAGCAATATTTTTCGAAGGCTTAATAAACTCCTTCGCTTGCTTGTTACCGGGAGTCTTCTCCCAGCAGGAGATGCATCTTTCCATCTCCCATTCCCTTATAGAACCCTTGGTGTAGCTTTTAGGCAGTCCACAGAAGGGTTCTGGACCTACAAACTTAGAGCTGGCGCCTTTCTTCGCTAGGGAGTCCGCCAGCTCGTTGCCTTTAATTCTCTCGTGTCCCGGAACCCACATAAGGGCTCCTAGCTTATCCAAACTTGTCCATTTATAATATGCTCAAGCTACCAGATGAAACTTCAGACAAACTGAGATGGTCCGTACGAAATCCTAGAGAAAATTACAGATGTCGTGTATCGTATTCTCAGTACCATCACTAGTCGTAAATCCGTGGTGCATCGTGACCGATTAACGTTGTTAGAAACTAACACAATTTTCCGATACCTAACTTAACTTTTTACCACCAGATATTTTAATTACAATTTTAAAGTTTATTTACAGAAGCTTCTTAGGTACAGCACGTCAACAGCCATCGTTCCATCGCACATAGCGAGACGATAAGAAGAACTTCAGGATGGTCGACTACAATGTGCTCCTATGAATGCTGTTGTGAGAAAGACGCTCAGTTCGCTATTTTCTTTGGTGTTTCCATTTTCCTTTGTTCTCTTTCTCTCTTTCTAATTTCGCGGACAATTCTAACTAAATTAACTAAAAAGAAATAAAAACCACACGAAACCTCATTTCGTTTGTTTACATTTAGTTAATAGTATAGACAGACATAACTTGGTTAACCAACTCATCCATTTAACCAACTCATTAACCAAAATAAGTGACAGGCATAATGTCAGCTGGTTTATTTTGACATTTGATTATTTAGATTTTTTTCTGTTAAGAGTTTGTACTTTTTTTTTTAATTTTCTGAATTTTGTTAATTATTTTGTGTTTGTGAAATGGAAGTCTCAAATATTTTTGATAAAGACGTTCTTTTATTCCTTTCTATAAACATAAATTTTGATTCAATTCGAAAAAAAAGAACAACAAGAAAAAACAAAATTTGAAGTAAATCATATGATAGCAAATGACAAGTAACTGAAATGTTTGACGTTTGTTCATTGGAAAGTACTTAGTTAACTCATAAACCAAGCAAATTTTGCTTGGTTAATGATGGTTTTTAACCATTTCATTTATATGGTAAACCAAATCATGACCACTCGATTCGAGTTGGTTACGTACTTAACCAAGAAGCAGCTTGGTTAATCACGATATCTGTCAGTACTATAACCTAATTACAACTTAACTAAACATCTGTCAAAATAGCAAGTGTTGCCACATCGTCTGAATTAATAATTGACTTTAATTAAAATACATCTGTGTTGCCGACTAGTAAATTCTTCTCAACCTAAAGTCAGTTTGATTCTGTGAGTCAGACTCGGTTTCGATCTGATCTTCCTCACACCGTGTAAATCAGATTCAGTTATAAGTTGGATTCACTTCACTCAGTTGATAGTTTGGTTCACTTCACTTCACTAGCGGACATATTTCTTTATTGCCATAGCCAGTTTTTCCCCTTTTAGATAATTTATTATTGCAATTTAAATTTTATTTTATTTTTTTACATTGTAACTAGATTTTATTTAGTTTTCTAGAAATAGACCCTGAATTTGTAAATTCTGTTTTTTTTATCTATAATAAATATTAGAATTTTTTTGTAAAATTGTAAAACTGCCTTTTATTTCATTATTTCCCATTTCTTCAGTCTTTGGCCCTTATTTTTTCTAATTTTTCTACTCTTTTAAAAAATCCCTCTCGAACGCCTTATTTCTCTTCTTTTACATTTTTTTTTTGAATCCATTTTTTCTCTATTCTTCTCTCATCAAGGCCAATTTTGTAACATTGGTATCAGGTGTGGGGTCCGATCGGTCTTTGAAATAAGACCTCTCCACAAATATTTTTATTTGTCAGCCATTTTTTTTAACTTGCGTTTCCACCAACATGTCGAATCCTGGCAATGAATCAAACGTGGGAAGCTTTTCACTCGACATGATTGGCGCTGCACTATTGAGTCTAAATGAGCAGGTTAGGATCCTCTCGGAGCAATTTCTGCAACACCAACATGTTAGTGGCCGAATATGTGCTTTGGAGGAAGGCAACCACACTACGGCAAACATACCATGATCAACAGCGCCTACTTCGCACAACGTTACCCTGCCAGCGAGCTTACCTACACCACCCTCAATCGTTCGTTCTAGCACAAGTGTTGGTCCACAGCCCTCTAGTAGCTTTGCCCAGCTATTGGACCTTAAAAGTGTTAACGACTCAACCAGTGTCGTGTATACTCAGTCACAACCTGCTTTTGCCCCCCCCGAATCTTGCCCATGATAGGTCTGCGCTCCCTACCTTAGCAAACCAGGATCCTCCTCGAGATGCCAGAGGCACTGGCACTGCCAACTGAGCTTCCACTACGATCCATTCTCTCTGTTGCCACCGACTCTGTTGCCAACGCTTCTTCACTCCCGAAGCCAACGGTGCAGGTCTCCGACCAGGCGATATTTCACCATCAGGCCAGAACGGTAGGATTTATCATTCGTAGCAATGGCGAAGTTTTCTTTCATCAAGAGGATAGGATGGCATTCAACGTCCCGGTAACGGAAAAGGACCTAGAGCGTTGAAGGTCCAGCTGTTTTTCAGCTCAAAGCTTACAAGCTCATTATCACTCAAAACTATCACCTCACCGGCTTTCGTTTCACTCCCTGCTGAACCTCCTCCTCTTGCAGGCCCTTCTGTATAAATGCAGTACGTCAAATAAGCCACCACTGCCAAATAGGGCTTTGGTCAGTGGGGAAAAGGTGCTTGTTATCCAAATCGATACAGGCACCAAAAATGGCTTCACTCTTATCACAAACTTTGACTGTTTCCGCCGACCCCAGACTAGATTTTTTTTTTATTCCAAAAAGGTCTTTTGCAACCACGTTTTTTTCTCTAACACTCCGTCTATGTAGCTGACATCCACGCGTACATTAGGAATGGATTTCTTGCAGCAATTTTATTGTACCCCTGCTTTAAGAAAAAGCGTCTCCCTCGCAACAAATGTTGAAATTCTTTTAGAGAATCGTGACGGCCCGTTGTTTATAAGCTTCTGCAAAGAACTCAATTCGAGCTCTCCACACCCCTCAAATTCCCATATTTTTCAAGCCAGCATTGCCGAAGAAATTGAACCCTGCCCAGATCATGCCTACCGTCCTTCTTCCGACCTAGGAAAGCTCAATTCCTCCGCCCAACATGAACCTTTTCCAGCTCACTCCTACCGTTTTTCAGAACTGGAAAAGTTCAACTCAACCTCTTCTACTCGTCCTTACGAAGAGGCCCGTGGAAAATGGGAATGCTCCCCATGCTGTCTCTTCCGGTCTGGTGGAGCACGCAGCCTCCGTCCCGTCTGACGAAAGACTTGTACCAGTTCTCCCCTTCCGAACTGGCTAAGTCCAACCATACTTCTCAACCTACCAAGATTGCGGAAAGTTCGAATACCCTTATGGTTCCTGCGCCCCGCCGAAGATTTCGACAACCAGTCGACCGAGTTATTCTGTTTTTCAACATCGCTCCTAGCTTAAGATTAAGATTGAAGATAGGGCTATTACCGCACTTCGACCTTTGCAGATCTTTTGTACAGCCCGTGCTTCTCATAGATTTAGGCTTTTAACAAATCCTAATATTCTATTCGAAGGTGCGCACCAGACTTCCTCAGGCTTGAGGAAAAATTGGTGCAAGTATCGCACTCTTTTTGAGACCAAAGCCTCGCATTCACATAGAATGTGTTTTGAGGTCTCTTTGGCCTCTTTGCAGAACCTGCATTTGTCGTCCTCTTTGAGTCCTATTTTGCTCAGGTGGTAGTTGAGTGGACAGTGTCCAGTAATAAGTCCCGTGATTGTCCTTAACTCGTTCCTACCGAGGCTGATCAGTTTCCTAGCAATATTTTTCGAAGGCTTAATAAACTCCTTCGCTTGCTTGTTACCGGGAGTCTTCTCCCAGCAGGAGATGCATCTTTCCATCTCCCATTCCCTTATAGAACCCTTGGTGTAGCTTTTAGGCAGTCCACAGAAGGGTTCTGGACCTACAAACTTAGAGCTGGCGCCTTTCTTCGCTAGGGAGTCCGCCAGCTCGTTGCCTTTAATTCTCTCGTGTCCCGGAACCCACATAAGGGCTCCTAGCTTATCCAAACTTGTCCATTTATAATATGCTCAAGCTACCAGATGAAACTTCAGACAAACTGAGATGGTCCGTACGAAATCCTAGAGAAAATTACAGATGTCGTGTATCGTATTCTCAGTACCATCACTAGTCGTAAATCCGTGGTGCATCGTGACCGATTAACGTTGTTAGAAACTAACACAATTTTCCGATACCTAACTTAACTTTTTACCACCAGATATTTTAATTACAATTTTAAAGTTTATTTACAGAAGCTTCTTAGGTACAGCACGTCAACAGCCATCGTTCCATCGAACATAGCGAGACGATAAGAAGAACTTCAGGATGGTCGACTACAATGTGCTCGTATGAATGCTGTTGTGAGAAAGACGCTCAGTTCGCTATTTTCTTTGGTGTTTCCATTTTCCTTTGTTCTCTTTCTCTCTTTCTAATTTCGCGGACAATTCTAACTAAATTAACTAAAAAGAAATAAAAACCACACGAAACCTCATTTCGTTTGTTTACATTTAGTTAATAGTATAGACAGACATAACTTGGTTAACCAACTCATCCATTTAACCAACTCATTAACCAAAATAAGTGACAGAAATAATGTCAGCTGGTTTATTTTGACATTCGATTATTTAGATTTTTTTCTGTTAAGAGTTTGTACTTTTTTTTTTAATTTTCTGAATTTTGTTAATTATTTTGTGTTTGTGAAATGGAAGTCTCAAATATTTTTGATAAAGACGTTCTTTTATTCCTTTCTATAAACATAAATTTTGATTCAATTCGAAAAAAAAGAACAACAAGAAAAAACAAAATTTGAAGTAAATCATATGATAGCAAATGACAAGTAACTGAAATGTTTGACGTTTGTTCATTGGAAAGTACTTAGTTAACTCATAAACCAAGCAAATTTTGCTTGGTTAATGATGGTTTTTAACCATTTCATTTATATGGTAAACCAAATCATGACCACTCGATTCGAGTTGGTTACGTACTTAACCAAGAAGCAGCTTGGTTAATCACGATATCTGTCAGTACTATAACCTAATTACAACTTAACTAAACATCTGTCAAAATAGCAAGTGTTGCCACATCGTCTGAATTAATAATTGACTTTAATTAAAATACATCTGTGTTGCCGACTAGTAAATTCTTCTCAACCTAAAGTCAGTTTGATTCTGTGAGTCAGACTCGGTTTCGATCTGATCTTCCTCACACCGTGTAAATCAGATTCAGTTATAAGTTGGACTCACTTCACTCAGTTGATAGTTTGGTTCACTTCACTTCACTAGCGGACATATTTCTTTATTGCCATAGCCAGTTTTTTCCCCTTTTAGATAATTTATTATTGCAATTTAAATTTTATTTTATTTTTTTACATTGTAATTAGATTTTTTTTAGTTTTCTAGAAATAGACCCTAAATTTGTAAATTCTGTTTTTTTTATCTATAATAAATATTAGAATTTTTTTGTAAAATTGTAAAACTGCCTTTTATTTCATTATTTCCCATTTTTTCAGTCTTTGGCCCTTATTTTTTCTACTTTTTCTACTCTTTTAAAAAATCCCTCTCGGACGCCTTATTTCTCTTCTTTTACATTTTTTTTTGAATCCATTTTTTCTCTATTCTTCGCTTATCAAGGGCATCAAGGCCAATTTTGTAACAATATTTAATATTTAATTTATTAAGATTGTCATTTAGCTTTTCATATTTTCTCTGTGGACTGTTATGTTTTTCAATTTTATTTGTATTAATTTTTAAATCACTAAAAGACTCTTTTATTCCAAATGAGAAAGTTAAAATTCGTTTTACTTCATCCCATGTTTTTATATTTTTATTTCTTAAAAGAATAATTTGGGCTTCGCCTATGATTTTACTTTTTATTTCTTCTAAAATATAGTTTTTTGCGTTTTCATTATAAGTTTCTAATAGAGTAAGTAAAAATTATACTTTATTTATGAATATTATTAAATATGCTGGCTCTTCCGCGCCACTATATGTTGGTAAATTTTGTACATATTTTAAATGGTCGATATTAATTGACATTGTTACCTGGTTTTTTGTTGTTGATATGGATGATATAGATGATGTATTTGTTGTAGGTGTTGTAGTTATTATAGATGTTGTGGTTGATGTTGTTATTATGGATGTTTTAGTTGTACTTTCTGTTGACTCTGTGTTTCTAGAAAAACTTTCTTTGCTGTAAGGCAGGTACCTACCTGTTGTTTACTACTTATTTATTTATTAATGTTTATTATTACTCTTTTTTTTTTTTTTAAATTTTATTTTCACTTCCGTTTTTATATTTTTATATTTATATTTTTATTTAGTTTGTTTCTTGATATTTAATGAAATTTATTTCTATTAATTCATCAAGTGAAGACAAATATTTTGTTATTGAATAATATCAAAAATCATATAACTACAAAGATAAACAATTGCCATATATCCTCATGTCACCATTAATTTTTACTTCTACACCTGATATCAGGTGGCTACATGTTTACTGAATGTTATCAACATTTTATGCTTATGCAACAATTTTAAAATCCAGAGCAAACCAAAAATACGTTGATGTTGCTAAACATTATATGTACCCAATAATGTGTCTGTTTACCAAATATAAATAATGGTTGTTGCTACGGCAACATAAATTACGATTTATACTTTTGAATTTATTTTCATTTTGAATAAAAATACATATTTGCTTTAAAAAAAAGAATTTTTAATACTAAAATATTTTTGACTTGAAAATCAGAGTTTGCTTAGATTAAATTTTAATGAATAAACATTATAGTATTTCTAAAACTAGCATTAGATATTCTATAATGTAAAAGAAAATGAAATAACGTGCCTATTGATTCTGATCTCCTGATTCATTACGAATAAAATTTTCATATTTCTCAATGAAGATGAAAAATATTAAAATATATTTTTAAAATTTGAAAAATAAAATGTATTTTGTATATAGTATATGTATATACGAGTATATATGTAGTATTTAGAGGTATAATAGAAATAATATTTCATATTAAAAAAAAGAGCAACAACCATTATTTATATTTGGTAAACAGACACATTATTGGGTACATATAATGTTTAGCAACATCAACGTATTTTTGGTTTGCTCTGGATTTTAAAATTGTTGCATAAGCATAAAATGTTGATAACATTCAGTAAACATGTAGCCACCTGATATCAGGTGTAGAAGTAAAAATTAATGGTGACATGAGGATATATGGCAATTGTTTATCTTTGTAGTTATATGATTTTTGATAATATTCAACGTAGTTAATTTGTATTACCTTTTTTTATTTAATATTTCGCAAATTTCTTTTAGTTTATTTTTTACAATTTTAATTTTTCTTGTTTTATTTCTTGTAATTACCATTATTTTTTTTTTTAAAAAAAAAAGTTTATTATAATTTTTTTTTTTTTTGTCATTTAAAGCAACGCCAAAAATTTAAGAATTTATATTTTAATACTGAATACCGATTTAAATTATAAAAATAAAAAGTATTTCGTTTTATTTTCCGAATTAGTTATTTCTTTTTGATAATTTAATAAAGGAATATTGCTAATTATAATAACACTAAAAATATATTTGATATTCATTCAAAAATTTTGTTGTTGGTTATTATTATTTTTTTTTATTAAAAAAATTGTTCTTTGACTTAATTTCGAAAATTAAAAAAAAATTTTATTAGCAATAACGAAACACTATCGGTATCCTAGCGACTGCGCCAATTAAATTTCTATTTTTAATGTGCTTTAAAAAAAACAAAATATTTTAATTTTTTAGAATTATCTTTATTTTATAAATTGTACTTATTTCTACGATGTCTACTAAGTTAAGTGTTAGAAGTTTCTAACTTTTACAAAAAATTGGATTTAAAAAGTAAACTCTGTTTTTAGACTTTCTTAAACTAGACATTGATCTGTGAAAAGATAATGAATCAATTTGTGTGAAAAACAAATTTATTCATTTATTTGAAAATATTCCATTGTTTACAAAAGATATTTTAATTGATAAAGTTTCATTTATTAAATTTAATTATTTGAATAAGATATTTAGTTTTAAAGGGCAATATGATAATATATCAATTTGTTTAGGAAACAAATTGATTCATTTACAAAAATATTAATTATTTGTTTAGGATATTTTAATTTTTAAAAACAAAGTGAGTCATTCATTTATTACTTAAAGCTCCGTATTGTGTTCGAAGCGAAAAAAATTTTCATGTTTTGCTATTTATTTCTACACGAAAAAATTTTTTTTAAAATGACCTATAATATTTAGAGAAACGTAAATTAAATTTAAATTTGAAGTTAGTTTGACTTTTTTTTTAAAATTTTTTTTTATTCAATACATATTTTCACGTAGTAACCTTTGGATTTTTTCTTTGTATTTATTTTTTTTTTTTTAACAACTGTCAAATTTACCACACGGAATAAATGTATTTACATTTCTTTTGTTTCATGGCGACGCAAAATTAGTGGAGACTGATCGTCAACGCCATCTCTTGGACATTATTTAAAAATGTTAGCAAAGACAATTTTAACTTATTTTCCGTCACGAACCCAGTACTGCAAAACAAAAAGTGAACGGAATATTTTCTTGACGGAATTCCGCCACCTTTGTTTTACATATATTTTATATGGTAAACGAAATTTCGCTTCGAACACAATACGGAGCTTTATCAAAAATACTATAGATTACAAATAGTTAGTATCTATACTGTTATGTTGTTGGGTTTTATCGAGGAGTGTAACGTAACAGCCCAACACATATAAACAATAAAATAAAATTGAACATTCCTTCTTCGTCTGACAATATGATTTTATTTTCTAAAATCTCATCTATAAGATGAAAATATTTAAATTTTATGGATGCACTACCTCTCTTTGACATGTTCAATTTGTGATGGTCCTGTATGTTCTGAGAAAATTATTCCATTTTTTGTATATTTGAGAATTGTTTTCCCAAAATTAAAATTTTATTCAAATACATAATTAACTAAACTTGTTATTCGTAAATATTTTCTGAATTTACGTGCACATTTTCGGCTGATAAATATTCTATTATCACAACCTGGTTTTAGAATTTGCCTTTCAATGAGTTCTTATAGATGTTGTACGCATTTTTTAAAGAAACAGTCTCTTCATGTGACCAAGCAATTCCATTTTCTGAAAAAGAAAAAATAGTTTTTAATAATATTTAAAGATTTATGGTTTGATCTGCAGTGAAAACACTATTCATTTTGTAAAATTATATAATAACTATATTATTAATTTATTAATAAATAAAACACTTGTTTTTTAGTTTTCCACAAAATTATTTTTTATTTTAATTTAATTAACAAATTAATCGCCTTATTATGGCAATATCAAGGTGGTTATTATGACTAATTATAAAATTTTTTTAAGTTCATATCATTACACTACATAATAAAGTCAATCAACTATAACTTAAACAGGGATGGATTAAGCAGTGGACTTTTATTATTAAAATCAATTTGGTCATTTACAATGTTTAATCCTAAGTGTTTAGCCTTCCTGATTTCAAATATTTCATATTTATCTATAATTTTATTGTCATTTAAGTTATGTAACAATTCCATGTTATCCATGTTCGTCATATGATTATTGTCAATTAAATGCTTGGATATACCGGATAATGGTTTATTATTTTTTGCGTAGGATAAATGCTCCTTGAATCTCGTTACCAAATTTCTTCTTGTTTTGCCTATATAAACAGCTGAACAATCATTACATTTAATTTTATGAACACCTCTTAAATCTGTATGTTTTCTTAAGGGTTTAACTTTATTATTAAATTAAAGATTTCTAATAGTTTTTTTATTAAAAAAAGCTGTGTTAATATTAATATTTTTTAGAATCATTTTTATATCTTCAGATTTATCTCCGAGATATGGAATTTTTTTCCAAATATTTTGTGAGTCTTGTGGCTGTACAGGATATATCAAATTGTTGACTATTTTTTTGTTTTTGAGTATTTAATATGTTATGAACAAACCTCTTAGAGTAACCATTATTTAAAGCTATATCACATATATTATTCAATTCTTTATGGAAATTATCGCGACTTAATGGTACTTTAAGAAGTCTGTTAATCATACCATAAAAAGAAGATTTTTTGATATTTATTGGATGCAATGATGTATTTGGTATTACTGTATCTGTAGTTGTTGGTTTTCTGTAAATGTCAAAAGAAATTTTGTTATTGTCTACAGCGATATTAAGGTCTAAAAAATTTATTTTATTGTGGCCCAATTCTATTGTAAATTATATGGAATCGTCAAATTTATTTAGGTGCTTATTAAGGAAAATATCCAATTGTCTAGCTGTACCTGTCCAGATACAAAACACATCATCTACATATCTGTACCATCTAAAGATATGTATAATTCTTAAGATTATTGTGTTTTTGGAAAAACATTTTTAGTTTTTTGCACTGAGCATTGAACCATAAATGATTACAATACTTTTTAAATTCTATAATTAGTCTTTTATATAGCACAATTAATGTGTAATTATTCATATTTTTAACAATATTTAAAGATTTACTGTTTGGTCTGTAGTGGAAAACACTATTCATTTTGTAAAATTATATAATAACTATATTATTAATTTATTAATAAATAAAACACTTGTTTTTTAGTTTTCCACAAAATTATTTTTTATTTTAATTTAATTAACAAATTTGAATTTACACTTCTTAAAGTACCAATATGTCGCGATAATTTCCATAAAGAATTGAATAATATATGTGATATAGCTTGAAATAATCCTGTGATATATCCTGTACAGCCACAAGACTCACAAAATATTTGGAAAAAAATTCCATATCTCGGAAATAAATCTGAAGATATAAAAATGATCCTAAAAAAATATTAATATTAACACAGCTTTCTTTAATAAAAAAAACTATTAGAAATCTTTTATTTAATAATAAAGTTAAACCCTTAAACAAAACATACAGATTGAAGCGGTGTTTATAAAATTAAATGTAATGATTGTTCAGCTGTTTATATAGGCAAAACAAGAAGAAATTTGGTAACGAGATTCAAGGAGCATTTATCCTACGCAAAAAATAATAAACCATTATCCGGTATATCCAAGCATTTAATTGACAATAATCATATGACGAACATGGATAACATGGAATTGTTACATAACTTAAATGACAATAAAATTATAGATAAATATGAAATATTTGAAATCAGGAAGGCTAAACACTTAGGATTAAACATTGTAAATGACCAAATTGATTTTAATAATAAAAGTCCACTGCTTAATCCATCCCTGTTTAAGTTATAGTTGATTGACTTTATTATGTAGTGTAATGATATGAACTTAAAAAAATTTTATAATTAGTCATAATAACCACCTTGATATGGGTCTAGGAAAATTCATCGCCAGCAATTCATCGCCACAGCAATTCACCGCCGAATTGCTGGCGGTGAATTGCTGTGGCGATGAATTGTTGAGGCGATGAATTGCTGGCGAAGAATTGCTGGCGATGAATTTTCCGGATCCCCTTGATATTGCCATAATAAGGCGAAACCGGTCGGTAACATAAAATCAAATTTGTTAATTAAATTAAAATAAAAAATAATTTTGTGGAAAACTAAAAAACAAGTGTTTTATTTATTAATAAATTAATAATATAGTTATTTTATAATTTTACAAAGTGAAGTGTATTTTCCACTACCAAACAATAAATCTTTTAATATTATTAGAAGTATTCAAGCTACTAAATTTATCAAATTTCGAAAATTAACAGAATAAAGCCTTACTTTGAAGTATTTCTATTTCAAATTCTTCTCCACTTGCATAGCTCCTGATAACTTTTTTAGATTGTAATTTCACTAAGGTATCGCCGTATCGGACACATACATATAAATGCAGTAAGCTTGACGATAACCATTTAGAAATTGTTCGATTTGGAAGAAATCCAGAGGAATATCACAACTGGAAATGCTATCATAGCATAATAATAGCTGCGTTTTCTTTGCCACGATCTGATCTGGATCAGATCAAAAGCAAAGAAAACGATACGAATCTCTAAATTTGACAAATATTTAAAAAAAAATAATAGCTGCGTCCATTGGGATTTGAGGTGTAGATGAATCTACTCCCATCTACGGTCAAAATAGCGTTCCATTCACCAACTACGCCTAATTAACGCTTATCTACTCCGAAGTAGCCGAACTGAACGCAGCTAATAGTAAAAATACAAAAACAAATTGTCAGTTACTGGAAATAATTTGTTGTTTTTCATTGTCGCCAAGCTTTAGGAGCTAAAAGTTTTACAAATACTGCCCCTACATTTGGGAATCGAAACTGAAAACCAGATCTTGAAATATGATCCAAGAATCTTTTTGGATCTTGAGTTGTTGTTGTATTACATGTAAAACTATGATCTGATTCGGATCAGATAATAAAGAAAACGCAGCTAATACAAGCAGTTGTTGACTCGAAAAAAAGATTTGTTGATATATTTGTCGGCGAGCTTGGATCACAACATGATGCCAGAGTTTTAAAGAAATTGTATTTATTTCGGACATTGAAAAACCACTCAGAAATGAAAATAAAAACGAAAATGAAAATCTTCGTTATCTTGTAACAAAGTTACATATTACCATCACTGTGTATGTATATAAATACGAATAAAAAGAAAACATAGAAAAACAATTATTCTCATAACACTGTTATACAGAAAAGTTCAACAGAAGAAAAAGAAAATTTCAAAAAAATATGCATGCGCGACATCTGTTTTCGAATTGCGCAGATAGCTTTTTTATTTAAAAACTTCCGGTGGAAAAAACGGGTACCGCAAGGAACTTAAAAAAAATGTCATAAAATATTCTAGAAAAATCTAAAAAGGTTGAAGTTTACAGAATGCGTAATTCGAAAACAGTATGAATACAGAGCCGATTTTCATATTGAATTCTTTACATTTTGTACTTCTGAACTAATAAGTAATAGTAGGAAAGTAAAAGTAAAATCCAAATAAGAGTAAGTAGAAAATCAGAAACAGGTAATATACAAAATTTGTAATATTTCTAGAAGGCTTTTCTTGAAGCAGCTAAAAGTTGGCAAAAACGTCTCTACGTCCACTCAGTATAGCTGAAAGTTGGTAAAAACTAGTATTGGGTCGAGATAGCTATTATCTAACTAGTCTTTTCTTTTTGATAGCTAAAAGTTGGCAAAACCGTTTCTACGTCTACTCAGTAAACCTGAAAGTTGGTAGAAACTAGCATTGCGTCCAGATAGCTATTATTCAACTATATTTTTCTTTTTAATTGGCAGCAGTTAGCAAAAACATTTCTACGTCCACTAAGTATAACTGAAAGTTGGTAGAAACTAGTATTGCGTCCAGATAGCTATTTGCTTACTATACTTTTTTTCTTAATAGCTAACAGTTTGCAAGAACGTTTCTACGTCCACTCAATATATGTATATCTGAAAGCTAGTAGAAACTAGTATTACGTCCAGATAGCTATTATCTAACTAGTGTTTTCTTGAAGTAGCTGACAGTTGGCAAGAACATTTCTACGTCCACTCCGTATATCTGAAAGTTGGAAGAAACTAGCATTGTGTCCAGATAGCTATTATTCAACTATATTTTTTATATACTTTTTATCCACTTACTTTTTCCTTTGTGGGTAAGAGTGTTCCTCGTGACGTAATTGAAATTATGGAAAGAGTTTTAGGGTAGTAAACGTGAACTTATTTACATGGGGTTTTCGGATTTGGAATGAGTGAATAGAATGCTTCCTGTCTAGAATCGATCCCTTTCTTGAAAATAATTAAATATGATGGAATATTAGAAAAATATAAATTTAAAGAACGGAGTTAGTTACTGAGAAACTTCCGAAACGTCCTCGAACAACTCCTTACTCGAATATCATCGTAGTTACAGAGGCTTTATAATCAATTTTCAAAAAGTATACGTTTTAAAAGTTTTTTTAAACCTTCAAGCTTATTCTTTTTAATAGCCAGCACTTAGCAAAAACATTTCTACATCCACTTAGTATACCTGAAAGTTGGGAGAAACTAGCATTGCGTGCAGATAGCTATTTTTTTACTATACTTTTTTTCTTAATAGCTAACAGTTGGCCAGAATGTTTCTAGGTCCACTCAATATATATCTGAAAGCTGGTAGAAACTAGTATTCGGTCCAGATAGCTATTATCAAACTAGTCTTTTCTTGAAGTAGCTAACAGTTGGCAAGAACATTTCAACGTCCACTCCGTATATCTGAAAGTTGGTAAAAACTAGTATTGGGTCGAAATAGATATTATCTAACTAGTCTTTTCTTGAAGTAGCTAACAGTTGGCAAGACCATTTCTACGTCCACTCCGTATATCTGAAAGTTGGTAGAAACTCATATTGCGTCCAGATAGCTATTTTCTTACTATACTTTTTTTCTTAATAGCTAACAGTTGGCCAGAATGTTTCTAGGTCCACTCAATATATATCTGAAAGCTGGTAGAAACTAGTATTCGGTCCAGATAGCTATTATCAAACTAGTCTTTTCTTGAAGTAGCTAACAGTTGCCAAGAACATTTCTACGTCTACTCCGTATATCTGAAAGTTGGTAGAAACTCATATTGCGTCCAGATAGCTATTATCTAACTAGTCTTTTCTTGAAGTAGCTAACAGTTGGCAAGACCATTTCTACGTCCACTCCGTATATCTGAAAGTTGGTAGAAACTCATATTGCGTCCAGATAGCTATTTTCTTACTATACTTTTTTTCTTAATAGCTAACAGTTGGCCAGAATGTTTCTAGGTCCACTCAATATATATCTGAAAACTGGTAGAAACTAGTTTTGCGTACAGATAGCTATTTTCTATTTAGCCTTTTCTTGAAGTAGCTAACAGTTGCCAAGAACATTTCTACGTCTACTCCGTATATCTAAAAGTTGGAAGAAACTCATATTGCGTCCAGATAGCTATTATCTAACTAGTCTTTTCTTGAAGTAGCTAACAGTTGGCAAGAACATTTCTACGTCCACTCCGTATATCTGAAAGTTGGTAGAAACTCATATTGCGTCCAGATAGCTATTTTCTTACTATACTTTTTTTCTTAATAGCTAACAGTTGGCCAGAATGTTTCTAGGTCCACTCAATATATATCTGAAAACTGGTAGAAACTAGTTTTGCGTACAGATAGCTATTTTCTATTTAGCCTTTTCTTGAAGTAGCTAACAGTTGCCAAGAACATTTCTACGTCTACTCCGTATATCTAAAAGTTGGAAGAAACTCATATTGCGTCCAGATAGCTATTATCTAACTAGTCTTTTCTTGAAGTAGCTAACAGTTGGCAAGAACATTTCTACGTCCACTCCGTATATCTGAAAGTTGGTAGAAACTCATATTGCGTCCAGATAGCTATTATCTAACTAGTCTTTCCTTGAAGTAGCTAACAGTTGGCAAGACCATTTCTACGTCCACTCAGAATATCTGAAAGTTGGTAGAAACTCATATTGCGTCCAGATAGCTATTTTCTTACTATACTTTTTTTCTTAATAGCTAACAGTTGGCCAGAATGTTTCTAGGTCCACTCAATATATATCTGAAAACTGGTAGAAACTAGTTTTGCGTACAGATAGCTATTTTCTATTTAGCCTTTTCTTGAAGTAGCTAACAGTTGCCAAGAACATTTCTACGTCTACTCCGTATATCTAAAAGTTGGAAGAAACTCATATTGCGTCCAGATAGCTATTATCTAACTAGTCTTTTCTTGAAGTAGCTAACAGTTGGCAAGAACATTTCTACGTCCACTCCGTATATCTGAAAGTTGGTAGAAACTCATATTGCGTCCAGATAGCTATTATCTAACTAGTCTTTTCTTGAAGTAGCTTACAGTTGGCAAGACCATTTCTACGTCCACTCATTATATCTTAAAGTTGGTAGAAACTAGTATTGCGTCGAGATAGCTTTTTTCTCACAATACTTTTTTTTTGATAATATGTATTTGTTTGTATTAGTAAAACTTAAGATTTTTATAATATATAAATAAGAATATTTCAGTAAATAAAATGAGTTCTTTTCGAACATTGAAAATAGAAGTATCTTTTAGTTTCATTTTTAAAAAACTCCAAAGGCATTTACTAAGTAAATTGTACATAGATTTTGGATACAAGAATTTAAAGTCTATTCATCGAACTGAAAGGGTGATTTACTTTTTCAGTATAGTTATACAATTCTTAGTACAATATTCACCGCGGTTAATAAAAGAATTAATCACGTTATAAACACAATCATTACATTTAATTTTATAAACACCGCTTGAATCTGTATGTTTTGTTTAAGGGTTTAACTTTATTATTAAATAAAAGATTTCTAATAGTTTTTTTATTAAAGAAAGCTGTGTTAATATTAATATTTTTTAGGATCATTTTTATATCTTCAGATTTATTTCCGAGATATGGAATTTTTTTCCAAATATTTTGTGAGTCTTGTGGCTGTACAGGATATATCAAATTGTTGACTATTTTTTTGTTTTTGAGTATTTAATATGTTATGAACAAACCTCTTAGAGTAACCATTATTTAAAGCTATATCACATATATTATTCAATTCTTTATGGAAATTATCGCGACTTAATGGTACTTTAAGAAGTCTGTTAATCATACCATAAAAAGAAGATTTTTTGATATTTATTGGATGCAATGATGTATTTGGTATTACTGTATCTGTAGTTGTTGGTTTTCTGTAAATGTCAAAAGAAATTTTGTTATTGTCTACAGCGATATTAAGGTCTAAAAAATTTATTTTATTGTGGCCCAATTCTATTGTAAATTATATGGAATCGTCAAATTTATTAAGGTGCTTATTAAGGAAAATATCCAATTGTCTAGCTGTACCTGTCCAGATACAAAACACATCATCTACATATCTGTACCATCTGAAGATATGTATAATTCTTAAGATTATTGTGTTTTTGGAAAAACATTTTTAGTTTTTTGCACTGAGCATTGAACCATAAATGATTACAATACTTTTTAAATTCTATAATTAGTCTTTTATATAGCACAATTAATGTGTAATTATTCATATTTTTAACAATATTTAAAGATTTACTGTTTGGTCTGTAGTGGAAAACACTATTCATTTTGTAAAATTATATAATAACTATATTATTAATTTATTAATAAATAAAACACTTGTTTTTTAGTTTTCCACAAAATTATTTTTTATTTTAATTTAATTAACAAATTTGAATTTACACTTCTTAAAGTACCAATATGTCGCGATAATTTTCATAAAGAATTGAATAATATATGTGATATAGCTTGAAATAATCCTGTGATATATCCTGTACAGCCACAAGACTCACAAAATATTTGGAAAAAAATTCCATATCTCGGAAATAAATCTGAAGATATAAAAATGATCCTAAAAAAATATTAATATTAACACAGCTTTCTTTAATAAAAAAAACTATTAGAAATCTTTTATTTAATAATAAAGTTAAACCCTTAAACAAAACATACAGATTGAAGCGGTGTTTATAAAATTAAATGTAATGATTGTTCAGCTGTTTATATAGGCAAAACAGGAAGAAATTTGGTAACGAGATTCAAGGAGCATTTATCCTACGCAAAAAATAATAAACCATTATCCGGTATATCCAAGCATTTAATTGACAATAATCATATGACGAACATGGATAACATGGAATTGTTACATAACTTAAATGACAATAAAATTATAGATAAATATGAAATATTTGAAATCAGGAAGGCTAAACACTTGGGATTAAACATTGTAAATGACCAAATTGATTTTAATAATAAAAGTCCACTGCTTAATCCATCCCTGTTTAAGTTATAGTTGATTGACTTTATTATGTAGTGTAATGATATGAACTTAAAAAAATTTTATAATTAGTCATAATAACCACCTTGATATGGGTCTAGGAAAATTCATCGCCAGCAATTCATCGCCACAGCAATTCACCGCCGAATTGCTGGCGGTGAATTGCTGTGGCGATGAATTGTTGAGGCGATGAATTGCTGGCGAAGAATTGCTGGCGATGAATTTTCCGGATCCCCTTGATATTGCCATAATAAGGCGAAACCGGTCGGTAACATAAAATCAAATTTGTTAATTAAATTAAAATAAAAAATAATTTTGTGGAAAACTAAAAAACAAGTGTTTTATTTATTAATAAATTAATAATATAGTTATTTTATAATTTTACAAAGTGAAGTGTATTTTCCACTACCAAACAATAAATCTTTTAATATTATTAGAAGTATTCAAGCTACTAAATTTATCAAATTTCGAAAATTAACAGAATAAAGCCTTACTTTGAAGTATTTCTATTTCAAATTCTTCTCCACTTGCATAGCTCCTGATAACTTTTTTAGATTGTAATTTCACTAAGGTATCGCCGTATCGGACACATACATATAAATGCAGTAAGCTTGACGATAACCATTTAGAAATTGTTCGATTTGGAAGAAATCCAGAGGAATATCACAACTGGAAATGCTATCATAGCATAATAATAGCTATTATCAAACTAGTCTTTTCTTGAAGTAGCTAACAGTTGGCAAGAACATTTCTACGTCCACTCCGTATATCTGAAAGTTGGTAAAAACTAGTATTGGGTCGAAATAGATATTATCTAACTAGTCTTTTCTTGAAGTAGCTAACACTTGCAAAGAACATTTCTACGTCTACACCGTATATCTGAAAGTTGGTAGAAACTCATATTGCGTCCAGATAGCTATTATCTAACTAGTCTTTTCTTGAACTAGCTAACAGTTGGCAAGACCATTTCTACGTCCACTCCGTATATCTGAAAGTTGGTAGAAACTCATATTGCGTCCAGATAGCTATTTTCTTACTATACTTTTTTTCTTAATAGCTAACAGTTGGCCAGAATGTTTCTAGGTCCACTCAATATATATCTGAAAACTGGTAGAAACTAGTTTTGCGTACAGATAGCTATTTTCTATTTAGCCTTTTCTTGAAGTAGCTAACAGTTGCCAAGAACATTTCTACGTCTACTCCGTATATCTAAAAGTTGGGAGAAACTCATATTGCGTCCAGATAGCTATTATCTAACTAGTCTTTTCTTGAAGTAGCTAACAGTTGGCAAGAACATTTCTACGTCCACTCCGTATATCTGGAAGTTGGTAGAAACTCATATTGCGTCCAGATAGCTATTATCTAACTTGTCTTTTCTTGAAGTAGCTAACAGTTGGCAAGACCATTTCTACGTCCACTCAGAATATCTGAAAGTTGGTAGAAACTCATATTGCGTCCAGATAGCTATTTTCTTACTATACTTTTTTTCTTAATAGCTAACAGTTGGCCAGAATGTTTCTAGGTCCACTCAATATATATCTGAAAACTGGTAGAAACTAGTTTTGCGTACAGATAGCTATTTTCTATTTAGCCTTTTCTTGAAGTAGCTAACAGTTGCCAAGAACATTTCTACGTCTACTCCGTATATCTAAAAGTTGGAAGAAACTCATATTGCGTCCAGATAGCTATTATCTAACTAGTATTTTCTTGAAGTAGCTAACAGTTGGCAAGAACATTTCTACGTCCACTCCGTATATCTGAAAGTTGGTAGAAACTCATATTGCGTCCAGATAGCTATTATCTAACTAGTCTTTTCTTGAAGTAGCTTACAGTTGGCAAGACCATTTCTACGTCCACTCAGTATATCTTAAAGTTGGTAGAAACTAGTATTGCGTCGAGATAGCTTTTTTCTCACAATACTTTTTTTTTGATAGCCAACAGTTGGCAAAAACGTTTCTACGTCTACTCAGTAAACCTGAAAGTTGGTAGAAACTAGCATTGCGTCCAGTAGCTATTTTTTTACTATACTTTTTTCCTTAATAGCTAACAGTTGGCCAGAATGTTTCTAGGTCCACTCAATATATATCTGAAAGCTGGTAGAAAAAAGTATTGGGTCCAGATAGCTAATATCAAACTAGTCTTTTCTTGAAGTAGCTAACAGTTGGCAAGAACATTTCTACGTCCACTCCGTATATCTGAAAGTTGGTAAAAACTAGTATTGGGTCGAGATAGCTATTATCTAACTAGTCTTTTCTTTTTGATAGCTAAAAGTTGGCAAAACCGTTTCTACGTCTACTCAGTAAACCTGAAAGTTGGTAGAAACTAGCATTGCGTCCAGATAGCTATTATTCAACTATATTTTTCTTTTAAATATCCAGCAGTTAGCAAAAACATTTCTACGTCCACTTAGTATATCTGACAGCTAAAAGTTGGCAAAACCGTTTCTACGTCTACTCAGTAAACCTGAAAGTTGGTAGAAACTAGCATTGCGTCCAGATAGCTATTATTCAACTATATTTTTCTTTTTAATAGGCAGCAGTTAGCAAAAACATTTCTACGTCCACTTAGTATATCTGAAGGTTGGTAGAAACTAGTATTAAGTCCAGATAGCTATTTTTTTACTATACTTTTTTTTTTGATAGCTAAAAGTTGGCAAAACCGTTTCTACGTCTACTCAGTAAACCTGAAAGTTGGTAGAAACTAGCATTGCGTCCAGATAGCTATTATTCAACTATATTTTTCTTTTAAATATCCAGCAGTTAGCAAAAACATTTCTACGTCCACTTAGTATATCTGACAGCTAAAAGTTGGCAAAACCGTTTCTACGTCTACTCAGTAAACCTGAAAGTTGGTAGAAACTAGCATTGCGTCCAGATAGCTATTATTCAACTATATTTTTCTTTTTAATAGGCAGCAGTTAGCAAAAACATTTCTACGTCCACTTAGTATATCTGAAGGTTGGTAGAAACTAGTATTAAGTCCAGATAGCTATTTGCTTACTATACTTTTTTTCTTAATAGCTAACAGTTTGCAAGAACGTTTCTACGTCCACTCAATATATATCTGAAAGCTGGTAGAATCTAGTATTGGGTCCAGATAGCTATTATCAAATTAGTCTTTTCTTGAAGTAGCTAACAGTTGGCAAGAACATTTCTACGTCCACTTAGTATATCTGAAAGTTGGTAGAAACTAGTATTGCGTCCAGATAGCTATTTGCTTACTATACTTTTTTTCTTAATAGCTAACAGTTGGGCAGAATGTTTCTAGGTCCACTCAATATATATCTGAAAGCTGGTAGAATCTAGTATTGGGTCCAGATAGCTATTATCAAACTAGTCTTTTCTTGAAGTAGCTAACAGTTGGCAAGAACATTTCTACGTCCACTCCGTATATCTGAAAGTTGGTAAAAACTAGTATTGGGTCGAAATAGCTATTATATAACTAGTCTTTTTTTGAAGTAGCTAACAGTTGGCAAGACCATTTCTACGTCCACTCAGTATATCTGAAAGTTGGTAGAAACTGGTATTGAGTCCAGATAGCTATTATCTAACTAGTCTTTTCTTGAAGTAGCTAACAGTTGGCAAGACCATTTCTACGTCCACTCAGTATATCTTTAAGTTGGTAGAAACTAGTATTGCGTCGAGATAGCTTTTTTCTCACAATACTTTTTTTTTGATAGCTAACAGTTGGCAACAACTTTTCTACGTCTACTCAGTAAACCTGAAAGTTGGTAGAAACTAGCATTGCGTCCAGATAGCTATTTTTTTACTATACTTTTTTTCTTAATAGCTAACAGTTGGCCAGAATGTTTCTAGGTCCACTCAATATATATCTGAAAGCTGGTAGAAACTAGTATTGCGTCGAGATAGCTTTTTTCTCACAATACTTTTTTTTGATAGCTAACAGTTGGCAACAACTTTTCTACGTCTACTCAGTAAACCTGAAAGTTGGTAGAAACTAGCATTGCGTCCAGATAGCTATTTTTTTACTATACTTTTTTTCTTAATAGCTAACAGTTGGCCAGAATGTTTCTAGGTCCACTCAATATATATCTGAAAGCTGGTAGAAACTAGTATTGCGTCGAGATAGCTTTTTTCTCACAATACTTTTTTTTGATAGCTAACAGTTGGCAACAACTTTTCTACGTCTACTCAGTAAACCTGAAAGTTGGTAGAAACTAGCATTGCGTCCAGATAGCTATTTTTTTACTAAACTTTTTTTGTTAATAGCTAACAGTAGCCAAGAACATTTCTACGTCCACTCCGTATATCTGAAAGTCGGGAGAAACTCATATTGCGTCCAGATAGCTATTATCTAACTAGTCTTTTTTTGAAGTAGCTAACAGTTGGCAAGACCATTTCTACGTCCACTCAGTATATCTTAAAGTTGGTAGAAACTAGTATTGCGTCGAGATAGCTTTTTTCTCACAATACTTTTTTTTTGATAGCTAACAGTTGGCAACAACTTTTCTACGTCTACTCAGTAAACCTGAAAGTTGGTAGAAACTAGCATTGCGTCCAGATAGCTATTTTTTTACTATACTTTTTTTCTTAATAGCTAACAGTTGGCCAGAATGTTTCTAGGTCCACTCAATATATATCTGAAAGCTGGTAGAAACTAGTATTGCGTCGAGATAGCTTTTTTCTCACAATACTTTTTTTTGATAGCTAACAGTTGGCAACAACTTTTCTACGTCTACTCAGTAAACCTGAAAGTTGGTAGAAACTAGCATTGCGTCCAGATAGCTATTTTTTTACTAAACTTTTTTTGTTAATAGCTAACAGTAGCCAAGAACATTTCTACGTCCACTCCGTATATCTGAAAGTTGGTAGAAACTCGTATTGCGTCCAGATAGCTATTATCTAACTAGTCTTTTCTTGAAGTAGCTAACAGTTGGCAAGACCATTTCTACGTCCACTCAGTATATCTTAAAGTTGGTAGAAACTAGTATTGCGTCGAGATAGCTTTTTTCTCACAATACTTTTTTTTTGATAGCTAACTGTTGGCTAAAACGTTTCTACGTCTACTCAGTAAACCTGAAAGTTGGTAGAAACTAGCATTGCGTCCATATAGCTATTTTTTTACTATACTTTTTTTGTTAATAGCTAACAGTTGCCAAGAACGTTTCTACGTCCACTCCGTTTATCTGAAAGTTGGTAGAAACTGGTATTGCGTCCAGATAGCTATTATCTAACTAGTCTTTTCTTGAAGTAGCTAACAGTTGGCAAAAACATTTCTACGTCCACTCCGTATATCTGAAAGTTGGTAGAAACTAGTATTGCGTCCAGATAGCTATTTGCTTACTATACTTTTTTTCTTAATAGCTAACAGTTTGCAAGAACGTTTCTACGTCCACTCAATATATATCTGAAAGCTAGTAGAAACTCGTATTGGGTACAAATAGCTATTATCCAACTAGTCTTTTCTTGAAGTAGCTAACAGTTGGCAAAAACATTTTTACGTCCACTGAAACTTGGTAGAAACTAGTATTGCGTCCAGATAGCTTTTTTCTCACAATACTTTTTTTTTGATAGCTAACAGTTGGAAAAACGTTTCTACGTCTACTCAGTAAACCTGAAAGTTGGTAGAAACTAGCATTGCGTCCAGATAGCTATTTTTTTACTATACTTTTTTTGTTAATAGCTAACAGTAGCCAAGAACATTTCTACGTCCACTCCGTATATCTGAAAGTTGGTAGAAACTCGTATTGCGTCCAGATAGCTATTATCTAACTAGTTTTTACTTGAAGTAGCTAACAGTTGGCAAGACCATTTCTACGTCCACTGAGTATATCTTAAAGTTGGTAGAAACTAGTATTGCGTCCAGATAGCTTTTTTCTCACAATACTTTTTTTTTGATAGCTAACTGTTGGCAAAAACGTTTCTACGTCTACTCAGTAAACCTGAAAGTTGGTAGAAACTAGCATTGCGTCCAGATAGCTATTTTTTTACTATACTTTTTTTGTTAATAGCTAACAGTTGCCAAGAACATTTCTACGTCTACTCCGTTTATCTGAAAGTTGGTAGAAACTGGTATTGCGTCCAGATAGCTATTATCTAACTAGTCTTTTCTTGAAGTAGCTAACAGTTGGCAAAAACATTTCTACGTCCACTCCGTATATCTGAAAGTTGGTAGAAACTAGTATTGCGTCCAGATAGCTATTTGCTTACTATACTTTTTTCCTTAATAGCTAACAGTTTGCAAGAACGTTTCTACGTCCACTCAATATATATCTGAAAGCTAGTAGAAACTCGTATTGGTTCCAAATAGCTATTATCCAACTAGTCTTTTCTTGAAGTAGCTAACAGTTGGCAAAAACATTTCTACGTCCACTCCGTTTTTTTTGAAAGTTGGTAGAAACTAGTATTAAGTCCAGATAGCTATTATCTAACTAGTGTTTTCTTGAAGTAGCTAACAGTTGGCAAGAACATTTCTACGTCCACTCCGTATATCTGAAAGTTGGTAGAAACTCATATTGCGTCCAGATAGCTATTATCTAACTAGTCTTTTCTTGAAGTAGCTAACAGTTGGCAAGACCATTTCTACGTCCACTCAGTATATCTTAAAGTTGGTAGAAACTAGTATTGCGTCGAGATAGCTTTTTTCTCACAATACTTTTTTTTGATAGCTAACAGTTGGCAACAACTTTTCTACGTCTACTCAGTAAACCTGAAAGTTGGTAGAAACTAGCATTGCGTCCAGATAGCTATTTTTTTACCATACTGTTTTTCTTAATAGCTAACAGTTGGCCAGAATGTTTCTAGGTCCACTCAATATATATCTGAAAGCTGGTAGAAACTAGTATTGGGTCCAGATAGCTATTATCAAACTAGTCTTTTCTTGAAGTAGCTAACAGTTGGCAAGAACATTTCTACGTCCACTACGTATATCTGAAAGTTGGTTAAAACTAGTGTTGGGTCGAGGTAAGTATTATCTAAGTAGTCTTTTCTTTTTGATAGCTAAAATTTGGCAAAACCGTTTCTACGTCTACTCAGTAAACCTGAAAGTTGGTAGAAACTAGCATTGCGTCCAGATAGCTATTATTCAACTATATTTTTCTTTTAAATATCCAGCAGTTAGCAAAAACATTTCTACGTCCACTTAGTATATCTGAAACTTGGTAGAAACTAGTATTGCGTCCAGATAGCTATTTTTTTACTATACTTTTTTTCTTAATAGCTAACAATTGGCCAGAATGTTTCTAGGTCAACTCAATATATATCTGAAAGTTGGTAGAAACTGGTATTGCGTCCAGATAGCTATTATCTAACTAGTCTTTTCTTGAAGTAGCTAACAGTTGGCAAAAACATTTCTACGTCCACTCCGTATATCTGAAAGTTGGTAGAAACTAGTATTGCGTCCAGATAGCTATTTGCTTACTATACTTTTTTCCCTAATAGCTAACAGTTTGCAAGAACGTTTCTACGTCCACTCAATATATATCTGAAAGCTAGTAGAAACTCGTATTGGTTCCAAATAGCTATTATCCAACTAGTCTTTTCTTGAAGTAGCTAACAGTTGGCAAGAACATTTCTACGTCCACTGAAACTTGGTAGAAACTAGTATTGCGTCCAGATAGCTTTTTTCTCACAATACTTTTTTTTTGATAGCTAACAGTTGGAAAAACGTTTCTACGTCTACTCAGTAAACCTGAAAGTTGGTGGAAACTAGCATTGCGTCCAGATAGCTATTTTTGTACTATACTTTTTTTGTTAATAGCTAACAGTAGCCAAGAACATTTCTACGTCCACTCCGTATATCTGAAAGTTGGTAGAAACTGGTATTGAGTCCAGATAGCTATTATCTAACTAGTCTTTTCTTGAAGTAGCTAACAGTTGGCAAAAACATTTCTACGTCCACTCCGTATATCTGAAAGTTGGTAGAAACTAGTATTGCGTCCAGATAGCTATTTGCTTACTATACTTTTTTTCTTAATAGCTAACAGTTTGCAAGAACGTTTCCACGTCCACTCAATATATATCTGAAAGTTGGTAGAAACTCGTATTGCGTCCAGATAGCTATTATCTAACTAGTCTTTTCTTGAAGTAGCTAACAGTTGGCAAGACCATTTCTACGTCCACTTAGTATATCTGAAAGTTGGTAGAAACTAGTATTGCGTCCAGATAGCTATTTGCTTACTATACTTTTTTTCTTAATAGCTAACAGTTGGCCAGAATGTTTCTAGGTCCACTCAATATATATCTGAAAGCTGGTAGAATCTAGTATTGGGTCCAGATAGCTATTATCAAACTAGTCTTTTCTTGAAGTAGCTAACAGTTGGCAAGAACATTTCTACGACCACTCCGTATATCTGAAAGTTGGTAAAAACTAGTATTGGGTCGAGATAGCTATTATCTAACTAGTCTTTTCTTATTGATAGCTAAAAGTTGGCGAAACCGTTTCTACGTCTACTCAGTAAACCTGAAAGTTGGTAGAAAATATCATTGCGTGCAGATAGCTATTATTCAACTATATTTTTCTTTTTAATAGGCAGCAGTTAGCAAAAACATTTCTACGTCTACTCCGTATATCTGAAAGTTGGTAGAAACTGGTATTGCGTCCAGATAGCTATTATCTAACTAGTCTTTTCTTGAAGTAGCTAACAGTTGGCAAGAACATTTCTACGTCCACTCCGTATATCTGAAAGTTGGTAGAAACTAGTATTGCGTCCAGATAGCTATTTGCGTACTATACTTTTTTTCTTAATAGCTAACAGTTTGCAAGAACGTTTCTACGTCCACTCAATATATATCTGAAAGCTAGTAGAAACTCGTATTGGGTCCAAATAGCTATTATCCAACTAGTCTTTTCTTGAAGTAGCTAACAGTTGGCAAGAACATTTCTACGTTCACTCAGTATATCTGAAAGTTGGCAGAAACTAGTATTGAGTCCAGATAGCTATTTTCAACTGTACTTTTCTTTTTAATAGCTAACAGTTGGCAAAAACGTTTCTACATCCACTCCGTATATCTGAAAGTTGGAAGAAACTAGCATTGTGTCCAGCAGCCCGTTTCTGTATCATTTCTCGATTGATTTTCTCGACTGCTTTACTCGATTTGACATATTTCTCGACTTTAGTGTTTCTGTAACTGTGGTGAATCGAGAACCGAATATCTGCCAATCGAGTTTATTCTCGATTGGTGTTTTGATAGTGACAACTTCTATGATTTTACAAAAATGATTTAATTTTTACATATAATTACGAAGAAATGATATTTTCACTAGAATATAGTATAATATATTATTACATATATTCAAAATAAATAAAAATTTTCATTTTATATCGGAAATAATATCTTACAATAGTGTCGCGTATTCCTCTCGCTTCGTTCAAAATTGAAATACTTCCATATAATTCTTCAGGATTATATATGTATGTATTTCTAATAAAAAGACAATTTAATTCATAAAATAAAAATTTTAATTATTTATGATTAAACTCTGTAATAATAAGTGAACAGAAGCACAATCATATTACTAACCGTCAAACTGTGGTAATTTGAGTTTCAATTCCATTATTCCGTTTCGAATTTTAATACCAACCACAGATTTCTCAAGTGGTGAATTTTTTGAGTTACAGAAACAATAATACTAGTACAATCGAGAATTACCAATCGAGAACATAAGACGCCATTTTTGATCGAGAATTTATCGATTAAGTTACAGAAACAGGCTACAGATAGCTATTATTCAACTATATTTTTCTATTTATTAGCCAGCACTTGGCAAAAACATTTCTACATCCACTTAGTATATCTGAAAGTTGGTAGAAACTAGTATTGCGTCCAGATAGCTATTTTCTTACTATACTTTTTTTTTCAATAGCTAACAGTTGGCAAGAACGTTTCTACGTCCACTTAGTATATCTGAAAGTTGGTAGAAACTAGTTTTGCGTACAGATAGCTATTATCTATTTAGTCTTTTCTTGAAGTAGCTAACAGTTGGCAAGACCATTTCTACGTTCACTAAGTATATCTGGAAGTTGGCAGAAACTAGTATTGAGTCCAGATAGCTATTTTCAACTATACTTTTCTTTTCAATAGCTAACAGTTGGCAAAAACGTTTCTACGTCCACTCAGTCTATCTGAATGTTGGTAGAAACTAGTTTTGCGTCTAGATAGCTATTATCTAACTAGTCTTTTCTTGAAGTAGCTAACAGTTTGCAAGATCGTTTCTACATCCACTCAATATATATCTGAAATTTGGTAAAAACTAGTATTGCGTCGAGATAGCTATTATCTAACTAGTCTTTTTTTGAAGTAGCTAACAGTTGGCAACAACATTTCTACGTTCACTCAGTATATCTGAAAGTTGGCAGAAACTAGTATTGAGTCCAGATAGCTATTTTCAACTGTACTTTTCTTTTCAATAGCTAACAGTTGGCAAAAACGTTTCTACGTCCACTCAGTCTATCTGAATGTTGGTAGAAACTGGTATTCCGTCCAGATAGCTATTATCTAACTAGTCTTTTCTTGAAGTAGCTAACAGTTGGCAAAAACATTTCTACGTCCACTCCGTATATCTGAAAGTTGGTAGAAACTAGTATTGCGTCCAGATAGCTATTTGCTTACTATACTTTTTTTCTTAATAGCTAACAGTTTGCAAGAACGTTTCTACGTCCACTCAATATATATCTGAAAGCTAGTAGAAACTCGTATTGGGTACAAATAGCTATTATCCAACTAGTCTTTTCTTGAAGTAGCTAACAGTTGGCAAGAACATTTCTACGTCCACTGAAACTTGGTAGAAACTAGTATTGCGTCCAGATAGCTTTTTTCTCACAATACTTTTTTTTTGATAGCTAACAGTTTGCAAGAACGTTTCTACGTCCACTCAATATATATCTGAAAGCTAGTAGAAACTCGTATTGGGTACAAATAGCTATTATCCAACTAGTCTTTTCTTGAAGTAGCTAACAGTTGGCAAGAACATTTCTACGTCCACTGAAACTTGGCAGAAACTAGTATTGAGTCCAGATAGCTATTTTCAACTGTACTTTTCTTTTCAATAGCTAACAGTTGGCAAAAACGTTTCTACGTCCACTCAGTCTATCTGAATGTTGGTAGAAACTGGTATTCCGTCCAGATAGCTATTATCTAACTAGTCTTTTCTTGAAGTAGCTAACAGTTGGCAAAAACATTTCTACGTCCACTCCGTATATCTGAAAGTTGGTAGAAACTAGTATTGCGTCCAGATAGCTATTTGCTTACTATACTTTTTTTCTTAATAGCTAACAGTTTGCAAGAACATTTCTACGTCCACTCCGTATATCTGAAAGTTGGTAGAAACTCGTATTGCGTCCAGATAGCTATTATCTAACTAGTCTTTTTTTGAAGTAGCTAACAGTTGGCAAAAACATTTCTACGTCCACTCCGTATATCTGAAAGTTGGTAGAAACTAGTATTGCGTCCAGATAGCTATTTGCTTACTATACTTTTTTTCTTAATAGCTAACAGTTTGCAAGAACGTTTCTACGTCCACTCAATATATATCTGAAAGCTAGTAGAAACTCGTATTGGTTCCAAATAGCTATTATCCAACTAGTCTTTTCTTGAAGTAGCTAACAGTTGGCAAAAACATTTCTACGTCCACTCCGTATATCTGAAAGTTGGTAGAAACTAGTATTAATTCCAGATAGGTATTATCTAACTAGTGTTTTCTTGAAGTAGCTAACAGTTGGCAAGAACATTTCTACGTCCACTCCGTATATCTGAAAGTTGGTAGAAACTCATATTGCGTCCAGATAGCTATTATCTAACTAGTCTTTTCTTGAAGTAGCTAACAGTTGGCAAGACCATTTCTACGTCCACTTAGTATATCTTAAAGTTGGTAGAAACTAGTATTGCGTCGAGATAGCTTTTTTCTCACAATCCTTTGTTTTGATAGCTAACAGTTGGCAAAAACGTTTCTACGTCTACTCAGTAAACCTGAAAGTTGGTAGAAACTAGCATTGCGTCCAGATAGCTATTTTTTTACTATACTTTTTTTGTTAATAGCTAACAGTTGCCAAGAACATTTCTACGTCTACTCCGTATATCTGAAAGTTGGTAGAAACTGGTATTGCGTCCAGATAGCTATTATCTAACTAGTCTTTTCTTGAAGTAGCTAACAGTTGGCAAGAACATTTCTACGTCCACTCCGTATATCTGAAAGTTGGTAGAAACTAGTATTGCGTCCAGATAGCTATTTGCTTACTATACTTTTTTTCTTAATAGCTAACAGTTTGCAAGAACGTTTCTACGTCCACTCAATATATATCTGAAAGCTAGTAGAAACTCGTATTGGGTCCAAATAGCTATTATCCAACTAGTCTTTTCTTGAAGTAGCTAACAGTTGGCAAGAACATTTCTACGTTCACTCAGTATATCTGAAAGTTGGCAGAAACTAGTATTGAGTCCAGATAGCTATTTTCAACTGTACTTTTCTTTTTAATAGCTAACAGTTGGCAAAAACGTTTCTACATCCACTCCGTATATCTGAAAGTTGGAAGAAACTAGCATTGTGTCCAGCAGCCCGTTTCTGTATCATTTCTCGATTGATTTTCTCGACTGCTTTACTCGATTTGACATATTTCTCGACTTTAGTGTTTCTGTAACTGTGGTGAATCGAGAACCGAATATCTGCCAATCGAGTTTATTCTCGATTGGTGTTTTGATAGTGACAACTTCTATGATTTTACAAAAATGATTTAATTTTTACATATAATTACGAAGAAATGATATTTTCACTAGAATATAGTATAATATATTATTACATATATTCAAAATAAATAAAAATTTTCATTTTATATCGGAAATAATATCTTACAATAGTGTCGCGTATTCCTCTCGCTTCGTTCAAAATTGAAATACTTCCATATAATTCTTCAGGATTATATATGTATGTATTTCTAATAAAAAGACAATTTAATTCATAAAATAAAAATTTTAATTATTTATGATTAAACTCTGTAATAATAAGTGAACAGAAGCACAATCATATTACTAACCGTCAAACTGTGGTAATTTGAGTTTCAATTCCATTATTCCGTTTCGAATTTTAATACCAACCACAGATTTCTCAAGTGGTGAATTTTTTGAGTTACAGAAACAATAATACTAGGACAATCGAGAATTACCAATCGAGAACATAAGACGCCATTTTTGATCGAGAATTTATCGATTAAGTTACAGAAACAGGCTACAGATAGCTATTATTCAACTATATTTTTCTATTTATTAGCCAGCACTTGGCAAAAACATTTCTACATCCACTTAGTATATCTGAAAGTTGGTAGAAACTAGTATTGCGTCCAGATAGCTATTTTCTTACTATACTTTTTTTTTCAATAGCTAACAGTTGGCAAGAACGTTTCTACGTCCACTTAGTATATCTGAAAGTTGGTAGAAACTAGTTTTGCGTACAGATAGCTATTATCTATTTAGTCTTTTCTTGAAGTAGCTAACAGTTGGCAAGACCATTTCTACGTTCACTCAGTATATCTGGAAGTTGGCAGAAACTAGTATTGAGTCCAGATAGCTATTTTCAACTATACTTTTCTTTTCAATAGCTAACAGTTGGCAAAAACGTTTCTACGTCCACTCAGTCTATCTGAATGTTGGTAGAAACTAGTTTTGCGTCTAGATAGCTATTATCTAACTAGTCTTTTCTTGAAGTAGCTAACAGTTTGCAAGATCGTTTCTACATCCACTCAATATATATCTGAAATTTGGTAAAAACTAGTATTGCGTCGAGATAGCTATTATCTAACTAGTCTTTTTTTGAAGTAGCTAACAGTTGGCAACAACATTTCTACGTTCACTCAGTATATCTGAAAGTTGGCAGAAACTAGTATTGAGTCCAGATAGCTATTTTCAACTGTACTTTTCTTTTTAATAGCTAACAGTTGGCAAAAACGTTTCTACATCCACTCAGTGTATCTGAAAGTTGGTAGAAACCAGTATTGCGTTCAGATAGCCATTTTTCACCAGTTAGGCTTTTTTTTCTTATAGCTTACAGTAGGCAGAACTTTTCTTCGTCCACTCAGTATAGCTGAAAGTAGGTATAAACTGGTATTGCGTCCATCTAGCTATTTTTTTACTATACTTTTTTTCTTAATAGCTAACAGTTGACCAGAACGTTTCTAGGTTCACTCAATATATATCTGAAAGCTGGTAGAAACTAGTATTGCGTCCAGATAGCTATTATCAAACTAGTCTTTTCTTTAAGTAGCTAACAGTTGGGAAGATCATTTCTACTTCTACTCAGTATATCTGAAAGTTGGTAGAAACTAGTTTTGCGACCAGATAGCTATTATCTAACTAGTCTTTTCTTGAAGTAGCTAACAGTTGGCAAGACCATTTCTACGTCCACTCAGTATATCTTAAAGTTGGTAGAAACTAGTATTGCGTCGAGATAGCATTTTTCTCACAATACTTTTCTTTTTGATAGCTAACAGTTGGCAAAAACGTTTCTACGTCTACTCAGTAAAACTGAAAGTTGGTAGAAACTAGTATTGCGTCCACATAGCTATTAGCTAACTAGTCTTTTCTTGAAGTAGCTTACAGTTGGCAAGAACATTTCTACATCCACTCAGTATATGTGAAAGTTGGTAGAAACTAGTTTTGCGTCTAGATAGCTATTATTTAACTAGTCTTTTCTTGAAGTAGCTAACAGTTTGCAAGATCGTTTCTACATCCCCTCAATATATATCTGAAATTTGGTAAAAACTAGTATTGCGTCGAGATAGCTATTATCTAACTAGTCTTTTTTTGAAGTAGCTAACAGTTGGCAACAACATTCCTACGTTCACTCAGTATATCTGAAAGTTGGCAGAAACTAGTATTGAGTCCAGATAGCTATTTTCAACTATACTTTTCTTTTCAATAGCTAACAGTTGGCAAAAACGTTTCTACGTCCACTCAGTGTATCTGAAAGTTGGTAGAAACTAGTATTGCGTTCAGATAGCCATTTTTCACCAGTTAGGCTTTTTTTTCTTATAGCTTACAGTAGGCAGAACTTTTCTTCGTCCACTCAGTATAGCTGAAAGTAGGTATAAACTGGTATTGCGTCCATCTAGCTATTTTTTTACTATACTTTTTTTCTTAATAGCTAACAGTTGGCCAGAATGTTTCTAGGTCCACTCAATATATATCTGAAAGCTGGTAGAACCTAGTATTGGGTCCAGATAGCTATTATCAAACTAGTCTTTTCTTATTAATAGCTAAAAGTTGGCAAAACCGTTTCTACATCTACTCAGTAAACCTGAAAGTTTGTAGAAAATATCATTGCGTCCAGATAGCTATTATTCAACTATATTTTTCTTTTTAATAGGCAGCAGTTAGCAAAAACATTTTTACGTCCACTTAGTATATTTGAAAGTTGGTAGAAACTATTATTGCGTCCAGATAGCTATTTGCTTACTATACTTTTTTTCTTAATAGCTAACAGTTGGCCAGAATGTTTCTAGGTCCACTCAATATATATCTGAAAGCTGGTCGAAACTAGTATTGGTTCCAGATAGCTAATATCAAACTAGTCTTTTCTTGAAGTAGCTAACAGTTGGCAAGAACATTTCTACGTCCACTCCGTATATCTGAAAGTTGGTAGAAACTCATATTGTGTCCAGATAGCTATTATCTAACTAGTCTTTTCTTGAAGTAGCTAACAGTTGGCAAGACCATTTGTACGTCCACTCAGTATATCTTAAAGTTGGTAAAAACTAGTATTGGGTCGAGATAGCTATTATCTAACTAGTCTTTTCTTATTAATAGCTAAAAGTTGGCAAAACCGTTTCTACGTCTACTCAGTAAACCTGAAAGTTGGTAGAAAATATCATTGCGTCCAGATAGCTATTATTCAACTATATTTTTCTTTTTAATAGGCAGCAGTTAGCAAAAACATTTCTACGTCCACTTAGTATATCTGAAAGTTGGTAGAAACTAGTATTGCGTCCAGATAGCTATTTGCTTACTATACTTTTTTTCTTAATAGCTAACAGTTGGCCAGAATGTTTCTAGGTCCACTCAATATATATCTGGAAGCTGGTAGAATCTAGTATTGGGTCCAGATAGCTATTATCAAACTAGTCTTTTCTTGAAGTAGCTAACAGTTGGCAAGAACATTTCTACGACCACTCCGTATATCTGAAAGTTGGTAAAAACTAGTATTGGGACGAGATAGCTATTACCTAACTAGTCTTTTCTTTTTGATAGCTAAAAGTTGGCAAAACCGTTTCTACGTCTGCTCAGTAAACCTGAAAGTTGGTAGAAACCAGCATTGCGTCCAGATAGCTATTATTCAACTATATTTTTCTTTTAAATATCCAGCAGTTAGCAAAAACATTTCTACGTCCACTTAGTATATCTGAAACTTGGTAGAAACTAGTATTGCGTCCAGATAGCTATTTGCTTACTATACTTTTTTTCTTAATAGCTAACAGTTGGCCAGAATGTTTCTAGGTCCACTCAATATATATCTGAAAGCTGGTAGAAACTAGTATTGGGTCCAAATAGCTATTATCAAACTAGTCTTTTCTTGAAGTAGCTAACAGTTGGCAAGAACATTTCTACGTCCACTCCGTATATCTGAAAGTTGGTAAAAACTAGTATTGGGTCGAGATAGCTATTATCTAACTAGTCTATTCTTATTGATAGCTAAAAGTTGGCAAAACCGTTTCTACGTCTACTCAGTAAACCTGAAAGTTGGTAGAAAATATCATTGCGTCCAGATAGCTATTATTCAACTATATTTTTCTTTTTAATAGGCAGCAGTTAGCAAAAACATTTTTACGTCCACTTAGTATATCTGAAACTTGGTAGAAACTAGTATTGCGTCCAGATAGCTATTTGCTTACTATACTTTTTTTCTTAATAGCTAACAGTTGGCCAGAATGTTTCTAGGTCCACTCAATATATATCTGAAAGCTGGTAGAAACTAGTATTGCGTCCAGATAGCTATAACCTAACTAGTCTTTTTTTGAAGTAGCTAACAGTTGGCAACAACATTTCTACGTTCACTCAGTATATCTGAAAGTTGGCAGAAACTAGTATTGAGTCCAGATAGCTATTTTCAACTGTACTTTTCTTTTCAATAGCTAACAGTTGGCGAAAACGTTTCTACGTCCACTCAGTGTATCTGAAAGTTGGTAGAAACTAGTATTGCGTTCAGATAGCCATTTTTCACCAGTTAGGCTTTTTTTTCTTATAGCTTACAGTAGGCAGAACTTTTCTTCGTCCACTCAGTATAGCTGAAAGTAGGTATAAACTGGTATTGCGTCCATCTAGCTATTTTTTTACTATACTTTTTTGCTTAATACCTAACAGTTGGCCAGAACGTTTCTACGTCCACTCAATATATATCTGAAAGCTAGTAGAAACTCGTATTGGGTCCAGATAGCTATTATCCAACTAGTCTTTTCTTGAAGTAGCTAACAGTTGGCAAGAACATTTCTACGTCCACTTAGTATATCTGAAACTTGGTAGAAACTAGTATTGCGTCCAGATAGCTTTTTTCTCACAATACTTTTTTTTTGATAGCTAACAGTTGGCAAAAACGTTTCTCCGTCTACTCAGTAAACCTGAAAGTTGGTAGAAACTAGCATTGCGTCCAGATACCTATTTTTTTACTATACTTTTTTTGTTAATAGCTAACAGTTGCCAAGAACATTTCTACGTCTACTCAGTATATCTGAAAGTTGGCAGAAACTAGTATTGAGTCCAGATAGCTATTTTCAACTGTACTTTTCTTTTCAATAGCTAACAGTTGGCAAAAACGTTTCTACGTCCACTCAGTGTATCTGAAAGTTGGTAGAAACTAGAATTGCGTTCAGATAGCCATTTTTCACTAGTTAGGTTTTTTTTCTTATAGCTTACAGTAGGCAGAACTTTTCTTCGTCCACTCAGTATAGCTGAAAGTAGGTATAAACTGGTATTGCGTCCAACTAGCTATTTTTTTACTATACTTTTTTTCTTAATAGCTAACAGTTGGCCAGAACGTTTCTAGGTTCACTCAATATATATCTGAAAGATGGTAGAAACTAGTATTGCGTCCAGATAGCTATTATCAAACTAGTCTTTTCTTTAAGTAGCTAACAGATGGCAAGATCATTTCTACTTCTACTCAGTATATCTGAAAGTTGGTAGAAACTAGTTTTGCGACCAGATAGCTATTATCTAACTAGTCTTTTCTTGAAGTAGCTAACAGTTGGCAAGACCATTTCTACGTCCACTCAGTATATCTTAAAGTTGGTAGAAACTAGTATTGCGTCGAGATAGCATTTTTCTCACAATACTTTTCTTTTTGATAGCTAACAGTTGGCAAAAACGTTTCTACGTCTACTCAGTTAAACTGAAAGTTGGTAGAAACTAGTATTGCGTCCACATAGCTATTAGCTAACTAGTCTTTTCTTGAAGTAGCTTACAGTTGGCAAGAACATTTCTACATCCACTCAGTATATCTGAAAGTTGGTAGAAACTAGTATTGCGTCGAGATAGCTATTATCTAACTAGTCTTTTTTTGAAGTAGCTAACAGTTGGCAACAACATTGCTACGTTCACTCAGTATATCTGAAAGTTGGCAGAAACTAGTATTGAGTCCAGATAGCTATTTTCAACTATACTTTTCTTTTCAATAGCTAACAGTTAGCAAAAACGTTTCTACGTCCACTCAGTCTATCTGAAAGTTGGTAGAAACTAGTTTTGCATCTAGATAGCTATTATTCAACTAGTCTTTTCTTGAAGTAGCTAACAGTTTGCAAGATCGTTTCTACATCTACTCAATATATATCTGAAATTTGGTAGAAACTAGTATTGCGTCGAGATAGCTATTATCTAACTAGTCTTTTTTTGAAGTAGCTAACAGTTGGCAACAACATTGCTACGTTCACTCAGTATATCTGAAAGTTGGCAGAAACTAGTATTGAGTCCAGATAGCTATTTTCAACTATACTTTTCTTTTCAAAAGCTAACAGTTGGCAAAAACGTTTCTACGTCCACTCAGTGTAGAAACTAGTATTGCGTTCAGATAGCTATTTTTCACCATTTAGGCTTTTTTTTCTTATAGCTCACACTAGGCAGAACTTTTCTTCGTCCACTCAGTATAGCTGAAAGTAGGTATAAACTGGTATTGCGTCCATCTAGCTATTTTTTTACTATACTTTTTTTCTTAATAGCTAACAGTTGGCAAAAACGTTTCTACGTCCACTCAGTGTATCTGAAAGTTGGTAGAAACTAGTATTGCGTTCAGATAGCCATTTTTCACCAGTTAGGCTTTTTTTTCTTATAGCTTACAGTAGGCAGAACTTTTCTTCGTCCACTCAGTATAGCTGAAAGTAGGTATAAACTGGTATTGCGTCCATCTAGCTATTTTTTTACTATACTTTTTTTCTTAATAGCTAACAGTTGGCCAGAACGTTTCTAGGTCCACTCAATATATATATGAACGCTGGTAGAAACTAGTATTGCGTCCAGATAGCTATTATCAAACTACTCTTTTCTTGAATTAGCTAACAGTTGGCAAGAACATTTCTACGTCTACTCAGTATATCTGAAAGTTGGTAGAAACTAGTACTGCGTCCAGATAGCTATTATCAAACTAGTCTTTTCTTGAAGTAGCTAACAGTTGGCAAGATCATTTCTACTTCTACTCAGTATATCTCAAAGTTGGTAGAAACTAGTTTTGCGACCAGATAGCTATTATCTAACTAGTCTTTTCTTGAAGTAGCTAACAGTTGGCAAGAACATTTCTACGTCCACTCCGAATATCTGAAAGTCGGGAGAAACTCATATTGCGTCCAGATAGCTATTATCAAACTAGTCTTTTCTTGAAGTAGCTACAGTTGGCAAGAACATTTCTACGTCCACTCCGTATATCTGAAAGTTGGTAGAAACTCATATTGCGTCCAGATAGCTATTATCTAACTAGTCTTTTCTTGAAGTAGCTAACAGTTGGCAAGACCAATTGTACGTCCACTCAGTATATCTTAAAGTTGGTAAAAACTAGTATTGGGTCGAGATAGCTATTATCTAACTAGTCTTTTCTTATTAATAGCTAAAAGTTGGCAAAACCGTTTCTACGTCTACTCAGTAAACCTGAAAGTTGGTAGAAAATATCATTGCGTCCAGATAGCTATTATTCAAATATATTTTTCTTTTTAATAGGCAGCAGTTAGCAAAAACATTTCTACGTCCACTTAGTATATCTGAAAGTTGGTAGAAACTAGTATTGCGTCCAGATAGCTATTTGCTTACTATACTTTTTTTCTTAATAGCTAACAGTTGGCCAGAATGTTTCTAGGTCCACTCAATATATATCTGAAAGCTGGTAGAATCTAGTATTGGGTCCAGATAGCTATTATCAAACTAGTCTTTTCTTGAAGTAGCTAACAGTTGGCAAGAACATTTCTACGACCACTCCGTATATCTGAAAGTTGGTAAAAACTAGTATTGGGACGAGATAGCTATTATCTAACTAGTCTATTCTTATTGATAGCTAAAAGTTGGCAAAACCGTTTCTACGTCTACTCAGTAAACCTGAAAGTTGGTAGAAAATATCATTGCGTCCAGATAGCTATTATTCAACTATATTTTTCTTTTTAATAGGCAGCAGTTAGCAAAAACATTTTTACGTCCACTTAGTATATCTGAAAGTTGGCAGAAACTAGTATTGAGTCCAGATAGCTATTTTCAACTGTACTTTTCTTTTCAATAGCTAACAGTTGGCGAAAACGTTTCTACGTCCACTCAGTGTATCTGAAAGTTGGTAGAAACTAGTATTGCGTTCAGATAGCCATTTTTCACCAGTTAGGCTTTTTTTTCTTATAGCTTACAGTAGGCAGAACTTTTCTTCGTCCACTAAGTATAGCTGAAAGTAGGTATAAACTGGTATTGCGTCCATCTAGCTATTTTTTTACTACACTTTTTTGCTTAATACCTAACAGTTGGCCAGAACGTTTCTACGTCCACTCAATATATATCTGAAAGCTAGTAGAAACTCGTATTGGGTCCAGATAGCTATTATCCAACTAGTCTTTTCTTGAAGTAGCTAACAGTTGGCAAGAACATTTCTACGTCCACTTAGTATATCTGAAACTTGGTAGAAACTAGTATTGCGTCCAGATAGCTTTTTTCTCACAATACTTTTTTTTTGATAGCTAACAGTTGGCAAAAACGTTTCTACGTCCACTCAGTGTATCTGAAAGTTGGTAGAAACTAGTATTGCGTTCAGATAGCTATTTTTCACCAGTTAGGCTTTTTTTTCTTATAGCTCACAGTAGGCAGAACTTTTCTTCGTCCACTCAGTATAGCTAAAAGTAGGTATAAACTGGTATTGCGTCCATCTAGCTATTTTTTTACTATACTTTTTTTCTTAATAGCTAACAGTTGGCTAGAACGTTTCTAGGTCCACTCAATATATATCTGAACGCTGGTAGAAACTAGTATTGCGTCCAGACAGCTATTATCAAACTACCCTTTTCTTGAAGTAGCTAACAGTTGGCAAGAACATTTCTACGTCTACTCAGTATATCTGAAAGTTGGTAGAAACTAGTACTGCGTCCAGATAGCTATTATCAAACTAGTCTTTTCTTGAAGTAGCTAACAGTTGGCAAGATCATTTCTACTTCTACTCAGTATATCTCAAAGTTGGTAGAAACTAGTTTTGCGACCAGATAGCTATTATCTAACTAGTCTTTTCTTGAAGTAGCTAACAGTTGGCAAGAACATTTCTACGTCTACTCAGTATATCTGAAAGTTGGAGAAACTAGTACTGCGTCCAGATAGCTATTATCAAACTAGTCTTTTCTTGAAGTAGCTAACAGTTGGCAAGATCATTTCTATTTCTACTCAGTATATCTCAAAGTTGGTAGAAACTAGTTTTGCGACCAGATAGCTATTATCTAACAAGTCTTTTCTTGAAGTAGCTAACAGTTGGCAAGAACATTTCTACGTCCACTACCTGTATCTGAAAGTTGGTAGAAACTAGTATTACGTCCACATAGCTATTATCTAACTAGTCCTTTCTTGAAGTAGTTAACAGTTGGCAAGAACTTTTTTACGTCTACTCAGTAAACCTGAAAGTTGGTAGAAACTAGCATTGCGTCCAGATAGCTATTATTCAACTATATTTTTCTTTTAAATAGCTAACAGTTGGTCAGAACGTTTCTCGTTCCACTCAGTATATCTGAAAGTTGGCAGAAACTAGTATTGTGTCCAGATAGCTATTTTCAACTATAATTTTTTTTTCAATAGCTAATAGTTGGCAAAAACGTTTCTACGTCCACTCAGTGTATCTGAAAGTTGGTAGAAACTAGTATTGCGTTCAGATAGCTATTTTTCATCAGTTTGGCTTTCGTTCTTTTAGCTTACAGTAGGCAGAACGTTTCTTCGTCCACTCAGTATAGCTGAAAGTAGGTAGAAACTGGTATTGCGTCCATTTAGCGATTTTTGGACTTACTTTCTACTCATTTAAACCTTTATTAATTATTTTCATTCACAGTATCTATTTCATTTTTCAAAATATTATATTGTTAATTTTAAGAATATTGAATTGTTAGTGTTAGAATTTGTTGAGTTAATAAAGCGTTTAATTTTTAATTGAAGTATAGAAAAAAGTTGTTATTATTTACAAATTTAGCGACTTGAAACTTGACCCTTGAACGACTGAGGTATCCGCATAAAACTTCGTTATATAAGTTTTAGCGCCCGAGCAGGGACTTTCAGAATAAAAACAACTTTGAAAGTCATCCAGGAATCTACTAGATAGAAAAAAAAGCAAAACAAGTGAGCAGCGAAATGCCAGGAAAAGGGAAGGTTAATAATAATAACTTCTGTTGGGTGTATGGACTAAGGAAAAATAATTTGATAAGTGAATGTGAATCCAGCGGAATTAAAGCTAAAGTGTCTGTAGAGATACTAAGAAACCGCTTAGTTGAATATTTAACAAAATACAAAGTCTCTTAATATATAAAATGACAACGCAGCCGAAAATACGTCAGAAGCTGATTCATTTTCACCAGATCAAAATTCAACCGTATATTTAGAATTTGAAGAAGTTCAAGTTTCTCAAATACCTGTATCTCAACCAAAAACTACTGGTTCTGATAATATACCGCCGATAGGAACAAATACAGTTTTGCAATTTTAAAAATTCAAAAACAACAATGTCCACAACACCTATACCGAATTATAATATAAGCAAACAATATATTCCACAAAAACCAAATTGAATGTAGTAGCTGATGCGCTATACAGACAACCGCTACCATTTACTGAGGAGACAGAATTATATAACATCAACACCGAAGATAAATGTTCATGGTATATTAAATGGTATATGAACAAATTAAAAACTGTAAAAGAAAATCCAGAAAAAAAACTAGATTATTGTATTATTGAAAATAAGCTACACAGGAAATTTTATAACAATGATAGTGAAGACACCGGTCCAGCATAGAAATTGTGTGTAGCAAAAGATTTAAGGCAACAGGTTTTACAGGAGAATCACGATTATGTCACAGCAGGACATTTAGGAAGCAGGAAAATAACGGTACGTATCTCTAAATATTACTACTGGCCAGGTATGTTTAGATATATAACGAAATATGTGAAAAGTTGTAAATCATGCGCTCAACACAAGCCTGTACAAAAACCACCACCAGGAAAAATGTTTTCAACAATTTCTACACAACCATGGGAAGTGGTCAGTTCAGATTTTATAGAACCGTTACCACGATCAAGCAAAGGCAACACGATGATATTGGTAATGGACAGAATTTATGGCAATAAGAGACGCTACGATTCCAATTTTAATTAAAGGTTTCAAAGAGAGTATTCTTTCTAGATATGGTTGTCCCAAAATATTGATTACAGATAATGGACAACAGTATGTTAGCAAAAACTTCAAAGAATTATTAAACGAATACCAGATTAAACACCATACACCTACCGAAAGGATGAACCGTGTGATAAACACAATGTTATCACAATATATAGATACAGATCAGCGAAAATGGGATGAGTATCTACGGAACTAATGCTAGCATTAAGCACCAGTAAAAGCGAATCAACTGGATATAGTCCAGCATTCCTTAATTATGGCAGAGATATTGTTCTACCAAAATGCTTGTATGAAGAAATTACAGGCAAAGTAGACAATAAAGAATCACTAGAAGAGAGAAAGACAAAATTGGACGAAATTTTGGCTTAAGTGAACCTGTTGTCAGAAAGATTTTGACGCACTTACATTTATCGTAAATCCATAAAAATCGTTTCGTAGTAAATTTGGATGTCCTGAATTCGAATCTGAGGTCCTTTTTGCTGTATTTTTAACAGTTTTCGAGAAAAATGACTTCAAAGTTACTAACTTAGAAGCCCATTTTAAGCCCCTTCCTGCAACTTTTTCCTAGAGCAAGCTGTTTGTAAACCTTTATAACTATGTCTAATAAATTGTAATTCATTCTGTTTTAAAAATATATCTTTTTATTCCTATTTCTCTGGTTGGTGAAGTAAGTCTTCTTCTTGAATTGCCATCTTAGTTGTCAAATGACGTAATATTGAGTACCTTTTTATAAACTAAAAGTTGGGTATGCGAGATCTATAATTTAAATTTAATTGGATTCAAGTCAAATAAGTAAATTACAATAAAAATATACAGTTTTTGAAGTTTTGTAAAAATATAATAAGATACAATGGTGTGGTGCAGTCGCAGTGTGGAAGGCTGCAAAAATAACACAAAACAAAAACTTAGTGATAAACATATTGGGTTTCATCTTTTTCGAAAAGATATAAACCTACAAAAACAGTAGATAAAACCATGCAATCGCAACAAATACTATACCTATATTTACCTTAATTTTTACTCAAGTATTTTATTTTATATTTTTGAATACAGGAAGGAATAAAACAATTTTTAGTTCCTGATTCCTCAAACATTGAGGGAGATTATTATGACGAAGAAGAATTTATGTTGACGGACGGTATATTTCATAAAAATGCGGACAATGATGCATCAGACGAGGCGAATTTCGTTTGTTTGTGAAGATGAAAAAGAGCTTGACGAGATGCATCTCAATACAGTTAAACATCCAACAGGATATATCATTCGAAAAAATTTTTCAAAAATATTCTTCAATTTGAAAATTTATTTCACAATAATAAAGAACAACTAACAAATAAATTTAGTATTTTAAAACAACTTTTGAAATTAAGTTCATATATAGATATTCCGCTAGAAGCAAAAACATTATTCTTTAGCTGATGTAGAATATACTTTTTTATTAAAGAAAGTAATATAAATGCCAATGTCAGTGTAAAGACAAAATCATTCAGAAAAAATAACAAAAATAACACATTTGTTACCTAAAACATTTTTTTCATTAAAAACTTCCTTCTAAATAGCATGCATAGTACGAATGCTGGTATTCAATGTGACGTCATCAGTCATGTACGCAGCTCACCTTAGAGTACTTACACCATGGGTACTGCCATGAAAAAGTCGTTAAATGAACGTTGTTATCAAAGACACAAGACGTGTTATATAAAAGCGAATACATATTTCCGAATGCACAAGACCATATATAATTAGACGATCAATTTTTCCGTTACTTGACTGTTACATTTCAAATTTCTTAAACAATCAACAAAATTTGATCGTTATTTTCCAATAGTAGAGCTCTTGAGTTCTTCAAAATCTGCAAGTACAATTGTACAAGTATAAAGTTTTTAAAATATGTATTTCGAAATTTCGTAAATATTGTCGAAATCTACCATTGTTATTTTATTTTCTATTTCATTCGCACACATTATTGTATTAATTGTTTTTGTATACCATATGATTTTTTTAAATTTTGTTTTAATTTTGATTGTATGTATTTTTGAATATTTATATTTTGTTTCGAAAAACAAAAACAATAATATACAAATATACAATTGAGAATAATGATTGTTGATTATGATGTTAATGTGTCTTGTAATATGTGAATTATTTATAAAATGAAAAAAAAAAATTTAATTTTCATATTTTTCAAGATATTCTGCTTCTAAATCATTTTTTTAATTTTTATAAAATAATGATAAATTTATTAAATCGGATATAAATTTTACTCCTTTTTATGATTTTTGTTGTTGTCAAATTTCATGTTTTTTTTAACTTGTTTTCATTCTGAAAAGAAGAATTTATTTTAATTTTTTGTAGTAGATATACATACCTACATATGTATGTAATTCAACTTAAGTTTAGGAAAATTTTTTATTATCATTTTTTTTTTTTTTTTTTTTTTTGTGCTTATTCATTCCTCGAGGGAACATAGCGCCTCCACATAACTCTTCCATCTGACTTTGTTTATCGCCATCTGCTTTATTTGTGACCAAGTTTTGTTAGACTCTTCAGCTTCTTTCAGGATCATTCTTCTCCATGTAAGTTTAGGTCTGCCTCTACCTCTTTGTCCTTGTGGGTTCCACTCTAAGGCCATACGTGTAATACTATTTATTGGTCTTCTCAACATATGACCTATTCAGCTCCATCTTCTCATCTTGATTTGTTGAATTATTGCTTTCTGGTTACATTTTTTCCATAATTCAACATTTGATATTTTGGCTGGCCAGAAGATCTTAAGAATTCTCCTTAATGCCTTATTTACAAATACTTGGATCTTCTGTATGGATTTCTTGTTCAAGCACCATGTTTCACATCCATATAGCAGTATTGACTTTACACAGGCGTTGAATATGATGATTTTTGTATGTTCCGATATATGCTTTGATTGCCACACCTTTTTCAATTGTCCTATTGCTGTTCTAGCTTTAGTAATTCTATTATCGATATCCATGTTGACATCTCCTGGGTTATTTACCATACTTCCAAGGTAACAGAATGAGTCAACGTATTGGATACTTTGTTCATTAATTATTATCTCGTCATCTGATGTTTTGCTATTAATTTTCATATCAACAGTTTTCTTTGTGTTAATCTTTATTCCTGCGTGTTCTGCATTTTCAATTAGGCTAGCTAATTTTGCACGCATGTCTTTTATTGTGTGTGTCATCAGGCATATATCGTCTGCATAATCTAAATCACTAATTTTTCTGTTTAGTGACCACTGTAGACCTGCATTTTGTGTTTCTTCTTGAACTTTCAACATTATGTCATCTAGCACCAGTGAATAGCAGTGGTGATAGGGGACAGCCTTGTCTTACTCCTCTTGTGACTTTGAAATTGGAGCTTATAGTTGACTTGTGTAGTACTGCACTTTCTGCATTTTTGTAGATGGATTTTATTATTCTGATTAGTTTTTCTGGTACTTTTTTGTTCCTTAGTGCTTGCCAAATCTTTGACCTATATATGGAGTCAAATGCTTTTTCGAATTCTACAAATGTTGCGTATAGGGTTGAATTCCATTCAACTGATTGTTCTATTATTAGTCTTAGCGTATTTGCTTGATCTATACAGCTTCTATGTGGTCTAAATCCTGCCTGTTCATCTCTAATTTTATGTTCAATCATGTTTACTAGTCTTTGATTGATTATGTGTGCAATTATTTTCGTAATTGTATTTAGTAATGTAATGCCTCTCCAATTTTTGCAACCTCTCAGGTCACCCTTCTTTGGTAATTTTACAATTAGACCTTCTTTCCATTTGTTTGGTTTTTCTTCGGTAGTCCATACTGCTTCTAATGTTGGCTTTAGTGTTGTTATTGCCATTTCGATGTTGCATTTAAGCAGTTCCACTGGAAAACCGCCTAAACCTGTTGCTTTATTATTCTTCATTTTCATGATTGCATTTCTAATTTCATCTCTACTTGGTTTATCCACCATCTTCAATTATGTTATCTGTATTTTCTTCATGTTCTATATTGGTTGAACTTAATGTTTTTTCAAAGTGTTTCTTCCAGATTTCATTTTGTTCTTGTTCATTTGATATTAACACACCTTCTTCATTCTTGATTGGATTCTCTGCCATATATTTTTTGCCACATAGATTTCTTATGTTAATGTAGACTTCTCTTATATCATGTTTTTCTGCTGCAGTTTGTGCGTTAAGCCAGTTTTTCAAAGTATTGTCTCTTGTCGCTTTTTGCACTTTTCTTAATTTCTTTCGCAATTTTTCTATATTCTACTTGGGCTTCTTCGATATTCATATTAATTTTTAATTTTATATTTTTTCTTTTTTCAATCAGGAGCCATGTTTTTTTCGATATCCATGGTTGTCTTATATTCTTTCTTTCACCAAGTACTGCTTTACCGATTTCTAGGTATTTATTTTGGATATCATCCCAATTGCAGTTGTTTACTTCTTGTGTTATTTCATTTGTTATTTTTGTCTCAAGCCTTTTGCGATTTTCTTCAATTTTTAATTTTTCTAAGTTTATTTTCTTATTTACTTTGTTTGTACATTTTTTGGTTGCTGCTGGCTTAAACTTTATTTCAGCTGTTACTAACTGATTGTCACTATCGATGTCTGCACCTCTTCTGGTTCTCACATCTCTGAGTGTTGTCTTAAATTTTCGACTTATGCAAATGTGATCGATTTGATTACGAGTTCTACCATTTGGTGAGGTCCATGTATACTTATGTATATCTTTATGTTTGAAAATTGTGCCTCCGATTACCAATTCTTGGTTTCGACATAGCTCTATGAATCTTCCACCATTTTCATTTTTTTCTCCTAATCCATGTCTACCCATAATTCTTTGTTCATTTGTGTTATCGTTACCCACTTTTGCATTCATATCGCCCATTAATATCGTTATGTCTCCTCTTTTGGCCTTAATTAGTGTTTGTGTTAAAATCTCATAGAATTCATCTTTTTCTTCTGTTGTTGCATTTTCTCTATATATACATAGAGAATGGGATTAGAAAGTAAGTCAACGTATTGGATACTTTGTTCATTAATTATTATCTCGTCATCTGATGTTTTGCTATTAATTTTCATATCAACAGTTTTCTTTGTGTTAATCTTTATTCCTGCGTGTTCTGCATTTTCAATTAGGCTAGCTAATTTTGCACGCATGTCTTTTATTGTGTGTGTCATCAGGCATATATCGTCTGCATAATCTAAATCACTAATTTTTCTGTTTAGTGACCACTGTAGACCTGCATTTTGTGTTTCTTCTTGAACTTTCAACATTATGTCATCTAGCACCAGTGTGAATAGCAGTGGTGATAGGGGACAGCCTTGTCTTACTCCTCTTGTGACTTTGAAATTGGAGCTTATAGTTGACTTGTGTAGTACTGCACTTTCTGCATTTTTGTAGATGGATTTTATTATTCTGATTAGTTTTTCTGGTACTTTTTTGTTCCTTAGTGCTTGCCAAATCTTTGACCTATATATGGAGTCAAATGCTTTTTCGAATTCTACAAATGTTGCGTATAGGGTTGAATTCCATTCAACTGATTGTTCTATTATTAGTCTTAGCGTATTTGCTTGATCTATACAGCTTCTATGTGGTCTAAATCCTGCCTGTTCATCTCTAATTTTATGTTCAATCATGTTTACTAGTCTTTGATTGATTATGTGTGCAATTATTTTCGTAATTGTATTTAGTAATGTAATGCCTCTCCAATTTTTGCAACCTCTCAGGTCACCCTTCTTTGGTAATTTTACAATTAGACCTTCTTTCCATTTGTTTGGTTTTTCTTCGGTAGTCCATACTGCTTCTAATGTTGGCTTTAGTGTTGTTATTGCCATTTCGATGTTGCATTTAAGCAGTTCCACTGGAAAACCGCCTAAACCTGTTGCTTTATTATTCTTCATTTTCATGATTGCATTTCTAATTTCATCTCTACTTGGTTTATCCACCATCTTCAATTATGTTATCTGTATTTTCTTCATGTTCTATATTGGTTGAACTTAATGTTTTTTCAAAGTGTTTCTTCCAGATTTCATTTTGTTCTTGTTCATTTGATATTAACACACCTTCTTCATTCTTGATTGGATTCTCTGCCATATATTTTTTGCCACATAGATTTCTTATGTTAATGTAGACTTCTCTTATATCATGTTTTTCTGCTGCAGTTTGTGCGTTAAGCCAGTTTTTCAAAGTATTGTCTCTTGTCGCTTTTTGCACTTTTCTTAATTTCTTTCGCAATTTTTCTATATTCTACTTGGGCTTCTTCGATATTCATATTAATTTTTAATTTTATATTTTTTCTTTTTTCAATCAGGAGCCATGTTTTTTTCGATATCCATGGTTGTCTTATATTCTTTCTTTCACCAAGTACTGCTTTACCGATTTCTAGGTATTTATTTTGGATATCATCCCAATTGCAGTTGTTTACTTCTTGTGTTATTTCATTTGTTATTTTTGTCTCAAGCCTTTTGCGATTTTCTTCAATTTTTAATTTTTCTAAGTTTATTTTCTTATTTACTTTGTTTGTACATTTTTTGGTTGCTGCTGGCTTAAACTTTATTTCAGCTGTTACTAACTGATTGTCACTATCGATGTCTGCACCTCTTCTGGTTCTCACATCTCTGAGTGTTGTCTTAAATTTTCGACTTATGCAAATGTGGTCGATTTGATTACGAGTTCTACCATTTGGTGAGGTCCATGTATACTTATGTATATCTTTATGTTTGAAAATTGTGCCTCCGATTACCAATTCTTGGTTTCGACATAGCTCTATGAATCTTCCACCATTTTCATTTTTTTCTCCTAATCCATGTCTACCCATAATTCTTTGTTCATTTGTGTTATCGTTACCCACTTTTGCATTCATATCGCCCATTAATATCGTTATGTCTCCTCTTTTGGCCTTAATTAGTGTTTGTGTTAAAATCTCATAGAATTCATCTTTTTCTTCTGTTGTTGCATTTTCTCTATATATACATAGAGAATGGGATTAGAAAGTATGGAAAAACAGGTATTGAGGAAAAGTGCTGGACCACGACTATGCCGGGAATCGAACCCGGGACCTGTGGGGTGATGGACGAGCGCACTAACCTCTCGGCCACCCAGGCCTTTATTATCATATTATGTGGGTATTATCAAGTATTATGAATTTAACTAATAGATAAATTATTTTTATTTTTGAAAAATATGTATATATTCGGAAATATAAGTATGTATATTATGTAAGTACATATGTACTAATAATTTTTAAAATATTTAAAACAAAGTGAACCAGAAGAAGAAAAAACTTAACTAAAAATATTGTTACATAGCTAAGTAGGTACATACAACTCTCATCTTTTAGAACCTACTGTGAAGAGCTATCAAGCTTGAGCGAGACAGCCAGGCTATATAGGGTGCTTCAGTGCGACAGTGTAGCCAAGCTGGATTGTTTACGCAAAACTGATGGAACGTTTACTTGTTCCAAGCAGGAAGAGCTTCGGCTTCTCTTGGACGCTCATTTTTCGGGCTACCGGATTGGAGGCTAAATGGATGGTTTCACAGCTCGTGCTGCGAAGCCTTCTAGACTTGACTGGTTTGTCGCATCAAAGGTGGTAACTACAGAAAGGATAAAGAATGCTTTGTCATCTTTCAATAGTTACAAGGCACCGGGGATGGATAGCATTTATCCAGCTATGCTGAAAGAAGGTAGCGACATCCTAGCTGCAACTTTGAAATTAATATTCAGAGCTTGCTTAGCGTTGGGTTACGTTTCTTCTGAATGGCGAAAAGTCAAGGTGATCTTAATTCCCAAACCAGGGAAGGATGACTATACTTTGGCAAAAAACTTCAGACCTATCAGTTTAATATCATTTCTACTAAAAAATCTGGAGCGACTTGTGGAGAAGCACATTAGGGGCTCTGCACTGTTCATATTTCCTCTTAACAGCAAACAACATGCTTATCAAAGCGGAAGGTCCTGCGAATCTGCGCTGCACGATCTAGTCTCCAGGATTGAAGAGGCGCATAATAGGGGTCAGTACGCATTAGTGTGTTCGTGGACATTGAGGGGGCTTTTGACAATGCAAACTATAAGTCTCTGTGCGAAGCTGCTGGTGGGCATGGAGTGGAGCCAACGCTTGTTCGATGGATCCACTACATGCTATCTAACAGACTGTTGTTCACTGACGGTATGATCGATGGGGAATGCGACTTAGTAAAGGCGGGGAAAGGATGCCCTCAGGGGGGTGTTCTTTTACCACTGCTTTGGAGCATGCTTATTGACTCATTACTGGATGAGATGCAATCAATAACAGGTATACATACTCAAGCTTATGCTGATGATGTATGCTCACTGATCGCCGGTGAATCGTTGCCGCTCATCTGTAATAAATTACAGATAGCACTTGACAAGATTCAAAGCTGGTGTGAAAAACACGGACTTTCTGTTAATCCTAGGAAAACAACAATTGTGTTGTTTACGAGTAAAAGAAAGACGGACGGTCTCAAACTACCCACTTTTAAGAGTGTGGTAATCGAACTCTCCACGGAGGTAAAGTATCTGGGAGTAACACTAGATTCCAAGCTTACGTGGAAAAGTCATGTCAACAACAAGGTCTCTCGGGCACGGTGTGGCTTTTGGCAATGTCGGAGGGTCTTTGATAAGACATGGGGCTAAGGCCATATATGACTTACTGGTTGTACGTGGCAGTCATTAGACCCAATATAACATACGCGTCGGTGGTCTTTTGGGGACGGACTAAGGTTAACACCTGTGTCCGGACACTTAATGGGCTATAGAGGAGAATCTGCATTAGGACCACTGGTGCCTTAAGCTTAGCTCCTGGTGCAGCCCTCGACGCGATACTAAATCTGCTGCCACTGGATCTCAAAATTCAGGACGGAGCGATGAAGTCAGTCTACCGGCTGAAACGTAGTGGATGCTGGAGGGAAGAGACAAGCGTGGGACATGCAGTCATGTCGGACAGACTTGTTGAAGAGTGCAACCTTTTCAACATGCCTTGGGATGAAATGACTCCAAGTGTCACGTTCGGTAGAAAATATGTAGTGAATCCGAAGAGGAGAGAGTGGTTAAATACTACTGCTGTTCTAAGTGGGGCCTCAGATATTTTCTATACGGATGGATCCAAATCCGGAATCGGTGTTGGTTCGGGATGGTATTTGAACAGTAACATCAAACACTCATATACGCTACGTGGTATGACTTCTGTCTTTCAAGCGGAGATTCACGCCAAACTAAAAGCGGCATGTTGTATAATTGATAACAGATGGCGTGGAAAGGCTCTCTGTATTTGCAGCGATAGTAGAGCTGCACTGCAGGCTCTGGAGAGTCCAATTACGACATTCAAAATTGTCCTGGAATGCAAAAAGAGACTTAAAGCCATTGGTAATCGGATAGATAAGGAGAGGTTATCTGAGAACACTCCCGCTCCCACACCCTCGTTCGTCTTAGATTCATCCGTGAAAATAATAATATTGTAATCACCCATCCCCTCCCCTCGTCGCCATTCTCTCCTTGTAGGGAATTTCACCTTGAAGTTCTTTTCAAGATAAAGCTTGGGAATGACGTAATCCGTAGGCTTCTTAGCCCATTGAATTGATAGTTTTTCAAGAATGCAGCTGTGGCCACACGGTCTTGCGGTCCACCGCCCAGATTCTCTGAGTCTGACCCCACTGCATGAGGCGACGTAACTGATGTGAAGATCTAGGGGGAGAAGGTGCAGGACCACATTCAGTGCGTCCGTTGGGCATGATCTCAACGCTCCCGTGACACCTACTACCACTGCTCTCTGCACTCTACTGAGTTTAGAGAGCTTATACTTTTTGCTTAGGGCCGGCCACCACACAAGTGCCTCGTAAGTGAGGATTAGACGTACTACTGCTGTGTATATCCACAGTAGCATATGTGGTTTCAGGCCCCACCTTTTTCCTAAGGTTTTCTTGCATGCATAGAAGGCTATGCATGCCTTCTTCACACGCTCTTCAATATTTTGCTTCCAGCTAAGTTTAGGGTCGAGAACTACTCCCATATACTTCGCTCTGGAAGTTGAAGACAAGGTTACTGCGTTTAACTTGGGTAAGTTGAAAATAGGCACCTTGGTTTTAGTAGTGAAAAGCATCAGTTTTGTTTTGCCTGGGTTGACGCTCAGGCCGCAACTTTTTGCCTAAGCGCTCACCTTACTCAGGTTCCTTTCCATGATCTTGCTGATCGCAGAAGTAAACAGTTCTAATATTAATATAACAAGGTTGTCTGCATGCGCGAAAGTCTTAACTTTGTCCCTGTCAAGTCTCGACAGAATTTTGTTAATTACAAATAGCCACAGTAAGGGTGATATAACTTCTCCTTGTGAAGTGCCCCTAACCGCGTATTTGGTAATTTGGCATTCATCCATATCCGCCCGAATTCTCTTGACCACAACATTGAGATCAGCCATCCTTTACGGCCCTCTTCCACCTCTAACTCGGTTAGAGTCTATAATAGCTTCCGTGCGAAGATTATTAAAAGCACCTTCGATGTCTAGGAAGGCTGCTAAAGTATATTGTTTGTATTGTAAAGATTTTTCAACTGTGGGAACTACCTCGTGCAGAGCCGTCTCAGTTGATCTACCTTTACTGTAGGCATGTTGAAACTGCAAAAGCCCTCTTAACTCCATCTTCTGTCTAAGATGGATATCAAGAAGTCTCTCAAGAGCACGAAAGATGTAAGACTGATTGGTCTCAAATCCTTCGCGGATTCATGCCCTCTTACTCCAGCCTTTGGTATAAAAACTGCTCGTACAAGTCTTCAATTCGAGGGTACATGTTCGAGCCACAAACATGACTTAAAGGTTACCATTAAACATGGAACTACTACATTCTGCAGTTTCTTAGGCATGATTGGGTATATGCCATCTGGTCCCGGTGATTCATAAGGCTCAAAGGTGCTTATTAACCAGGAAATTCTTTCCCTGGTAATAAGCTTTCCTATACTAGCCCATGTCGTATTTTGGCTTTCCTGAAACCCTCATCTCCGTTTGAGTGCTGATACATCCCGGGAAATGAGTTTTCTTTAAGGTTTCTAGGGATTCCTCCGCAGATTCTGTCCACGACCCGTCTTCCTCTCTGATGAAATTAGGACATGTTCTCTCTTTACACAGGATCTTAGTATAACTAAGCTGAATCTTCTACATTTTCAATAGATTGGCAATATTCTCTCCAACCTTTTTCCTTGGCCTTCTTAAGGGATTTCTTGTACATCTTCAAGGAATCCTTATAAGGTTGCCAGTTATTATATTTGTAGCTGGTGTTGAAGAGTCTTCTCGTCCTTTCTCTTAGGACTGTGAGCTCTTTATTCCACCATGGCGGTAAAGTTTTTTAGCTGCGTTTGACTGGGCATACCTGTGGTCGGAAAATGAGTCTTTTTCCGATACTCTCCAGTTGTCTATTATGAAATTATCGCTGTCTGTGCGTAATGTAACGTCCAACACCTCTTTCCACCCTGCATGTGTATCCGTGCTGGGGAAAATTAATGTTGGGGTGTTACCTCTATTACACACCAGGAGGTTGGATCTAATGATGAAATTAAAAAGTTGCTCACCACGCTCGTTGTTTTCGAGCTATTCCATAGCGTGTGTCTGGCGTTGGCGTCGCTTCCTACTAGCAAAACGGCTTTTCTTGCCAGAACGTGGTCGTAAAGTTCCTGGAATTCTTCAGTAGGCGAGCTTTTGTCATGGGCTATATATGCGGACGTGATATAGGCCTCTTTCCCTGCATTGTCCATCTTGACGACTGTCAAATCGGCCGAACTAAGATTAGAACACAGAAATGCTTCAATGTGCTTCTTAGCAAGGATGCAGGTTTTTGACTTACTAGAATTCCAGTTTTTTTGGCTGTAGAACAGGTTGTACTGCTTGTCCAGGAGACCCATCAGGGTTAAATCTTTAACCCACGGCTCCTGAATAAGAGCTATGTCGATGTCCTCTTCCTTCAAGAACACCAACATTGTCTCCTTAGCTAGAGCCTCTTCTTCGTCCTCATCAGCATTGCTGGATTGGAAGACTTTCAGTTTGGCATGCCTTATACCAAACCTCAGCTTATAACCCAGCTTGCCTAGTGTCTCTAGGCTCTTATTGCTGATGAGGAGAAGATACGATTGGCTGATTTTCTGAGGTTCCTCAGCTTTGATAACCTTCCAGCCTTCCATGGGAACCTCAGGATTTTGTATTTGTAAAACTTGGAGAAGTTTCCCCGCCTCCAAATTTATCTTGGGCAGCCAAACGCGAGCTCCTGGTTTCTTTGGAATTTCCTTGGCTGGAATAAGCTTGAGCTTTAAGCCCTCCCAGTTGTTACTAACCTTAGCGACACATTCACCAAGAAAGTCTTTTGAAAACTGGTCTTCACACCAGCTTCACCGTTACTTGTCAGGAGATGGTCTATGACCATTTCCGACAGTTTAGCTTCAATTGAAGCCCAAGCCTCCTTTTTGTAGTAGGTTAATAGGTAAAATGAGAAAAATGACTAACTAAGTAATTAAAATATTAATTTGTTTTTTTCGGAAATATAATTATGATATGTGGGTACTAATAATTTCCAAAACATTTAAATAACAAAGTAAAACAGAAGAAGAAAAAACTAAACTAAAAATATGGGTATAAGTACAAATTTTATCTTGCAATGAACTTTTCCCTCAATTGTATTGTTATTTAAAATGAATGTAGGTAGGTATAAATTTTCAACTTGAAGAAAAATTAGTTTTTATACAAGCATTTTTTGAATTATTAAAAGTTTTAACTTATTTCCACATCCACATGAATAAGAGTAATATATTTGAAAATTTTTGATGAAAATTACAAAACTAGGGGTCGATTCTGTTTCGGTGAAGTGAAAACGTGTAAACAGTTTACACGCTTACACTGCTAATTCCGTGTAACAGTGTAAACGTGCAAAAATATGTCAAAAAGTTTTCGTATGAAAATATTTTTTGCACTGTGAAAAGTATCAGTGAAAGTTATCAAGTGTAAAAAAAATTTGTCATTAAAATTTTTATTTATTAATAATACAAAGGAAAAAAATAAAAGAAATGGAAAAGTAGAAATTAAGTTTACATTAAAAAAAGAGTTAGAATTAATAAAATTAGATTTAATAGTATAAATGAGGTTTTAATATTTTTAAGATTACAATTTAGTTTAAATAAGTTTAAATGACGAAAATAAAATATGTATTTGAAAGAAATTACATAAAATAATCTTTTATTTATTCGTTGATTACTGAATGCAGCGATTTAAGCAAAATTTGTGGTAACAATAGAAGACCGTATCCTTCGACCTTCACCTAATAAGTTATCAGTATTTAATTCTTGTTCTTTATTTGACAGTTCTCATATCACGTCGGTGAAAAAAATTAAATCAGCGTCTCATTCAGCACTATGTTTGCACGAACGCAACAAGAATCACTTATTTGGGTACTGTGCAGTGTGCACTGAAAAAGTGAAAACAGTGTGTGAAACGTCAAGTGCAAACTTTTTTTTTCATGTTTTCACTTCACCGAAACAGAATCGACCCCCTGAAAGTAAAATCTGTAATATTTAGAATTTTAGATATGTGTACATATTACAAAAATACTATTAAAATATATTACAGTATTTTCTGAATAATTTTTGAACCTCTTACTGAAATCACAAATTTTTCATATAAATTGTTTTCTTCTTCTTTCTATGGCGCTACAGCCCAATTCGAGCCCTGGCCTCCTCCAATTGTTTTACATACATAAAATTTGTAAAATATTTTCAAAGTGAAATATAATAAAAAGAGATATTATTTGTTGCCAAATAAAATCTTTATCCCATGTATTTTGAAGCCCAACCAAAATAACTCTTCAAAAAACTGGCAACAATGATTTTCAATATAGCTATTCATTTAATGAAAAAGAATTAGAAAATATATATAACAGTGTAACCTCGATAATTTGAACTAATTTTAAACCGACCTTGTTAAAATTTAAAAATTCAGACATAAACCAATTTACACTTTCAACACTATTTTAAACAAAAATAGCAAATAACTTTCTGATAAAGTTCATTTGCATTATTAAAAAAATAATTACAAAATTGATAAAATAATTTTTTATTGCAAAAATCAGTGACTGAAATTAGGTACAACATATTTAACTTGGTTTTATTTCATGCTATTTCATAAAGTAAAATCACAAAAAACCCCTTAACAAAATTATAGAAACTGAAATTACAGAAATTTATGTGTTGAAAATAAAAAGGTTCAAATTACCGATCTAATACTGTATTTAAAATAATTTTCATATTTCATTCCATAATAAACAATAAAAATATTTCATAATCATGAATTACATATATGTATGTAAAACATTCATACAAATTCATTCATATGGATCAATATTGATCTTTTATCTTTCTCTATCTTCAAAAAAGTGATATGCATTTATAATTTGTATTATTCTTTTTACATATTTTCTCAATTCCTCCTACTAATTCGAAAATAAAAATCAGAAATAATGCTTAGGAATATTTGAAGAAGAAGAAGAAGAAAAATTCAATTTAAAAATAAAAATCTGAATAGTATTAAACAAAAAGTACCTAATTATTTAAACTAAAATTAAGTTATTTTAAGAAAAATTAAATTGAAAAAAAAAATATGATAAATAAAAAATAATTCAATTCATTATCACATAAAAAACGTTTAAAACAATTATCAAAATTGATATTGATCAATTCTTGTTCTGTATTGTTTTCCGTCTTTGTCTATCTTGAAATAAGCGATATGCATTAGAAATTTGTGTTGAATTTTGTATTATTCTTTTTGAACATTTTCTTAATTTTTACATATGCTTAAAAAGTATCAAGTATTAAGAGATTCCTTCACGAGGAACGTCACAATTTATGGTTTTTACATTTTTATAAAAATTTATCTGAGAAAGCTCAAAAACTGGTCTGAGAAAGCTCTAGTATGAAGCTCTTTCGAATTGAATAGAATGAATAGGGATATACAATGATTATAGATTAACACAATAGATATTTCGCGTAGAACATTTGTATTTTCTCTCTATTTCAATAAAGGCTCCTAAACGAAACCTTCTTGTCTGTCCTATCTGGCGAGCAAAAATAGAACTAACGTTTTGAAATTCAAACTTAAAAAAAATGATCGAGTGATTTTTTTTATTATCCATTTGCTCATGCTCTTATTATTTTTTTTTGTGTATAACCAAATCAAACCAGTTTCCAATATAACTTTGTGTATATATTTATATAATATATATAACAATGTATAACATATATATACCTATATGTACATATTTTTGCATGTACACAAATGCGTGTTTAACGTCTGTGCACATTTCATTTAATATTTGTTTTTTTTTCTTCTTTTTTTAAAATTTGTTTCATCGGTTAGTTTAGTATATTTTTTATTTTTTCATCCATAGAATATCAATATGTATGTACATACATTATGTATGTAAATATATTGTTTTGACTATTATTGTATAGGAATATGAATTAGAATTTGTTTTCTGATTATTGAATGCATGATAAATATGAAAAATGTATCCAATTATTTATATTTTTTTTATAGTTTTTGAAGCTATGAGAAATTTTACTGAAATCCAGAATCCAAATCCTGATTTTTTTTGTTTTCATTTTATGTAACTACCTATATATTTTTTTTTTTTCAAATGAAAAAGGGAATTAATATATGTATTTTTTTTTCAATTCAAGTACCTAATTAACAACATTACAATACACATTTAAATACATTTTATTTACCCATATTTATATTTCAAAATGTTACATAATGTGAGGTAGTTAGATATGTTTAGGGTTCCCATAATATCTCTTTTAAAGAGGACATGTCCTCTTTTTTACCTAAAATCTTTTTTACTCTTTTTTCCTCAAATTTTTAATAATTGTCCTCTTTTCAATTTAAAAAAAAGAGGACTTTTGAGGACGATGATAGAACTGCAGCAATAGAAGCTACTCTTTCTTTTCTCGCTACTAAGCACCACCATAGCTTTCATTCTACAGATTGTACAACAAACTTGTTAAGGAAGCTTTTTAAGGATTCCGAAACAGCCAAAAAACTTTCATCAACCAGGAAAATACAGAATTATATACAGAATTATATTCAGAATTATTGAGAATTTGTGAATATTTTTATGCAATTCCAGCGCAAAACGCGAACGTTGAACGTTTATTTTCATTTTTGGGATCACAGTGGACCAAAGAGACAAAATCATCTACAAATTTTAACAGTACGGTCTATTTTGTCGATTATGTTATTATGTATAACTTTAAAAACGAAGGGTGTTTAGAATTTTTCAAAAAAATTAAAGATGACGTAGATTTTTTAAGAAAAGTTCAATTATCTCAAAAGTATAAATCTGACTCAGAATCAGAATCAGATTCAGACTAAATAAGTTTTGTTGGCTTTTGTTATGTTTTTTACTTTTTTGTTTTAAAAAAAGAACCATACATTTTTTAAACGATTGTTTTCTTATTATTTTCTAAGTTTCAATTTTATTTTAAAATTAAAGCTGAATTTGAAAGACTGGATTTGTAACGCTTTTTATTAAAATATTATTGTTTTCTTGGTGTCCTCTTTTTCTACTCTTTTTCCAATGCGAAATGTCCTCTTTTCTTACGAAGGATTTCTGGTAACCCTAGATATGTTGGACTCTACAAATTTTGATCAATTAGGTGTACCTATAAAATTTTATTAAAACCTTGCAGCCGGGAGATGATCACAGTCATTATTAGAAAATTAGAAAATCGCTAATGCTTGCAAAGTGTTAACATTATAATGTATATACGTGCATTATAATATACAGTAGCGGTCATGAAAGTCGCCTAACTAATAATTTCTAAAAACTTTTCTCGATACTATCTTTAAATTTTGGTGGGGATGGATGATGGTTTGTTTTTTAACTAAGTATGTGTGTTTTTTTAAGGTATTTTCTATAAGAAAAGAAAAACCATACATGATTCTGTAATACAGCTTAAGTGTACTTCACACTTAATGATTTATCATTTGATTTATCATTCGACTAATGTAATTTGTTGTTGTTTTTGTAACTTTAATAAATAAATTATTTTTAGAAAAATTAAAATTATTTGAGTCATGCGTTTTTTCCGCTACTGTATAAACTACAATCTGCATATACAAAAATACATACATACTTGTATATGCTAAATGGGAAAAATACAAAATTGAGAAAAAAACAGTGACTTGAAGCTTACAATAAATTTTGTATTTAGGTACGAAGCAACAACAAAATTCAAATACGGTATTATAAAAAAATTGTAAATTTGGTTGGGTACTTGAAAAATGAAAAATAAAACCAACAATTATTTTTTTATATGTGTGTTGTTTTTGTTTATATTAATTATAAATTTTCATATAGTACATCAACAAAAAAATTGTATGATGATGTCATGCACATTTACTCCGTCCTCATTTTCCATATAAAATTGTCTAATTACAGTTTTGAGGATTTTTGTGTATGTTAAATTTTTTTTGATTGCAAAAACGGTCATAACGTATTTTTAAATCTAATGTTCTAAGCGATTCCTTCTTGTCTGTCCGCTCTATGAACAGATTTAGAACTACAAATTTATTTTTCAACAGCTTTTCTGTTTTAGAATATCTACTTCTTATTAATTATCTTTGGGATATAGGGGGCCCTTTTTAGTTCATACGTTGATCCTTGATCAATTCTTAAACGGTTTTGGACCTAGTGCATTTTATTTGATTTAAATCGGTGCAACAATGCTTGAGATATAAGAGTTCAATTTTGGCAAGTCACACATTTTTCATAAGGAGTCAAAAATGTTACATTTTGTTTCTAAAAATTGATGAGAGGAAGTTTTATATTTGGCGCCGTATAACTTGCGCCCTGTTGCAGTGATCTTTTCGGTGTAATAGGGAATATTGCGCATAAATTTTAAGTCAATGCCTTTACAGGGTCCCGAGATATTTACCTTTCAATTCGGATTCAAAACGATCAAAAGTAGAATGAAGTGTTAATTTAAATATTTTTTTTTATTAGTCTTGTTTTGAAATTGTAACGTAACGGATAATTTATAAAAGAACCTGAGTGAAGGTACCTTCCAGGTGTTCCGGCCGGTCAATTTTCCAGCTGCTTCAGCCGGGCGGGGTTCTTTGGGAACACTTTTTCGGATGGTATTCCATTACCTTATCATTAAAAAAAAAACCGGCAAAATCCAATGAAAGAAGACTCCTCAAAGAAAGTCATACCAAGGTCGGAATAAAGAAAAAAAATTAAACTCAAAAAGAAGACAATTTTTTTCCACTGGTAGAGGGCAACACGAGGACCATCTCCACCCATCGTTGCAATTCTCCAACTTTCACAACACTTTTTTTTGTTTAAAAGAACCTCATATTATTTATTGCTCAAACCCTAGGGGAAAATTTATACGAAGAAAGGAATTTAAAAATTCACATATGTTATTGCATTGCATATTTTATTATCATTTATTTTTTATTTTTGTTTTTTTTTAAATTTATTTATATATATATGTATATATATATATATACATATAAATTACTATTATAAACATGTGTATGGGTCTAGACAATTTTTGCTTATTTCTTATTTATTTCAATTTACAATTTGTCAAATTTTACCTGCGATTTTTACATGAGTTTGCTGCTAAATTAAATTATCAATCTTTTCAATATATTATTTTGGCTTAAGTGAACCTGTTGTCGGAAAGATTTTTACGCACTTACATTTATCGTAAATCCATGAAAATTCGTTTCGTAGTAAATTTGGATGTCCTGAATTCGAATCTGAAGTCCTTTTTGCTGTATCTTTAATAGTTTTCGAGAAAAAGGACTTCAAAGTTGCTCACTTAAAAGCCCATTTTCAACCCCTTCCTGCAATTTTTTCCAAGAGGAAAGGGTTTCTAAACCTTTATTATTATGTTTCTTATAGATTGTAATGCATCCTTTTATTAAATTTTGAGAAAAACATGCAGAAATCCTGTTTAGAAAATGTATCCTTTTGCCACTATTTCTCTGGTTGGTGTACTGATAATTGGTGCTACCATGAAAAATTCGTTAAATGAAAATTAAGTTATCAAAGACACAAACCTTGTTAAATAAAAGCGACATCTATGATTGAATACGAAAAACGCCAATTTAAATTTGAAAAGTAAGTTACAATTTTTTTCTTGAAATATTAATAAAAACTTGTCTTTAACGATAATTTTCTACGTGTTCAATATATTCAGCTAAGTGATTGTAAGATTTTGTTTGTAATGTATAAATATATTGGTTTTACAAGTTTTTATAGCAAAAAATCAAAATTCAAAATTTTAAAAAATTGCTAAATTTTGCAAAGTATATACCTATTGTATATGTATATTGTATACTACCCAAGTGCATAAGAATTGATCCATCTGCAAATATTTTCACTTAAATATTTTAAAATGTATGATTACTATTAAAAATAAAAGTTCATTTTATTAGCTTTCATAAAAAAAATATATACATTATATTCTACAAAAAAACAAAAAATAACAATATTTTAAAATTTTGAAAATAATTGAAAATGCAGATGGATCAATTCTTTTGCACTTGGGTAGTATATGTATCTAATTCTAGAAATAATGAATAATTAACTTATAGATTGCAATATCTGTTTATAAAAAAATAAAAATGTATATATTCACTAGAAAATTGAAAGTACATATGTATTAATTTAAAAAATTATTTATCATGAAAATTCTCCCAAATGTTAATATTTGTTTTAAGGCATGCTTATTAGTTTCTGAGTCTTTTTTTGAATTTTCACTCTCATTAGAAATCTACACTATCTTCTGCAAAAGATAAGAGAATTTTCTGCTCTTTGCAGCAAGGTATCACATATCCTTTCCTTGTACGTTTAACCGTTTAGAAACTATAAAAACTCACCGTTAAAAATTGAGCGGTAAATTTTATAAAATATTTACACCTAGTACTTTATGACGTACTTTTTATTTAAAAATTTTATAAAATTTATAAAATTCAAAAGTATAGATCTTTTTGACACAGAAAAAGTTTAATTTTTACTCATTTTATATATAAAAACAAAGTTAATAAGATTTTTATATAGAATTTATAAGTTCATTTATCATTTTTATAAATCTGTACATATTTTTATAAACTTCAACTTATCAAATGTTCTATAAACAACTGAAAATCTATTTTATAAATTCTTTTTATAATTTTAATTCTTTTTTGAGTATTAAAAGATCCATGTTTACAGGACGTAATGTTTACATAAAAGTGGAACATGTTCTAGCTTCCTAGCTTGTTATTTTTAAATGTGAGAGAAAAAAATCAGTCGAATAAAGAAAAATCGTTTTTCTAGAAAAACGTGTATTAGTCAAAGTGGAGTTATTAATTTAATTTGCATAAAAAAGTGATAAAATTGTTCATTAAAATTCAAATAATGATAAAGATAATATAGAGAGTGTTAATTTGTTAGAAAATAAGTGAAAAGATGAGAGTGGTAAATTATGTAATAAGTAATAAGTATTATATGTAATAGGTATAACAGTATAATAATGAAATATATTACAAATAAATGATTTTTGATCAAAAAAGTGTGTTTTCTTTTATTATATGTCTTTGCTAAATTCAAGAGAAATATCGCTAATAGATTTCCTCCAACTGTTTATAAAACTCATGTGTATATTCTATAAAAAAATATATACATATAGGTCCATCTAAAAAATACATAAATTTCATAAATTTCAACTTTATAAAAATCTGTACTATAGGTACTAGGACTATAAAATTTACACTTCACTTTTATAAATTTTATACACATAAAGTAAAAATTATAAATTAAATTTATTATTTTCATATAGACATCAATAGTTTAAAAATTGTTTATAAATAAGATTATAAATTTTACACTAATTGTTTATGAAAGAACTTTATAAATTTATTTATAATTTTTACTTTATGTGTATATAAAATTTATAAAAGTGAAGTGTAAATTTTATACTCCTAAGTCCTAGTATATATTGAGACTATTAAAAGCAAAATTTATCTTTTCCACTTTTTGAAAAAATTGAGTTAATGATGGCAAAATGTTCGTTATGTTGAGGGCTTTTATTCTGAAAAATTTCAATTTTGAAAACTGCATTGATGCCCCTGAAAAATGGTTGTAAAATTTGGCATTGGTCGCGAAACTTAAACTATTCCAACATGATGTTGGTAGCAAAAGTGTTACTATTCCATTGAAGTTTAAAAACTCCCTCTACAGGCAACCAAATGTTTCACAAGTGGTCTACAAAACATAAGTAGATATAGAAAGGAAATAAATTGTATGGCAAGGTAGGGTCTATGTTCATCCCCTCCCAGTTACAAGTGTTTGAAAATTTTCAGCTAGGCAAGTTTCCATTACGGCTATTATGTATGATAACTACTGAACTATGTCATATATTTGAAAGTTGTTGACACTAAATTAAAGGGAACTAATTTCTCTTACAGCAGTGTGAATTTAATCGGCCTACAACAATCCATTTAAACACTATTAGCATTCAAAGTTCAATTGCAAAATTTGCGAAATTGTGAAATTTTCGCTTCGAAGCAAAATATGTCGAGAATTTACTTTAGCTATATTTCTGTGACCAAAAGCTAAAACATCTTAAGTCGACATAAGCCAAAACGCGTTTTGTGTTAAATTTGAATTCATTTTTCTATTTTTTACCTACCCTCCAAATTTGGTCGTAATTGATTCTCAAATATGAGAGTTATTTGCAAAAAACCAAACATCTTAACTTTTTTTTATAAGTATAAAATTGTACCTAGTCCAGTATAATTAATCAATTTTTTTTCAGAACAAATTCTATCTTCAAATTGCTTTCTCGCAAAATAGCTTTTTCCGACTTAAGATGTTTTGGCTTTTGGTCACAGATTTATTTTTTTATATTTTATATTTCAAAATAGAAGATTATTCTCTTCTCTTTGTATTTGCCTTTGACCGCATTCAAAAATCTTCAACTGCTTCTAAGTTATTGCACAATTAATATAAGTGTACCTTCTTCCAATTTACACATTCATAAAAAATCAGAGTGAGTGCTGTTTGTGATAAAATGAAACTAAAATTAAATTTGAATTTTATGTTAGATAAAATACATAAATATTTTAATTTCTATACCTCATATCAAAACTCAATAACTGGCGACAAATAGGCACGAGTTATCGAACAATTAAAAAAAAAAATGTTTTTTTTATAGTAAGACATTAATTGTTGCAAAAGTACGTAATTTCACTTCAATGAGATGCAAAACTATCGTTATTCCACTTCAGTGAGATGCAAAACTTGATCTTTTCCATAGTTTGGATGCAAAAGTTAAACTATTCCAAAATTTGTTAACTAATATTTACTAAATTAAGCATTGATTTTTTAAAATCCATGTTTGAATTAAATTCAGAAGCTCAGGGTTTTCATATAAAATAAAAAAATTATTAAAATTGCATTTAATTTAAAAGTTATACGTTTTTCCTGTTTTTCTTAAAATCATCTAACGTGGAATAAGTCAACTTTTGCTTTTAATAGTCTCATATTATAGATTTTTATAAAGTTGAAATTTTTTAGATGGATCTATATATATATATATATAAAACTGAAATGTCCGTTCGTGTGTAGCCAATTTACTCGCGAACCCCTCGACGGGTTTTGATGAAATTTGTTGTGTGTTGTGCTTATATTGTGAGGAAGGTTTTAGGCATAGTTTGATTTATTTACGGTGGTTGGTGTTGTTCAAAATTCAAGAAATTTGGAAATACATGAATTTTTGTATTGAATGTCATTTAGAATATCGCATATACATCGAAAAAAAATTTTTTAACGAAGCAGGCGTATAAATAAAAAATCAATTTAAAAATATTTATGTTTGATATTGATAAAAAAAAATAAATATTTAACTGTCAAAAAAAAAATAAATATAAATATTTAAGATCGACAACTGTCAAAAATAAATAAATACAAATATTTAAGATCGACAACTTTCAGAATTAGAAATTCAGACAAAGCCCACATAAACGTTGAGTATTGTAATTCAGTAAAATCGATAAAATACATTTGCAAATACGTCAACAAAGGAAGTGATATGGCCGTTTTTGAAGTAGCTGCTGAAAATAGAAACGATGAAATCACTCAATATCAAATGGGGCGTTACATCAGCAGTAACGAAGCAATATGGCAGATTTTTTCATTCCCAATACATGAAAGACATCCAACAGTTGTTCATTTAGCAGTTCATCTTGAAAATGGTCAACGTGTTTATTTTACAACTGAAAATGCAAACTGATACATTTGCAAAAACATTGCTATACTCCGAAATACCACAATATTACACTTGGAATAAGTCTTCGAAAGTTTTCCAATGACGCAAACAAGGAAAACCAGTTGAAGGTCATCCAAATGTGTTTTCAACAGATGCTTTAGGACGAATTTACACAATTCACCCCAACAATGCTGAATGTTTTTACTTGCGTTTGTTGTTGATTAACGTTCGATTGTCTACAACGTACCGTGAAGCATGTCAACGATTGCATTTACTTGAGGATGACACGCATTGGGATTTTACACTTGCCAACGCATCAATTTCAGCTCATCCGCATCAAATACGAACATTATTTTCAATAATAATATCAACATGTTTCCCATCAAATCCACTAGAATTGTGGATGAAATATCGAGATTACATGACAGATGATATTTTACATAGAATGCGTCGCACCACTTCAAATGCAGAATTAGTTATTATAGTTGAAGACATGTGTTTAGCGATCGCAAATAAAGCATTAACACAATTAGGCATGATATCGCCAGATCGTCCAATGCACGACATATTTAATCAAGATTTCAAACATGAAAAACAATTTGATTGCAATGAATTGAGAACATTTGTACAAACAAATACTAAAAAATTGAATAATCAACAAAAACATGCCTACGATTCAATCATGCAAGTTGTTAACGACGAAAGTAGTGGAATATATTTTTTAGATGCGCCTGGAGGCACTGGAAAAACATTTTTGATTTCGTTGATTTTAGCAGCCATACGATCATGCAAGTTGTTAACCACAAAACAGGCTCATTGTTGCCATTGTCGGATTTAAACTATCGATTTCTGCAAATATATTTCATTGGCAACTCAAATGATGAAGTAAATCAACGTTGTGCAATTGGTTCCAATACAAGAAGAGAATTAGTTGAACAACTACAAAATCTATTTCATCAGCAAAACGAATTGGTTCGATTGTTTCAAACAGCAGTTGATCGAATGCCGTCAAACTCATCCCGCCACCTACCCGAAAGGCCAGAACAACGTCTGCCGGGCCCGCTAGTTTTTTTTATAAAATTTACACCTAAATTTTCAACCGTGACCTACTCACAACAAAACATAATATACCTACATATATACAAAACTTAAAAGTGAATATGTATGTATTTATCAATTTTTATTACTTTAGGCAAAACCTACTACAATAAAAGCCTCGAACAAGAGTTTTGTATAGATTAGTAAGAAGTGCCATGTTTTGTTTTGACATTTTAGTTTCTTATGGTTTCTTAATAAAAGTGGTGGAATATTAGTGTAAAGAAATAGTGTTTTAGTTGAATATTTTTGGTTTTTTTAATAAAATATGGTTTAAAAAAGTTTTAAAATATAATAAATTAATAGTGTTATAATTTTTAAAGTGCACAATAGCCAAAAATAAAATAAAAACAAAAAGGTGGAAAATATTGTGCCTTCTTACCTACTTGTAAGAGAAAAAATTAAAGTAAGTAAGAAACTAGTATTGCGTCCAGATAGCTAATTTCTAACTAGTCTTTTCTTGAAGTAGCTACCAGTTGGCAAGAACGTTTCTACGTCCACTCAGTATATCTAAAAGTTGGTAGAAACTAGTACTGCGTCCATCTAGCTATTTTTTTACTATACTTTTTTTCTTAATAGCTAACAGTTGGCCAGAACGTTTCTAGGTCCACTCAATATATATATATGAACGCTGGTAGAAACTAGTATTGCGTCCAGATAGCTATTATCAAACTACTCTTTTCTTGAATTAGCTAACAGTTGGCAAGAACATTTCTACGTCTACTCAGTATATCTGAAAGTTGGTAGAAACTAGTACTGCGTCCAGATAGCTATTATCAAACTAGTCTTTTCTTGAAGTAGCTAACAGTTGGCAAGATCATTTCTACTTCTACTCAGTATATCTCAAAGTTGGTAGAAACTAGTTTTGCGACCAGATAGCTATTATCTAACTAGTCTTTTCTTGAAGTAGCTAACAGTTGGCAAGAACATTTCTACGTCCACTCCGTATATCTGAAAGTCGGGAGAAACTCATATTGCGTCCAGATAGCTATTATCAAACTAGTCTTTTCTTGAAGTAGCTACAGTTGGCAAGAACATTTCTACGTCCACTCAGTTTATCTGAAAGTTGGTAGAAACTAGTATTGCGTCCACATAGCTATTCTTTACCAGTTAGGCTTTTCTTCTTAATAGCTAACAGTAGGCAGAACGTTTCTACGTCCACTCAGTATAGCTGAAAGTTGATAGAAACTAGTATTACGTCCAGAAAGCTATTTTTGAGACTTACTTTCTACTCATTTATATTTTTATTATTCATTTTCAATTACAGGATCTAGTTCAAATTTGAAATTATTGTATTGTTAGTTTTAAGAATACTGAATTGTTAATTTTAATAATATTGAATTATTAATTTTAAGAATATTGAATTGTTAGTTTTAAGAATTTATGCAGATAATAAAGCATTTAATTTTCTATTGAAGTATAAAAGAAAAGTTGTTATTATTCACAACTCTAACGACGTAAAACTTGACCTTGGAACGACGAGGTACCCGCAAAAAAACGTCGTTATAACTGTGCCATCTTATTTGAATCGTAATATAATAAAATGTCTTTAAATATGAATGTATAATATCTGAAAAAATATTAAGTTTTAAACAAATCACTTTGCCGTTTTCTAGGAAAATCCTTTATTTAATTTCAAGCCCTAACTTTATTTCACATTTTAAATTTTTTTGTCTTTAAAGTTATTATCTCTTAAGAGCAATAAAACCAACTTCAAATGTTGCACTTGACACAAGGACATAAAAATATTCGAATAATAGCAAATAGAGTATAATTAATATATAATAACATCATTTTTTAATATTTATTTGAAAAATTGACCAGAATTCGCTTTTTTTTATTACTAAAATGAATAAAATAATGTTTTGAAAAGCAATTTTTATTAAAGAATGTTTCAAATTCGATGAAATGTAAATAATTGTTACTTTCGAAGTTTTGTTATAGCATTAATTAGTCGATTGAGAAAATTGTCTTGCTATTTATTTCTACTCGAAAAAGTTTTTTGTAGAGTGACGTAGAAATATTTGAAGAAACGTAAATGAAACGACATTTTTGTTTAGATTTAAATTTTAAAATTAAAAAAGCATTTATAAAAAATGAAGCAGGCGTTATTTTTCAAATTGTTTTTGACAACAACTGTCAAATTTACCTCATCGCTTGACAATTTTAACTTATTTTCCGTCACGAACTCAGTACTTCAAAACAAAAAGTTAACGAAAAACCGGCTTGACGGAATTCCGCCACCTTTTTTTTACATGTATTTTAAATAGGAAACGAAATTCCGCAATAAACACAATACTTAGCTCATGGAAAAAAATTAATGCACCTTGAATTTATTTGAAAATTTGAATAATTTATAAAAATTTTGCAAAAAAATATTCAAAATTTTTTAATTTTGATTGATTCTGCATCGATTTTTTATTTTGTTTATTTTTGTTATTTAGTATACGATGAAATATAATTACCTTTTTTTTTATTAATTATGTTACATAATAAAGTGAATTAAATTTTTGTGATACATATACTACTGTGTTTTTCAATCTACTACCCTCAAATCAATAATTTTACTACTACTCATTTCTAAAGGGGGGCAACATTGAATAGCTCGATTTAAAAAAGATGCCAAATCGTATTATACTAGAAAACTATGGGCAGAAGAAAAGATACTACACACAAGCATTTTTGTTGTTGTAAATTCTAAGAAAGAGGTTTCTTCCTTCGTATATGTATACACAAGTAGATCACTAACACATGTAAGACATGCGCGAGATTCGTCAACTCATATTATTTTGACTATACCTAATTCCTATTATTCATATCGTTCTAAAAAAAAATTTTCTGTATACATTGAAATACAGGCTAAAATATACATATATAGATACGCATAAAGGTATAAAGAAAAAAAATATTCAACTTGTACATTTATTTTCTCGATTCGAACAAAAAATTATACCCACTCCTTTAGTGAATATGTATGTACATACGTGTGTACATATTTTGCTGTTTGAGAAAGCAAATATGTATCCCTTCCGAAATTTTTTTTTCTTTTTTCAAATTTTAAAAATATATTTTTGTATTTTTCTAAATTTCTATATCCAGAAAATTTTTCGTGGTTTGCTCATCTTCAATCTTCGTTGAGAAATATGAAAATTTTATTCGTGAAGGATCAGGAGATCAGAATAATCAATAGGCATGTTGTTTTATTTTCTTTTACATTATAAAATATCTAATGCTAGTTTTTAATATATTTTAAAATATACACACAAGCAAACAAAAACAAAATTTCATGTATACATTTCTCATATATCCCTTCTAAAAACCAACAAAACACAAAAATATACCAATAAAGTGAAAAAAAAAAATGTACACGATCGTAAATAATATGTATTGACGCATATTACGTTTTAACTATACGCATTGTATTCAATTTCTCTTCTCCTTCAAGAAAAATAAAAAAAATTTAGTGTGATATTTTTTGTAAAATTTTTCTCAAACACATATAGGTACACATTTTTTTGTACGGTTGTGTTTTTGTGGGTGGGGGGATGCGAGTTAGGCATCCACGAGCACTCAGACAGGAGAGTCCATTGTACTCAGCACCCTGACTTCTGTCATACATGCACCTACAGTTTAAAGTGGAATGCGAACCACTAAATTCGTTGGTAGAGAACGAATTTTTTATTCGTATGACAGGGCTTGGTACTAATATTTCTTAGTTTTTGTGGACTTGGCTTTTTTATGAAGCAAAAGCCACTAAACTAATTAGTACCGAGCACTTATACCCAACCCAAAGTGAATTGGTACTCATTCAGAGCTGAGTGAACTCAGGCGGACTCGAACCCGAGACCTTCAGCATCAGAAGCCAACACTCTACCGCTTCGTCCACTGCCCGCCTTTTTTGTACGGTAATTAACTATATTCTTGGTCTTTTGCATTGAAAAATGTATAGAGGTAAAGGATGAAGGGTAATAAGGAAAATGAATGTTTTTTTTTTATTATTTTTATTATTATTATTTATAATACTTTCAAATGTTTTTTATATATGTCGTCATTATATAATTTCAAGCAATCCTATTCGCTATACGTAAATCACACAAATTGATACTATTGCCTATTAGAGATGATTTTGTTGAAATTTTTGTTTGCTAAGAATTATGATTTCCTATTACAAAAACGAGTTTTAGTACTGTAAAATTTAGAATTTTTGATCGAATTTATGAATAAAATTATTTTCTAAAAGTATCATTTTGATATTGGACCTGATAAACCATATGCAAATTAATAAATTTTATATAAAAATCATTATCAGAAATTTTAAATGAGATAATATGCAAATTAGCAGCTTATGTATGTACATGATCATGAATGTTTTTTTAGAACTATCAACAGATCCTATAATTAATTTTAAAAAGAAGAAAAGGAATCGTTCACTTTAACTTCTCATATACATATGTACCTACATACACATGTACATTTCCCATGCCCATTCCTATAGTCAATTTTGTATATTTTTGTATATCAAATGGATATATTAAAAAAAAAAAAAACCTGCTTTCACAAATACTTTAAAATTCCCATTTAAAATATACATTAAATATACATGTGTATGTATATATACTGAATTTGAAATCCTTTAGAATCACTAAAGAAAATTACAACAATTTCTTATCCTCTTATATTGTAGAGCAATTTGTGTATAACTTGAACTGCTTTGAATTCTGATTGCCTGGTGCAAAAATAATTTTTAATGTTAGAAAATTAAGAATTTTTGATTGAGTTTTTCAATAAAATTATTTTTTTTCAATAAAATTATTATAATTATGATATCAACATTATATTTGGCCTGATAAACGATCAAATTTGATATGTAAATTATCAACAGAATTTATAAGTGTGCAGATCATATGCAAATTAGCTACTTGTATACTTCTTCTTCTTGAAATACTTGAAATATACCCTCAAATCCTACATTTTCAATTTATCATACAAATTGGTAAAATTATTTTTATACTGAACCAAATGGTAGGTATACTGAATATATGGAGAAAAGGAAAAGCTGTTTCCATATGATTCTGTATATTGTAATGTAATGCTTGAAACATGAGAATGATTGTATTAAAAATGTTTAAATTTCTCAAATTTTTTAAAATATTTTGTATGTATTGCATGAAAAATAGATAGAAAAGAGAATATACTTTAAAATTAGAGAAATTAAGAAAAAATCCTGAGAATAAGAAAGAGCTTAAACAGCTTTAAGATTGGAGGCCGTTTTGCTGTTTTTAAATTTGTTATTTCAATGTTCAGCGATAAAATGTCTGATGCAAATTTATATATTCATTGGTATAACTATGTATATACATGGTTAAACAAATCTCAAATTCTCTTTGTGTAGACTCAAATGCATGTTTTTTGAAGAGATTGTACTTAATGAGTACTGCACAAATAACGGTACTATTTTCAAATTTTTTTTCTGTGATTATATTCGTAACAGAACGTATTCTCAAATACAAGCATAAAAACTAACACTCACGTAACAAAATTTATAGTAATATCCAAAATAACTTTAAAAAATTAGTGGCCGTAATCAAGTGACGCGGAGTGTATATTACTACAATAGAGGTTTAATTTATCCGTTAAATTCAAATTTTTGAATTTTCGTGTCTGTATGTTTGCGAATTTGGCTTCGAATAAGCTCTTGAGATGCTAGACTGTACAAGGGTGCAAGAGGAGAGATGTGAAAAGAAGAAACATGAAAAGGAAATTGAAGAAATAAAGAATAATGAAGAATACGCCTATAATTCTAATATTCATCTTATAATGCGGTATTTGTTGTTGTATTTGTGTACCATATGGTATTTTTTTAGTTTTGTTTTGATTCTGGAAGTACAAAAATAATACAATAGAGAAAACTAAATAAATGTTCACGTTGTATTTTAATACATAGGTATTATGTATGTCGTATGTGAATTTTGTATGAAATGAAAAATATTATACATAAATAATTTTATTATTAATTTTTGTTTTGCATTCTATAATTCTTATAAAATAATGATAATTTTTTCAATCGGAAATGGATTTCACGATTTTTTTTTCCTTTTTTGTCAAATTTCATGTTTTTTATTTTTTTTTAAACATATTTTCATTCTGAATAGAAGGATTTATTTTTATTTTTTGTACATAGTAGGTTGAATGATTGGTATATGTATGTACATACCTATGCATATGTATATATACCATTTTATCAGACTGTTTACTTTACATTGAATTTGATTCATTAGAAATTTTACTGTACATATACATACATAGTAGGTATTCAACTAAAGTTTGAAAAAATTTTGAATTATCATATTATGTATTATGAATTTAACTAATAGTTCAATTATTTCTACAATTTTTGAAAAATGAATAAATACCTAAGTAATTAATATATTAATTCTTTTATTTCGAAAATAGGTATATGATATTTGAACCAGAGAAAACTTAACTAAAAATATTGTTATAGATACAAATTTTATTTTCTAAAGAACTTTTCCTTTAATTCTATTGTTATTGAAAAGGAATGTAGGGGAGAGTGGCCTAAAATGACACACCACTTTTATTTTCGACTGTATTTTCTTTGTTTTCATACTAAGCGTATTTTTAAAGACATTATTTAAAAAGTGAAAACAAGTCTTCCAACCTAAAACTAATAGCAACTTCTAAATCAGTAAGATACATTTAAAAAATCCTCTTTATTCTCAAACAGTCTAGTGTGTCGTTTTAGGACAGGGCAAGGGTAAAATGACATACAGTTATTATCTAAAAAAAGTGGAACTTAAAATAAACAAAATCCACATTTCTAGAAAAAAAAATACATATATGTATAGTAAGTATAAGTAGTATAAATAATTGTTGTATTTATTCTAGCACAATCAAAATCTGCGTTCTCTATATATTTTAAAAAAGGACAAAATGACATACCTGACATACCTATGATATACCTATGTCATTTTGCCCGCGACAAAGGTATGTCATTTTACCCATTACGTTAATTCAAAGTTTAAAAATTCCTAAAAAAAAAAATTGAAATAGTAGAGCTTCTAGAAATACCGTAAAATATTCGTTAGCAAATTTTACGAACTACAACATATGACTCTACATGAAACTGATTCTATATTTCCGAGAAAAATGGAAAATAATATTTGAGAAAAAAAAACTTTGACACTTACTTTTGTTGTATTCGGCTGTAACTCAATACTTACTTGAAGCGCGGTACGACTATTCTTGTAGGAAGCAGAATATCAACCGAGATAAGAGAAATTAATACTTTAGTGTGCATACAAAATCCTGAAGAAAAGATAAGGCCGATGTGTCATTTTACCCTAGTATGTCATTTTATGCTACTTTCCCCTAGGTATAAATTTTCAACTTGAAGAAAAATTAGTTTTTACAAGCATTTTTTGAATGAAAAAAAACAACTAAAGTCAGCTGATGTGAATTAGAATATGTATCTATTTGAAAAATTTTTGTGTATTAAAAAAATTTGTTGACAAATAACATTTTTATCCCATGTAATTTTAAGCAGAACAAAAATAACATTTCATAAAACTGGCAACAACATTGAACAAATATATGTTCTGTCTTTGTCCATCTTTAACCCTAGGATTGCCTGATCGTATACAAACATATACACGCGGACTTCGACCCTTGATAAAATACCTTTGAGCTAGGAGCTTGAAACCTTTACCAAATCCTTCGTTGGAAGGTTCTCTCTATACACCCCAATTTTCAAGGTCTAGCTCAAAATCGGTAGAACAAAATATCCTTTTTTATGCAAAAACACAAATTTGGCCGTGAGTATACAAATGTATACGGATACCGTACATTTTATATGGAAATTTTAAAATTTTTTTTTTTCAAGAAAAGATATCTCAGCACCCCGTGGACCAAAAACCTAAGTTTCTTGACCTAATTATTTGCTAAAGTGTTCTCTTTGATTATCTTGTACGATTGTTTTCTAGTATTTTTACTTTTTGAGATAAATTGCAAAACAAGGTAAAGAGACAAAAGATTCCCATACATTTTTGAGACCAAAGACAAATTTTACTTAAATTTCAACTTCAAAGATCTGTATCTCAGCATCCCGTAGACTAAAAACTAATATTTTTATACTAAAACATTTATCAAAGTGTTCTCTTTAGTATTGTTGTTTACAGCATTTTGAATGTTCCATACATTCTTGTACATTCATAAAAGCAAATATCTATTGTTGGCTTTGAAGTTCTATATCTCAGCATCCTCTGAACCAAAAACTAATATTTTTACCCTATTTTGCACTTTATCTCGAAAAATAAAAGAAAAACACGAAAATTTTACAGGACAGTTTTAAAGAGGACACTGCAATTAATATTAAGGTCAAAGAATTACGATTTTTGGTCCACGGAATACTGAGATATCTTTTTTTGAAAAAAAAATTTCAAAATTTCCATATAAAATGTATGGTATACATTTGTATACTCACGGCCAGATTTGTGACATTCTCGATCAGGCAATCCTAGGGTTAAAAAAGTGATATGCATTTATAATTTGTATTATTCTTTTTACACATTTTCTTAATTCCTCCTACTAATTCAAAAATAAAAATCAGCTGATATGCTTAAGAATATGTATTTGAAGAAGAAGAAGAAAAATACAATTTAAAAATAAAAATCTGTAATATTATTAAGACTCTTAATTTCTTGTAAGTGTTGGTGTACATGATTTGAAAAAATTTCAAACCCAGTTAACCATCGATGATATATGTACCTATATTCCACCTATCTAATCTTAATGTCAACAGAATTTGTTCTCGTGCTCTAAAAGCTGCGTTCCATTTTCGTTAATTTATCTACTCCGGAGTAGTTCGTTCTACTCTCAAGTCATCCCAACTGCACCATCTCATACTTTGGTGTAGTTGATCATCCTACTCAGAAGTAGTTATGTCGATTTTTACCACCAGAGTATTTTTAATTTTTCAAACTTCCAAAAGATGGATTTGACTTTTTCAGGGTTATGTACTTTGTTTTTTTCCGTTTTTTTTTGAATTTTTTTTACATTAAATACATATACATAGTAAAGAAGATAAATTTATCAAATAAATCTCGTTTTTTGTCAAGAACCTAAAATAGACAGTGAAAACAGTAAGTTAAATAAATTTTTTTTATTTTAAATTAAAGAGGATACAATTTTTTTCTTTGTAAATGTTGATCAAACTAAAAGAAAGTAACGAAGACAGCGATCATGATGATTCACCTCGAAATACACAGCCGAGAGAACAAATATTTAACAATAACATATTTGATCTTAATAGTATGCATTATTTTGCTAAATAATGCTAAAATACGATATAAAAATTTATTGAAGATTTTTTATAATGTTTTTGAAGTAAAATAAAACATGCAACAATTATGAAAAGATGGCTTTTTTGATTTTCTTACCTCAACAAATACATACGTATGTATATGTATGTACATTTTTACTAAACTAAAAATCCATTTTTATAACAAAGAAGAGAAAAATTTACACAGATTTGAAGGTTAAGAACTACTCTTGAATTGAATTGACCGTTCCATTTATTACTGGTGATGAAGTACTCTCAACTACTCCGGAGTAGATAAAAATACCAAAATGGAACGCAGCTAAAAATACAAACTTGATATATCAAAAATACGTTCTAGGTTAACTGGGTAGCGATCATATTGCATGGTAAAATGTGTACATCTTTTCTTTTGTTCTACAGGCTACAGCTAGCATACAGCTGTTATGCTATGCTATGCTGAAGTTGTTATTGTTTCTTCTCAATGGCCAGTACCAGACCTGTCTTCTTTCAGCTTCCCCACTTTTGGATAAAATGTACTACAACTCGCCTTCTGTCTTTAGAAAAAACCGGTTATTGAAGCTGAAAGAAGACAGGTCTGGTACTGGCCAATCATTATTTTCCACACAGTACGTACAATTTTACCTACGTTGAATAGTTTTCATTCTTTTATGAAATCTTTGCTGTTGCCTAATTTTTGACTAATTTGCTAAATAATTTTCAAATAAACGCTATGCACTTTGTAAAACTGACAACACAATTATTGTGAACAAACTGTATGAATATATCATATCATATAAAAAATTATTCTCATGCAATATAAACGGATATTCAATTAGATGAAAAGGTAAATTAAGAAACAGATTGTATTTTGGGGATCTATAATTTCCGGTAGCAAACATTCGAAATAAAAACACCTACAACACCTCTACAAAACTACCTTCGACAAACAACTTTTTTTCATACCTTGATCCTTGAAAAAAGTAAACATTTTAATTCTTGAACTATTTTCTGACCTAGTGCATTTTATTTGACTCAAATCGATGCAATACAGCCTGAGATATAATAGCTCAAAGTTAGAAAGTCACATATCCTTCCATGTAAAAATTTAAAAAAATAAAATTACTCAAAATTTTTGAATTTTACATAAAAATTTTTTCGTATATTTATATACAATACAATGTGCAGCCTAAAAGCAGAGACACACTAGTATATTTAATGGGCATTAACTCCTAATTGTCAATTAACAACAAGTGTGTCACCGCTTAATTTTAATTTATTAAACATTAAGTGGGTTCGAATCACACGATTTATCTGATATTATCAGTTCGGTTCTGATTTAAAATAAGTGAAGCTTCAACTTGTACAAACTGATATTAAACTGAAAAATTTGGATGACTGGAACGTCAAAAATATCAGCTAGCTGATTTTTGACTGTCAGTTGAAGTTTCGAGTTCTTTTATGTACATAGGCAGTTGATTTTTAGTGAAAAACTTAATTAAATTTAGTGAGTAAGTACTTCTACTTCATATTCCATCTTGACAATTTAGAATTCATAAACAGTCAACTTTTTAAACATGTCTTCTTCTTTTTTGATTAGTTCCACACAGCAACTGAACCAAACAAATTTTTATCACTTTTTTCACTTTAAGATTAGTTAAAAGCTAGCGACATCTACTGAAAAGAATGGAAAACTAAGTGAGTGGAACAAATGTAGAACAAATGTGGAACTGTGGAACTGATAATTATCAGATAAATCGTGTGATTCGAACGCACTTAATAAGTGATGAAAAGGTTAAATTTAAATCTTATAAAAAGAAATCGCAATATCTAAACGTTTTAATACATGAAAAATGTGTGAAAAGTTGAGTGAATTTTTGTTTTGTCTGTACCTTGGTAAATCGAATATAAAAAAATTTAAGGATCAAAATTTAAAAATGTGTTCCATTTAAGGACCACAATTCCCTTGCACCTATCTATATTCAAAATTTCATAAAAACCGGTAGAGAAATGTAGGCTGTAGGTGGTCACTTTGAAGGCCCAAAATCGCGAAACTGACTCACTTTGAACCCTTATATTTTTGAAATAAAGGACTTTTTCAAAAATGTGTTCCATTTAAGGACCACAATTCCCTTGCACCTATTTCATGAAATTTCATGAAAATCGGTTGAGAAATGTAGGCTGTAGGCGGTCACTTTGAAGGCCATTTCACTAAATTTGGCTCTTAAACAAAAACTATCTAACTATTTAAACTAAAATTAATAAATTATTTTAAGAAAAATTAAACTGAAAAAAAAATTATGATAAATAAAAAATAATTCAATTCATTATCACATAAAAAACATTTATACAATAATTAGAATTGATATTGATCAATTCTTCTTCTTTATCTTCTGTCTTTGTCTATCTGGTTATAAGCGATATGCATTGGAAATTTTTGTTGTATTATTCTTTTTGAACATTTTCTTAATTTTTACATACTTCTGCTGTCTACTTCGAAAACAGCTGATTTATATTAAAAAATTCAAATAGAAACGGAAAAAATTTAAATTTAGTTCGAAAGACTTAAAAGCTATATTGAGTGCTTATTCGAAGCCAAATATTTATGTATGTTTTTATGTTCTTGATTTTTGAGAGAGCTTGAGATTAAATCTCTATAGTAGTATATTAATACTCTTTGGTAGACTATAGGCATAGTATAAAAGAGGACTAGTAAAATTACTTCTCCATAACGGTAAATAAAAAATAAAATCCAATCATAATGAAGAACGTTTTTAAAAATAAAAAAAGAAAAAAACTTCGTATAAGACGGAGAAAGACTTGTAGTATGTATTTTAAAAATTTACATGATTTTATATGGAAAGAAAAACATATCTTTCTTCTTCATTTCTAAGAAAAAAAAACTAAATTTATACACAATTATATTGTACCTCCCTCAACTATATCAATGTGTGTACCTATGTACCTTAAAAATTTACATGATTTTATATGGAAAGAAAAAATATATCTTTCTTATTTATTTTTTATTTATTTATTTTAAGAAGAAAAAAAACTAAATTTCTACACAATTATATTGTACCTCCCTCAGTTATGTCAATGTAGTGTATCACAATATTTTTACACAACTTTATATTCTCACCTATGCATGTTTTACGCATACACGTAAAAAATGACAATAAAAAATGACTTCTTCAGTTGCCTATCTGTATTGGTTCTATACTTTTTATAAGGTAAAGCGTAGTAATATTGAATCACTAGTATTTATTTTGTTTATTATTATTTGTAATGGGATAGTGAAGGAAATGTAATAGATACATATTGTTGAGTTTAAGTAAAAAGGTAATTAATAAATTATAATTTAAATGAATTTCCAGTAAATTTCCATATATTGTGTTTGAAATTAGGTTTTTGCTTTCATTTTACCTAATATGGCAATAAGAGTATGGTTTACTCTATATATTGAATAATTACGTATATAGAAAATGTAAATTTTTTATCTTTGTTGCTCGCTAATGATTTATCTTTTGGACTGTTTCTAGCAAAATACACTTGCATTTTACACATACATTGAAGTTTTTCAAAATTTCTTATCAAATTTTGTATGGAAAATTGAAATGTGATTTTACTAGTCTTCTTTATACTATGCTATAGGTATTGAAAGGTTTTACGTTTGAATTTTTTTTGTATAATCAATAAGATCATACTGATACTCTATGGGGCAGTTCAACAATTGCCCTATAAAAGAGTAATATTTCATATATTTATATTTGATAAAGAAGTAATGCAAATTGGAAATATCATTAAAATTTTCGATTTTCGATGAGATATTCCAATTATTGTTCGCATTGTTCGCTAACTTTTAATTTTTAAGAACGAATCTCTTGTACATTTAAAGTTTTTATTTTTTTTATTATGGAAAAAAAAATACATCCTCCCGTTCGATGTTATCTGTCACATCGCGTGAAGTGAAGACAACTGTACTGGAGTGGCAGCACGTAACTTGTAACAGAAGGTTTGAAACGGTTTTTTTTTAAGTTGACAGCACGTAAGTTCTTTCGACCAAATTAAAATTTTGTTTCGATAAAGTTGGTAGCACGTAAATGTTGTTTCGAGTGTTTTTAGCATCTGTCACAAAATAATTTAGTCGACAGTAGAGGTGTTATCGACAGTAATTTTAAATCGAGAATTAATTAATTTTAAGTGATTTTATTTTGGAAAAAACTTTTTTTTAAAGTAAATGATTTCATAAAATGTAAGTACATAAAAAAATAGTATATTACATGTTTTGAAGTTGTTTTAATTTTTTTTAAGGGAGGAAGAAAAGCCATAATAAGAACCAAATGAAATGCATGATTGAATTCATGCAAAATAATAATGATTTGGCGAAAGCAAGACTAAAAAATTTGCTTATTTAGTACTTTATTTTCTTCTTCAGAATCGCTGGAGTCCTCAAAAAATATCATTTTAATCAATAAATTCAATATATTATAAAAATCTGTGGTTTTTTTTTAAAACAACTTAACTGCAAATTTCTAATTTTTCAGGAGAGCCATTATTTGATGACACTTTTTCAAAAAAAATTTGGTTAATAATAGTACATTTTTGAATTACAACTTTTTGCATTTTATAGAGCTTGAAAAGACGAATTCAATTCAACCATATTCATAACTAAGTTGGAAATTTTCAGTTATGTTGTTTTTAAAAAAACCACAGAAATATTTCACACTATCTCTACAACTATTCAAACTCGTTTTGACGTTAATGACAGCAAAAAAAAATTTTCTATGTGGCAATGTCAATTCAAACTCGTTTCAACTTACGTGCTATGAAACCAAAGTTGGAACGACTTCGACTAAGTCGAAGAAAAAATAGTCGAAACAAGTTACGTGCTGCCACCCCTGATTTAAGGCCAAAACACAATCAGGCTTTGAGATTTCGTGGAGGTGTTGTCAAATTAGCCAACACCTGTATTCAAATGAAGTTAAACTAATAAGGTTTCAAAGCGTTCTTCGACGCTGGCTTCGAGGTAGGCATTGCTCAATGTTGAATATTTTTTTCTTCATGCCTGGAGTTGTCAATTATGGTAAATAAAATACGGAGGTATGCTGAAAAGTACTGCATAACCTAAAAAACAACATATCTGTCCCAAATAACGTCACTATGACGAAGTTTTGATTATACAATATTTAAATGATAATTTATTCACTTTATTAACACTAAAAGATTTTAATATTGAAAATATGACAAAAGTACTAATAATAATACCAATTTTAAAACACTAACACTTCAAAATTGAAAAAATCAATTTCTAAGCCAATCTAGTTTGTGGGTCTTTTTGGTCTCTTTTGGGTTTTTGAACTTTTTCTTAATTTATTTCCTACTAACGTAAATAAAACATCGAATTGACTTGGCGTCATTCTTGTTGCTTTTAGAAATTGGTCATGATCGCGTTCTCTTATAATTAGGAAAGTTTGATTAGTGAATCCATGGAGCTTTATTGTAGTGAATATTTCACGAACCCGTATTCTCCTTTTTCTACTATTATTACTGCATGCGTTTTTCAAGTTTATTAATAATAAAAGCATTTATCTCCACTTCTTTAGAATTGTGTTTAGACACATACACTTTTAAGTGGAGGATTTCACAAAAAATGTAACACTCCACTAAGTGTACGGTTACATTTTGCAGTTTACATTTATACACTTGTCTACATTTAGTGGATAGCTACATTTCCACTCGAAAAGTGTATTAGTGAAGACGTACCTTAAATGCCATTAGCAGCTAATTTTTAGCTGCTATTCCTATTAGCAGCCATCACTAACCTCACAGCCAACGCTCAATGGTGAACTGAAACCGAAACCGAAACTGCAAACCTAAACTACTATCGCTTTTGTTGGCTCAATGCAAAGACCATATATAATTAGACAATCAATTTTTCCGTTACTTGACTGTTACATTTCAAATTTCTTAAACAATCAACAAAATTTGATCGTTATTTTCCAATAGTAAAGCTCTTGAGTTCTTCAAGCTCTGCAAGTACAATTGTACAAGTACAAAGTTTTTTAAATATGTATTTCGAATTTTCGTAAATATCGTCGAAATCTACCATTTTTATTTTATTTTCTATTTCATTCACACACATTATTATTGTATTAATTGTTTTTGTATACCATATGATTTTTTTAAATTTTGTTTTGATTCTGATTGTATACATTTTTGGATATTTATATTTTGTTTCGAAAAACAAAAACAATACAATACAATTGAGATTTGAGAATAATGATTGTTGATTATAATACTAATGTGTCTTGTAATATGTAAAGTATGTATAAAATGAAAAAAAAAAATTTTAATTTTCATATTTTTTAAGATATTCTGCTTCTAAATCATTTTTTTAATTTTTATAAAATAATGATAAATTTATTAAATCGGATATAAATTTTACTCCTTTTTATGATTTTTGTTGTTGTCAAATTTCATGTTTTTTTTAAACTTATTTTCATTCTGAAAAGAAGAATTTATTTTAATTTTTTGTAGTACATATACCTACATAATGTATGTAATTCAACTTAAGTTTAGGAAATTTTATTATTATCATATTATGTGGGTATTATGAGTTTAACTAATAGATCAATTATTTTTATAACTTTTGAAAAATATGTAGGTATATACATATTCGGAAATATAAGTATGTATATTATGTAAGTACATATGTACTAATAATTTTTAAAATATTTAAAACAAATGTGAACCAGAAGAAGAAGAAAAACTTAACTAAAAATGTTGTTATATTAGTAGGTACATATGTACCTACAAATTTTATTTTGCAGTTAACTTTTCCCTCAATTGTATTGTTATTTAACCCTAGGATTGCCTGATCAAGAATGTCACAAATTTGGCCGTGAGTATACAAATGTATACCATACATTTTATATGGAAATTTTAAAATTTTTTTTTCAAAGAGCTGTATCTCAGCATCGCATGGACCAAAAACTATTATTTTTATATTAAAATCTTTATTAAATCTTTAATGTTGTTGCTATTACAGTTTCATATTTTTTCTAGTTTCCGAGATAAAATGGAAAATAAAGTTGAAAATGTTGAACTTCTTAATGGTTTTCGCGTATTTTGTCCTTTTGGTTGAAAACAGTGGCACTTACAGAATTACTGTATAAGACAGCTTTTAAGGAATACTTCAGCAAATATTTTAATCCAAAAATATTAGTTTTTGGTTCAGAGGATGCTGAGATATAGAACTTCAAAGCCAACAATAGATGTTTGCGTTTATGAATGTACAAGAATGTATGGAACATTCACGTTTTTCATGTTATTATGCACTTTATCTTGAAAACTAAAAAAACTAAAAAAATACTGTAAAGAACAATACTAAAAAGAACACTTTGATAAATGTTTTAGTATAAAAATAGTTTCTAGGTCCTAGCTCAAAGGGATCGTATTTTTATCAAGGGTCAAAGTCCGCGTGTATACGTTTGTATACGATCAGGCAATCCTAGGGTTAAAAAGAATGTAGGTAGGTAAAAATTTTCAACTATTGATTGAAGAAAAATTAAATTTTACAAATATGATTTTCAATATTATATCCATTCAATAAATATAAATAACAGTATAATCTCAATAATTTGAACTAATTTCAAACCGACCTTGTTAAAATTTAAAAATTTATATAGAAACCAGTTTACACTTTCAACACTACTTTAAACAAAAACACCCCATAATTCTGTAATAAAATTCATTTGCATTATTAAAACAATAATTACGAAATTGATTATGACGATTTTAAAATTAATTTTTTATTGCAAAAATCAGTGATTGAAATTAGGTACAACATATTTAACTTGGTTTTATTTCATGCTATTTCATAAAGTAAAATCACAAAAAAACCTCTTTACAAAAATACAGAAACCGAAATTACAGAAATTTAGGTGTTGAAAATATAGAGGTTCAAATTACCGATCTAATACTGTATCTCAAATATAATTCATATTTCATTCCATATTGATCATTGAACAAATATTTCTTCTGTCTTTGTCTATGCAGAAAAGTGATATGCATTTTTAATTTGTATTTTTCTTTTTACACATTTTCTTAATCCTTCCTACTTTTCTTATCTTCTTCGAAAATAAACAAAAGTCAGCTGATATGCATTAGGATATTTAAAGAAAAAGAAGAAGTGAAATTTTTGAAGGATAAATCTGTAATAGTTTTATTTTATTAAACAAAAACTTTCTAAACTATTTAAACTAAATTGATAAAATATTTTCAAAAAATATTGAACTGTAAGAAGAAAAAAAACAATAAAAGTATGTTTATCATTATTACATAAAACATTCATATTATATTTATAATTGATATTGATATTGGTCAATTCTTCTTCTTCTTCTTTGTCTTCTGTCTTTCTCTATCTTCAAAAAAGTGAAATGCATTTATAATTTGTATTATTCTTTTTACATATTTTCTTAATTCCTCCTACTAATTCAAAAATAAAAGTCAGCTGATATGCTTTAGGATATTAAAAGAAGAAGAAAAAGAAAAATACTATTTAAAAATAAAAATCTGTAATAGAATTATTAAACAAAAACTATCTAACTATTTAAACTAATATGTATTAATAAATTATTTTAAGAAAAATTAAACTGAAAAAAAATTATAAACAAAAAATAATTCAAGTCATTATCAATCACATAAAAAACATTTATACAGTTGTAAAAAATATACATACATATATGCATACTCATAACATAACATAATAATGATCGTATGGGTAATGTAAACAAAATTGCAACATTATACAAAATTATGAAATTTCGAAATCAACGAAAAAATCAAAATTTTAAATTCAAAAATGAGCTTTACCATTGGAATTACCTGGTTGCGCCATCTATTATTGCTTGGAAAACTAAAATTTTATAATTTCAAAAAAAATGTAAACTGGAATCTCTAATGATTTTATATACTTTTTGCTCAATGGTAGCGCAAACGTCTGTCAAATTCGTATTGTCAATATTGTCAATTACAATTTGTCATATTTGTTTTGTTTGTCATTTAATAGAGTATTGTGTTATGTGTTGTGTCTAAAAATATTTTGTAAATTCATTTCAACAAATAATTAATATAAATTTATTAAAGCGATTATTCGTTTAAAATAACGAAATCAAATTAATTTTAATAAATAAAGTTTTTTTGTCCTTTTAAATTAAATTATTTATAAAAAAACTACAGGATACCATCAAAACCAGATTTAAAATAAATTTAAATTGAGCGTTGGCTGTAACGAATAACGATATGTCAAAACTGATCTTCTTCTTCTTTTTCAAATTACTACTCAGAAAAATATACACAATATAGGATACCTTGTTCGAACGTAAACCGAAAATTAAAAAAATATTTAATTGAACCGCAACCGAAATTTTCAGTTCACATTGAGCCTACTGCAGTACATTTTCATTGTTTTTAATTGAACCGTAACGTCATTTCGGTTTCGGTTTCGGTTTCAGTTCACCATTGAGCGTTGGCTGTCAATGTGTTTTAACTTTTGTGCGGCTAGCTTTAAAGCGACCTTGAGGTCGGCGTCATAGAAGCTTACCTTGAGGTAAGCCTGATTGTGTTATGGCCTTTATTTTATTCAATTCAAATCAGTTGTCGCCATTTGTTTTTATTAAAAATGAAAAACCGAAGTAAAAATTATAAAAGTCGTTGCTCAGCAGCTGCTGATGTCCACTCAAAGCAGGGATGCCAATTTAGCCGTTTTCCGGCTATATTTAACCGGAAACAAGATGATTTAGATGGATTTTATTTTTCCTTCAGGCTAGGCAATTTTAGCCGCGGCTAAAATATATGTTTAAATTATCAATTATCAAAGTTATTTCGAAAATATAACAACTTGACAACATTTCGAGTGTTGAAGATTTTCAAGTATTGAGTCGATATTAATCACATCACATAAATTACATTGCTTTTCCCATCCTTTTCTATACTATTAAAAGTTACATGACTGATTTTGATAACATTCCTTTTTTTTTTTGTTAAGTTTTTTTTCATTTTATTCGTTTTTTGTGAATTTTTTATCTTGTTTTTTTATTTTGTTTTTAAATTACTGTATCAATCCAAATAAAGTGAATTAATGAATTTATTTTCATTCGAATTTATTTTTAATAGAAAAACCTTTTGCTTCCTTAACATTTTTACTCCTTACATAATCAACAATATGCAAGACAAACACCACGGGTTCAAAAATTTAACATTGCAAACTTGTTTCAATAAAATATATGTAATAGCCTGTTTTTTAGCCGGAAATGGGTAAAAAAATTGTTAGCTGTTTTTTTAGCTTTTTCGAAGTAATTTTTCTCCGACTAAACTGGCAGATTTAACCAGATTCTAAAATTTTTGTTGGCATCTCTGACTCAAAGTAGTAAATGTTTGATACGTGTCATTGGGGTAAAATAGACTGGGACTGCTGAGACCGTCGCAAACGAGTTTATAACCGGTTTTAACAACTCCTGAAAATACACTTGATGGTGGCGTGGCACGACCAAGTTGTAACGAGCGTGAGTGTATTACAACCGTCAGCTAAAATTATTTTAAACTATTCTTATTATACCAAGTAGGAAAAAAATGGTTACAACTAGCGCATTACAACCAATGTATTTTCACCCATTGGGAAGATTAAACAGTTTATAGGGAAAAATAACCCGAATTAAAACCGAATTTTAAATTAAATTGGGAGTACGCTGTAAACTGTAAATTGGGATTAAAATAATACATGCAAACGTTGATACTTTTATACACGTATAGTATACATATTCTTCTTCTTTCAACAAAAAAAAGAAAAAATACGTGACAGCTTCACAGTCACCATAAAAATTATAATCCGCCATATTGCATTTGACCTCACACATACATATACAAAAATTGGGATTAAATCAAAATAAATTGGGTTTGCTTAAGCCCAATTTCGAATTAGCGAGTTTATAGCAGATAAAATTGGGAGTCAACCAAAATCCGTATTAAAGCGAATTACGTATAAACCTGTACGATGAGTATAAAAGAAAATGATTAAATTTTCGCATTTCCGTAGCTATTGGAATCAAGGCAATATGATTTATAAAAAATGAATTTATGAAATGATATTAAATATTTCTTATATTTATTTTAAAATTTAAATTTACTATTTTTAGTAGTTTGTAATTGTTAATTTTATGTTTTATTTTGAATAAAATTTTTATTTGATGTTTGATATATAAAATTATGTTTAAATTTGGTTTTGAATTTTGGTATGAATTAAATGTATATACATAGGTACATACCTAAGTATATACATTTTCATAACTGTTAGTTTATCCTTTTTAATCCATGATATTTTCTTTCATTTATATACTTGTCTAAAATTTCGTTTCGTTTTTCAAGTCTGAATACGTCTCATTATAATTTAAATTTGAATTTTTTCGAAATTCTTAATGAAATCATATTTTTTCATTAAAAAAAAACGTAACGCTTTTAGATCTTTACCTAAATTGTGTAAATTGTGAAAAAAAAAAAACAATAATAGAAATAAATATTATTTAATTGGATAATACAGTTAAAATATTGAATATCAAAAAAATATCAAACGACAAAGGATATATGTATGTACCCATTTTAATAGATTATGTTATCGAAATACCAAAAACATAGCAAAAAGCAAAAATTCTATAACTCAGTAATACAAGGCAAAATCAATCTATCGTTACTTTCCTTAATATCGTAGATATTTTTGATCTTTAATAGAGAAATTTCCATTACTTTAAATGAATTTGTTATTTAAATACTTTGTTATTGGTTTTTTATTGTTATTCTTAATTTATGTAATTTATTTTTGTTTCACTAAAGTTAAGTAATGCTGTTATGATACGGTATTAATACTATTGGAAATTTTAAGTACTTAAAGAAAGAGACAACAGATTTGAGTAAGAGAGACACACTATCAAAATCAGCTGACATTTTCTTAAAGTTGTGTTGCCTGTATCTCTGTTTAAAGTAAATGGCAATTAAATAATTCAGTAAAGGAATATTCGTGATTATTATTTCTTTTCTATTCATTTTTTTACACTCACAGAAAAAAATTAGAAATAAATAATTAGACACGTCACACTCGTTTAAATATAATATTAAACTATGAAAAATGTCTAAACACGATGGCAACACAAAAATAATATTAATGTTTAAATTTCATGATTAATTTCATGATTAATGGAAGGATATTGGAATTTGGAGAATTGGGAGAGTTATTTTTTGACATTTTCAGTATTAATACTGAAATAAGTGTTAGTCATATCTCTCTTTCTTTCTAGTTGCTTTTTCCGTAAAGCATACTTGTTATCTCTTTTTAATAACGAAATTAATCATGAAATTAATACCGTATCATAACAGCATAAGTAAGAGTGGGTGAATGAAAAGTGAATTTAGTGCTAATAATATACTCAAGTCGATAATTTTGTTATTTATATTTTATAATATATTTAAATAATTTTATTTTCTTTTAACTTTCCCACAAATACCTGTTTTTTTATAAAATCGAAAAAGAAAAAAAAATTTAATCTGGCAGCCCTTGGTAATACTTATTGTAAAAGATTTCCCTCGATTGAAATTGAGATCTGATCACCCCACACACGAGACAGATTTATTCAAACAATTTGTGAAAGAATATAGAAAAGTATGTCTATCTTGCCTGTACTGACTTCCAAAAATAAAAATACTATATAGTTGTAGTAGAAGTTGTAGTTGTGGCTTTTGGCTTTTGGCAGTTTTGACAGTTCGTATTTGAATTTTGAATAGTGAATTGGAAAAATTAAAATGATTTCAGTAGAAAAATTCATTGAAATTTTAAAAACTTACGAAATAATCTGGAATAAAAAAACATTCCAATTATAAAAATAGAAAAAAAACTACTACATTATAGCCCTGGTAGCCGACTCATGATAAGCTTAGTCATGAGCTCAAGATGAGGTTATAGATGTAGCTCTCCAACTAACATTTTTTGACACATTCTGGGCCTGGTGATGTCATTGTACCAAATAGTGTGACAATAAAGTAACATGTGTTTCGAAACAGCAACGTCGACATAACGTGGTCGTTTCGAAAGTGATGCAACACTGGTACATTTCATAAACGTCAAAAATTTGACGACCACTTGATTCTGTTGACATCACTGACATGCCGTTGACAAGTCAAATGCATCACAATGCTTTTGCATTATTTGACGTTTTTGAAGGCTAAGTAGAAGAATTGATGAAAGTCAATTTTATATTTTGAAAAATAAAAATGGACAGAAAAATTATAAAAGACGTTCTATTTACACAAATATTGGATGAATGTCAAAAAAGTGATTTATCAAAGCAAATTAGTGTGCAAAATAAATCAAAGATATATAGAAATATCTTAATTTTTAAAACTTTAGATATAAGAAATAAACGGAGAAAAATTCCCAAGGTAGAAAACTACATTGAAAAAATTATGAGTTATCCCGATGATGTATTCAGAAGTCATTTTCGTATGAAAAGAGAAACATTCAAGGCAAAAATTCAATAAATTTGAAATTCAATTAATAAATAAAATTTGCTTAAATTTTAGAAACTCCATCGGCTTGTTGAACAACATTGGAAAAATTCTTGGACTGGGAGACCAAAATTAGATTCAGAAAAAAGCCTTTACTTAACTATTTGGAGACTTTCCAACCAAACTGGATTTCGTATATTAGCAGACAGATTTAATGTGTCTCAGGGAGGAGCTCATATGATATTTATAAAAATGACTAAAATAATTGCAGATTTCATTGGTGATTTTGTGAAGTGGCCAAATTCTCATACCGAATTCACAAAAATAATGGAAGACTTTCAAGAAATACGTTCAGAAAGACCATTTCCAAATGTCATCGGTTGTATTGATTGTACACATATCCAGATTAAGGAATCTGGTAAATTTTGGTAAAGGTACCAAAAACAAATGCTGCTAGTTATCACGATCGTAAAGGACAGCATTCAATAATATTGCAAGTATGTTCCAAGTTTCCGTAAAATTGAATGAATGCTTTTATTTTAATTTCTTTTAGGCAATTTGTGATAGTAAATCACGTTTTATTGATACATACTTTGGATGGCCAGGTATGTCACATGACGCTGCTGTTTGGAGAAGCAGTCCTTTAGGGTTGAAATTGGAAAGTGGAGAAGTTTAAATTCCAGGGAGAAGTCACCTTCTAGGAGATGCAGCATACCCTTTAAGTACTTACCTTTTAACACCATACAGGGATAATGGATTTCTCTCACCTACACAAAGGAAATATAATTATTATCACAGTTCAACACGGGTATGCATTGAGCAAGCATTTGGTGTTCTAAAAGGAAAGTTCAGAATTTTGAAATTTTAAATATATACAACATCGAAGAAGCAAAAAATATTGTTAATACATGTATCGTTTTTCACAATATGATAATTGATAATGAAAAATTAGACCTAGATGACCTAGAGAGTATGGACAACGAAGGTGAAAATGATAACTTTACTATAATACCGGATAATGATGTGCCACAAGCAAAAGCAAAAGAGAAAAGAGATTTGGTATCAGAATTATTTGTGTCATAGAATGTTTGATATTTTAATAGTAATAAATGTAGAATAAGAATATATGTATACGAAATATATTTTTTACAAAAATTGATTTATTTTTTTTCTTTTCTTTTCTTCTTAATAAAAAATATATACTTAAATGAACTAAAAAAAATAATAAAATTATTTCAGACTAGAATTCGACAGTCTTTGTACTTATTATCTAAATAATAAAAAATATATACTTAAATGAACTAATAAAAATAATAAAATTATTTCAGACTAAAATTCAACAGCCTTTTTGTAAAAAAAAAACAAGAACTATAATAAAAACATAAAATTCAGTAACAAAAATAAGAATCTAATCTTTATCGATAATGTTTTGAAATAAATCTCTTAAACTTTTTAGAACACCAATTCTTTCCGTTTCAAGTTCTAGCAACTCTTGATGACGTCTTTCAGCAGTTTCACTTTCTTTTTTCAAGAAAGCTAATATATCATCCACTTTTCTTTTTTTTGGGTTTGGCGGAACATTTTCTTCATTGTGTACTCTGTGCAATTTCAATATTGGATTCTAGATCTAGACTAGACTAGAGGATAAATTTTGTGGTGGTGGTGATATGAAGTGGGATGTTGAATATACTGCATCAAAATCTTCGAAATATTCCCACGTAGTGGCTTCTCTTCCACTTAAGTTGTTCCTTTTTTTTTTTTATCCTTTTATAAGTGGTAAAAAGATTTGTGAATTTTATTTTGCATGAATCGACAGAAAATAAAAAATCTTTGTCGATAGATTTTATTTCTGCCACCAGCATAATATTCCAAAGGACACTTTTTTTTTCTTTTCCTGTCGCTAAATTCTTTTTCTTTAGATAGCCTTGTTGTAATCAAACACTTAATTTGATTTCTGGTCCAGTTATTATCTTCGCTAATGAATAAAAAGAAAACTATCAAAAAATTGTTATAAAATAATTAAATTTTACTACCTATTCATTTTTCTTTCTATTAATATTTGTTGCACTCAGAGTTCAGACCACTTCTAATAAGTAATAACCTAATAATTTTGACAGCAGCAAATTTGCAGTAACTCTAAACTGAATGCTTTGCTGCTCAAATATTTGCAGTCAATTGCAAAGTCATCGAGTTTTTAGGCCCAACCACAATGCTACGTAACGTAACGTAAGATTACGTAACGTAAGGAACGAGAAATGTAAAATAATACATACGGCCATAATGAACATAAGGTTACGTTCGTTAACTTTCGTTCACTTTAAAATGTCAAATTTCCGTAACTTAACCAGCCGTAAGCTTCGCACTTTACGTAAGATAAGTGAGGTTATATTAAAATTATTGTAAAATGTGTAAATTCTCCAGGTTCCTTTTATTTATAGAATTCATTTTCCCTTTAATCCATTTTTCTTTTAAAGTTATTTTTAAAATATTAAATACAATTTAAAAAATTTATTTATAATTACAATAAAAACTTTTCACCAAAAACTTGTCAAGTACACATTACACAAACAAGCTACGTAAGTGACTTTTTCTATTGTGGTTCATTTACGGAAAAATGACAGCCGTAAGCTTACGTTCGTTCACTCTTACGTTACGTTACGTAGCATTGTGGTTGGGCCTTTTGAATTTTTGACGCATTCGTCAAAAAGTTTTTGAATTGTTGACTTTCGTCAAAAGACGATCATCTGACGTTTATGAAATGTACCACTTTTCCTTGTTAACGACGACACAATGCCTAATATTCGACTATATCTTGCTCTAAGGAAAACGTAAATAATTGGGCAAAATAACGTTATTGTTTCTAAATAATGCCTGGCGACGTGACATGATTTGTACTAACACAAATAAAATTACAATAAATGTGTATATACATGGTAGAAAGAAAAGGATGGTATGCTCAGTTCACTTATAACAAAATGTGTGACGTCAACTGTTGACAAATTAAGTACAAACATACTTTTTATCGTTCATCAATTCTTTATTTTTCTTTTGTAATTATTTTGTGTATAAAATTAAAATGATTTGAATTCACGTAATAATATTTTTAATCTTTCTTGATTTTGTATAATAATTTTTGTTTTTAGTTTTACTAGTTAATTTATCGTTCAAATTAGTTACTCTAAAATAAATTCTACATCTAAAAAATAATTCTTTGCATTCCTCATCCAAAGGAATTTCATTTGAGCTTTTAATGCATAGTTTTAGTAGTCCTGATTTGAGTGAAATATTTTGTTTATTCAAATTTTGGAAAACATTTTCCAATTTTTTTAAATTATTTAAAATATTTTTTGCTGGCTTTATTAAACCACCCTCAGATAATTCATCTACCCAAGTAAATGAATTATTTTCTCTACAAATATATTTTTTTATGTCGATTTTGTTTTTAACTTTATACAAAACATAACCAGCTAAATTTTCGATTGCATCTACATGCAACTCACTAAATTCTATTTCTGCTAAATTCTCAACTTCATCAACATTTTATTCATTATCTGTTCCTTTATCTGCGAACAATTTTAAGACGTTGCCAGTTAATGTTTTGTCGTTTTCTTCCCAATTCATTTAGTTTCCTTTTTTTTAAAGGAATATTTAAAAGTTTATCTTTCAACGAAAAATCGTCTTCCTCTGAAGACATTTCTCTAAATGGAGGGAGCGAACAAACGCATTTTCTATATTATGCACTTTTTGTTTACACACTTTTAACCATTCTGATCGATGCTTCAAATCTTTAGGGAATCGGAAAAACAGAAGTTTTCATCAAAATATTTTAAATTATTATTGCTCTTGCAATCTTTAACTTTACAACACACCATTTTAAAACTTTTTAGATATATTTTAACTCAATTCTACACTTTTTACCTTTTTTTAAACATTTTTGTAAACACACTTTTTAAACACATTTAATATTTATTTTCAATCTGTTGAACAATAAACATTCAGTCAATTCAACTTCTGTCAACAAATGACGTTTTTTGTTTAAAGCGGAAAAAAATCGTTTTCAACTGAGCATACCATGCTTTTCTTTCTACCATGGTGTATATCTATCTTTTTTGAAAATATACATTGAACATGATGATAAACACGCAAATGAATTTGTGCATTCTATTTTTATATTTTTAGCCTTTTTATATTAAAAAATATGTTATTTTAAAATATGAAATTTGCCTTTTTTCTAGGGTAAATTTTGTAAACTGTGGGAAATTTTCTGTACAGTGCATGCTGTTACATGGGAAAAAATTAATACGCCGTGAATTTATTTGAAAATTTGAGTAATTTATAAAAATTTTGCAAAAAAGTATTCAAAATTTTTCAAATGAAACATAAAAAAAATTATTTCATTTTACATATTTGTATGTATAATTTTTGTGCATTTAATTGGAAAAAAAACCGAAAATAAGAGCATTTGCAGTTTAATACAATAAATAATTTTTAAAAAATTGTATCCGCCATGTTTGGTAAAAATCCATCCATGAAAGTTTCCGATAGAGTAAATATTCCTACTTTGTGACTTTAATGGATCGTTTACAACCGAACGTGGAAAATTTTACCCGTTTAAAATTCAGCGTAGAGTGAAGTTTAGTAAGTTCGATTTTCGGATGTTTTCGAATTTATAAAGCACATTTGAAAATTCAAATTCAAACTGACATATCTTTTTGTTCTTTGTTTGAAATATTTCGTAACAAATCTTCACTGTGAACACTTTCAATGAATAAAAATAATTTATCTTTTTCTGTTTTTGTTAAATTTTCATTGAAAAACATTGTAATTATCCTTTTTTGTAAAAACTATAACCGTCAACAATAATAGCTTTTGAATACTTCGAAATTTTAAGTTCAAATTTAAATAAATTTCGAAAAAAAACTTTTATCGTTACATTTTTTACATGAAACTTCTTAAAAAAACTTTCGTTCCAAGTGGAACGAAATTTTTTTTAACCAGTGGGAACTAATTTTTCGAACATCCAGATTGAAAAGTAGAAGTAGAGCCTAATCTGACGCTGACTCTGCAATCTCACTCCGAGGTATGAATGCGAAAGCGATATATACTCTGACGAATAGAAGAAAGAAATGCAGCAAAATCTACGTTTCAATCTGTTATGTAAACTTATGCTAAGTTTAGATGCGTCAGATTAGGCTCTACTTCTACTTTTCAATCTGGATGTTCGAAAAATTAGTTCCCACTGGTTAAAAAAATTTCGTTCCATTTGGAACGAAAGTTTTTTTAAGAAGTTTCATGTAAAGAATGTAACGATAAAAGTTTTTTTTCGAAATTTATTTAAATTTGAACTTAAAATTTCGAAGTATTCAAAAGCTATTATTGTTGACGGTTATAGTTTTTACAAAAAAGGATAATTACAATGTTTTTCAATGAAAATTTAACAAAAACAGAAAAAGATAAATTATTTTTATTCATTGAAAGTGTTCACAGTGAAGATTTGTTACGAAATATTTCAAACAAAGAACAAAAAGATATGTCAGTTTCAATTTGAATTTTCAAATGTGCTTTATAAATTCGAAAACATCCGAAAATCGAACTTACTAAACTTCACTCTACGCTGAATTTTAAACGGGTAAAATTTTCCACGTTCGTTTGTAAACGATCCATAAAGTTTCTATATAGATACATAGGCATTGTTTCTTATTTGTTCCCACAAATGTGCCCATGAAGGAATTATTTCTACTTTGTGACTAATGTTTCTATATAGGCATTGTTTCTAACTTGTGCCTTAATCACCACGTGGACCACCAACAAATGAAGTAGCTGTTTCATAATGCTAGATTCTTTTAGATAAGTTTGGATCACTAAAATTCGTACTTTTTAAAAATAGCAAAAAAAAAAACTTTTATCACTATAAAATAACTCTAAAATGTCATTCATTACATCAACAAGAATAACGTAGACACATTCGAGTAATTATTTCGGCACTATTCCCACATCGAAACATTTCCTATGAAGAAATATTCTTGGTAACACTTACGTTTTTGTGACTTGCACAGTTCCCTCGGAGGCATCGACACGTTCAACCAAAACCATCTATGATACAAGCCATGAACTGGTGTTTTTTATGGATTTGTTAGAAGTGCCATGTTTTTTTTTGACATTTTAGTTTCTTATGGTTTCTTAATAAGAGTGCAGAAAAAGTAGTCTAAAGAAATAGTGTTTTAGTTAAATATTTTTGGCTTTTTAAATAAAATATTGTTTATATACGTAACAGTTTTAAAATATAATAAATTAACAGTGTTCTAATTTTTAAAGTGCACAATAGTCAAAAAATAAAATAAAAAGGTGGAAAATATTGTGCCTTCTTACATACTTGTAAGAGAAATAATTAAAGTGTGACTACATACCTATGGTGAGGTTATATGTAATAAAGTGAATAAATTGATTTGATTAAAAACCATCTATTATATAGGTATAGAAGGAAAAAGTTTATATTATTATTCTTAAATATTTATATAAACACACAAAGACCATATATGTATAATTAGACGATCAATTTTTCCGTTACTTGACTGTTATATTTCAAATTTCTTAAACAATCAACAAAATTTGATCGTTATTTTCCAATAGTAGAGCTCTTCAGTTCTTCAAGCTCTGCAAGTACAATTGTACAAGTATAAAGTTTTTAAAATATGTATTTCAAAATTTCGTAAATATTGTCGAAATCTACAATTTTTATTTTATTTTCTATTTCATTCACACACATTATTGTATTAATTGTTTTTGTATACCATATAATTTTTTTAAATTTTGTTTTGATTCTGATTCTATACATTTTATATGTATATTTTGTTTCGAAAAACAAAAACAATACAATTGAGAATAATGATTGTTGATTATGATGTTAATGTGTCTTGTGATATGTGAATTATTTATAAAATGAAAAAAAAAAATTTTAATTTTCATATTTTTTAAGATATTCTGCTTCTAAATCATTTTTTTAATTTTTATAAAATAATGATAACTTTATTAAATCGGCAATAAATTTTACTCCTTTTTATGATTTTTGTTGTTGTCAAATTTCATGTTTTTTTTAACTTGTTTTCATTCTGCAAAGAAGAATTTATTTTAATTTTTTGTAGTAGATATACCTACATATGTATGTAATTCAACTTAAGTTTAGGAAAATTTTTTATTATCATATTATGTAGGTATTATGAGTTCAACTAATAGATCAATTATTTTTATAATTTTTGAAAAATATGTATATATTCGAAAATATAAGTATGTATAATATGTAAGTACATACATAGGTACATATGTACTAATAACTTTTTAAAATATTTAAAACAGAGTGAACCAGAAGAAGAAAAAACTTAACTAAATATATTGCTATATTAGTAGGTACCTACAAATTTTATTTTGCAATGAACTTTTCCCTCAATTGTATTGTTATTTAAAAAGAATATAGGTAGGTAAAAATTTTCAATATTGAAGAAAAATTAATTTTTACAAACATGATTTTCAATATATCCATTCAATAAATATATACATAACAGTATAATCTCTATAATTTGAACTAATTTCAAACCGACCTTGTTAAAATTTGAAAATTTAGATAGAAACCAGTTTACACTTTCAACACTACTTTAAACAAAAACACCCCATAATTCCGTAATAAAATTCATTTGCATTATTAAAACAATAATTACGAAATTGATTATGACGATTTTAAAACTAATTTTTTATTGCAAAAATAAGTGATTGAAATTAGGTACAACATATTTAACTTGGTTTTATTCCATGCTATTTCATAAAGTAAAATCACAAAAAACCTCTTTACAAAAATACAGAAACCGACATTACAGAAATTTAGGTGTTGAAAATATAGAGGTTCAAATTACCGATCTAATACTGTATCTCAAATATAATTCATATTTCATTCCATATTGATCATTGAACAAATATTTCTTCTGTCTTTGTCTATCTTCAGAAAAGTGATATGCATTTATAATTTGTATTTTTCTTTTTACACATTTTCTTAATCCTTCCTACTTTTCTTATCTTCTTTGAAAATAAACAAAAGTCAGCTGATATGCATTAGGATATTTAAAGAAGAAGAAGTGAAATTTTTGAAGGATAAATCTGTAATAGTTTTATTTTATTAAACAAAAACTTTCTAAACTATTTAAACTAAATTGATAACATATTTTCAAAAAATATTAAACTGTAAGAGATAAAAAACAATAAAAGTATGTTTATCATTATTATATAAAATATTCATATTATATTTATAATTGATATTGATATTGGTCAATTCTTCTTCTTCTTCTTTGTCTTCTGTCTTTCTCTATCTTCAAAAAAGTGAAATGCATTTATAATTTGTATTATTCTTTTTACATATTTTCTTAATTCCTCCTACTAATTCGTAAATAAAAGTCAGCTGATATGCTTCAGGATATTAAAAGAAGAAGAAAAAAAAGGAAAATACTATTTAAAAATAAAAATCTGTAATATAATTATTAAACGAAAACTATCTAACTATTAACTAACTAATATTAATAAATTATTTTAAGAAAAATTAAACTGAAAAAAAAATTATAAACAAAAAATAGTTCAAGTCATTATCAATCACATAAAAAACATTTATACAGTTGTAAAAAATATACCTATATGTATACTCATAACAATTCATATAAGCATATTATTACACATACATAATAATGATCGTATGGGTAATGTAAACAAAATTGCAACATTATACAAAATTATCGAATTTCGAAAACAACGAAAAAATCAAAATTTTAAATTCAAAAATGAGCTTTACTATTGGAATTACCTGGTTGCGCTATCTATTATTGCTTGGAAAACTAAAATTTTATAATTTCAAAAAAAATGTAAACTGGAATCTCTAATGCTTTTATATGCTTTTTGAAACACATGAATGTATCAGAATTATTATAAACTCAAAAATTAAATTTGACTAATACTAACGACAGACCGGAGTTTAGAAACTGTCTAAACCTGTTTAAATAGATAAACTCCTTGGTCTGTCAGCAATGGATTGGGATAAGAACGTTTTTTAAGTGGTTAAGACCAAACTACGAATTTTTAGTAGTTTAGCCACTTAAAGCTTTTTTATATACAGACAACAACCTCTGTGGTAAAAGAAAAAGCACAATCCAACACAATCCACACTATTCTAAACCCAAAACAGAATGGCTGCTTTCGTGAAAAAAACGTTTATAAGCAGCATTTTTTATATTTTTCATTGCATTGCATATGAACTGCCAATAAAAAAGTATTTTTAAGCGCCGGCTGTACACCGTTTGTTTCTGTTCTGTATTTTGTTTTATTTTGTTGTTATTATTGTTATTGTCATTAAAAATAATATTGTAAGGTGATTAGTTCTTAAAATTATTTAATATAACTACTTTTTTTCTACTATATATAATTGATGTAGACAAATTTTCAACTCAAAGTTAACAATGTCCATATGTTTCGATTCCTTTCAACAAAATTTGAACAAAGTAGCAAAGAAGTTAAATCTTCAGCATATATTTCAAATTAAACTTTCAAAGCGTGTGCTTTTTTGTATAAATTATTAAAATGTTTAATATCCATTCTTCAAAGAAAATAAAAATTTACACAAAATAAAAATGACAAAACCAGTTATTGGTCTGTCAGTAATCGTTCTTAACTAAAAGCTCTTTTTTAACTGCTCAAGCTAAACCCCAAAAGAGCTTTTGGTCTGTCTGGCCTATAAGTCAAATCAATTTATTCACTTTATTACATATAATATAACCTCACCATAGGTATTAAGATTAAGATTAAGATTGAAAACAGGGCTATTACCACACTTCGACCTTTGCAGATCTTTTGTACAGCCCGTGCTTCTCATAGATTTAGGCTTTTAACAAATCCTAATATTCTATTCGAAGGTGCACACCAGACTTCCTCAGGCTTGAGGAAAAATTGGTACAAGTATCGCACTCTTTTTGAGACCAAAGCCTCGTATTCACATAGAATGTGTTTTGAGGTCTCTTTGGCCTCTTTTCAGAACCTGCATTTGTCATCCTCTTTGAGCCCTATTTTGCTCAGGTGGTAGTTGAGTGGACAGTGTCCAGTAATAAGTCCCGTGATTGTCCTTAACTCGTTCCTACTGAGGCTGATCAGTTTCCTAGCAATATTTTTCGAAGGCTTAATAAACTCCTTCGCTTGCTTGTTACCGGGAGTCTTCTCTCAGCAGTAGATGCATCTTTCCATCTCCCATTCCCTTATAGAACCCTTGGTGTAGCTTTTAGGCAGTCCACAGAAGGGTTCTGAACCTACAAACTTAGAGCTGGCGTCTTTTTTGGCTAGGAAGTCCGCCAGCTCGTTGCCTTTAATTCCCTCGTGTCCCGGAACCCACATAAGGTAAACTTTGTTTGTTCTGGCGAGTTTTATTACATTCTTAAGACATTTCAGTACTAGCCTCGACTCAATTTTATGAGCGTTAAGGGCTTTAATCGCTGCCTGGCTGTCTGAAATTATATAGACTGTGGCTTTATTGAAGCCTTTTTTTAGGCATTCGGTAGCGCACATGTCAATAGCCATAATTTCAGCTTGAAAGACCGATGGGTATATACCTAGGAATTTGAAGACGCTTCTTGTTGGGCCTGCTACCCCTGCTCCCACTCCCGACTCGGTTTTTGAGCCATCTGTATACCATATTGAAGCTCCTTTTTCGAAGGTTATTTTGCTTTTGTGCCAAGATTCACGATCTGGAAACAGTACTTTAAACGGTTTCTCAAAGTTCAATGTTGCCTCCATTTCGTCAGTCACTTGGCTGATTTGGAAGTCCTTGATTTCCTCAAGGATCTTAAGGTTATGTGTCAGATCACCTGGTTTTAGTTTCCTAGTTATCTGAAATTTTAGGGCCCAGTTGAGTGCTTCTTTCTTAATTTGTATATTAAGAGGTGGCAAACTGAGCATGGCTTCTAGTGCTGCCGTTGAGGTAGTTCTTAGAGCTCCTGTAATACTAAGACACGCTAGTCTTTGTATTTTGTTGAGTCTGTTTGCTACTGTTATTTGATTTGTTTTTGGCCACCATATGGCTGAAGCATATGTGATATTGGGTCTTATGATGGCCGTATATGACCAATACACCATTTTCGGTTTAAGTCCCCATGTTTTGCCAAAAAGTCTGTTACAATTCCATAAAGCGAGGGTAGCTTTATTAATGGAGTTGTTTAGTTGTTTATTCCAAGTGAGTTTGCTATCAAGTCCAACTCCTAGATATTTGACCTCACTTGAGAAATTTATCCGTGTGCCTTTTAAAGAAGGTTCCCTTAACTTGGTTTTCCTTCTTTTTGTAAAAGGTACGATGGTGGTCTTATGAGGATTTATAGAAAGTCCTTCCTCAAGATACCATTTGTTAATAAATATTAAGGCTTGTTGTAGTTGCCTGGAGATTGTTGCATCGTCCATGCCTCTAGCTATTATTACCAGGTCATCTGCATATCCCTGTGCCTCAAATCCTAGAGAGCCAATCTTGTATAGGTCATCAATGACCATAGACCATAATAAAGGTGATAAAACCCCTCCTTTAGGGCATCCTTTTGTGGCTTTAATTGTCATTGGTTTGCCTCCTATCGTAGCTTCTATTTCTCTTTGATTGAGCATTGCTTTGATCCAGTTAACTGTTGGGAGTTCACATCCTTTGGATAAGACAGCCCTCTCAATAGAGTCGAATGAGGTGTTGTCATATGAGGTGTTGTATCCATAGTTCTGCTTAGTTTGTGAACTAAACTATGCAAAGCAGTTAGAGTTGATTTACCTGCTTGATAGGCATGTTGATTGGCATTTAGAGGCTTTTTTGCAAGTATGCTGTCTCTAATATGCTGATCAACTATTTTCTACATTGTCTTTAGCAGAAAAAAAGTGAGACTTATCGGTCTATAAGATTTTGGCTGGGCTGATGCTATTATTATATCATAAATATATTTAACTCAAAATGAGTGAAAATGTAATTGACGCGATTGTCCTTTGTACGGCAGATCTCCCCCTGGTGTTTTGTATGGTTTGAAATTGTTAATCGCCCATAGAATTTTTTCTTCAGTAAATATTTTGCTGGCTAGACCGTGTGTTCTACTAGAGACTCGTGTGTGAGTTTCTTGTATAACAATCTCGCTCACTGGATTTATTGAACCTCTAGGAAGTGTGTTCCTAGTAGCAGTTCTAGGGTTTCTTCTTGGTTCGAAGTGTATTCTCCATTAGATTTTTCAAGTAAACCTATTCCGTTGGAGTGAACTTTTGAAAGGACCTTGTGGAGTCTTGCTGTTAGAGGTAGCTCTGTAACATTCTCACAGAAGTTCCTCGTAGTTTTCCTTTTGGATTTCCTTAATTCTTTATTGTATTCAGTTAAAGCTTTTTTGTACTCAGACCGCTCTCTAGTACGCTTAGCTTTATTGAATAGTTTCCTAACCTGTGTGTGATCTTAATTTACTTAGCTCCCGATTCCACCATGGAACGTCTCTAGCGATCCGTTTAGGTTTTACCGGGCAGCTATCGTTAAATGAATTTATTAGAGATTGCTGTAGTCTAGCCGCTGCAAGATCCAGCTCATCTCTGGTGTCTATTATGCCCTCTTGATCTACACAGTTTCTCAAGAGTTCATCATAAAGATTCCAGTTGGTGCGTTTTGGGTTTTGATTGTATTGGATGAGAGAGACGTTGGCCTCTATATCAAACCTTATATGCATATGATCTGACATAGAGGTTTCATCTGACACATGCCAATTAATAATTTTGTCACTGATATTGGGTGTGGATAAAGTCAAGTCAATTACTTCTTGCCTTAAGGTGTTTCTAAAGGTGGGTCTATTGCCTGAGTTAAACTAAAATACTATTACTGTTAATAAATTCTAAAAGGCACTCACCTCTTTTGTTTGTGTCTGAGCTTCCCCATATTAGATGGTGCGGGTTTGCATCACAGCTCAGTATAAGTTGTATGTTGGTCTCCTTACAGTACTGAATAAGTTTGTGTGTAGAACTTGGTGGAGGTTCTGCTTCTGTGATGTCGAAGTAGGCAGAGGCTATTGTAGCCTTTTGCTTACCCGACTGCGTAGGCACCTCCGTCAGTACTGCAACCAGGTCTTGTGTGATAAATCCCGGAATAGGTGAGAAGTTTAAAGTGTTATTTATTAACAAGGCTGCCCTGGGCCTGTCGCACTTATTATCAAATATCAACTTACTATTTGGTGTATTGAGTCCCTTGATTTGTCCTCTTAATGTCCATGGTTCCTGTATTAGCCCCATGTCCAGTTGTTCTTTAATAAACCTTTGGCAAAGCACATGTGAGGCTGCTTTGCAGTGATGAAGGTTTATTTGTAAGCATTTGATGTTGTTGGCCATCTAGGTTGACTTGTGGATGGTACCAGGATTTTTGTCCTTTGTCCCTTCCTTGGGTTTGCCCAGATGACCTTTATTCGGTTTTGTTTTTGTCTTCCTTGTAGAAGCTTTTGAGGTTGAGGCCGTCGGTTTAGCGGGTACTTTGTTGTCCCCACTTTCTTCTGGTACCTTCTTGCTTACCTCGCCTCTACGTCGAAGTTTACCTTCACCAAATTTATAGCTAATCTTAAAGTCGTTCTTTTTCAAATCGACTATGGACTTATGATCAACTGACAAAGTGAGCAGGGCGGACGTTTTGTCATTGGATCTTCTTACGATTCTCCAATCATCCACTTTGTACTCATTTTGTCCTTTAATGAGTCCCATAATGTCCTCATTTTTGTCCTTGACACCATTTGGAAAATTCCCGACTAAGATTTGTGACCGTGGAATATCCTTTTCCTCGACTAGAGCCAGCTCAGCTCCGTCCCACGGTTTCAAGTCTTTGGTAGATTCTTGAAGCCATTTCTTGGTACTTTCATTGGCGCATCTGAGCACAAGCCATCCTGGTTTATAAGTAGCCCCTAAGAATTTTGGCTTTATGCCACTGTCCTTAAGTTGTATTATCCTTTTCAGAATCTGATCCTGAATGGCACCCATTTGTTCCGTAGACAGGAGAGCTTCTGGAAAGGATTTTGCCAGGATACCTACTTCTATGCTTTCAACGGCTTGTTTAAAGCTCACTGTTCAAGGCACATTTTCAGGTAATATAGGAGAAACAACTTCATTTTTCTGAGGTTGTTTGGCTTTTTTAGAGCCCCTTAAGTTGAGTCGTCAGAGTGGCCTCTCTTGAGATTGTCTCTCCTACTTTGATTTGTAGGTTGAAGAGCCTTTAGCCGTGCCTCTTCTATGCCCAGCTCTTGCAACAAAAGTCTCTTAAACCTCTTTCGTCTAGCCCCGCTGAGTTTTATCCTTTTTTTAAGAGTCTTTGAGATTCAACTCCTGTAAGGAAGTTTCAATCCCAGCCTCTTCATTCCGGATAAACTCTGTTTCGCTGTCTATTTTCGATGACACGTTAGTAATAGTGTCATCGTTACTAGTCGCTATCTAAGCTTTCAGCTTCTCTTATGACGTTGTCAACCAGAGGAAGTTCTCCCTCTGTTGAAGTTATTGCGATTGATGCTATTGGAGGTGCATCGGCCTCTTCTTTATTTTTTGTATATGTGTCCAAAAATAGTCCCACGAGTAGCACGGGAGAGTACGGTCACCTATGGCAGAGCCCTGCATTACCACTGGAAGGCTTTGTTGAAACTGGAGGTCGCCTGGTATCTAGAGTTCGCATATTAACGACTAGGCACTCCCCTAGCCACGCATCCCTGGGCATATGCTGTTCCACCCTTGGATTGGACGCCCAGGCTATTGTTGGCCAGATTTTCAGCAGAGACATGACCGTACTGAGAACCTGTTACCAGTGGCACCGCGTGGAGGTCATAGTTGGATTTCCGACAGTTCAATAGTTACGGCATGCTCCATCGGTCTTATACGATTTCGCATGTTAATCCCCCTATTGAAAGGTCAGCTGCCACCCACCATAGGTATAGTCAACACATCAATATATCATGAGCATTATATAAATTTTTTTTTTAAAATCATCAAAATCTGATCCATTCTTAAATGAAAATTAAAATTTACACAAAATATAAAATGACAAATCCAGTTATTGGTCTGTCAGTAATCGTTCTTAAACAAAAGCTCTTTTTTAACTGGTTAAGCTAAACCCCAAAAGAGCTTTTGGTCCGTCTGGCCAATTAAAGGTTGATATTAATAGAAGTACAGTACCACCAAATAAGATTGGAGAAGGGGAAGTGTGCGCAGTAGGATCTGCGTATCCTTTCCACTGAAATTTCACAGTGATGTAAGCATCACATTTTACAAAAATCCTTCTTGGAAGGGAAATTCACATTTTGGTACTTTAAGTAGGAATTTACTATTTAGAGTTTGTTAAAAATTAAAAGCGAATGGTATAATTGCGCAGAGAGATAATGATATAATTTTTAGAGAATTTTCACACTAGTAAGGGACAAAGTTTTTTAATGAATAAAAAAGCCAAATTTTTATATTATTTACATTTAATTAATTATTTATTATTTAATTTAATTATTAATTATATTTTATTAAACAATAACGTACTAATTATTAACAAAACAAAACAACATGTGCATGTACCTAGTACTACCTATTTTCAACCTGAATAAAAAACAATTAACTAACACTTAATACGTAAAACTAATCCTTAGATGGGTTTTTTTCAATTTTGTCCGTTTAAGAGAGGTACCCGCTTTAAAAAGGTAAAAATTGGATGTTTTGTACTGAGCCAAACAAGTCTGAAGAATTTTTTTCTAATAGGATGTGTCCGTTCAAGAGAAGTATCCGTTTCACTGTAATTGATTTTAAAAAATAGAATATAAACAGAAACATAGCTTCTTAGCTATGAAAATTTATTAAAAATTGGAAAAAAAACCTAGTTTTATTAATTTAATACATTACAATTCTTCCTCACTCGAAAAGCTGTCATCATCTTCTGTTGACTTTGTATGACTGTATGACTAGACTAAACATGAGCACAAAAAGTATTAAGTATTAAGAGACTCCTTCATGTGGAATGAATGAATTCATAGCAGTGTTGTGACCTTATCAGGTTCAAATAGTAGTATATCTGAGAAATGAATAGTAGTAGGTCTTGGAAAAAAGTAGTAGAAATGAAAAACATTTATCATTCACATTATGATTGTACATGTATGTACATAAAGTATAATAATTTGTAACAAAAGTTGAAAATAACAAAAACAAAAATGTCTTTGAAACAAAATAAAACTTTTTTCAATATAATTAGGGCATTGTAACATAGTATAGAGAAATCTAGTAAAATCACTTTTCAATTTTCCATACAAAATTTGATAAGAAATTTTGAAAAACTTCAATGTATGTGTAAAATGCAAGTGTATTTTGCTAGAAATAGTCCAAATTATAAAATCTATTTTACCAAGAGAGATGCAAAATTCCACATGTTCGTGGGGACACAACTACTCTAATGTTCGAGAATTTAGGGTATAGCGGCTTGCTAAAAATTATTGGAATAAAATAAAAATAAAAAAATGTATAGTATTTCCGAAAAAAGAAAACAAAGCAATACAAACTAAAAACTGTACCTTACTTCTTCATTTATAAAAATTTTAAATATTAAGTCCAGTACAATCTTGAAAATCTTAATTTTTTAATATTTTTTATTGATTCAACTTCACTAACTGAAACAAAATTTAAAATAAATTACTTAGGTAGATCAATCTTTGTCATTTATCCCCTTTTCAAACAATGTGCTAAACAAAATTTACATGGTACAAATACACCTACAAAAAAAAGTGAGTAATGATTTACATACGAAGAAGAAGAAAAGGCACGTACGTGTGAAAGTAAAGTAATAAAACTGAAGAATACAAATTAACATGAACTAATACATTCTCAAAAAAAAAATGAGTTATCTTAAACTCCGTGCATATCAAAAACCTATACAATAATAATAATTAAAATAAAAAAAATTTTTTAATATAAAATGTTTTTAAAACGGACTCAAAAGTATAAAATAATTTTTCCTAGCCACATACACATTCTCAACCCCATACAGATAATCCTGAAAATTTGTGATTGCGAATTTTTAATAACTATAAAAATACTTGTAAGATTAAAAACGAAAAACATGGGGCGCAAGATAAAATAGTAAGAAGTGTAAAGAGTAGTGCAAGTTAATAGTAAGAAGTGTAAAGAATAGCGCAAGTTAGGAAGTGTAAAGAATAGCGCCCCACGTTTTTCGTTTTTAATCTTACAAGTATTTTTATAGTTATTAAAAATTCGCAATCACAAATTTTCAGGATTATCTGTATGGGGTTGAGAATGTGTATGTGGCTAGGAAAAATTATTTTATACTTTTGAGTCCGTTTTAAAAACATTTTATATTAAAAAATTTTTTTTATTTTAATTATTTTTTGCTTTTTAGTCTTATGTGAAATTTGTCAATCGATTTTATTGATATTATTTTACATTAAAAAACAATATAAGTAAAACTAAAAAAGTTTTTTTAATTTTAAAAAACAAATATATTTGTATATATGTGTTGGAAGTACCAAATTGACATCACAACTTATTGCTTTTAATCAATCATAACTAAGTTGTGATTAAAATTACATGAAAATTATATTCTAATGAAATGTAGAGAAGATCCTTAGCTTTATTTTCACCGAATATATTAAATATCTATGAGCAACGTAAATCAAAGAAAAAACGTGATAAATATTAAGTAACATAAAACTGAGAATCAATTTTCCCTGAAATCTCCCAAATTACTACAAATATCAAATTACAATGTTCTACAAATACAAATTTGTAGATGTTTATTAAATAAACATTTTTCCCAAACATTGTTATATCATAAAATTAATAGAAATTAAGTTATTGAAGAAAAATGATAATTTTTTATTAAAATCACAATTATCTCTCTCATTTCTCATTTTAACAGCCACCTCTAAAAATGTAGTACCACTTTAAGAATTTTTTTATTCATTTGTTTATTTTTTCTTTCAAAAATATTATTCATAAACAAAAAAAAATTTTCAAGTGGTACTACATTTTCAGAGGTGGCTGTTAAAAATGAGAAATGAAGCATACTAAAATATTTTTGACTTGAAAATCAGAGTTTGCTTAGATTAAATTTTAGTAAAGAAAAATTAATACTTTCTTTGTTTTAGACCAAATTTGAGGATCGAATATCATAAAAAGTAAAATCTTAAAACTTTCATTAGCGATGTAATATTGCATTGTCATGCAGGTCTGAGCTATGTTGAAAGTTTCAAGTCTCTATCTCATCAAAAAGTTGGTTAAAAATTAAAAATCAATTTCCAAATTTGTACCGAACAGACAGACAAGAAACCAAGCTAATAAAAACATTTTAAAATATCATGTAGGTATATACTGGGGAAATCGAATGAAATTGTGTGCAGTTTTAAACACACTTTTTATCTTTTGCTGTCATATGTAATTTTACATTAGAAAGGTGGTTCGTAGAAATATCTCTTTTGGAAATATGGAAATTTGTGACGTCATTTTTTGGGGAAATGATTTAATTGCTTTTTAAGCAATTCTATTGGTGATTGTATTTTGCGGTACCGTTATGCGAAAGTGAACTCGCTTTATTAGATCTTTACGCTATGATTGTAACATAAAAATAGAAACAAAAACATAAATAAAAAGAGAGAGAGTTCAAAAATCATATGAGCTGACTGGTTATTAATGTCATTATATTATTATTTGTATTATATTGTCTTTGGTTGTCAACTTTACTCGGCTTGGTAAAGTAAGTCACTGCGAAAATCGATAATTAAATATAGTTGTTAAGAACCTATTGTCCATTAATTATATATTTAAATTTATTATACATTTGTTTGTAATCAAATTCTTTAACATAGGTTATTATTAATTATAAGTTCAATTTGTTAACAGTGCAAATTTATTGTAACACACATTATAAGAATTATTAAGTGTAAACAATAACATATCAAGTTACAACACAACCATTCAAGTAGTAAGCTAATGTATTATGAAATAATTAATTGTGTAATAATATAAAAGAATTTTGTTAATTTTGCAAAATTGTTTATTATGCAGTTTTCATGAATAATTTTAGGTCAATAATATGAAAAGTAAAATTTATGACAATTAAGTAATTCACACAAGTGTTATTGTAAATTTGCACTGATGATATTAGAAATTTTGTATATAAATAGAGAAAATTGATTTAATAAATTACTTCTTTGAATTCAGTGAATCAAGCCTTTTATTTTCTCTAGGTGAGGCTGCCTAGAGCACTGATTTTAGGGAAGATTTGAGATTAATTTTTCAGCTTAATATTCAGGTTTTGAACATGAGTATTTTTATAGATATTCGTAGCATACAGGTTCTGTACTTGTAAGCTAGTAATTAAATTTCAAGAAAATTCATCCAGGTTACAGGTTCTGCACTTGTAATCTAATAACTTTCATCACAAATTACAAATTTTGTACTTGTAATTTCTACTTAAAAGATTCAGCGGTAAATAAACTAATTTATCGTTCGACAAAACAATAGTAGCCAACCAGCCAGCCGTAAACCATCCAGAATTAAAATCGAGATTTAAGATTCGAAAGGGAAACATTAGTAGATTTATATGCCAGCGAAGTAGGTACTTTTTTTGTCGAATCGAAGTAGATCTACTACTTTCGAAGTAGAAGTCATAACACTGATTCATAGTTTTTACATTTTTATAAAAAGATACGACTACGAGTGACTATTTGCGCTCGTAACTATTTACGAGTACTAGGTTCATACGTGTTAATACTATCTAAAATAAATACATATATAGTTATTTAATATAATGTATGTATATATATATACTCATACTATATATTATATATTACATTCAAAAACTATAAAAGTAAAATTATGAATTAAAAATATTATATTAATAATAAAAATAGCAATTATTGATGCAATCAAAACCATCTATGTATATAGAAAGCCCTGAACTGTATTTCTGCACTAACACAATCAAACACGACAGAAGTGTCAATTTTTCAAAACAACACTGCTGGTAGTACAAATAGTGGTGTAAAGAAAATGTGTTTTAGTTAAATTTTTTTGGTTTTTTAAATAAAATTGAGTTAGATATAAACAAAAATAATAGCATAAACAAATAAAGAATATTAAATAATGACCTAATAATAAAAAAAAAAAGATTATACAACATATTGTGAAAGTGCTTAAATGATGAATAATATAAATGATAGCACAGAATTGTAACACATGTATATTGATAATACAATGCATAGAACAAGTTAACATATGTACGAAAGAAAGAATCAAATTACAGCTTCGATTGCATTTTGTATGTAGGTACTCATAAATTGTAAGTCAAGTACGGCATACAATAAATAAATAAAAAAAAAGTAAACAAAATGTTAAGTAGATATGACAATATTTTGTTCACATGACAATTTTATTTATTAATGAATATTGTAATTTGAAATTTTAATATTACTTATTGATTGAGAAATCCTAAAATATGGGAATAATTAAACTGATCAATAGAATTAAAGCAGTAGAATAGAATATGCTTAAATTAAATAGGGAGATGAGAACTAGTGTATAATTTTGTATAAATACTGAGATAATCGATAATAAAAGTCATTGATAATTTGAAGATCGAAATTAAAAGTCTTTCATTTTGCACTCCGCAAATTAGTCGGCATTAAATTTCTTTTTTAAAAAAAACACTTCCTCATTCCGGGGATGAGTTGGCATTTAATTGCCGTATTTTATACTTAGGCTTTTTAGCCAATTAGGCGCTGTGGTCAAATAAGCAATTCAATTTGCCTCACAGATAGTTTTGCAAATACTTACATAATCAAACATTACATGGCGACCCTGCATATCAAACACGAACTAAGGAAAATATTAAGTGAAGATAAAACAGCTGGACCAAAACTGATCTCAATTGAGCAATACAAGAAGAAAAACAATAGAAGACAACAAGTACAAACACCAGTACAGCAACAATCACAATACAAGAAGAGAGGCGGAAGAGGTGAAGGTGAAACTGCGCAAACAGATTGCAGATTTATATAGACCTACGAATACAGCAACAACAAAGAAAGAAAAGAATTCATTTTTACAAAGCATCAGACGATTAAGAGAGCAAGAAAAGAAAGACAAATCTAAAAAACATGGGCAACAGCAAAATGAAAGCAGAAAATGAAGACATTGTAGTAAATAGCGTAGCGGTGGCAGCTGACCTTTTAATAAGGGGATTAACATGCGAAATCGTACAAGACCGATGGAGCATGCCGTAACTATTGAATTGTCAGAAGTCCAACTATGACCTCCACGCGGTGCCACTGGTAACAGGTTCTCAGTACGGTCATGTCTCTGCTGAAAATCTGGCCAACAATAGCCTGGGCGTCCAATCCAAGGGTGGAACAGCATATGCCCAGGGATGCGTGGCTAGGGGAGTGCCTAGTCGTTAATATGCGAACTCTAGATACCAGGCGACCTCCAGTTTCAACAAAGCCTTCCAGTGGTAATGCAGGGCTCTGCCATAGGTGACCGTACTCTCCCGTGCTACTCGTGGGACTATTTTTGGACACATATACAAAAAATAAAAAAGAGGCCGATGCACCTCCAACAGCATCAATCGCAATAACTTCAACAGAGGGAGAACTTCCTCTGGTTGACAACGTCATAAGAGAAGCTGAAAGCTTAGATAGCTTAAGTGACTATTATGACAGTAATGATGTCACAATTACTAACGTGTCATCCAAGATAGACAGCGAAACTGAGTCTATCCGAAATGAAGAGACTAGAGTTGAAACTTCCCTACAGAAGTTGAAACTCAAAGACTCTGAAAAGAGGAAAAAACTCAGCGGAGCTGGAAGAAAGCGGTTGAAGAAACTCTTGTTACAAGGGCTGGGTATAGATGAGGCACGGCTGAAGGTTCTTCAACCAACAAACCAAAGGAGGGGAGACAATCTCAAAAGAGGATGTTCCAACGACTTGCCAACTGAGGCTCTGGTTCTAAAAAAGCCAAACAACTTCAGGAAGATGAAATTGTTCCTCCTTTACTACCCGAAAATGTGCCTTCAACGACAAGTTTTAAACAAGCCGTTGAAAGCATACAAGTAGGCATCCTGGCTAAGTCCTTCCTAGATCTACTCTTGTCGATGGAGCGAATGAGCGCCATACAGGTTTGGATCTTAAAAAAGATAATTGAGAACAAGGACAGTGCAATAAAGCCTAAGTTCCTTGGAGCCACGTTTAAAGCGGGATGGCTAGTCATAAGATGTGCCAATGAAGACACCAAAAAATGGCTTCAAGAATCCATAAATGACTTGAAGCCATGGGAAGGAGCAGAATTAGTGCTGGTAGAAGAGAATAACATCCTTTGGGCACAGATTCTAGTCGGACACTTCCCTAACAGTGCTAAAGAAAAGAGCGAGGATCCAATGATAAAACATCCGCACTACTCGCTCTGTCCGTGGATCCCAAATCCATAGCTACCTCGAAAGAAAACGAGTTCAAGGAAAGCTTCAAATTTGGTGAGATAAAGCTTAGACGCAAAAGCGAAAGCAAAAAGAAGAAATCGGCAGAAGGTGGGGACATTAAGGTTCGCACCGAACCGGGTGCTTCGAAAGCGGACGCTGAAGCAAAAAATAAAGCTAAATCTCTGGCAAAACATCCAGGTAAACAGAAGGATGGGGCAAAGGGCAAAGGTCCTAGCACCAACTAGAAGTCACCCTAGATGGCCAATAAAAGCAAATGGATACAAATAAACCTTCATCATTGCAAAGCAGCCTTGGACGTGCTTTGTCGAAGGTTTATTAAAGATAATATGGACATGGGAATAATACAAGAACCATGGACATTGAAAGGACAAATAAAAGGACTCTATACACCCAATTGTAAGTTGATTTATGACAACAAATGTAACAGGCCTAGAACAGCCTTGTTACTAGAAAACTCACTTAACTTCTCTCCAATTCCAGAATTCATAACACAGGATCTGGTTGCAGTACTGGTGGAAATGCCAACGCAGTCGGGTAAGCAAAAGGTTATTATAGCCTCAGCTTACTTCGACATCACGATAGCTGAACCTCCACCCTGCTCAACACAAAAACTGGTGAAGTACTGCAAGGAGACAAACAAACAATTAATATAATATGGGGAAGCTCGGACATCAATAACAGAGGTGAGTGCCTTTTAGAACTACTACTAAGTACACATTTCCCTGGCTTAACAAATCTAGATATCGATCTCACTTTGCAAGAGACTCACACAATAGTCTCGAGTAGAGAACATGGTCTTGCTAGCAAAATATTTACTAAAGAAAAAATATTATGAGCTTTAAATCATTTGAACCATACAAAGCACCAGGTGGCGAAGGCATCTACCCAATGCTCCTTCAAAAAAGAGCCAGGCAGATTATTTCAAACCTGGAAAATCTTTTCAAGGCAAGCTTCAGATTGGGACATATTGATACTCCTAAATGCTGGAGAAAGACGAAAGTCATTTTTATACCCAAGGCGGGCAGAAGACCTGACGCCCACCCAAGGTCTTACAGAGCAATCAGTGTAAGCTCTTTTCTTCTCAAAACAATAGAGAAAATAGTTGATCAGCATATCAGAGATAGCGTACCAATAAAAAAGCCTCTGAATGCTAATCAACACGCTTACCAAGCAGGAAAATCAACTTTGACTGCTCTCCAGAGTCTAGTTCATAAAATAAACAAGACTATGGATACAAAAGAGATTGCACTAAGCGCATTCATAGATATCGAGGGGGCGTTTGACAACACCTCGTTCGCGTCAATTGAGAGGGCGGCCAAAAATAAAGGTTGCGAACCTTCAACAACCAAGTGGATTAAAGCCATGCCAAATCAAAGAGAAATCGAGGGTACGGTAGGTGATATATCTATGACTGTTAAAGCCATCAAAGGATGCCCACAAGAGGGGGGGGGGGTACTATCACCTTTGTTATGGTATTTTGTCATTGATGATCTTCTATACGAACTTGACTCTCTAGGATTTGAAGCACAGGGTTATGCAGATGACCTGGTGATAGTAGCTAGGGGCATGAATGACGCAACAATCTCCATGCAATTACAACGTGCACTAGTAACTATAAACAACTGGTGCAGTAAGGAAGGGCTAACAATTAACCCTAAAAAAACTGTTATAGTTCCTTTTACAAGAAGAAGGAAACTCAACCTAAAGACACCTTCTCTTAAAGGAACACAAATTCAATTTTCAAGTGAGGTCAAATGTTTAAGAGTCATCCTGGATAGCAAGCTCACTTGGAACAAACACATTAATAATTCCATACAAAGAGCCACACTAGCTCTATGGAACTGCAACAGACTCCTTGGAAAAACATAAGGGACTAAGACCAAAAATGGTACATTGGACTTATACAGCCATCATAAGACCCATACTTACATATGCTTCAGCCATATGGTGGCTAAAGACAAATCAAATAAAGGTTCAAAATAGACTCAACAAAATACAGAGACTAGCTTGTCTTAGTATTACAGGAGCTCTAAGGACCACCTCAACGACGGCAACGGAAGCCATGCTCAACCTGCCACCTCTTAATATACAAATTAAGAAAGAGGCACTAAATTGGGCTTTAAAATTTCAAAGAAATAGAGAACTCAAACAGTCTCACTTATAATCTGAAAATTATTGAAGAATTTAAGAATTTTCAAATTAGTCAAGTAACTGACGATATATAGTAGAAACAGTGTATAACTTTGAAAAGCCGTTCAAAGTAATGTTTCCAGATCAAGAGTCGTGGCACAATAACAAAGTAACCGTTGATAAAGGTGCGTCTGTGTGGTAAGCAGATGGCTCGAAAACTGAATTGGGGGTTGGAGCAGGGAAAGCAGGCCCAAAAAGAAGCCTTTAAAAAACCCTAGGAAAACACCCATCAGTTTTTCAAGCTGAAATTATGGCTATCGAGTGTCTGAAAACTGTTAAAGCTTTAGCTAGGACAAACATAGTACATTAAATGTGGATTCCGGGACATGAAGGGTTCAAGGGCAACGAGCTGGCAGACTCCATAGCAAAAAAAGGTGCCAACTCCAACTTCCTTGGACCAGAACCCTTCTGCGGGTTGCCCAAAAGCCACACAAGAAATAACATAAAAAAATGGGAAATGGAAAAAATAATGCAATTCCCGATGGAAGAAAACTCCTGGAAATCTACAAGCAAAGGAATTAATCTTACCTTCGGCTAGTATTCCCAGAAAACTACTCAACCTCAGTAGGAAAGAGCTAAGAACCATTACGGGTCTCTTAACTGGACACTGTCCTCTAAATTATTATCTAAGTAGGATAGGACTACAGAAGGAAGACAAGTGCAGATTCTGCAAGGAGGCCAAAGAAACCTCAAACAAACACATTCTGTGTGAATGCGAGATGTTGGCCTCAAAGACTGTTCCACATGCACCAGTACTTTCTCAAGCCAGAGGAAATCTGGTGTGCACCTTCTAATCTAATAGAATATTAGGATTTATCAATAGCCTGAATCTATTAGAAGCAAGGGCTGCACAAAAGATCAATATTGGTCGAAGTGCAATGATAACCCATAATCTATCTATCTATCTATCTAAATAGCCAAGCACCAACTATAGATACAAACAAAACAATAACCATCTTCACAACTACAAATATAATAATAATAGTTTTAATAGTAGGTAATATTCACTTTAATATTCGTAAATGCACTAAAAAATAAATTTTCTAAGATCGTAGGTAAAGAAGTAGTTAAGAACACGAATATTAATGTATAAAATAAAAATTTTAGATTATGAGGAGTTGGCACCTTTTTTTGCTATGGAGTCTGCCAGCTCGTTGCCCTTGAACCCTTCATGTCCCGGAATCCACATTTAATGTACTATGTTTGTCCTAGCTAAAGCTTTAACAGTTTTCAGACACTCGATAGCCATAATTTCAGCTTGAAAAACTGATGGGTGTTTTCCTAGGGTTTTTTAAAGGCTTCTTTTTGGGCCTGCTACCCCTGCTCCAACCCCCAATTCAGTTTTCGAGCCATCTGCTTACCACACAGACGCACCTTTATCAACGGTTACTTTGTTATTGTGCCACGACTCTTGATCTGGAAACATTACTTTGAACGGCTTTTCAAAGTTATACACTGTTTCTACTATATATCGTCAGTTACTTGACTAATTTGAAAATTCTTAAATTCTTCAATAATTTTCAGCTTATAAGTGAGACTGTTTGAGTTCTCTATTTCTTTGAAATTTTAAAGTCCAATTTAGTGCCTCTTTCTTAATTTGTATATTAAGAGGTGGCAGGTTGAGCATGGCTTCCGTTGCCGTCGTTGAGGTGGTCCTTAGAGCTCCTGTAATACTAAGACAAGCTAGTCTCTGTATTTTGTTGAGTCTATTTTGAACCTTTATTTGATTTGTCTTTAGCCACCATATGGCTGAAGCATATGTAAGTATGGGTCTTATGATGGCTGTATAAGTCCAATGTACCATTTTTGGTCTTAGTCCCTTATGTTTTTCCAAGGAGTCTGTTGCAGTTCCATAGAGCTAGTGTGGCTCTTTGTATGGAATTATTAATGTGTTTGTTCCAAGTGAGCTTGCTATCCAGGATGACTCTTAAACATTTGACCTCACTTGAAAATTGAATTTGTGTTCCTTTAAGAGAAGGTGTCTTTAGGTTGAGTTTCCTTCTTCTTGTAAAAGGAACTATAACAGTTTTTTTAGGGTTAATTGTTAGCCCTTCCTTACTGCACCAGTTGTTTATAGTTACTAGTGCACGTTGTAATTGCATGGAGATTGTTGCGTCATTCATGCCCCTAGCTACTATCACCAGGTCATCTGCATAACCCTGTGCTTCAAATCCTAGAGAGTCAAGTTCGTATAGAAGATCATCAATGACAAAATACCATAACAAAGGTGATAGTACCCCCCCCTCTCTTGTGGGCATCCTTTGATGGCTTTAACAGTCATAGATATATCACCTACCGTAGCCTCGATTTCTCTTTGATTTGGCATGGCTTCAATCCACTTGGTTGTTGAAGGTTCGCAACCTTTATTTTTGGCCGCCCTCTCAATTGACGCGAACGAGGTGTTGTCAAACGCCCCCTCGATATCTATGAATGCGCTTAGTGCAATCTGTTTTGTATCCATAGTCTTGTTTATTTTATGAACTAGACTCTGGAGAGCAGTCAAAGTTGATTTTCCTGCTTGGTAAGCGTGTTGATTAGCATTCAGAGGCTTTTTTATTGGTACGCTATCTCTGATATGCTGATCAACTATTTTCTCTATTGTTTTGAGAAGAAAAGAGCTTACACTGATTGCTCTGTAAGACCTTGGGTGGGCGTCAGGTCTTCTGCCCGCCTTGGGTATAAAAATGACTTTCGTCTTTCTCCAGCATTTAGGAATATCAATATGTCCCAATCTGAAGCTTGCCTTGAAAAGATTTTCCAGGTTTGAAATAATCTGCCTGGCTCTTTTTTGAAGGAGCATTGGGTAGATGCCTTCGCCACCTGGTGCTTTGTATGGTTTAAATGATTTAAAGCTCATAATATTTTTTCTTTAGTAAATATTTTGCTAGCAAGACCATGTTCTCTACTCGAGACTATTGTGTGAGTCTCTTGCAAAGTGAGATCGATATCTAGATTTGTTAAGCCAGGGAAATGTGTACTTAGTAGTAGTTCTAAAAGGCACTCACCTCTGTTATTGATGTCCGAGCTTCCCCATATTATATTAATTGTTTGTTTGTCTCCTTGCAGTACTTCACCAGTTTTTGTGTTGAGCAGGGTGGAGGTTCAGCTATCGTGATGTCGAAGTAAGCTGAGGCTATAATAACCTTTTGCTTACCCGACTGCGTTGGCATTTCCACCAGTACTGCAACCAGATCCTGTGTTATGAATTCTGGAATTGGAGAGAAGTTAAGTGAGTTTTCTAGTAACAAGGCTGTTCTAGGCCTGTTACATTTGTTGTCATAAATCAACTTACAATTGGGTGTATAGAGTCCTTTTATTTGTCCTTTCAATGTCCATGGTTCTTGTATTATTCCCATGTCCATATTATCTTTAATAAACCTTCGACAAAGCACGTCCAAGGCTGCTTTGCAATGATGAAGGTTTATTTGTATCCATTTGCTTTTATTGGCCATCTAGGGTGACTTCTAGTTGGTGCTAGGACCTTTGCCCTTTGCCCCATCCTTCTGTTTACCTGGATGTTTTGCCAGAGATTTAGCTTTATTTTTTGCTTCAGCGTCCGCTTTCGAAGCACCCGGTTCGGTGCGAACCTTAATGTCCCCACCTTCTGCCGATTTCTTCTTTTTGCTTTCGCTTTTGCGTCTAAGCTTTATCTCACCAAATTTGAAGCTTTCCTTGAACTCGTTTTCTTTCAAGGTAGCTATGGATTTGGGATCCACGGACAGAGCGAGTAGTGCGGATGTTTTATCATTGGATCCTCGCTCTTTTCTTTAGCACTGTTAGGGAAGTGTCCGACTAGAATCTGTGCCCAAAGGATGTTATTCTCTTCTACCAGCACTAATTCTGCTCCTTCCCATGGCTTCAAGTCATTTATGGATTCTTAAAGCCATTTTTTGGTGTCTTCATTGGCACATCTTATGACTAGCCATCCCGCTTTAAACGTGGCTCCAAGGAACTTAGGCTTTATTGCACTGTCCTTGTTCTCAATTATCTTTTTTAAGATCCAAACCTGTATGGCGCTCATTCGCTCCATCGACAAGAGTAGATCTAGGAAGGACTTAGCCAGGATGCCTACTTGTATGCTTTCAACGGCTTGTTTAAAACTTGTCGTTGAAGGCACATTTTCGGGTAGTAAAGGAGGAACAATTTCATCTTCCTGAAGTTGTTTGGCTTTTTTAGAACCAGAGCCTCAGTTGGCAAGTCGTTGGAACATCCTCTTTTGAGATTGTCTCCCCTCCTTTGGTTTGTTGGTTGAAGAGCCTTCAGCCGTGCCTCATCTATACCCAGCCCTTGTAACAAGAGTTTCTTCAACCGCTTTCTTCCAGCTCCGCTGAGTTTTTTCCTCTTTTCAGAGTCTTTGAGTTTCAACTTCTGTAGGGAAGTTTCAACTCTAGTCTCTTCATTTCGGATAGACTCAGTTTCGCTGTCTATCTTGGATGACACGTTAGTAATTGTGACATCATTACTGTCATAATAGTCACTTAAGCTATCTAAGCTTTCAGCTTCTCTTATGACGTTGTCAACCAGAGGAAGTTCTCCCTCTGTTGAAGTTATTGCGATTGATGCTGTTGGAGGTGCATCGGCCTCTTTTTTATTTTTTGTATATGTGTCCAAAAATAGTCCCACGAGTAGCACGGGAAAGTACGGTCACCTATGGCAGAGCCCTGCATTACCACTGGAAGGCTTTGTTGAAACTGGAGGTCGCCTGGTATCCAGAGTTCGCATATTAACGACTAGGCACTCCCCTAGCCACGCATCCCTGGGCATATGCTGTTCCACCCTTGGATTGGACGCCCAGGCTATTGTTGGCCAGATTTTCAGCAGAGACATGACCGTACTGAGAACCTGTTACCAGTGGCACCGCGTGGAGGTCATACCCTAGTAACCATATCCAAAGAAAAAACAAAGGAAATTCCAAGGAAATTTTTATTCCGTATTTTTATATCCAAGGAATTTTCCTCAGAATTTCCACGAATTTTGGCATTACACTTCCATTTAGATTGCAACATTTTCCTTGGAAATTCCAAAGGAGCATTCCATGGATAGTTGTGTGTTTAAGACTGGACTTTTCCCTGGAATGAAAGGAGGAGTTTTCCTAGGAAAAAGATTGGAATAATTTTCAGGAAGTTCCCCGGAATAATCTGTGGATTAATCTATGGAACAAGTAGAGAAATTTCCAAACATTTTCTACGGAATTATCCGCGGACATTTATATGGAGCAAAAAGGGAATTTTCCATTTTTTCAAAAAAGTTTTCTTATAATAAATAAAAACAAAAAACACACATTTTAAATTTTTTCTTATAAAAAGATTTATTATTTAATATAATAAGTAGTACATACATATGTAGACCTAAGATTTATTATTCTTTATATGTTTTTTCGTTTTCCGAGCTGCATTATTTTCTCTGAAAAAAATTTAAATCATATTTGTATATTTGTTTTGAGAAAAGCCAAAAAATACTTACGGTTCGTCTTTTTTTGTATATTTCTTTCTATAGCAATCCTTTAATTTCAAAAAGGCACTTTTAAAACTTTTTAAATTAGCGGTAGACGGCCCAGGATATTTCTGCGCAGAGATTTCTGAAAAAAGTAATATGGAACAAGTATAGATATGAGTAATAAAACTAAGCAGAACTACATTTTACTTTTTCTCAAACTCCAGAATTGAATAAAAACACATAAATTTTGAAAATAAATATTGAAAAATTAATTTAAACATACCTGTAATTCTTATCTCCTCTAACTACACTTTTTCACTTATAAAAATTAAAACACACACGTCTTTTTTTATCGAGAACTAACAACAAAATGGCAATTATTATATATATTTTTTTAAATATTTATAAAGTTTGAAAGATGCTAGGAAAATTCCTTGCAATTTCCTCTTGTTTTTTAAAATAAATTTGAAGATATGGAAAAAGCTGGGAATATTCCATGTTTTCTCCGGTGTTTTTTCGTAAGTACATAAAAAACATAGGATAAGGTTGGGAAAATTCCTTGCAATTTCCTCTCGTTTTTTAAAATAAATTTAAAGATATGGAGAAAGCTCGGAAAATTCCTTTTTTTACGATAAAACAATGAAAACATGGAATAACATTAGAGATTTCCTGCGGATTTTCCTTGGATAATTCCGCACAACATAAAACATAGGAAATAAATTGGAATAATTCCATCTCAAAGCGTGGAAAAAGTCTGGAGTCTGGAATTATGGTTACTAGGGTAGTTGGATTTCCGACAGTTCAATAGTTACGGCATGCTCCATCGGTCTTGTACGATTTCGCATGTTAATCCCCTTATTAAAAGGTCAGCTGCCACCGCTACGCTATTTACTACAATGTCTTCATTTTCTGCTTTCATTTTGCTGTTGCCCATGTTTTTTAGATTTGTCTTTCTTTTCTTGCTCTCTTAATCGTCTGATGCTTTGTAAAAATGAATTCTTTTCTTTCTTTGTTGTTGCTGTATTCGTAGGTCTATATAAATCTGCAATCTGTTTGCGCAGTTTCACCTTCACCTCTTCCGCCTCTCTTCTTGTATTGTGATTGTTGCTGTACTGGTGTTTGTACTTGTTGTCTTCTATTGTTTTTCTTCTTGTATTGCTCAATTGAGATCAGTTTTGGTCCAGCTGTTTTATCTTCACTTAATATTTTCCTTAGTTCGTGTTTGATGTGCAGGGTCGCCATGTAATTTTTGATTATGTAAGTATTTGCAAAACTATCTGTGAGGCAAATTGAATTGCTTATTTGACCACAGCGCCTAATTGGCTAAAAAGCCTAAGTATAAAATACGGCAATTAAATGCCAACTCATCCCCGGAATGAGGAAGTGTTTTTTTTAAAAAAGAAATTTAATGCCGACTAATTTGCGGAGTGCAAAATGAAAGACTTTTAATTTCGATCTTCAAATTATCAATGACTTTTATTATCGATTATCTCAGTATTTATACAAAATTATACACTAGTTCTCATCTCCCTATTTAATTTAAGCATATTCTATTCTACTGCTTTAATTCTATTGATCAGTTTAATTATTCCCATATTTTAGGATTTCTCAATCAATAAGTAATATTAAAATTTCAAATTACAATATTCATTAATAAATAAAATTGTCATGTGAACAAAATATTGTCATATCTACTTAACATTTTGTTTACTTTTTTTTTATTTATTTATTGTATGCCGTACTTGACTTACAATTTATGAGTACCTACATACAAAATGCAATCGAAGCTGTAATTTGATTCTTTCTTTCGTACATATGTTAACTTGTTCTATGCATTGTATTATCAATATACATGTGTTACAATTCTGTGCTATCATTTATATTATTCATCATTTAAGCACTTTCACAATATGTTGTATAATCTTTTTTTTTTATTATTAGGTCATTATTTAATATTCTTTATTTGTTTATGCTATTATTTTTGTTTATATCTAACTCAATTTTATTTAAAAAACCAAAAAAATTTAACTAAAACACATTTTCTTTACACCACTATTTGTACTACCAGCAGTGTTGTTTTGAAAAATTGACACTTCTGTCGTGTTTGATTGTGTTAGTGCAGAAATACAGTTCAGGGCTTTCTATATACATAGATGGTTTTGATTGCATCAATAATTGCTATTTTTATTATTAATATAATATTTTTAATTCATAATTTTACTTTTATAGTTTTTGAATGTAATATATAATATATAGTATGAGTATATATATATACATACATTATATTAAATAACTATATATGTATTTATTTTAGATAGTATTAACACGTATGAACCTAGTACTCGTAAATAGTTACGAGCGCAAATAGTCACTCGTAGTCGTATCTTTTTATAAAAATGTAAAAACTATGAATCAGTGTTATGACTTCTACTTCGAAAGTAGTAGATCTACTTCGATTCGACAAAAAAAGTACCTACTTCGCTGGCATATAAATCTACTAATGTTTCCCTTTCGAATCTTAAATCTCGATTTTAATTCTGGATGGTTTACGGCTGGCTGGTTGGCTACTATTGTTTTGTCGAACGATAAATTAGTTTATTTACCGCTGAATCTTTTAAGTAGAAATTACAAGTACAAAATTTGTAATTTGTGATGAAAGTTATTAGATTACAAGTGCAGAACCTGTAACCTGGATGAATTTTCTTGAAATTTAATTACTAGCTTACAAGTACAGAACCTGTATGCTACGAATATCTATAAAAATACTCATGTTCAAAACCTGAATATTAAGCTGAAAAATTAATCTCAAATCTTCCCTAAAATCAGTGCTCTAGGCAGCCTCACCTAGAGAAAATAAAAGGCTTGATTCACTGAATTCAAAGAAGTAATTTATTAAATCAATTTTCTCTATTTATATACAAAATTTCTAATATCATCAGTGCAAATTTACAATAACACTTGTGTGAATTACTTAATTGTCATAAATTTTACTTTTCATATTATTGACCTAAAATTATTCATGAAAACTGCATAATAAACAATTTTGCAAAATTAACAAAATTCTTTTATATTATTACACAATTAATTATTTCATAATACATTAGCTTACTACTTGAATGGTTGTGTTGTAACTTGATATGTTATTGTTTACACTTAATAATTCTTATAATGTGTGTTACAATAAATTTGCACTGTTAACAAATTGAACTTATAATTAATAATAACCTATGTTAAAGAATTTGATTACAAACAAATGTATAATAAATTTAAATATATAATTAATGGACAATAGGTTCTTAACAACTATATTTAATTATCGATTTTCGCAGTGACTTACTTTACCAAGCCGAGTAAAGTTGACAACCAAAGACAATATAATACAAATAATAATATAATGACATTAATAACCAGTCAGCTCATATGATTTTTGAACTCTCTCTCTTTTTATTTATGTTTTTGTTTCTATTTTTATGTTACAATCATAGCGTAAAGATCTAATAAAGCGAGTTCACTTTCGCATAACGGTACCGCAAAAAACAATCACCAATAGAATTGCTTAAAAAGCAATTAAATCATTTCCCCAAAAAATGACGTCACAAATTTCCATATTTCCAAAAGAGATATTTCTACGAACCACCTTTCTAATGTAAAATTACATATGACAGCAAAAGATAAAAAGTGTGTTTAAAACTGCACACAATTTCATTCGATTTCCCCAATATATACCTACATGATATTTTATTATTGTATAGGTTTTTGATATGCACGGAGTTTAAGATAACTCATTTTTTTTTTGAGAATGTATTAGTTCATGTTAATTTGTATTCTTCAGTTTTATTACTTTACTTTCACACGTACGTGCCTTTTCTTCTTCTTCGTATGTAAATCATTACTCACTTTTTTTTGTAGGTGTATTTGTACCATGTAAATTTTGTTTAGCACATTGTTTGAAAAGGGGATAGATGACAAAGATTGATCTACCTAAGTAATTTATTTTAAATTTTGTTTCAGTTAGTGAAGTTGAATCAATAAAAAATATTAAAAAATTAAGATTTTCAAGATTGTACTGGACTTAATATTTAAAATTTTTATAAATGAAGAAGTAAGGTACAGTTTTTAGTTTGTATTGCTTTATTTTCTTTTTTCGGAAATACTATACATTTTTTTATTTTTATTTTATTCCAATAATTTTTAGCAAGCCGCTATACCCTAAATTCTCGAACATTAGAGTAGTTGTGTCCCCACGAACATGTGGAATTTTGCATCTCTCTTGGTAAAATAGATTTTATAATTTGGACTATTTCTAGCAAAATACACTTGCATTTTACACATACATTGAAGTTTTTCAAAATTTCTTATCAAATTTTGAATGGAAAATTGAAAAGTGATTTTACTAGATTTCTCTATACTATGTTACAATGCCCTAATTATATTGAAAAAAGTTTTATTTTGTTTCAAAGACATTTTTGTTTTTGTTATTTTCAACTTTTGTTACAAATTATTATACTTTATGTACATACATGTACAATCATAATGTGAATGATAAATGTTTTTCATTTCTACTACTTTTTTCCAAGACCTACTACTATCCATTTCTCAGATATACTACTATTTGAACCTGATAAGGTCACAACACTGCTATGAATTCATTCATTCCACATGAAGGAGTCTCTTAATACTTAAAACTTTTTGTGCTCATGTTTAGTCTAGTCATACAGTCATACAAAGTCAACAGAAGATGATGACAGCTTTTCGAGTGAGGAAGAATTGTAATGTATTAAATTAATAAAACTAGGTTTTTTTTCCAATTTTTAATAAATTTTCATAGCTAAGAAGCTATGTTTCTGTTTATATTCTATTTTTTAAAATCAATTACAGTGAAACGGATACTTCTCTTGAACGGACACATCCTATTAGAAAAAAATTCTTCAGACTTGTTTGGCTCAGTACAAAACATCCAATTTTTACCTTTTTAAAGCGGGTACCTCTCTTAAACGGACAAAATTGAAAAAAACCCATCTAAGGATTAGTTTTACGTATTAAGTGTTAGTTAATTGTTTTTTATTCAGGTTGAAAATAGGTAGTACTAGGTACATGCACATGTTGTTTTGTTTTGTTAATAATTAGTACGTTATTGTTTAATAAAATATAATTAATAATTAAATTAAATAATAAATAATTAATTAAATGTAAATAATATAAAAATTTGGCTTTTTTATTCATTAAAAAACTTTGTCCCTTACTAGTGTGAAAATTCTCTAAAAATTATATCATTATCTCTCTGCGCAATTATACCATTCGCTTTTAATTTTTAACAAACTCTAAATAGTAAATTCCTACTTAAAGTACCAAAATGTGAATTTCCCTTCCAAGAAGGATTTTTGTAAAATGTGATGCTTACATCACTGTGAAATTTCAGTGGAAAGGATACGCAGATCCTACTGCGCACACTTCCCCTTCTCCAATCTTATTTGGTGGTACTGTACTTCTATTAATATCAACCTTTAATTGGCCAGACGGACCAAAAGCTCTTTTAGGGTTTAGCTTAACCAGTTAAAAAAGAGCTTTTGTTTAAGAACGATTACTGACAGACCAATAACTGGATTTGTCATTTTATATTTTGTGTAAATTTTTATTTTCATTTAAGAATGGATCAGATTTTGATGATTTTAAAAAAAAAATTTATATAATGCTCATGATATATTGATGTGTTGACTATACCTATGGTGGGTGGCAGCTGACCTTTCAATAGGGGGATTAACATGCGAAATCGTACAAGACCGATGGAGCATGCCGTAACTATTGAATTGTCAGAAGTCCAGCTATGACCTCCACGCGGTGCCACTGGTAACAGGTTCTCAGTACGGTCATGTCTCTGCTGAAAATCTGGCCAACAATAGCCTGGGCGTCCAATCCAAGGGTGGTAATCATTATTAATTTTTGTTATACATTTGTAAAAAATGAAAATTTTTAACAGAAATTTGGAAAAACATGATCAAAGCAATCATAATAATGTATGACGTCATAAAATACTGTCAAAAAATAAATATGTAACGTCAAAGTTTTGTTCTAAGCTAACAAAGCTTTAGATTTGAAAAATAAAAGCTCTCACTGGGATGCGAGACGAATTTTTGAATAAAAAATTATTTTCATAGATTTGTACTAAAGCCAAGTCTTATTAGTTTCTATGGTCATTGATTGTACTCAATTATTCGATCATGTAGTAATAAACAAAATCCTGAAGTATTGTTAGGAATATTGACGTTGCTTGCTAACTCAAACTCTATTCTAATATCAACAGGTCCTGTTTTTATTGTTTCATTTTGATGAGCACAATCAATAACAACAATTGGTGCTATACTTTTGAAACTATCCCATTTTAACAACGGTTGACAATTCCTTCCATAATAAGTTTCTTGAAATTTTGTATACATATCATATAACAACGTATATCGATTACGTTCAAAAAGTATATTTAAATTATCATATGGATACGTCTCAGAGTTTAAATGAGCTTTAACGTTAGCTAGTTTACAGTGATCAAATTTACTAGCATCAGCTTCCTTTTGGTTTTGTCGATTGGTTTGTAATGCAAATATCAAAAAACGAGGTTTTTCTAGTTGTGTAGATGTTTTGATAGTCCATATGATGTGATTTGTATTTGGAATATTCGGATATTCATATAAATCCCAGCTCCGAAAGCAAATACGAATTGGTTTCGCATTTCGAGTGATTTGAAGTAGTTTTAGTCTTTCTTTATCGTCTACATTTATATGAGGTACTTTCCATAAGACTTTTGTGAGTGTAATTTTATAGTCAGTAGCTGCAGCTGATACTTGAACCGCATTTGCATCATTTCTTGCTCTAATTAAAATCAGATCATGTCTTACATTAACAACTATTTTTTTATAGTCTTCAGCAAATCCTAATAGCATTTTTAGAGGTATACAAAAATTGAAATGTCCTGATGTAGGTAATATAGTACTATTTCCTGTCCATCCTGCATTATACAGCATTGTACTTTCACTTTCGCTTAATGAAATGTAATTTTTTAAAACACTGCTGATTCCTACATTCCGACAACGATCAATTTCTACACCATTCAATTCATATCGTATTTCATCAAATAAGAAAGCCCCAGAACTATTATTTAATTTATAATCAACTATTACAGCTCCATCGTTTTTAGTTAAAGTTCCTTCAATATATATAAAACTTTCACTTGGTAGTAAGTATAAATCTTGGTTTTGAATAGAAATTCGTATTTCATCGCTATTGTTATACGATTCTACAAATGGTGAATATGTATGATATTCTTTTTTAGTAATACCATAGTGTAAGGTAGTGTTTTAACTAGGAACAAGAACTGATAAGATCTCAAATAAATGCGCAATTTCTGCACTAATACACATGTATCTGAGTTAAAAATAGATAGCAAGAAAAATCATGATGAGGAACTGAAAAAGAAGATTCGTTAAAGTTGTATTAGTGATGAGAAATATATAGGGTAAAGCACCTGAGTTGCGTCGAGTAATATAAATAAAAGACTTTTTCATAATTTGTAAATTTAGTTAGTGTTTTTATTCACTTATAAAAATCATTGAAATACATTTTTCCATCTCCATCTTTTTTTTCTCCACATATAATGCACCTAATAAAGTGACGACCCATATTTAAAAAAAAAAAAAATAAAATATTGTATTTTTTCAAACTATTTATTTCTTTTAAATTAATTAAGTAAAGTTTTTGGTTTTTTTCCCTTTATCTTTAAAAAATAAATGCACTTGGTTTTCTATTTATAGTCTTATTAATTGTTTTCGTACACTAGTTTATTTTATGAAAATAATCACAATAATAATATTTTATAATATTATCATTTACGCACTAAATATTATTTTAATAACTTTATATTATTTTTTTTAAAAATCACTTAGAAAAACTAACTTTAATATATCACAACAGAACTGATATTGATAAGGTAATCATATATATCATACCGTATACTTTGCTTTTTACCTACAAAATTTGGCGCGATCTAAAAATTCTAATAAAATTAGAAGCCACGTGCTAGTGATGAGCAATTTTTCTAGTAAATGAACAAACACATGTTAAAGTGATGAGCACGTGTTTACTTGCGTGTAGAAAATAAACCTATACAAGTAAAAAATGTTTGTAAGATAACAAAAAAGGTTGGGCTTAGTTTTTTCTTGTCTTTTTCAGTCTTATGCATGTTTTTCATTTATAAGAAAAAACAAAGGGGATATTTCATTCTCGCTTGAAGAGATTTTGTTTTTTTTTTTTAATTTAATTTTTTTTTTAGTGATAATAGTATATATTTGTACTCTTTTTTTGTTTGCGTCCTTTTTCATATACCGTTACCCGAAAGGTATTCCTCTTTATTAGTATCTACTCTTTGGTAATACTTTCATCGAAGTGAGGTTCTTCTAAAATATCCAGTATATCATTCATGTTTGCTTTTCAAAACAAACCCCAATGACTTTACAAATTTTTTATTTTCAATTGTTAATGATGGTCTCGTTGAAGTGAAGTCTCTTTGTGTTGTTGTTTGTTCAGTAGGTAATGGTGTACTAATGATATTATCACTTTTGAATGAGTTTTTATTATTATTATTATTATGTTTGTTGAATATCAGCATATCTAGTTCTTATCCACTTGACACTTACATAAGAAATAATAGCTTTAGTTATCAGACTACTTGTTTTATACTTTACGTCTTATTCTATTATTGTGGTTTCAAGTGTAATCTAACTGTAATTATTTCGCCTCTGAAATTAATCAAATCTCCATCTTGATCTACAATTTTTATTTCAACAGAACTAATTCGTTTCACATTTACGGGTAAATATATAACATTCTTAGGAACTTCTGTTATTTTATATCCTGGTCCTACATCAGGAGAAAATTCATGAAGAGTGTGAACTGGAATATTATTAATATATGATCCTACTATTAGATTACATTCAATTCGTATAGCGTTAACTTTAGTTATATTCACAGGTAAATTAGACACATGCGTCGTATTTGATCCCAATTCTTTTTTACTGAAACCTAACAGTTGACCAATAGTTCTTTCTCTGTTAAAGTAGACGTTGTGTGAACTTTTAATTTCTGTTTTGAATGTGTTGTTGTTCGCTTGTATTTTGATTGTAGGCTTAGTTTTCGTTTTCTCGAGCTCTTTTTAAAGTTAATGTTACTGACATGTTGAAGGTTTTAAATGAAATGAATAATAGTTCCATGTTTACACATTTATTTATACTAATTCACATCAACATGGATTTGGATTTAAAAAAAGACCAAGACCTTTCCTGTATGGTTTAAGTTGCAATCCTTTCCCCATTGCTACTGCCTTCATAGTTTTATTATGTCGTTGGTTTTCAGCTAGTTGTTCTCTAGCTTGTTTTGCATTATTGATTGCCTTTGCTATTGTCGCTGCACCACCAGATAATGCTCCTGCTGCTGAGAGTCCCGCAAAAAGTGGAACTAAAAATGGTAAAATACCGCCTGTTTTTGGAACAGGTATGATTCGAGGTAATTCAATTGATGACTTTTTTCCCTTTATGGTGTTCTTGGCTGCAGTTAATGCTATTCTAATAGCATTATTCATTTCTTCTGGTTTTTGTGCTTTTAATATTTCACGAGCACTTTGAATAGCTTTTCGGAACATTTTACGCATTTTTGCTTTATTCTTCTTCTTATTTGTTGATTTCTTCATCTTCTTGATTCCCATACCTAATTTCACTTTAGCTTTCATTGCGTTTGTAACAAACCAAGAGTTTATACGTTCACTTATACTTAAATCTTTTGCCTTTACTCTTTCCCAAGCTTTTTCTGCTAATATTCTGTCAGCTGTATTACGTTGATTTTTGTCTTTATGTTTAGAATAAAATATATCGTGTTGTTTGCAAGCTTGATCTAATTGATTGATTCCTTCATCACCTCTTGCAAGACGTTGTTGTAGTTTTGTATCAGGTCCACAATATTGATGACCAGGAAGATGAAGCTCTACTGGTAACTTATTGATTAATGTATTCACTAAACCTTTACCTTTGCGAGTTTGAGTTCGACTAAATGTTTTTCGATTATATTTAATCATTTTATATGTTTTCTCATACAAAAAGATGAATAGAATGATGTTGAAAACCTATATATTGGATATTTATAGTTTTTTTCTTTAGTTCTTATCAATATGCGTTTCATTAAACAACGTGATACATTAAATGTGAAAAATATAGATTTTGTAACAAATACTTCAAATAAAATTAAACATAGTAAGCTATTACCTAACAATGTACGTGCCATTATTGTGGGTCCATCGAGTTGTGGAAAAACAAGTGTAATGATGAGTTTACTTGAACATCCGAATGGTCTTAAATTTGAAAATATTTACATATACTCAAAATCTTTGTATCAACCAAAATATGAGTATCTTAAGAAACTGATTTCACCAATAAAAGGATTAGGATACAACACATTTTCTGAGAATACTGAAATAATGTCACCAGAACAGGCTAAACGAAACTCCATTTTCATATTTGATGATGTTGCCTGCGAAAAACAAAATAATATACGTTCATATTTTTGTATGGGACGTCATAAGGATATCGACAGCTTTTACTTATGTCAGACTTATACACATATTCCAAAACATTTGATACGTGATAACTCAAACTTTATTGTAATTTTTACACAAGATGAAATGAATTTAAAGCATATTTTTAATTATCATATAAACACCGACATGTCATATGACAAATTTCGAGATATGTGTTCAAAATGTTGGAAAGATAATTACGGATTTTTAGTAATAAACAAAGATAGTTTATTAGATTGTGGACGATACAGAAAAGGATTCGATACTTTTATACTATTATAAATAGATACGTATGTAAGAGTTGTATATCATTATTATTTCATCTACCGAGCTGTTAAAAGACCTGTTCAAGCTGTTTTTGGACCTGTTTAAGCTGTTTCAGAGCTGTTTAAAGACCTGTTCAAGCTGTTTAAAGACCTGTTCAAGCTGTTTAAAGACCTGTTCAAGCTGTTTAAAGACCTGTTCAAGCTGTTTCAGACCTGTTTAAAGACCTGTTCAAGCTGTTTAAAGACCTGTTCAAGCTGTTTCAGAGCTGTTTAAAGACCTGTTCAAGCTGTTTAAAGACCTGTTCAAGCTTTTTCGAGTGTTTTTCGACCTGTTTAAGCTGTTTTTCAAAGCATTATCATGGAAAACGAGATAATTAAGAATATTATAAAAACAAGAAATGTTATTCGTAAAAAATATCAAGCTTTAAAAACTGGTAAAGAAGAAGAAGAAATACAATTGGAAAGTGTTTTTAAACCAATAACTCAACCTTTGAAGAAAATTCTTGTCACTATTTTATTACATTCTATTCTGTGAGTATCCAAGTCATTTTTGCAAGAAAAGTATAACAAACATGAATTACACATATACATTTGATGCTGATGGTTTGTTAGCTGCTCTCTCATTAATCTGAAATTTTGAAAATATTTTGTTAATTAATAAAATTTCATAACTTACACTAACACTATTACCTAGACATGTTTTTTATCCACACGTAATGAGCTTTTTCTTCTTCTTGTATAAGTAATAAATTTAAATGAATATCTTTTTCTTTAGAAGTTGAATGATATGGTCCAATAATTTTATTATCATCTAATCCAAATACATTAATACTGATTTTTGGATTCAGCATTTCAAATTTATAAATATTAGGTGTTTTTACTGGGAACTCTAGTGTAGAAAAATCAAGATTAACACCATTTTTTAAAATTATTTTTTCAGACTTGATATTTTCAATCTGATACGATGATGGCCTGTCAGAATGTATGTCAACTGGATTCAATGCAGATATTATAGCCCATTTAAAACAGTACTCATCCTCATTCTTCACATTTATACAAGCTTTTTTATTTTGTATAGATTTTGGAAGTGATATGTACTGAGATCCTCGTAAGGGCTTCCATTGATTAATATTAATTTCAACATGAATAATTTTTATTAAAGTCCAACCGCTATCTCTTTCTTGAAATTCTTGCATTTTTTATGTGAATTTTGTCAACCATCTCTTCAAAAACTTGACTTAAATCTTCGATTTTCTGTATAATTGTCATACAAGATTGAAATGATTTAACTGAAAGTGTAATATCATCTTTGCCATCATTTCCTTTTGTTATTTTCATATATTCACAAAATAATTCCATATTAAACTTGAATGATGAATGTTTATCGAGCAGATTTCTTAAAGCATTTAAAATATGATCTTTTGATGTATTAAAGAATTTTAAAACATCTAATACACCTTCATCTTTGTTTTCAAGCATATATGATTCAACTCTTTCTTCAAAAGCACTTTTGATTACCTTCAAATTTTCATCTAAAGGTTCAGCTGCATTTTTTTTGTGAAGATTTGTTCTTACATGATATGACCAATTTTTTTTTAAAACATCTTTTTGACATGCATCACAAAATTTTGCTGTCGCTATTGGCTCAACTGAATTTTTCACTTCAACCGTATGATTCTTTCTTAAATGAGATAATAAATGATCACTCCTTGAGAATTCCTTTTCACATACTACACAGGATAGTTTGCCAGAATGGATCTTCTTTTTATGTTCTAATAATTTGTTTTGCCTACTGAAATGTTTCCCACAAATATCACAAACTTTGCGTTCACCATGAATGCTATTAACATGTCTTTTTAAAACTGATTTTGTTGAAAAATCTTTATTACATAATTCACATGTAAACTTCATTTTTTATTATAAATTTAACTTATTTAATTTATTAAACACTTTGAAATTTCACTATGGACTGATACCGTTTCAAGAAATTGTCTCCATTTATAGACAAAAATCGTATCCCCACTCTTTTTCAATTGCTTACAAGTGCCGACAAAATTTATACACACACACACACACACACACACACACACACACACACACACACACAAACATACATATAAAAATAATTTCACAACTTGATGAAATCCGAAATAAAAACATCAAATAGCACACTTAAAAATACACAAATGAATAAAAATCTGATACATAAAAATTTTTCCATTTTTATTCGCGAGTTCGAATCTCATCACAACCATTTCACAATCTTTTTTTTTTCTTATCACAGAAATGAACAAAAATCTGATACATAAAAATTTTTCCATTTTTATTCGCGAGTTCGAATCTCATCACAACTATTTCACAATCTTTTTTTTTCTTCTAATAGCATACGTATTAAAATTCGTCATATACGTATATACACACAACATAATCACCACATATTAAGATACTCTCTAGCCCCATGATATATACCACGGACTATCATGCTACAGGTCTCGAGTTCGCATCCCACCGACATCACATTTTTTTCATTTTTTCTTCATCTCAAACAACAACAAAACAACAACACATTCTTTTACACACTCGATGGTGGTGCCAGAACTCCCCAATCCTACCTACTACCCACATATCACAACCAAAAAGCACAAAAGCTCCAAAATCACACCACATACCAGAGCCAAAAAAGCACAAAAGCTTCAGAAGCACACCACACGTCACAACCAAAAAATCACAAAAGCTCATGACGTCATCCAAAAAAAAGCTGTGCACAAAAAAGTTGTGCACAAAAACCTCCCTGGTCTAGAACCGCCATATCTACTCTACTATCAAAAAATTTCCGAAGATAGTGTTGTGCTAAATCAAGAAATTCAAAACGGTGTATATGTAGCAAACACAATTATACCACACAAAGGTATATATTAAAATTTTAAATACGCTTGAAAAAGAAGTACGTATCAAAATTCCACAATTACAAATGTTACCATTTAAACAATTTAATATCATAAAACAGAAATCAGAAAACAAAAATTCAGCAAATAGATTCAAACAACTGAAAGAAGAATTATATATAAAAAGCCTAGACTCATATGCAAAAGATATGCTACTAGAAATTTTTAAAGATTACACTGATATATTTTATATGGATGGCGATCAACTAACTATGAATAATTTTAATAAGCAGAAAATACAAATGACTGATAACAGTCCAACATATATAAAAAATTACAGACTACCACAATCTCAGGTTGAAGAAATAAACGAGCAAGTTGATAAGCTATTAAAAGAAGATATAATAGAACCATCAGTCAGCCCCTATAATTCACCATTATTAATCGTACCAAAAAAGAGTAGTGAAGAGAATAAAAAATGGAGAATGGTAATAGATTTCAGACAGTTGAATAAGAAATTTATGGATGATAAATTCCCACTCATAAGATTAGATGATATTTTGAATAATCTTGGTAGAGCCAAATATTTCTCCACGCTTGACTTAACAAGCTTTTTTTTTGTCAAATAGAACTGCAGAAAGAATCTAGACCATTAACAGCATTTTCGACAAACAAAGGTCATTATCAATTTAAAAGATTACCATTTGGTCTAAAAATTTCAACAAACAGTTTTCAAAGAATGTTATCAATAGCATTAGCTGGTTTAGAGGCAGAAGCATTTTTATATGTTGACGACATAATAACTTTTGGATGTAGCTTACAACATCATAATAAAAATTTAAGAAAAATATTCAACCGATTAAGAGAATGTAATCTCAAGTTATACCTAAAAAATGCAACTTTTTACAAACCGAAGTAGTTTATCTAGGACACTTGATAACACAAAAGTACGAAACTATAGCAAAATATCCGGTTCCAAAAAATGCTGATGAAACAAAACGTTTTGTTGCTTTTTGTAATTAATATAGGCGTTTTATACCTAATTTTGCAGCAATCGCAAAACCTCTGAACTCTTAATGCAAGAAAAATACACCATTCCTGTGGACAGATAACTGCCAACAAGTGTTTGTTGAATTGAAACAAAAACTTATGAATCCACCTGCACTTAGCTACCCTAATTTTGAAAAACAGTTTATTCTAACAACAGATGCTTCTAATTATGCTTTAGGTGTAGTTTTATCACAAGGTGAAATTGGAAAAGACTTACCAATCTCATATGCTAGTAGAACACTAAATAAACACGAGTTATTGGTTTATACCAATAATTGAAAAAGAACTATTAGCAATACACTGGGATATAATATAACACATTTTATACCTTACCTGTATGGTAGAAAATTTACTGTAGTCACCGATCATCGACTACTAGTAAGTTTATTTACACATAAAAATCCTTCTTTGTTTAGATTTAATGGATTATGATTTTGAAATCATATATAAAAAAGGAATGCTAAACACAAATGCAGACGCACTATCAAGAATAAGATTGGATTCCGAAACTCTTAAAGCAATTTTTCGCCCGAAAAATAATAATATACCCAAAATATATATTGATGAAAAGGAGGTTACAGTAGAATACAGCGATAATGCATCATTAAACTTAGGATTAATCTTGCAGAAGCTTATTCTCATAATGAATAAAAGAAAAATATTTAAATTAGCTATAGCAAATAATAATATAATATTTGATAAAGTATGCATACAAGAATTTAAAAATATATAATATAATATGTTGCAACATAAAATGATAAAAGATGGGTACAAAGCCGGATCCGATGATTTAGGTGCCCGGCGCACTTTTAATTTTTGCCGCCCCTTGTTTTGAAAATTTTTTAAATACATACCTATATGTATAACGCATATTCATTTCGTTCGACATATTTTTTCAAATTGAAACATATTTCAGAGCTATTTGAAAAAAATATTTTTATAATAATAATCGATCATTAAAAATTATCCTTTGATATTGACTTTTCAATTATTTAAAAACTAAAAAATTTATTTATATTTTTTCATTTGAAAAAATATGTAATTGTATCTTAAAATGAAATAAAATAATAATAACAATTCAAAACAACAACATACATAACAAATGTTAGTTATAAAAACTGAACAAAAATTATTTAAAACAGCTTCTCATTAAAAGTGATTATCTTTCTTATTGTTATATTGATTAAAAATTATCATGTTTCTTGAATAACTCAATTTCTATTAATTTTATGATATAACAATGTTTGGGCAAAATGTTTATTTAATAAAAAATCTAAAAATTTGTTATACATTATAATTTGATATTTGTAGTAATTTTGGGCTATTTCAGGAAAAATTCATCTCAGTTTTATGTTACTCAATATTTATCACGTTTTTTCTTTGATTTACGTTGCTCATAGATAATTAATATATTCAGTGAAAATAAAGCTAAGGATCTTTTCTACATTTCATTAGAACATAATTTTCATGTAACTTTAATCACAACTTAGTTATAGTTGATTAAAAACAATAAGTCGTCATGTTAAGTTAATATAACCAATAAAATAAAATTGAACAATTCGTCTTGGAGGAAATTTTTTACTTGTACCATTTCAACGCAAGTTTCATAGTAAAAGAGAAGAAAAGTGAGTATGCGATGAAACTCGTTATAATTTTTTGATAATCAAAAACGAGAGATGCGATGGCGCAAATTTCTTAGTTGTACCATTTCAACGCAAGTTTCATAGTAAAAGAGAAGAAAAGTGAGTATGCGATTCATCGAGTTTCAACTCGTTATATTTTTTCATAATCAATAACGAGAGATGCGATGGCGCGAATTTCTTACTTGCACCATTTCAACGCAAGTTTCATAATAAATTTTAAAAAAAATGTGTACGCGATAAAGAACGATACAAATTTTACCATATAAAATTTTAATAGCGCTGGAGCAAGAAACTTTTCTGCTCCATGAGTTGAAATTGAAGCTGCTGCTTATGCACACATTCTGTTTTGACGTTATTTCTTCTTAATAGACAAAATAGTACCTACCAATATACATAAATGCAAGTATGTACATAATATGTAGTCAAATGTATTTTTAAATGAATGTACATTATAATATAATATATTCGTGCGTCGAATAAAAGGTACTTTTAGAAATGTTATGCATAATTATAAGAATCTAATATGAATATACATATTACATAATTCATATGTGTATATTAAATACATATGTATATTTAAATTAGTGAACTTTGAAAATTGTTCACTTTTATGTTATTTTTTATTACACAAAATTTAAATAAGTGATCAGTTATTTCCAGCGCCCCTAAGTTTTAGCGCCCGGAGCGAGTGCTCCAGCCGGTAGGTATGGTAGGTCCGAACCTAGATGGGTATTCAATAATAAATATAATAATATGTATATAAATCTCCAAAGATGGTAAAAAATGATAATGAAAAATTAAGAATTATAAAGGAATTTCACGATACTCAACACTTAGGAGGACACACTGGCGTCAAAAGAACAATTAGCTAAATAAAACAAAGATATATATGGAAAAAATTGAATAAAATGGTAAAAACTAATGTAAATAATTGTACTTAATTCGCGAAAAACAAGCAAAAGAAAAATTAATATTAACAAATACTCCAGGAACAAGTTTTGAAATTATACAAAAGGATACAGTAGGTCCTCTAAGACAGTCGAAAGACTTCAGATACATATTAACAATACAATGCGAATTAACAAAATATGTACATTGAGGCGATACCAATACAAAACAAAGAAGCAAAGACGATAGCTCGTGCTTTGTGCGAACAATTTATATTGAAATATGGATCATTTAAAATACTAAAAACAGACATGGGAACAGAATTTATTAATAAAACGATGAAAAATGTGTGTGAAATATTCAAAATACAACACAACACAGCTACACTTTTTCCATCATGAAACACTTGGTAGTATCGAACGTAATCACAGAGTTTTAAATGAATATCTATTATATTATCATTTGCACAAAATGATAATTGGGATGAATGGATATCATATTTTACGTTTTTCTACAATATAACTTCACATACGGACACAGGCATGACACCTTATGAACTAATATTTGGTAGAATAGCATGTATACCAGGGGAAATAACAGAAAATTCTACACCAATATACAATGTAGTAGACTATGCCAATGATTATAGATTAACACAATAGATATTCCGCGTAGTACATTAGTATTTTCACTCTATTTCATTAAAGGCTCCTAAACGAAACCTTCTTGTCTGTCCTATCTGGCGAAAAAAAATAGAACTAACGTTTTGAAATTCAAACTTAAAAAAAATGATCGAGTGATTTTTTTTATTATCCATTCGCTCATGCTCTTATTTTTTTTTTTTTTTTGTGTATAACCAAATCAAACCAGTTTCCAGTATAACTTTGTGTATATCTATATTTATATAACATATAAAACAATGTATTTACATTCATATATGTATGTACATACTTTTGCAGGGTCTAGGAAAATTCATCGCCTCAACAATTCATCGCTACAGCAATTCACCGCCGAGTTGCCGGCAAAAAATTGCTGGCGGTGAATTTTCCGGATCCCACTTTTGCATGTACACAAATGCATGCTTACCGTCTGTGCACATTTCATTTAATATTTGTTTTTTTTTCTTCTTTTTTTAAAATTTGTTTCATCGGTTGTATAATATTTTCTATTTTTTCATCCATAGAATATCAATATGTATGTACATACATTATGTATGCAAATATATTGTATTGTATAGGAATATGAATTAGAATTTTTTTTCTGATTATTGAATGCATGATAATATGAAAAATTTATCCAATTATTTTTATTTTTTTCATAGTTTTTGAAGCTATGAGAAATTTTATTGAAATCCAGAATCCAGATCCCGCTTTTTTTTGTTTTTATTTTATGTAACTACATATATATTTTTTTTTTCAAATGAAAAAGGGAATTAAGATATTTTGTTTTCAATAAAAGTACCTAATTAACAACATTACAATACACATTTAAATACATTTTATTTACCCATATTTAAATATATTTCAAAATGTTACATAATGTGAGGTAGTTAGATATGTTGGACTCTACAAATTTTGATCAATTAGGTGTACCTATAAAATTTTATTAAAACCTTGCAGCCGGGAGATGATCACAGTCATTATTAGAAAATTAGAAAATCGCTAATGCTTGCAAAGTGTTAACATTATAATGTACGTGCATTATAATATACAGTAGCGATCATGAAAGTCGCCTAACTAATATGATGATGACGGTTTGTTTTTTAACTAAGTATGTGTGTTTTTTTAAGGTATTTTCTATAAGAAAAGAAAAACCATATATGATTCTGTAATACAGCTTAATAAATAAATTATTTTCAGAAAAATGAAAATTATTTGAGTCATGCGTTTTTTCCGCTACTGTATAAACTACAATCTGAATATACAAAAATACATACTTGTAGGTACAGTACAGCTAAATAAGATTGGCAAATGGGAAGTATGCGCAGTAGGATCTGAGTTTCCCTTCCACTTAAATTTCACTGTGATGTAAGCATCACATTTTACAAAAATCCTTCTTGAAAAGAGAAATTCTCATTTTGTTACTTTAGTAGGAATTTATTATACACATATATTTTCATTTTCTTATTCATAATAATTTCCTATTTTAAAAGGATACTTATCATCACTGATCACTCATATTGTTTTTGTTCTTCTGTATTTTCTTCACTTTCCTTTAAATATTTTTTCAGTAGTATGATGGCGTTCGTCATACAAACAACATCGGATGGAAAAATGTTGTTATTTTTTTCAACTAGAAAGAGGATATGCCTTGTGTGTGCGATAGATGATCGCTAGTCATTATTCTTACTGAGTGGAAGATTTAATCTTTATTTTCTTTTGCTGTTTTCTTCAAAAAAGGGGAAATGAAAGGATATTTTTAATATTTTTAAAATTTCTCCCCACCTGCGCGACTTTTTGCCAATCTTATTTAGCTGTACTGTATATGCTAAATGGGAAAAATATAAAATTGAGAAAAAAACAGTGACTTCAAGTTTACAATAAAATTTTGTATTTAGGTATCTACGAAGCAACAACAAAATTCAAATACGGTATTATAAAAAAATTGTAAATTTGGTTGGGTACTTGAAAAATGAAAAATAAAAACAACAATTATTTTTTTATATGTGTGTTGTTTTTGTTTATATTAATTATAAATTTTCATATAGTACATCAACGAAAAAATTGTATAATGATGTCATGCACATTTACTCCGTCCTCATTTTCCATATAAAATTGTCTAATTACAGTTTTGAGGATTTTTGTGTATGTTAAATTTTTTTTGATTGCAAAAACGGTCATAACGTATTTTTAAATCTAATGTTCTAAGCGATTCCTTCTTGTCTGTCCGCTCTATGAACAGATTTAGAACTAAAAATTTATTTTTCAACAGCTTTTCTGTTCTGGAATATCTACTTCTTATTAATTATCTTTGAATATGCTCAAGTATTAAAATTTCGATTACGACAAGCACACAAAATAGAAAAAAATTTACCGGATCATGCTAAAATTGAAAGAAAAAATGATATGGATAAAAATGCCAATCCAATTAACGTAAAAATAGGAGATAAGAGTATAGGTAATAGTAAGAAATTAGCTCCATATAAAGGACCATATGAAATAGTTAGTATAGAAGTAGAAGATGTAAACGTAAAACTAAGAATAGGGTCAGATATTAAGGTGTCAATTATGATTTTCTATAGTTGATAGAATCGACTTAAAAAATCGACTTTTGGTATTATGAATATCTATTGGAAGAAATTTTTCGATTTTTTCGATACGAGTCTCTCATTTTTTTCTGGTCGACTTTCAAAATTTTGAGGTTATTGTGCAGTTGACATATTCACAGTTAAGAAAATTTATCGACTTTCGTAATACCGTGACTTTCTTCAATCGACTTTGAAAAGTCGATTCTATCATTGATAGAATAGAAAACCATAATTGACACCTAAGAAAATTCACAAAAATAGAATTAAGTTAGCAAATAGGTACATAAAAACATAAATTTATAACAAAAAAAAAAAAAAAAAAAAAAAAAATTTTTTTTCATATAAAAAAAAAGAAAAAATTTTTCTCCTACGGTGAGGGAATGTAGTGTATGAATAATATATACGAATATTGAGTTACATATAAACAAAAATAATAGCATAAACAAATAAAGAATATTAAATAATGGCCTAATAATAAAAAAAAAATACAACATATTGTGAAAGTGCTTAAATGATGAATAATATAAATGATAGCACAGAATTGTAACACATGTATCATGGTAAATAGAATAGGAAGGTATGCTGAAAAGGGGGTTTTAACCTAAAATAAAAATGTCAGTTACAGATGACGTAGCTGCGAAGAAATTTTGAATTTTTAGAAATAAAAACTGTTGTACGTTCACAATAATTATATATGTATACATTTTTTGTTTGCAATTCTTCAAATTTTTTTCATTTTCTGTTCAGATTGTTTTCAATTAATTAATTGTATAAAATTTATACAAATATTTTTCTCATCATTTCTGTGAAATATCGAAAGTATACATTTTTTTGCTACCTTAAATATTTTATATATTTTAGGTAGGTAGGTATTTATATACATTTTATCAGAATCACATCCTCATATCCCATACTTTATAAGCTCATATTATAAAAAATCTAAAAATAAAATATTTGTTTTAATTGTGTAAATTTGTTTCTTTTTCATTTAATTTTATCGTTTTTATTGTACCATCACGACCGCTTGTCTTCAAATACAAACAATCATTTATATCATCTGAATAATTAATTTGCATTAAATGTTTTTTAAGTATATTTTTGAAAGTATATTTCAATTCCACAATATTATTTTTTAATGAATATAAATAAACATGTCCTTGACGGTTACATATTAAAAACCAACGATTTTTTATAATTTCTGCCGTTGTAAACCATTTTTAATTGATGATGGTAATTGAAAATTAATATGATACAATGGATTTTCAATATTTTCATATGAATTTATATAAATACAATTACCATTATCATCACATAATAATATTTCTTTAGTTTCATCACATATAAAAATCAAGTCAAGTTATGACCATAAAATTCTTTTAACTGTTTTGCTGACCTATTAGCTTTGCTACTAGCATTTTGAACCCAACTTTGAACTTGATTATGACGGTCATAAACTAGTTTGGTGAATATACTTATGACTGGTCACAAGTTATGACTTGATGTAGAATAAGGCCGATAATTTAACTTTTAAATTATTATCATCATCATCACTATTCACGCTGAATGATTTGAAAATTTTTTCTAATTCAAATTTAATTAAATTTCCGTCATTACTGGTTGTTAATAATGTTTTAGTTTTTTCATAATAATCAAAATTCCATATAATTGCACCAAAATGATGTCGCCGCTTGAATATTAATTCACCATTTAAATTCCATACACATAAATTTGAATCTTCACCAACAGAAATTGCAAACTGATGATTATCTAAAATAAATTCAAAAATTTAAGACTTAAAAAAGACTGGCTACGTTTCAGAATTCAACATTGAGTCCACACTAGGTATATGGTGCATTCACCTTGGTGAATTGATGATTATTGAAACATCGAAATGTAGTTTCGGTGGAAAGATTGTGCAAAGTGTTGAATTTTGAAACGATCGAAATGATTCAATTTATTAATTATTTCCCTTCTACCAACCATTTTCAATAATTTTTCCTTTGAATACCCTTGCTGTATAAGCATAACCACTTTTGTATGGTGAAATTTCTTTATTTTTCCAATCATCATCAACGGTGGTAGTATCATGGATCATTTTATTTTGTATTTTCCAAAAACGTATCGATCTATCATCTGAAGTTGTTGTCATCAACATAAATTTCATATTTACATCAATAGAAAATATTACACCAGAATGAGCAGAAATACGATGTAAAACTGGATAATGATTGGTAATTGTTTCATCATTTATGGTCCAGATAATCACTTCACCAAATGCGTTTCCTATAAAATACAAAATGAAATTAATTTAATACGAAAAAAATTCTAAAAAGAATTCCCTAATTACCTCCAAAAATTGTTAAATTTGAATTTGATTCCATTAAATGCGAACAATACATTGTGGATTTATCAATACATGAATATTTTTCTAGAATTTTAAATGCGTTTTCATGAAAACAATATTCAACAATTAAAAGGACACTATGAGCTGTTAATAGATAAAATTTTGCAATTTCTGGGTTTGTATTTTTATTTAAAAACAGCCCATTACTAATCCAATCCGTAATTTTCGAACAGGAAAGTAGTTTAAATTCTTCGTTGATATTTTTTCCTTCATATTTCTAAAAAAAAAAGAGCCAAAAAGACAATTTTTCTAAGATTTTAAATCAAAATATTTTACTACTCACACAATTATGAGATCAAAGAAAATTCTTTTGCTCCATACGTTAAAAGAACATTATGATCTGTTTCATATTCTAGACCATGGATTTTTTCTTTGAATTTACAATGTAATTTTTCACATTGAACTTCATTCGGCTCATTCTTTGGGGAGTCTGATGATGATGTATTCAAATAGCTATTGTGCACCACATGAAGTTCATTTCCAATTGCTGAAGAAAAAAAGGAACTGATTAGAAAAAATAACTATCATAAGTATGTATAACAATTTGAAGATTTATAAAAAAAACAGTACATGAACCCTTAAGGAGCTTAAAAGGTTTTAAGGAGTTCGTTTTTGCAGAGGTGTATTTAGCAGTCTGTCTTTTAATAAATAATCTTCCTCCACAAAATGATTTGAACACACGGCCCAATTATTTTTCATATATGAAACATTTTACTGGTTTCACACCACAGGCCCGAATCCACTTCTCAAACATATTTTTTTCAGATGGAAATCTGAAAAATTTAACTTTTTCTTTTGTTTTTCCTGTATAATTTTTACAGGACATCACCACACATTTAACCATTTTAATAGATTTTTTTTTTTCAATAATATATAGTCAATTATAGTTTTTAAATATATTTAAATTCACTTTATTTATAAAATAATACAACTTTATCACTAGCCACTATGCAAACTACATATAAAAAAAATGTAAACAAAAACTTTTCCTTCGCAGCAACGTCATCAACTTATTGTAATGTCACTAAAAAACGAAAAAAAATCTCCGCCATATTGCTTTTCAGCATACCTTCCTATTCTATTTACCATGCACATGTATATTGATAATACAATGCATAGAACAAGTTAACATATGTACGAAAGAAAGAATCAAATTACAGCTTCGATTGCATTTTGTATGTAGGTACTCATAAATTGTAAGTCAAGTACGGCATACAATAAATAAATAAAAAAAAAGTAAACAAAATGTTAAGTAGATATGACAATATTTTGTTTAGGTACATGACAATTTTATTTATTAATGAATATTGTAATTTGAAATTTTAATATTACTTATTGATTGAGAAATCCTAAAATATGGAAATAATTAAACCGATCAATAGAATTAAAGCAGTAGAATAGAATATGTTTAAATTAAGTAGGGAGATAAGAACTAGTGTATAATTTTGTATAAATACTGAGATAATCGATAATAAAAGTCACTGATAGTTTGAAGATCGAAATTAAAAGTCTTTCATTTTGCACTCCGCAAATTAGTCGGCATTAAATTTCTTTTTTTAAAAAACCACTTCCTCATTCCGGGGATGAGTTGGCATTTAATTGCCTTATTTTATACTTACGCTTTTCAGCCAATTAGGCGCTGTGGTCAAATAGGCAATTCAATTTGCCTCACAGATAGTTTTGCAAATACTTACATAATCAAACATTACAATGGTTTATAAAAGTTTTAAAATATAATAAATTAACAGTGCTATAATTTTTAAAGTGCAAAATAGTCAAAAAATAAAATAAAAAGATGGAAAATATTGTGCCTTCTTACCTACTTGTAAGAGAAAAAATTGATGAATGACAACATACCTATGGTGAGGTTATATGTAATAAAGTGAATAAATTGATTTGATTAAAAACCATCTATTTTTTAAACTTTTTAAAAAAATATTTTATTTAAGAAACCAAAACTATTTATTTAAAACACTATGGGCCTTACTAATAAACATTTTTTAGTTTTAAAACTAAAATAGTTTCAGCTTGAGAATCAGAGTATTTGAATTTTGTTGTTGCTTCGTACCAAAAAGATTCTATATAGGAAGAGGTATGTGTATACCACAAATTCGAATCTACTTACATGGGGAGGGAAAACGTGCGGTTAGAACAATGTAATTCATACCTTGGGGTATCTGATATCAGTACCCCAGTACAAAAATTTTCGGATACACATTTTAATATTACATGCTATCTCTTCCTATTTAAAAATTTTTTGTTCGTACCTTAATACAAAATTTATTGTAAACTTGAAGTCACTGTTTTTTTCTCAATTTTGTATTTTTCCCATTTAGCATATACAAGTATGTATTTTTGTATATGCAGATTGTAGTTTATATAGTAGCGGAAAAAACGCATGACTCAAGTAATTTTCATTTTTCTAAAAATAATTTATTTATTAAGCTGTATCACAGAATCATGTATGGTTTTTTTTTTCTTATAGAAAATACCTTAAAAAAACACAGTTAACACACATACTTAGTTAAAAAACAAACCATCATCCATCCCCACCAAAATTTAAAGATAGTATCGAGAAAAGTTTTTAGAAATTATTAGTTAGGCGACTTTCATGATCGCTACTGTATATTATAATGCACGTACATTATAATGTTAACACTTTGCAAGCATTAGCGATTTTCTAATTTTCTAATAATGACTGTGATCATCTCCCGGCTGCAAGGTTTTAATAAAATTTTATAGGTACACCTAATTGATCAAAATTTGTAGAGTCCAACATATCTAACTACCTCACATTATGTAACATTTTGAAATATGGGTAAATAAAATGTATTTAAATGTGTATTGTAATGTTGTTAATTAGGTACTTTTATTGAAAACAAAATATCTTAATTCCCTTTTTCATTTGAAAAAAAAATATATATGTTGTTACATAAAATAAAAACAAAAAAAAACGGGATCTGGATTCTGGATTTCAATAAAATTTCTCATAGCTTCAAAAACTATGAAAAAAATAAAAATAATTGGATAAATTTTTCATATTATCATGCGTTCAATAATCAGAAAAAAAATTCTAATTCATATTCCTATACAATACAATATATTTACATACATAATGTATGTACATACATATTGATATTCTATCAGTGAACGTAGACTTGAACTGCTGCCACTGTCGCAAACGAGTTTATAACCGGTTTTAACAACTTCTGAAAATACACCTGATGGTGGCACGACCAAGTTGTAACGAGCGTGAGTGTATTACAACCGTCAGCTAAAATTATTTCAGACTATTATTATTATACCAAGTAGAAAAAAAATTGTTACAACTAGTTGTAGCGCTAGCGCACTGCTACCAATGTATTCTGGCTCTATGGATGAAAAAATAAAAAATATTATACTAACCGATGGAACAAATTTTAAAAAAAGAAGAAAAAAAAACAAATATTAAACGAAATGTGCACAGACGGTAAACACGCATTTGTGTACATGCAAAAATATGTACATATATAAATATTATGTATATACATAATTGTTATATGTATAAATTATATAAATATAGGTACACACAAAGTTATACTGGAAACTGGTTTGATTTGGTTATACACAAAAAAAAAAAATAACAACAGCATGAGCGAATAAAAAAAATCACTCGACTCGATCATTTTTTTTAAGTTTGAATTTCAAAACGTTAGTTCTACTTTTTCTCGCCAGGTAGGACAGACAAGAAGGTTTCGTTTAGGAGCCCTTAATGAAATAGAGTGAAAATACAAATGTACTACGCGAAATATCTATTGTGTTAATCTATAATCATTGACAAAGTACTCGTGAAGATACGTATGCGTATCTTTGCGACTGATCTTGAGAATAGCGGCCCTGATCGTCCCACGCAAGAGGCAGATTTATACAAACGAAATGTAAGAGAGTATAGAAAAGTATGCCTATATTGACTGTACTGACTTCAATCAATGACCATAGAAACTAATAAGACTTGGCCTTAGTACAAATCTATGAAAATAATTTTTTATTCAAAAATTCGTCTCGCATCCCAGTGAGAGCTTTTATTTTTCAAATCTTAAGCTTTGTTAGCTTAGAACAAAACCATTATAAACTTCATTTGTAATGACGAATACAATAACAAAACTTTGACGTTACATATTTATTTTTTGACAGTATTTTATGACGTCATACATTATTATGATTGCTTTGATCATGTTTTTCCAAATTTCTGTTAAAAATTTTCATTTTTTACAAATGTATAACAAAAATTAATAATGATTACATTGTTGCCGTTAGTTATATTTTTGAATTTTTTTTTATTTGATCAAAAATATATATTTGCTTTGAAAAAATTTTTCTTTGCAATATAGAATTTTTTTTTTTCATTCATTCAAAAATTAATAATGATTACATTGTTGCCGTTATTTATATTTTTGAATTTTTTTTTATTTGATCAAAAATATATATTTGCTTTGAAAAAATTTTTCTTTGCAATGTAGAATTTTTTTTTTCATTCATTGAAAAATTAATAATGATTACATTGTTGCCGTTATTTATATTTTTGAATTTTTTTTATTTGATCAAAAATATATATTTGCTTTGAAAAAATTTTTCTTTGCAATATAGAATTTTTTTTTTTCATTCATTAAAAAATTAATAATGATTACATTGTTGCCGTTATTTATATTTTTGAATTTTTTTTTATTTGATCAAAAATATATGTATATGTATGTATTTGCTTAGAAAACATTTTTTTTTGAAATATAGAATATTACAGTATGACCTCTTTAATCCGGACCTCGAAAATCCGAATTATCCAGTAATCCGAATCGATTTTCTGGATACACGTAAGTATTCTGTAGTCCGAAATAATGCCCTCAAGTATTCTATAATCCGGATCATATTTGTTAGATATATTTATTGTGAAGTGAAATTACGAATGTGGAATATGGTCGTTGTGAAGTACCGTAATTCTGTCTGGTTTTTTTTTTTCGTGAATAAAACTATTTGATACATACTTCATTGAAGTGCAAAACAATTGTTTCCAATTTAAAGAAAAAGGTTTTTGTGAATATTCTCAGTCTCGAATCACAGAATTTTTCATTTAATTAAAAAATTCTAAACATAAATTGTATATTTGTATATATGCATTATTAATGGATAAAGTTAAAAATATCACAAAACGGGATATTGCCAGACAGATAACAGTTAGGTATATATAGAAAATATAAAAAAAAGAAAAAAAAGCAATGTTTCTTTAATTTTACATCAATTTGGATTATAGAAAACATTCAATTCGAATTATAGAATACATAATAGAGATTTTTTAATTGTTCGGACTATTGGAAATTCGGATTTTAGAGTATACGGATTATTGGAACATCACTGTATCGCCCATTCCATGCATGACGGACGGGACATTGTACGAGTTTATGCCTGCTTCGCTTTTAATACGGATTTTGGTTTACTCCCAATTTTTTGTCGTATAAACTCGATAATTCGGATTTTGGCTTAAGCCCAATTTATTTGGGTTTAATCCCAATTTTTTTATATGTATGTGTGAGGTAATATGCAATATGGCGGATTCTAATTTTTATGGTGAAAGTAAAGCTGTCACGTTCTTCTTCTTTTTTTTATGTGGAAGAAGAATAATATGTACCTGTAGCTCAAACAATATAATAATACAGATATATAAAAACTGTTGTACAAAATGTTGCATATGAATTTTGGTTAACTGACAACGATCAACTGACAAATGTGATATGATTAGCAAAGACATAAACCTATCATGATGTTATATAATAAAATAATAAATAAACTGACCAAGTTTTCAGTTTTTTGTTTCCTTTTCCTTTAGGTGCAATAATTGTTAACCGACAACAACAAAAATATGTGACAAGCAAATAAAAGACATTATTATTGTATGTAGGTATATTGTGTACATAAATATTGTATTTTACTTTTGCTGACGCACAAGTAACTGTTCAGTTCAACCGACATTGTATGGTTTAAAGAATTAGGTATTTTAGATTTATGTACAGTAGAATCTCGATAACTTTATCTAATTAAAACTACCCTCGTTGAAATTACGGGATAGTAGAAATTATTGAATACAAAATTTAAACTAAATATGTACATATGTATGTATGGAAGTAAAACGCACACATGAAATTAAAAAAAGATTAGGTGTCGATTATGAATTTCTATTCTATTTAATAGACTTTTTATCAGTTTTTAATATAAACCAAGCAGTCTTTGTATAAAATTTGATCGACTTTTTTTCTACTGAACTATACAAATTATTCTACTGATTCAACTTAATAGAAAAATTTGTATAGTTCAGTAGAAAAAAGTCGATCAAATTTTATACAAAGACTGCTTTGTTTATATTAAAAACTGATAAAAAGTCTATTAAGTAGAATAGAAATTCATAATCGACACCTTAGTTTATTTATTTCTCAATTTTTAATTAACACAACAAAAAAATCAAAAATAAAGCCTTTCACAAATCAAATTTAGATTTTTTGCGATTTAACATGTTCAAATATGTATTTTATGTGTAAATTCATGTATAAATTATGGCTGTTGAAATTATACAGTAAGCAAAATTTCTTTCGCTGTAAATATAGGAAATTATCAGGTAGTAAAATTATCGAGATTCTACTGTATTCGCTTTTTTGATAATTGGATGCCCCACTTTCTAAACCTATGTTTATAACAAATCATAAACAATTACCTTGTTTATGCGACACATTAATTCGCATTAACTCATTCCGTCTTGACTAAATACGGATGCATAAACCAAATTTCAATGCGCATTTAAAGTGTGCATATACATTTTATTCGTTTTAAGTAATTGTTATTACACTACACACGCAGATGGTTAACGTTTTGAGTGAGAACGAAATGTTGTATTACGCATAAACACAAATTAAAATGTATTATCTCAAAACGATGCTTAAAACGTTTTAGAGTTAATACGTTTTAATCTTTGTGCATAAACAAGGTAAATGTCAGCTACAAGTTAGAAATGGAAAAAATTAAAAAATCATGATGAAAAGTGAAAACATAAATAAAAAAACTCAAAGTTGTTCGGTAATGTTGTTGTTGTTTTAAGTTTTTAAAAAAACTATAGTTACGACGCAAACATAAAAATTGTTTGTTCTTCTTCTTTATTACCACTGAATAACATTTCAGTTCATTTACAATACCCATCTGTATTATGATATTATTTGTGCCTGTAGGTACTATAAGTGTATAAAAATATCAACGTTTGCATGTACTTTTTTAATCCCAATTTTACCGTTTCTACGCTACTCCCAATTTAATCCAGAATTCCGATTATTTTTTCACCGTATAAACTGTTAAATTGAAGAACATTTTTTTAGAAATAAGAGAACTAAAAAATGTTCTTTAAGTACATATGTACATAGTAAAATAATTAATACATAGGTTAGAAATGAACAATAGACAAAAAAAGTGGTAATATATTATAATATAAAAGAATCGGAAGATATAAATAATATTTTAATAAATTATTTATTAAATTCCAAATTAGGAATAAACACAATAAAGAAATTGAAATTATCTAGAAGTTAAAAAAATTACAAAAAATAAAAAGCAATACAATCAGAAAACAAACGGGTTTTAAAATATTATAGAAATTGCAAGAAAATTAAAATGGAATTGGGCAGGTCATATAAGTAGAATGAAGGACCTGGACTAGAGATGGAGGAAAACTACTGAGGAATAAATACAACAAAAAGAATAGAGACCATCAAATAAAAGACTACCACCTAAAAATTTACCATTAAACAGGAGGTGTGAAGTTATATACTTCGAAGAAAAATACTGTTGAATTTATGAGTGTACAAACGAGTATCATTTCATGTCCCGTCCGTCATAGTCACTTATCGCCCTACATATAGAATTAAAACCAGAATTCTTGGAAAACATCTTCTTTTTCGGTTTGACAGGTCTTTGGGTGGATCATTATTTTTTACATTTAACTGAAATACATTTGAACTATATGTATAAAGGTAAAAAAGAAGAAAGATTCAAAAAAATGTTCTTCAATGTCCCGTCCGTCATGCATGGAATGGGCGAGATATAAATTTATATATGTATGTATATAGTATCTAGAGGTATAATATAAGAATAGAAAAAAATACAGTATTAATTAATGCACGGCCTTATCCGAATTACTGGATATGTATTTAACAGTATAAAACATCATTATTTTTGAAAATTATTGATCCATTAATAATGCATATATACAATTTATGTTTAGAATTTTTTAATTAAATGAAAAATTCTGTGATTCGAGACTGAGAATATTCACAAAATCCTTTTTCTTTAAATTGGAAACAATTGTTTTGCACTTCAATGAAGTATGTATCAAATAGTTTTATTCACGAAAAAAACAGACAGAATTACGGTACTTCACAACGACCATATTCCACATTCGTAATTTCACTTCACAATAAATATATCTAACAAATATGATCCGGATTATAGAATACTTGAGGGCATTATTTCGGACTACAGAATACTTACGTGTATCCAGAAAATCGATTCGGATTACTGGATAATTCGGATTTTCGAAGTCCGGATAATACTGTAATATTCTATATTTCAAAAAAAATGTTTTCAAAGCAAATACATACATATACATATATTTTTGATCAAATAAAAAAAAATTCAAAAATATAAATAACGGCAACAATGTAATCATTATTAATTTTTGAATGAATGAAAAAAAAAATATTCTATATTTCAAAGAAAAATTTTTCAAAGCAAATATATATTTTTGATCAAATAAAAAAAAATTCAAAAATATAAATAACGGCAACAATGTAATCATTATTAATTTTTGTTATACATTTGTAAAAAATGAAAATTTTTAACAGAAATTTGGAAAAACATGATCAAAGCAATCATAATAATGTATGACGTCATAAAATACTGTCAAAAAATAAATATGTAACGTCAAAGTTTTGTTATTGTATTCGTCATTACAAATGAAGTTTATAATGGTTTTGTTCTAAGCTAACAAAGCTTAAGATTTGAAAAATAAAAGCTCTCACTGGCATGCGAGACGAATTTTTGAATAAAAAATTATTTTCATAGATTTGTACTAAAGCCAAGTCTTATTAGTTTCTATGGTCATTGCTTCAATTAATAAATCAAGCATAATTCTTAAATTTTAAGTAGGTCTGTAAAATTTGATAATTTAAACTCAGTATTGTGTTCATCGCGGAAATTTTTCTTGTTTTGCTATTTATTTTTTCCGTTGTGTAGAGTAACGTAAATATTTGGAAAAACGTAAATCGAATTTAAATTTAATTTTAATTCAAATCCAGTTAATTTGAATTTAATTTAAATGAAAATTGTGCTTCCATCTATCTATTAAAAATATCAAATGTTTAAATCAATCTTCCTTCATTGAAACATGACGAATTCCGTAAAAGTGAGACAATAGTATAATTTTATTCACATTTTTACAGTATGGTGTCAGATAGAGAAGTTCTATCCAGTTTTTTAAAATCAATACACTCATACTCGTTACAACTTGGTTGCGCCAAGTGTATTTTGAGCAGTTGTTAAAACCGGTTATAAACTCGTTTGCGACGGTGGCACTGCTACCTAGTCTGTTTTCAGCCAATGATGGGTTTTACATTTGTGCTCCCCACGACCATCATCTCGACATTTTCACATTTACACTAGTTTTCTTTCTTTCTTCTCAATTCGTTGTACATACACAAATTTTTCAATGTACTTTGAATTTTAAATTTTTCAAAAACTTGTTTTTATGTATATGGGTTAGTATCTTCACCTCGTTAAATAGAAATCAGTTTGGATGAAAAAGTGAAGAAAGATGAGGAAACCGCACCGCTCCCCTGGCCAAGAACTTTCATGATGATGGTCGTGGAGATGACAATTAGTGTAGTAAAACCAATAAATTTATATATATTATGGACTGTACAACTTCTTGTTTCATGTGGGCCCTAAGACAAATTTTGTTAATTCCCTAAGGTGAGACATAAGCTGCGTTCCATTGGGATTTCAGGCGTAGATGAATCTACTTCCATCTACGCTCAACTACTTCTATTCATATTCAGGTGTAGAAAGCAAGCGTAGTTGGGCGTAGTTGATATATTTCAACACTAAAATTCACCACTAAAGGTATTTGTCAAAAAAATAGATAATGATAGAAATATTTATGTTTTACACTTTTTAATTGAATACTGAAGCTCACTTGTAGGAAAATACCTTTTTGTCTATTAAATCCAATAAAAGTATGAAAAATATTCTTTTCACAGGCAAAACGTATAAAGGCAATTTTAACCAATTGCAAACTGTCAATAATGCATAAAAATTTGCAATCTAAAATGTACAAAAAATTAACTAAAGTTTACACATTTTCAGTTGGTTTTCAAAACTTACGTTAAAAAAATTCACTGCACCTTAATTCAATTCAAATTTACAAAAACAAGTATGAAACATAAATTATTTTCACTAAACCCGCACTTAAATTCAATTCAAATTAATAAAAAACATAAATATTTTTGCAATTGTGAAACATAAATATTATTAAATTGATTTTTTATTTATACGCCTGCTTATTTAAAAAAATTTTTTTTTCAATATATATGCTATATTCTAAATGACATTCAATACGAAAATTCATGTATTTCCAAATTTCTTGAATTTTAAAAAACACCAACCACCGTAAATAAATCAAACTATGCCTAAAACCTTCCTCACAATATAAGCAACACACACACAAAATTTCATCAAAATCCGTCGAGGGGTTCGCGAGTAAATTGACTACACACGTACGGACATTTCAGTTTTATATACATATATAGATATAGATTATTAGTTTTGTCATAAAACAGCTGCAATAGCAGTCACAAAACAAAAATTTATTTTTTCACGTTCAAATTTACAGGTTAGAATTTGATAAATACTTGAAAAATAGCATTCCATTAACAAACTACGACTAACTACGCTTATCTACTCCGGAGTAGCCCAAAGGAACACAGCTATATATATGCATTATTTTCGATCTTTCAATTACCCACCTCACTTTCACTCTTTGATTGTCAAAGTTGTCAAATTTGAATATATTCAAATTTAAAAACGTTGGAAAACCCCTTATTGAAATAACGTATTAATAGGCAAGTTACTGATTTATTTAAGCACAGTTTGATTTTTATCGAGTTAAAATTTAATTTTAATTCAAATCCAGTTAATTTCAATTTAATTTGAATGAAAATTGTGCTTCCATCTATCTATTAAAAATATCAAATGTTTAAATCATTCTTCGTTCATTGAAACATGACGAATTGCCTAAGAATGAGACAACAATATAAATGTTGTCCCATTTTTATATACTTTTTATCCAGTTACTTTATTCCTTTGTGGGTAAGAGTGTTCCTCGTGACGTAATTGAAATTTTGGAAAGAGGTTTCGGGTAGTAAACGTGAACGGATTTACATGGGGTTTTCGGATTTGGGATGAGTGAATAGAATGCTTCCTGTCTAGAACCGATCCTTTTCTTGAAAATAACTAAATATGATGGAATATTCGAAAAATATGAATTTAAAGAACGGAGAAAGTTACTGAGAAACTTCCGAAACGTCCTCGAACAACTCTTTACTTGAATATCATCGTAGTTACAGAGGCTTTACAATCAATTTTTAAAAAGTATATGTTAGCTGCGTTCCTTTGGGATTTCAGGCGTAGATGAATCTACTCCCATCCACACTCAACTACCCCTATTCATATTCAGGTGTAGAAAGCAAGCGTAGTTTGGCGTAGTTGATATATTTCACCACTAAAATTCACCTCAGCAGGTTTTTAGTTATTTTATTATCCAATAGATGGATTTTTCATTTTAGAGGTTATAAAGTTTGTTTACATTTTCTAAATTTTAGGTTATTGGTAATAAATATAAATAAAATATGAACTAATTATTATTCAAATTGTTAATTAGTTATAAATATAAATAAAATTAATTAATTAAATTATTAAAATTAATAAAATTGTAATTAGTGATAAATATATACAGTCGAAATCGCTTAAGTGAAAAACGGATAAGAGAAAAAATGAGGAAAAATCGCGTAAGTGAAAGGATTTTCAAAGCCCCGAAATTTTTACTACTAAAAACGTATTTTTAAGTGAAAAATTTCGAAGTGAAAAAATCGTTTAAGTGAAACACTTTTTGATGTCCACTGAATCAATTTCTTATGTATTTCAATACGCATAAGTGAAAAAAAAATTTCAAACAAATTTATTCTCACTGGCTACTCTGATGAACCCGAATTAATGAGTGTATGGTTAGCAGCACTGAATGTTAATTGTCATTAATGACAGCCAATAAGTATAATGACATTTATTCAAATTTATTAACGTTTTTCCACTCATTGCAATGTAGCGTACATTCATGTAGTGAATATAATTTAAAATTTATGTGAAAACTTTTATTCATATGTATGATATGTACCTACATATGTATTTTCAAGCAAATTTCATTGTTTTTAAAGTTTATTTTTTCTGGAAATAGGTTTTGCTTAAAAAATGATGCAATTGATATTATTCCGAATTAAAATATATATATGTACTACACATAAGTGAAAATAATTGCACTTACGTGTAAGCGAAATTTTAATTTAAATTTTTTTTTTGATGTTCAAATTTACAGGTTAGAATTTGAACCAAATGTAAAAATTAGCGTTCCATTCACCAAATACGCCTAACTACGTCCAACTACGCTTATCTACTCCGGAGTAGCCCAAAAGAACGCAGCTGTTATAAAAATTTTTTTAACCTTTAAGGTCGATTCACACATTTCAGGTCAGTCTCAGTTCAGTCTCCTTTCCGTCACGTCAGTCACAGTTCAGTTTCAGTCGATTTATATTCACACATATCAGGTCACTCTCAGTTCAGTTTCAGTCGATTTATATTCACACATATCAGTTCAATCAGTGTGTGAGTTAAAATATTATGTAAAGTTGTGAGTTAGAAAATGGATAAATTTACAGTAAAAGAGTTGTGTATGATTGCAATTTTGTTGGGTGAAATGGTATCTTTAAATTTGCTATCCTTATATTTTTTATTTGATAAATCGTACAACACAGTATTTTCCCGTACTTTTTCAATTAATTTTTCGTCAGTAGACATTTTGCTCACATAAAAAAACACAACCTACCTCAACAATGTACAAAAAAAGACTGAAAGCTATCAGAACTCCGTCAGTCATTTCAAAAAATAACGTTGACGACGATATCGGAAATCTCTGACACCGAGAAATTCTGACTGATCGATGACTGAACTGAGACGGAACGGACATGTGTGAATATGTACATTTGAACTCCATACAATAATATTATCCGAATAATCGGAACTGAGACTGACCTGAAATGTGTGAATCGACCTTTAAGCTTATTACAGTATGGTGTTCCCTACAGTTGTTTCATCCGGCCTATTTATATCAGTGGCAAAACCCAAGATAAATTGAGAACACAATAAGGTATGTTCTTATTCGTATAGAAATTAATTTCTGTCTCTTTTCGCCTCTCACAAACGTTAGCCAGTTGAAATTTGTCGTGGTTGAAAATTAAAGTTGTATTATGTTCTATGGTGGTTTATTGTTATCGTGTTAAATTTAATAAATAAGAAATTAATTTGTTAATAACATATATGAATTTTTTATGAATATTAATTTGTGAACTATAAAATTGAATTTTAATATTAGAAAGTGAAGTTTTATAAGAAATAATTAAAAAAAGTAAAAACAAACTGTGTGAGCAAAACGTATGTACTCTTAAAGTTGAAGTTTATTTAAGTATTTAGTTTATTAATTTATATAATATAATATACTAATTATGGTGAACTGTGCAGTAAGTTCTTGTAAAAATTATACAAATAAAAAAACGATCATCCATCAGCGATAGAATTTAAATATCGTCTGCGATCGTTTGTTTTGGGTAACTTTATATAGTAATTTAGTATAAATGTTCGTGATTGTCCTTTCTAATTATAGTTATCATAGATTTGAAGTAAGTTTTTTGGTGGTAGATGCATAAATATAAATGGGAAAATAATACTAATTATAAATCACAAATTTTCTACCATAATATTTTCCAAATTTCACAGGAAGATCAGACAGTACCTTGCAAATAAGTGTTGATTCAAACACCGAACATTTAGAGTCTAATGAAAAAATTCTTTCAACAGGATTATTTTCCAGTATTTTTCAAAAAGATAATGGACCAAAGAAAGTTTCTGTAATTCAACAGACGAAGAAGATAAATGCATTACATTGGTGGAAAATTCGAAAAATGGGGTGTATAGAGAGAACCCTCCAACGAAGGATTTGGTGAAGGTTTCAAGCTCCTAGCTCAAAGGTATTTTATCAAGGGTCGAAGTCCGCGTGTATATGTTTGTATACGATCAGGCAATCCTAGGGTTAAAGATGGACAAAGACAGAACATATATTTGTTCAATGTTGTTGCCAGTTTTATGAAATGTTATTTTTGTTCTGCTTAAAAATACATGGGATAAAAATGTTATTTGTCAACAAATTTTTTTAATACACAGTAAAATTTCTAATGAATCAAATTCAATGTAAAGTAAACAGTCTGATAAAATGGTATATATAGGTACATATGCATAGGTATGTACATACATATACCAATCATTCAACCTACTATGTACAAAAAATAAAAATAAATCCTTCTATTCAGAATGAAAATATGTTTTAAAAAAAATAAAAAACATGAAATTTGACAAAAAGAAAAAAAAATCGTGAAATTGATTTCCGATTGAAAAAATTATCATTATTTTATAAGAATTATAGAATGCAAAATTCAAATTAATAATAAAATTATTTATGCATAATATTTTTCATTTCATACAAAATTCACATACGACATACATAATATGTATTAAAAATTAAAATACAACGGGAACAATAATTTAATTTTCTCTATTGTATTATTTTTGTTCTTCCAGAATCAAAACAAAACTAAAAAAATACCATATGGTACACAAATACAACAACAAATACCGCATTATAAGATGAATATTAGAATTATGGGCGTGTTCTTCATTATTCTTTATTTCTTCAATTTCCTTTACATGTTTCTTCTTTTCACATCTCTCGTCTTGCGTCCTTGTATAGTCTAACATCTCAAGAGCTTATTCGAAGTAGTGATGGGCATGGTAAATAGAATAGGAAGGTATGCTGAAAAGCAATATGGCGGAGATTTTTTTTCGTTTTTTAGTGACATTACAATAAGTTGATGACGTTGCTGCGAAGGAAAAGTTTTTGTTTACATTTTTTTTTATATGTAGTTTGCATAGTGGCTAGTGATAAAGTTGTATTATTTTATAAATAAAGTTAATTTAAATATATTTAAAAACTATAATTGACCATATATTATTGAAAAAAAAAATCTATATAAATGGTTAAATGTGTGGTGATGTCCTGTGAAAATTATACAGGAAAAACAAAAGAAAAAGTTAAATTTTTCAGATTTCCATCTGAAAAAAATATGTTTGAGAAGTGGATTCGGGCCTGTGGTGTGAAACCAGTAAAATGTTTTATATATGAAAAATAATTGGGGCGTATGTTCAAATCATTTTGTGGAGGAAGATTATTTATTAAAAGACAGACTGCTAAATACACCTCTGCAAAAACGAACTCCTTAAAATCTTTTAAGCTCCTTAAGGGTTCATGTACAGTTTTTTTTATAAATCTTCAAATTGTTATACATACTTATGATAGTTATTTTTTCTAATCAGTTCCTTTTTTTCTTCAGCAATTGGAAATGAACTTCATGTGGTGCACAATAGCTATTTGAATACATCATCATCAGACTCCCCAAAGAATGAGCCGAATGAAGTTCAACGTGAAAAATTACATTGTAAATTCAAAGAAAAAATCCATGGTCTAGAATATGAAACAGATCATAATGTTCTTTTAACGTATGGAGCAAAAGAATTTTTTTTTGATCTCTCATAATTGTGTGAGTAGTAAAATATTTTGATTTAAAATCTTAGGAAAATTGTCTTTTTGGCTCTTTTTTTTAGAAATATGAAGGAAAAAATATCAACGAAGAATTTAAACTACTTTCCTGTTCGAAAATTACGGATTAGTATTGGGCTATTTTTAAATAAAAATACAAACCCAGAAATTGCAAAATTTTATCTATTAACAGCTCATAGTGTCCTTTTAATTGTTGAATATTGTTTTCATGAAAACGCATTTAAAATTCTAGAAAAATATTCATGTATTGATAAATCCACAATGTATTGTTCGCATTTAATGGAATCAAATTCAAATTTAACAATTTTTGGAGGTAATTAAAGAATTCTTTTTAGAATTTTTTTCGTATTAAATTAATTAATTAATTTAATTAAATTAATACCTAGTGTGGACTTAATGTTGAATTCTGAAACGTGGCCAGTCTTTTTTAAGTTAAATTTTTGAATTTATTTTAGATAATCATCAGTTTGCAATTTCTGTTGGTGAAGGTTCAAATTTATGTGTATGGAATTCATATGGTGAATTAATATTCAAGCGGCGACATCATTTTGGTGCAATTATATGGAATTTTGATTATTATGAAAAAACTAAAACATTATTAACAACCAGTAATGACGGAAATTTAATTAAATTTGAATTAGAAAAAATTTTCAAATCATTCAGCGTGAATAGTGATGATGATGATGATGATAATAATTTAAAAGTTAAATTATATCAAGAAATTCCAACAGTGATAAATTCAAATTGAAAAATTTGACAATTTTAGAAACATTTGTAACAAATGAAAATAATTGTTTAATTTTAATTGGCGGTTATAAGAAACTTTTAATTTATGAGCATGGTTGTAAAAAACCAAAAAAATTAAAATTTAAACAAATTGAAATTACAAAAAGTTATATTAAATCAATTTTTATATGTGATGAAACTAAAGAAATATTATTATGTGATGATAATGGTAATTGTATTTATATAAATTCATATGAAAATATTGAAAATCCATTGTATGATATTAATTTTCAATTACCATCATCAATTAAAGAAAAATGGTTTACAACGGCAGAACTTATAAAAAATCGTTGGTTTTTAATATGTAACCGTCAAGGACATGTTTATTTATATTCATTAAAAAATAATATTGTTGAATTGAAATATACTTTAAAAAATCTTCATAATCATTTTGGTGTGACACATTTAATGCAAATTAATTATTCAGATGATATAAATGATTGTTTGTATTTGAAGACAAGCGGTCGTGATGGTACAATAAAAACGATAAAATTAAATGAAAAAGAAAAAAATTTACACAATTAAAACAAATATTTTATTTTTAGATTTTTTATAATATGAGCTTATAAAGTATGGGATATGAGGATGTGATTCTGATAAAATGTATATAAATACCTACCTAAATATATAAAATATTTTAGGTAGCAAAAAAATGTATACTTTCGATATTTCACAGAAATTATGAGAAAAATATTTGTATAAATTTTATAAAATTAATTAATTGAAAACAATCCGAACAGAAAATGAAAAAAATTTGAAGAATTGCAAACAAAAAATGTATACATATATAATTATTGTGAACGTACAACAGTTTTTATTTCTAAAAATTCAAAATTTCTTCGCAGCTACGTCATCTGTAACTGACTTTTTTATTTTAGGTTAAAAGCCCCTTTTCAGCATACCTTCCTATTCTATTTACCATGGTGATGGGCACTATCGAATAAAAAATATCGAATTATTCGATAGTTGAAGTTTATTCGATTTATTCGAATAAACATAAAATCGACTATCGAACTATTCGATGTTTATGCAAGAATCGTTCGAACGAAATGCGTTTAAAAAATTGTAATAAATTGAATTTAATATTCAGAATATTAATAATGAAAGACAATAATTTAAAAAAAAAAACAAACATTGGAATGGAATCGATTTTGAAATAAAGCAAACTTGAGATTTAAAGAAAAAAATTTTTATTTTAACAATCCAAAATTAAATAACAAAATAAAAATTATATTCATCAACGTAACAAAATAATAAAATAATATCAATAGTTACTTATAAATAAATATATAAGTAAAGTTGACACTGTTGACAGTCTCCATTAAAAAAAATAAAATAAGCTTGAAGGTTAAAAAAATTTTTAAAACATATACTTTTTAAAAATTGATTATAAAGCCTCTGTAACTACGATGATATTCGAGTAAAGAGTTGTTCGAGGACGTTTCGGAAGTTTATCAGTAACTTTCTCCGTTCTTTAAATTCATATTTTTCGAATATTCCATCATATTTAATCATTTTAACGAAAGGATCGATTTTAGACAGGAAGCCTTCTATTCACTCATCCCAAATCTGAAACCCCATGTAAATCCGTTCACGTTTACTACCCTAAAACTCTTTCCAAAATTTCAATTACGTCACGAGGAACACTCTTACCCACAAAGGAATTTAAGTAAGTGGATAAAAAGTATATAAATAAATAATAATAAGCTTGAAGGTTAAAAAAACTTTTAAAACATATACTTTTTAAAAATTGATTATAAAGCCTCTGTAACTACGATGATATTCAAGTAAAGAGTTGTTCGAGGACGTTTCGGAAGTTTCTCAGTAACTTTCTCCGTTCTTTAAATTCATATTTTTCGAATATTCTATCATATTTAGTTATTTTCAAGAAAAGGATCGGTTCTAGACAGGAAGCATTCTATTCACTCATCCCAAATCCGAAAACCCCATGTAAATCCGTTCACGTTTACTACCCTAAAACTCTTTCCAAAATTTCAATTACGTCATGAGGAACACTCTTACCCACAAAGGAAAAAGTAAGTGGATAAAAAGTATATAAAAAACAGTCTTTAAGCATTCGTTTCGCACAATAAAATGAATATTGTTATCTTTGTTGAAACATGTTTTACTTAAAAACTACTTCCAAACTTTAAATTATTTATTTTTTTAGATTTTCTTACTAAACTTAGTCTTTTTTCTCACTTATTATAAGAGATCTGAATTACCGTTTAGGAATAATATGTAATCAATTGATTTACCAGTCAAAAGAGTTCTTCGATTGCTAACTAGTTCTCCTGCTTTAGAAAACAGTCTTTCAGATGGTACTGATGTTGCAGGTATACATAAATATTTCAAGTGAAGTTTGTATAAATCAGAAAGTGTGTTTTCTTGTTTCTTCCAAAAATCCAAAGGATTTTCGTTATGAGGAATGTAATCTAAACATAAATATTGTTTTAATTCAGCTTCTGCATTTGAAAAATTTGTCATATTATGCGTCACTTTTTTTAAATTTTTGTCCAAAAAAGCCCATATGTCGCGTTTTTCAACATTTTGTGACTCATTAGATTGAACTGGATTCGGCTCTTTAATTTGCGATTCCGTGTTTTGTTTTGTTCGGCTTGCAATTAATTGACAAACTTCTTCCTTTAGCCATTGATAAGCATTAAGTGCATTTTGATCTAATCCAAAAGCAGCCTTTTTAAGTCTTGGATCTAAAAATGTTGCTTTTGCACATACTTTATTACATTCTTAAATTCCCAGACGTTGATCTATCACTTTAACTAAAGAATCTCTCAAAATTGTTGCGCACGTAGAAGTTGGCGTTAAATTTACAAGTGATAATTGCGTACCTCTTACTAATGGTATAATTAGCGATAATGTTACATATTTTTCTCCAGAAAGTTCATTTTTCATATCGTAAGCTGGCTTCAATATAACAGCGCATTCCTCTAATATATGCCACTCAGAGGGAAGTAAGAACTCAGGAGCACCAGGAAGTGATGTTACAACAGCAGACAATGGTTGTCTTATATCTAGCAGCCTTTGCATTAAAATATAGGTTGAATTCCACCTGGTTTGCACATCTTGCTTTACTTTAAGTACTGGCATCCCCATTTGCTTTTGCATGTCATTCAATTTTTCTGTTGCTTGAACACTGTGTTTGAAATGACCAACTAGCTTCTTACAATTTTTTAGTAACTCATCAAATTCTTTGTTCTCTTTCATGGCATCCAAGACACTCAAATTTAAGGTATGTGCAACACATGGATGATGTCTTAATTTCAAATACTCAGTTATAGCCTTTTTTATATTTGCTCCATTGTCACTTACAACCGTCAAAATTTTCCCGCTTATGTTCCATTCATCGAAAGTCTCTTTTAAAACTGATGAAATATTTTCTGAATTATGCGAACCGTGCATTTCTTTGGTACATAATATTGCAGATTTAAGTACAGGAATATCTGAATTAATAAAATGACAAGTAACACTTATAAATGATGTATTACTTTTTAAACTCCAAATGTCTGTTGTTACAGATACATATGTAACATTTCTCAACAATTCCTTTAGTTTTTCCACAACAGCATTATATTTATCTGGAATAATTCTTGAAGATAATACTTTTCTACTTGGAGGAACATATAAGGGTTGTAGCTGTTTTGTAAAATCTCTAAAACCTTTATTTTCAACAATGGACAATGGTTGACAATCGATTGCTACCAATTTTAAGAGGCAATTATCTATAGCACTTTGTTCTTTTTGTGAAAGGCTTTCACTTCTTGTAAAATACAGTTTCGTTTGACATTTTCTTTTTCGAGGTGTGCTAAGAGGGGTTAACTGCTTGTCTTGTGCTCCATCCTCTTCATCTCCTAAAGTTGTTTCTTTAGATGTAGATGCTGATGAAACATTTAAATATGTTGGATGTTTGCGGTTAAGATGATCAAGAAGATTAGATGTGTTTCCGGAACATTTCAATTCCTTTTTACAAAAATTGCACATAACTTTATCATTCTTAGTATGTTTGTAAAATTCCCATACTATAGATTTCTTTGCCGAACTCCTCATGTTTCTTAAAAACGCACTAAAAAGAAATACAACGTAAAAATCAAGATACACATATCAAATCAAAGAAATAAGTCGAAAAAAATTATTACAAGAAATTTTTCAAAAGATTAACTTACATTATATTACATAAATAGCAGCAGAATAAAAATAAAACATTAAATCACCATATTTTAACTCACACACAGTGTAAATGTCAAATTTTAAATCCGAATGATCATTCGATAGTCAGAATCGTTCGAATTAAAAGTATCGATAGTAAAAGCGAATGAATGAATAAACTATCGATAGTTAAAATCGTTCGATGGGCCCATCTCTAATTCGAAGCCAAATTGGCAAACATACAGACACGAAAATTCAAAAATTTGAATTTAACGGATAAATTAAACCTCTATTGTAGTATATAAATTCTCTTTGGAAATAGATATTCCAAAACAGAAAAGCCGTTGAAAAATAAATTTTTAGTTCTAAATCTTTTCATAGAGCGGACAGACAAGAAGGAATCGCTTAAAACATTAGATTTAAAAATACGTTGACCGTTTTTGCAATCAAAAAACATTTAACATACACAAAAATCCTCAAAACTGTAATTAGACAATTTTATATGGAAAATGAGGACGGAGTAAATGTGCATGACATCATCATACAATTTTTTCGTTGATATACTATAAGAAAATTTATAATTAATATAAACAAAAACAACACATATAAAAAAATAATTGTTGGTTTTATTTTTCATTTTTCAAGTACCCAACCAAATTTACAATTTTTTTATAATACCGTATTTGAATTTTGTTGTTGCTTCGTACCTAAATACAAAATTTATTGTAAGCTTCAAGTCACTGTTTTTTTCTCAATTTTGTATTTTTCCTATTTAGCATATACAAGTATGTATGTATGTATGTATGTAAAACGCAAATAATTTTCATTTTTCTAAAAATAATTTATTTATTAAGCTGTATTACAGAACCATGTATGGTTTTTCTTTTCTTATAGAAAATACCTTAAAAAAACACAGTTAACACACATACTTAGTTAAAAAACAAACCATCATCCATCCCCACCAAAATTTAAAGATAGTATCGAGAAAAGTTTTTAGAAATTATTAGTTAGGCGACTTTCATGATCGCTACTGTATATTATAATGCACGTACATTATAATGTTAACACTTTGCAAGCATTAGCGATTTTCTAATTTTCTAATAATGACTGTGATCATCTCCCGGCTGCAAGGTTTTAATAAAATTTTATAGGTACACCTAATTGATCAAAATTTGTAGAGTCCAACATATCTAACTACCTCACATTATGTAACATTTTGAAATATATGTAAATATGGGTAAATAAAATGTATTTAAATGTGTATTGTAATGTTGTTAATTAGGTACTTTTATTGAAAACAAAATATCTTAATTCCCTTTTTCATTTGAAAAAAAAATATATATGTACTATGTAGTTACATAAAATAAAAACAAAAAAAAGCGGGATCTGGATTCTGGATTTCAATAAAATTTCTCATAGCTTCAAAAACTATGAAAAAAATAAAAATAATTGGATAAATTTTTCATATTATCATGCATTCAATAATCAGAAAAAAAAATTCTAATTCATATTCCTATACAATACAATATATTTACATACATAATGTATGTACATACATATTGATATTCTATCAGTGAACGTAGACTTGAACTGCTGCCACTGTCGCAAACGAGTTTATAACCGGTTTTAACAACTCCTGAAAATACACCTGATGGTGGCACGACCAAGTTGTAACGAGCGTGAGTGTATTACAACCGTCAGCTAAAATTATTTTAGACTATTCTTATTATACCAAGTAGGAAAAAAATTGTTACAACTAGTTGTAGCGCTAGCGCACTGCTACCAATGTATTCTGGCTCTATGGATGAAAAAATAAAAAATATTATACTAACCGATGGAACAAGTTTTAAAAAAAGAAGAAAAAAAACAAATATTAAATGAAATGTGCACAGACGGTAAACACGCATTTGTGTACATGCAAAAATATGTACATATATAAATATTATGTATATACCTAATTGTTATATGTATAAATTATATAAATTTAGGTACACACAAAGTTATACTGGAAACTGGTTTGATTTGGTTATACACAAAAAAAAAATAACAACAGCATGAGCGAATAAAAAAAATCACTCGACTCGATCATTTTTTTTTAAGTTTGAATTTCAAAACGTTAGTTTTATTTTTTCTCGCCAGGTAGGACAGACAAGAAGGTTTCGTTTAGGAGCCCTTAATGAAATAGAGTGAAAATACAAATGTACTACGCGAAATATCTATTGTGTTAATCTATAATCATTGACAAAGTACTCGTGAAGATACGTATGCGTATCTTTGCGACTGATCTTGAGAATAGCGGCCCTGATCGTCCCACGCAAGAGGCAGATTTATACAAACGAAATGTAAGAGAGTATAGAAAAGTATGCCTATATTGACTGTACTGACTTCAATTAATAAATCAAGCATAATTCTTAAATTTTAAGTAGGTCTGTAAAATTTGATAATTTAAACTCAGTATTGTGTTCATCGCGGAAATTTTTCTTGTTTTGCTATTTATTTTTTCCGTTGTGTAGAGTGACGTGAATATTTGGAAAAACGTAAATTAAACGACATTTTTGTCTAAAGCTGTTATGATACGGTATTAATACTATTGGAAATTTTAAGTACTTAAAGAAAGAGACAACAGATTTGAGTAACAGAGACACACTATCAAAATCAGCTGACATTTTCTTTAAGTTGTGTTGCCTGTATCTCTGTTTAAAGTAAATGGCAATTAAATAATTCAGTAAAGGAATATTCGTGATTATTATTTCTTTTCTATTCATTTTTTTGCACTCACTGAAAAAAATTAGAAATAAATAATTAGACACGTCACACTCGTTTAAACATAATATTAAACTATGAAAAATGTCTAAACACGATGGCAACACAAAAATAATATTAATGTTTAAATTTCATGATTAATTTCATGATTAATGGAAGGATATTGGAATTTGGAGAATTGGGAGAGTTATTTTTTGACATTTTCAGTATTAATACTGAAATAAGTGTTAGTCATATCTCTCTTTCTTTCTAGTTGCTTTTTCCGTAAAGCATACTTGTTATCTCTTTTTAATAACGAAATTAATCATGAAATTAATACCGTATCATAACAGCATAAGCTCCGTATTGTGTTCATTGCAAAAAAATTTTTCATGTTTTGCTATTTATTTCTACACGAAAAAATTTTGTGTAGAGTGACATATAATATTTGGAGAAACGTAAATTAAATTTAAATTTGAAGTTAGTTTGTCATTTGTTTTTTTCTATTTTCACGTAGATGCCTTTGGATTTTTTCTTTGTATATATGTTTTTTACAACTGTCAAATTTATCACACGTAATAAATGTCTGTACATTTATTTTGTTTCATGGCGACGGTAAATTGGTGGAGACTTATCGTCAACGCCATTTCTTGAACATTATTTAAAAATGTTAGCAAAGACAATTTAAACTTATTTTCCGTCTCGAACTCAGTACTCCAAAACAAAAAGTGAACGAAAAAACTGTTTTGACGGAATTCCGCCACCATTTTTCTCACATGTGTTTTAAATGGGAAACAAAATTCCGCCTTGAACAAAATACTTAGCTTTAAAAAGATCATTAAATTAAAATTTTTATCGAATTTAAATTTAATTTTAATTCAAATCCAGTTAATTTGAATTTAATTTAAATGAAAATTGTGCTTCCATCTATCTATTAAAAATATCAAATGTTTAAATCAATCTTCCTTCATTGAAACATGACGAATTCCGTAAAAGTGAGACAATAGTATAATTTTATTCACATTTTTACAGTATGGTGTCAGATAGAGAAGTTCTATCCAGTTTTTTAAAATCAATACACTCATACTCGTTACAACTTGGTTGCGCCAAGTGTATTTTGAGCAGTTGTTAAACCCGGTTATAAACTCGTTTGCGACGGTGGCACTGCTACCTAGTCTGTTTTCAGCCAATGATGAGTTTTACATTTGTGTTCCCCACGACCATCATCTCGACATTTTCACATTTACACTAGTTTTCCTTCTTTCTTCTCAATTCGTTGTACATACACAAATTTTTCAATGTATTTTGAATTTTAAATTTTTCAAAAACTTGTTTTTATGTATATGGGTTAGTATCTTCACCTCGTTAAATAGAAATCAGTTTGGATGAAAAAGTGAAGAAAGATGAGGAAACCGCACTACTCCCCTGGCCGAGAACTCTCATGATGATGGTCGTGGAGATGACAATTAATGTAGTAAAACCAATAAATTTATATATATTATCAATGACCATAGAAACTAATAAGACTTGGCTTTAGTACAAATCTATGAAAATAATTTTACATTCAAAATTTCGTCTCGCATCCCAGTGAGAGCTTTTATTTTTCAAATCTAAAGCTTTGTTAGCTTAGAACAAAACCATTATAAACTTCATTTGTAATGACGAATACAATAACAAAACTTTGACGTTACATATTTATTTTTTGACAGTATTTTATGACGTCATACATTATTATGATTGCTTTGATCATGTTTTTCCAAATTTCTGTTAAAAATTTTCATTTTTTACAAATGTATAACAAAAATTAATAATGATTACATTGTTGCCGTTATTTATATTTTTGAATATTTTTTTATTTGATCAAAAATATATATTTGCTTTGAAAAAATTTTTCTTTGAAATATAGAATACTTTTTTTTTCTATTCTTTTATTATAACTCTAGATACTATATACATACATATATAAATATATATCTCGCCCATTCCATGCATGACGGACGGGACGGGACATTGAAGAACATTTTTTTGAATCTTTCTTCTTTTTTACCTTTATATAGTTCAAATGTATTTCAGTTAAATGTAAAAAATAATGATCCACCCAAAGACCTGTCAAACCGAAAAAGAAGATGTTTTCCAAGCATTCTGGTTTTAATGTAGGGCGATAAGTGACTATGATGGACGGGACATGAAATGATACTCGTTTTTACACTCATAAATTCAACAGTATTTTCCTTCGAAGTATATAACTTCACACCTGCTGGTTAATGGTAAATTTTTTGGTGGTAGTCTTTTATTTGATGGTCTCTATTCCTTTTGTTGTATTTATTCTTCAGTAGTTTTCCTCCATCTCTGGTCCAGGTCCTTCATTCTACTTATATGACCTGCCCAATTCCATTTTAATTTTCTTGCAATTTCTATAATATTTTAAAACCCGTTTGTTTTCTGATTGTATTGCTTTTTATTTTTTGTAATTTTTTTAACTTCTAGATAATTTCAATTTCTTTATCTGAGGTGTTTATTCCTAATTTGAAATTTAATAAATAATTTATTAAAATATTATTTATATCTTCCGATTCTTTTATATTATAATATATTACCACGTTTTTTTGTCTATTGTTCATTTCTAACCTATTAATTATTTTACTACGTATGTACCTAAAAAACATTTTTTTGTTCTCTTATTTCTAAAAAAAATGTTTTTCAATTTAACAGTGTATACGGTGAAAAAATAATCCGAAAATGGATTAAATTGGGAGTAGCGTAGAAACGGTAAAATTGGGATTAAAAAAGTACATGCAAACGTTGATATTTTTATACACTTATAGTATAGGTACATATTATTCTTCTTCCACATAAAAAAAAGAAGAAGAACGTGACAGCTTCACTTTCACCATAAAAATTAGAATCCGCCATATTGCATTTCACCTCATACATACATATAAAAAAATTCGGATTAAACCCAAATAAATTGGGCTTAAGCCAAAATCCGAATTATCGAGTTTATACGACAAAAAATTGGGAGTAAACCAAAATCCGTATTAAAAGCGAAGCAGGCATAAACTCGTACAATGTCCCGTCCGCCATGCATGGAAAGGGCGATACAGTGATGTTCCAATAATCCGTATACTCTAAAATCCGAATTTCCAATAGTCCGAACAATTAAAAAATATCTATTATGTATTCTATAATTCGAATTGAATGTTTTCTATAATCCGAATTGATGTAAAATTAAAGAAACATTGCTTTTTTTTATTTTTTTTTTTATTTTCTGTATATACCTAACTGTTATCTGTCTGGCAATATCCCGTTTTGTGATATTTTTAACTTTGTCTGGTGCACTTTTTATTGTATTGTAGTATTCCTTACTATAGTTTCAAGTTTGCCGAAAGGAAAAAAATTAACATAAAAAGAGAGTGAAAATGTAGATTAATAAAAAGCGTGCACAAAACAATCAACATTTTCATCAATTTTCAGTTAATGATTTTTTGTTCATTTTTAATATAATTCAATAGTACTCTGTAATCCGAATATTTCACAAATCCGAATGAGGGTGTGCATTCAATTATTCGGATTATTGGAATATCACTTTATATATATTTATATATGTATATAGTATCTAGAAGTATAATATAAGAATAGAAAAAAAATACAGTATAAATTAATGCACGGCCTTATCCGGACTATCGATTATCCGGTTTACTGGATATGTATTTAACAGTATAAAACATCATTATTTTTGAAAATTATTTATCCATTAATAATGCATATATACAATTTATGTTTAGAATTTTTTAATTAAATGAAAAATTCTGTGATTGGAGACTGAGAATGTTCACAAAAACCTTTTTCTTTAAATTGGAAACAATTGTTTTGCACTTCAATGAAGTATGTATCAAATAGTTTTATTCACGAAAAAAAAAAAAACAAGACAGAATTACGGTACTTCACAACGACCATATTCCACATTCGTAATTTCACTTCACAATAAATATATCTAACAAATATGATCCGGATTATAGAATACTTGAGGGCATTATTTCGGACTACAGAATACTTACGGTGTATCCAGAAAATCGATTCGAATTACTGGATAATTCGGATTTTCGAGGTCCGGATTAAAGAGGTCATACTGTAATATTCTATATTTCAAAAAAAATGTTTTCAAAGCAAATACATACATATACATATATTTTTGATCAAATAAAAAAAAATTCAAAAATATAAATAACGGCAACAATGTAATCATTATTAATTTTTGAATGAATGAAAAAAAAATATTCTATATTTCAAAAAAAAATTTTTCAAAGCAAATATATATTTTTGATCAAATAAAAAAAAATTCAAAAATATAAATAACGGCAACAATGTAATCATTATTAATTTTTGAATGAATGAAAAAAAAAATATTCTATATTTCAAAGAAAAATTTTTCAAAGCAAATATATATTTTTGATCAAATAAAAAAAAATTCAAAAATATAAATAACGGCAACAATGTAATCATTATTAATTTTTGAATGAATGAAAAAAAAAATATTCTATATTTCAAAAAAAAATTTTTCAAAGCAAATATATATTTTTGATCAAATAAAAAAAAATTCAAAAATATAAATAACGGCAACAATGTAATCATTATTAATTTTTGTTATACATTTGTAAAAAATGAAAATTTTTAACAGAAATTTGGAAAAAACATGATCAAAGCAATCATAATAATGTATGACGTCATAAAATACTGTCAAAAAATAAATATGTAACGTCAAAGTTTTGTTATTGTATTCGTCATTACAAATGAAGTTTATAATGGTTTTGTTCTAAGCTAACAAAGCTTTAGATTTGAAAAATAAAATCTCTCACTGGGATGCGAGACGAATTTTTGAATAAAAAATTATTTTCATAGATTTGTACCAAAGCCAAGTCTTATTAGTTTCTATGGTCATTGATATTATGGACTGTACATCTTCTTGTTTCATGTGGGCCCTAAGACAAATTTTGTTAATTCCCTAAGGTGAGACATAAGCTGCGTTCAATTGGAATTTCAGGCGTAGATGAATCTACTTCCATCTACGCTCAACTACTTCTATTCATATTCAGGTGTAGAAAGCAAGCGTAGTTGGGCGTAGTTGATATATTTCAACACTAAAATTCACCACTAAAGGTATTTGTCAAAAAAATAGATAATGATAGAAATATTTATGTTTTACACTTTTTAATTGAATACTGAAGCTCACTTGTAGGAAAATACCTTTTTGTCTATTAAATCCAATAAAAGTATGAAAAATATTCTTTTCACAGGCAAAACGTATAAAGGCAATTTTAACCAATTGCAAACTGTCAATAATGCAAAAAAATTTGCAATCTAAAATATAAAAAATTAACTAAAGTTTACACATTTTCAGTTGGTTTTCAAAACTTACGTTAAAAAAATTCACTGCACCTTAATTCAATTCAAATTTACAAAAAAAAGTATGAAACATAAGTTATTTTCACTAAACCCGCACTTAAATTCAATTCAAATTGATAAAAAACATAAATATTTTTGCAATTGTGAAACATAAATATTATTAAACTGATTTTTTATTTATACGCCTGCTTAGTTCAAAAAAAATTTTTTTCAATATACTATGCCTAAAACCTTCCTCACAATATAAGCAACACACCCACAAAATTTCATCAAAATCCGTCGAGTGGTTCGCGAGTAAATTGGCTACACACGAACGGACATTTCAGTTTTATCAATGACCATAGAAATTAATAAGACTTGGCTTTAGTACAAATCTATGAAAATAATTTTTTATTCAAAAATTCGTCTCGCATCCCAGTGAGAGATTTTATTTTTCAAATCTAAAGCTTTGTTAGCTTAGAACAAAACCATTATAAACTTCATTTGTAATGACGAATACAATAACAAAACTTTGACGTTACATATTCATTTTTTGACAGTATTTTATGACGTCATACATTATTATGATTGCTTTGATCATGTTTTTCCAAATTTCTGTTAAAAATTTTCATTTTTTACAAATGTATAACAAAAATTAATAATGATTACATTGTTGCCGTTATTTATATTTTTGAATTTTTTTTTATTTGATCAAAAATATATATTTGCTTTGAAAAATTTTTCTTTGAAATATAGAATATTTTTTTTTCATTCATTCAAAAATTAATAATGATTACATTGTTGCCGTTATTTATATTTTTGAATTTTTTTTTATTTGATCAAAAATATATGTATATGTATGTATTTGCTTTGAAAACATTTTTTTTGAAATATAGAATATTACAGTATTATCCGGACCTCGAAAATCCGAATTATCCAGTAATTCGAATCGATTTTCTGGATACACCGTAAGTATTCTGTAGTCCGAAATAATGCCCTCAAGTATTCTATAATCCGGATCATATTTGTTAGATATATTTATTGTGAAGTGAAATTACGAATGTGGAATATGGTCGTTGTGAAGTACCGTAATTCTGTCTGGTTTTTTTTTTTCGTGAATAAAACTATTTGATACATACTTCATTTAAGTGCAAAACAATTGTTTCCAATTTAAAGAAAAAGGTTTTTGTGAATATTCTCAGTCTCGAATCACAGAATTTTTCATTTAATTAAAAAATTCTAAACATAAATTGTATATATGCATTATTAATGGATAAATAATTTTCAAAAATAATGATGTTTTATACTGTTAAATACATATCCAGTAAACCGGATAATCGATAGTCCGGATAAGGCCGTGCATTAATTTATACTGTATTTTTTTTCTATTCTTATATTATATTTCTAGATACTATATACATATATAAATATATATAAAGTGATATTCCAATAATCCGAATAATTGAATGCACACCCTCATTCGGATTTGTGAAATATTCGGATTACAGAGTACTATTGAATTATATTAAAAATGAACAAAAAATCATTAAAGATGAAAATGTTTAATGTTTTGTGCATGCTTTTTATTAATCTACATTTTCACTCTCTTTTTATGTTAATTTTTTTCCTTTCGGCAAACTTGTAACTAGTAAGGAATACTACAATACAATAAAAAGTGCACCAGACAAAGTTAAAAATATCACAAAACGGGATATTGCCAGACAGATAACAGTTAGGTATATATACAAAATATAAAAAAAAAGAAAAAAAAAGCAATGTTTCTCTAATTTTACATCAATTCGGATTATAGAAAACATTCAATTCGAATTATAGAATACATAATAGAGATTTTTTAATTGTTCGGACTATTGGAAATTCGGATTTTAGAGTATACGGATTATTGGAACATCACTGTATCGCCCTTTCCATGCATGGCGGACGGGACATTGTACGAGTTTATGCCTGCTTCGCTTTTAATACGGATTTTGGTTTACTCCCAATTTTTTGTCGTATAAACTCGATAATTCGGATTTTGGCTTAAGCCCAATTTATTTGGGTTTAATCCCAATTTTTTTATATGTATGTATGAGGTGAAATGCAATATGGCGGATTCTAATTTTTAATTTTTTTTTAAGTACATACATAGTAAAATAATTAATAGGTTAGAAATGAACAATAGAGAAAAAAACGTGGTAATATATTATAATATAAAAGAATCGGAAGATATAAATAATATTTTAATAAATTATTTATTAAATTCCAAATTAGGAATAAACACCTCAGATAAAGAAATTGAAATTATCTAGAAGTTAAAAAAATTACAAAAAATAAAAAGCAATACAATCAGAAAACAAACGGGTTTTTAAATATTATAGAAATTGCAAGAAAATTAAAATGGAATTGGGCAGGTCATATAAGTAGAATGAAGGACCTGGACCAGAGATGGAGGAAAACTACTGAAGATACAACAAAAGAAATAGAGACCATCAAATAAAAGACTACCACCTAAAAATTTACCATTAACCAGGAGGTGTGAAGTTATATACTTCGAAGGAAAATACTGTTGAATTTATGAGTGTAAAAACGAGTATCATTTCATGTCCCGTCCGTCATAGTCACTTATCGCACTACATATAGAATTAAAACCAGAATTCTTGGAAAACATCTTCTTTTTCGGTTTGACAGGTCTTTGGGTGGATCATTATTTTTTACATTTAACTGAAATACATTTGAACTATATAAAGGTAAAAAAGAAGAAAGATTCAAAAAAATGTTCTTCAATGTCCCGTCCGTCATGCATGGAATGGGCGAGATATATATTTATATATGTATGTATATAGTATCTAGAGGTATAATAAAAGAATAGAAAAAAAAAGTATTCTATATTTCAAAGAAAAATTTTTTCAAAGCAAATATATATTTTTGATCAAATAAAAAAAAATTCAAAAATATAAATAACGGCAACAATGTAATCATTATTAATTTTTGTTATACATTTGTAAAAAATGAAAATTTTTAACAGAAATTTGGAAAAACATGATCAAAGCAATCATAATAATGTATGACGTCATAAAATACTGTCAAAAAATGAATATGTAACGTCAAAGTTTTGTTATTGTATTCGTCATTACAAATGAAGTTTATAATGGTTTTGTTCTAAGCTAACAAAGCTTTAGATTTGAAAAATAAAAGCTCTCACTGGGATGCGAGACGAATTTTTGAATAAAAAATTATTTTCATAGATTTGTACTAAAGCCAAGTCTTATTAGTTTCTATGGTCATTGGTTTTATATACATATATAGATATAGATTATTAGTTTTGTCATAAAACAGCTGCAATAGCAGTCACAAAACAAAAATTTATTTTTTCACGTTCAAATTTACAGGTTAGAATTTGATAAATATTTGAAAAATAGCATTCCATTAATAAACTACGACTAACTACGCTTATCTACTCCGGAGTAGCCCAAAGGAACACAGCTATATATATGCATTATTTTCGATCATTGAATTACCCACCTCACTTTCACTCATTGATTGTCAAAGTTGTCAAATTTGAATATATTCAAATTTAAAAACGTTGGAAAACCCCTTATTGAAATAACGTATTAATAGGCAAGTTACTGATTTATTTAAGTACAGTTTGATTTTTATCGAGTTAAAATTTAATTTTAATTCAAATCCAGTTAATTTCAATTTAATTTGAATGAAAATTGTGCTTCCATCTATCTATTAAAAATATCAAATGTTTAAATCATTCTTCGTTCATTGAAACATGACGAATTGCCTAAGAGTGAGATAACAATATAAATGTTGTCCCATTTTTATATACTTTTTATCCAGTTACTTTATTCCTTTGTGGGTAAGAGTGTTCCTCGTGACGTAATTGAAATTTTGGAAAGAGGTTTCGGGTAGTAAACGTGAACGGATTTACATGGGGTTTTCGGATTTGGGATGAGTGAATAGAATGCTTCCTGTCTAGAACCGATCCTTTTCTTGAAAATAACTAAATATGATGGAATATTCGAAAAATATGAATTTAAAGAACGGAGAAAGTTACTGAGAAACTTCCGAAACGTCCTCGAACAACTCTTTACTTGAATATCATCGTAGTTACAGAGGCTTTACAATCAATTTTTAAAAAGTATATGTTAGCTGCGTTCCTTTGGGATTTCAGGCGTAGATGAATCTACTCCCATCCACACTCAACTACCCCTATTCATATTCAGGTGTAGAAAGCAAGCGTAGTTTGGCGTAGTTGATATATTTCACCACTAAAATTCACCTCAGCAGGTTTTTAGTTATTTTATTATCCAATAGATGGATTTTTCATTTTAGAGGTTATAAAGTTTGTTTACATTTTCTAAATTTTAGGTTATTGGTAATAAATATAAATAAAATATGAACTAATTATTATTCAAATTGTTAATTAGTTATAAATATAAATAAAATTAATTAATTAAATTATTAAAATTAATAAAATTGTAATTAGTGATAAATATATACAGTCGAAATCGCTTAAGTGAAAAACGGATAAGAGAAAAAATGAGGAAAAATCGCGTAAGTGAAAGGATTTTCAAAGCCCCGAAATTTTTACTACTAAAAACGTATTTTTAAGTGAAAAATTTCGAAGTGAAAAAATCGTTTAAGTGAAACACTTTTTGATGTCCACTGAATCAATTTCTTATGTATTTCAATACGCATAACTGAAAAAAAAATTTCAAACAAATTTATTCTCACTGGCTACTCTGATGAACCCGAATTAATGAGTGTATGGTTAGCAGCACTGAATGTTAATTGTCATTAATGACAGCCAATAAGTATAATGACATTTATTCAAATTTATTAACGTTTTTCCACTCATTGCAATGTAGCGTACATTCATGTAGTGAATATAATTTAAAATTTATGTGAAAACTTTTATTCATATGTATGATATGTACCTACATATGTATTTTCAAGCAAATTTCATTGTTTTTAAAGTTTATTTTTTCTGGAAATAGGTTTTGCTTAAAAAATGATGCAATTGATATTATTCCGAATTAAAATATATATATGTACTACACATAAGTGAAAATAATTGCACTTACGTGTAAGCGAAATTTTAATTTAAATTTTTTTTTTGATGTTCAAATTTACAGGTTAGAATTTGAACCAAATGTAAAAATTAGCGTTCCATTCACCAAATACGCCTAACTACGTCCAACTACGCTTATCTACTCCGGAGTAGCCCAAAAGAACGCAGCTGTTAAAAAAATTTTTTTAACCTTTAAGGTCGATTCACACATTTCAGGTCAGTCTCAGTTCAGTCTCCGTTCCGTCACGTCAGTCACAGTTCAGTTTCAGTCGATTTATATTCACACATATCAGGTCACTCTCAGTTCAGTTTCAGTCGATTTATATTCACACATATCAGTTCAATCAGTGTGTGAGTTAAAATATTATGTAAAGTTGTGAGTTAGAAAATGGATAAATTTACAGTAAAAGAGTTGTGTATGATTGCAATTTTGTTGGGTGAAATGGTATCTTTAAATTTGATATCCTTATATTTTTTATTTGATAAATCGTACAACACAGTATTTTCCCGTACTTTTTCAATTAATTTTTCGTCAGTAGACATTTTGCTCACATAAAAAAACACAACCTACCTCAACAATGTACAAAAAAAGACTGAAAGCTATCAGAACTCCGTCAGTCATTTCAAAAAATAACGTTGACGACGATATCGGAAATCTCTGACACCGAGAAATTCTGACTGATCGATGACTGAACTGAGACGGAACGGACATGTGTGAATATGTACATTTGAACTCCATACAATAATATTATCCGAATAATCGGAACTGAGACTGACCTGAAATGTGTGAATCGACCTTTAAGCTTATTACAGTATGGTGTTCCCTACAGTTGTTTCATCCGGCCTATTTATATCAGTGGCAAAACCCAAGATAAATTGAGAACACAATAAGGTATGTTCTTATTCGTATAGAAATTAATTTCTGTCTCTTTTCGCCTCTCACAAACGTTAGCCAGTTGAAATTTGTCGTGGTTGAAAATTAAAGTTGTATTATGTTCTATGGTGGTTTATTGTTATCGTGTTAAATTTAATAAATAAGAAATTAATTTGTTAATAACATATATGAATTTTTTATGAATATTAATTTGTGAACTATAAAATTGAATTTTAATATTAGAAAGTGAAGTTTTATAAGGAATAATTAAAAAAAGTAAAAACAAACTGTGTGAGCAAAACGTATGTACTCTTAAAGTTGAAGTTTATGTAAGTATTTAGTTTATTAATTTATATAATATAATATACTAATTATGGTGAACTGTGCAGTAAGTTCTTGTAAAAATTATACAAATAAAAAAACGATCATCCATCAGCGATATAATTTAAATATCGTCTGCGATCGTTTGTTTTGGGTAACTTTATATAGTAATTTAGTATAAATGTTCGTGATTGTCCTTTCTAATTATAGTTATCACAGATTTGAAGTAAGTTTTTTGGTGGTAGATGCATAAATATAAATGGGAAAATAATACTAATTATAAATCACAAATTTTCTACCATAATATTTTCCAAATTTCACAGGAAGATCAGACAGTACCTTGCAAATAAGTGTTGATTCAAACACCGAACATTTAGAGTCTAATGAAAAAATTCTTTCAACAGGATTATTTTCCAGTATTTTTCAAAAAGATAATGGACCAAAGAAAGTTTCTGTAATTCAACAGACGAAGAAGATGAATGCATTACATTGGTGGAAAATTCGAAAAATGTTCCAAACGCAGATGACGACGAGTTAGAATATTTGGCCGGATTTATAGCCAAAAAATTACAGCTGAATAATGAATATGTATATAAACAACGGGAATGTAGTGCGTTTTCATGGATAGATGTAATAAGTGAGGGTGGACTTATAAAGCCTAAGTAAAATTTTTTAAATAATTTAAAAACTCTTGAAAAAATTTTCAATGAATAAAATACAAATTCTTTAAGTATTTGTAGTGGACATATGGACAAGTTGTTAAATAAATCTATATTGGTTCCATTAGACAATAAGATTAAAACATTGTTCTTTAGATGTAGGCTATATTTTCGTATAAGTAAATTAAATAGATCATTAACATATAATTTTTCAAAAAATAAAAAAAAAATAAAAACTTGTACATAATTTAACATTGTATTTTATTTTTATTTCCACGTAAAATGGTTATTATCTACAAATTTATTTTTCAAATGTCGTTTTCAAATATATCAACTAAATGACGTCATTTCATGAGAGAAGAGAGCGATGCCCGTCAAAACATATTTTATTGTGGGTTCAATAAATAGTAAATACTGCGCTGCGATCAAACGACAGCTCTGGTGCAGACAGGCCATAAAAAAATGTAATTCTTTAAAAGAAATGTGACATTTGCATTTTTGCAAAGAACAGTGTTATTTTACATAAAAATAATATATTAATATATAATGAGTACTAATTGGACTGGAATAGATGACACAAATAGTATATTACGAAAATCAAATCTTGATATGAATCAAGAGCGAAATTGCATAGATAATTGTTTATCAGATCTATTAGTTTTTGGCTATGCGTGTAAAATATTTCGTGATGATGATAAGGCAATTTATATTGATCAAGGAAAGCATTTAATACCTTGGATGGGTGACGAAAATCTCAGAATTGACAGGTACATATTATATACATGCATATATAGAAAAAATTCATTTAGGGTATTCACGATGTGGTATATTGTTAGGTGTACTGTTGTACTGTTGTTAAATTATATATAAATTTGTATAATTTACAAAACTACAACAGTACACCTAACAAATACACCACATCGTGAATACCCTAATTGTTTCTCAAAATTAAATGTATATTTATTGTTATACTTTTTTGTGTGTGATAATGTGAATTGATGTGTATTTTATGTGTTACATCAACGACAAACGGCTCCTATAGTACCAAGCCAGAATGCTTGATTTTATTTTATTGCTTAAATATGTGTTGGGCGTACCAAATTGACATGACAACTTATTGCTTCTAATCAATTATAACTAAGTTGTGATTAAAGTTACATGAAAATAATGTTCAAATGAAATGTAGAGAAGATCTTTAGCTTTATTTTCACTGAATATATTAAATATATTCTATGAGCAACGTAAATCAAAGAAAAACCGTGATAAATGTTCAGTAACATAAAACTGAGAATCAATTTTCCCTGAAATCTCCCAAATTACTAAAAATATTAAATTATAATGTTCTACAAATTTGTGGATTTTTATTAAATAAACATTTTTCCCAAACATTGTTATATCATAAAATTAACAGAAATTGAGTTATTGAAGAAAAAAGATAATTTTTAATTAAAATCACAATGATCTCTCTAATTTCTCATTTTTAACAGTCACCTCTGAACTCAATTTCTGTGGAGCTGGCGGACTCCCTAGCCAAAAAAGACGCCAGCTCTAAGTTTGTAGGTCCAGAACCCTTCTGTGGACTGCCTAAAAGCTACACCAAGGGTTCTATAAGGGAATGGGAGATGGAAAGATGCATCTACTGCTGGGAGAAGACTCCCGGTAACAAGCAAGCGAAGGAGTTTATTAAGCCTTCGAAAAATATTGCTAGGAAACTGATCAGCCTCGGTAGGAACGAGTTAAGGACAATCACGGGACTTATTACTGGACACTGTCCACTCAACTACCACCTGAGCAAAATAGGGCTCAAAGAGGATGACAAATGCAGGTTCTGCAAAGAGGCCAAAGAGACCTCAAAACACATTCTATGTGAATGCGAGGCTTTGGTCTCAAAAAGAGTGCGATACTTGCACCAATTTTTCCTCAAGCCTGAGGAAGTCTGGTGCGCACCTTCGAATAGAATATTAGGATTTGTTAAAAGCCTAAATCTATGAGAAGCACGGGCTGTACAAAAGATCTGCAAAGGTCGAAGTGCGGTAATAGCCCTGTTTTCAATCTTAAATCTTAATCTTAATAGATGGTTTTGGTTACATCTGAATAAATAATTCACACAATTTTAAAACAAAATTCTCTTAATATTACATTGCGCATTTATGTACTTTATAAATGTATGTATCAATTTCATACATATCACATTGAGATTGAAATTGAATAAGGTTAATCAGATTATCTTTTATTTCAATTTAGATACGATGTAAGAGCAACATTTTCTGATTTATCACAATATGAACCACCTCCTGGTGGTTATATAAATCGCTTGGATTATCTAAACCCAGCCGAACAACGTGCTGAACAATTATGTGAAGAAGAACGTTATTATAGCTTGTATCACAATGAAGAGGAGGAACAAATGTACCAAGGTATGATATTTAGTTTCTATTATATATATGTATGTACATATATATAATTATATAATTATATGTATAATATTAATAATAATTTTAAAAAATTTTTCTTCCTCATAATTTCACAAATTTTTCCATTACACAATTTTTATTTTTCAAGAAAAAATATCAATAAAAATTTTAGATGAAATAACTAAAAAAAACATGTTACGTACATAAATTATGAAAAATCATTACAAATATGTACATATGTATGTACTTTTTTGACCAAACGAGAAATTTCAAATTTATTCACAACTTCGTTCTTACTTTGTTTGTATTTTAAAATATTAAAATATTATTAAAATACTAAAATATTATTAAAATATTTTTAAAATATTAAAATATTTTATTAAAATATTAAAATATTAAAATATTTATATTAGCTTGGTTTCTTGTCTGTCTGTTCGGTACAAATTTAGAAATTGATTTTTAACCAACTTTTTGATAAGATAGAGACTTGAAACTTTCAACATAGCTCAGAACTGGATGACAATGCAATATTACATCGCTAATGAAAGTTTTAAGATTTTACTTTTTATGATATTCGATCCTCAAATTTGGTCTATCACAAATAAAATACTATAATGTTTATTCACTAAAATTTAATCTAAGCAAACTCTGATTTTCAAGTCAAAAATATTTTAGTATTAAAAATTCTTTTTTATTTGATTAAATGAAAGAAGAAATTTTTTAAATGGAACTAATAATTAAAATTGTTATTCTTTTTTGATTTAAAACTCATCGAATTCAAATGCTAGACACATCAAAATGCAAATCGCTGTTACCAACATGGCACATGAGTTTTCATTCAAAGCTTATCATAGAAAAGTGAATGAAAGTAATAATTGCTGTATAATAAATTGTTCAAAAACGAATTTTTCAAAAGTACATAGATGGTGTATTGTATGTTGTGATTATCTATAATCAAGATTAACAGTTCATTTCAATAGCCAAAATGTAGATAGATAGGTAGATAACTATTTACCATTTAGCATTTTTCTTGGCTAAAGAATCTACCAGCTCATTAGCTTTGATTCCTTCGTGTCCCACACCCTCATTAGGCATATTTTGTTTGTCCTGCTGAATGTTATAACTGTGTTAAGGCAATCTCACACTTCGACACAATTTTGTGTGCATTGAGGGCTTTAAGTGCTGGCTGACTGTTTGAGATTATGTTAACTGTGGCTTAATTGAAGCATTTATTTTATGCATTCGGTAGCGCATATGTCATAGCATAAATGATTCTTTTTAAGCCTGCTACCTTTGCTTCCGATTAGGGTTTTAAGCCATTTGTATATCACATAGAGGCATATTTTCTAAGGTTTATCTTATTTTTGCACCTTAATTCACGATCTGATAAGGGTGAACGGCTTTTCGAAGTTTAATATTGTTCAGTTACTTAATTGATTTGGTAGTCCTTAAATGCTTCAACAATTTTAATATTGTACGTGAGATTTACAGGTTTGAGTTCTCTATTTCTTTGAAATTTTAAGACTCAGTTTACTGTCTTTTTCCTAATTTTTATATTGTAGGCATTTTCAGAAATTACTAGAAATTATATCATACTAATAACTGTTTTCTTTTAAATTCATTATGTATATACCTTTACTCAATGCAATGATATAATTATACCGGTACCTGAAAGTTGGATTCAGTTGCTCTCTAAAAAAATATTGTAAAGCAGTCGTAATTATGATTTTATTGAATAAAGTGTCTTAATTAAAATTACAGTGTTTAAATAAAAATCTGCCTACAATATTAAGAGGAGAAAAGCTGTGCAAGACTTCTAATGCTGCCGTTGAGGTAGTTCAAAGAGAAATCAAAGATGCGTTCAGATTTAGAGAACGAACGAAGTTTGCATAGTGTGTACGGCATAGCAAATGCAAACGAAGGCAAATAAAGCCGTTTCGTACCGTTCGCCAGCTATCTGCAAATTTGAAATGATATCGAAAGAACGATTTTTTGCAAAGTGTGTACGGCATTGCAAACGCAAACGAATGCATTCGCTGCTGTTTAGTAAGATTTGTTTGCGTTTACTAGTATTGACGAAGAAAGTAAACATGAGTTGAGTTGTTATGTTTTACGGTGTAGCGGACGAAGAAGTAATAATTGCTAGTGCGTTTTATTATATTAAGTGAACTGTTTACAAAAAAAAAAACTGATAATTCTTAAACCAGTTAAGTATTCAAGACAAACTATTTTTACGATTTCCAGAAGTATGTGCATTGTTGAGCTAGTAATCGTATGGTAGACAGTGTTAGTAGAATACACTAATTTTAATTTCCTATAAAGAATGCATATTTTTTCTCTTTTAAGGAATTTTTGTCAAAATGAAATAATCAATCATCTTTTCTTTTTTTCTTTCATAGTATTACTATGTAAGTAGAAATTAATTGAAATTAATTCTTTCGTTAGAGTTTTACTTCTCACCAACTTTTATTCTAAAAGCTTTATTAATGCTGTTATGATACTTACTTTTTTTCCATCTTAATTTTTCAAATCTTTTTAAGCAATGGGTGAATGAGACAGTTGCTTTGGAGTAAGGAGATAAGATATAGACAAGCAACTAATAAACATGGGTACTTGTCAAAAATTAAGTCGGTACAAGACAATGATATAAATAGACTGGATGGAGCAACTGTAGGAAACACCATACTGTAAAAATGGGACAACATTTATATTGTTGTCTCACTCTTAGGGAATTCGTCATGTTTCAATGAACGAAGAATGATTTGAACATTTGATATTTTTAATAGATATATGGAGGCACAATTTTCATTTAAATTAAAATGAAATTTACTGGATTTGAGGCCCTTATTCTGATAGTCGTATCACTTGTTATGTGATGTGATCTTACGTATATGGTATTACCGTATTCGATTTAAGTGATAAACATCGACAAGTAATGAATATCACAAAATCGATTATTTGTGCTATTCTGGTATTCACATAGAACTGTCATTTTATCTGTTTCAGGAAAAAAATGAAGATAGCAAATCGATGTAGAATCAATTGAGCCTTCATTTTCTGCAATCAAAAATTAGGGTTAATATGGAGTATTTTTCGAGTAAATTAGGGTTAAAGTCCAAAAATCTGTGAAAAAATGACAAAATTATGGTTTTGAGGCCTTATAACTTCTGAATGGTCGGATACACAGCAGCAAGTAAGATGTTGATGGAAAGGCACAGGAGTCCTTCACAATTATGTAAAAGAGTTGGTGAGCCTAGCGTGCCCTTGTAAAAAGTTATAGGGTAAAATATGAAAAAAGTACCAAAAATCTTTAACCCCCTCTAACTCCGAAACCGTTGAGACCCCCCCCCCCCCCCCACCAATACGATTTTTTGTTTGTCTTGATGAGACCTATCCGTAGTTTCCCGGTCGGACACCGTAACGGAATCACCCTGTATATGTCTCACTCTCAGGGAATTAACGAAATTTGGTTTGAGCCCACATGAAACAAATAGTTGTACAGTCCATATTATATATAAAGTCATTGGTACAAGATTAAGTTGAAGAAAAAGAATGTGTTTTGAATTCTTTTTTATTGTCTTAATCTTGTATCATCTTAATTTCGTGCACTTTCACGCACTTCAGCTTCAAGTGGAACTTTATGTTTTACTCTTCCACTCCTATGTAAAATGTATGTAAAATTATTTAGTGATTTTTTCCTTTCATTCACACGATACTAAAAATCTGAAAATTAAGATGGAAAAAAAGTAAGTATCATAACAGCACAACACTCACTATTTTTGGAAAATGCAGAGTTTTCGATAAATGGTCAAAAAAAAAATGACAAACTAAAAATAGGGAAAAATATCACAGATTAATTGTATGTGATTATATGTATATATACAGGGTGATTCCGTTACGGTGTCCGACCGGGAAACTACGGATAGGTCTCATCAAGACAAACAAAAAATCGTATTGGTGGGGGGGGGGGGGAGTCTCAACGGTTTCGGAGTTAGAGGGGGTTAAAGATTTTTGGTACTTTTTTCATATTTTACCCTATAACTTTTTACAAGGGCACGCTAGGCTCACCAACTCTTTTACATAATTGTGAAGGACTCCTGTGCCTTTCCATCAACATCTTACTTGCTGCTGTGTATCCGACCATTCAGAAGTTATAAGGCCTCAAAACCATAATTTTGTCATTTTTTCACAGATTTTTGGACTTTAACCCTAATTTACTCGAAAAATACTCCATATTAACCCTAATTTTTGATTGCAGAAAATGAAGGCTCAATTGATTCAACATCGATTTGCTATCTTCATTTTTTTCAAAAGCGTACCCTTGTAAAAAGTTATAGGATAAAATATGAAAAAAGTACCAAAAATCTTTAACCCCCTCTAACTCCGAAACCGTTGAGATTCCCCCCCCCCCCTTCCAATACGATTTTTTGTTTGTCTTGATGAGACCTATCCGTAGTTTCCCGGTCGGACACCGTAACGGAATCACCCTGTGTATATTTTTTTTAACCACTTTTAGTTTTGTTTGATGAAAATTACTTGTGAATACCAAATTAATTTCAAAATCAAAATAAACCTAAAAATACCTTTCACAATAATCATAAATATTTCACTTTTGGATATTTAAAGATCAAAATTCCCAAATAGCATGAAGATTTTTTTAAAACTCTTCCACAACTAATAGCAAGCACATGTGGTATGGTAGCCTACGCTATACCTATCGAATGCTAGCAAACGAAAAACATTAATTCGTTACTTTTTGCAACCACGTACAGATTATCTAAGCGCACGGAGTGCGTGGCCAAGTTCAATACACTGCCGTATGCACGTCATACACTACCTATTTACACGAACTGTTTCGAGCCATTTTTGACCTCTTACAGCTCCCGCGTACTATGCCAATTTTCATGTGAATAGCTTCAATAGGTCTTGAAATATCGACCCTAGAAAGGGTACTTCTAAGCAGCTATAAGTATTAGATTCACATTGATTTGATTGATACATCTAAAGTCTAATTTTCTTTAATATTTGTGGTTTTGTTTTTTTTTTGTCGCTTAAGAACAAGAACAGCTTTTTTTTATGCCATGCTGTTTAAAATATAATAAATGGCCACAATTGTAAATATGTTAGGTTTTTAATCAGTAAATCTGCAAATTGTGTTTGTATAAAGTATCTGTTTAGAATAGTTTTGCCTTAATTATTATTTGTATTAAATTTTGTATTTGAATTAATATTCAGCATCTTCATGGTATGCATGTGAACTAGGCATTAACTTTAATGTCAGTTAATCAATAACGAATAAGTACAGTCGACACTGACGACACTTCACTTGTAAGAAGTCTGGAAAAGAATAAAGTTGTGTAGTGCGAGTGTGGGTTTTTTTTTTGCTCACTTTAACTTACTTTTTTGGATTTTTTTTCATTGGTCCTTGTGCTGGACGGTTTGCACACGTGGGTTTCGGGTCCTTGTGCTGGACAATTTACAATAATCAGTACCTTTCGAAAAAAATATGCACTTTTGATTTTATATTCATTCACCCATGTTCTGAATTCCACTTTTTCGGAATTGAAGTTGCGGAAGTGGAATTAGGTGTTCTAGATTCCACTTTCACTAAATTTTCGTGAATTCAATTCCGCAATGTTTTTGTACGTGGAGTTGAAATAATAATTGTCAAATTCAATTTGTATTTGTATTGTCGAAATTATATTAGTGAAGTTTTTTTTAAATTTATTAAAAAAATTATGTAAATAGTGACTAAATTTAAATTTAAAGTAAGTAATTGTATATTATGATTCTCATAAGTTTATAAATATTTTTATAAATATGTAAATTCAATGTATTTTAAAGGGGAAAACACAAAAATTTCAAAAAATAATATATTTTTCAAATTTCACTACACTTTCAAGAACTTAATTATTTTAATGCAAAATATTTTCAAAGCCTTATCTACAAATGACAAGTAACAGCTAATTCAAAATTAATGTTCGAAATCTATAATTCTGCGTGGAATCTAGAACACCATTTTCCATTTCGCATAGATTTGATTTCGTATTCCACTTCCACTTTTTGCGGAATCTAGAACATGGGTGATTAACTTAAATTAGAATGAGAGGTAATTAAAAAGGACATCTGTGTACACAAACAATATTGCAATAGGGAAGAAAATTTACAAATCATGTGAATTTCCATACATTGTAGTATTAAATTATATAAACTTTTCAGGAGGTTACAAGTTTTTACTAAGCATTGCTGTTTTTTAGAACATTAGTATAGAACAGTATATGTTTTACGTGTCTATAGCTGCGTTCCATTCGGCTACTCCGGAGTAGATAGGAGTAGTTGAGCGTATTTAGGCGTAGTTGGTGAATGGAGCGCTATTTTTCACATATGAATCAAATTAATTAATTATTAATTTTTATTACCATTTCTTCCCAAAATAAAATAAACCGACAGTCACAAAACATAAGTTTATTTTTTTACGTTGAAATTTACAGGTTAGAATTTGATTCATATGTGAAAAATAGCGTTAAAAATTTCAGTTTTTGATTCACGATATACTGAGATACAGATCTTCAGAGTCAAATTTGTGTTCCAATTTATCGCTACAATCAAAACAAATACAAGAGAATCGTAACGGAAAATGAAATGCTAAAATGAAGCTTTTCAAAACAAAGATTTAAAAACACAAATGGATACATGTGCCAGTTTTCTATTTTTTCAAAACAAGTATATTTTGTATCTTGAGCTAGACCTAGATTTTTGTAAAAATATATTTTACATATTTTTCATAATTTTGTTAAAGATAGATTTTGTGTTAAATTAAAATTGATTTATGAACGATAATATTTGTAGTATGTAAATTATGCTTAGAAAGGATACATTGTTTCTCTTAAAAAAGTATGTTCCGTGTAAGCAAAAATTAGCAATTTACAACGATTTGAATGGTGAAAATTGGTTCACTAGATAAAATGTTTAGAAAAGTTTGTTTTTAAAAAAACGTGGTGGTGGTATCGAAAATAAGAGTAGATAATGATTAGACTTGGTACACTGGGCTGAACTATGGTAGAGGAGCAAAACTGAAACAAAAAAAAAGTAAATGGTGCTAGGAGCTATAAAACATTACGAACAGTATAAGCAAATCCGGAAAATACGAAGAAATAGGGATTCAAGAAAATCCAAATATAATCCAACCAAAAACATAAATGTAAAAAGCGGCCAAGTTCTTATTCGTTAACTGTTGGGCCAGCTAAAGTAATGAAATCTGCATTAATGCCAAGTTCGAAGAACTTTTTCACATAAAAAATTTCAATACAGAACGTTTAATAATTATGTACTTGACAGGTTTTAATTTTTAATTTCGTATTGACCGTATTTGTTTTCTTTCAAATAGAAGTAATATGAATGTATTTATATTCACGCACATTGAATAAAAACCTGTCAAGTTCATAATTATTAAACGTTCTGTATTGAAATTTTTTATGTGAAAAAGTTCTTCGAACTTGGCATTAATGCAGATTTCATTACTTTAGCTGGCCCAACAGTTAACGAATAAGAACTTGGCCGCTTTTTACATTTATGTTTTTGGTTGGATTTCAACTATTTTTGTTGAATTATAGGTATTATTTTAAGGTGGTAAATATTTTTTAGTAAGCGCTGCTATTTTTTAGAACATTAGTATCGAACAGTATATATTTTATGTATCTATATATAAAATTAATTTTAAAATTATGACATTTTTTATTTTTATTAAAGCAAGCTATGGAAACTAAATCTAGAGTTGTAAATGATAGAAAAATTATATAAAATGCACAAAAACTGTAACAATTATAGAAATATTTATTTGTCCAGCACACATTCGACAGATTTCGTAATTTTTCCTTGACCTACGCGTTAAACACTACCTACGTGTAAAATTTCATGGTTCTAGGTTCATCAGAAGTACCCTAGAGGTTTTGATTACCGGTCAGTGAGTGAGTGCCAAAATTTGCTTTTTCTGGGCTCAATATCTCAAGACGCATTGAACCTATATACATGAAATTTGATACAGCGGGGGAGGGGGGGACGAAGCACACTATTGCGTGGTTTAAATTTTGTCTGTTTAGCTTTAATAGACACTGAGCTGTGAGAGGTCAAAAATGGCTCGAAACAGTTCGTGTTAATAGTGTACCGTGTGCATACGGCCTATGTTGAACTTGGCCGCGCACTACCGTGCGCTTAGATATAACAGTTTTCATATCTGCCATATAATGGACAAAACGTTCAATTGCATTTTTAACGATTTCTGGTTTTTTAATATTTTTGAATATACATACTCTTGTTTTTTTTTTTTAATTTGGTTTCACCCCCATCCCGATCACATTTCATTATTTTAGAAGGAAATATGGTCATTTCGTTTATTTTTATCACTTTTACATATTATGAAGGTATATCAAAATTTTCAATCTCAAAACTTCCCGGCAATTAGACGTTTTGTGACCAGGGATGCTATTCTCGGAATCAGTCGTAACTTTACGTGTACGTAGATTCACCATTTGTGTCTATCAGTTACAAAAGGGATCTGTTCCATATTTTGAAAAAATGAGTTATATACGTCATTTGAAAGGTCTTTTAAAAATCTACTTATTTACTTTACTTTTAAAAGAAAAAAAAACCTTTTCCTCTGTATTTTGATCGTCAAAATATGAGCTCAGTTGCAAAACAGTACATTTTGTCAAATTTCAGAAACTATTTTGCTTAATAACTCAAAATGACTTAACATGACAAAGACCCCTTTTGCAACTGATAGACACATTTACGAGCTGTCCATAATTAGTTGTACGAAGAAAACATCCTTACTTCTAGGTACCAGCTCTGAGGGGTAGGAGGTAAATATTATTTTATGACTGGTATTTGAAGACAATAACATAACAATTCCCCATACAAAACTTCAAAACGATCACAATACTTTAAACCTAAAGGTTGGGAAAATCAGAATAACATTTTTTTATTTAGTTGAGCGTAGACTTTTGGTATTTGAAACACATTTTCTTTCGAAATTCATAGTTCCTTCAGAAAAAAAACAAGTTTTTAATTACATTTTTTTGAGTGGACATTGTCTTTGTAGACAATTTTTCTGTGCCGTTTCAAATCTCAATTGTGTCTTCAATTTTCTATAAAACCATACTTAACGCTGAATTATAATATTTTTTTAGAAATGTAGCTATTACGGTTTAAAACTTTCGCAGTATGTATTGTGAAATTTTCAGATTCTGTTGTTTTTTGTAATATTTTTCATATTTACTTAGATAAAAAAAAATTTTTTTTTCCAAACATCATACAATTTGTTACGTGGGATGTACGGTGAATAAGATTGTGTAATTAATAGAGAATTAAATATGTAGTTTTCATTCGATTCAAATTCAAAACAAAAATTTATCTGCCAGTTTTATTTTTATTTTGTTAATACAAAACAATTTTAACTTCGGTTGATAAAAAAGTAAAACATAAATTATAATAATTTTTTAGTCTGATCAATAAGCCGTTGCAACCAAGAAATAAAATTAATTTAAAAAAAAACTATCCTTTTGTAATATGAACAATTTGGTATAATAAATAATCAAGGTACTTTTTAAATTCCAAAGTGTAAACGTATAGCAATGATGTTAATAATTATGCAAAATTAAAAATTATTTAAAAAGAGTAACGGTAAAGAGTAATTTAAAAGCCTATTTCAAAAAATCAGTGAGAAATAGCTTTTTTTTTTTTTCAATTTTGCCATTTTATTTTGCACTTTTGAATTTTTTATTGGTGATATCGGTAAGTATTGAAAATAATTATTTATAGCATTAATATGTGGAGTAACTAGATCTGCGGAGAAACAACATACATATGTATAATTTATGGATAAAACATGTTTTGTATTTTGTGGATGTATTGTACATTGATTGCAGAACCATAAATAAGAAATTGCACAACAAAAATACATGGCTGAGATGAAGATCATGATGATATTTTACCATGTAAAGGTAATTACAATAAATAAACAAAGATTCACGTTTATTTTTTTTTCCTTTCTTTCATAGCAGGATAAACCTGAAGGCCGAAAAAAAAAATTATTTTAATTTTATTTAAAGTTTAAAATCAAAATTAAATTGAAACATACATAAACAAGTTATATAAATAAAAGCCATAAATACGAAACAGTATGTATATTCAAATTCAATGTATTTATACTTATTTCTTTTAAACAATTTTTCTAGAGGAAGAATTAAAACGACTACAACAACAAACCTCAACTTCTTCACTAAATTATGGTCAAGTTCATTTCAATTATGATAATTCTGAGCAGCCAGTGACAACAAACGAACCGTCAGCCACAGCAGCAACAGGTGCAATTAAATTAGATGAACTAGATGAATTTTATATACCACCAGTTGGCTTAAGTATTCCAGAGTCAATAGAAAAAGTAAATAGAATAAAATTTAGCTAACAAAATTACAAAAAAAAAAAAAAAAAAAAATTTTATTGTTATTTTTACAGCCTGAAACAATAAAACTACATGCAATTATTGAAAAAACTGCAAAATTTATATCAACTCAAGGTCCACAAATGGAAATTTTAATAAAAGCAAAACAATCAAATAATCCACAATTTGAATTTTTAAATATAAATAATCGTTTGAATTCATATTATAAATTTATATTAAAATTATTCAAAGATGGATTATATCCCGTTCAAAATAAAAATGATACAATGGAAGATTCAACTACATTAAGTCAACAGCAAAATAGAGTCGTTTCTAATAATTTTGCATACCCAACATTACCAGTTCCAACAATCAAATACAAACCATCTGCAAATTGTGCTTATACACAACTAATAAGTAAAATTAAAGGAGTTCCATTGCCTCCAGAACAACCTCATTCAAATGAATCGAATTTAGAGAATACAACTCCAACATTGTTATCACATCATGCTTATCAAACTAATTTGCAAAGTATAACAATGCATAAAGTTACAGATCAAACTAACGAAAGTTCAATAAAACATACCAAAAAACATCAAAAAATTTTACAAATAAATAATGAAGTTCAAATTAAGAAAATTTCAACTGGTTTGGCTTTAGCTCAATGTTATGCTTCAGATACTGAAGAAGAAGAAAATGAATATTCTGAAACAGAGAAACAGCTACAGGTTGCTACTGATTCTGCTGATGCTACTGTGACTTGTACTTCTGTTTCTGTTAATGTAACTGAAGAATCACTTTCCGATTCAAATTTTCCAATTCCACCAGATAATTTACGTCATGTTATCGATAAGACTGCATCTTACGTAATAAAAAACGGACAACAATTTGAAGATATACTTCGCACAAAAAATGATGAACGTTTTACATTTTTAAATTCAGATGATGAATACCATGCGTATTATGTGTATAAGGTTACGGGAATTGTACATCCTTATCCAACAAGTAACGCTGTTGTAAAAGAAGAAATTTCAGATTCGAATATATTGAAGACTATAAGTAAGTAATTTTTTTCCTTTCACAGCTTCATCCATTTACATTAAAGTCGCCTGTTTGCCCTTAGATTGTCGATTCTCGTCTTCCTTGAAATTATTGTCTTTTATTTGAAGCACTTACGTTTACTATCGAGTATTGAATAAAAGCAAATAAGTCATTTTGAAATTGGTCAATGCCTAATCGTTTATGAATTTTTGTGAACGAATGAAATGAAATGTATGAAAAAAATTATTTTTTCAAAATATGTATGGAAGAGAACTCTTCAAGGAATATAAAGATCAAATTTCAACATTTATGTTTTATATTTAACGTTTATGGTATATAATAAAGCAGTTAACAATAGCAATGGTAATAGATATACAGTCTGTTCAGTAAGAGCGTGTAAACTGGTATTTCCATTATATTGATTTACCTGAAGCCTTTGTCTATTTCGAAGCGTGATAATTAGTTCAGTTTTATTTGAAACGTGTGAGTGTGAGGTACAAGTATAAAATGAGTGAATTATTTAAAAAGAGATTTGAAGCTGTGTTTTTAGTTTCACATCCATTGGGACCAAAAATAACAGTTACAGAAGACAGCAAATGGTATAATCACAATGGATTGGCCGTCACAATCACCAGATGCTAATCCCATAGAAAATATGTGGGCCTTAATCAAACATAAATTGAGAGGAAAACAAATAAAAGGAATAAATCATTTGAAAAGAGTACTACAAAAAATATGGAAGGATCTTCAGAATATGCGAAGAAATTGATTGAAAGTTGTGAGAGGAGATGCCATCAAATTATAAATAATAATGGAGACTGGACAATATATTAATGTATTTTCGAAATAGAGCTCAGTCTATATTATAATTAAAAATTAAATTCAAAACCATACAACAATTCGTTTTAATTTTATCATTTACACGCTCTTACTGAACAGACTGTAGGTATACATACACACTATTGCGTACATATAATGTTTAGCAACATAAACGTCTTTTCTTACTATACAGGGTGATTTGTTTCTAACTACTAAGAGTGGTACCACGATATTCCCTGGACTATTTCATAAAAAATTAAATTAAGTTCAAAATTATGAGTTTTATGCAAGACCTTTCCACATAAAATCGTCTGTATGTATAGAAATTTTTGATTATGAATGGCTATTAAAATTACCTTTCATTTGGTGTATTAATTATTGTACGTAATAATTTCACTTTTAAGAAAAGAGTTCATAAACGTGAAATTTGTGATTTTTTTTTCCAAGAATTTTCTCAATTAATTGGGCTCCTGAAAAAAAAATTCACTATCGAAAAATTTTTCTTTATTTATTTTGAAAGTTAATATTGTGTATAATGAAACAAAAAAAATTTCAGTTCAATACCGCTATTTCAGTTGCGGGTGCTATTTATCTAGAAAAAAATTAAACTTAATTCTATAAATGACCAAAATCGCAATTTTTTGAAAAATTAACATTTTTTTCCTTCTATTGCGACCCTCCTTTTTTTTGCACTCCACTTCTAATTACTCGCAAACTTAAATGTTTCTGAAATATTTATAGGAAATAACAAGAAGAACGCCCTGCAGAAATTTCAACATTGTCGGATCACGAGGTCCAGAGATATTCAAATTTGAAATCTGATTTTTGAAGAAAACGTGTAGTTGCTAACACACTAACATATGTTTAATTTTACTACCTCCCATATATGTTGAAAAATTTTTGAAGACCATTTCGTGCCTTAAAAAAATATGTTCCCGGAGTAGTAGGAAGTTGAAATTTGGGCAGTATATTCCTTGAAAAGTTCTCTTCCACACAAACGAAACGAATGAAAAAAAATCGTTAACTAGGGCAAAAGGTAGAGGGTAAAGTGCACAAAATCGTCATTTTTTGAAAAAAAAAATTCACATTGAAATCGGTACGGGTAAAAGATGTTAAATTTACCTGTTTTTTTGGTATTTCTACTTTAAATTGAAGAACGAAAAAAATTAGGGGGTAGGACACTGAGAATCTGAAAGTTTACGAAATAAGGAACAGTCTAATATACGTATAAGCATAAATAATATAATAATACAGATTGGTATTGTAAATGAAGTGAAATGTTATTCAGTGGTAATAAAGAAGAAGAACAAACAATTTTTATGTTTGCGTCTTAACTATAGTTTTTTTAAAAACTTAAAACAACAACAACATTACCGAACAACTTTGAGTTTTTTTATTTATGTTTCCACTTTTCATCATGATTTTTTGATTTTTTCCATTTCTAACTTGTAGCTGACATTTACCTTGTTTATGCACAAAGATTAAAATGTATTAACCATAAAACGTTTTAAGCATCGTTTTGAGATAATACATTTTAATTAGTGTTTAAGCGTAATACAACATTTCGTTCTCACTCAAAACGTTAACCATCTGCGTGTGTAGTGTAATAACAATTACTTAAAACGAATAAAATGTATATGCACACTTTAAATGCGCATTGAAATTTGGTTTATGCATCCGTATTTAGTCAAGACGGAATGAGTTAATGCGAATTAATGTGTCGCATAAACAAGGTAATTGTTTATGATTTGTTATAAACATAGGTTTAGAAAGTGGGGCATCCAATTATCAAAAAAGTGAATACAGTAGAATCTCGATAATTTTACTACCTGATAATTTCCTATATTTACAGCGAAAAAAATTTTGCTTACTCTATAATTTCAACAGCCATAATTTATACATGAATTTACACATAAAATACATATTTGAACATATTAAATCGCAAAAAATCTAAGTTTGATTTGATTTGTGAAAGGCTTTATTTTTGATTTTTTTTTGTGTTAATTAAAAATTGAGAAATATGAAATAAATAAACTAATCTTTTTTTAATTTCATGTGTGCGTTTTACTTCCATACATACATACATATTTAGTTTAAATTTTGTATTCAATAATTTCTACTATCCCGTAATTTCAACGAGGGTAGTTTTAATTAGGTAAAATTATCGAGATTCTACTGTACATAAATCTAAAATACCTAATTCTTTAAACCATACAATGTCGGTTGAACTGAACAGTTACTTGTGCGTCAGCAAAAGTAAAATACAATATTGTATGTATACAATATACCTACATACAATAATAATGGCTTTTATTTGCTTGTCATATATTTTTGTTGTTGTCGGTTAACAATTATTGTACCTAAAGGAAAAGGAAACAAAAAACTGAAAACTTTGTCAGTGGTATAGGTAATAAGATAAAAATAAAAATATATGAATGACAAAATATTCTAATTCATTTTATAACAATTTCTAATCTTGATCTATTAATTCTCTATGAAAATACACGAAATAGTAATACCGAATTATTCTACATATTTTATTCACAAATTCACTGAACATTGTGACGTCATTGTCAAAACAAAATGGCGAATCCAATTTTCTAGTGAGTATACCATCTATTCTCTAATTATCTTGAGTAAGGCCCAGTGTGATGGAAACACAGCTTGCTATATTTTTAAATGAATAGGTTGTTTGATTTACCGATTTCTAAAAATTTTATTTCACTGGAAAAAACATCTATTTAATGTAAAAGTCGATTTTCGTAATGATCAAGCATTGATTTAATATTGTTTTATATGTCTTACAGCTCCTGTATCATTTTCTATTAAAACAAAAGAAGAAACCCCGGTTTCAATTAAACCAGCTTTACCACAAGAAATTAGTGACGACGAAGCCGAAATTAAAAATACTGAGATTCATAATGATGGCAATCAAACTAGTTATATTGATCAACATTTAATGACAAATCAAAATTCATCAACAATAAATCCCTTAACAAAAGCACCTGTACCTGAACATGTACAAAGAGCTATACAACTTGTTGAAAATCAGTTAATGAATAGAGGAGCACAATACGCAGCAGCAGTGACTTCAGCAATGATTACTTCATCGAATAATGTTACGTTAATGACCTATGAAAATGTACAAAAATCAAAATTTGATACTGATCAAGCGACAGTGAAATTAAATCGTTCTTCACCTCCAAGTTTAGTAAAAAATGAGAATATTCAACAAAAAGAGCTTAAAAGAGGTATTTTTATCACTTTCTTTATATCATCTTCATTTATTTTCTAATCAATATGTTGAATTAATTTTTAATTTAGCTGAAGAAAAGGTAAAAGATAAATTAGCTCAAATTGCTCGAGAAAAGTTGGGTCTTATATCTAAAGAAAAACAACTTCAACTTGAAAGAAAGAAGAAGGCCATGGCATTTTTAAATCAAATTAAACGTACGTTACCTTTAAGTTTTGTGGTTTTTTAAATTATTTTTTATTGTATTTCAGATACAGGGACTGTACAAATAACATCATCTATTCCTAGTTCAAGTACAAATCAAGTCGAAAAGAAAAGTTCACACAATTACAGTGAAAGTAATTCTGATACTGATTCATCATCAGTTCATTCAGTACCAATGTTACCTACAAATTATGATGCCAACGATAATAACCAAAAAAGTAATAAGCTCAATTTAGAAAAATTTTCACAAGAACAGCATATGAGAAAATATGCAACAACAACACATTCACGTTCACGTTCACGTTCTAGATCAAGATCATCAAGATCATTATCGAAACGATCGTCATCTTCTCACAAACATAAAAGAAAATCAAAACATAATAAAAGGAAATCAAAAAAAAAATCACGTAGCCGTAGTGGATCACGCCATAGATCAGTAGCAATATCAATACCGAAATCGGTTAATAATAACAGTAGTAGTAATTATGTACATAATCATCGCCATCACCGACGGCGAACTCCACAAGCATCATCAAATTCAACAAGTAGGGATATTGTTAGACATAAAAGGCATTCATCATTGTCTCCGTCGAAAAAATTGAAAAAAAAGAAGAAAGATTAAAATAAGTGCACTTTTTTTCATAAATGTCTTAAACTTCAAAAATTTTCTCTACCGATTTGTATAATTTAAATTCATTTGGTTAATTGTTTGAAAAATCTTATTTGTTGTGCAGACTTTTTAATTTTAACTAGTTATTAGTTCAATAAATTAATAAATAGTTATTTGATATTCCAATATCATTCATAATTAATTTTAATGTAAATATCAATTATTATTATAAATACGAGTACATAGGTATAACATTAACTGTTGTAATAAATATTATATATCCCTTTGGCGGACAGAGACGTGTATAGTCGTCATGTGTGTTTGCCGTGGGTCACATGTATTCACGTCAAAATTTTAAAATTCAAAACTTTTGCAAGTTGCAAAAGCATTAACTTCATAAATGATTTTCCAGTGCAAGTTGCAAAAGCATTAGCTTCATAAACTAAAGAGTACTTTCATGAATGCGTCGTCAACACACGTCGACGACTCGAATGCGCTGGAATTGTAATCACAGTCGTCAACTGTGCATGCAAGCAGTTATTAAAATAAATGAACATTATTCGCCATCTTCAAATATGACGTCACAATCTTTATAAAATTTAATAATTTTAAAACTTAAAGCCTAGGCAGACCAAGCTAAAGTACGTACTTAAGTACAAAAACAAAGCACGAAGTACGAATTCATCGACTTTCCCCACACATTTGTGTACTTTAGCTAAGTACAAAAATTTATGTACTTTAGGTGTAAAGTACGATCTTCAGCGACACTTGTTGTCAATAGTAGAAGTAAAATTTGCGGTTAGAACAATGTAATTCATAACTTGGGGTACTGATATTAGTACCCCAGTACAAAAATTTTCGGATACACATTTTTATATTACATGCTATCTCTTCCTATTTAAAAATTTTTTGTTCGTACCTAAATACAAAATTTATTGTAAACTTGAAGTCACTGTTTTTTTCTCAATTTTGTATTTTTCCCATTTAGCATATACAAGTATGTATTTTTGTATATGCAGATTGTAGTTTATATAGTAGCGGAAAAAACGCATGACTCAAATAATTTTCATTTTTCTAAAAATAATTTATTTATTAAGCTGTATCACAGAATCATGTATGGTTTTTTTTTTCTTATAGAAAATACCTTAAAAAAACACAGTTAACACACATACTTAGTTAAAAAACAAACCATCATCCATCCCCACCAAAATTTAAAGATAGTATCGAGAAAAGTTTTTAGAAATTATTAGTTAGGCGACTTTCATGATCGCTACTGTATATTATAATGTTAACACTTTGCAAGCATTAGCGATTTTCTAATTTTCTAATAATGACTGTGATTATCTCCCGGCTGCAAGGTTTTAATAAAATTTTATAGGTACACCTAATTGATCAAAATTTGTAGAGTCCAACATATCTAACTACCTCACATTATGTAACATTTTGAAATATATGTAAATATGGGTAAATAAAATGTATTTAAATGTGTATTGTAATGTTGTTAATTAGGTACTTTTATTGAAAACAAAATATCTTAATTCCCTTTTTCATTTGAAAAAAAAATATATATGTAGTTACATAAAATAAAAACAAAAAAAAGCGGGATCTGGATTCTGGATTTCAATAAAATTTCTCATAGCTTCAAAAACTATGAAAAAAATAAAAATAATTGGATAAATTTTTCATATTATCATGCATTCAATAATCAGAAAAAAAATTCTAATTCATATTCCTATACAATACAATATATTTACATACATAATGTATGTACATACATATTGATATTCTATCAGTGAACGTAGACTTGGACTGCTGCCACTGTCGCAAACGAGTTTATAACCGGTTTTAACAACTCCTGAAAATACACCTGATGGTGGCACGACCAAGTTGTAACGAGCGTGAGTATATTACAACCGTCAGCTAAAATTATTTTAGACTATTCTTATTATACCAAGTAGGAAAAAAATTGTTACAACTAGTTGTAGCGCTAGCGCACTGCTACCAATGTATTCTGGCTCTATGGATGAAAAAATAAAAAATATTATACTAACCGATGGAACAAATTTTAAAAAAGAAGAAGAAAAAACAAATATTAAATGAAATGTGCACAGACGGTAAACACGCATTTGTGTACATGCAAAAATATGTACATATATAAATATTATGTATATACATAATTGTTATATGTATAAATTATATAAATATAGGTACACACAAAGTTATACTGGAAACTGGTTTGATTTGGTTATACACAAAAAAAAAAAAAAATAACAGCATGAGCGAATGGATAATAAAAAAAATCACTCGACTCGATCATTTTTTTTAAGTTTGAATTTCAAAACGTTAGTTCTATTTTTGCTCGCCAGATAGGACAGACAAGAAGGTTTCGTTTAGGAGCCTTTAATGAAATAGAGTGAAAATACAAATGTACTACGCGAAATATCTATTGTGTTAATCTATAATCATTGGTTTTATAAGGTGTTAAAGGTGTTATGACATACATATAAAAGTTGTAAGTTTGTGTCGTTGTGTCGTGACAGCTAGAGATGGGATTTATTTTTTTAGTCGATTATTTTTAACGTCGATTAATCGCGAACTCATAATAATCGATCAAGCAAATAATCGTCATTTTAACCGATTAATCGATTTATTGAATCTGAAATTTTTTTCTTTGAAAAATTGTAGTATAAATCAAAAGTACTAATTTTTTCTTAATATTCAATAATGCAGGAAAAAGAAAAAACTTGTTATTTTTCTTTTATGTACCTATATTTTTCAATAAAAAACAAAAAATAAACAAAACAAAATACATAATTAAATATGTAGTTTTAAATCAATAAAACAAAACAAAAAGTTTTTCTTAATAAAACAAAACAAAAGGTACCCCCAAACTTCATAATAATACCATCAAAATTTCAATTTTTCCAATTAGTAAAATTGCAAGTTTTTATTGTATTTAAAAAAAAAAATAAATAAATAAATTAAAAAAATAAACTCCAATTAAATTAACGCTTTAAATAAGATAATTTTCTTCTTTCTTTTTTTCTGTCTTTTCACACAGCAATGTATGAGAATTCTTTTAAGTTTTATTTTAACTCCTTTTTTTCCTTATCTCGTGTGTGGGGTGATCAGATGTCAATTTCAATCGAGGGAAATCTTTTAAATTAAATATTACCAAGGCAAAAAACTCATCGGGTACTGCCTCCATAAGCACAATACTGACTTCCAAAAAGAAAAATACTATAGTTATTCTATCATGGAGGCGACACTTCAAGAACTTTATGTACTAGTTTTTACTACATTAATTTAATTAAATTAAAGTGTAGTAGAGGTATTGAAGAATGTAAAACCGATTCTACTATTTCGTTCGATTAATCGACAAAAAAAGTATTCGATTATATAAAATTATCGATTATTAAAATTAGCCGATTAATCGCTCAGAAACGACGATTAATCGATTATAATCGACAATTCGATTAATAAATCCCATCTCTAGTGACAGACAGCACAATGCTGAAATTTTAAGCGGATATTTTAGTCATACACCCATGTTCTAGATTCCGCTAAAAGTGGAAGTGAAATACGAATTCAAATCCATGCGAAATGGAAAATGGTGTTGTAGATTCCACGCGGAATTATATATTTCGAACATTAATTTCGAATCAGCTGTTGTTAAATTCTCACATAAAAGTTTTATTTTCTTCTTTGCTTTGTTTTTTTTTTTTGATAATTATGTACGTATATTAGTTCAGAATTTTTGTCTATAAAATTTACAAATATTTCTAACTGCTCTTTATTTTTAATAATTTCAAAGTGCGTTACGTAACGTAGGGGCAGCCAAAATTTGTTAACTTTATTATGAAAAGGTACGCCGGACTTTGCAAACGTGTACCGGGGGGAGAAAAGATGCCATTTTAAAACTATTTTCCTTGGAAAACGAAATTAGTTAAAGAACAAAATTCATTTCACTGAGTTATGATATCAACACCCTGTCATATAAATTATAAGTTCAAGGAGTCAATAAAACAAACGGTAATTCAGTTGAGAAAGACGCTGGCTGGAACGAATTTTGCGAAAAAGAAAGTGCTGAAGATGAGTACTATTGCCTAGCTCTAGTGAAAATAAGATACCAGTGACTCAAGTCAATATTTCATTAAGAAAGTGTAAGAAATCTCTAGCAGAAGGTTTAAAGCTATACTAAATTCCGTAATACAATGCGCATAATCCTAGTTAGTCACGACCGTCACGAGCTGCTTGCTAGCATTATTAAATCGCAATGCTATGAGCCTGTTGAACTTATCCTGAACGTAAGTTAAAAGCCACCACAAATACAAGAAAAAAATACAAATAACAAGAATTTTAATAAAATTTATCCTACCTCTTCTTCGAACGTCTAAAATCTATCTTTTCTCTAGATAACACATTAAAAAGAAATATAGCTTGTCCCAAAAGAGTTGAAGTTTCGTATTGTACTACGTTGGCATGCGCAGAAGAAAAGATACTAACACACATGCGTTTTTGTTTTTGTAAATTCTAATAAACAGGTTTCTTCTGTCGTATACGTCTACACAAGAAGATCACTCCGACATGTCAAACATGCGCAATGAACCTTCAACTGAAATAATTTCAGCTATACTCATCTATTTTACCAAGAAAAATTAAATAGTCTTGTAATAAGCCTCATCAGACTCTTCTTTTTCTCGACTCATTTAAAAAAAATTAAAAAACAATTTTATCGTTTAATTGAATTTAATTCGACTTATCAAAATCCTAACAATCTTTCCTCATATCCTTTAATCCTCATCTTTCCTCATACAACATTTTTTATCTTTCATAGACCTCACACATGCTACACATACACAATCTGTAGATACAACATCTTCACAATTTTTTATTCTCTTCTCTATCAGTCTGTTTCATTACTTTATTTTTCTTATTAAACAATTAATGTTACATTTTTCTTTATTTTCTTTTTAAATGCGGAAGTAAAACTATATATTTCATCAACATCATCATCATCTGTATCTCCACAGAAAAAGATACAGAAAAAATATAATATAAGACAAAAACTAAAAAAAAAAATCATTTAATATTTTAATTTGTTAGATTTTGTTGATTGCTCCTTGCCGTGCATGGTAAATAGAATAGGGAGGTATGCTGAAAAGGTGGTTTTAACCTAAAATAAAAAATATCGGTTACAAATGACGTAGCTGCGACGAATTTTTGAATTTTTAGAAATATAAACTGTTGTACGTTCACAATAATTATATGATTATTTATTTATTTCATTAATACAGAATGATTTTTATAATAAAAATATTGCAATTCTTACTAATAATAACACAAATACTTATACTACTGTACTTTAATAATAATAATATTATTATAATACTTGTATAATTAATTAATATTAACAAATTATTAAAGTGCAGTGGGTATTGATTATTTACCTGAAAGGTTTATAATTTGAAAATGTTAACATTTCTTTTTGGTGCTTCTGTAACTAATGTATATACACAACATTGACTATGACAATCTTTTATCACATGTTTTCAAGCATGTAGAATACAAGCAATTTTAACTTTTTGGAAAATGTGGAGAAAGCATATTTAAATCTGTTAAATGTATGTATGATCCTTGATGATTCTTCATCATTATTATTTAAATGTACTTGAACCACCATCATCACCAATTATATTATTATTATTATTTATTTTTGACTTTATAGGTTTTATACAATCATTTTTATCATTTATTAATTGACTATTTTGTGGTATGTAATGTAATACATATTTTTACAACTTTTATTTTTTCAAGATCAATTTAGATACTTTAAAATTTATATGAAAAAAAAAATAATCATTTAAATACACTGAACCCCCGACATTCTCGGTCCCGGTATTCGCGGTTTCGCTTATTCGCGAATGGATTTTTCTGAACTTCCCTCAACATCTGCGAATTTGTATTGTTCCGTATAAGCAAATTTTAAATGAAAAACAAAAAGAGAGAAAACAGCTTAGCTTTTTTAATTTTTTTCCGCCAACAACAACACAAAACATTGAAAACAATTAAGCCGTAAAATATGCTTTAAAACCAGCAATGAATTTATTCGTTCCTTTTTTTTTTAAATTTTATGTGAATTTTCTTTTTAATGTGATCAGTTTTTTTAATGTATTACTTTTGATACCTGTTTTATTATTTTTTTGGTTTATTTTGTATTTTTTATGAATAAATTATACATTTTTTAGGAAATTTGGAACCTACCTCTTTATTTTGTATTGTGTTTGGGTCCCCACATATGCGAATTCAACATATGCGAGGTTTTTACGGAACGTATCCCTCGCGAATGTCGGGGGTTTAGTGTATTTATTTGACAACATTTACATTAACAATAATAATAATAACAATTATTTCTCATGTATTCAATACATTTACTGGTTTCAGATGGAAATCTGAAAAATTTAACTTTTTCTTTTGTTTTTCCTGTCTAATTTTTACAGGACATCACCACACATTTAACCATTTTAATAGATACCTATTTATTTTTTTTTTTAAATATATAGTCAATTATAGTTTTTTAATTTATTTATAAGTCACTTTATTTTCTTCACATCGATATCTTGCCATTTATGTCTGCAAGACATAAGCGGTCTATATGAGACATATTCGATGTCAGGACATGTCTTGACTAAAAAGTCTGTTCTAGACTGCGTATAAGGTAGTTTAGGATAATACGATATTAAGTGCGTTCGAATCACACGATTTATCTGATATTATCAGTTCGGTTCTGATTTAAAATAAGCGAAGCTTCAAATCGTACAAATTGATATTAAACTGCAAAATTTGGATGACTGGAACGTCGAAAATATCAGCTAGCTGATTTTTGACTGTCAGTTGAAGTTTCGAGTTCTTTTATGTACATAGGCAGTTGATTTTTAGTGAAAAACTTAATTAAATTTAGTGAGTAAGTACTTCTACTTCATATTCCATCTTGACAATTTAGAATTCATAAACAGTCAACTTTTTAAACATGTCTTCTTCTTTTTTGATTAGTTCCACACAGCAAGTGAACCAAAAAAATTTTTATCACTTTTTTCACTTTAAGATTAGTTAAAAGCTAGCGACATCTACTGAAAAGAATGGAAAACTAGGTGAGTGGAACAAATGTGGAACTGTGGAAGTGATAATTATCAGATAAATCGTGTGATTCAGTTCGGTTCTGATTTAAAATAAGCGAAGCTTCAAATCGTACAAATTGATATTAAACTGAAAAATTTGGATGACTGGAACGTCAAAAATATCAGCTAGCTGATTTTTGACTGTCAGTCGAAGTTTCGAGTTCTTTTATGTACATAGGCAGTTGATTTTTAGTGAAAACTTAATTAAATTTAGTAAGTAAGTACTTATACTTCATATTCCATCTTGACAATTTAGAATTCATAAACAGTCAACTTTCTAAACATGTCTTCTTCTTTTTTGATTAGTTCCACACAGCAAGTGAACCAAAAAAATTTTTATCACTTTTTTCACTTTAAGATTAGTTAAAAGCTAGCGACATCTACTGAAAAGAATGGAAAACTAGGTGAGTGGAACAAATGTAGAACAAATGTGGAACTGTGGAACTGATAATTATCAGATAAATCGTGTGATTCGAACGCACTTATTATCATCAGTTCATTAGATACTATGTATGTATAAATAAAGAAGTAGAACACACACACACATTCATGTGAATGATCAATGATGATGATCTCTTTTAAAAGTTCTTTTGTCAAAAATTTGAATTTTAAATTAAGTGAATTTGAACATGCATGTGTTTTATTACAAAAAGGTTTACAAGTATCGCAGAAATTTTTATCCCATTTTATTCTAAGTACCACTGCTCTACTTTTACCATGACTGCATAGTACATATTTCATCGATTATTTATACACTTCATGTATTACGTGGTAAGTGAAGGAATCTTCGATGATTTTAACATTGATTACTTCATCGCTTACTTGGTAAGTGAAGAAATCTTCGATGATTTGAACATCGGTTACCTCATCGCTTACTTGGTAATATCTATAGGAGGATGCATTACTTTTCAATGACATCGTCATGTTAAATTTCATCGATGCTGTAAAGGTTGAGTTTCAATGCACGCGTTTGGAGCGTTGCGTTTGGTGCGTTAAATGACAGCTAGTAGACATAAGCTTTTCTTATGAGAGCTGACTAAATGGTCAGCGCACACAACGCGCATAACGCTTTAAAAGTTGAACAATTTTCTACTTTTTGGTGCGTTATGCGTGTTGCCAGTGTTGCTGGCATTATTTTTTGATATTAAGTGACAATGACAGCTGAAATATAATTTTTGTTATTTAACAACACTGTATAAATTTCAAAAGCATACAAAGTTGGTCTTAAGCTAAGGTCCCACATCGCTACTTTTACTACGCAGTTTTTGGGTTGCAGAAGCAAAAATTGCTAACCCTGTTCACACATAGTGGGTGCAACCCGCTACTTTTACTGCGCGCTACCTGGTAGCTGCAACTTCTTGCAAAGAAAACTGCGAAGGTGTTCACACATAACTTGCAGTTTTTGCTGCGCGCAACCTTTGTTGCAGTATTTTACTGTTTAGTTTATTCATTATTCTTTAGTTTGTTATGAATTTTCAACCAGTTCAAATAATATGTATTTTTTCTTCAATTAAAGATAATAATTTGTAGACTAATTCTTTCGGCCAATTGTACTTAGCCATTTCCTAAATTTATAATAAATTAGTTTAAACAAAATTTATTTTTGTAAAATAATAATTTACATATTTTGAAATACTTACCGTAAAAAATAATAAAATTTGAATCACTAGACTGCACTACACTTATCAAAATTTCTCAATACTCTAATCACGGTAATAACAAACAAAAAGTTGCAGACGCAGCCGCAGCAAAGTTTCAACCAAATCAATATTGTTTTGCTGCGTTTGCAACTCATTGTTTAGCTCTTCACACATCGCTACTTTTGAAACTGCAAGTTGCAACCGCAGCCTGGCTGCAGGCGCAGTTTTCAAGGTTTCTAAATTGATCACACATCGCTACTTGCTGCCATCGCAGTTTTTTGTGCTACGCAGCACCAAAAGTAGCGATGTGGGAACGTAGCTTTACACTATCAAAAAAAACTTACAACGTGTTTCATTTTTATATACTAAAGCAAAAAAAACTTTTATTAAATGTTCAATACAAATTAAATAAAAAAATATTCCTTTAATAATATATCATAATTTCTTTCTAGCTTAAATAAATTTATTTATATAACATTAAAATAAAAAAATTAGAAGTTTCTTTATAAAAAAAAAATTGGATAGTGTAATACCAACTTAATGTCTTAATTGAATATTTCAACGCGACAAACGCTTTCATTGGGTCAGCAACGCCGTCAACGCTCCATACGCGCAAGTGGTTGTCATTTAACGCACCAAACGCTCCAAACGCAACGCACCAAACGCGTCCATTGGAACTCCACCTTAACATATAGCTCATCTATTCTATAACTTACCATCGCTTACCATTTCCTGCTGGCCATCTATATATCACAAGCAAAACCTTCTATACAGAAGCCGCGCTATGGATTTCTGCACTAACCCAATCAAACACGATAAAAGTGTTGGAACGTCAAAACATTCAATGCTGGTACTTGGTAGTACAAATAGTGATGTAAAGAAAATGTGTTTTAGTTAAATATTTTGGTTTTTTTTTTAATAAAATATGGTTTATAAAAGTTTTGAAATATAATAAATTAACAATGTTATAATTTTTAAAGTGCACAATAGTCAAAAAATAAAATAAAAAGGTGAAAAATATTGTGCCTTCTTACCTACTTGTAAGAGAAAAAATTAAAGTATGACTACATAGTACATATACCTATGGTGAGGTTATAATATATGTAATAAAGTGAATAAATTGATTTGATTTAATAGAATTTAATTTATTAGTTATCACAAATTAAGTGTCTATTTGCCTTCATTACACAATAAAGATTATGTACCCAATTATTTACTTTTTCATAGACTTTTTTTATATAAATTTTTGTGTTTATGTTATGATGTGAGAAATTGATTTGATTCAATAATTTAAAAATTAATATAAACCTATAAATAAAATTTTATTAAATTAAATTAATTTGTTCTGTATTTCCTTCACTTTATTTATTTTTTTCATATAGGTATTTGTGTTTACATTTTATTTCAATTTATTCACTTTTATAATATAACCTCACCATAGGTAATGTAGTCATTCGTCACATGTCAATATATAGGTATAGAAGAAAAAAGTTTATATTATTATTCTTTAAACTTTAATTATTTATATAAATACTGTTACAAATCTAAAAAAGAAAAAAGAACTTCATCAATAAAATTTTAATAAAATTACTTTAAAAATAAGTTACCTTGTACATCAGGATCAAGAAACCATCCTGCCGTCCTATTTTCCTGAAAAGATAAGAAAATTGATTAAAAAATTGAATCAACAAAATTTACTTTAGTAATATAAATTATAAACTTAAAATGTAAATAAATGTTGTTGTTGGCTGTAAATAAAAGAAACTTCCAATTGAACACCAAATTTTTATAAATTGGTGCCCAAACCAGAAGCCCCTATTAAACTACAGCCATAAATCCTAGAAAATAAAATCAATAAAATAAAAAAAAAGGAAAAAGGACAACACAAGAAATAAACACTTAAAACAAAAACAACAAAGAACACATCCAAATTTCTTTTCACAACAACAACACATCACAAATACACACAATTCACACACAAAATTTCGAAGATCTCGAATCTTCTTTGAAACTCCAATATGCGATACAAAATAACTTCTCTCACATTGGAAAGTAACAATGACCTTCCAAAAAGAAGATTCGCAAAGACCTATATAAAGAGACACCCACAAAAAGAAAAAAAGTTTTAGTTCAGTTTAGTTTTTCACCAGTGTTTAAAAGTGATTAAAAGTCTTGCACAAATTCTTTTTTTTTTGAATTTTTTTTCCAGTTTAAATTTTTGGTTTTAAGTTCAATTCAATTTTCTTTCACACAGTTTTTTTTTATAGTTTTTCCACAGTTTTTTTTACAATTTTCTTTTTCTTTTTTCTTACAAATTTGCACAGTAAGTTTGTTTTTTTTACAACACAGGTACGTACGTACGCTTTTTTTTTTATTCTTTTCTTAAATTTACCCCCACTTTCACTTGCACATTCTTTTCTTTCCTTCTTCTACTTAATTCTAATTTTTGTAACACTTTTAACTTTATTAAATTTAATTTAATTAATTTAATTACTGTTTGAATTCATATTTTTTAATATACATATAATAGAATTACATGTAAATCATAATTACTGTTTAAATTCATAGTTTTAATATATAGATCATAGAATTGCATTTAAATCATTATTATAATAAATAAAAACAATTTTATTTTCTTATAATAAGTATACATTGTTCATAAAATAAATTTTACTTATGCATTTTGCTGAATATGCACATTCTTTATTCAAGATAGACAATTCATCAGACGTAATCTGATATCTTGTTTGTCACATTAAGAATTTCATATAAGAATAATATGTGTGATTTTTTACAATGTAAGCATTTATGTTTTATGTGCAGTGACAATATTCTAATAGAATTAGGTTTTTCTCCCACCTTTAAATTTGTATTAATTATTAGATTTAATTGTATATATAAGGAACTATTTTATGAATAAAATTTAATTATTGTCAAACAGTGAATTAAGACTTTTCTTCGTTGTTATCTCTAAGTGAGTCTGCTTAGAGCACTGTTTTAATTGACTTAATTTTTGAATATTCTATTGTAGCGGTAACAAGTGCCGTTTGCAATACCAACATAAAGGTTAAGGTTTATGTGCCTTAATTAATTTAAAAATAAAAACATCAGAATAAAATAATTCTGATCATTTTTTGGTGACCCCGACGTGATCTTATAGGATCAATTTTAACTGATAAAAGATTTATATTTGTTCCTGGAAAGCCCTAATAATTTAGAACCATGACTCTAAATCAGTTAGCAGCGCAGCAGGAGGAAACTGGCAGTGGAAGCCAGCGATTGTACACAAATTACAAAAAGGATTCTACATCCAGAAAAACTTTGGAGTATTTACAAAAGAAATTAACAACTATTGACGATATGTGGGATAAATTTGAAACCGTCGACACAAAAATTCGTACTGATTATGAAAGCAATCTAGATCATACTTATTTTACCAAAGGTTACTACGAGTTCATTCGTCAAAAATACGAAGAAATGAGAACTGATGTAGAAACCAAAATTGGAGATTTACAAAAACAACAACAGGAAGACGATAGTTTACTAAATTTCAAATCACCTATGCCTCTGTCTTTTACAGAGGCATCAGCTTTTCAAAATTTTCCTTTAACTTTACAGATCCCACCTTACAATGAAGCCATTTCAACAGGAACGGTTCCAAAGCAGCAGAAAACATCTTTAAAGGAGCATGTCACCGCGAAGGAGCATGATCAGCTATCAAACATGATACAAAAACAAAACATTATTATCAGTAATATATTAGCTACATTACAAACTTTGTTAAGTGATAATACACTTCATTCAGAGCAATTTTATTCAATTAAAATTAAGTCACTTGAACAACATTGGGATATAGCGCAAAAACTTCATCAAAAAATCTGGGATTTACTTGAGAATTCAGATCTCACAGCTTATAACATAGAAGAATTTTATCGTAATGAAGAGAAAATCCAAAATGGTCTTATAAAATTATATGAAAAATCATCAACATCTTTCACCCCGCAACAACCACCAACATCAACTACAACGAAGCAAATAATGAAACTTCCCAAAATAGAGGTACCCAAATTTGACGGTGATTACCTAAAGTGGAGGCAATTTCGCGACTTATTTTCACAATTAGTACACAACCAACAAATTCCACAATGTCAAAAAATGTGGTATCTGAAAACAAGTCTTACCGGTGAAGCGGAGAAATTAATTCGCCACTTCACAATCTCAGATGTTAATTACAATACAGCATGGTCTATCATCAATGAACGTTATGAAAACAGCCGTTTATTAAGCACTGCATTATTATAAATTACTGACTCAACCAGTAATACATAATGAAAATGCAATAATGACTAAAAGTCTGCACGACACAACGCAGGAATGTCTCCTGAGTCTGCAGAACTTAGGCATTAACACTGAAACATGGGATCCGTTGATCTTACACATTTTGATCAAACGATTAGATCGATCAACTCATGTTCTTTGGGAACAATCACTCAAAAACCCAAGAGACATACCTTCATTAAAGGATTTCATGGCTTTCTTACGAACAAGGTTTCAATCTTTAGAAGCCTTAGGAAATAAATCCTTTAAATTCAACTCAGAAGAACTTCACAACAGAAGCAAAGGTACATCGAAAGCCTTAGCTTCAACTACTGCATCAACACTCAACTGCATATCCTGTCATGAAAATCATCCATTGTTCTCATGTCAAAAGTTCTTAAAATTACAGCCAAAATCTCGCTTAAATTTAGTACAAAAATTTAAACATTGTGTAAACTGTCTCAAACCTGGTCACCGCACAGCAAATTGTCCGTCCAGGAGCTGCACAAAATGCAAGGGCAAACACAATACGCTTCTCCATTTAGAAGCTGCTGTCAAAAATCAATCTTCGAATTTATCACAACCAGCTACAACGTCAACGAACCAACCGAAGCCAACTGATAGCAACAATCATAGCACATCACTAGCTTCACACCATCAACTCGTTAATAACAAATATACCGTTCTACTTGGGACCGTTGTAGTGGATGTAACAGACAAATGGGGTTCAAGAATACCCTGCAGGGCCATTTTAGACTCTAGCTCGCAAATAAATTTTGTGACCGCAAAATTACTTCGAAGGCTAGGTCTAAAGGGAAAACCTGATACGTTACAGATCGAAGGCATAGGACAGCATAAACAAAATGCACAATTGAGAGTGAACATAGAAGTCTCATCTCGAACAAGTGGCTTTTCCACTAGAGTTGAAGCACACGTTTTACCAAAAATTGTCTCACCACAGCCACAACAACATTTAGACATAACCACTTGGCCAATTCCAAACAACATCGTTCTGGCAGACATGAATTTTTATCAACCAGGGTCAATATTTTATCAGTAGGGCAAATTAAAATGGCTGAGGATCTACCGATACTTCAAAATACTTTATTTGGCTGGACAATCTCTGGTAAAATATCACAAATTAAGGACACCCAGTCATCGGCTGTTTGTGGAATAAGCGGTGTGGATGAAACACTGAATGATCACATTGAAAAATTCTGGCAACTAGAAGAAACGAATAACCAATCTTCCAACTTCACTGCAGCAGAGGTGCGTTGCGAGCGATATTTTGAAGAAACTACTTGTAAAAATACAGACGGTCGATTTTCGATAATTTGGTGGCGAAATAACTTCAATGAACCTCTCAAGTGTTATCAACTGACCACTGTTACATACGGAACAACTAGTGCACCTTATTTGGCTATTAAATGTTTGAAACGTTTAGCCGATGAACAAATGAGCAACTTCCCTCTAGGCGCCGACATTCTCAAACGAAATTTTTACGTCGATGATGTATTGACTGGAGCCGATAGTATAAAAACCGCTTTAGAAATGCAGTATCAATTGAAAACCATCTTACAGTCCGCTGGCTTCAACCTTCGTAAGTGGTGTGCTAACAATTCTCGACTTTTGCAGTCTATTCCATCAGCCGATCAGGAAGTTCAATTAGACTTCAACAGTCAAAATGAAGAAAAAATCAAGACCATGGGCCTTACTTGGCTACCAAAAACAGATTTTTTTGCCATTAAATGTCCAATAAAGAAGGAAAACAAAATTACCAAAAGAACAGCAGCATCAGATATTGCACAGATTTTTGACCCATTGGGACTAGTAGCACCTGTAGTAGTTTTTGCCAAACTGTTTCTGCAAACATTATGGAAGCTAAAGTTGGACTGGGACGCCGCACTTCCTCAGAATCACCATACAACATGGATGAAATTTCAAGAAAGTTTATGAATACTTCACGACATCAAAATTCCCAGGCATGTCTTCGCTAATCAAATTCCAAAATTAACACAAATTCATATATTTTCTGACGCATCTGAACAAGCCTATGGTGCTGCGGCATACATCAGAACTGTCAGGCAGGATAACATTATAACCGTTCGCTTGTTATGTGCCAAATCAAGGGTCGCTCCTATTAAACAAATTACCCTCCCAAGGCTTGAGCTGTGCGCAGCAAAATTAGCAGCCGAATTATATCAACGTCTCAAAAAAGATTTATCTCTAAATTGTGAAAGTATTTTATGGACAGATTCTACAGTAGTATTGGGATGGAGTAATTCAAATTCAGCAAATTTTCACACTTTTGTAGCCAACCGCATATCAACAATTCAACAACTCACGACACCGCAACAGTGGAGACACGTCAGGTCCGAACAGAATCCAGCTGACATTCTTTTTAGAGGTGCAACTTCAGAAAACTTAGTCAACAATAACTGTTGGTTTTATGGACCTACGTTTCTGCACGGTGATGAGACAATATGGCCAACACTACCTAAAGAGTTGAATACTTCTTTAGAACAAAGAAAGCAGAAATGTGCTATGTTAAGTTCAAGGCAGACTGGTTCTACAAACCTTTTGGACAATATTAATTTCAACAACTCATTTCGCCGTCTTCAACGTGTTCTTGCATATGTGGTCCATTTCATAAACAATCTACAAAAACAAACATCTGGCAACTCTGACATTTATCCAAATGACTAGAATTAGAGGAGGCTTTATATCACATCATAAAGGTAATGCAACAGCTAGAATTCAAGGACGATTTTGTGCATCTACACAAATATGGAGAAGTCTCGAAAAATAGTTCCATAAGCACTTTAACTCCCTTTATCGATGAAAATGGCACCCGATTTTATTGCCTTATACACATCCATATACCAAAGCACTTATCAGGGGTCTCCACCACGAAAATCTTCATGCCGGCCCTCAAGCATTATTGGCCATCACTCGTCAAAAATTTTGGCCCCTAAAAGGAAAAATTCTCGTACGCTCGGTGGTAAATCATTGCGTTACATGTTCTAGAGCTAAACCTAAAATGCTGTCACAGTTAATGGGAAATTTGCCAGCTGATCGAGTACAACCAGCTCGACCATTTGTTAACTCGGGAGTGGATTTTTGTGGTCCAGTATGGATCCATTTCAAGGTTAGAGGTAAACGCCCTCAAAAAGCCTACATAGCAGTATTTTGTTGCTTTGCGACTAAGGCAGTCCATCTGGAGTTGGTCAGTGATCTATCTGCTAACACATTTTTGGGCGCATTAAAACGTTTTGTAGCAAGACGCGGGCACTGCAAAACTATTTATTGCGATAATGCAACCAATTTTGTGGGTGCTAAGAATCAATTGCAAGAAGTTCAACAGATGATTCAAGATAAGGGAACACGAGAAAAGATCATGGCTGAATGCTTCCCAAAGGGCACAGAATTTAAATTTATCCCCCCTCGAGCACCACATTTTGGAGGATTATGGGAAGCTGCTGTTAAGTCAGCAAAACATTTCTTGCAGCGTACTGTAGCCTCAGCCTCCCTCACTTATGAAGAATTAGAAACAGTGGTTGTGGAAATAGAGGCCATCATTAATTCCAGACCGATCACATCAATGTCAACAAATCCAAACGAGGTAACAGCACTCACACCAGCACATTTGCTTATCGGAGAACCTCTTACAGCAAATGTAGATCCACATGCTCAGCCATTAAATGTGAACCTTCCAAAACGCTGGAAATTAGTTAGCCACTTGAAAAACGAATTCTGGCGTAGATGGTCGCACGAATATTTGAATCAATTACAACAACGTTATAAATGAAAAGAAAAGTGTCAAAACTTCAAACCTGGAACCATAGTGATAATTTACCACCAATGAAATGGCCATTAGGGCGAATTGTCAAAATCATCAGTGGACAAGATGGTCTTGCTAGGGTAGCCGAAATTCAAACATCTACAAACATAATACGTCGTCCAATACACAGATTGGCCCCACTACCAACAGAAGCTGAATATAATACGCCATTTTCAGATAATTCTACAGCAATGCAACATGGACCGCAAAACAACAAAGATACTGACAAAAACGCTGAACAAAGCTCAAGACAAACAAGTCCTAGCACATCAAATAACATAACATCAACGCCAAGAAAAAAATCACGCTTATCCATGGGAGCGGCTATGGTTACCTAGTTACTCACATGTTTATCATTACCGATTACACATGCACATCAGGATCAAATAGATATATCATATTTTAAGCCAAACACAGGCATATATTTTGAAAACTTAGGAAGCACAAACATTATCACTAGTGAATGGAATTTGATTGCATATCAGGACTTAAAGGGATACTGGATGGATTTGGAAAAACTTCAGAACTGCACTCATATACTTCAACAAGCGTGTTTACTTATGCATAATTCCCAACATTGCTCTAGAATTTCCGACCAAATTAAACTTATAATAGAACAGCTTCATTATAATAATGACTTATTGAGATCGAATCATGCACACAGATCCAGGCGAGGAGCTTTAAATATTGTAGGCAACGTCGCTAATGCTCTGTTCGGCGTATTGGACTCTGAATACGCGAAAGAAATGTCATCAACCATCACGAAAATTCAGCAAAATGAAGAGCATATTTCGACTCTGGTACACAATCAAACGTCCTTTCTTGATGCAACCATAAACATTATACAAAAAGAACATCAGTCCGTGCAACATGAATTTCACCATGTAGAAGAATTCCTTAACAAAACAATACTTCAACTCAAAGGTCTTGAAGCTGATTTATATGAAAATAGAGCAGCACAAGCATTCACCTTTATCACAATTCAAACAATGCTTGCTATATCAAATTATCAGCGCATACAAGACAATATTCTAGACATTCTCATTGATTCGCATCAAGGTAAAATTAATACAATGTTAATTTCTCCCAAACAACTTGAAAAGGAACTGCTTATTATTAAGGGTAACCTACCTACATCTTTGAAGTTACCCATGGAAATAAGTGACGTTCTCAAATTTTATAATATTATATCTATCGAAGGTAGAGTTACTACCAGCCATATTATCTTCAAATTGAAGCTACCGCTGTTATCTATAGAAGATTTTGAATTATTCAGACTTATTCCGGTTCCAGTGAGAATAAACCAAACATTTGCTGCCATTAAACCATCATTCCCATTGTAAATTTACATCGTGACCATTATCAACCTATGACCGATCAAGATTTACAACAGTGTACAAGCATCGATATTGACAAACATATATGTCCACAACGACGTCCGCTATACAGAAGGGGATCAGCAGTAAGTGCATGCGAAATCAATCTACTAAACAATATAACAACAAAGCTAGCCTGTTCTATCGTCACAATGGATAACGAGCCATATTGGGCACAGCTACAAAATTCGAATCAATGGCTCTTTTCAGTCGGCGAGCCTGTTACAATAAATGTAGTATGCGGGGATAAGTCGTTTCAGTTTAACATTCATGATGAAGGCATCTTAAAAACAAATGGTGACTGTATTATAAAACAACCAGCAATAACTATACAGGGTCATCATATATATTCAACAATCAACAGAAGGCCATATATTCCGTCTACAAATATCTCAAATATAATCGTGGCGCAAAACATGGAATCACCATTAAAATACACAAACTCTTACTTTCCTCATCTGCAAGAACTACAAACAATTCGGCAAGAACTATCATCGGTAAAAACACAACTTCCCAACAACATGCCGTTGCATCAAATTCATCATTACATACTTGGCTACGTAATTTTTCTGATAGTGATTTGTATTTTAATATACCTCGTTTGGACCGCCAAAAGAAAAAACTGCAACACACCATTAACATCTGATCACTTGACAAAATCCGTAGAAACAACCAATAAAAGGCAAGAATCCGAGACACCAGAAATCGTCAAGGTATTCAAATGACGACAGTTGAACGCAATACATTCAACGCCCGGGAGGATGTTTGAATTCATATTTTTTAATATACATATAATAGAATTACATGTAAATCATAATTACTGTTTAAATTCATAGTTTTAATATATAGATCATAGAATTGCATTTAAATCATTATTATAATAAATTAAAACAATTTTATTTTCTTATAATAAGTATACATTGTTCATAAAATAAATTTTATTTATGCATTTTGCTGAATATGCACATTCTTTATTCAAGATAGACAATTCATCAGACGTAATCTGATATCTTGTTTCTCACATTAAAGAATTTCATATAAGAATAATATGTGTGGTTTTTTACAATGTAAGCATTTATGTTTTATGTGCAGTGAAAATATTCTAATAGAATTAGGTTTTTCTCCCACCTTTAAATTTGTATTAATTATTAGATTTAATTGTATATATAAGGAACTATTTTATGAATAACATTTAATTATTGTCAAACAGTGAATTAAGACTTTTCTTCGTTGTTATCTCTAAGTGAGTCTGCTTAGAGCACTGTTTTAATTGACTTAATTTTTGAACATTCTATTGTAGCGGTAACAAGTGCCGTTTGCAATACCAACATAAAGGGTAAGGTTTATGTGCCTTAATTAATTTAAAAATAAAAACATCAGAATAAAATAATTCTGATCAATTACTTTCACATTTACTGACCCTTTTTTTACCACTTTCATTTGGTACACATTTTTTTCACGTTGCTTTTTTTGTACACTTAACCTATACTAATCACTATTTCATTTTTTTCACCGAAATTCCATTTTGTTGTTGTTACGTAACGGAAAAATGTCTGATTGTTCTTCTCTTTTATTTTCTACTAATGTATAATGCTCCCTTTTTTTTGCTTGTTTATTTGATTTTCATAATGCACTAATGCACATTCACCCATAATAAAATTTAATTAATCATAATTAATTTAATTTCAATTTTTCTTCCCGTAATGATATCTTTATGCCTCTCTTAGAAATCGTTACCATCAACGCAGTAATTTTATTTTAATTTATTTATTTTTTTTTTTTCTAAAATTCAATCAATATATACAATTTAGTTTGTTTGTTTTGTATTAAATTCCGAGTACAAAATAATTTCTTAATAGTTAAATTTTTTTTCTTTTTTTTTTATGTTTATATATTAGTAATGTAAAGACATCGATGTATAAGTACAGGTAACCTATTTTGTTACTTTACTTTTTTTTTCTATAGCACACCTATGATAACTATTTAGATACATGTGTATGAACATCTTTATTTGTTTTCCTTCACTTTAAACTTTAATTTTTTTTTATTTCATTTTAAACTTTAATTTTCTTTCATTTTAAACTTCAATTTACTTTCATTTTGAACTTTAATTTTCTTTCATTTTTAAACTTTAATTTTGATTTTAATTTAATTTTAATTTAAGTTATACATTATAGTATACATATACAAGTATACACATACAAGTATTCATTTTATTTTTTTTTATTTTTTATTTTTGAAACATAACACTTCAATTTAATGCTAAATTACCAAAAATCAACTAAGAACCCATATTTTAATTAAGACTTCTAAATCACTGTATATTAATAATAATTTCACAATGAGGCCTACACCTGAATTGAAAGTTAAATAACTTTTATAAGAAGCAAAAATGTCTTATTATTCTTTTTTTTTCTCTATTATCTTTATAATAAACAGAATTCCTTCAAAATTATGCATTTACAAAAAAAAAATGTTATACCTACTTTAAATTTTGTTTTTTTGTTTTTTTTTTGTCTTCTCAAAAAAAAGATATTGAAACTTTATTCAATTGAAATTTACTAATTACTTTATTATTTTCAACAAATATACAAGCAAAATTCATCTTATTACGATAAAAAAAAAAACGAGCCATCATTATAAGACTGACCAAAAATATTACCACTCAAAAAAATAAAATCAGCAAGAATGACTAATAAGATAAGACTAAGACTTGAAGCCGGTATCAAAAATTTTTCTGCCTTATATACCCCAAACTTTATTTAGTATTGGTGCGTAAGCGGCAAATTAATCCATTGTAGTTATATAATTCGGACATATACAAATCATCATTTTATGATATGACACCTTCCATATATTAATTATTGAGTAATATATAGTGAGGGTTCTCAATTTCGGATATTGACCCTGTGTGTGTGTGGATTCTAAATAGAAACTACATTATCCCCCCAATTCTACATAAGAGTCTCTTATTAGTCTCAAATTATTGAAATGGTGAAAGTGAAGCTGTCACGTTCTTCTTCTTTTTTTTTTATGTGTAAGAAGAAGAATATGTATACTTTAAGTGTATAAAAGTATCAACGTTTGCATGTATTATTTTAATCCCAATTTACAGTTTATAGCGTACTCCCAATTTAATCCAAAATCCGGATTATTTTTTGTTAAATAAAAATTTGAAATCATAGGTTACTAGATATTTTAAATGTTATTCATATAGCATAGTTTTTACTGATTTTTGATTAAACGGTTATTGATATTGATATTGAAAAATATGTATTTAGCTTTTATTTTGTAAATTAGAAAAATAATTTTATTTACCTCCTTTCTAGCCTTTTTGCTATTTCATTTAAAATTACAAACATCAACTTTTCCATAATCTTTTTCTTTTATTATTTTTTTTTTAAATTTTTAATTTCTTCACTTTTTCAAAACTCTACTTTTACACAATAACAATAAGAGGACCTCACCAATGACCTGCTAAGTTAATAGATTTTTGACGTTAGAAAAGTCTCTTATCCTCTTATCCAGAATACCGAATTCTCTTAACTAAACTCACCACAATTTTTAAGAGATCAGCTGGTTGGTGACATCTCTTACCTCTTACCTAGAATAGCAATTTCTGCTAAGTGTCTGCTAATTGCATTTAAGAGGCTAAGAGTATCTTAGTCTCTTATGTAGAATTGGGTGGTATATTCGAGAAAAATATGGAATAATCTTATGTATTCACATAAATACATAGGATTATTTTCGAAGTGGCGTGATTTTTGAAATAATCCATGTAATTAATACAAAAATCTTTGTTCAATCTTTGAACAAAACAAAATTAATTTTCATGTTGCGCGTGGGCAACGGAATTGAAATTACAGTTCATTTATTGGAAAATTTTGATGAAAAATTTCCAATAAATGTACAATTCAAACATTTAAAAAAAATGTGTACAGTCGTCTGTAATAATACAGCGGCGTACGAAAATATGTATGCATAAAATCAAGGGGCATAATTAAGAAAAAATAATGTATCTGCTGTCGCAACATTTTGTTACACACATTTTTCCTATAATCTAATTCACTTTTCTTTATTCACAATTTTATTCACAAACTTATTTCGCGAACAATCTAAATAAACGAAAAAAAAAGAGAACACACGAAATCTTTATTTCGTTTGTTTACATTTATGATAATTCACCTAAGTACAATTTAGTTAAACATCTGTCAAAATAACAAGTGTTGCCACAGTGTCTGAATTAATAATTGACCTTAATTAAAATCAATCGGTGTTGCCGACTAGTAAATTCTTCTCAACCCAAAGTCAGTTAGAATCTGTGAGTCCGACTCGGTTTCGATCTGATTTTCCTCACTGCCGTGTAAATCAGATTCAGTTGTAAGTTCGACTCGCTTCACTCAGTTGACAGTTTTGTTCGCTTCACCTCACTACAGACATCTTTCTTTATCGCCGTAGCCATTTTTTTCCCCTTTTAGATAATTTTTTTTAGATAATTCTTTTTATTGCCATTTAAATTTTATTCTTTTTGTTACATTGTAATTAGAATTTTAGTAATAGACCCTAAATTTGTAAATTCTGTTTTTTTTTCTATAATAAATATCAGAATTTTTTTGTAAAACTATAAAACTGCCTTTTATTTCATTATTTCCCATTTTTTCCAGCCCTTGGCCCTTTACTTATTTTTTTCTTCTTCTACTTTTTCTTCTCTTCTAAAAATCCCTTTTGGACGCCTTATTTCTCTTCTTTTTACATTTTTTGAATTCATTTTATTTTTATTCTTCGCTCACCAAGGCCAATTTTGTAACAATACAATACAATGTATCAGAATTATTATAAATTAAATTTTATTAAATCAAATCAATTTATTCACTTTATCATACAATACATATATAATATAACCTCACCATAGGTATGTAGGTAGTCATACTTTAATTTTTTCTCTTACAAGAAGGTAAGAACGCACAATATTTTCCACCTTTTTATTTTATTTTTTGACTATTGTGCACTTTAAAAATTATAACACTGTTAATTTATTATATGATATTTTAAAACTTCTATAAACCATATTTTATTTAAAAAACCAAAAATATTTAACTCAAACACATTTTCTTTACACTAATATTCCACCACTCTTATTAAGAAACCATAAGAAATTGAAATGTCAAAACAAAACATGACACACTTCTAACTAATACATACAAAACTCCAGTTCAGGGCTTCTGTATAGAAGGTTTTGATCACAAGCCGAGTTTGTGGAGTGGAGTTTTGTATGTATTAGTTAGAAGTGTGTCATGTTTTGTTTTGACATTTCAATTTCTTATGGTTTCTTAATAAGAGTGGTGGAATATTAGTGTAAAGAAAATGTGTTTGAGTTAAATATTTTTGGTTTTTTAAATAAAATATGGTTTATAAAAGTTTTAAAATATCATATAATAAATTAACAGTGTTATAATTTTTAAAGTGCACAATAGTCAAAAAATAAAATAAAAGGGTGGAAAATATTGTGCGCTGGAATTCTTCACATCACAACACCTAGATTATTCCACTAATACACCATCTAAATTCAATCTATTCAGCAAAAAAAAAAATATAATTCTAAAAAAAATCTATGAATTTATTATTTCTTGCATCATTTCTGTATACATATTTTCCGTTTTCTAATTCAATTACATTACACATTTGCTCAAGTTTTGTTACATTCTCAAATTTAGCGCATATATCCTTATAAAATTACATTATTTGCTAATATATACTTTTATATCTATTCTATTTCGTTCTTGTTATTATGTGTTATTTTTATTCGAGAGAAATTATGCAATAATCCTATGTACATATATTTTACATAAGATTATTCTCGAAGTGGCGTGATGTGCAATAAATAATCCATGGGATTATTAAAAAAGTCTTTGCTCAACTTTTGAACAAAACAAGATTAAATTTTATGTTGCGCGTGGGCAACGGAAATTAATATACAGTTCATTTATTGGAAAATATAGATGAAAAATTTCCAATAAATGTACAAATTTGAATATTTTAAAAATACAGCCATCTGTAATATTACAGTGGCGCACAAACATAAATGGCCCTGAAAAAGGAATATCTGCTGTCGCAACATGCCCTTTAAGTTAGGATTAGACTTCAACTTGGTCAATTCCCAAAACAGAAGTGATGATAGTTGGCCGGAATCTCGCGTTTAATACGATTCAAGTTCTGTTGTTTTAGTTAATTGGTACAATATTCGAGATTGGTCAGCCATCTTGATTTTGTCAATAAGTGGTACATTTTTTCTCTTTTTAAAATTTTTTTTGAATTTTACTTTATTCCAAGGTAATAAATTTTAATTCTAAAATTTGTAATAGAATTCTAGATACATGTTTATATTAATGATTTTGTTATTAATAAATTTCTTCTTTTTAAATCTTTAATTTTCTATGTTTTATATAAATTGAGTTCAGTGGAATGATTGAATTAAAATTGTGGTTTTGTTTTGATAAACAGGTTCAGTGGAATGACTGAATTAAAATTGTAATTTTGTTTTGATAAACAAGTTCAGTGGAATAAAATGTTGAAGTCATTGCCAAATGTCATTATAGTTTATATATGTATTTTTCAACGTGTTTTAGTTTTTGTAAGAAGTGACTTCAACATTTTTCCACCTCCAAAAAAAAAATAAAATAAAAATCATCATTTGTGACATTTTTATCACATACATGTTTTTTCTGGTCCTGATGATTTTCAGGTCAAAGCTTTCCACCTTTTGCCTATAATTTTTGTTTGCTCCAAATACCTTTAACAAGGAATTGGCAGTAGCCGTACTTTGTCCCAAACCTTCGGGTGTACAATTATATATTCTGCAGGAATCCTCTGCCTCATACGTTTGTATGTTCTTTCCTTGTACTCTTCAAATGTAATTCTACGTCTGCTGGCCATGATGTTGTGTGTGTGTGTGTGTGTTTTTTTTTAACTAGAAAGAAACTAGAAAGAAGAAAAAAAGAAAAAAAAGGAAGGAGCACGTTGTTTGTTGTACACTACTTAGTACTGACCACGCTACTGTAGTTTGATTTAAAAATTATGTAGTGACAGTGACAATTTGTTGATTTTTTTTGATGAAATTAAAATTTAGTAGCGTAAAGAAAAAATGTAGTAGATGAAATTGTAAAGGTTATAGATGTGACTTGTACTTAATGTCAACTGAGTGCAACATTGTTTAATATGTATAATAAATTATGTTTGGCTTTCGACCGGCAGTTTGCAAATTTTTGTAATTGTAGGTGAATATTCTGTAGAACCAGTTTTAATTGTTACTACGCGTATTTTTCCATCATCACCAGGATGAACATTTACTACTCGCCCAAGTGGCCATCTAGTGGGAGGACAATTTTCATCTTTTATTAGAACGAGATCGTTTATTTGTATGTTCTGTTGGTTTTCTTGCCACTTATATCTTTGTTGCAATGTGTGTAAGTATTCCTTAGACCATCTTTTCCAGAAGTGCTGAGTTAATTTTTGAGTAGCTAACCAACGATTTACTAATGAAGTTTTTTCGTTAATTTCAGGTTCTGGTACTGCTAATAAATGTCTACCGATTAGAAAATGACCTGGTGTTAGACTTACGTAATCGTTGCAGTCGTTTGAAATTGGGGTTAATGGTCTAGAGTTAACGCAGGCTTCAATTTGACATAGAAGTGTTTGAAATTCTTCTAAAGTAAATTTGGTATTTTGAATTATTCGTTTTAAATGAAATTTTATTGCTTTAACTCCAGCTTCCCATATGCCTCTGAAATGAGGTGCTGCTGGGGAATTGAAATGCCATTGAACGTTTTGTTCAACTAAAGTTGGTATAATTTTAGATATGTTTTCTTGAAACGCTATTCTCAATTCTTTCTCTAGTATATGTTTAGCTCCAATGAAATTGGATCCACAATCGGAGTAAAGATTTGTGCAGATGCCCCTGCGACTAATGAATCTTTTGAAAGCAGCTATAAAACCAGAAGCTGACAAATCGGTAGCTATTTCTAAGTGTATAGCCTTTGTAGTCATACAAATGAATAAACAAATATAACACTTTAACATTTTAGCTGATCGTATTTTAGAGGTTTTTTAAAAAAATGGTCCTGCAAAATCTACGCCGCTTTTTGAAAATGGATACGACATATTAGTTCGATAAGATGGTAATGTGCCCATGATTTGATGAGATGTTTTGGGATTGTTTTTAAAATATGGAACACACTTATGAATTCTAGCTTTTATCGTACTTTTGGCATTTGGTAACCAATATTTAATATTTGGTATTTAAAGTGTTTAATACTAATTGAGTATCTCCATGAAGTGTATATTTGTGTATATCGTCAATGATTAGTTTTGAAATATGATGATTTTTTGGTAATATTATAGGATGTTTGGAATTATAAGGCAATTGAGCATGTTTTATTCTTCCTCCTACTCTTAATATTGACTCCTTATCTAAAAATGGGTTTAAACGATAAATTATACTTTTATTTGAAACGGATTTTTGTTCCTTCAGATTTTTTTTTTCTTCATGGAATGTACCTTTTTGAATTAATTGAATAATTTTTAATTCGGCTGTGTTTAATTCTGAGCAAGTTAAGAATTTGCTTGAAATTTTATCTTTGTGTACTAGAGATGTAAAAAGGTCGTGAAAGGATCTCCAATTCTGATAATTACCGTCAAACGTTGGAGTTGTAATATTTGGTAACCTAGCATCAGATTTGGAAAAAGAAGGTAAAGTTAAATTTCCTTCAGACGGCCTTTTGTCTCTAAATGACCCTTTAAGTCAGAAATGAATTCTAAATACAATTCTTAAGTAGTATCGTAAAGTGAGCCTTTAATGTAATCTTCAACGTTTTTGTCTTCATTCTCGTATATAGTAAGATGATAATCTTGAAATTTTGACCACGTTTTATTCGCGATGTCTATGTAACCATCAATATGATGCCTAGTAATATTGGTATCTTTGATTTTTCCATAGCTACTCATAGATTTAGTTAATTGTTGTTGTAAAGCCGTTTGGCTTTTGATAATTCTTGCGCAATCAACTTTACCCATCTTTTTAAATCCGGCTCGATTGGACCAATGAAAAATATTGTGGATCGAATAATGTTCGGTAGAACCCTTTATTCGATCGGCAATATTCAACTAATTGTAAGTGGATTAAAAAGATTAGGTTTTTAAGAAAAAACGCAAAAATTTCAATTCAAATAGTTTTATTTATACAAAACTCTTTTATTAACAACTATGACTAAATCTATAATATATTTATTTCAAACTTAAACTTTAATTTCTTAATTCAAAATAAAGAAATATAAAAATTTCAAACGATATAAATTGATAAAAATTTCAATATACGTAGATGGAAAAACAAAAAAATGTTGATTGATGATCACAATAATTATTGGCTCACTTGTTTTGTTTCATTAAGATCTCTGTAATAATAGAAGAAAAAAAATGAAATGCAAAAGGTGAAATTTTAATGAATCGTTTATGTCATACAAAAAAAATTTGTCTAATGTGATATCTTAATATTTTGTGGTCTATGTTAATAATAGACCATACCTTGATAATATATTATTAAATATGTTATCAGCGGGCATATGTTTTATTAAACAAACACGTTGTCGTTAATTGTTCAGTGATAGTAACAGGTTAAAAGATGAATTTAAAGTTGTTAACTTGTGATGACGGTTTAACTTAAAGGTGAGGTTAAAACTGAATTTGTTTAATAATTTTGAAAATTAAAAAATCGAAATGAAGCCTTTGTCTACTTGCAATTAAATTCAAATTAACTGTTGAAAAAAATAAACTAAGTGACAGGCTGTAAATACCTTTCAAATATGATGTAAGTAAATTATCTAAAATTTCGTTTCTATGGTCAGTGCCCAGTAGAACGGAAATTGCCGAGTAATGTACTAAAATTTACTAACTTATGGTCAATGCCCAGTAAGCAGGAAATGTCTGAGAAATATATAAAAAATATACTTACAGATCAAAACTCTTGTAAGTAGACGATGAGATCCTTCCTTAAGATCAGTGCCCTTTAAGTTAGGATTAGACTTCAGCTTGGTCAATTCCCGAAACAGAAGTGATGATATTTGGCCAATCTCGTGTTTAATACGATTCAAGTTCTGTTGTTTTAGTTAATTGGTACAATATTCGAGATTGGTCAGCCATCTATTGTAATTTTGTTTTGATAAACAAGTTCAGTGGAATAAAATGTTGAAGTCATTGCCAAATGTCATTATAGTTTATATATTTTTCAACGTGTTTTAGTTTTTGTAAGAAGTGACTTCAACAGTGACAGACAACATCGAACGGGAGGATGTACTTCTTTTTTCCATAAAAAAAAAATAAAAACTTTTAAAGTACAGGATGATTCGTTCTTAGAAATTAAAAAATTAGCAAACAAATATTGGAATATCTCATTGAAAATCGAAAATTTTTGTGATTTTTCCAATTTGAATTACTTCGTTATCAAATATAAAGATACAGGAATGTGAAATTCGTACAGAAACTGTTTTTTTTTAAAAATTTTTCCTGAACAAAAAAAGTTGAAATAATTTTTGTACAATTTGAAACACCCCGTTAGCATATTTTAAATTTAAAAAGTACCTTAGTTAGGGTTGACAGAAATATGATTTTTAGAATTTTCTACAAACAATTATATGTAAAATTATCACAAACTTATCGGGTACTGCCTCCATAAGCACAATACTGACTTTAATTGTTAAATAAAGTCTAAATTAAATCAATTTATTCACTTTTATAATATAACTTCATCATAGTATGTAGTCATACTTCAATTTTTTCTATTACAAGTAGGTAAGAAAAGAAGGCACAATATTTTCCACCTTTTTATTATATTTTTTGACTATTGCGCACTTTAAAAATTTTAATAGTTTTGTAATAAAATTAGTTTTTGTTATTATAAAAACCGATTATGATAATTATATAATGAATTATTTCTACATAAATCGGTGATTTAAATTAGGCAGTACATGTTTAGCTTATTTAAACTTAATTCTATTTTATAAAATAAAAATCATCCAAAAACCTTCAAACTACCTATTGAAATTTTAGTGTTCAAAAAACCAAAAGTTGAAAATAGGAAGGGAAAAATTATTGAGCGTACACTGTAATTTGAAATAAAATTTTTATTCCAAAAAATATTTATTTAAGCGAGCATATTCATTGTAGCGAAAGTACAATAACAACAAGAAACAGAAAAATCAAATCAGAAAAAAAACAACAACAATAACCATATATTTCAGCTTTAAAGAATGCTGTATCAAATGATGGGTTTTAGGGTACTGACACATCATGCTGAATCTGAAACTGAATTTTTCAGACTCATAACTTAAACCCACAGTTTTAAATGACACCTGTCACATAACACTGAAAATTTCAGCATATGAAAATTTTCAGGTTTGTACTTACGTTTTGATTTCTTAAAATTCTCAGCACTCTGATTCAGAAATGCTTCTAAACAATGTAATTTAAATGAATACTGTCAAATGAAACTGAATCTGAATTCTGAATATGAAATTTTGAAGGCTGTGTTGTTGTTTTTTAATTTGATTTTTAAACTAAAAATCAACACTTGAACAATCAACACAATTTTATAAACAAATGAAATCATATGAAATAATGAAAAGTCAAGCAACAGCTGACTATTCAGTTTCAGATTCAGATTGACTCAAAAATACAATCTGAATCTGAAACTGGAAAATTCAGTTTCAGATTCAGCATGATGTGTCAGTACCCTTACACAGTTCTTCCCCACGACCAAGTTTTTCGTAGCCAGGGGAGTAGTTCGGTTTCCTCATCTTTCTTCACTTTTTCAACCAAACTGATTTCTATTTAACCAGGTGAAGATACTAACACATATATACAAAAACAATGTTTTTGAAGAATTTAAATTCAAATACATTGAAAAATTTGTGTATGTACAATGAATTGAGAAGAACGAAAGAAGACGCGTGTAAGGGTACTGACACATCATGCTGAATCTGAAACTGAATTTTCCAGTTTCAGATTCAGATTGTATTTTTGAGTCAATCTGAATCTGAAACTGAATAGTCAGCTGTTGCTTGACTTTTCATTATTTCATATGATTTCATTTGTTTATAAAATTGTGTTGATTGTTCAAGTGTTGATTTTTAGTTTAAAAATCAAATTAAAAAACAACAACACAGCCTTCAAAATTTCATATTCAGAACTCAGATTCAGTTTCATTTGACAGTAGTCATTTAAATTACATTGTTTAGAAGCATTTCTGAATCAGAGTGCTGAGAATTTTAAGAAATCAAAACGTAAGTACAAACCTGAAAATTTTCATGTGCTGAAATTTCCAGTGTTATGTGACAGGTGTCATTTAAAACTGTGCGTTTAAGATATGAGTCTGAAAAATTCAGTTTCAGATTCAGCATGATGTGTCAGTACCCTAAAAGTAAAAAGAAGAACTATGTAAAACGGCTCAATACGTATACATAACTATATGCATGTAGACAAAAAGAAAAAGAAAAGAAAAAACCATACAATCAATGGTCTTTATACTATGACCATACCATCAATATACATGTGTATGGGATATAATTGCAAAATCCTATGAAATACATTATCTATCCTGTATACACTACACAGTATAATATTGTTACAAAATCTGAAAAAAAAAGGAATTGATTAATAAATTTATTCAAAAAATATTTCAAATAATTACCTTTCTTTATTCATCACATTCGTCCATCCAGTTTTTATAAATGCTTCTGAAAAGAAAAGAAAGAAAAGTCACTCCATCCAGAATTAAATAAGGAAGGGTTAACTTATATATTACGATGAAGTTGTTGTAGATAAAAGAAATTTCCAATTGAACACTAAATTCTATTAGATCAGTGCCCGAATCAGAAATCCCTGTTAAACTACAACCATGAATCCTGAGAAAATAAAATGAAGCAAGATTAAACAGAAAAAAGGACAAGATTTTCTTTTATTTTAAACAATTAACAAACATTTCTGTTTGCAACAACACCACATACTACCAATACACCCACGTCACGATAAATTTTCGAAAATCGAGAATCTTCTTTGAGAAAGTTTGAGACTTTATATGAGAAAGAAAATAACTTTCTCATATTGGAAAGTAACTTTCCCGAGAAGGTTCGCGAATTTCTGCATAAACCTATAAAAACGGACACTCATGAAGAAGAGTTAGTTAGTTTTTTTAACCAGTGTTTCGCGAGTGAAGTTTTTGCACAATTTTTTAGCTAAAAGTTTTTTCTCACAGTTCTAAATCTTTGATTTCAAGTTAATTTAATTTTTTTTTCTTTTCACACAATTTCTTTAACATAGTTTTTTATATATAGTTTTTTACACAATTTTCCTTTTCTGTTTTTTGCCACAAATTTTCACAGTAAGTTTAGTTTCTCTTTTTACAGCACAGGTACGTAATTTGTTTTTCTTTTAACACTTTTCTTGCTTCCTTAAATTCACTTTCATTTTTATTAATTAATTATCATTCTTAAGTGCTACACATTTTTGTTTTTTGTTTTTCTAACCACAAATTATCACCTTCTCTATTACTACACTTCTTTTTGCACACTTTCTTTTTTAAATACACTTTCCAATATTATAATTTTTCACCCTTTTTACTTACCTATCATTTCCTTCTTTTTTTCAACACCTCACTGTAAACTTTAAATTTAGACACTTTAAACTTCCACTTAACTTTTTTTTTAGTTAACCTTTTTTTTACTAACACATTTTTCCCTTACAAATTTTCAATAACAACATTTAATTCACCTAAGTATAATTTGGTTAAATATCTGTCAAAACAACAAGTGTTGCCACCGTATCTGAATTAATAAGTCACTTTAATTAAAATCTATTGGTGTTGCCAAATAGGCAAGAGCAGTCAAATTAGCTTCGTGTAAACAGATAGCAGTGAACAGCCAAATATTAGACTTCATTATTTTTTTTTTATTTATTATTCGACTTTTCTTTTTTTTGGACCGTCAATTTACCAGTTTTAACCCTGAAATTGCGAATAAGTTTGTTTTTTCTCTTTCTTTTAATACTCCGTTCGATTTAAAATTAATTTTTCCCTTCTGTTGAAATTTGATGTTTTTACCCAGTTTACATCGACCATAGACCCATTTGTAGTTAGATCGCTCCTCGTTCAATTCTCTATTAGTGTAATAGGCCAAAAACAAAACATTTGTACTAGATTTTTCTTTATTTTTTAAATCTCGTTTGTTTTATCACATTGTAATTAGATTTTTTTTTTTACTTTTTAGTAATAGACCCTAAATTTGTAAATTCTGTTTTTTTTTATAATAAATACTAGAATTTTTTTTTGTAAAACTATAAAACTGCCTTTTATTTCATTATTTCCCATTTTTTCAGACTTTGGCCCCTATTTTTTCTACTTTTCCTTCTCTTCTAAAAAAATCTCTCTCGGACGCCTTAATATCTCTTCTTTTAACATTTTTTTGAATCCATTTTATTTTTATTCTTCGCTCACCAAGGCCAATTTTGTAACAATATATCTATATGTCATATTATTTAATGATCATTATTTTAACGGCACAGGTTAGCAATCAAGAAAAATTGTTAAAATTAATTTAATGAATAATGAATATAAAAATAATGAATGAAATACAACCATAGGCATTTTATGAGGTAAAAAGAAAAATGATGTCGGAACTTTGGCAAGAAAACAATAACATACGACAGCATTTAGCAGACGACATCGAAAAGTCTCAGCATGATAATGAGCAATTTTTCGACATATTACAAGAAAAATATCAAGAAATTTTAATAAAATTCGCACAAGAAGAGAATCAAAATAAAGAAATTGCACATCAAGAAACATATGTATGTTACCGCTCCAATGATGAAGCTACCAAAAATTCAGTTACCTAAGTTTGATGGGAGTTACCTAAAATGCCAACAGTTTTTCGATCTCTTTTCACAGCTAGTACATTCACAACCCTTATGAAACGCGCAAAAAATGTTTTACTTAAAATCAAATCTGTCTGGAGAAGCTGAAAGGCTGATAAGGCACGTGATTGTATCTGATGACAATTATTTGTCAGCATGGGAAATGTTGAAAAGTAGATATAATGCAATAGGAGATTATTGGTGACATCACTAATTGAAAAGTTAGTTATGCAAACACCAATAACAAATGATTCAAGCCAACAAATTAAAAATATGCATGATATAACACAAGAATGTATAATGGGTCTGGAAAATTTGGGATTAGCAATTGATGGCCACTGGGATCCTATTATTCTGTATACATTAACAAAAAAACTAGACCGCGAAGCACATAACTTAAGCTCCAAAGGAATTGCAAACATTGAAAGGTTTTCTCGAGTTTCTAGAAACCCGTTTTCAGTCGCTCGAAGCTTTAGGCAATAAAAAGGGAGAAAAATTTAAAACGAAATTGGTAGCGCATATGTCAACAAAGACATCATCAAGGTGTAACATATGTAATTACGATCATTTAATTTACTATTGTGAAAAATTTTTGAAAATTACGTCACAAGAAAGATTAAAACAAGCGAAAAAATTGAAATTATGTATTAACTGCTTAAGAACTGGACACATACCCAATAAATGTCCACTAAAAGGATGTTCGAAATGCCAGCAAGGACACAACAGTCTTCTGCATTTCACACCAAATATTAAAAAGGAACCCAATATCCAATGAATTCAAGCAACACAAACATCAGCACATCTTGGATCTACAACAAACCTAGCTGCACATACAGATAAAATATCATATGTATTTTTGGGAACAGCTGTAGCGTTTGTTGAAAATACTCAAGGTAACGCGGTAAAATGTCGCCTGTTATTAGATTCAGGATCACAGGTCAACTTCATCACAGAAAAACTAAGAAGAAGATTAAAAGTACCAATAATTCAGGACGAGATAAATATAAATGGAGTAGGTGATGCCAAAACAAAAACAAATAATAAAATAAATATCAAAATTGCATCTTGAAAATTTTGCAATAATTTAATTTCTCAAAAGGACACCTTAAATTACTAACAAAATTTTAATTTTTGATAATGTAGAAAAAAAAAGTATTAGTTTTTTTTTTAAAGAAAACACAAAGCTTGTTTAAATATTAAACAATTCTTTATTTCGATTAACAACTTACAAATTAATTTATTTAATTAAAATTTAAAAAAAAAAATCAAATTCAAATTGCTTTAAAAATAAATGAAAAAAAAATTAAGCAAAAAAATTATAAACCAAATTGATAAAAAATGAATTGACATTAATAATTCAAAAAAAAAAAATGAATAAAAAACAATAATTCAATCCAAAAAAAATTATGAACTTAAAATTAATAAACATAATTCAAAAAATAAAGAACATCTTAATGATGAAATGGCGCCGCCGATTTGGTAACTTTATTCCTGTGAATATTTGAGAATTAATATTTGTTGAATCATGTTGGCAATGATGGGCATTTGCTCATTGACGTTTAGATTTAAGTTTTTGATTTTCATAATTGGTAATACTGTAGATTCATTATATTAAGTCTCATTATACTATTTTTATTTTTGGAAGTCAGTACAGGCAAGATAGGCATAATTTTCTATATTCTTTTACATTGCGTTTTAATAAATCTGTCTCGTGTGTGGATGATCAGATCTCAATTTCAATCCAGGGAAATCTTTAAAATTAAATATTACCAAGGGCAACAAACTCATCGGGTACTGCCTCCATAAGCATAATACTGACTTCCAAAAATAAAAATAGTATAGTTATTTTGTTCATAAAGGTTAAACTATTACTTTTGTATAATCGTTTTGTATTAATAAATATTAATTCCAGTATAAAGATTAATTTATTGGATAATAAATTTCATCAGGTTATGGGCCCAGTTGGTCGCGAATTAAAGAATACAACTTTAACAGCTCAACAATTTACAGTCTAACTCATTTAAACAGGTGAGGTTAGGTATCATTTGTTTTTTCAGAAACGTGGTAAGCATGGCTTCATCAGAAGTGCTTCGCTTAAATGTAGTAAAATTAAATGCAGATATTTGGAAATATAAAATGAAGCTTTCGTTGATGCGGGAAAACACGTGGAAAGTAATAGAAGAAGAAAGGCCTGATCCAGTAACACAGGAATGGTCTAATAAGGAAAATAATGCACTCACTTTGATTGGGTTATCTGTAGAAGATAATCAACTAAATCATGTAAGGAAAGCCAAAACAGCAGCCGAGGCTTGGAATAGTTTAAAGCAACATCATGAAAAATCAACTTTAAGCAATAAGGTACAGTTAATGAGAAAAATTTGTAATTTGAAACTTGATGAGATGAAAAATAATATGGAAGATCACATTGAAAAAATGGCGACTCTGTTTGATAAGTTAGATGCACTTGGTGAACAAATGTCAGATAATTGGGTTACTGCAATGCTACTCAGTAATTTACCTAAATAGTATGACACTCTTGTTACTGCTCTAGAGTCTAGCAAAGAGGAAGATCTAACTTTAAGTTTGGTGAAATTGAAGTTGATTGAAGAATGTCAACGTCAACAGGGTTCAGGTAAAAATATGTCTGATGTAGCGTTAAAAGCAGTTAACTCAAAAAGAACTAATAAGGCTATCAAGTGCTATTTTTGTAAAAATGAAGGTCATTTTAAGAAAAATTGTAGAAAATAGAGGTGATGAAAATTCTGAAAATGTCTGGGTAGTTGATTCTGGTGCGACTGTGCATATCACAAGTTTTAAAGAAAATTTCATAAATTTAAATGAAAGTGTAAATGATAAAGTAACATTAGCTAATGGTGATCAAGTAATTGCTAAAGGTAAAGGTAATTGTCGTATAAGATTTCTAAATTCAGTTAAAAAAGAATCAGTAGCTATAATTCAAGATGTGTTATACATACCAGAGATAAAAATAAGTTTATTATCAGTAAAACGTTTGGTACTTAAAGGATTTAAAATCATATTTAACGAATGTTACTGTAAAATTTTTAATGCTAAACATGAAGTTGCTATAGCTGATCTAAATGGAAATCTTTATAAATTACGTCAAAACAATGAAATAGACACGAAAGTATTATTAGTTAGAAGTCATAGTGAAAATTGTCAACATAGCTGGCATAGAATTTTTGGTCATAGAGACATAAATGCAATAAAATTAATTAAAGATAAAGTTTTAATGAAAAACATTAAAATGACAGATTGTGGAATAAGAGAAACTTGTGACACATGTGTTCAAGGAAAAATGACGAGAAAAACATTTCCTAAGAAATCAGAGACAAATACAAGTGATGTATTAGATTTAGTTCATACCGACCTATGTGGTCCAATGCAAACTATCACACCGAGTGGTAAAAGGTATATTCTTTCTTTCATTGACGGTTTTAGCAGATATACTGTTGTTTATCTTTTAAGGCAAAAATCTGAAGTATTTGAAAAACTCAATGAGTATATAAATTTGGTATCTAATAAGTTCAATAGAAGGCCAAAAATAATAAGATCAGATCGAGGAGGAGAATATAATAACAAAAGGGTTATTGAATATCTTAAGAATAATGGCATACAATATCAATTTACTACTGCCTACACACAGCATCAAAACGGTGTTGCAGAAAGAAAAAACAGATCCTTGATGGAGATGGCCAGATGTTTATTGATTGATGCTAATATGAGTGACACGTTTTGGAGTGAAGCAGTAGTAACTTCAAGTTATCTGCAAAATCGCTTACCATCAAGAGCAGTGTTTGTTACACCATTTGAATTATGGGAAAAAGAAAAACCAAAGGGAGATAATTTAAGAATTTTTGGTGAAAAAGGTTATGTTCATATTCTAGATGAGAAAAGAAAGAAACTAGATAAAAAGGCGATTTTATTAACTTTTGTTGGTTATGATGAACACAGTAAAGCATACAGAATGGTTGACCAAAATACAAAAAGAATTTTTATTAGTCGTGATGTACATTTCATTAAAACGAATAATAGGCATGAAATTAAAGACGATTATAAGTCTAAGCAGAATGACAATATAAAAGAAAATAATAATAAAGAAAAGGAATTGTACTTTAATATTGATTTGAATACGAAATATGAAAATATTGAAGTTGAACATATAGAAAATCAGTCAAGAAATATTCAAGAAAATAAAGAAAATACAGACAATAATAAAGTTGATTATATATTATCTACAACAATAAGAAAATCTGAAAGAAAAAATAAAGGTCGTGTACCTGAAAGATTCAGATATAATGACGAAAATAAAGTACAAAATATAAAGGAACCAAAAAATTATAAAGAAGCAATGAAATGTAAATATAAAAATGAATGGATTAAAGCAATGAATGATGAAATTGATTCATTAAAGAAAAACAATACATGGGATATAGTTAAACTTCCAAAACGTCAAAATTTGGTTGGATGTAAATGGGTTTACAAAGTGAAAACTGACATTAATGGTAAAATTGAAAGATTTAAAGCTCGTCTAGTAGCGCAGGGATATTCACAAAAATATGGTCACGATTATGATGAGATTTTTGCACCAGTAGTAAAACAAACCGTTTTACGTGTGCTTTTATCAACAGCAAAGAAAAGAAATATGATTTTACAACATTTTGATGCAAAAACGGCGTTTTTAAACGGCGAATTAAAAGAGATTACTTATATGCAACAACCACCTGGTTATGAGTTTGATGAAGCAGAATATTCTGTTTGTTTATTGAGAAAAAGTTTATATGGACTCAAACAAGCAGCAAGAACATGGAACCAATCAATTCATGATGTCATTATTAAAAACAACTTTTACCAAAGTAAGGCTGACCCGTGTCTTTACATAAAGAAAACAAGCACTTCAACAAGTTACATTCTCATTTATGTTGATGATTTAATTGTTCCAAGTGAGAATCAGAACAATATTGAAGTTATTCACCAATTTTTAAGGAAACACTTTGAAATTACAAATTTGGGTCATTTAAACTATTATCTTGTATTGGAAATCAAGAAAGATAATGATGGTTTTTATATTATTTCACAATCAAAGTACATACGAAAGTTGCAGAAAGAATATAATATGGAAACTTGTAAAACATCAAAGACGCCAATGAATCCTGGTTATCTGAATGCACCAAAAGGAGAGGTAATGATGAATAATCAACAGTATCAAAGGTTGATTGGCAGTTTATTATACATAGCAGTAAATACCAGACCTGATATAGCCACCAGTGTAGCAATTTTAGCTAGGAAAACAACTTCACCATCAAAAGAAGATTGGGCTGAGCTGAAGAATGTAATACGATACTTAAAATACACACAACACATGGTACTAACACTTGGGAAGAAAAATGATGAAAGCTTTTATGGTTATGCTGACGCAAGTTGGGCAGATGATAAAGAAGATCGAAAACAAAAACTGGATATATTTTCTTTGTCAATGATGGAGCAGTAAGTTGGACATGTAAAAAGCAAACATGTGTTGCTTTATCATCTACAGAACATGAATTCGTAGCACTATCAGAGGCATGCAAAGAGGCAATATGGATAAGAAGTTTATCAGACGATTTCCACGAATTATCTGAATCACCAACAATCATTTGGGAAGATAACCAAAGTTGTCTTAAGTTAATTAAACTTGAAAAACTAAGTGGACGATCTAAACATATAGACACAAAATTTCATTTTGTAAAGGATTATGTGGACAAGAATCTGATCAGCTGCAACTATTGTCCTACAGAAAACATGCTAGCAGATATGCTGACTAAACCACTGGGACGATTAAGATTTGAGCGACTTCGTGAGGAGTGTGGAATAATCGGAATGAGCAATTGAGGAGAAGTGTTGAATCATGTTGGCAATGATGTGCATTTGCTCATTGACGTTTAGATTTAAGTTTTTGATTTTCATAATTGGTAATACTGTAGATTCATTATATTAAGTCTCATTAGTTTAGTTCTTTTGTTCATAAAGGTTAAACTATTACTTTTGTATAATCGTTTTGTATTAATAAATATTAATTCCAGTATAAAGATTAATTTATTGGATAATAAATTTCATCAATATTTGCGATGTGTGAAAAGGTTCTACACATCGAACAAATAACATTGATGTAATTAAAAATTCGTTAAAATTATACGAACACAAGAGTGGTTAGATAAACCTTTAAATGATCAAACGTCCGTAATTATATTCTTCACTAGTTATTTGGCCTACCAAGGTGGTACGACTCGTTAAATTAACTCTATGGTAAAATTGATTGTGACAAGTTGTTTATCAGCTCACTTGATCAGTTGCAAGTGAGGCTCTGAGTAATTAGGGCTCACTTTAACTAAGGCCCTTATTATGTAAGTCGATGCGAATAGAATCGACTCGTCTTTTTCAAGTCCATTGAAATAAGTCATGGTATTATGTAAGCCTATAGACTTTTTAAAAAAGAGTTACCGTTTGAAAGTAATATTTTCTACTAGGCATCTGTCAAATCACGTTTGTTTTTGTTGTGTTTATAACTAATTTTTAATATTTTCAAGTGAATAGTATATATATTTTGCTATTTTTGTCATCTAAATTTATAAAATAAAAACGGACAAAATATAAAATCATGAGTTTTTTTATTTGGTTTGATGTTTCTGAAAATGAAATTAATGAAGATCGTCGAGCTGAGATTTTGTCAATAACTCGGAAAAGAAGGCGCTTGAGAGTAAATTCAAATCCTCTGAATATGGATGAAATCATGTAAATTTTCTGTTTTCAGTATAACAAATACTTAAATATTTCAGATTTAAGGAAAATTTTAGATTGACGAAAGAGATTTTTCTAAAATTATTAGAAGATATAGAACCTTATTTGAGAAGGTCACAAAGATCCTCATCTATACCAAACATTTTAAAACTTGTTACTTTCCATTATATTTATGTTTTATATAATTTATTTTATAAATGTTCTATTCACAATATAACTATTAAAAAAAACTCTCATAAATTGTGTATATAACTTAAATCACATACAATAGACTCGAAGTCGCTGGCAAAATTGCTGTCGACTTGACAAGTCTATGGAATAGAAAAAAGTCTACAGTGATAGAAACTTATAATACTGTGACTCGACTTTAAGTCTACCGCGAATCGACTTACATAATAAGGACCTAAGTAGTTGATGTTTGTTAACTTGTATTGAAAGGTTGTAAATCTTTCTCAAAGTTCACAAAGCAAAAAGATTTCTTCAAATCAACAGATAGCAATAAATAAAATTGTCAGAAATTTTATTTAAATTATTTAGGAAAATTCGCGAGACTTTCGTTAGCGTTTGAATCCAAGAGATAATTTATAAAGGTGTTGATTCAAATAGAAACTTGTAATATAGTTGAAATAAGTTGTATTTCAACTAATGTTCAAATCGCACTTAGAAAAAATAGTAAAGTTTATTTTTTCTATTTAAGCACTATTGAACGTACTATATTTGATTAAAGAAAGTCCCTAAAAAAACAACCTTATGTTAACAGGGCCTAAGGTTCAAGGTGATCTATTTGATATAATTATACGGTTTAGAACTTATAAATACGTATTTATGGCTGAGATTGCACAAATGTATAGGCAGATTCTGGTCAATGAAGAGGATAGAAACATGCAGCTGATTATGTGGAGAAAAAATCCTAATGAAGAAATAAAATATTTCCAACTATCTACAGTAACATATGGTACACGATCTTCTCCATATTTAGCCACCAGATGTTTAAAACAATTAGCAGAAGATGAAGGCATAAAGTTTCCATTGACATCACAAAACATAGAGGATTTTTACGTTGACGACATCATTTTTGGTTGTGACAGTCTAGCAGGAGTAATAAAATTACGTAAGGAACTCACAGAAATGATGGCGTCCGGAGGCTTTAAATTACGAAAATGGTGTGGAAATCACCAAAGCATTTTCGAGGGCATTGCAAAAGAAGATTTAGAGGTCCAACTTTGTTTTTCAGATAACAACGAAGGTCATATAAAGACACTTGGACTTGGATGGGAGCCAAAACGAGATTGTTTTATTTTCACTACAACATGGCCGGAACAAACAAAAATTTCCAAACGAACGGTATTAGCTGATATAGCACACCTTTTCGATCCGTTAGGATTAGTCAATCCTGTAATAGTATTAGGCAAAATATTCACGCAGCAACTTTGGGGTTTGAAACTTGACTGGGATGACGATTTACCATATGATTTAAGTAGCAAATGGGTGAATTTCAGACAAAGTTTGATGTTGTTGAATAACTTAAAGGTAGGAAGTTACATATTGAATGACCCGTTTAGGAAAAAAGTTAAGCTATGTACATGCATTCGCTGATGCCAGTGAAAAGGCGTACGGAACTGCAATATATATGTATACGCTCGATTGCTCTGGCGAAATAATAAACAAATTATTATGCGCAGTCACGAGTCGCTCCTCTGAAGGTTGTGACACTGCCAAGATTAGAACTTTGTGCGGCCAAATTAGCAGCGCAACTAGTACAACGAATAGTTAAATCAAGCAAAATAACATTTAATAACATTACCTACTGAACGGATTCAAGAATCACGCTGTCTTGGATAAATGAGCAACCATCATCATTAAGGACATTCGTTGCTAATAGAGTTCAAACAATACTGGAGATATCATCACCATCACAATGGAAATATGTCAACACAAAACATAATCCTGCAGACTAAGTGTCAAGAGGTGTAACAGCAGAAATCCTTGTACAATCAAAATTATGGTTTCACGGTCCACGGTTCTTACAGCAACCAGAAAATGAATGGCCAAGCTCAACCTTCCAAAGGGTAAGGACACCTGCTGAAGAAAAGGAAATGAAAATAGTGTTACACGTAGAACACACCAGTGATAAAAATGCCGAAGACCACTTTCTTCAGCGGATCAATCACTGCAACTCATTTAAAAAATTACAAAGAATAACTGCATTAGTGCTGCGTGCCATAAAACTGTTGAAGAGAACCATAAAGAAGGAAAAAATACCAAGATTCGTGCTTGTCAATGAACTCAATGAAGCTATGAAGGTTATTGTGAAGAAAATTCAGCAGTCAAGCTTCGCAGCTGACATCGAGTGCTTAAGGAAAGAAGGATAAGTGAAATCCACAAGCCGACTTGCATCAATAACACCATTTTTAGATGAGGACAAACTACTTAGAGTAGAAGGATGTTTGAATGCATCAAGCTTACCACATGAAGCGAAGCATCAGCTACTATTATCTGGCGAACATAGCTTCACAAAGCTATTAATGAGTCATTTACACATACTACATTTGTATGCAGGTCCACAAGCACTATTATATTTATCACGATGTAAATTTTGGATAATACAAGGTCGAAATTTAGCAAGATTTGTCGTGACCAATTGCGTATTATGTGCTCGTGCAAGGCCACAACTAATAAATCAGCTAATGGAAAATTTGCCTAAGGGACGAGTGCTGCCAGGACGACCATTTTTAACAGCAGGAGTTGACTTTTGTGGACCAATATGGACTCATTTTAGATTGCGAGGAAAAAGACCAGAAAAATCATACATAGTAGTCTTTTGTTGCTTCGTTACAAAAGCCGTGCATCTTGAAGTTGCCTCTGATTTAACAACTGAGGCATTTTTGGGTGCGCTCAAAAGATTTGCAGCAAGAAGAGGAAATTGTAAGGATTTATACTGCGACAACGCCACGAACTTTGTAGGTGCGAGTAACAAGTTAAAGGAAGTACAAGAAATGTTGACGAATGAGAAGTCAATGGAAAGGATAACAAACATATGTGCAGAGAAATAAATACAATTTCACTTCATACCACCACGTTCTCCACATTTTGGCGGATTATGGGAATCGTCAGTCAAATCAGCAAAGAAACTATTGCTCAAGACACTTCAGCATCATTAACATTTGAAGAATTGCGCACAGTGGTTGCCGAAATAGAAGCAATATTGAATTCACGACCGTTAACACCAATGTCCAGCGATCCAAATGATTATACAGCATTAACACCAGGTCACTTCCTCATTGGCGAACCTACAAGTTCTTTACCTGATCCTGAGAAAAAGCCAATCAAAATGTCCGCATTATCACGTTGGAAACTCGTAAGTTACATTCAAAAAGAATTCTGGAGAAGATGGACCACAGAATATCTCACTGAGCTTCAGCAACGCCTTAAATGGACCAGACAACTCACGAACATCCCGTTAGGTATCTTAGTTATTATAAAGGATAACAATCTACCACCATTAAAATGGCCAATGGGAAGAATCATCGGTATAACACCAGGTGCCGATGGTTTAGTTCGAGTCGCAGAAGTGAAAACAGCATCAGGTAAGTTAAGCGAGCAATACATAACTTATGTCTACTTCCAATAGAACCAGCTCAAGATAAAGAAACAGAACCTGAAAAACCGAAATCAAGGAATAAGAGACGAACAGACGCAGGTAGTTCGACACCAAAAAGAAGAAAATCAATAACGTTAACAAGCACGCTAGGTTTACTCTTGATCGCAGTACTGCTATTTCCATGTTGTTGTACAGCTGCCAAGTTACCTGTCAACAAAAACATTGAAATAAAAACATTTGATAATTAGCCTGGTATATATTGTTACAAACTGAAAAATAAAAAAGAACTTTATTAATGAATTTGAATAAAATCATTTTTAAAATAAAGTTACCTTAGAAAGCCGGATCAACACACCATCCAATCGTCTCCTAGTTTCCTGAAAAGATAAGAAAATTGATTAAAAAATTGAATCAACAAAATTTACTTTAGTAATATAAACTTAAAATGTAAATAAATGTTGATGTTGGCTGTAAATAAAAGAAACTTCCAATTGAACACTACATTTCAATGAAATAGTGCCCAAACCAGAAGTCCCTATTAAAATACAGCCGAATCCTGAAAAATAAATGAAATAAAGAATAAAATAAATAAAATAAGAAAGGAAAAAGGACAGCACAAGAAAGAAACACTTAAAATAAAAACAACAAAGAACACATCCAAATTCTTTTTCACAACAACAAAAAACACTAAAACCATAAAAAAACAAAAAACACAATCACCATACAAAAACAAAAAAAAAAAAATCAATAATTTCGCGAATTTCCTTCCCCTGCGGACTGGAAATATAACAAAGAATTTCCCAAAGGAAATTCGCAAATTCGGAAAAAACCTATATAAACACATACGACAAAGTACCCACAGTTTTTAGTTCAAATTGGTTTTTCAAAGTGTTCTTTTGAGTTTTTCCACATTTTTTTTGGTTAAATTTTTTCACAATAGTTTTTTTTTAGTTCATTTTTTTTAACACAATCATTTAAAATTCACTTTTTAATACGCACTTTTTTGTACAATTTCCTTTTTTTTTTTTCTTTTTTTTTACACACAAATTTGCACAGTAAGTTTTATTCCTCTTTCACATCACAGGTACGTAAAAATTCTTTCTTTTCTGTTAAGCACTTTTCCGATTTCTTAAATTCACTTTCACTTTTTTAACTTACACTTAATTAACTAACATTTTAGTTCTTTCTTTTTTTTAATATTTCATTTTAAACTTTAAACTTAAACACATTTCTTTTAACACGTTTTCTTGTTACACATAACCTTTATTTTTCATCACAATAAAAACTTTATCTCGGTCTATCACTACACTTTTTCTTTTCCTTCTCACTTTCCACTTTCTTTTCGCACATATTTTTTAAAAACACTTAATTTTACTTTCTTCCTTCACTTTTAACAATTTTGTAACATTGGTGTCAAGTGTGTGGGGTCCGATCGGTCTTTGAAATAAGACCTCTCCGCAAAAAATTTTATGGCATTTCTTTTCTTGTTATTATTAAATCAAAAATGTCTAGCGAAGAAAGTAGCAGCGTACTTACCAACATAATCAAGCAGTTGCAAGAAATGAGACAGCAGCATCAAGATACACAAAAGCTGATCAACGAAACCTTGTTGCCGCGGATTGCTTTCCTAGAAAGCAGCAGATTGCCTAGCAACCCAGTTACTGCGAGCCCGGAAGCAAATAACTTCTCACACCTTGCAGATTTGCCTACACCACCCCCAATAGTTTGTGCTAGCACGAGTGATGGCCTAAAGCCCCCTAGTAGCTTCGCGCAACCATTGGACCTTAAAAGTGTTGACGGCTCAACTAGTGTCATGCACACTCAGTCGCAACCCACCTTGGTTCCCTCAAATTGCGCTCATAATAGATCTACGTCGCCTACCTTAGGAAACCAGGATCCTCCTCAAAATTTCGAGACTGAGTGGGCCCAGACCACCAGATTCGAGCCTCCTTCACGGCCCAATCTGGTTACTAGCCCTCCTGCATCCTCCAAACTGGTTACATCTTCTTCTGTGCCCCCTACCTTAACGAACCAGGATCCTCCTGAAGACGGCAGAGCTGAATTGGCACGGCCAACTGAGCTTGATCTTCCACCACGGTCCATTCGGGTCACCGACTGTGTTGACAAGGTTCCTACAATCCCGAAGTCAACGGTCCAGGTCACCGACTGGGCGATACCTCACCACCAGTCCAGAACTTTAAGATTTATCATTCGGAGCGATGGCGAAGTTCCATCTGTTTTTCAGCTCAAAACTTACAAGCCCACCACCACTCGAAACTATCACCTCACCTGCTGTTGTTTCACTCCCTGCTGAACCTCCTCCCCTTGCAGGCCGTTCTATTTAAGTGCAGTTCGCAAATAAGCCACAACTGACCAAATAGGGCTTTGGTCAGTGGAGAAAAGGTGCTTGTTTTCCAAATCGATACAGGCACCACAGCCCGTCTTCCATCAAAAATAGCTTCACCCTCATCACTAACGATTACTGTATCTGCCGACCCCAAACAAGATTTTTTTTCTTTTTTTTTTTTCTAAAAGGTCTTTTGCAACCACGTTTTTCTTTCTTTCGAACACTCCGTCTGTGTAGCTGACATCCACGTGTACACTAGGAATGGATTTCTTGCAGCAATTTAATTGTAACCCTGCTTCAAGCAAAAACGCCTTTCTAATAGCAACAAATGTTGAAATCCTTTTTGTAAAGACCCGTTGTCCATGAACTTCTGCCAAGAACCCAATTCGAGCTCTCCACACCTCTCAAATTCCATCATTTTCCACGCCAGCATCGCCGAAGAAGTTGAACCCTGCCCAGATCATGCCTACCTTTCGATCTGGGAAAGCTCAATTCTTCCGCAACCCGAACTTGTTCCAGCTCACTCTTACCTCTTTCTTACCAAACTGGAAAAGTTCAACCCTACTTCTTCTACTCTCTGTTACGAAGAAACCTGTGGAAAATGGGAATGCTCCCCAGACCATGCCGTCCCTTCCGGTCTGAAGGAGCACGCAGCCTCCGTTCCGTCTGACGAAGACTTATACCAGTTCTCTTCCGTCTCTCCACCGAACTGGCTAAGTCTGACTATACTTCTCAACCTACCAAGATCGTTTGTGGAAAGTTCGAATAGCCCTATAATTCCTGCATCTCGCCGAAGTTTTGGACAACCAGTCGACCGAGTTACTCTGTTTTTCAACATCGCCCCTAGCTTATCAGAACTTGTCCATTTCTAATATGCTCAAGCTACCAGATGAAACCTCAGACAAACTGAGATGGTCCGTACGATATTCTAGAGAAAATTACAGATGTCGTGTATCGTATTCGCAGTACCGTCACTAGTCGTAAATCCATGGTGCATCGTGACCGATTAGCGCTTGTTAAAAACTAACACAGTATTTCCTGATACCTAACCTTACTTTTTTAACACCAGATATTTTAATTACAATTTTTAAGATTATTTACAGAAGCTTCTTAGGTACAGCACGTCAACAGCCTGGTTCCATTGTTCCATTGCACATAGTGAGACGACAAGAAGAACATCAAGATGGTCGCTGACAACGTGCTCCTATGAATGCTGTTGTGAGAAAGATGCTCAGTTCGCTATTTTTATTTTTTTTGTGTTTTCTTTTTTCTTTGCTCTTTCTCTCTTTTGCCTCTCTTTCTTTTTTCTATTACATTTCAACTACTACACTCAACAAATCAAACCAAAGTTTCTTTTATTTACAACAACATCCACCAAATCTGAAGCAATCAATATCGTCTTTTCAGGAAAATGCTCAAGGAAAACGTAACCCTGCTCTCGTTGCAATTACCAAACAAAGTCGGTAGTGTTGTTAGCAGTGTTCAAGAAAAAGACACGTCTGTTAAGTGCACAATTGTTATTCCTTTACAAGTCCATTGCGGTTCATGTCTCTATATTCTCTGAGAGAACGAACGCAAGTGAAACTGAGTAAATTTGCAAAAGCAAAGACTCACAAACAGGCTTAGCACCAATGACAACGTGTCAAAAGAATACCAAGCGTAAAGTTGAAGGAAAATGGAGAACGAATACAACACAAATACTAACTAGAAATTTTATGTTTGTTGTTAATAATAAGTTCGATGAGTATGAGATTAATGCTCAGTCGGAACTTTGAGCATTCTTCGCGGGGGGCAGTGTTACAAACTGAAAAATAAAAAAGAACTTTATTAATGAATTTGAATAAAATCATTTTTAAAATAGAGTTACCTTAGAAAGCCGGATCAACACACCATCCAATCGTCTCCTAGTTTCCTGAAAAGATAAGAAAATTGATTAAAAAATTGAATCAACAAAATTTACTTTAGTAATATAAACTTAAAATGTAAATAAATGTTGATGTTGGCTGTAAATAAAAGAAACTTCCAATTGAACACTACATTTCAATGAAATAGTGCCCAAACCAGAAGTCCCTATTAAAATACAGCCGAATCCTGAAAAATAAATGAAATAAAGAATAAAATAAATAAAATAAGAAAGGAAAAAGGACAGCACAAGAAACAAACACTTAAAATAAAAACAACAAAGAACACATCCAAATTCTTTTTCACAACAACAACACAACACAAACACACACAATTCACACAAAAATTTCGAATATCTCGAATCTTCTTTGAAACTCCAATATGAGATAGAAAATAACTTCTCTCATATTGGAAAGTAACAATGACCTTCCAAAAAGAAGATTCGAGAAATTTCACTAAACACTATAAAAACAAGCACCCACAAAAAAGAAAAAAGTTTTAGTTCAGTTCAGTTGGTGATTTGCTCTCGAGGTGTTTTCTTTAATTTTCTCCAGTTTATTTTACACATTTTTTTTAGTTAATTTTTTCTCAATTGTTCAAAGTAGTTTTTTAAGTCAATTTTTTTTACCACAGTTTTTTTTATTTAATTCTCACAATCATTTTTTTTCTTAATTTTTTTTTAATTTCAACCACAAGATACGTACATTTTTTATCACTTCAAATTCTTTTTCTTTTCTATTGCTTTTAAATAAATTTTATTACAAATTTCCACCCACTTTCACTTGCACATTCTTTTCTTTCTTACTTCTACTGGATTCTAATTTTTTTTTCCTTTTTAACACTTTTAACTTTATTTAATCTAATTTAATTAAGTTAATTACTTTCACATTTACTTACCTTCTTTTTTTACCACTTTAATTTTACACACATTTTATTTTCAACACATTTTTTAACATAACCTCTTTTTTTTTTCTTCCACTCACATTTTCTTTTTTTTTTTTGTTTTTTTAATCACAATAACAACTCTATACTAGTATATCACTGCACTTTCTTTTTCTCACTTTCCACTTGTTTTTTATTATTTTTTTTACACATATCTTTTTTTTATTTCTAATTCACCCGCGACGCGATTTCATTAAATAATTTATATTTCGCGAACCCTTAAACTTTTAAATTAATCAAATCAAGAAACAAACGAAATCTTCATTTCGTTTGTTTACATTTGATTCACCTAAGTACAATTTAGTTAGACAGCTGTCAAAACAACAAGTGTTGCCACAGTGTCTGAATTAAAAAATTGACTTTGATTAAAAACTATCGGGGTTGCCGACTAGTAAATTTTTCTTAACCCAAACTCAGTTTGATTCAGTGAGTCAAACTCAGTTTCGATCTGATTTTCCTCACTTTCGTGTAAACCAGATTCAGTTGTAAGCTTAACTCACTTCACTCAGTTAATAGTTGGTATACTTCGCTTCACTTGCGGACATCTTTCTTTACTACCATAGCCATTTTTTTATTTTAGACAAATTTTTTTTAGATAATTTTTTTTGATTATTGCCATTTAAATTTTACTTTCTTTTGTATCACATTGTAATTAGATTTTTTTTACTTTTTAGTAATAGACCCTAAATTTGTAAATTCTGTTTTACCTATAATAAATATTAGAATTTTTTTTTAAATTGTAAAACTGCCTTTTATTTCGTTATTTCCCATTTTTTCAGACTTTGGCCCATATTTTTTCTACTTTTCTTTCTCTTCTAAAAAATCCCTCTCGGACGCCTTATTTTTCTTTTAACATTTTTTTTCTTTTGAAGCCATTTTTTTTTACTTTTCGCTCACAAAGGCCAATTTTGTAACAATATTATGAAAAATTAGGAGATGCGTTCATCACTTCTCAGGAATGAAAATGGATTGTATATTATGACATGAAGAGTTACTGGACATATTACAAAACATACAGAAGGGCATCAATAAATTAGAGATTTTAAGAACGATAATCACAAAGGGAGAATATTATAGCGAGATCATACGTCAGTATAAACATACAGCACAACAATTTGAGCATACAAATCAAATACTATTAACACAACATGGAACAAAACAACAATTTCGCTTAACGAGGACTTATTAATGTTGTAGGAAACGTAGCTCATCAACTTTTTAGACTTTTAGATGATAACTTCGCAAAGGAAATGTCAGAAACCATAACCAAGGTGCAAGGAAATGAGGAACACTTACAGCTTTTATTGCAAAATCAAACATCAGTTTTAGAAGCAACAGAATCACTCATCAGACAAACCAAGCAAGAGAGAATACAACAGATGAAATCAATTGAAGCTACATTTCAAGATAATTTAGACAAAATGAAGAATATGACATTACAGATGAAGGAATAAAAGGCAATTCAATCATTCATTGCTCTAGCAATACTCATATCAATTTTAATAGCAGAATATCAAAAAATTCAAAATACATTGCTAGATACGATGACCGATGTACATCAAGGCAAGATGAATTATCATATCATGTCCTTCGAAGATCTTGAGAAACAATTAACCCTGATGAAGGAACATCTACCCTCATCATTGAAATTACCAAGCCGAGATGTCACAAAATTGTACAAGCTAATGACAGTTAAGTGCAGCATTAATTATGAGCATGCCAGTGGCGGAGCCAGTAGTATTTTTCCGGGTGTTCAGATTTCTAAAAGAAATGAAAGTTATATTTTGTTTCTATTCAAAATAATTTAAAACACGAGTTTCCACTCCACTCAAGAGGTATCGCTGTCAGAGCGTTATCCGATATAAAGTGGTCGGTTTCCCTAAAAATGTGTAAAAAATAGAAAGAAAAACTCAAAAACCCGTTTAAAATTTCCAATTTTTCATTAGGCCTATCGCACTTAAACAACTCAATAAAAATATAACAAAAAAAAAAAAAATAACAAAAAGCATAAAAAAATAAAAAATAATAATGTACATTATTGTATAAAAAATACAATAAACGAAAATATCACTTTTTTTGTACTTCAATGTTCATCTCAAATTCAATTTTTTTTGTCCTTTCGCAAAATTTCTCAATAACTTTTTCGTGAAAATCTGGCCTAGTTCTCAATTCTTTTAATAATTTTTTTTCAATGGATATCAAAGCTAACCCCGTCAACCTATTTTGTGCCATCGAATTTCGCAAATATGTTTTAATTCTCTTTGAACAAGAAAAAGATCTCTCAGCGCTAGCTATAGTTACCGGAATAGTTGTAATTAAACAACTTAATTTGAAAACTTCGGATAACGTAGCTTTGAGATTGTTGCGTAAAATATTTTTTTAAATTTGAGGTACTGGCAGGTTAGAAAAAAAAGAATTTTTATTATAAATGACAGTGAGCGCGTATACTCCGCAGTACCAAACCGGTCTAGTACTATTTTGGTACGACTAAACCATTTTAGTACTGCCTGTATATACCGTAGGTGCAAATAACGAAAAAAGAAAGAAAAAAATACTTGTCAAACTCAAATATTTCATTCATTGTTAATTGATTTAATAATTTCTATTTGTGTATAGTGTCAATTATCAATAATTTTTTCTTTTTGTGCAAAATTAATTGGAAATAAACAAAGAAAGGAGGACCAAATTAGTTGGTTCGCACCAAAATGGTCGGCCTAAAATGGTTCGGTACCATGCGTATATACCGGGACCAAAACAGTACTAGTACCGGTTCGGTACTGCGGAGTATACGCGCTCAGTAAGTTCATTTTGCAATTTTAAAAAATCAAATTGTTCTGGGTATGCAGCTATTAACGCATTTAATTCAGTTATTGGGAAGATTTCAGAATACTTATGAAATTTTTGAGCGTCTAACAACTCAATAAAAATTAAATCTTTCATATTTTCAAAGCGTACTTCCAGTTGCATTATAATAGTGTCTAAAATTTCATTGAAAAGCTGCCTTTAAATTTTCCATAATAGGCGTGGGTCTACCGTTTTTAATTATCAACGATTTTTCTTGTATGTTTTGTCTTGAAAAAGACATACATAAAAGATTTTCAATGACGCAATTACAAAGAAAAGCATTTTCCGCGTTCTTATCCATCTTTACAAAATTTAAAAAAAAAACTGTTTAATTTTTTATGTGAAATATTTAATATTCAAAATTTTAAACTACCAACGACAAAAAATTCCGTTTCAAATTCGAACTATTTTTTTAAATTTTTACCCCGAGAAAAACAAGCTATTTATTTCTTACCTTCCAGCTTCAACTAAAAGAAATTTTTCACCACGACACACACAATTTGAATTATTATCTAATAAAAAAGTTGTATTAATTTAAATTTAAATGAAATTGAATTTATTAATTTTAATTTTCTTCAAATAAAAAAGGTAACATCTAGTAAGGAAAATAACAACGTTCATTTTCAAAAAATGAACACAATTCATTACTATTTGAAGGATAAAATAGAAAGGAAACGAAAAGTAAAAAAAATATTTTCTCATAATATTCTACTATGGTGTTCACTTTAAAATATGAACATTGAACACCTTCTATATAAAATTATATGAAGAAAAAAAGAGAAAAGAAACGAAAATGAAAAAAAATATTTTCTCATAATATTCTACTATGGTGTTCACTTTAAAATATGAACCTGACTGCTGTCACTGATGTATGAAAAAACGAATTTGAAAAGAGAAAAATATAAACGAATATAATGGTGTAGTACGATTTTTCTAATGTTCACTTTGAAATGTGTACACCTTGCATACAAAACTCTATGAAGAAAAAAAGAGAAACGAAAAGTAAAAAAATATTTTTGATAATTTTGATATATTATGATGATTTTACTAATACATATATTAAAAAATTACTTTTCTTGTTACAAAAAAAAAAAAATGTTTTCGAATGTAATTACCAACATCTACAGAATTTAAAGCATACAGTATAGTAACGTTACCTAGTATGGTCAATAATTCATACATCTACGTCAAACCAGCCACCGATATGATTTTAGTAGATATACAACGAGAATTGTTCTATCCTCTCTCTACCGACAACTTCAAAAACTATATAGTCATCGAAACTGAAAAGTTCTTATGTCATCAAACACAGCCAATTTATAATAAAAATTCTGCACTTGTCCAATGTCATCCTCAGATGTTCAACCAACATAAGTTAGCTAAAACATGCATTGTTACGACCAGCATACCATCCAAGATATGGGTCCAGTTAAGAAATCCAAATCAGTGGTTATTCGCGCTTGATAAGGAATATGTATACACGTTTATAAAATCTTTCAACATAACCTAAAGGGCAATGGATTAATCAAAATAAATAAAGGATGTTTGATGAAGGATGATCACATCCTTATAAATTCACACACCACCATTAATGAAGAATTTGGTACAACCTTTTATCCTGTGTTTAACATAAGCGATGAGATATCTATTCCAAATGAATTGGTCTCAGGAAGCAACGTGAAGATAACCTTTCCCGTCCAGAACCACACTGAAGAACTGAAACAACTGCACGAAAAATTAATAGCCATTCGTCAAAATCAAGGTTCTATCACACAACTTCGGCCATACATCAGTACACAATCATTCTGCACTAACTGTTTCAATAATAATAGGAATATGTATGACCATCATTGTTCACAGATTACGTCAATCAATACAGAATCCAACTCTTATTCTTAAATGTATATACAAAGATAAGTTAACGGACGACGATTTTAGAATTGAAGTCAGAGACTTCAAGGTGCCCCAGGATGTTGAAACACACATTTAACAACAAATAATTAAATCATAAGAATTCATAAAATTATTAAATTCAAATTCAATTTAATATTTAGTTAATTAACGTAATAAAATATAATAATTCTTCATTCATTCTTATACAATATTTTAGTATCAAATGCAGCGTCAACATATTTTATATATAGAACAAATTGAGTAAATGCATTGTCAGATATTTACATTTATTGTTAAGTTAATAGCTTAGGTCATTTACCTTTAGTATAATAATGTAATTGTTATTCACTTTTATTGTAATAATTGTTTTAGGTTAATTGATCAGCAGTTTTTATAATATAAATACTGGAATTTATTAATTAAAGATTACTGTTTGTTAATAACTCAATCAGTGGGTTTTAATTAAAGAATTAGTGGTTCCTAGTTCTACTATTAAAACACTACTAACAATCAGAATTAGCGTTTCCTAGTTTTGCATTCTATTAGTCATATCCACCATGTATTTTACAAAAAGAATCATACTTTGTAATATATTTCAATGAAGGAATTTTATTCATCAGGTCAATAATTTCTACTCCTGATGAAACATAATTTTGAAGAAATTCTATTTTCTGTTCTCCTTTGTGTGCAATATTTTCACTAGTCTTAAGCGTTATCATCTCAATTACACATTCCATTTCACAATACGGGATGTCACCTCCATTCCAATCGAGGCCATTGATATTTTTTTCATTAAATTTGTTTTGTTTTTTAGCTGATTCACATAATTCTTTTTCTGTATAAGGTCGTTTAAAATGATACAATGCTGGTATAAAAGAAAGAGGTTGCAAGGTCACCAATTCTTTAAAAAAATTTTGGTTATTATTACCAACTACAAACTGAATGTTCATAATTAAATAAGACATAAGTACTTCAGCTGCTTTTTATTTTTCACTTTAGAGTGCAATTTAAATAAATAAATGCAAAAGGGTTTATTTTTTTTATGTAATTATGTAATTATAATATTGATCGAGTTGTTGGTATGAATGGTCGAATAAGTAGTGTTCGGGTTGTTCATTATAAATTTCATGATTGTAATTTTCAGAAGGTGATTATATGAAATATAATGAAATTCTCCTTTTTTATAATTCTGGAAATTATTTGCTTTAGGGAAATTTCCTGATGAGGACCTATAACGGGAAAGTCCAGAATCTACATCCATAGGTTGTGCTGGTGGTGGCTTGTTCTGTTGATTACGGAAAAAGGGTTGTTGTACAGCGGTTGGTGGTTTATTTGGTTGAGGAGAAAAGAAATTTGTTCTTTGGGTTGGTGGTTGAAACATGTTTAGTGTCCTAAAGGTATTAGTTGCTTGAGGGGTAAAGTATTGAATTGGGGTTTGTGATTTGTGTTGTTGATTTTATTTAAGGGGCGTGGACTTATCAATGGTTGAGTTTTAAGTCCTGAATTTTCGTTATTGTGAGTGAAATTTAGTCTCTGTACAGTATTATTGTTTGAAGATTGATTTTTTGGTTTTATATAGAAAACGTTTTGTTCTTTAATACAAAAAGAAAATGCTTCAGCTAATGAAGAAGGTTTCATTGCTCTAATAGTACTACCAAAAGGTTCTTTCAAACCAATAAGGAATACATTCAAACACATTTCTGTATAAGGATTTCTTTTTGCTTTTATAACATTTGAATCTTTTTCGTGTATTTGTAAATGATTACTTATAGTTGAAAGAATTTCTATTATTTCACTGTAAAATTGTTCGATGGTTTTAGAATTTTGACGTAAAGTGTAAAGTAAAGTAAAGAATAATGCAGGATTAAGTTGTTTTTAATATCTTCCCAGTTAAGTGGGGTCCCGTAAATATCGAGTACTTCGTTTGCTGGTCCTTCAATTTTATTTCTTATAGCCCTTAGTATAATTTTATAGTATGGATTTCCCTCAATTACAGTGAGTAAAGTTAAAATTTCCTCTACATTATTTATAAAATCAAAGAGAAGTCTTGGGTTACCGTTAAATTTGGGTAGATCTTTAATTACATCAGGTATTCTACAGTTGTTGAATATATCAATTGAGGTAATTATGATTGAATTTCCATTACCAGTCGTTGTTGTATTGGTAAGAGGTATGGTATTGTTTAAACCAGTTTCTGTCATTGTGTTAAGTTTGTTGTTTAATTTATTAAAGTTGATTTTAATTATATTTTTGTTTGGATCAGGATCACTTTCGTCTCCACTAGATTCACTCAATAAATTATTCTTTGAACTTTCTTTTTCTATACTGTTATAAGGATTATTTTTATTTTGATGTTTTTTATTTAATACCTTGAACTTAAAAGGCATATAAGAGTAGATCGAATATACGAAACTAAGTATTTTAAACAAATCTTTATTTTTTATAAATTTCGAATTTGAATGTCTTGATTTATCGATTAATGTATTATGAAAAATCACTAATGATTTTTAGTGAAAGTCCAAAATTATTTCAAATTTAATCAAAGAAAAAACAAACTCGAATTTTTATTACATTATAAAACATATTTTTTATTCTTATAAAAATTGATTGAAACTAAACTAAGTTTTACACATTAACATTAAGTTTTACAAAAATTTTATTTTAGTCAAAATACCATCCGTTCAATAAGAAAACTAGAACCAGAATGCCGCTGAAAGAAATTGCAGTCCAAATTTTAACATCCTTTTTTTCTCTAGAAAACAAAATAAATATTAAGAATAAAGAAAAATCGAAACACTTGTGTAAACATTGGAAATTTTGTTCAACAAATTCGTAAACAAGATCATAAAACTAAATTCCTTTCAAATTGCATGTGTGTGATATACATACCGCCGAGTAATTTTCAGGTGTATGCATTTTTGTCTTTAAGAAAGAAAACAAAAAACTATGAAATATACCTACTAGAAAATTGTTCTTATGCTGGAATTTTCAGTTTATGATCCCATTTATCCTTTATTTACCAATTGCTAAATGTGAACAAATCCAAAACAATATATGTATGTATTGAGTTATATGAATGATAATTTTTAAAACTAAATCATGTGCACATGAGACTTGAGAGTAAAAAATCGACATTAAAGGATTTACACTATTCAGTTGCAATAAACAAGCGACAAATTTTATCAAAGTATCCCATTGATACTTTGATAAACGAAACGATACGACACAAGCGATATAAGATTTAATATGTTCTTTAATTTTCAATCTAAATTTTGTTTGATGTCATCGAAATGATTGGTACTTTATTACCCCAACATATGACAAAACAATTTTAGAAAATACCCAATGTATTCACATATGACAACAAATTCATGGAATCAAAGCATCCATGATCGACAAAAACGACAACCAAATTTAATCAGGCTGAATAATTGTAGTCATTGTTCGTCCTATTAAAAAGTGGGAAGGAGTTAAACAGTCTAGATCATTAGGATCGGAGGAAATAGGAGTTAAAGGTCTTGAATTAAGTATTGCTTCTGTTTCTATGACAATTGTATTAAATTCTTCGAAAGTCATTCTAGCATCGCTTAATATTCTTTTCAAATGAAATTTAGCCTTTTTAACAGCGGATTCCCACAAACCACCAAAATGTGGGGAACGAGGTGGAATATACTGCCATTTTATACCTTCATCATTGCAATATTTTAAAACCAATTCATTGTGTTGATCACTGCAGAATAAGTTTTTTAATTTTATCAATTCTCTATTCCCGCCTACAAAATTTGTAGCATTGTCTGATGTTATTGTTGAACACTTTCCTCTTCTACCAATAAATCTTTTAAGTGATGCTATGAAGGCCTCTGTTGATAATGCGGAAACAATCTCCAAATGAACTGCCTTTGTAGCAAAACAAATAAATAAAGCGATGTACGACTTGAATGAAGATTTACTTCGACCAAATGGTTTTAATGTGAATGGACCACAATAATCCACTCCAGTATGTAAAAAAGGAAATGAAGGGCAGACCCTTTGTGAAGGTAGTTGACCCATAAGTTGCTCTAAAGAACGAGGTGCAGTTCGAAAGCATCTCACACATTTGTGAATGATAGACCGAATCAATTGTTTAGCATTCGGTATCCAGTAGCGTTGACGCAATATTGAATGTAAAGTAAGAAGACCAACGTGCATGTGTTTAATGTGTAAGTGTTGTACCAAGCAAGCTGAGAATGTATGTTGTCTAGGTATAATGACAGGATGTTTTGTTTCAAAATTAATCTCTGCATTAACTAATCTTCCACCAACTCTTATAATACCTTCATCGTCAATGAAAGGATTTAACGATAAAAGTTTACTTGTTTTATTTAACTTGAACCCTGCCTTTAATTTCTTTAGTTCTTCATTATAGTATTTGTGTTGAATAGTTTTGATAATAATCTTTTCTGAACTTTCAAGCTCATGTACTTCTAGCTGTACAGTAGCTGGATTTAATTTCTTTTTGCATGCCTGAATAAATCTGAAGACATAGGCAAATATTTTAATTATAGTTTTATATGAATTTGCAAACTTTGATGATGATATTAGATCTTGTGAATCAAAATTTATTAGTAGAGCTGTTTTTCGTTTCTCTTCATTTGTTGATTTGGAACAATGAACATTTGGCCATTCACTTTCAGAACATTTGATAAATTGGGGCCCATTGAACCAAAATTGATTCTTTAATAACTGATGTGGAAGTGCACCTCGTGATAATATATCAGCTGGATTTCCCCTGGTATTGACATATTTCCACTCAATGTTATAATGTTCTGATATTTGTTGAATTTTACTAACTCTATGTGAAACAAAAACATTCCACGCTGACGGTGTTTTAGTAATCCAGGCTAATGTTGTCATTGAATCACTCCAACATATAATTCTTTTGAATTCTAACTTTAAAGACATGATAACTTTATTTGTTAGTTCTGCTAATAAGGCTGCTGCACAAAGTTCAAGCCGGGCTATAGACTGAGATTTTATAGGTGCTACTCTAGATTTGGAGCTAATTAAATTCACTTTCACCTCTTTCATTTCATTAAAAATTCTCAAATAAATACAAGCGCCGTATGCATTTATGCTAGCATCAGCAAAACCGTGCAACTGAATATCGTTTTTGATATCAGTCATAATATACCTACTTATTTTGATATTTTTTATTTCATTAAGTTGGTTATACAATAACATCCATCTTGTGTGTAAATCTTGTGGAAGAGACTCATCCCAATTCAAATTTAACTTCCACATTTCCTGCATTAAAATTTTGGCAGTCACAATTATAGGATTGATAAGACCCAATGGATCAAACAACGAAGCGATTACTGATAAAACAGAACGTTTTGTAAAGCTTGGGCTTGTCAAGTTTTTTGCAGACTTAAATTGATAAAATAATTCATCGGTAAATGGTCTCCAATTCATTCCTAGTGCTTTTGTAGTATGATTTAATGTTAGATTTAGGAGGCTTTCTTCATTCATTTCTTGAATTATTTCATATGAATTGCTACACCATTTATGTAGCTTCATACCAGCTTTGTCAAGAACTTGAATAAGTTCTTCCCTAATTTTCTTCAACTCAATTATTGAGTTAGCACCCGTTAAAACATCGTCCACATATAAATCATTTTCTAATGCTTGAGATGCTAATGGAAATTCTTTTTTGTGATCTAAACTTAATTGTTTCATACATCTTGTTGCCAAATATGGTGCCGATGCTGTGCCATATGTGACAGTGTTCAATGTGTATTTTTCAATCGAGTTTGTATCAATGTTGAACCACAGAATCGACTGATAAATTGAGTCTCTTTTGTGAACCAAAATTTGGCGATACATTTTGATAATATCAGCTGTAAGGACAAATTTGTGTGATCTAAAACGGCGGAGGATTGAAAATAAATCTTCTTGGCAAACAGGACCAACCATCAAAATATCATTTAAAGATTTTACAGACGTAGTTACACAAGAAGCATCAAACACAACACGAAGTTTAGTTGAAGTACTTGATGGTTGTTGAACACCATGATGTGGCATAAAGTAAACGTTATTTGAAGGAGGTAAATATGAATCTGGCAGAGGCTCCATATGATTTAGCTCAAGGTATTCTTTCATGAAAGATGTATATGATTGTTTGAATTCTCCATCTCTTTTAAATTTTTTCTTTAAACCCAATAAACGCTTTTCTGCATTACAGAAAGAATTTCCTAGTATATTAGGGCTTTCTTTAAACGGTAGTCTAACTACAAACCTACCATCATCATTTCTTATTGTATTTTTTTTAAAATGCTCTTCACACTCTTTTTCTTCTTTAGTCAGGGGTTTTTTACTCTGAAAATTCTCTTCAACTTTCCAAAATTTCTGCACCATGTCTATTAAAGACTCATTTTCTTTTTCCTGACTAAAACTACAATTACTTCGCAGGAATTTTTCTTTAGAACAATAATTTTTTACTTTACCCGAAACTACCCATCCAAACATAGTTTTCTGTAATGTGGGTTGATTAATATCTTTATTAATTTGACCTACGCATAGAAGTTTCATAAAAATCTCAGCACCTATAAGTATATCTATTCGTGATGGTTGATTAAATGAAGGGTAAGCTAACTGTATATTTTTGGGAATATCCCACTCTTTAACATCTATAATTTTACTAGGATGATTGATGGTTATTGATGGTATAATTAGGGCTTCTGTTCTGAATTGAAAGCTACTACATTTAGATTTAACTGTAAAATTAGTTTTGTACTTAATATTTGTTTCGAATGAACCTATTCCGATTATGGAAGAGTCACAACGACGTTTAGAAAGTGATAATTGTTGGACTAAATTTTCTGAAATAAAGTGTGACTGTGACCCTGAATCTAATAATAATTTACATGTAGTTTTTAAACCTTCATCTGATACAACATCTACTAAAGCAGTTGCAATAAGAATAGTTTCATTTGAAGAACATATAGAAGCAGATAAACAGTTTTCTTTCTCTCTTTCATTTTTTGCTTTTGAATTAAAATGCAACATAGTATGATGAGGTTTATTACATTTGTAGCAAGATGATGATCTACAGTTTTTTGCTACGTGCCCATCTCGTAAACAATTCAGACATAATTTAAATCTTTTAACTAAAAAAAATCTTTCATTTGTAGTCATGTTTAAAAATTTACTACATTTATTTAAATTGTGATCTTCATTATAGCATAGAACACAAGATTTTTTATTAACGTGAGAAGAGACATTTGCAATCAATTTACCACCATATTCCCGTTTTCTTGAATTAGAATGATTTTCCGTTACTAAACAATTATTTGCACCTTGAATGTGTTCAAGCGTTTGACATCTTTTTTGTAAAAAATCTGTAAATTTGGACCACATGGGCAATTCATCAAGAGAAGCACTTTCTTCCCACCTTGCTCTCGTGGCCGAATCAAGTTTGATTATGACCGTGTTAATTAGAATTGATTCTGCAATTTGTTCAATTGTACCTAACGATTGCAGAGCTCGTATTTCTCCATTTAGCTTATCTGCAAGATCGCGCAACTGTTGTACTGAACCTCTTGTAACGCAAGGCATATTTACTAATTTATTAATGTGGGCGGCAAATATTAATCTTCTATTGCTAAATCTTGAATAAAGAAGTTCTAGAGCTTTTTTATAATTTTCTTCACTACATTCTAACGACTGAATTACAGCAGCTGCATTTCCTACTAAACTATTCCGCAGCATCTGAAATTTTTCTACTGCAACTAGTTCTTGATCATTATCGACTAAGGTTTCAAACATGTTTATGAATTCTGGCCACTTTGAATAGCAACCTTCAAATTTTGGCAATTGAATTGATGGTAATATGGATTTGGTTTTCATGTTAAATGAATTATTTGACAGAGATGTTGAAGATGCACTGACAAATCTTGAGTTTAACGTTAAAAGTTTTCTTTCAGTGAAGAATATATATCTTCAAATTTATTTCTATATTCAAACTCATTATTATCAATCTCATGACACTGCTCTATCATTGATTGATCTTTTTCAAATCTCGTGTGATAAGACTCCAATAAATTAAGTTTTATACTTATCTGAATTTGGGACCAGCCTTCACCATTAGTTTCAATGTTCTCAGCCATTCTGGTAACTTGTGTAAAAGAAACCTTTCTTGAAGTTTTTAAAGCTTCTAAATTCTCCATGTTGATTTAATTTATTAGTATTTTCAATAACACAAATTAGCTACCACAGTATCACTTAAATATTTCTTGATTTTCCAATTTTCTTTTAATTTTTTTTCACAATCTTTCTTTTTTTTTTATAAATCTAATACATCACTGTTAATTTTTTTTTTTTTTTAAATATGTATGTACTATATATTCAATTCTTTAAATCACACAACTATTCAACATATTTTTTTTTTTTTTTTTATTTTCAACACTTTAGTTTTATAAAAAAAAAACACTTTAAAGTTTTTATTAGATAACAAATCCGGCTCGAAGGACCATGAAAAATCACTAATGATTTTTAGTGAAAGTCCAAAATTATTTCAAATTTAATCAAAGAAAAAACAAACTCGAATTTTTATTACATTATAAAACATATTTTTTATTCTTATAAAAATTGATTGAAACTAAACTAAGTTTTACACATTAACATTAAGTTTTACAAAAATTTTATTTTAGTCAAAATTTCATCCGTTCAATAAGAAAACTAGAACCAGAATGCCGCTGAAAGAAATTGCAGTCCAAATTTTAACATCCTTTTTTTCTCTAGAAAACAAAATAAATATTAAGAATAAAGAAAAATCGAAACACTTGTGTAAACATTGGAAATTTTGTTCAACAAATTCGTAAACAAGATCATAAAACTAAATTCCTTTCAAATTGCATGTGTGTGATATACATACCGCCAAGTAATTTTCAGGTGTATGCATTTTTGTCTTTAAGAAAGGAAACAAAGAACTATGAAATATACCTACTAGAAAATTGTTCTTATGCTGGAATTTTCAGTTTATGATCCCATTTATCCTTTATTTACCAATTGCTAAATGTGAACAAATCCAAAACAATATATGTATGTATTAAGTTATATGAATGATAATTTTTAAAACTAAATCATGTGCACGTGAGACTTGAGAGTAAAAAATCGACATTAAAGGATTTACACTATTCAGTTGCAATAAACAAGCGACAAATTTTATCAAAGTATCCCATTGATACTTTGATAAACGAAACGATACGACACAAGCGATATAAGATTTAATATGTTCTTTAATTTTCAATCTAAATTTTGTTTGATGTCATCGAAATGATTGGTACTTTATTACCCCAACATATGACAAAACAATTTTAGAAAATACCCAATGTATTCACATATGACAACAAATTCATGGAATCAAAGCATCCATGATCGACAAAAACGACAACCAAATTTAAATTTCATTACAATTAATTTACTTGAAATTAATTAAAATTCTAATTTATCAATTACCTTATTACCTAAACTGAACATATTATATAATTAAAATATTGAGATATACATAATATACACATATTTATTGAACACAGTGCAAGAGTCACTTTAAATTAAATGAAATGATAGAGTAAAATTTTTCTTTAAAAATTATTATTATTTTTTTTTTGTTTTTATTAAATTTATTATTTATAATTTAGAAATTGTTTATTTTCTTCAGATTTTATTTTTATTTGTGCATTTATCAAAAACAAATTTATTAATTTTTGTTATTTTTATTATTTTATTTTCAAATACAAATACATTTATTTTTATTTATTTTAAATAAGATTTATTAAGAGTTTTTTTAAATTTCAGAAGGAAAAAAAACTATTAATATTACTAGGATATTGGGATTTTGGAAAAATATAGGAAATTTAAATTCGACTTACATTGAAAGTAGAAATACTCTTTCCATTTTTCCTCTAGAGTTTAATATGTATAAACGATGAACCTTCGTTGAATTGTCTTATCCTTTTTTTTCACTTTCTCTTGTGTTAAAGTATTTTTGGAACCACTGTATATGATTTTGTTTTTTCTTTTCTTTTTTTTTCACTTTTATTATTATACCGTTTAACTACCGATATCCTATCGAAAGTTAAGTATTTTGTTGACAATAAGCCGTTGTCAGATAAAAGGAAAAAAAAAAATCTTTCTGTTTTAGATTGTTTTCACTGATGTTATATTAATGTTTTTTCAGTTATTGGTAATAAGTTATTGACAATAAACAGTTGTCACTATGTGCAATAACAGAATTATTTTGAAAAAAAAAAAATTATACACTACGGCCCGACTGCGCCAGTTAGGATATTCAGAAAGATGTTTTGAATAAAAAAAAAATAAAAATTTTAAACAATTAAACTTTTATTGAAATACAATTTATTTAACACAAGATTTGATTTTGAAGAGAGTTTCTAATGTTGACTATTCGACAATTCTTCTTAAACTAACTTAATTATTAAGATTTTATGTTGCAAGAAATTATAATTACAATTTATGAAAAGGCTGGAAGTTATTAATTTGCTGATTTCAGATTTGGCTATTTTATGAGAAGGAAAAAAGGTGTACATTACAATTTTGTGGGAAGATAATTTTAGTTATTTAAAATTATGTTATGCTTATTTGACAATTTTAAAGTTACAAATTAAATTTAACTGGACAAAGTTATTTATAATAAAATAATGTTTATTATTATAAACATTGTTATATTTAACAATGTTGTATTTACTGAACAAAATTATTGATAATAAAATAATGTTTATAATATCCAGCTGACTTAGTATCTCGTAGAAATTCACCTCAAAAGTTGAAGGATTGTCATTTGTGGTTAAACGGAACTTTGTTTCTTTTTGGCTACGAGAAACGGTGGAACAAAGAGCACGAAGTTGAAGAAACTGATTTGGAGAAAAAATCATCAAAAGTAGCATTACTTAGTTGTGTGTCACCAGCAATTCTACTAGACAAGATAAATCATAAAAATTCATTTTCTCGACTTCAACGAATACTAGCGTGTGTTTATCGGTTTGTTAGTAACAATATATTGAAAAAACATCGATCTGGGCCTCTATCGGTCGAGTAATTAGTTAAAGTAACATATATTATTGTAAAAACAATTCAAACTCAAAAGTTTCAAGAAGACTACATTCAGTTGAAAAAATGTTGCAGTGTTAGTGCACATAGTTCTTTGTCAAGTTTGTGTCCATTTTTAGATAAAGCTGACATTGTCAGAGTAGGTGGAAGATTAAGTGAGGCTACACTCAGAAAAATGAATTACATATAATTGATGAAATAGCGTTTTTGTTTTAAAAATTCCTAAAATTATCTAGTTTTTATGAAAATTTCATTAATTTGAAGAATTATTTATAAAATTAAGGAAATCTTACTTGTTTTTATAAAAATCTGATGATTTTGAAAAAATGAAATTACATTGGAACAAGTGCGTAATATTTCTTGAACTAAAGAACAATATGTTTTTGAAACAAAAACGTTTTCTTTTTTTTGATATGGTCGTTTCTTAGTCCGAGTAAAAACTTTACTTGAAAATAGTAAATCGAAACTTTAAAACAAGTAACAGTTTTGTTTCGTTTTTATGACGTTTTGTTTTGAAATGTAGTCTAAATTTCATTAAATTGATGTCGAACAACTATTGAAACAAAGATGCGTAAATTTGTGTACATCAAATTGAAGTATTTTTTTTTGATTTAAAAACAAATTTACTAATTGTACAGACGTGTTCGGTTTTGTCCATACATACCATATAACATGCATCGAGTATCATTTTTGTACATGGTTTTATTGAGTAAAGACTATAGTTTTTGAAGAGTAGTGAATTAATTTGTATAATTTGTTAAATAATTCAGGAAAGTTATAATTAAAAAAATTTAAACAATAATGGAAAATGTAGACTTATTGTGTATTAATTTAAGTGATTTGGAAAATGTGGATATTTCGAACTTGAATAATGTTAGTTTTGAAAATGTTGAAAGTGAAATTGTTCCACAGAAAGATGAATTTTTAGAATTATTAAAAAAATTAAAAGGAGAAATTTTTCATAAAATTTTTTTAGAACACGGTTTCAATACTGAAAGTTTAAAATATTTAAAAGCAGAACATTTGAGTGATATTTGTCCAAAAGTTTTATACGGTCCAAGAATTATTTTTGAATATAACTTGCATCTTTGGCAATGCGAACAGGTATGGCGAAAATTAATCAAAAATATTTTAATAAGTGTAGGTGCTTGTTTTTCAAACATTTTACGTTGTACTTCTAGGGTATTACTATCATCAATAACGACAAAGCGTCATCTTCAATTTCAAATTCTTCAACAGCATCTTGTTCTACAAGCTTTGAAAACCTTGTTCAGGAGTTAAATCATGATGAGGTATGTTATTCTGCATATGGTCATTTATTAGTAAGAAATTTTAAATCTTATAAAACTATTTTTTTTTAAATGAAAATTATTTAATATAGACTCAGACTTTAAACATGTCTTTAACGGAAAAGAAGACAAATTATATGAAAATTGGGAAAGTTTCTGCGAACGTATTCTTCCATTAATGAAAGTAAAAATTAAAGACTCCTACAGCAAGGAATTATTAAATAAAATACATAATGACAAATCTGGTAATTTTATTTTTTAAAATTTTTATTTAAATAAAAAATTAATTTGAAAAAAATTAATAATTTTCAGGTCTAGAAAATTTATTGATTTTGACACTCCTACCATCTTTATTGGTGCAGCCAACAAGCAGAAATATTCCAATTTCTTTAGCTATAAAATATTCTATATCATTTGTAAATAATATTCTTAATTTTGAAAATAATGAATTTATTTTTACTATAGTAAAGGCTACGAAATAAATAAATCAATTTATTTCAGTGAGTTAATTTCTCACGCCGACATAAGTTTTCTACAAGAAGCAATTTGTTATGATAGCGTTCAATTTCTTGGTACTTTATATAAAAAAGATTATATTATGATATGTAATGATAGCAAGTTTTCTGCTTTCAAAATTAAAGAGATATTAAAAATAAATCAAAAAATATTATTGTTTTGTCAAGAAATTGATGTATTATTTTACAGTACACATTATATAAGCTATTGTATAGGAGAGGATCTACTAGTTTATAAGTTAAAGAATATAACATCTTTTGAATTTCTACCTGTTCATAGTTATAAGTTACCATGTAATAAAATAGTATTAAGAATAAAAAATGGTTATATTTGAAATAAAATAAATAAAAAATAAATAAAAATAAAATTCTTTTATTTGTGTAAACCATGTACATATTTAAATTAAACATTCATTTCCTTGATTGAAGAAGACTGTTCCTTTTAAATTAAAAACTTGTGACCAACTACTGACCAACGAAAACTATTATAATTATAAATTCATTTAATAATTCCATAAAATTAAATATCAATGCAAAACAGATTTGTAGAGGTAGGTCAAGAATAGGATCGAAATAAGCAAACAAAAATAAAAAATTCTTGAAAAAAGAAAAATAACATAAAAGCAAAGAAAAAATCAAACCAAAAAAAATACCAAGTACCAACAACAAATATCATTTTTTTCAGCTGCAAAAAAATGACACAGAACTATAAAGAAAAAAAACACAACAACTAAAATCATTTGTTCTAACTAAGCATAATGTATACATATAATATGTATAACAACTTATAAATATGTATAGTTTCATTTACAATGGTTTTGTTTTTTCTTATTTTTTCATAATGATCATAAAGCAATATCCATACATTAAAAATCTGGAAAAGGGAGAAGATATAATATTTTAATGCTTTTTGTGTATATAGAATTAGAAATACACAAATAATGTAAAACAGCTGTTTTCGCTTGCGTGTGTGCATTCAATCTTCAGAACATAACGTAAAACAAAATTAACTATTGGAAGCTTTTTCTTTTTCATAAAAAAGACAAATGTGATACCTCCTTCTCTGCCCGCACAGGGCCGGTTTACGGTTTTGTTTCATTTCCTTTTCGCATCTCTGTTATATATATACTTTTTGCGAAAGTCTATTCTAAAGCTTTTTAGAATTTTTATTTTCATACATCATTTTTTGTCTTTCTATTTACTCATCTGGGTATTTTATAGGGATGTCAAATAACAATCGCTTATCGCGTTATTTCATATTCGATTGTTAGACAACATCGATTATCGTAAATTCTCTGATAATCGATTATTTTTTCTTCGATTATCGAGCAAAATGAGTTTTGCTATTTTGGTTTTGTTTTTAGCATTTTGTACTAAAATTAACGTACAGTTTGGCATCACCTATCCAGTGCTGGATTTAGGCTTAGACAAGTGAGGCATTTGCCTTGGGCGGCAAAATTTTAGGGGCGGCAAATTTTGCTAATATAAAAATAAATCTTTACCTCTTTTCGTTTTGAAGTTCTATCTAACAAGCAAAAAATAAAAAATAAAACCTCACAACTTTGCTACCGAGGGCGCCATATGGGACAGTGCCTAGGGCGGCATCACACTTAAATCCGCCACTGCACCTATAACATCATAATTATTTTCATTCAATTCAGTACTTCAGCATAGGTGAAGGTGAAACAAAATTTAGACATCCTTATGGTCTATGTGTAGTACACCAGGTATAACCATTAAACACATTTATAATTTGTATAAATTGCTCTCATCTCTTTCTTAATTGTAAAGTGATGTTGAGTACTTGTTACAATTATGTACAAGTAATGCAATTAGAATTCTTATTTCTCAATATGATTTGAGGGGTATAGATTTTAAAATAACATTTCAATATGTATTTATAATTATTGTTTATACCTGGTGCCGCCACAATATTGTTATATGTTTTACTTGAATTAAATTGTTTTGTTTTCTGATTTTATTTTATATTTTCAGTTATTTAAATTTGCTTCATATATGAATTGTACCATTTATTTCATTTATGTCTTTTTTATTTTTTGATTTTAATTATTATTTTGTATGAAATAAAATAATTTATTTTGTATTGAATGGAACTACAGCTGCCTATGTGATGATATTTTGTTTGAAAATGTTTAAATATTTTACTCCCAAGCAAAAAAGTAAAACAAATCGATTATCGATGGAATTATTAACGATTAATCGAATAACGATGTTTTTAAAATTAAAATATTCGATGTTGAACAATCGATGTTTTTTTAAAACTTTTGACATCCCTAGTATTTTAGTTTTTGTTGCACTGTCCAGTGTCCAGTACCATGGTAAATAGAATAGGAAGGTATGCTAAAAAGGGGGTTTTAACCTAAAATAAAAATGTCAGTTACAGATGACGTAGCTGCAACGAATTTTTGAATTTTTAGAAATATAAACTGTTGTACGTTCACAATAATTATATGATTATTTATTTATTTCATTAATACAGAATGATTTTTTTTAAAAAAATATTGCAATTCTTACTAATAATAACACAAATACTTATACTACTGTACTTTAATAATAATTTATTATTATAATACTTGCATAATTAATTAATATTAACAAATTATTAAAGTGCAGTAGGTATTAATTATTTACCTCGAAGGTTTATAATTTTAAAATGTTAACATTTCTTTTTGGTGCTTCTATAACTAATGTGAATTTTCGCAATTTTTAAATTGATAACAATTAAATTTTATGAAATTATTAATATTGAATGAATTTATCACTGTTGGAATTTCTTGATATAATTTAACTTTTAAATTATTATCATCATCATCACCATTCACGCTGAATAATTTGAAAATTTTTTCTAATTCAAATTTAATTAAATTTCCGTCATTACTGGTTGTTAATAATGTTTTAGTTTTTTCATAATAATCAACATTCCATATAATTGCACCAAAATGATGTCGCCGCTTGAATATTAATTCACCATTTGAATTCCATACACATAAATTTGAATCTTCACCAACAGAAATTGCAAACTGATGATTATCTAAAATAAATTCAAAAATTTAAGACTTAAAAAAGACTGGCTACGTTTCAGAATTCAACATTGAGTCCACACTAGGTATATGGTGAATTTACCTTGGTGAATTGATGATTATTGAAACATCGAAATGTAGTTTCGGTGGAAAGATTGTGCAAAGTGTTGAATTTTGAAACGATCGAAATGATTCAATTTATTAATTATTTCCCTTCTACCTACCATTTTCAATAATTTTTCCTTTGAATACCCTTGCTGTATGAGCATAACCACTTTTGTATGGTGAAATTTCTTTATTTTTCCAATCATCATCAACGGTGGTAGTATCATGGATCATTTTATTTTGTATTTTCCAAAAACGTATCGATCTATCATCTGAAGTTATTGTCATCAACATAAATTTCATATTTACATCAATAGAAAATATTACACCAGAATGAGCAGAAATACGATGTAAAACTGGATAATGATTGGTAATTTTTTCATCATTTATGGTCCAGATAATCACTTCACCAAATGCGTTTCCTATAAAATACAAAATGAAATTAATTTAATACGAAAAAAATTCTAAAAAGAATTCCCTAATTACCTCCAAAAATTGTTAAATTTGAAATGCGAACAATACATTGTGGATTTATCAATACATGAATATTTTTCTAAAATTTTAAATGCGTTTTCATGAAAACAATATTGAACAATTAAAAGGACACTATGAGCTGTTAATAGATAAAATTTTACAATTTCTGGGTTTGTATTTTTTTTTAAAAACAGCCCATTACTAATCCAATCCGTAATTTTCGAACAGGAAAGTAGTTTAAATTCTTCGTTGATATTTTTTCCTTCATATTTCTAAAAAAAGAGCCAAAAAGACAAATTGTCTTTTCCTAAGATTTTAAATCAAAATATTTTACTACTCACACAATTATGAGAGATCAAAGAAAATTCTTTTGCTCCATACGTTAAAAGAACATTATGATCTGTTTCATATTATAGACCATGGATTTTTTCTTTGAATTTACAATGTAATTTTTCACGTTGAACTTCATTCGGCTCATTCTTTGGGGAGTCTGATGATGATGTATTCAAATAGCTATTGTGCACCACATGAAGTTCATTTCCGATTGCTGTAGAAAAAAAGGAACTGATTAGAAAAAATAACTATCATAAGTATGTATAACAATTTGAAGATTTATAAAAAAAACTGTACATGAACCCTTAAGGAGTTTAAAAGGTTTTAAGGAGTTCGTTTTTGCAGAGGTGTATTTAGCAGTCTGTCTTTTAATAAATAATCTTCCCCCTCAAAATGATTTGCACACACGGCCCAATTATTTTTCATATACTTAAAACATTTTACTGGTTTCACACCACAGGCCCGAATCCACTTTTCAAACATATTTTTTTCAGATGGAAATCTGAAAAATTTAACTTTTTCTTTTGTTTTTCCTGTATAATTTTTACAGGGCATCACCACACATTTAATAGATTTTTTTTTCAATAATATATAGTCACTTATAGTTTTTAAATATATTTAAATTCAGTTTATTTATAAAATAATACAACTTTATCACTAGCCACTATGCAAACTACATATAAAAAAAAATGTAAACAAAAACTTTTTCTTCGCAGACACGTCATCAACTTATTGGAATGTCACTAAAAAACGAAAAAAAATCTCCGCCATATTGCTTTTCAGCATACCTTCCTATTCTATTTACCATGGTCCAGTACTACATATATGAACTATGGATAGTGATGTATTACAAATGGAAAATTTTATGAAAAACGTTACTGTAAATATATTTAATAATTATTATCTTTCCAAAAATGATTAAACCTCTATTTAGCAATTTAAAATTTTTTAATTTTTCCGAGAAACTGGAATTTATTTTATTATTCTACAATATTAACACATGTTTTGAGAAAAATTATAAATACTTACTTTTTTATTATGTATTTTGTTTCTGAGAATTTTGTAACTCTTTAAAGTCATTAACATTTCCGAAAAAAAAAAAAATTTCCAAAAATATCATCGATGCTTAACTACAAATTAAACGTTTGAAATAATTTTTCTTCTTGGAAGAATTAAAAAAATTTTAATTAAAACACGTTTTTGCTAAATACAAAAAATCTAATTTTTTTCTGTGTAAATAAAATTCTTTAATTTAATTCTTTAAATAAAATGGAAATACTATACTTTGAATTATTTTTCAAATTAAACGGTTCATATAATTTTGGCGCAATTAATTCCTGATTAATTTTAATCAATTTTTTTTTCCACCAACCTTTTTTTTAAGCTTCTTACTTTTATTAAATCATCATCACCTTGAACAGGTAGATGTAAGCCAAGGCTTATTCAAGTTATTTTGAATTTCCTAGACTATTTTCCCCCATCACACATTCAACTATAGTTTTAAATGGAATGTAAACCACTAAATTTTTTGGTTAGTTGGTTAGTTGACGTGGCGATTCTCTGAATCTTCCGAATACCCAAATTAGCACACTGAGAGTGCTGTTTTGATACCATACCTCGCATAGCTCTAGGAAGTGACATATAGGTAGGACATCTTTTATAATTGTAGTAGCTAAGAACAGAAAAAAACGACATTCGACTCGACTGGGAATCGAACCACAGTCCTCTATCTTGCCGGGATAGTCCGCTTACCAATGCGCCACCGAATGTCATGCCGTTCACTGCTCTTAGTTACTACTTCTAAACATTGATATTCAAATCTCCTACATAATCATTCTGTTTCATTTAGGAAACATATCATGTCTATTAATGCTTTTTGCCATTAGGTTTGTTCTTCTGTATCTTCTTCATTTGTAATAGCACCCACCCACTCTGTGCCATTGGGTTTAAGTTATGAACAACTTTTTTAAAAAATTGTCATTCCTGGCAATAATTGAAACATGTAAGAACTTGACTTTCTCAATTAAAAAATACTTCTTTTTTTTTTCAAATAATTTTTTTTTTACTACAATTAAAATTCTAATTAACAAAAACAAAAAAGGACTTTCTATTGATTTATATTTCAAAGAATTTCAAAAAAGTAATTAAAATGTTGCATAACGAAAAAATTCAATTCATTTCGAATTTTTAAATTTAATGATAATATACACAATGCAAGACAAAACTGAAACTGCTTCCTGGTGTACCCAGCCGGTCAAGTTTCCAGCTGCTTCAGCCGGGGTGGGTTCTTTGGATACACCATTTCGGAAGCGGATCCGTTATGACAACATAAAAGGACCGGCAATAAAAAGTTACCAAAAAAAAAATACTAGGGACTTTGATAAAAAAAAACTTTCCATTAACAGAGGGATTCCGCTGCTTTTATCTTCAGGAGGTACCTTTGATCCATATTAACAAAAAAATAGAATAACAAGGAGAGGACCATCTTCACCCCTCGATGAGAGTATCCACACCCCAACACCTTTCAAAAAAAATAATATTAAATTCTCATTTTTGTTTCCATTCCTCTGCTCGCGCTAAATTGCACAGAAAAGAAATATAAATTTAACTTCGACCACAAAGATATATGTTTTTTTTTTGTTTTCTTTATTAAATTTTTTTTTTCTTTTTTTTTTTTTTTTTATTCCATTCCAAAAAAAAATGATATATTATAACCTTAAATTACCTTTATACAATTCAAAAAAAATTTATTATCTTGTAGGGTAAATTAAACCAATCATCATAATCTTGCAGTGACAGGAAAACAACTACTATGCTTATGTATAACCTATACTAATTGTTAATTTAAGTTAAGAACTTCTTTAAAAAAAAAAAACAATATGAAAGTAGATTCTCCATTTATTTTTTTATTTTTCACTTCTTTCAAAACTGCAGCCTTTCTGTTTCACTACTTTTGCCTTTTCTCGATATTTTACGGTGCTTGGTTTTTTGTTCGTCACTATCACTACCTATATCAGCATCATCATTATGGTCTTCATCATCACTATCAGGGGACTTTTTCTTCAATGTATCTTCTTTACGTTTACGTATATTCAACCAAGATTGCATAATCTTACTCTTTGGTATGACACTACTGCTAGTATTATTTTCGACATAATCAATTGGCTTATAACACTTTTCTGACTGATTTTTTGAGTTATTTACAATATTTGATATCTGATATAAAGATAATTTTGGTGGAATTCCAAGAACAGAAAGTGCTTTATCATCCGAAATTCGATCAAAATCTAACCAATCCTGAAAATAAAATTTTAATCTTGATGGGAAATCGTCAATAATAGAAATCATTCACTTACTGCGACTTGCTCATCGGTCATTAATGTTGCTGGCATTCTGTGATGTAACCATGATAGTGTGGAACTTGATTCATGTGTAATAACAGAGTAACTATAAATCTTATTGCCATTTTCATCTTGCCATACATCGAAAAGTCCAGCCATTTTTAATAACTTGATATTTATCATGTCATTTTTCCATGTACTTTTCTCATAAATTTTAACTCCATCACATTGTGGCATATGATTATATGAATATAATATACAGATCTTTCTTATGGCTTTCCTGACTTTGTTGTTTGCCATTCATAAAATCCTTCACATATTACAACACAACGTTGACCTTTATGAAATGGTCGACGATAAAGTTTTGAATCCAGCATATGTTCTAAACGGCAATTATTAGTTGTTAAACCATGCTTACGGTAATCACCCTTGAAGAGAATTCAAAAGAAGATAATAAAGACATGCAATTTGCAAAAGGACTCTTTAAATTTTTTTATAACATTATTATACTTTATGCCAAAAGGGTATTATTCCCCACATCATTGGTACAAGCACGCGAGTTTGTTGATTATTTTCATTGAGTTTATGGTCCTTACTATTGAATTCATTTTTATTTCTAAAATGCTTCGTCGAAACTAGAACGGGAGTAACATTTGATGGTGCAATATTAAATGATGGTTGATATTTTTCCCCACAATTATATTCAGACCTCCATTCTGGCTTTAACCAATTTTTATCATTATCACTAGAATATTCTTTTATGACAGAGCTTTCTCCGATAGTTTTCTCGACGGAATGAATTTTTTTATTAGCTTTTTTTACACTATATTTAGTGGCACACTGGATCTCCTTTGGTGCGAGACTTCTTTTTACAAAATTAAAATTTTCATATTCATAAAATTGATTACATATTTACATACTTTTACGTATATGTAAAACATACTTACAAGCAAATTATACCGCACATTTCTTTTCAATGCTGGTAGTACAAATAGTGATGTAAAGAAAATGTGTTTTAGTTAAATATTTTTGGTTTTTTAAATAAAATATGCTTTATAAAAGTTTTGAAATATAATAAATTAACAGTGTTATAATTTTTAAAGTGCACAATAGTCAAAAAATTAAATAAAAAGGTGAAAAACATTGTGCCTTCTTACCTACTTGTAAGAGAAAAAATTGAAGTATGACTATACCTTTGGTGAGGTTATATTATTTGTAATAAAGTGAATAAATTGATTTGATTTAATAGAATTTAATTTATTAGTTATCACAAATTAAATGTCTATTTGCTTTCATTACACTATTACACAATAAAGATTATGTACCAAATTATTTACTTTTTCATAGACTTTTTTTATATAAATTCTTGTGATTATGTTATGATGTGAGAAATTGATTTGATTCAATAATTTAACAATTAATACAAACTTATAAATAAAATTTTATTAAATTAAATGAATTTGTTCTGTATTTCGTTCACTTTATTTATTTTTTTCATATATTTGTGTTTAAATTTCATTTCAGTTTATTCACTTTTATAATATAACCTCACCATAGGTAATATAGTCATTAGTCACATGTCAATATATAGGTATAGAAGAAAAAAGTTTATATTATTATTCTTCAAACTTTAATTATTTATATAAATACATAATATGTGATATGTATATGGATCAGAATTATTATAAATTAAATTTTATTAAATCAAATCAATTTATTCACTTTAATACATATAAATAATATAACCTCACCAAAGGTATAGTCATACTTCAATTTTTTCTCTTACAAGTAGGTAAGAAGGCACAATATTTCCCACCTTTATTTTTTGACTATTGTGCACTTTAAAAATTATAGCACTGTTAATTTATTATATTTTAAAACTTTTATAAACCATATTTTATTTAAAAAGCCAGAAATATTCAACTAAAACACTATTTCTTTAGACTACTTTTTCTGCACTCTTATTAAGAAACCATAAAAAACTAAAATGTCAAAACAAAACATGGCACTTCTTACTAATCCATACAAAACACCCGTTCGAGGCTTTTATTGTAGTAGGTTTTGGACCTATCTTTAAAGTAAAAGCATAGTGTAAGCAAAGACTATATAAATTACCACCAGACATTTTATCGCAGTACATTGAAATAACAAATTTTAAAACAGCAAAAATACCTCCAATGTTGAAAGCTTACCTCCAATCTTATCACTGTTTAAGCTCTTTCTTATTCTCAGGGTTTTTTCTTAATTTCTCTGATTTTAAAGTATATTCTCTTTTCTATATATTTTCCATGCAATACATACAAAATTTTTTAAAAAATTTGAGAAATTTTAACATTTTTAACTCAATCATTCTCATGTATCAAGCATTACAATATACAGAATCATATGGAAACAGCTTTTCCTTTTCTCCATATATTCAGTATACATACCATTTGGTTCAGTATAAAAATTTGTATGAGAAATTGAAAATATAGGATTTGAGAGTATATTTCAAGTATTTCAAGAAGAAGAAGTATACAAGTAGCTAATTTGCATATGATCTGCACACTTATAAATTCTGTTGATAATTTACATATCAAATTTGATCGTTTATCAGGCCAAATATAATGTTGATATCATATTGATAATAATTTTATTGAAAAAAAATAATTCTATTGAAAAACTCGATCAAAAAATCTTAATTTTCTAACATTAAAAATTATTTTTACACCAGGCAATCAGAATTCAAAGCAGTTCAAATTATACACAAATTGCTCTACAATATAAGAGGATAAGAAATTGTTGTAATTTTCTTTAGTGATTCTAAAGGATTTCAAATTCAGTATATGTACATACACATGTATATTTAATGTATTTTTTAATGGGAATTTTATAGTATTTGTGAAAGCAGGTTTTTTTTTTTATATTTTGTTATAATAATATTCATTGATATACAAAATAATATACAAAATTGAGTATAGGAATGGGCATGGGAATGTACATATATGTATGTAGGTGCATATGTATATGAGAAGTTAAAGTGAACGATTCTTTTTCTTTTTTTAAAATTTAATATAGGATCTGGTGATACATAGTTATAAAAAAACATTCATGATCATGTACATACATTAAAAGACTGCTAATTTGCATATTACCACTTTTAAAATTCCTGATAATGATTTTTATTTAAAATTTATTAATTTGCATATGGTTTATCAGGTCGAATATCAAAATGATACTTTTAGAAAATAATTTTATTCATAAATTCGATCAAAAATCCTAAATTTTACAGTACTAAAAATCGTTTTTGTAATAGGAAATCATAATTCTTAGCAAACAAAAATTTCAACAAAATCATCTCTAATAGTATCAATTTGTCATTTGTGTGATTTACGTATAGCCAATATAGGATTGCTTGAAATTATATAATGACGACATATACATATAAAAAACAATTGGAAGTATGTATTATAAATAATAATAATAAAAATAATTTTAAAAAACATTCTTTTTCCTTATTACTCTTCTTCCTTTACCTCTATACATTTTTCAATGCAAAAGACCAAAAATATAGGTATAGCTCCATTTAAAAAAGATGCCTAATCGTATTATAATGTACTAGAAAACTATGCGCAGAAGAAAAGATACTTACAAACATGCATTTTTGTTGTAGTAAATTCTAAGAAAATAGGTTTCTTCCTTCGTATATGTATACACAAGAAGATCAGTAACACATGTAAGACATGCGCGAGATTCGCCAACTCATATTATTTTGACTATAATCACCGACCACCGTACAAAAAAATGTGTATATGTGTTTGAGAAAAATTTTACAAAAAATATATATCACACTAAATATTTTTTATTTTTCTTGAAGGAAGAAATTGAATACAAATTCGTATAGTTAAAACGTAATATGTCGTCAACACATACATAATTATTTACGATCGTGTACATTTTTTTCTTTTTTTTTCACTTTATTGGTATATTTTTGTGTTTTGTTGGTTTTTAGAAGGGATATATGAGAAATGTATACATGAAATTTTGTTTTTGTTTGCTTGTGTGTATATTTTAAAATGTATTAAAAACTAGCATTAGATATTTTATAATGTACCTAAAAGAAAATAAAACAACATGCCTATTGATTATTCTGATCTCCTGATCCTTCACGAATAAAATTTTCATATTTGTCAATGAAGATGAACAAACTACGAAAATTTTCTGGATATAGAAATTTAGAAAAATATAAAAATATATTTTTAAAATGATTTTTAAAATTTGAAAAAAGAAAAAAAAATTTCGGAAGGGATAGATATTTGCTTTCTCAAACAGCAAAATATATACACACGTATGTACATACATATTCAGTAAAGGAGTGGGTATAATTTTTTGTTCGAATCGAGAAAATAAATGTACCTACAAATTGAATATTTTTTTTCTTTATATCTTTATGCGTATATTTCAATGTATACAGAAAAAATTTTTTTAGAACGCAACGATCGAATAAGGAATTAGGTATACATGTATATGTTTATCTTATATGAATAAAAATAATATTTTGTGTAAGAAGCATCTGAAAATAAACGAAAGTTTTCTCATATATTTTTTCGTGAGAGATAGAAGCTTTTCGTCCCTCACACTTCCCGCACAGGTCATCAAATTTTAAAAATTTTGCCTACATTCGAGCCAGTACTAAGTGTTCCTCTATATATATTGCTCGGTGGTGTAAGGTAGTGTTTTAACTACGAACAAGAACTGATAAGATCTCAAATAAATGCGCAATTTCTGCACTAATACACATGTATCTGAGTTAAAAATAGATAGCAAGAAAAATCATGATGAGGAACTGAAAAAGAAGATTCGTTAAAGTTGTATTAGTGATGAGAAATATATAGGGTAAAGCATCTGAGTTGCGTCGAGTAATATAAATAAAAAACCTTTTCGTAATTTGTAATATAATGCACCTAATAAAATGACGACCCATATTTAAAAAAAAAAAAATAATAAAATATTGTATTTTGTAAAACTATTTTTTTCTTTTTAATTAATTTTATTAAATTTGATTTCTTTATAATTAAGTAAAGTTTTTGGTTTTTTTTCCTTTATCTTTAAAAAATAAATGCACTTGGTTTTTTATTTATAGTCTTATTAATTGTTTTCGTACACTACTTAGTTTATTTTATGAAAATAATCACAATAATAATAATTTATAATATTATCATTCACGCACTAAATATTATTTTATTTTTTTAATTTAATACACTTTATATTATTTTTTTTTAAAAATAACTTAGAAAAACTAACTTTAATATATCACATCAGAACTGATATTGATAAGGTAATCACATATCATACCGTATACTTTGCTTTTTACCTACAAAATTTGGCGCGAACTAAAAATTCTAATAAAATTAGAAGCCACGTGCTAGTGATGAGCAATCTTTCTAGTATAAAATGTGACGTCATTCGTACGTGAGCAAGTAAAAATATAAGTAAATAAACAAATACATGTTAAAGTGATGAGCACGTGTTTACTTGCGTGTAGAAAATAAACCTATACAAGTAAAAAATGTTTGTAAGATAACAAAAAAGGTTGGGCTTAGTTTTTTCTTGTCTTTTTCAGTCTTATGCATGTTTTTCATTTATAAGAAAAAACAAAGGGGATATTTCATTCTCGCTTGAAGAGATTTTGTTTTTTTTTTTTAATTTAATTTTTTTTTTTAGTGATAATAGTATATATTTGTACTCTTTTTTTTGTTTGCGTCCTTTTTCATATACCGTTACCCGAAAGTTATTCCTCTTTATTAGTATCTACTCTTTGGTAAAAGTATATTCTATATACCTAAACCTATACCCTATACTATCAAATGCTAATACAGAGTGCAGACCAATGATCTTTAAATAGACTAGATGGAACAACTGTAGGAAACACCATACCGTAAAAATGGGACAACATTTATATTGTTGTCTCACTCTTAGGGAATTCGTCATGTTTCAATGAACGAAGAATGATTTAAACATTTGATATTTTTAAAAGATAGATGGATTTGAATTACAACTTAATTTTAACTCGATAAAAATCAAATTGTCCTTAAACGAATCAGTAGCTTACTTGTAATTACGTTATTTCAATGGTAGATTTTTTAACGTTTTTAAATTTGAATATATTCAAATTTGACAGCTTTGACAATCAATGAGTGAAAGTGAGATGGGTAATTGAATGAACGAAAATAATGCATATATATCACCCATGTTCTAGATTCCGCAAAAAGTGGAAGTGGAATACGAATTCAAATCCATGCGAAATGGAAAATGGTGTTCTAGATTCCACGTGGAATTATATATTTCGAACATTAATTTCGAATCAGCTGTTGTTAAATTCTTACATAAACGTTCTATTTTCTTTTTTGCTTTTTCTTTAATATAATTTATTAGTTCAGAATTTTTGTCTATAAAATGCACTAATGTTTTTAACTGCTCTTTATTTTTGTTTTTCCTTTTAAAATACATTGAATATAATTATGGAAATAATTATACTAGAATCATAATATACATTAACTTACATACATTATAATCAGCTTTAAAATAAATTTAACTTTATTCAATATTTATTAAATTTATTTAATAAGTTTTAAAAAAAATTTAACTAATAAAATTCCGACTTATATAAATACAAGCCAGTTGTTGAACAAGTTGAATTAGATATCTAATATTTCAATTCCACGTACAAAATCTTAGCGGATTTGAATTCACGAAAATTTAGTGAAAGTGGAATCTAGAACACCTAATTCCACTTCCGCAACTTAAATTCCGAAAAAGTGGAATTCAGAACATGGGTGTATGTCTCAATCTTAGGGAATTAACGAAATTTGTCTGAGCCCACATGAAACAAGACGTTGTACAGTCCATATTATACATATATAAATCATTGGTGCAGACGAGACTTTTTTATGTCAAGTCAAGCCTCATGGTAAATAGAATAGGAAGGTATGCTGAAAAGCAATATGGCGCAGATTTTTTTTCGTTTTTTAGTGACATTACAATAAGTTGATGACGTAGCTGCGACGAAAAAGTTTTTGTTTACATTTTGTTTATATGTTGTTTTCATAGTGGCTAATGGTTAACTAATTATTTTATAAATAAAGTGACATATAAATTAATTAAAAAACTATAATTGACTATATATTTGAAAAACAAAATAAATACCTATTAAAATGGTTAAATGTGTGGTATGTCCTGTAAAAATTATACAGGAAAAACAAAAGAAAAAGTTTAATTTTTCAGATTTTCATCTAAAAAAAAAGGTGAAACCTATAAAATGTATTGAATACATGAGAAATAATTGTTATTATTATTATTTTTTATGTAAATGTTGTCAAATAAATATTTTTAAATGTTTATTTTTTTTCAAAGTATCTAAATTGATCTTGAAAAAATAAAAGTTGTAAAAATATGCAAAATAATAATAATAATAATATAATTGGTGATGATGGTGGTTCAACAACATTTAAATAATAATGATGAATAATCATCAACAGATTTAAATATGCTTTCTTCACATTTTCCAAAAAGTTAAAATTGCTTGTATTGTTCATGCTTGAAAACATGTGATAAAAGATTGTCATAGTCAAAGTTGTGTATATACATTAGTTACAGAAGCACCAAAAAGAAATGTTAACATTTTAAAATTATAAACCTTCGAGGTAAATAATTAATACCTACTGCACTTTAATAATTTGTTAATATTAATTAATTATGCAAGTATTATAATAATAAATTATTATTAAAGTACAGTAGTATAAGTATTTGTGTTATTATTAGTAAGAATTGCAATATTTTTTTAAAAAAAATCATTCTGTATTAATGAAATAAATAAATAATCATATAATTATTGTGAACGTACAACAGTTTATATTTCTAAAAATTCAAAAATTCGTCGCAGCTACGTCATCTGTAACCGATATTTTTTATTTTAGGATAAAACCCCCTTTTCAGCATACCTTCCTATTCTACTTACCATGGTAGCAAAGACATAAGTCTTGACATCCATGTCTTGCCATTTATGTCTGCAAGACATAAGCGGGTCTATATGAGACATATTCGATGTCAAGACATAAGTCTTGACATAAAAAAGTCTCGTCTGAACTCTGTATAACTATCGAGTATTATATCAAAACCATCTATATTGAAAGCCCTGAACTGGTTTTCTACACTAAAAAAATCAATACGACAGAAGTGTCAATTTTTCAAAACAACACTGCTGGTAGTACAAAATAGTGGTGTAAAGAAAATGTGTTTTAGTTAAATATTTTTGGTTTTTTAAATAAAATATGGTTTATAAAAGTTTTAAAATATCATATAATAAATTAACAGTGTTATAATTTTTAAAGTGCACAATAGTCAAAAAATAAAATAAAAAGGTGGAAAATATTGTGCCTTCTTACCTACTCGTAAGAGAAAAAATTGAAATATGACTACATACCTATGGTGAGGTTACATTACATCGTCGGCCTGGAGCCAAAGGAACGTAACTGAATTTTAAAAATTTTGGAAGAGAACATGAAATTGTCTTAGAATTTTGATCATTGAATTGAAAGAAAAGATCTGATACTGTTTTATTTTTAAAATGGTATAGATAAAAAACAAAAGATTTCAACAAAAAGAATTAGAAAATATGAAAAATATAATTTTGGAAATTTTTCAGTTACGTTCCTTTGGCTCTAGGCCGACGATATGTAATAAAGTGAAGAAATTGATTCGACTTGGTCAAATTTAACTTTTGAGTTTATAATAATTCTGTTACATACTTGTGTTTATTTATACTTACAGTTTGAAGAATAATAATATAAACTTTTTCCTTCTATAACTATATAATAGATGGTTTTTAATCAAATCAATTTATTCACTTTATAATATAACCTCGAACCTCACCATAGTCCATAGGTATAGTCAAACGCTAATTTTTTCTCTTACAAGAAGGTAAGAACGCACAATATTTTCCACCTTTTTATTTTTTTCACTGTTGTGCACTTTAAAAATAATAAAACTGTTAATTTATAACATTTTAAAACTTGTAACAAAATTGGTTATAACGTAGTTCTGTATTGTCCTTCTTAATATTTGTGAGCGGCAAGTATATCTGCCTATATATGCTCTGGTTGATGGCAAAGATGCCGAACTGTAAAAATGGCAATAAATGCCGACTTATTTCCGGAGTGGAAAAATAAAAGACTCGAGTTTGGTGTTCAAATCAAGAGTGATTTTATTGATTAAAATTCATCGCTTATATACTAAAGTTTTTACATGAAAATCCTATAATCTAATATTTCCTAGAATTACACAAAAATATGGTTCTCACACTAAAATTATTAATTCCAAATATTTTGGTATCAATTGACCAAATTTCTAGACACATATCAAATTACTTAATCGTTGTGTCAATAATGCACTTATAATAATTATCATCATATAAAATACAATTATGCATAATCTCAAATTACCTTAATAATTTAAAATAATTTATTATTCTTTAAAGAATGTAAATTATTACTTTTTAAAGAATTTATTGAGTTTACAATTTCACTTTTACTTGAAGGCCAAAGTAAGTGTCAAGTTCATATTTAAAATATGATGCAATGCAATTTAATTTTTATGTTGCTTAATTGCATGCAGTAATAACAACATGAGGTTACTTATAACGTATTTATTATTTTTATTCCTCAATCCTCAGTATGTTTAATTGACATGTGTGGCATCTCATATTACAAGAATATACTTTTCTAGTAAAGTGAATTGTACATGTTTTTATTGTAATTTGTATAGCATATGTTTATGTGCATTACATCCCCAACGGTTAGGTTAAAAAATATTTTATTTAAAAAGCCAAAATATTTAACTAAAACACTATTTATTTACACTACTATTTCAGCACTCTTTTTCAGAAAAAGAAACCATAAGAAACTAAAATGTAAAAACAAAACATGACACTTGTTATAATATGAACGGAACAGAAAATTCCCGATCCATTTTTTTTTTTTTTTGTATGGATGGATGCATTCAGGTGTCCCCCGCCGGTCATGATATCCAGCTGCTTCAGTCGGGTTAGGGTTCTTGGGGAACACCCTTTATCAAAAGTGGTCCGTCATAATAACATAAAAGATTTGACCGGCATTTATGAGATAATAGGAGAAGTTAAATAACAAAAAAAGAAAGACCCATGGATAGTGAAGGAACATCCATTTTACCTCCAACTTCAAACCAAGGAACCAAAACCACTAGGATCAAGAAAAACCTTCCGGTAAACAAAAATTTTATCTTCACACAATGATGAGGGCCAACAGGTTGCACAACCTTCCATTTTAATAGATCTTACATCATCTTTTTTTTTTTTTTCAATAAAACATGTTATATTATTTTCAAAATTTATTTGTATCTTCTTCACCCTTTTTTTTCTTTTTTGATTACAAAAAAAATGTTCTATTATGGTAATTCGTTTATTTGCATATTATATGACAGCATACTATTAATCTGTTAAAAAAAATAAACTTTATGCTATAATTTTAATTTCCAAAAAAAATCATGTATATTCATATCTTCCTTAACAAAAGGAACTATCTAAACATTGTATCTTTAGGGATCCCCATATGTTATAAATATCTATCCTATTCTACCCTACCTTATTTACTAATATTTTTCCATCAGCCGGTTCTTCCAAAAAAATTAAGTTCTTACATCCAAATAAAATTAAGCTCTACATACCAGTTGGGTTGGGTTGGTTCCCTTTTTTTCTTCTTCTTTCCTTATTTTTTTTTCTTTTTGTTTTTATTTTTATTTGTAGCTTTAGTAATAGATAATACATATACATTTTCCTTTTTTTTTTTTTTTTTTGTTTTTTTGTGTGTTTTTTTTTTTTTGTTAACCAATGCTAGATTTCTTACAAATTTTTTTTCACCAATATTTAAATTGCCTTCAGAATAAAAAAAATCTTTTGAATATAATTTTGTTTATTATTATTTTTTTTTTTTTCTAAAATACGGATTCTGTTGTAGTTAGGTTCATTTTCAAAAAAAAAATCAAAAAACTTTAAATATAATTTCCTCTTTGATATTCACTTTGATTTAGTTTTAACTTCAAAAAAAAAAATTTTACATTTTGTTTCATGTATCTCGAAAACATATGCTCTTAAATACATTTTATTTTTTTTTCTTTCTTTTTTTTTTTCTTTTGATATTATATCAATTAGTTTTACTTTCACCAAGGGATTTTTACACATTATTAAGCTTAATTATAAATTACCAAAAAAAATTTAAAGTTTATCTTACACTTTGATTTCTTTATTTATTTTTATTTATTTTTTTTTTGTTGTTTCCAAAAAAAATCATACATATTATTAAATTTGAATTTTAAAAATAGCAAAAAAAATAACTTTTAAATACCTATATCTTAATTTCACTTTACACTTTTATTTGACAAGGAAACAAAATTCTTTTCCTTTAGTTTGAATTTTAACATATCGAACATATTGTTAATTTGAATTTTAAAAATAACATAGAAAAGCATCTAAACATATTTTGATTATACTTTACATTTCGATACATTTTAGTTTTAACAAAAAAAAATTTATTCTTTTTTTTTTCTTTTACAACTATCACCATATGCGTTAATATTAAATTTCAAAAAGAAAAATTTTTATAGTGAAGAATTCAAATAAATAACTCAATCAATCAAGCAATAATTAATAAAATTCAAATTCCCAAAAAAAAATACTTTACTAAACATGCATAATTCTTAATACACTTTTTTTTTTTGCGTAAATTAAAGTTCACACTAAATTTTTTTCTATAAAATTTAATATCTTGACTTTAAAGGTTTCTGAGTATCGCCCAAAATCAAACTAAACATTTTTCTTTTTTTTTCCTTTCTTTTTTCTTTTCATTTTCCTTTTTTATTTCTTTTTTTGTTTCTAAAAATTTCCTTTAAATAATTTTACTTTTCGAATCACGGAATAAAAAGAAAAAAAAATACTAATTAAAATTGAATTTTGAGAAATATTCATCGTACTTGTAATTTAACCACGACAAATAATATTTTTATACTGCAACTTGTAGATACAAAAAAAAAAAAAACAAATTCCGTTTAAATACAACACGTGTAGTCAATATCGACTTTCACTATCATCATACTGCTGATGATGATTGATTTTGTACCGAAGAAGCGAGCCAAAATCGAAATAAAAAAGAAAAGAGCTAGTTAAGAGGTGGTTTCACTAGTTTGAACAAAAACACTTTGATATCCTTTTTATTCTAAAATTTATTTATTCCAATTTCAAAATTTTAAAATTATTTTATTTATTTATAAAAATTTATGTTTAAAGTTTTTATGTTGTCTAAATAGAAATTTAAAAATTATCAAACTTTGTGTTTTATTTATTTATAATGTTTATTTATTTATTTTTATTTATTATTTAATTTGACACAAATTTAAATTGGTATTTTTTCTCTTTATTAATTTATTTTATAAAAATTTAGAATGAATATAGAATTTGAGTTTTATTTTAAACTATCCTGAATGAAATCTCTAATAAAACTGACTATGGCTATTTATTTTTCATTACAGCAAGTATCTTAAAGAATTTTGTTATCTTTAATACTTGCTGACTTTGCATAATACTGAATTTTTATTATGCATTGCTTTTGAGTTTTAAGCTACTTTTAAAATGTTAACTATAAATGGAATTTGCTGACGATAGGTCTGTTGGTTTTAAGTTTGGTATTTACTGTATAGGAAAAAATGTGTATGTTGAATGTACGTGGCATGTGTAACATGTAACTCCTCCCTTTCCAAAGAGGTCCTTAGGGGTTGCAGTTATTCATCTAGGTCCTCTAAGTTGACTTTTTGGAATTTCTTTGTTGTTTTTTGACGATTTACTGCTTTCTCTTGTATTTCTATGAGTTTCGGTTTAGTTGATTGTAGTCTGGTTTTGTAGCGGTTAAAGATGATCTTTGTAACAACAAAGCATGTAAGCATCTTTGTAACAACAACATGCATAACAATGCATGTTAGAATTACCATTAACAATATTGTTAGATTTGTCCAGTTCGGCGAAAATTTACTAGGTAGTTCTCTGGTGTTGATTTCATGTATAGTTTGTTGTTGTTTAAAAATCTCGTTTATTTTGTCTAATGGTATGTCGTCTAGAATTAAATGTTGAGTGGGTTGTTTGTAACATATACTGATGGAAGTAATAGAGCTTGTTCATCGACAGAATCTTCGTTATTAATGTAAGAATTTTGTGTTGTAGAAAAACTGCAGTTCCGTGGTAGTTTAATTAAATAGCTGCCTTTCAAAACGGTGAAATCAACTCCTCCGCATTTTAGTTTTATTTTTGTTTCGTTAGGAAAAATACCTAAATAATAGCTTGCGGTAATTTGTTCTATTATTTGTGACTGTATAATAACAGGAACTGACTGGCATTTTGCTTCTGTTGGTTTAAACTGCAAGAGTTCATGAACGCAATCACCTTGTGTTAGTTGTTCGGATAATTGGGTATTCTTACAGAAGTACGTGAGTTGTTTAATTGTACATTCTTCTTCATTGAAGTAATAATAATTTCTATTTCCCACAGCCAAAAAGGGTTTTCTAGGTATGATAATGGTATTATTTGGGGTTGGTACAGGATATAAGTGATAAAAGGAGAGTGTTTCTGGTAGCATAATTGGAACATGAATTATGAATACTAACGTGTTATTTGAATAATATGCTTCCACCTCGAGTATATCGTAATATTTATAGATATTTGAGATTTCGTTTCCAATCATCAATTGATTAGACGAGTAATACTGTGAGGTTTTATCGATAATAAATTTTAGATCCGATATTTTTAAAATACTGTTATGTAAAATTTTTAATCTCGCGAATGTTACAGCATTTTCTAAATTATTAAGTAGCTGTAAAATTATATTAACGACCGCGTCAATTTCATCAAGAGCATTTTTAATCTGTAGGAAATCGTCATCTTTGATTACCGATACTTTTAGCATTTCTTCGATTTTTGTTGCTAAACGATCTTCATTTCGTTTTATCAAACTAATGGTTCTGTTATAGTCTTCAATAATCTTGGTTGACAATGAAATTTGTTTGTTAAGGGTTGTGGCTATGTTACCTTGGTTGTCTCTTAAAGTGGCTATGGCTTCATCAATTTTTTTGCCATCTTCAGCGTCTAAGTTTCCAGTTATACTTTTAAATAAGGTTCCAAACCCGTTCCTCTCTTTATTCTATCATGTGGAAAATGATGAAGAGAATTAAGTTTTTCTATTGCCAAATTTAACTTGAAAAATACAGAGTGTTTTGTAAATTTAACTGCTGTTACATAAGGCTTGAGTTTTGGACTATGGCTTTCTATTTCATTATACTGTTTTTCAATTTTGTTTAATTCTAATTCTATGGGTGCTAGGTCAAAATAATGTATGAAAGTGTGTTGAAATGTTTGTATTTTTGCTTCTCCTAGCTTAAAAGGTAGAATATCTGGATTAGATTTTAAGTTTGTCAGCTTAATTTCTTCCGACGTTGCTGTCGACGCCAAACCGCTTATTAACCTGTAAGATAATTTGTTTTTGATTATTTAACGGTCTTTTGAAGTTACTTTTATGATAGGTTTGGTTAAATGTTTTTAATTTTTCTCCTTGATCCTCTTGGATTACATGTGGTTTGAAACGTGGACTTGTCTTATCTCTGGCTCTAGTACGGTGATATGCAAGGGTATTCGGTTTGTAGTCTAAAGGTAACCAGACAGGAACCTTATTTAAGTTTTGTACGGTTTTCTGTTTGTCAAGTAGCATTTTTTGATGTACTTGTTTGTAAATTTCTAAAGTTCTAACCATGTGCTCGTTTATATAATTAGTGTATATTGTTTTATTTATGTTTATGTTGAAAGGGTCTCCCGAACTAAGGTGACCATTAATTATGTCTATTGGTCTATGTTTAGTTGCAGAGTGGATTGAATGGCTATAGCCTAAAATAGCGTATGGTAATAGGTCTAGAATGTTAAGGTCTTTTTTCGCGTTGCTGAGTATGCGAATGTGCTCTAGTAGTGTAGAATGGAACCTCTCAATGGTGCCATTTGAATTTGGGTTCAAAGGAGTAATGTAATGTGTATCGATTTTGTGTGAGTCGGTCAATTCTTTGACTATGTTGTTTTTTAATTCAGAACCATTGTCTAATACCAATAATTTTGGTATGCCGTGGTGTGTCATAAAATTTATAAATGCTTTTGCTACATGAATTGCGGTTTAATCCGTCTAATGGGTAAGCTTGGCCATACCTCGAGAACCTGTCTACTATTGTGAGAAATTTTTGTTTTTTTACCGTAAATGTGTCCATGTGTACTATTTCAAAAGGTTTTCGAGGCGTGGGTGTGATACTGAGCTTTTGGGTTGGGGGGTTTCTGTCGTATTTCATTTTTTGGCATAATTCGCAATTGTTAATGTAATTTGTAACTGTGTTTTTGATGTTGGGCCAGTAGTAAGATTGTTTAATTTGCGATTCTGTTTCAGTTATTCCTCTATGGTTTGTGTTACCCTCATGATAAAGTGCAACAATTTTGTTTTGTTGATCTTCATTTGTTATATCTTCTAAAACTTGGTTACAAAGAAATAGTTTGAATTGTGGGTTTCTGAAGGTTTTTTGTAAAGTCGTACAAAATTCTGGGATGAATTCTTTATTATCAATTTGTACTGCAAAGGTTTTGTTTATTAGTGAAAATTCTTTGAATATGTTTATAATGTCCATTTTAAAGTTATTTTTACTGACTTCAACTATTGTTCGAGTTTTGTTTTGAAAGATATAAGATATTTTTGGCAATTTAGGGTTATGTAGAATTATTTTGATAAAAATTTGATTTTGAAAATGATTGATGGGTATTTCTGAAATTGGTATTTTAAAAATCGGATTTTCAGCACTTGTGTGCACCGTGTTTAAGTCGTCTGAGTCTTCGTTATTGTTCGATATTATCTCGTCTGTATTAGGGTTTTCATCGATATTTCCCATAGTAGATAGCATGTCGATGCTGTCGTCTTCTGTTGTATTGTGAGATTTTTGTTCCACTTGATTAATATCGCTGTTGTGAATTTCGTCGATTTTTATTCGAGAAAGGGCGTCGGCATTTGAGTTTGAGCAGCCTTTTTTGTACATTATCGTATAGTCGTATTCGTCGAGTCTGAGTCTCCATCTTGTCAATTTTGCATTAGGATCTTTTACTGAAAAAAGCCAGTTTAAAGGCTTATGGTCAGTATAAATAAAGAATTTATGACCAAATAAGTATGGTCGAAAATATTTCGTTGCCCAAACTATTGCGAGCAGTTCCCTTTCAATAGTGCTGTACTTTTGCTCGGTATCATTTAGGGTTCTAGATGCATAGGCTATAGGTTTGTCTTTTCCTGCAGGCCCTTGTGAGAGAACGGCTCCTATTGCGAACTGACTCGCGGCTGTGGTTAAATTAAAGGGTTTCGTAAAGTCCGGATAGCTAAGAACAGGTTCATTTATTAGAATTTCTTTACATGTTTCGAAACATTTAATGAATTCTGTGCTAAATTCTACTTTGTTGCCTTTTTTTAAACAAAGAGTCATAGGTTTCGTGATTTTTGCCAAATTTGGTATAAATCTTCCATAGTAACCTATCAGACCTAAAAATGCTTTAATTTGTCGTTGGGTTTTTGGAAGTGGGTAATTTTGGATACATTTTATTTTCTCAGGGTTTGGTTTGATACCTTCTGAGGTAATAATATGTCCTAAATAAGAGGTTTCTTTTTTTAAAAATTCTGACTTGTCCAACTGAATTTTAATTTGCTTCTCTGAGGCGTTGGAATACTTTCTTCAAGTTCACCATGTGTTCTTGAAGGGAAGTTGAAAAAACGATTATGTCGTCGACATATACCAAACAAATTTCATTTTGTAAACCTTTTAGAATGTTATCCATGACTCTTTGAAAAGAAGTGGCTGGCGAATTTTTGAGACCGAAAGGCATTCTCAAAAATTCGTAATGACCATTTTCTACGTTAAATGCAGTTTTCTCCACATCATCTGGGTGCATTTCTATTTGGTGAAAACCGCTTGCTAAGTCGATGGTAGAGAAGTAATTGCATTTTCCCAACTTATCAAGCACATCACTGATATTTGGGATTGGGTACCGATCTTCTATTGTTTTTTGGTTAAGCTTTCTATAATCGACGACTATGCGCCATTTCTTTTTGCCCGATGCATCAGCTTTTTTTGGAACAACCCAAATAGGGGAAGACCAAGGTGAATTACTTGGTCTTATAATATTTTGCTGTAGCATTTTTTGGATTTGCTGTTGTATTTCTTTTTTATGGATGAATGGATATCGATAGCCTTTCTGGTGGACAGGGATCTCGTCGGTCGTACGGATACGATGTTTAACTTGGTTGCTAAATGACAATGCATGTTCTTCATTATAAAATATATCGGAGTACTTTTTGCAAAGTGAAAGGATTTGGGCCTTTTCTTCACAATTTAAATGGTCTATTCTAAGAATATTTTCTATGTTGTTTATTTTTTTGTTCTGTTTTACTTCCTGTATATTCATTTGATACAGTTCGAAATTATTTTTAATAGACATTACTTTAAGAGGGTATAACATTGTAAAATTTATACTGGTTTCTGAAAGATTGTGGATTTCTGTAAGAGCCCACCCTCTTTTTGCAACAGTGAGAGTTTCTGGTATAAAACAATTTTGGATGGTTTGCGCGGGTATAAGTATTTCGCCCATATTAATTGAGACTGGTATGCTTATTTTTGAAATAGTATGTGGTGGTAATACTTTTTGAGTTAGAATTTTTGGGTTTGTATTGAGAAAATGTATGGGAATTTCGGTTTTGGATGTTTCCAATTTCGGCACAGAGAAGTCTAATTTCATATTAAATTTTTTTATTATATCTATTCCGATTAATCCGTCGAATATATTATGGAATTTATAAGCGTAAAATTTTACATTTTCATTCTCATTAAATTCTTTGAAAGCAGGAATGGTAACAGAAAAATTGTGGTGTGAAGAGTTAAATGCAGTTGAAACTGTGAAAGGGTCAAGTTTTTTATATTGTGAGTAGTAGTTTTCTATTATTTCGGGGTTAATAAATGATTTAGTTGCTCCTGTGTCTATCAGCAGTTTCAAGGGTGGATATTTTATTAGTATAAAAGGTAATTGTCTTTTATCGTATGTATTATTAAGGTCTATTATGTTTGTAAGGTATCTTGGCCGTCCATGCAAAAATTTTGTTCGTCTAAATTATTGTGTTCGGGTTCTGTATATTCGTGTTCATAATTATCATAGTATTCGTAGTTTTCCTCTACATCATTTTGTTCCGTATAATTCATCTACACTCATTTTTGATTCATGAGATCTTCTTGAAGTTGTACTCATTGGTAATAGCTGAGATCTGTTTTGATTTTGGTTTGATTTTGGTTTCCATACATCTTTTAGTTTGCCGAAAACTTGGCTATGCGTTGGTAGTGGTCTTGGAGGTAGTTGTTTTTGTTGTATGTTTATAGGGCCAGAAGGAAATGTTGTTTTTGTATCGGGTATTGAATTTGGTTTTTCTAACTTAAGTTGAGAGTTACTGTTGGGATTATTAATCGTGTAATCATTTATTAAATTATATTTACTACTACCTACTGGGTTTTCTTTATCTTTATTTTGGTTGTTAAACTGAGAAAAATTTTTTTGGTAATTTTTATAATAATTTGGCACAATGGAATGAGCTTTTTGTAAATATTTAATATTTTCTTCTTTTCTTAAAATATTTATAGCTTCAAGCATAGTTTTCGGTTCTTTGGTTCGTACCATTAAACCGTAGGGGTTTTTTAAACCCGCTAAAAAGACTTGAAGTGCTTGATCATTATACATATTTTGTTTAAATTTCCTAACGTTTATGTCAGTTTCATGCAGAGCTAGGTAGTTTGAGATTGTATTTAGAATTTTTCTAATTCGATCATGGAATTGAAAAGGTGTTTCGTTATGAAGTTGTTTAGTGTTATTAAGATCAAAGGACAAACAATTTTCATTTCGCGGATCACTGAAATTCAAAATAAGTTCTTTTTTTATTTCATCTATTGTGGTTGCACAACTAATATTAATCACTTCGCGAGCAGAACCTTTTAGTTTGCTCATCACTGTACGAAAGATTACAACGTTTTGATAATTTGTTTTATCATTTTTATCATAAAAATGCTCTACAATGCTATCGACACTTTCTAAAAAAAATTGTAATTCATTGATATTTCCGTCAAATTCGGGAATAGTTTCCGCGTGTACTTTCAAAAAGCTTGGAATTGACATTTTTGATTCTATTGAAACGGAATCTCTAGTATCAATACTATTTATTGAAATATTCGAAAGACCAGAGGTCAAGTTTATTATTTCTTTCTCTAAATTTTTTTCACTTTCACTAAATAAATTGGATAATTCAAAGGAATTTGACATGTGGTAAAAGAAAATTTTATTACTTACAGTACAATCCAAATGACCATTGCTTCTGTATTACTTTAAAAATAGCAGCTACTCTCTTCTTTTTTTTTCTGTGTGTGGTTCTTCTCTGTTACTTGTTTTAAACTATTAAAATAGTATAAGTTTTCCTCGATGGAGTTCTTAAAACAAGTTTACACGACTGCGCCAGTTAAGAGGTGGTTTCACTAGTTTGAACAAAAACACTTTGATATCCTTTTTATTCTAAAATTTATTTATTCCAATTTCAAAATTTTAAAATTATTTTATTTATTTATAAAAATTTATGTTTAAAGTTTTTATGTTGTCTAAATAGAAATTTAAAAATTATCAAACTTTGTGTTTTATTTATTTATAATGTTTATTTATTTATTTTTATTTATTATTTAATTTGATACAAATTTAAATTGGTATTTTTTCTCTTTATTAATTTATTTTATAAAAATTTAGAATGAATATAGAATTTGAGTTTTATTTTAAACTATTCTGAATGAAATCTCTAATAAAACTGACTATGGTCATTTATTTTTCATTACAGCAAGTATCTTAAAGAATTTTGTTATCTTTAATACTTGCTGACTTTGCATATTACTGAATTTTTATTATGCATTGCTTTTGAGTTTTAAGCTACTTTTAAAATGTTAACTATAAATGGAATTTGCTGACGATAGGTCTGTTGGTTTTAAGTTTGGTATTTACTGTATAGGAAAAAATGTGTATGTTGAATGTACGTGGCATGTGTAACATGTAACTAGCTCTATATTGAAAATTTTGCTGCTTTATATACCAAATGTACTCTCCAATCCCTTTGCACATCTTATTTGGTATTAGTGAGTGCGCGGTAAAATTAACACATCGTTAACATACAATGCTTGAGTATATAAATCAGCATTATTTATTCCAGAATATTCCATATATTATTTTACGCATAGTATAAGCATAGTATAGAGAAATCAATAAAATCACTTTTCAATTTTCCACACAAAATTTGATAAGAAATTTTGAAAAACTTCAATGTATGTGTAAAATGCAAGTGTATTTTGCTAGAAATAGTCCAAATTATAAAATCTATTTTACCAAGAAAGATGCAAAATTCCACATGTTCGTGGGGACACAACTACTCTAATGTTCGAGAATTTAGGGTATAGCGGCTTGCTAAAAATTATTGGAATAAAATAAAAATAAAAAAATGTATAGTATTTCCGAATAAGAAAATAAAGCAATGCAAACTAAAAACTGTACCTTACTTCTTCATTTATAAAAATTTTAAATATTAAGTCCAGTACAATCTTGAAAATCTTAATTTTTTAATATTTTTTATTGATTCAACTTCACTAACTGAAACAAAATTTAAAATAAATTACTTAGGTAGATCAATCTTTGTCATCTATCCCCTATACAAACAATGTGGTAAACAAAATTTACATGGTACAAATACATCTACAAAAAAAAGTGAGTAATGATTTACATACGAAGAAGAAGAAAAGACACGTACGTGTGAAAGTAAAGTAATAAAACTGAAGAATACAAATTAACATGAACTAATACATTCTCAAAAAAAAAAAATGAGTTATCTTAAACTCCGTCAAAACCATCTACATATAGAAGCCGTGCTATGGATGTCTGCACTAACACAATCAAACACGATAAAAGTGTTGAAACGTCAAAACATTCAATGCTGGTAGTACAAATAGTGATGTAAAGAAAATGTGTTTTAGTTAAATATTTTTGGCTTTTTAATTAAAAAATGGTTTATAAAAGTTTTGAAATATAATAAATTAACAGTGTTATAATTTTTAAAGTGCACAATAGTCAAAAAGTTAAATAAAAAAGTGAAAAATATTGTGCCTTCTTACCTACTTTTAAGAGAAAAAATTAAAGTATGGTGAGGTTATATGTATTATTTACATATGTAATAAAGTGAATAAATTGATTTGATTTAATAGAATTTAATTTATAATAATTCTGATACATATATGTATTTATATGAATAATTAAAGTTTGAAGAATAATAATATAAACTTTTTTCTTCTATACCTATATGTATATTGACATGTGACTAATAACTACATTACCTATGGTGAGGTTATATTATAAAAGTGAATAAATTGAAACGAAATGTAAACACAAATATATGAAAAAAATAAATAAAGTGAACGAAATACAGAACAAATTCATTTAATTTAATAAAATTTTATTTATAAGTTTGTATTAATTGTTAAATTATTGAATCAAATCAATTTCTCACATCATAACATAATCACAAGAATTTATATAAAAAAAGTCTATGAAAAAGTAAATAATTTGGTACATAATCTTTATTGTGTAATGAAGGCAAATAGACACTTAATTTGTGATAACTAATAAATTAAATTCTATTAAATCAAATCAATTTATTCACTTTATTACATATGTAAATAATACATATAACCTCACCATACTTTAATTTTTTCTCTTAAAAGTAGGTAAGAAGGCACAATATTTTTCACTTTTTTATTTAACTTTTTGACTATTGTGCACTTTAAAAATTATAACACTGTTAATTTATTATATTTCAAAACTTTTATAAACAATATTTTATTTAAAAAACCAAAAATATTCAGCTAAAACACTATTTCTTTACACTAATATTCCACCACTCTTATTAAGAAACCAGAAGAAACTAAAATGTCAAAACAAAACATGGCACTTCTTACTAATACATACACAACTCCAGTAGGAGGCTTTTATTGTAGTAGGTTTTGACTCCGTGCATATCAAAAACCTATACAATAATAAAATATCATGTAGGTATGTACTCAATACTGGGGAAATCGAATGAAATTGTGTGCAGTTTTAAACACACTTTTTATCTTTTGCTGTCATATGTAATTTTACATTAGAAAGGTGGTTCGTAGAAATATCTCTTTTGGACATATGGAAATTTGTGACGTCATTTTTTGGGGAAATGATTTAATTGCTTTTTAAGCAATTCTATTGGTGATTGTTTTTTGCGGTACCGTTATGCGAAAGTGAACTCGCTTTATTAGATCTTTACGCTATGGTATAACTGAGTAACTGTATGGAGGTTGACATAGTGTGCGTGAACTTGAAATTTAATATATACCCAGTTGTGAAAAGAATGCATTCAGAAGTAATTCAGAATTAGTTCTCCTTGTTAGAACTGATTCTACTTTGCATTATCAGATGTGGGCAGAATCAATGACGTTAACACAGGCATGTCATAGGCCGTAATCTATTGATCCCCACCTACATTATATGTAATCAATTTTGAATCGATGAAATAGAATTCATTCTATACTGATTACGCAGAATGTATTCTGAATCAATGAAAAGGAATTCATTATACATCGAAATGAAATGAATAATTTGAAGACCACATTTTACAAAGTAAATAATTTTATTTTTCAAAATAAAAAACAAAAAAAATCATATCTTCATATACAGTCATGTTCCATAAAAAAAAAATTTACATATACATAATTATTATTATTAATTAATTATTATTTTTAATTTGAAGAATTTTTCTTTATTCAAAGAAGGTACCTACATTTATTTACCGTCCTTTCATTTTGTGCAGACTATTTTTGATCATTTTTTCGTAATTTGCTCCACTTCTGAAAATTAAGTAAATAAAAAACTTTACATTTTACAGAAATCAACTTACTTTTAAATAATGTGTTGACATTATTTAGTGTTTAAAAAGCTAATTTTCCATGAACTCCATCATAGTTATATTTATACCCCACGTTGTCCTCTATTAATTTGTGAATACTGTCTTCAAATTTTTCAGGATAAATCATTTTTGTTATTAACGATAACTTGGAAAAGAGAAATATCTATATTTATAAACTCGAGTGTTAAATGACGGTTACAAAAATAGAAAATTGCATATAAAATTATGAAAATACTTAATAGTTTTTTTAATTAAAACTTTTACTTTAAATCACTTTTAATCTTTTCACTTTGAACAACAACTATTGAATGAATAAATATTAAGAAAATTACGCAAAATTTCATATACCTACATATTCAAAAAATTCCATGATGATTCATTTTTTTTTCTAAAATTACACAACGCTTTTTGCCCTGTATTATAGGTATTACCTGCTGCATTACAAGAAATTAAAGTGCAATCAATTCATTCGTTTCTGCATTACTAAGAATCAAAATTGAATCAATTGATTACTTTGTAATGCATTTCGAATTGATTCTAAAAAATTACAGTAGTTTTCGTTTAATTGCGTCTTGTAAGTTGTCCGGATATTCTGGACGATTAAGCGAAAAAGCAATTGGCCGATTTTCACTTAATTGCTTCAATAAGGCAATTAAGCAAAAACAAAAAACAAATAAACATTTTTTCAGTTCTGACGTATTTATTTTCAAAATACTTTAAAAAAATACAAAAATAACATAAAATAAAATATACATATGTATGTACGCATGTGTAATTCAGTTCGTGTACATACATTCTACCAAAAAAAAAAAACAAAAACATAACAATATATGCAATGCAATAACATAGAATTGTGAGTAAAATTTTTGACATGTCTAAAAATACCAGAGTTGTGACTTTTTTAAGTACATATCTGGATCATTAAATCGATTCTATCAGTTTTTTCCAAAAGGCAATTAACCGAATTTTTTCTCATGTACTTGAATATAAGAAATGCATACGAGCCAACTCAATTATCGGAAAATGCAAAAATGCGAAACTTCAACTAAACGAAAATTTTTTGTATATATGAACATGAGAAAATTTCTTTACTGAGTTTGTTAATCGTTTAAACGAAAAACGCAATTAAGCGCAAGATAATTAACCGAAAACTACTGTAATTCATCTTTTCACAACAGGGTAATTATGTTAGGTAAATAACAATGTAATTATATGGGTCATGTGATTATATTGATTTTTCCCCTATATTGATTTATATGGGAATAAATCAAATACAAAAAAAAATCTTTGGTGTATTTGGTAATTAGCATTTGCTAATGCACTAATGCATATAATGATTTGGTGTTATAGAAAATTGAGAATAATAAATCATGAGAGTATTGGAGAAAATATGGAATAATCTTGTGTACTTATGAAATTACACGAGATTATTCTAGAAGTTGCGTGATTTGCCATAATCTATGGGATTAATAAAAAAAAATCTTTGTTCAATTTTTGAACAAAACAAGATTGATTCTGTGTTGCGCGTGTGCAATGGGAATAATATTACAATTCATTTATTGGAAGATTTTGTTGAAGATTTCCAATAAATGTACAAATTAGAATATTTAAAAAAAATAGTACATCCATCTGTAATATTACAGTGGAGTACAAAAATATATGGACACTAAAAAAAATGAATTTTTGCTGTCGCAACACACTTTTAACCATGGTAAAAGGAATACTATTAAGGTATTATAAAGAATGAATGAGAAAAGAAACGTGACGTAAAAAAGACTCATGAATATGAGTATGTGTGTAATAATTATTTTTATCATATGGAGAATAATTAAATAATTTAGTAATTTTAAAGTATTTCAGCATCCCGTGGACCAAAAACTGTAATTATTTGACCTAATTGTTTGTTGAAGTGTTCCCTTTGATTATGCCTTACGATTTTTTTCTAGTATTTGTACTTTTTGAGATAAAGTGCAAAACAAGGTAAAGAGTCGAAAATTTGCATACATTTCCTAGACCAAACACAAATTTGACTTAATTTTAAACTTCAAAGATCTGTATCTCAGCATCCCGTAGACATAAAACTAATATTTTTATACTAAAAGATTTATCAAAGTGTTTCCTTTAGTATTATCTTTTGCAGTTTTCTTGTTTAATTTTTATTTTTCGAGATAAAGTGCAAAAGGGACTAAAATACGTTGAATTTTCATACATTTACAAATTCAAACATAATTAAGACCTAAAGTTAACTTTGAAGGTCTGTATCTCAGCATCCCGTGAACCAAAAACTTATATTTTTATATTAAAATCTTTACTGAAGTGTTTCCTTTAATGTTGTTGCTATTTCAGTCTTTTATTTTTTCTAGTTTTTGAGATAAAATGGAAAATAAGGTTGAAAATGTTGAACTTCTTAATGGTTTTTCGCGTATTTTGTCATTTTGGTTGAAAACTATGGTACTTACAGATTTACTGCATAAAATAACTCTTAAGCAACACTTCAACAATTCGTCTTGAAGCAAATTTTTTACTTGTACCATTTCAACGTAAGTTTCATAGTAAAAGTAAAAGAGAAGAAAAGTGAGTATGCGATGAAACTCGTTATAATTTTTTCATAATAAAAAACGAGAGATGCAATGGCGCGAATTTCTTACTTGCACCATTTCAACGCAAGTTTCATAATAAATTTTAAAAAAAATGTGTACGCGATAAAGAACGATACAAATTTTACCATATAAAATTTTAATAGCGCTGGAGCAAGAAACTTTTCTGCTCCATGAGTTGAAATTGAAGCTGCTGCTTATGCACATTCGCATTCTGTTTTGACGTTATTTGTTCTTAATAGACAAAATAGTACCAATATACATAAATGCAAGTATGTACATAATATTATGTAGTCAAATGTATTTTTAAATGAATGTACATTATATATATATTCGTGTGTCGAATAAAAGGTACTTTTAGAAATGTTATGCATATAAAAATCTAATATGAATATACATATTACATAATTCATATGTGTATATTAAATACATATTGTTACAAACCTGAGAAAGAAAAAAAAAGCTTCATTAATAAAATTTTAATAAAATTACTTTAAAATAAAGTTACCTTTTACATCAGGATCAAGAAACCATCCTGCTGTCCTATTTTCCTGAAAAGACAAGAAAATTAGTTAGAAATGTAAGTAATAAAATTTACTTAAGCTATATAAAATAATGTAAACAAATAAATGTTGTTGTTGGCTGTAAATAAAAGAAACTTCCAATTGAACACCAAACGTTTATAAATTGGTGCCCAAACCAGAAGCCCCTATTAAACTACAGCCATAAATCCTAGAAAATAAAATAAATAAAATAAAAAAAGGAAAAAGGACAACACAAGATACAAACACTTAAAACAAAAACAACAAATTTCTTCTCACAACAACAACATAACACATCACAAACACACACAATTCACACAAAAAATTTCGAAGATCTCGAATCTTCTTTGAAACTCCAATATGAGATAGAAAATAACTTCTTTCAACTCTCTAACTTTTCTTTTCACACACATTAAATTTTATTATTAATTTCAACCCTTTTTTTCTTTTTACTTACTTACCATATTATTTATTCTTTGACAATATTCAAACATTCACTTTTATTCCTAACTTTCTTTTTTTTGCTTTTTCTAACACACATTCTTTCCACTTATATTTTATTTTGTTTTTCACCCGCGATTTTCACTCATCCGATATTTTGTATCTTTAATTTTCTTTTCGTACTTATCTATTTTACTAATTCAACCGCGCAATCGAATTATTATTTAATTTAAACGAAAATTAGAAATTTAAAAATAAATAAAAACAAAAATCGCGTGTTACATTTGGACTACCACTTAATTAGGTTAGTTAAACATCTGTGAAAACAACAAGTGTTGCCACAGTGTCTGAATAAATAATTGACCTTAATTAAAATCAATCGGTGTTGCCGACTAGTAAATTCTTCCCAACTCAAAGTCAGTTTGATTCAGTGAGTCAGACTCGGTTTCGATCTGATCTTCCTCACTTCTGTGTAAACTAGATTCAGTTGTAAACTCGACTCACTTCAATCAGTTGATAATTGGTTTACTTCACTTCACTAGCGGACATCTTTCTTTATTGCCATAGCCATTTTTTTTCCGTTTCAGATATTTTTTTTTTAGATAAATTTTTTTTATTGCCATTTAAATTTTATTCTTTTTGTTACATTGTAATTAGAATTTTAGTAATAGACCCTAAATTTGTAAATTCTGTTTTTATCTATAATAAATAATTAGAATTTTTTTTTAAATTGTAAAACTGCCTTTTATTTCATAATTTCCCATTTTTTCAGTTTTTGGCCCATATTTTTTCTACTTTTTCTTCTCTTCTAAAAAATCCCCCTCGGACACCTTATTTCTCTTCTTTTACATTTTTATTGAATCCATTTTATTTTTACTCTTCGCTCATCAAGGTCAATTTTGTAACAATATATTTAAATTAGTGAACTTTGAAAATTGTTCACTTTTATGTTATTTTTTATTACACAAAGTTTAAATAAGTGAGCAGTTATTTCCAGCGCCCCTAAGTTTTAGCGCCCGGAGCGAGTGCTCCAGCCACTCCTATGGTAGGTCCGGGGCTGTATACATACATATATGTATATATGTCATATGTATATTTATATTTATTTTACCGTAGTAAAATTTGTTATGTGTCTGCATGTACATATTTTACACACATACATAAGACCCCAAAACTAAAATTTTGTCATTTTTGCAACCATTTTTTGATTTTAACCCTAATTTTCCCGAAAAGTGCTTAATATCAACCCTCATATTGCAGAAAAAGAATGCTCGATTAATTCTGCATCGATTTGCTATCTTCATTTTTTCGAAAAATACATAATTGTGGAGATATTGAGGAAGACCTTATGAAAAAACTGGAAAATAAGTCTGAAAGACACTTCTTCTTCTTCTTTGAATATCCTAATTAATATCAGCTGATTTTTGTTTATTTTCGAAGTAGATAAGAAAAGTAGCAAGGATTAAGAAAATGTGTAAAAAGAAAAATATAAATTATAAATGCATACAGCATACATATCACTTTTTTGAAGATAGACAAAGACAGAAGAAATATTTGTTTAGATTAGTATTCTTGACATTTTTAATTTTACACAGGTATTCCGTATCTTTCTTCTTAATTCATTGTTCATACACACATTTTTCAATGTATTTGAATTTAAAATCCTTTAAAAACTACCCTACTATAACCATCGCTCATCAGTTTTTCAATTTTTCGAGGGGTCGGGTATGGACGAAGTAGAGGGTAAAGTTGTATTTGTTAAATTATGGATGTATTAGTGTTATGTACTAAAAATGAAGTATATAATATTTTTTTATTCATGATCTTCTCGATTACTTTCTTGATTTGTTCATCAGAACAATCATCAGTAATAAAAACTTCAATGTTTTCAATGATCTTCTCGATTATTTTCTTTATTTTTTCATCAGAACAGTCATCAGTAATAAAAACTTCAAATGTTTTCAATATTTTGTAGAGTTTCATAGCATACTTAGTTTTTTGAGTCAACTTTTGTTAAAATTCTATTAATAAGGCCTACTGTTAATTACTAAACTCAGCTGTCTATGTAATTTATTTTATTGAATTTTGTATAAGAATTGAAAATAAATTCATTTGAAGTGAAAAGTGATAGTGTGAAGAAGTAAAAAATAGTGAAATAGTGGAATAGTAAAAAAAATTTAAAAGTTAAATCGATAATTAAATTAATTTCATTTAAACCAAAAAAAACAAAAAACATCGATGAGCTTCCTAATGATAATCATCATGATACTCATCAGTGAAAACATCTATGAGTTTACTAATGATAATCATCATGATACTCATGGAAATGCTCATAGAGCTCATCACTATATACATTTAAAGTATATAAATGAGTTTTTTCCCGACAGTAGAATAAAAATCATCATGATTTTCATCGAGACATTCATGATGAGCTCATCGATGAAGTCATCATGATGTGGTTACTAGGGTATAATTGTTTTTGTGTGTATGTGTTAGTATATCTTCACCTCTTTAAATAGAAATCATATTTTAGTTGTAAAAGTAAAGAAAGATAAGGAAACCACACTACTTCCCTGACCGACGAACTTCGGAGAATACCGTCGTGAAGAAGAATGTGTAAATTGTAAAAGACATGAATGAAATGATCAATATGGAATGAAATATGAATTTTATTTTAGATACAGTATTAGATCGGTAATTTGAACCTTTTTATTTTAAACACATAAATTTCTGTAATTTTGTTAAGAGGTTTTTTGTGATTTAACTTTATTAAATATCATTAAATAAAACCAAGTTAAATATACTGTACCTAATTTCAATCACTGATTTTTGCAATTAAAAATTAATTTTAAAATCGTCATAATCAATTTTGTAATTATTTTTTTTAATAATGCAAATGAACTTTATCAGACAATTAATGGGTATTTTTGTTTAAAATAGTGTTAAAGGTGTAAATTGGTTTCAGTATAAATTTTCAAATTTTAACAAGGTCGGTTTAAAACAGAGTAGGACGAATGAAAACAATTTTTTTCACTCATGAATGATAAAAAAAAAAAGAATTTTATTTTTCATTCACTCATGAATTTTATAATTTTGTTCTCAATATCGTTTCTTTTCATTCGTGAGTGAGAATAAAAAAATTGAGAATCAAAAATAATTATCATTCAAAATATTTATCACTAGTGATAAATTCGTGATACGAATTGGTATAGCTCGATTTAAAAATGATACCAAATCGTATTATACTAGAAAAATATACGCAGAAGAAAAGATACTTACACACATGCATTTTTGTTGTTGTATATTCTAAGAAAGAGGATAGAAAGAATACATAATGAATTTTTCATTTCTATTCGTTTCTATTCTTTTCATTCGTGAAAAGGAACGATATAGAATGACATTTTTCTTTACATTCGTGAATGAAAAAAATTAGTATACAAAAATATTTTTCATTTCTTTATGAGTGATAAGAATTTGTAATTTAAATATCATTCGTGAATGATAAAAATGGTAAAAAATAATTATCATTCGTGAATGATAAAATTGGTGAAAAATTGAATTTTTTTCATTCGCGAATGATATTTTCCGAACTCTGGTTGAAAATTAGTTCCAATTATCGAGGTTACACTGTTATGCATATTTTCTACTTCTTTTCCATTGGTGTGATTTACACTATCAGTCAAATGATGTATACATCACTCAAGGTCATGAATATTTGTTCTTAATAGACAAAATAGTACCAATATACATAAATGCAAGTATGTACATAATATTATGTAGTCAAATGTATTTTTAAATGAATGTACATTATATATATATTCGTGTGTCGAATAAAAGGTACTTTTAGAAATGTTATGCATATAAAAATCTAATATGAATATACATATTACATAATTCATATGTGTATATTAAATACATATTGTTACAAACCTGAGAAAGAAAAAAAAAGCTTCATTAATAAAATTTTAATAAAATTACTTTAAAATAAAGTTACCTTTTACATCAGGATCAAGAAACCATCCTGCTGTCCTATTTTCCTGAAAAGACAAGAAAATTAGTTAGAAATGTAAGTAATAAAATTTACTTAAGCTATATAAAATAATGTAAACAAATAAATGTTGTTGTTGGCTGTAAATAAAAGAAACTTCCAATTGAACATCAAACGTTTATAAATTGGTGCCCAAACCAGAAGCCCCTATTAAACTACAGCCATAAATCCTAGAAAATAAAATAAATAAAATAAAAAAAGGAAAAAGGACAACACAAGAAACAAACACTTAAAACAAAAACAACAAATTTCTTCTCACAACAACAACATAACACATCACAAACACACACAATTCACACAAAAAATTTCGAAGATCTCGAATCTTCTTTGAAACTCCAATATGAGATAGAAAATAACTTCTTTCAACTCTCTAACTTTTCTTTTCACACACATTAAATTTTATTATTAATTTTAACCCTTTTTTTCTTTTTACTTACTTACCATATTATTTATTCTTTGACAATATTCAAACATTCACTTTTATTCCTAACTTTCTTTTTTTTGCTTTTTCTAACACACATTCTTTCCACTTATATTTTATTTTGTTTTTCACCCGCGATTTTCACTCATCCGATATTTTGTATCTTTAATTTTCTTTTCGTACTTATCTATTTTACTAATTCAACCGCGCAATCGAATTATTATTTAATTTAAACGAAAATTAGAAATTTAAAAATAAATAAAAACAAAAATCGCGTGTTACATTTGGACTACCACTTAATTAGGTTAGTTAAACATCTGTGAAAACAACAAGTGTTGCCACAGTGTCTGAATAAATAATTGACCTTAATTAAAATCAATCGGTGTTGCCGACTAGTAAATTCTTCCCAACTCAAAGTCAGTTTGATTCAGTGAGTCAGACTCGGTTTCGATCTGATCTTCCTCACTTCTGTGTAAACTAGATTCAGTTGTAAACTCGACTCACTTCAATCAGTTGATAATTGGTTTACTTCACTTCACTAGCGGACATCTTTCTTTATTGCCATAGCCATTTTTTTTTCCGTTTCAGATATTTTTTTTTTAGATAAATTTTTTTTATTGCCATTTAAATTTTATTCTTTTTGTTACATTGTAATTAGAATTTTAGTAATAGACCCTAAATTTGTAAATTCTGTTTTTATCTATAATAAATAATTAGAATTTTTTTTTAAATTGTAAAACTGCCTTTTATTTCATAATTTCCCATTTTTTCAGTTTTTGGCCCATATTTTTTCTACTTTTTCTTCTCTTCTAAAAAATCCCCCTCGGACACCTTATTTCTCTTCTTTTACATTTTTATTGAATCCATTTTATTTTTACTCTTCGCTCATCAAGGTCAATTTTGTAACATTGCTGTCAAGTGTGTGGGGTACGATCGCTCTTTGAAATAAGACCTCTCCACAAATATTTTGGCATTTCTTTTCTTGTTATTAATAAATCGAAAATGTCTAGCGCGGAAAGTAGCAATCCCTCTAATGTTAGCATGCTAACTAGTGCTAGTGCTGCTCCAGATCTTAGCAGAGCACTGACTATCTTAATGGAGCAGTTGCAAGAAATGAGACAGCAGTGCCAAGACACACAAAAGCTGATCAACGAAACCTTGTTGCTGCGGATTGCTTTCCTAGAGAGCACATTGCCTAGCAACCCAGTTACTGCGACGCCGGAAGCAAATATCTTCTCACACCTTGCAGATTTGCCTACATCACCCCCAATAGTTTGTGCTAGCACGAGTGATGGTTTACAGCACCCCAGTAGCTTCGCGCAGCCATTGGACCTTAAAAGTGTTGACGGCTCAACTAGTGTCATGCACACTCAATTGCAACGCACTTTGGCCTCCTCAAATCTCGCCCATATTAGATCCACGTCCCCTACCTTAGGAAAGCAGGACCCTCCTCAAAATGTCGAGACTGAGTGGGCCCAGACAACCAGATTCGAGCCTTCTTCACGGCCCAATCTGGTTACATCTTCTTCTGCACCCCCTACCTTAGTGAACCAAGATCCTCCTCGAGATGTCAGAGCTGAATTGGCACGGCCAACTGAGCTCGATCTTCCACCACGGTCCATTCGGTCCACCGACTGTGTTGACAAGGTTCCTACAATCCCGAAGTCAACGGTCCAGGTCACCGACCGGGCGATACCTCACCACCAGTCCAGAACTTTAAGATTTATCATTCGGAGCGATGGCGAAGTTTTCTTTCACCATGAGGATAGGGTGGAATTCAACAACCCGGTAACGGAAAAGGGCCCTTTAGCGCTAAAGGGCCATCTGTTTTTCGGCTCAAAACTTACAAGCCCACCACCACTCGAAACTATCTTCTCACCAGCTGTCGTTTTACTCCCTGCTAAACCTCCTTCCCTTGCAGGCCGTTCTATATAAGTACAGTTCGCAAATAAGCCACCACTGACCAAATAGGGCTTTGGTCAAGTGGAGAGAAGGTGCTTGTTATCCAAATTGGTACAGGCACCGCAGCCCGTCATCCATCAAAAATTGCTTCACCCTCATCACAAACTTCGACTGTTTCTGACGACCCCAAACAAAATTTTTTTTCCCTTTCAAAAATGTCTCTTGCAACCACGTTTTTTTTTTCTTAACACTCCGTCTGTGTTGCTGACATCCACGCGTACATTAGGAATGGATTTCTTGCAGCAAATTAATTGTAACCCTGCTTTAAGAAAAAACGTTTTCCATGCAACAAAGTTGAAATTCTTTTAGAGAATCATGACGGCCCGTTGTCCATAAGCTTCTGCAAAGAACCTAATTCGAGCTCTCCACACCCCTCAAATTCTCATATTTTCCACACCAGCATCGCCGAAGAAGTTGAACCCTGCCCAGATTATGCCTACCTTTCTCCTTTCGATCTGGGAAAGCTCAATTCTTCCGCAACTCGAACTTGTTCCAGCTCACTCCTACCCCCTTCTTCCGAACTGGAAAAGTTCAACCCTACTTCTTTTCCCGTCCTTCACGAAGAAACCCGTGGAAAATGGGAATGCTCACCAGACCATGCCGTCTTTTCCGGTCTGGAGGAGCACAAAGCCTCCGTTCCGTCTGACGAAAAACTTATACCAGTTCTCCCCTTCCGTCTGCCTTTCGAACTGGTTAAGTCCGACAATACTTCTCCACCTACCAAGATTGCGGAAAGTTCGAACACCCTTATGGTTCCTGCGTCCCGCCGAAGCTTTCGACAACCAGTCGACCGGGTTACTCTTTTTTTCAACATCGTTCCTAGCTTATCCGAACTTGTCTATTTCTAATATGCTCAAGCTACCAGATGAAACTTCAGACAAACTGAGATGGTCCGTACGAAGTCGTAGAGAAAACTACAGATATCGTGTATCGTATTCGCAGTACCATCACTAGTCGTAAATCCGTGATGCATCGTGAACGATTAGCGTTGTTAAAAACTAACACAATTTTCCGATACCTAACTTAACTTCTTACCACCAGATATTTTAATAACAACTTTGAAGTTTATTTACAGAAGCTTCTTAGGTACAGCACGTCAACAGCCTGGTTCCATCGTTCCATTGCACAAAGCGAGACGACAAGAAGAACTTCAGGATGGTCGATTACAATGTGCTCCTATGAATGCTATCGTGAGAAAGACGCTCAGTTCGCTATTTTTTTTCTGTTTCCGTTTACCTTTGTTCGTTCTCTCTTTCGCTTCTCTTTCTTTTCTCTATTCCACTTCAACTACTACACTCAACAAATCAAACCAAAGTTTCTTTTATTTACAACAACATCCACCAAATCTGAAGCAATCGATATCGTCTTTTCAGGAAAACTCTCAAGAAAAACGTAACCCTGCTCTCGTTGCAATTACCAAACAAAGTGGGTACTGTTGTAAGCAGTGTTCAAGAAAAAGACACGTCTGTTAAGTGAACAATTGTTATTTTTTTTTACAAGTCCATTGCGGTTCATGTCTCTATAACCTCAGAGAGACAGAGCGCAAGTGAAACTGAGTAAATTTGCAAAAGCAAAGACTCACAAACAAGCTTAGCACCAATGACAACGTGTCAAAAGAATACCAGGCGTAAGGTTAAAGAAAGGTTGAAAATAAATACAACACAAATACTGACTAGAAACATTTTTGACGTTGCTACTAATAAGTTCGGTGAGCATGAGATTAATGCTCAGTCGGAACTTTGAGCATTCTTCGCGGGGGGCAGTGTTACAAACCTGAAAAAGGCAAAAGAGCTTCATTAATAAAATTTTAATAAAATTACTTTAAAATAAAGTTACCTTTTACATCAGGATCAAGAAACCATCCTGCTGTCCTATTTTCCTGAAAAGACAAGAAAATTAGTTAGAAATGTAAGTAATAAAATTTACTTAAGCTATATAAAATAATGTAAACAAATAAATGTTGTTGTTGGCTGTAAATAAAAGAAACTTCCAATTGAACACCAAACTTTTATAAATTGGTGCCCAAACCAGAAGCCCCTATTAAACTACAGCCATAAATCCTAGAAAATAAAATAAATAAAATAAAAAAAGGAAAAAGGACAACACAAGAAACAAACACTTAAAACAAAAACAACAAATTTCTTCTCACAACAACAACATAACACATCACAAACACACACAATTCACACAAAAAATTTCGAAGATCTCGAATTTTCTTTGAAACTCCAATATGAGATAGAAAATAACTTCCTTCCATATTGGAAAGTAACAATGACCTTCCAAAAAGAAGATTCGCGAAATTTCGCAAAGACCTATATAAAGAGACACCCACAAAAAGAAAAAAAGTTGAGTTCAGTTCAGTTCGTGATTTGCTCTCGAGGTGTTTTCTTACATTTTCTGCAGTTTATTTTACACATTTTTTTAAGTTAATTTTTCCCGATTGTTCAAAGTAGTTTTTTTTTATTAGTTCACTTTTTTTCAACTTCCACTTTTCACCGCAGTTTTGTTTTTATTTAATTTTCACAACACTTTTTTTTTCTTCTACTTCACAGGTACGTACAATTTTATTTTCTTCACTTCCCTTTTTTTCTGTCTTTTGTTTTCTTTTCACACACATTAAATTTTATTATTAATTTTAACCCTTTTTCCTTTTTACTTACTTACCATTTCATTTATTCTTTGCCACTATTCAAACATTCACTTTTATTCCTAACTTTCTTTTTTTTGCTTTTTCTAACACACATTATTTCCACTTATATTTTATTTTGTTTTTCACCCGCGATTTTCACTCATCCGATATTTTGTATCTTTAATTTTCTTTTCGTACTTATCTATTTTACTAATTCAACCGCGCAATCGAATTATTATTTAATTTAAACGAAAATTAGAAATTTAAAAATAAATAAAAACAAAAATCGCGTGTTACATTTGGACTACCACTTAATTAGGTTAGTTAAACATCTGTGAAAACAACAAGTGTTGCCACAGTGTCTGAATAAATAATTGACCTTAATTAAAATCAATCGGTGTTGCCGACTAGTAAATTCTTCCCAACTCAAAGTCAGTTTGATTCAGTGAGTCAGACTCGGTTTCGATCTGATCTTCCTCACTTCTGTGTAAACTAGATTCAGTTGTAAACTCGACTCACTTCAATCAGTTGATAATTGGTTTACTTCACTTCACTAGCGGACATCTTTCTTTATTGCCATAGCCATTTTTTTTCCGTTTCAGATATTTTTTTTTTAGATAAATTTTTTTTATTGCCATTTAAATTTTATTCTTTTTGTTACATTGTAATTAGAATTTTAGTAATAGACCCTAAATTTGTAAATTCTGTTTTTATCTATAATAAATAATTAGAATTTTTTTTTAAATTGTAAAACTGCCTTTTATTTCATAATTTCCCATTTTTTCAGTTTTTGGCCCATATTTTTTCTACTTTTTCTTCTCTTCTAAAAAATCCCCCTCGGACACCTTATTTCTCTTCTTTTACATTTTTATTGAATCCATTTTATTTTTACTCTTCGCTCATCAAGGTCAATTTTGTAACAATATATTTAAATTAGTGAACTTTGAAAATTGTTCACTTTTATGTTATTTTTTATTACACAAAGTTTAAATAAGTGAGCAGTTATTTCCAGCGCCCCTAAGTTTTAGCGCCCGGAGCGAGTGCTCCAGCCACTCCTATGGTAGGTCCGGGGCTGTATACATACATATATGTATATATGTCATATGTATATTTATATTTATTTTACCGTAGTAAAATTTGTTATGTGTCTGCATGTACATATTTTACACACATACATAAGACCCCAAAACTAAAATTTTGTCATTTTTGCAACCATTTTTTGATTTTAACCCTAATTTTCCCGAAAAGTGCTTAATATCAACCCTCATATTGCAGAAAAAGAATGCTCGATTAATTCTGCATCGATTTGCTATCTTCATTTTTTCGAAAAATACATAATTGTGGAGATATTGAGGAAGACCTTATGAAAAAACTGGAAAATAAGTCTGAAAGACACTTCTTCTTCTTCTTTGAATATCCTAATTAATATCAGCTGATTTTTGTTTATTTTCGAAGTAGATAAGAAAAGTAGCAAGGATTAAGAAAATGTGTAAAAAGAAAAATATAAATTATAAATGCATACAGCATACATATCACTTTTTTGAAGATAGACAAAGACAGAAGAAATATTTGTTTAGATTAGTATTCTTGACATTTTTAATTTTACACAGGTATTCCGTATCTTTCTTCTTAATTCATTGTTCATACACACATTTTTCAATGTATTTGAATTTAAAATCCTTTAAAAACTACCCTACTATAACCATCGCTCATCAGTTTTTCAATTTTTCGAGGGGTCGGGTATGGACGAAGTAGAGGGTAAAGTTGTATTTGTTAAATTATGGATGTATTAGTGTTATGTACTAAAAATGAAGTATATAATATTTTTTTATTCATGATCTTCTCGATTACTTTCTTGATTTGTTCATCAGAACAATCATCAGTAATAAAAACTTCAAATGTTTTCAATATTTTGTAGAGTTTCATAGCATACTTAGTTTTTTGAGTCAACTTTTGTTAAAATTCTATTAATAAGGCCTACTGTTAATTACTAAACTCAGCTGTCTATGTAATTTATTTTATTGAATTTTGTATAAGAATTGAAAATAAATTCATTTGAAGTGAAAAGTGATAGTGTGAAGAAGTAAAAAATAGTGAAATAGTGGAATAGTAAAAAAAATTTAAAAGTTAAATCGATAATTAAATTAATTTCATTTAAACCAAAAAAAAAAAAAACAAAAAACATCGATGAGCTTCCTAATGATAATCATCATGATACTCATCAGTGAAAACATCTATGAGTTTACTAATGATAATCATCATGATACTCATGGAAATGCTCATAGAGCTCATCACTATATACATTTAAAGTATATAAATGAGTTTTTTCCCGACAGTAGAATAAAAATCATCATGATTTTCATCGAGACATTCATGATGAGCTCATCGATGAAGTCATCATGATGTGGTTACTAGGGTATAATTGTTTTTGTGTGTATGTGTTAGTATATCTTCACCTCTTTAAATAGAAATCATATTTTAGTTGTAAAAGTAAAGAAAGATAAGGAAACCGCACTACTTCCCTGACCGACGAACTTCGGAGAATACCGTCGTGAAGAAGAATGTGTAAATTGTAAAAGACATGAATGAAATGATCAATATGGAATGAAATATGAATTTTATTTTAGATACAGTATTAGATCGGTAATTTGAACCTTTTTATTTTAAACACATAAATTTCTGTAATTTTGTTAAGAGGTTTTTTGTGATTTAACTTTATTAAATAGCATTAAATAAAACCAAGTTAAATATACTGTACCTAATTTCAATCACTGATTTTTGCAATTAAAAATTAATTTTAAAATCGTCATAATCAATTTTGTAATTATTTTTTTTAATAATGCAAATGAACTTTATCAGATAATTAATGGGTATTTTTGTTTAAAATAGTGTTAAAGGTGTAAATTGGTTTCAGTATAAATTTTCAAATTTTAACAAGGTCGGTTTAAAACAGAGTAGGACGAATGAAAACAATTTTTTTCACTCATGAATGATAAAAAAAAAAAAGAATTTTATTTTTCATTCACTCATGAATTTTATAATTTTGTTCTCAATATCGTTTCTTTTCATTCGTGAGTGAGCATAAAAAAATTGAGAATCAAAAATAATTATCATTCAAAATATTTATCACTAGTGATAAATTCGTGATACGAATTGGTATAGCTCGATTTAAAAATGATACCAAATCGTATTATACTAGAAAAATATACGCAGAAGAAAAGATACTTACACACATGCATTTTTGTTGTTGTATATTCTAAGAAAGAGGATAGAAAGAATACATAATGAATTTTTCATTTCTATTCGTTTCTATTCTTTTCATTCGTGAAAAGGAACGATATAGAATGACATTTTTCTTTACATTCGTGAATGAAAAAAATTAGTATACAAAAATATTTTTCATTTCTTTATGAGTGATAAGAATTTGTAATTTAAATATCATTCGTGAATGATAAAAATGGTAAAAAATAATTATCATTCGTGAATGATAAAATTGGTGAAAAATTGAATTTTTTTCATTCGCGAATGATATTTTCCGAACTCTGGTTGAAAATTAGTTCCAATTATCGAGGTTACACTGTTATGCATATTTTCTACTTCTTTTCCATTGGTGTGATTTACACTATCAGTCAAATGATGTATACATCACTCAAGGTCATGAATATTTGGGTAAGAGCGGTGAGGCGAATTGAGGGGTAGCACATCAGCGATGTACCGAGAAATTTCATCAGTCAATTTGACATTTTCTCTATTCCTTTTTCGTAATTTTTTCACTTCTCTTTTATTTACATTCGACCGTGCTCCAGGGAAGTGGTTAAGAGCGTTTTTTTAAAGATTTAAAATACTGAATTTGAAAAGTCTGTTGAAGCTTTGAATTTAAAGTAAGTAAAATTAATTAATTCAATTAAATTAAGTAAAAAATACTCAGCTTTTTAACAAGAACAGCTAATTTAAAACATATTTAAATACAGAAACGAAAATGAAATGGCAATGCCAATGACGAGGTATTAATAACGATTTATCAAAAATATGATTAATTGTATAACAGACGTCATCCCTGATTACTCAAACAAAATTAAAAGGAATGATGCGTTTTATGAAATTATAAATGAATTCAAGCTTATTTACAATTTAAAAATGGTTTTTTCTGTAAAAATGTCCAATAAACGTGCGATGGAATAATAACAAATGAGGAATAAAAGTAAATGTATAGCAAGAGTCATTTTGATGTATACACAAGGAGGATTGAAATATAATAATGAAATATGTATATCTTTATACTTTTTGTATACATCATTTGACTGAATGTGTAAATACGAGAGTAAGTCAGAAAGCAAATTCAAAGCAAAACGTCGAAAGTATGTAAGTCATTTGACTGATAATGTAAATCCCACCATTGAATGAATATTGTTACAAAATTGGTATTTGTGGGAGAAATAGGAAGTAAGGAATTCAAAAAATTGCAAAGAAGAAAAAGTAATGAGGCGTCCGAGAGGGATTTTTATAAAAGTAGAAAAATAAGGGAATAAAATAAAAGACGGATTTAAAGTTTTCAAAAAAAATGTGGTTTTTATTATTGAATTTCAGACTTAAAAAATGTTGGGGTCTATAACTAAAAAAAATTCTAATCACAAAATTATAAAAAACAAATAAAATTTAAATTGTGATAATAAAAGAAAGAAATTAACGAAAAGGCATTATCAAAAAAAAAAATAGTTCTGAGGAGAAGTAAGCCGCGACTTGAAAGAAGTGAGGTAAACCAGTTCGAAACTGAGTCTGACTCATTAAATCGAACTGAGCTTGACTTGGAAAAAATTTACAAGTCGGCAGCACCGATGGATTTTAATTAAAGTTAATTATCATTTCAGCCGCTGCGGCAACATTTGTTCGTTTTGACAGATGTTAATTATTTTTAATGGAAAGTTAGCCAAATATAAACAAAACGCGATTTCGGTTTAATTTGTTTCTTTTAATTTTTCGTAAAATAAAAACGAGGAAATTTAATGAATAAAGACCGCGGGTGAAAAAATTTGAATAAAAAAAACTATGTGTAAAAAAAAATTGTTAGAGTAAATTAAGTGAGGTTAAAAAAATGTGAATAAAAAAAATAGTAGTAAAAGAGAATATGTATGAAAAAAAATGGTAAGAAAAAATAAGGAAAAAGAAATTTACGTACCTGAAATTGTGAAATGTGATAAAGAAAATGATGTGAAGTAAAAAACTTAATGTGTGCTAAAAAAAAGCGAATTTAAATAATAATAAAAAAAACTACTGTGCAACCCAAAATTTAATAAAAAAACTATCGTTAAAGAAAATCGCAAAAAAACTTACTAAAAAACACTTCCAACACCTACTGAAAACTGAAACTAAACTTTGGGTGTTTTTATAGTTTTTTGTGGAATTCGCGAATTTTCTGTGGAAAACTATTATTAGATTTCCAGTATGGTATAAAATTTCTCTTACTCTCACTGGAAAATCTTCAATTTCTTTACAGAAAATTCGCGAGTTTATTGATTTTTATTGTTTTTGTTTTTGTGTGGTGATAGTGTTTTTTGTTCTTTTATGGTGAAAGTGTTTTTTGTTGTTGTGAAAAAGAATTTGAATGTGTTCTTTGTTGTTTTTGCTTTAAGTGTTTGTTTCTTGTGTCCTTTCATCCTTTTCTTTTGATTTATTTTTTTTTAGGATTCGGCTGAACTTTAATAGGGACTTCTGGTTTGGCACCAGTTTATAAAAATTTGGTGTTCAATTGCAAGTTTCTTTTATTTACAGCCAACAACAACAAGTTTTGCACTTTAAATTTAGTTTTTTCTTTTTTATTTATTGACTAGCTTCTTACGAATTTCTTTTCTTTTCAGGAAAAATAGGAGGCAACAGGATGATGGAATGATCCTGTTTTTCAAAGGTAATATTATTTTAACAATAATTTGATTCAAATTTATTAATGAAGTTTTTTTCTTCTTTTTCAGATTTGTAACAATATATTGAAAATCATTGTTGCCTGCGTTTTATGACGAGTTATTCTGATTGGGCTTCAAAATACATGGGATAAAAATTTTATTTGGCAACAAATAATATCTCTTTTTATTATATTTCACTTTAAAAATATTTTTGAAAATTTTATGTATAAATACGCATTTATGTACAAGTACATCATGTAAAAATAATATAGGTGTACACAAAGTTATACTGGAAACTGGTTTGATTTGGTTATACAGAAAAAAAAATAACAAGAGCATGAGTGAATGGATGATAAAAAAAATTATTCGATCATTTTAAATTTTATGTTTGAATTTTAAAACGTTAGTTCTATTTTTGCTCGACAAATAGGACAGACAAGAAGGCTTCGTTTAGGAGCCTTTACTTAAGTAGAGTGAAAATACAAATGTACTACGCGAAATATCTATTGTATTAATCTATAATAATCATTGACGGCAAGTAAAGAACAAAAAAGCTTTCACTTGGCTGTCAGATTTTTCAATAGCCAAACAAATGTAAAACAATTTGCTTATATGAAATTGTGTATCTGTTATTTATTGTCTTGTGGTATTACCAATTAATTACTTCTTTAAGGCCTAGTCAGACATGGAGTATCCATACTATAGCTCGTATTGTACTTATAAGCCGATTCAAAAAAGTCAAGTCGAGTTATAGTATTATAAGAATCTATTAGTGTAGACTTTTTTCTATTGTATCCACACATTAAGTCGACAGCCATTTTACAAGCGACTTCTAGTTTATAACATGTTATTTTTAGATTTTCCCATTTCAAGTTGATATTATATTATTGGATAATTCTTCTATGGTGTCTATTGCGGTATTCGATTCGACTTCGATCGACGAACTCTTTTCGATTTGATTGAATTTACTTTTGGTATTGTGCAACGCAATCGAATAGGCCTAAAAGCATTGCCTCATGTCAATTTAAATTGCATATCAATTTTCTAAATTATTGTGAATGATTTGTTTTGACATGAACTCATATGAATATTGATATTGTATAAATGTTTGATTTTAATTTTTTTATATTTTTTTTCAAAATAATAAAATAATATTAAATATTGTTCTAAATAGAAAAAAAAACGAATAACATTTCATAAAAGGTATAAATTAAAATAAATAGTTCAGTTTAGTTGAAAAAAAAAAACAAGTAATATTTATTAATTTCTTATACTTGAACTAAATTAAAATTAATAAATAATAATAATTATACTTACATCATTTTAAAACCAAAAAATGAACAACAACTTACAAAAAAGATTTTAAACCAAAAGATACACCACGAAAATAAAACAACTATCAATCGAATAACATTCGTGAAGAAAAGTACAATCGAAACAGGTTCGACTGTAATCGAACTTGCTCGATGCAATCGATGCTCGCAATACCAAATTTTTCGGTTGAAATTTCATCGATCGATTGGTGATATTCGCAATAGGCACCTATGTGCTTTGTGAAATATCATAAAAGTGAAATATAATGGAAAATAATATGAGCTAAAGGTAAGTATGGTAAATCTGAAAAACAAAAAATGCATTTTGGCTTTGAACAAAGAACTCAACATAAAATTGTTAGTTTTTTTGTTTTATATATTTTTTAATGTGAATTTTCAGACATAGTATATTCAGCAACAAGCAACAGTTGGATTGGTCAGTTTATAAAAAAGTATGTGTCTGTTTTTATTTATACTATTTTTACTTTTGGAAGTCAGTATTGTGCTTATGGAGGCAGTACCCGATGAGTTTGTGATAACTTCACATTAATTGTTCGTGGGAAATTCTAAAAAATATATTTCTTTCAATCCTAAATAGGTGGGTGAATATTCGGAAAGAGTTAAATTTCGAAGGTAAAAATGGCTAGCGAATTTTTATCAAATTTTAGCAAGAAAATTGCATGAACTCATGTCTAATAAATTCAATATTCGATACCAAAAAGGTGCACTTTCAAATTTGAATTTTTACCGTTATTTTGCTAATTTTATGAAAATTTGTTACAGGGGAATGATTTTGGTTGCAAAAAATTATTTATAAATTAAAATTTATTTAATTTTTCGTTTTGAAAATATGTTTAATTGTATAATTTGTTCAATATGACTCAATTTCTAATTAATTCGAAATAATTTTAAATTTTTCTTCAAATAAATTTTCAAATTTTCCAGGGGAATGACTTTTTTGTACTTTTTGTTAATTTTATTATTTTTAAAAATACAAAGGAGAATTTTCTCGCACGTGATGTACAGCATGCCGATTTACATTCAGTTTTGATCAAAAGTTTAAAAAAAAGAAGTTTTTTTTCACTTCTTATTACTTACCAGGGGAATGACAATTTCAGTGTGAATACTTGGTTTTTGCTATTTCACTATATTATCATAACAAAGATCACGAACTAAACATGTTAAAAGTAACAACGCAACTAAAACAAATATGAGTCATGCTATTCTCCTTATACTAAAGTAACGGTTTATCAAAGCCAGAATTAATTTTAGGACAACTTGAAATTTTGACAGGGGAATGACCATTTAACCTGGAGACACACTTTGAAATATCCTGAATCCTGAATTCACCCAGAATTTCATTTATGTTAGGTAGTGGAAATGCATCACCCACAGTGACATTGATAATCTTAGATTAGATTGTAAGATTTTTGATCGATTTGGATTTAGATGTGTTTGAAAATTAGATTTAGTGGGTTGCAGAGAAGAGATTTGAGAAGGAAGTGGTTAAAGTTTTAAATTTAAGTTTTTGACGACAAATTTCTCATTAGTCGTATTGAGGATTAAGGCTAACACAACTGATTCATTTGTGACTTTTGTTATGACTTTTGAAAGGTAGACTCCCTTTTTAAGGAAGATTTCGGGTACGATGCCTTCTTTTATGTCAGGATTTAGAACATTAATATGGACTACAGTTTCAGTCCTTGGATTTAGTATAAATGAATTTGTATTTATAAGATCATTTTGAGATAAAACTGGGATATCACCAAGTTTGAGTTGCAGAGTTTTTGTTTTATGGTTTATACGAGCATCGAAATCGTGTAAAAAATCATTTCCTAATATACCGTCGTATGTTATATTGGAGTTTTGAGTTTTGAGTGATTTCCATATGCAATGTCCAACAGTTTGAATTGGATTGTTTTTACTTATGCAGTTGAGTGTGATTTGTTCTTTTTGATTTATAAAAGTTATTTTATTTAAAGATTGAGCTTTTATTATTGATACATTAGCACCTGTATCTATAAGAAGTTTGATTTTTTGATTAGTTGAATTAGGAGAAGGAATAGAAACAAATGAATTTGTTTGCGTAAACAAAATGTTTTCAACTAATTGTGAGTGGGTATCACCTCTATTAATGGGAATTGCTCTGGTTGGCTATTTGAACCGGAGCGCCACGCTCGTTTTTTGAACTTTGTGCTTTTTTCTTTTTTTATTATTATTGTACTGTCTTTTACGACACTCTTCAATTTCATGACCCTTATTTTTGCAATAACAACAAAATTTTTCAGTTTTGGAACTAGAGTTTTGATTTAATTCAGAGGTTTTATTTGTAGCTTGATATACTCGAGCTTTAACGTTTGAATTATTATTTTCCTTTTGAACAGGAATATTTTACCGATTTTGTACAGATTTTGGAAAAGAATTTCAAGAATAGCTATTGAAAGTGTTTTTATTTATAAAAGATTTAGTATGATTGTACATATTTGTACTTGCTCTTCGGCAATAGCGACACTAATGGCTTCATTTAATGTTTTAAGATCTCGAATTCGTAGGACATTTGAAATATTTGGAAAGTAAAATGAAGAAAACGATTAAAAGCGATTTCATTGAGCATTTCGATTTTCCCGTCTAGATTAACGGGATTAGTAGTTTGTTGTTGTGTTGCATTTATAGTTATTTTTAGACAAGTTTCTACGCGACATACGAATTGAGATATCGATTCATTTTGATTTTGTTTCAAGGTAGTAAGTTTACATAAAAGTTGAGAATAATGTTTTTCATCCTGGTACATTGTTTTTAAGAAAATTTTTAGTTCATCCCAATTGGAAAAGGAGCCATTAACGCAAGCAGCTTTAGCTTTTTCTGAAATTTGAGTTAGAATATAATCAAATAGTACATATTTTCGTGGTAGAGTAGCTAAAGAGAAAGCTTTGTTACAGTCAGATATAAAAGAAATTAGTTAGTCACGATTACCGTCAAATGGTTTAATAAATTTTATCAAAAACGTGATTGGTAATTCTGGCGGTTCCACAGAAGCTAGTGAAATGTTGTCATCAGCAATATTTGGCTCTTGATTCTGTTCGCGATTTCCTGCGTTAATTTGATCTTATTCTTGAACATTTTGGTTTATAACATTTAAATGTTGTCTGGACATTATATTTATTAAATATGTATAAAGATAGACGAAATGTATAAACACCAGCAAAAGTAAAAAAAAAACAAGAAATATTTTTCACTATATGAAAATTCTGTAAGCAATTTTACAAACAAAAATGAATTAGACGCGAACTTGATTTAGAAAATTTTATTTTTTAACTTTGCAAATGTTAATGAATTAGATGCGAACTTGATTTAATTTTATTTTCAATAACTTTCCAAGAAAATATATTATTTTTAATTCACTTTTTATTACTTAAACTTTTATTGAAATCTGAAAAATTTATTTACAGTGAAACCTCCTAATTGGGACACTCTCTAATCGGGACAACCTCTAAAATTGGGACACTATCATAAAACTAGTTTGGTCTGCCATATAAATCAACCTCTGTAATCGGGACACCTCTGAATTGGGACTGGGACAGTAGTGCTACGTAATTAAGTTTGAAAAAATCACCTCGTAATCGGGACAAAAAATTCTTTTTGAAACGTTTTCGTACTTTTTATCGTGGTATATTATTTATAAGTATATTGTTTGAACACTTGAGAGAAAATACAATTTATGGTAACTGTTGTTTCATATGCAGGTGTTCACTTTGTTTTAAATATTTATTTGTATATTGTATTTACATACACATGTGCATATGCTATGTACGTTTGAACTTTACTCAACCCAATATATGTTTACCATTTTAAGAAGTTTAAAAAGTGCATGCTATGCTATTTTTGTAACTGAAGTCAATATTACGCTTATACGACATGTATGTATATGCAGTGTTGCAAAATGAAATTTTAAAAAGTAAGTAGAATGGAATTAAAAAAGTAAGTAGATGTAAGTAGACAACGTTTTTCGTTGTCAAGTCATGGAATATTGTCTATGTTAATGAGTAATTTAAAATGATATTCAATAAGTTTTCATGATGATCTATATAAAATATTTACAAGCCGGTAAAAAACAAAGAAAGTAAAAGATTACATAAATGCGCACCGATAAAATCAGATGAATGTCAAATGTTATGTGTAAATGTCTTACAGGGTTCATATCTGGTTAGCTTGGTTGACAACCAGGTTGTCAACATTGCAAGTTGAAGTTAATATTGACTGTGTGTGGGCAGGTTGACAACCTAAATTTCAACCTGAATCAAGTTGGACCAACTGGTTGGAGTAAAATCAAAATTTTTTGATTTTTATGAACGGTTGTTAACCAGGTTGTTGTGTCTGTATCAATGTTGTCAACTTCTATTTAAAATTTAAAATTCTACTCTAGTAAAAAACTTCCGATAGCTGTTTACCTAACAAATGAGGTTGGCATTCAAGTTGACTATGTGGTTGAATGTCTGTAGGTTTTAGGTTGAGAACCTGGTTGTCAACAAAGTTGACCGTCCATGGGCCCTATTATAACAAAATAATAAAAGAAATAGAATGACGGCAGTAAACAGTAAAACAACTATAAAGTACCTATTTTATATGTTGCTGCTTTTCATTTGGCTTTACCTCTCACATTTTTTTGAGTCTTGAATTCAGGTTTTAAAAACGAAAACAGCAATATAAGCTTCGATTGAAAAGTAAGTAGATTTGAGGTCAGAGTAAGTAGGTAAGTATATTGACTCAAAAATAAGTAGATCTACTTACAAATAAGTAGACTTTGCAACACTATGTAGTATTAATCTGTTTCATTTTTACAACATAAGTAACTTCTCATAAAAGGCAATAAGTATAGACCTATGATTGATATCTGATCACACTACAAAAACGATAGATTTATACAAAAATTACATTGATTTCGATTTAAAAAATAGTATAATTAAAATAATTCATCTTTTTTACATCTTAATTTCAAACCCCTAACCACTTTTATCTCATGAAGGGTTTTATCTATACAACATACAACTAATAAATTTAAAAAAAAAACCTCAAAATCGGGACACCTCTTAATGGGACAAAATTTTGCTGGTCCCATGACTGTCCCGATTAGGGAGGTTTCACTGTATAGAAATTATAAAATTCTATATTAGCTGCTTTCGATTTGCCATTTCCAAGTACTTGCGAGTACTAAAATGTGTCTTGGATAAATGGGTAAATCGAACGACACAAAAATTTTGATAGGTGTCAAAACCTAAAAATAATTTTTATTTTGTCATATATACATACAAAAAAGAAAAACACATCTAGTGCTCTTAGTTTTAAACTATAAAGCCCTCTGTTGTAAAAATTGTGCGTAACTACTTGTATCTACTTGAAAAATTTTACATGAGTAGCTACGTGTAGATGATTTAGCACAGACTTCCACCTTATCTACTCGCAAGTACTTGAAAGTGGCAAATCGAAAGCAACTATTTAAAACATTAAATTAATCAAGAATTTATTTTATATTTCTCTAAAATTAGGGAAATTATAATTGTTAAAAATCATTTAATATACGCAATTAAGTTTCATAATTAAGCCATACACTTAAAAAGTTTCATAATTGTATTATACATATTTAATATCACTTGAATACATTGTTGCATTTTTAAATTCTTTAGAGTCAATTATTATTGTATCATTAGAATAAAAAATGCTTATGCTAGCACATTATGCAGACGTAATCTAATATTTTTGTTTATCTTTAAAATTCTTTTGGATATATTCTAGCATGATTGAAGAATTTATTATTGTTGTTATTTTTTTTTTTATATTATCGCCATAATTTGTATTTACATTTTTTAATGAAACTTTAACTCTAAGCCTAATAATGAATAATAAAGAATTAAGGAGGTAGGAAAAAATTGTCAATTAAGCATTTTGTATTTAAACTTATGTAAAAATTTAGTATATAAGGAAGATTCATTCTTAATAAAGTCAGAATTTCTTTGATCATCAACCAAGTGTTTCTATTTAGGTGCGTTTCCACTGCGGTGACCGCACTGTGCGCGCACAAAAATGTTAAAAAAAAAAAAAATTTAAACGCACTGTGACCGCACATGTTTCTCTAGGTGTTTCCACCAAATAATATGTTTTTCGTGTTTGTGAACATTGGTGGAAACATTGAGTGCACTGTGCGAGCACAGTGTCCGAACTTTATTATTGATGGGGACACATATTTCGTGTGCGCGCACAAGTTTCCTTGTTTCCCACATTGTGTGCGGAAACATAGCATGCATATCATTTATATATTTAATTTCGTTCAGTGGAAATTTATCAGTGTTTAAATAAAAAGTGAATTTAAAAATTTCTGCTACCTTTCTTTTAATGCAGTTTATGCAGATAGTTTGAAAATAGATCCCCTTAGTGGATTTAGGAATTTCACACGGATGTCCTTTAAAAATTCCATATTATCGGTCTATTTTCAAATTCACAAATTAGCAAAATAATTTTCTCATTTGACCATAGTTAGAACTAAACTAAATTAACTAACTAAAATCAATAATGTTTCTACAATGTTTTCCAGATTGAACGGGAAACACAAAAACTGTGACCGAACACAAGGAAACCATCAAAAATCCCGTATCCACTAAAATAAGAGTGACCACACTGTGACCACACATGTTTCCCTGTTGTTTCTTAATTTCTTTATTTGTTTTCAAAATCGTCTCCACTGAATCAATGATGTTTCTCTAATGTGCGCGCACAGTGACCTCACAGTGACCAACATTGATTTAGGTGTAGACGATTATTTCATTTTTGTGCGGTCACTGTGAGCGCACATGATTTCGGTGGAAACGCACCTTTTGGTTCTACCTTAAGTGTTATTTCTTAAGGACTCTTGAAATTCTTTTTGCTCACCTTAAGTGCTATTTCTTAAGGAATTTTTATTTCATTTACTGTGTAGCGGTAACAAGTGCCGTTTTCACTCTCTACAAAAGATCGAGGTTTATGTGCCTTAGATCATTATTAGAATATTCTTTTATATCTGGAATCAAGGTTTACGTGCCTTAGATTTTTTATTTTGCAATTTTTTTGATTTCAAAGTAAAAGAAGCTTTGAACATTTTTTGGTGACCCCGACGTGATGGAACAATCTTTTGAAAAATTAGTGCAACAGCAGCAGACAACTGGAGATGAAATACTTTCCATTGTCGCGACATATAAAAATGATGCAAACAGCAGGAAAACCTGAGATTATCTTAACAAACGGTTATCCAAACTTCATCAACTTTGGGACGATTTTGATCAGGTGGACAGCAATATTCGTACCAAGTATGAAGCAAAACGTAATCATCCTTATTTTGAAAAGGATTATTTCGAGGCCATCAGGTCTAAGTACGATGACGTCATTCAGACATTCAAAAGAAGAATGAAATTATTGATTATAGCTCCGACCACCGTCAGCAGTGCAACGGGTGCTACAGCCAAAAGCACACAAACTTTAGCAACACTCAAATCAGATCTTCAAAAGCCAGCTACTATCCCTAAAGGGACAGAAATATCAGAAGCAGTTTTGTCATCAGAGCCAATTCAAGTTCCAATTCAGGATCAACTAGCTCATTATCAAAACATGAACAGAAATCACACAAAATTAATGCAAGCATTTCGCAACATGTTAACACATTTATCAAATACAAAACAAACACCTCAGTATTATGAGTTAAAAATTAAAGCTACACAACAGCATTGGGAAGAAATCCAGTGTATGCATAATGAACGACTGGATGATCCAAATTACACAATGGAAAATTTTTTTCAATTAGAGGACGAAATGCATCAAGCTTTAGCTCAGTTGTATAAGGGCCTCGCTAACTGTACACAACAGAATCCTCGCAACATACAATCTGAAAGTAAAGTTAATTCTTCAATGAAACTCCCAAAAATCGAGCTACCAAAGTTCGACGGAGATTATTTAAATTGGAGAAAATTCCACGACTTATTCACAGAACTCGTACACAAGCAATCAATAGCCGCATGCCAAAAAATGTACCTCAAGGGCAGTTTATTAGGAGAACCTGCCAACATGGTTCGTCATCTGGTTATATCTGAAGATAATTATCTCACAGCATGGAAAATTATCAACGACAGACATGAAAATATACGCTTATTGGTCACAGCGACCCTGAATAAGCTACTATTCAGCCATAAGGACACTTCATGATACCACTCATGAGTGCCTGCTTGGGCTGAAAAATCTTAACATAAACATTGATCATTGGGACCCGATCCTACTTCATATGTTGATAAAAAGTTAGATCGACAAACTCATACTTTATGGGAACAGTCACTCAGTCAGCCAAGGGCTCTCCAATCAATGTCATATTTCTTAAAGTTTCTAAAAAAACGCTTTCAATCGTTGGAAGCTCTAGGATCAAACAAATCAACTGATAAAAAATCCATTGCACACAAGGCATTGACTGCAGTAACCAAAACCATCTGCGCATTATGCAAGGAAAATCATCCTTCGTATTCATGCACAAAGTTCTTAAAACTTTCACCACAAGATCGAGTGTCACTAGTAAAGAAATCAAAACTTTGCATTAACTGTCTGAAGCCAGGACATATTTCTGCCAATTGCAGCTCCAGAAGTTGCATTAAGTGCAACAAAAAACACAACACACTTTTGCATGTTCAACTAGATCATGCTACATCATCCTCAAATCCTCACTCAACCAACAATCTCGAAAGTAAGTGTACAAATCCTCCAACTATACAACAGAAAACAGCATTACCAGTTAGTTCCGAAACATACGTCTTATTAAGCACAGCACTCGTGAAACTAACATTTGACAACAAAACCCTGGAATGTCGAGCCATTTTGGATTCTAGATCACAGCTCAACTTTATTAGTCATAGAATAGCCAAAAAATTGGGAATAAGGTACCAAACTGATGATATGCGAATTGAAGGTATTGGATCACACATACAAAAGGCAGAAGGAAGAGCTAACGTAACTATACAGTCACGTATAAATGGATTCAGCACCAACTTAGAGGTACACATGTTATCTCACATAGTCTCACCTCAACCTTCAGAATCAATTGATATTTCGAAATGGCCAATGCCAAACAATATTTCTTTAGCAGATCCACAATTCAACATCTCAAAAAGAATTGACCTCCTTATTGGTGCCGAACTGTACCACAACTTACTAGCCATTGGTCAAATTAAGCTTGCAGAAAACTTACCGATTCTACAAAACACAGTTTTTGGATGGGTAGTCTCAGGTCGTGTCAATCATGCACAATCAACACAATCGATTTGCGGAATTTGTACCAACTCTCAGGAAGTTGAAAAATTGTGGATGAACCGAATACTATTGTTGAAGGCCTTACGGTCTCTGAAAAACATTGCGAAACTCATTTCATACAAAACACATATAGAGACGAAGATGGCCTTTTTTTGTAAAACTTCCATTTCGCAACGATTCAGTAAAGTTAGGAGAATCAAAGGACATTGCTCTACAACGTTTTTATGCAATAGAAAGAAAATTAGCAAAAGATGAGCATATGAGAACAAAATACGTCAAATTTATGGACGAATATCTAAAACTTAATCATATGGAAGAGATTAACTTCGACCAAATTAAAATGCCATATTGCTTTCTACCTCATCATTGTGTTCTGAAATGCGACAGCTCCACAACTAAACTACGTGTCGTTTTCGATGCGTCTGCGAAAACTTCAACGAACCTATCGCTCAACAACGTATTGTATACCGGTGCAACTGTACAAGACGATGTATTCTCTATATTATTGCGCTTCAGATTCCCACGATATGTCTTCACCGCAGATATTGAGAAAATGTATCGGCAGATTCAAGTTCATAAAGATGATCAGAAATATCAACTCATTTGGTGGCGCGGTGATCCAAATGATAAGCTCAGATGTTATAAACTGAAAACTGTCACGTATGGAACAACATGTGCCCCGTATTTGGCAACCAAATGTTTACAAATTTTAGCTAATGAATCCATCGCAATGTATCCACTGGGTTCAAGTGCTCTCAAAAGAGATTTTTACGTTGTTGATGTCTTAACAGGAGCAGACTCCTTATGGGAAGCTCAAGAAACTCAGCGACAATTAAGACTTATGCTACAATCGGCTGGGTTCCACCTAAGAAAATGGTGCGCTAATCATGCACAATTACTAAGTTCAATTGCTCCAGAAGATCAAGAAATTCAACTGGACTTCAGGAATAAAACGGAAGACCAAGTCAAAGCTATAGGCTTATCTTGGCTACCAAAAACTGATGATTTAAGGATCAAAAGTTCATGGCCTCCTCATTCACGCGTGACAAAACGCACTGTATACTCAGACATTGCACATCTTTTCGATCCATTAGGATTAATGGCACCGGTTACAGTTGTAGCTAAAATATTTATTCAAAAACTCTGGTGCTTAAAATCTGATTGGGATGCTGCATTACCACAAGAAATGCACACACATTGGACAAATTTTCGTGAACAATTAAAGAATCTTAACGACTTGAAAATACCCAGGCATATCGCTAGCCCCAATATCGCTAAATCCACGACAATCCACGTTTTCGCAGATGCTTCGGAAAAAGCATATGGAGCAGCTGCTTATGTAAGATCTGTAGTTGACAACACAATCGTAGTACGCTTACTATGTGCAAAATCTAAGGTGGCACCTCTCAAGCAAATCACGCTACCTCGTCTAGAACTATGAGCTGCCAAACTGGCAGCAGAACTTGCCCAACGCCTTATTAAGGATCTGAATCTCACAAATACTCGCTTATACTTATGGTCTGATTCTGAAATTGTTCTGCATTGGATTAATTCGTCATCAGGAAATTATCAAACTTTCGTTGCCAATCGTATAGGAGCCATACAACACTTATCGATCCCTCAACAATGGCGACATGTGGGCTCTAAGGACAATCCGGCAGATATAGTTTCAAGAGGAATTTCACCAGAAAAACCCAAGGAAAACAATATGTGGTTCTACGGTCCGAATTTTTTACATGGGCGGGAGGAATCTTGACCGCCGGAATTCAAGAAAACCACCACCATTAACGACTTAGAACGCAAACAAAAACCAACTTCACTACTTCTCACAAATAATGGAAAAACATTACTTGATTGTATAAAACCAACAAATTCTTTCAGGAAGATGCAACGCATAATGGCTTATGTAATTCGTTTTGTGAATCGAATTAAATCAGTTGGAGGTAGCAACCCCCCAACGATCAGCAAATCTCCGTCAGTAGAAGAGCTCGACAAGGCCTTTAAGATCATCGTTCGATTAATGCAAAAACAAGAACTACACGAAGACTATTCTTCACTCAAACGTAACGGTGAGGTCTCAAAACAGCTCCATATGCAATCTTACTCCATTTATGGACAAAGAAGGATTCATGAGAGTAGGAGGTCGTTTGGAGAATGCCGAGCTATCGTACTCAGCCAAGCATCCAATGATTCTGCCTTACGCACACCATCTAACCAAATGTTTACTTAACGACATACATGCTGAACATAAACATGCACCGCCACAAGCATTATTGTCCATCTCCAGACAAACAGTGTGGCCCATCAAGGGCAAAATATTAGCTAGAGCGGCCGTTCATCAATGTGTAAATTGCGCCAAGGCCAAACCAAAGCTTTTAAATCAACTCATGGGTGACTTACCAAGAGATCAAGTGCAACCAGCTCGACCATTCGTAAACTGCGGTATCGACTTTTGTGGACCTATTATGACTCACTTCAAGGTGTGTGGTAAAAGGCCGCAAAAATCGTACATTGCAGTATTCTGTTGCTTCGCCACAAAGGCCACACATCTAGAACTCGTCACCGACTTAAGCACACAAGGTTTCTTAGGGGCTTTACGTCGTTTTATTGCACGTAGAGGCCACTGTAAAACAATTTACTGCGATAATGCAACGAACTTTATCGGTGCAAAGAATCTATTGGAGATTCAAAACATGCTAAGTTCAGAAACATCAAGAGAACAAATTCTTGCAACTTGCGCTGCAAAAGGAATAGAATTCAAACCTATTCCTCCACGTTCACCTCATTTTGGTGGGCTCTGGGAGGCAGCCGTTAAAACCGCAAAATATTTATTACAACGAACTTTAGCAGCAGCATCTCTAACTTACGAAAAACTGAAAACGGTTGTTATAGAAGTAGAAGCTATTCTCAATTCTCGCCCCATAACAGCAATGTCCTCAGATCCCAATGACCTAACAGCACTGACACCAGGACATTTTCTTATTTGAGAGCCATTAACAAGCACGGTCGATGCACAAGCCGGTCCCAACACCAGTAATCTTATTACAAGATGGAAACAAGTATCACATATTAAGAATGAGTTTTGGAGACGCTAAAGCACAGAATATCTTAATCAGCTACAATACCGCTATCGTTGGAAGGAACGCTGCCACAATATACAGCCAAATACCTTAGTTCTCATAAAGAAAGACAACGTTCCCCCCCTCAAATGGCACATGGGTAGAGTCATAAACATCATCAAGGGTAGCGATGGTTTAGTACGAGTGGTCGATGTCAAAACTGCTAACGGTATATTAAGACGACCAATTCACAAACTTTCACCCCTTCTCATAGAAACTGAAACACAATCTAGAGACAGTGTGTCATATGAAGAAGATTATATCGACCCAAACATACCTACAACGTCAGGAACTCAACAGTTCAATATGAACTCAAATATACCTACTACATCAAATCATGTTAAACGTGAAACAGACACCTCAACTGGTCAAGCGACTCCAAAAAAGAAACAGCGGATGACGTTAGGTACAGCTTTGATGTCAATATTTCTCTGTTTAATCTTACCAACCGCAAGAGCATCTCCAGTACAACTTACGCCATTTGAACATCAACCGGGTATCTATTTCGAGAATCTGGGAACTGCAAATATCATTTCAAATGAATGGAATTTAGTAGTGTTTTTCGATTTAGAATCCTACTGGGATGAATTAAATGTCTTGAAAACGTCATCCAACATGTTAAGGGAGCTATGCGAGAAAATGAAAGAACAAACATGTGTGGAAATAGTACTTCATTTGAAAAACATGTAAAATGAAATTCTCAGGAACAATAAACTATTCACACCAGACGAAACGCTAACAAGATCAAAAAGAGGAGCCATCAACTTTATCGGAAGTATAGCCAATTCACTGTTCGGTGTGCTTGACGCCAAAATGTCCGAAACCATTAATAATGTTCATCAGAATGAGGATCATATCTTGGAACTCATTAAAAATCAAACCAGTATCATCGACGCATCTGTAAATATCATGAAAAAGGGAGAAAATAGCATTACACAACAGTTTCAACGGATCAACGAACAAATAAATCAAGTAAACAAAAAATTACACAAGCTTTCAATTCACTCAGTATTCTTACAGGAATATCTCTGATTGTTCGAAAAAAGATAAAAATTTTGTTTGGTCCGATGAGGCTCAGAGCTCTTTTTACAAGCTCAAAATTAGTATGACGACAGCACCAGTGTTGTGCAACCCAGATTTCACGAAGGAGTTCTTTATACAGTGCGATGCGTCGAAAGTGGGCGTAGGAGGAGTCCTATTCCAACTTTCGAAGGCGGGTGATGAAAATCCCATCGAATTTGTGTCCCAAAAGCTTAATAAAGCTCAGAAGAACTACTCCGTGACAGAGCTGGAGTGCTTGGCTGCTGTACTATGTGTCAAAAAGTTCAGGGGTTACATCGAAGGCTTTCGGTTCACGATTATTACGGATCACTCGAGATTGAAATGGTTGATGTCTCAGCCAGATTTAAGTGGTCGTCTCGCCCGTTGGAGCTTGAAATTGCAAGCTTTCAATTTTGCAATACAGCACCGCAAAGGCTCACAAAATGTGGTTGCTGATTCGCTCTCGCGCGCGTTTTGCGAAGAAATAAGTACGAACTTAAATCTGACTGAAGTCGACTTAGATTCAAAAAGCTTTCGCGATGAAGAATACGTACAGTTAATATCGTTCATTTCAAACAATCAAAGTAAGTTGCCGGATTTGAAAATTCACGACGGTAAAGTGTTCAAACGTGTTCGTTTTCGTACTTCGGAATCTAACGACAATCCTTGGAAACTCTGGGTCCCTAAATCTCTTCGTCATTCTTTGGTCCAAAACGTTCATGAGTCTGAAACAACTTGTCATGGTGGCATTACTGTTGTATACCGATTTTTATCCGACAAGTACTATTGGCCTAAAATGGTTGTTGATGTTCAAAATTTCCAGCGATCCAAATGATTATACTGCATTAACACCAGGTCACTTCCTCATTGGCGAACCTACAAGTTCTTTACCTGATCCTGAGACAAAGCCAATCAAAATGTCCGCATTATCACGTTGGAAACTCGTAAGTTACATTCAAAAAGAATTCTGGCGAAGATGGACCACAGAATATCCCACTGAGCTTCAGCAACGCCTTAAATGGACCAGACAACTCACGAACATCCCGTTAGGTATCTTAGTTATTATAAAGGATAACAATCTACCACCATTAAAATGGCCAATGGGAAGAATCATCGGTATAACACCAGGTGCCGATGGTTTAGTTCGAGTCACAGAAGTGAAAACAGCATCAGGTAAGTTAAGCGAGCAATACATAACTTATGTCTACTTCCAATAGAACCAGCTCAAGATAAAGAAACAGAACCTGAAGAACCGAAATCAAGGAATAAGAGACGAACAGACGCAGGTAGTTCGACACCAAAAAGAAGAAAATCAATAACGTTAACAAGCACGCTAGGTTTACTCTTGATCGCAGTACTGCTATTTCCATGTTGTTGTACAGCTGCCAAGTTACCTGTCAACAAAAACATTGAAATAAAAACATTTGATAATCAGCCTAGTATATATTATGAAAAATTAGGAGATGCGTTCATCACTTCTCAGGAATGAAAATGGATTGTATATTATGACATGAAGAGTTACTGGACATATTACAAAACATACAGAAGGGCATCAATAAATTAGAGATTTTAAGAACGATAATCACAAAGGGAGAATATTATAGCGAGATCATACGTCAGTATAAACATACAGCACAACAATTTGAGCATACAAATCAAATACTATTAACACAACATGGAACAAAACAACAATTTCGCTTAACGAGGACTTATTAATGTTGTAGGAAACGTAGCTCATCAACTTTTTAGACTTTTAGATGATAACTTCGCAAAGGAAATGTCAGAAACCATAACCAAGGTGCAAGGAAATGAGGAACACTTACAGCTTCTATTGCAAAATCAAACATCAGTTTTAGAAGCAACAGAATCACTCATCAGACAAACCAAGCAAGAGAGAATACAACAGATGAAATCAATTGAAGCTACATTTCAAGATAATTTAGACAAAATGAAGAATATGACATTACAGATGAAGGAATAAAAGGCAATTCAATCATTCATTGCTCTAGCAATACTCATATCAATTTTAATAGCAGAATATCAAAAAATTCACAATACATTGCTAGATACGATGACCGATGTACATCAAGGCAAGATGAATTATCATATCATGTCCTTCGAAGATCTTGAGAAACAGTTAACCCTGATGAAGGAACATCTACCCTCATCATTGAAATTACCAAGCCGAGATGTCACAAAATTGTACAAGCTAATGACAGTTAAGTGCAGCATTAATTATGAGCATGCCAGTGGCGGAGCCAGTAGTATTTTTCCGGGTGTTCAGATTTCTAAAAGAAATGAAAGTTATATTTTGTTTCTATTCAAAATAATTTAAAACACGAGTTTCCACTCCACTCAAGAGGTATCGCTGTCAGAGCGTTAACCGATATAAAGTGGTCGGTTTCCCTAAAAATGTGTAAAAAATAGAAAGAAAAACTCAAAAACCCGTTTAAAATTTCCAATTTTTTATTAGGCCTATCGCACTTAAACAACTCAATAAAAATATAACAAAAAAAAAAAATAACAAAAGGCATAAAAAAATATAAAATAATAATATACATTATTGTATAAAAAATACAATAAACGAAAATATCACTTTTTTTGTACTTCAATGTTCATCTCAAATTCAATTTTTTTTGTCCTTTCGCAAAATTTCTCAATAACTTTTTCGTGAAAATCTGGCCTAGTTCTCAATTCTTTTAATAATTTTTTTTCAATGGATATCAAAGCTAACCCCGTCAACCTATTTTGTGCCATCGAATTTCGCAAATATGTTTTAATTCTCTTTGAACAAGAAAAAGATCTCTCAGCGCTAGCTGTAGTTACCGGAATAGTTGTAATTAAACAACTTAATTTGAAAACTTCGGATAACGTAGCTTTGAGATTGTTGCGTAAAATATTTTTTTAAATTTCAGGTACTGGCAGGTTAGAAAAAAAAGAATTTTTACTATAAATGACAGTAAGTTCATTTTGCAATTTTAAAAAATCAAATTGTTCTGGGTATGCAGCTATTAACGCATTTAATTCAGTTATTGGGAAGATTTCAGAATACTTATGAAATTTTTGAGCGTCTAACAACTCAATAAAAATTAAATCTTTCATATTTACAAAGCGTACTTCCAGTTGCATTATAATAGTTTCTAAAATTTCATTGAAAAGCTGCCTTTAAATTTTCCATAATAGGCGTGGGTCTACCGTTTTTAATTATCAACGATTTTTTTTCTATGTTTTGTCTTGAAAAAGACATACATAAAAGATTTTCAATGACGCAATTACAAAGAAAAGCATTTTCCGCGTTCTTATCCATCTTTACAAAATTTAAAAAAAAACTGTTTAATTTTTTATGTGAAATATTTAATATTCAAAATTTTAAACTACCAACGACAAAAAATTCCGTTTCAAATTCGAACAATTTTTTTTAATTTTTACCCCGAGAAAAACAATCTATTTATTTCTTACCTTCCAGCTTCAACTAAAAGAAATTTTTCACCACGACACACACAATTTGAATTATTATCTAATAAAAAAGTTGTATTAATCTAAATTTAAATGAAATTGAATTTATTAATTTTAATTTTCTTCAAATAAAAAAGGTAACATCTAGTAAGGAAAATAACAACGTTCATTTTCAAAAAATGAACACAATGCATTTCTATTTGAAGGATAAAATAGAAAAGAAACGAAAAGTAAAAAAAATATTTTCTCATAATATTCTACTATGGTGTTCACTTTAAAATATGAACATTGAACACCTTCTATATAAAATTATATGAAGAAAAAAGAGAAACGAAACGAAAATGAAAAAAAATATTTTCTCATAATATTCTACTATGGTGTTCACTTTAAAATATGAACCTGACTGATGTCACTGATGTATGAAAAAACGAATTTGAAAAGAGAAAAATATAAACGAATATAATGGTGTAGTACGATTTTTCTAATGTTCACTTTGAAATGTGTACACCTTGCATACAAAACTCTATGAAGAAAAAAAGAGAAACGAAAAGTAAAAAAATATTTTTGATAATTTTGATATATTATGATGATTTTACTAATACATATATTAAAAAATTACTTTTCTTGTTACAAAAAAAAAATCTTTTCGAATGTAATTACCAACATCTACAGAATTTAAAGCATACAGTGTAGTAACGTTACCTAGCATGGTCAATAATTCATACATCTACGTCAAACCAGCCACCGACATGATTTTAGTAGATATACAACGAGAATTGTTCTATCCTCTCTCTACCGACAACTTCAAAAACTATATAGTCATCGAAACTGAAAAGTTCTTATGTCATCAAACACAGCCAATTTATAATAAAAATTCTGCACTTGTCCAATGTCATCCTCAGATGTTCAACCAACATAAGTTAGCTAAAACATGCATTGTTACGACCAGCATACCATCCAAGATATGGGTCCAGTTAAGAAATCCAAATCAGTGGTTATTCGCGCTTGATAAGGAATATGTATACACGTTTATAAAATCTTTCAACATAACCTAAAGGGCAATGGATTAATCAAAATAAATAAAGGATGTTTGATGAAGGATGATCACATCCTTATAAATTCACACACCACCATTAATGAAGAATTTGGTACAACCTTTTATCCTGTGTTTAACATAAGCGATGAGATATCTATTCCAAATGAATTGGTCTCAGGAAGCAACGTGAAGATAACCTTTCCCGTCCAGAACCACACTGAAGAACTGAAACAACTGCACGAAAAATTAATAGCCATTCGTCAAAATCAAGGTTCTATCACACAACTTCGGCCATACATCAGTACACAATCATTCTGCACTAACTGTTTCAATAATAATAGGAATATGTATGACCATCATTGTTCACAGATTACGTCAATCAATACAGAATCCAACTCTTATTCTTAAATGTATATACAAAGATAAGTTAACGGACGACGATTTTAGAATTGAAGTCAGAGACTTCAAGGTGCCCCAGGATGTTGAAACACACATTTAACAACAAATAATTAAATCATAAGAATTCATAAAATTATTAAATTCAAATTCAATTTAATATTTAGTTAATTAACGTAATAAAATATAATAATTCTTCATTCATTCTTATACAATATTTTAGTATCAAATGCAGCGTCAACATATTTTATATATAGAACAAATTGAGTAAATGCATTGTCAGATATTTACATTTATTGTTAAGTTAATAGCTTAGGTCATTTACCTTTAGTATAATAATGTAATTGTTATTCACTTTTATTGTAATAATTGTTTTAGGTTAATTGATCAGCAGTTTTTATAATATAAATACTGGAATTTATTAATTAAAGATTACTGTTTGTTAATAACTCAATCAGTGGGTTTTAATTAAAGAATTAGTGGTTCCTAGTTCTACTATTAAAACACTACTAACAATCAGAATTAGCGTTTCCTAGTTTTGCATTCTATTAGTCAATATCCACCATGTATTTTACAAAAAGAATCATACTTTGTAATATATTTCAATGAAGGAATTTTATTCATAAGGTTAATAATTTCTACTCCTGATGAAACATAATTTTGAAGAAATTTTATTTTCTGTTCTCCTTTGTGTGCAATATTTTCACTAGTCTTAAGCGTTATCATCTCAATTACACATTCCATTTCACAATACGGGATGTCACCTCCATTCCAATCGAGGCCATTGATATTTTTTTCATTAAATTTGTTTTGTTTTTTAGCTGATTCACATAATTCTTTTTCTGTATAAGGTCGTTTAAAATGATACAATGCTGGTATAAAAGAAAGAGGTTGCAAGGTCACCAATTCTTTAATAAAATTTTGGTTATTATTACCAACTACAAACTGAATGTTCATAATTAAATAAGACATAAGTACTTGAGCTGCTTTTTATTTTACACTTTAGAGTGCAATTTAAATAAATAAATGCAAAAGGGTTTATTTTTTTTATGTAATTATGTAATTATAATATTGATCGAGTTGTTGGTATGAATGGTCGAATAAGTAGTGTTCGGGTTGTTCATTATAAATTTCATGATTGTAATTTTCAGAAGGTGATTATATGAAATATAATGAAATTCTCCTTTTTCATAATTCTGGAAATTATTTGCTTTAGGGAAATTTCCTGATGAGGACCTATAACGGGAAAGTCCAGAATCTACATCCATAGGTTGTGCTGGTGGTGGCTTGTTCTGTTGATTACGGAAAAAGGGTTGTTGTACAGCGGTTGGTGGTTTATTTGGTTGAGGAGAAAAGAAATTTGTTCTTTGGGTTGGTGGTTGAAACATGTTTAGTGTCCTAAAGGTATTAGTTGCTTGAGGGGTAAAGTATTGAATTGGGGTTTGTGATTTGTGTTGTTGATTTTATTTAAGGGGCGTGGACTTATCAATGGTTGAGTTTTAAGTCCTGAATTTTCGTTATTGTGAGTGAAATTTAGTCTCTGTACAGTATTATTGTTTGAAGATTGATTTTTTGGTTTTATATAGAAAACGTTTTGTTCTTTAATACAAAAAGAAAATGCTTCAGCTAATGAAGAAGGTTTCATTGCTCTAATAGTACTACCAAAAGGTTCTTTCAAACCAATAAGGAATACATCCAAACACATTTCTGTATAAGGATTTCTTTTTGCTTTTATAACATTTGAATCTTTTTCGTGTATTTGTAAATGATTACTTATAGTTGAAAGAATTTCTATTATTTCACTGTAAAATTGTTCGATGATTTTAGAATTTTGACGTAAAGTGTAAAGTAAAGTAAAGAATAATGCAGGATTAAGTTGTTTTTAATATCTTCCCAGTTAAGTGGGGTCCCGTAAATATCGAGTACTTCGTTTGCTGGTCCTTCAATTTTATTTCTTATAGCCCTTAGTATAATTTTATAGTATGGATTTCCCTCAATTACAGTGAGTAAAGTTAAAATTTCCTCTACATTATTTATAAAATCAAAGAGAAGTCTTGGGTTACCGTTAAATTTGGGTAGATCTTTAATTACATCAGGTATTCCACAGTTGTTGAATATATCAATTGAGGTAATTATGATTGAATTTGCATTACCAGTCGTTGTTGTATTGGTAAGAGGTATGGTATTGTTTAAACCAGTTTCTGTCATTGTGTTAAGTTTGTTGTTTAATTTATTAAAGTTGATTTTAATTATATTTTTGTTTGAATCAGGATCACTTTCGTCTCCACTAGATTCACTCAATAAATTATTCTTTGAACTTTTTTTTTCTATACTGTTATAAGGATTATTTTTATTTTGATGTTTTTTATTTAATACCTTGAACTTAAAAGGCATATAAGAGTAGATCGAATATACGAAACTAACACATGGGCAATTCATCAAGAGAAGCACTTTCTTCCCACCTTGCTCTCGTGGCCGAATCAAGTTTGATTATGACCGTGTTAATTAGAGTTGATTCTGCAATTTGTTCAATTGTACCTAACGATTGCAGAGCTCGTATTTCTCCATTTAGCTTATCTGCAAGATCGCGCAACTGTTGTACTGAACCTCTTGTAACGCAAGGCATATTTACTAATTTATTAATGTGGGCGGCAAATATTAATCTTCTATTGCTAAATCTTGAATAAAGAAGTTCTAGAGCTTTTTTATAATTTTCTTCACTACATTCTAACGACTGAATTACAGCAGCTGCATTTCCTACTAAACTAACCGCAGCATCTGAAATTTTTCTACTGCAACTACTCACACAACTATTCAACATATTTTTTTTTTTTTTTTAAATTTTCAACACTTTAGTTTTATAAAAAAAAAAAAACACTTTAAAGTTTTTATTAGATAACAAATCCGGCTCGAAGGACCATGAAAAATCACTAATGATTTTTAGTGAAAGTCCAAAATTATTTCAAATTTAATCAAAGAAAAAACAAACTCGAATTTTTATTACATTATAAAACATATTTTTTATTCTTATAAAAATTGATTGAAACTAAACTAAGTTTTACACATTAACATTAAGTTTTACAAAAATTTTATTTTAGTCAAAATACCATCCGTTCAATAAGAAAACTAGAACCAGAATGCCGCTGAAAGAAATTGCAGTCCAAATTTTAACATCCTTTTTTTCTCTAGAAAACAAAATAAATATTAAGAATAAAGAAAAATCGAAACACTTGTGTAAACATTGGAAATTTTGTTCAACAAATTCGTAAACAAGATCATAAAACTAAATTCCTTTCAAATTGCATGTGTGTGATATACATACCGCCAAGTAATTTTCAGGTGTATGCATTTTTGTCTTTAAGAAAGGAAACAAAGAACTATGAAATATACCTACTAGAAAATTGTTCTTATGCTGGAATTTTCAGTTTATGATCCCATTTATCCTTTATTTACCAATTGCTAAATGTGAACAAATCCAAAACAATATATGTATGTATTAAGTTATATGAATGATAATTTTTAAAACTAAATCATGTGCACGTGAGACTTGAGAGTAAAAAATCGACATTAAAGGATTTACACTATTCAGTTGCAATAAACAAGCGACAAATTTTATCAAAGTATCCCATTGATACTTTGATAAACGAAACGATACGACACAAGCGATATAAGATTTAATATGTTCTTTAATTTTCAATCTAAATTTTGTTTGATGTCATCGAAATGATTGGTACTTTATTACTTCAACATATGACAAAACAATTTTAGAAAATACCCAATGTATTCACATATGACAACAAATTCATGGAATCAAAGCATCCATGATCGACAAAAACGACAACCAAATTTAAATTTCATTACAATTAATTTACTTGAAATTAATTAAAATTCTAATTTATCAATTACCTTATTACCTAAACTGAACATACTCCCCGCCTTGAAGGAACTTCAACAGAAGTCGTGTCTTCCTCGATTGGTAGAAGGCATAACTTTTGTACTGAGCGGCGAAATACCCCCTTTTGTGTTTTTACATCTGCAACCCTTACGTAGCCATCATTTCCACTAATAGTATTTATAACTCGACCTAATGCCCAGATGGTTGGGGGTAACTGTTCGTCCTTCAATAATACCATGCAACCCTTTTCTATGTTCCTTCTTGTGAGCTTCCATCTTTGTCTTTCTTGCAGTCCAATTAGATATTATTTTCTCCAACGCTGCCTACAAAATTTGTAGCATTGTCTGATGTCATCGTTGAACACTTTCGTCTTCTACCAATAAATCTTTTAAGTGATGCTATGAAGGCCTCTGTTGATAATTCGGAAACAATCTCCAAATGAACTGCCTTTGTAGCAAAACAAATAAATAAAGCGACGTACGACTTGAATGAAGATTTACTTCGACCAAATGGTTTTAATGTGAATAGACCACAATAATCCACTCCAGTATGTAAAAAAGGAAATGAAGGGCAGACCCTTTGTGAAGGTAGTTGACCCATAAGTTGCTCTAAAGAACGAGGTGCAGTTCGAAAGCATCTCACACATTTGTGAATGATAGACCGAATCAATTGTTTAGCATTCGGTATCCAGTAGCGTTGACGCAATATTGAATGTAAAGTAAGAAGACCAACGTGCATGTGTTTAATGTGTAAGTGTTGTACCAAGCAAGCTGAGAATGTATGTTGTCTAGGTATAATGACAGGATGTTTTGTTTCAAAATTAATCTCTGCATTAACTAATCTTCCACCAACTCTTATAATACCTTCATCGTCAATGAAAGGATTTAACGATAAAAGTTTACTTGTTTTATTTAACTTGAACCCTGCCTTTAATTTCTTTAGTTCTTCATTATAGTATTTGTGTTGAATAGTTTTGATAATAATCTTTTCTGAACTTTCAAGCTCATGTACTTCTAGCTGTACAGTAGCTGGATTTAATTTCTTTTTGCATGCCTGAATAAATCTGAAGACATAGGCAAATATTTTAATTATAGTTTTATATGAATTTGCAAACTTTGATAATGATATTAGATCTTGTGAATCAAAATTTATTAGTAGAGCTGTTTTTCGTTTCTCTTCATTTGTTGATTTGGAACAATGAACATTTGGCTATTCACTTTCAGAACATTTGATAAATTGGGGCCCATTGAACCAAAATTGATTCTTTAATAACTGATGTGGAAGTGCACCTCGTGATAATATATCAGATGGATTTTCCCTGGTATTGACATATTTCCACTCAATGTTATAATGTTCTGATATTTGTTGAATTTTACTAACTCTATGTGAAACAAAAACATTCCACGCTGACGGTGTTTTAGTAATCCAGGCTAATGTTGTCATTGAATCACTCCAACATATAATTCTTTTGAATTCTAACTTTAAAGACATGATAACTTTATTTGTTAGTTCTGCTAATAAGGCTGCTGCACAAAGTTCAAGCCGGGCTATAGACTGAGATTTTATAGGTGCTACTCTAGATTTGGAGCTAATTAAATTCACTTTCACCTCTTTCATTTCATTAAAAATTCTCAAATAAATACAAGCGCCGTATGCATTTATGCTAGCATCAGCAAAACCGTGCAACTGAATATCGTTTTTGATATCAGTCATAATATACCTACTTATTTTGATATTTTTTATTTCATTAAGTTGGTTATACAATAACATCCATCTTGTGTGTAAATCTTGTGGAAGAGACTCATCCCAATTCAAATTTAACTTCCACATTTCCTGCATTAAAATTTTGGCAGTCACAATTATAGGATTGATAAGACCCAATGGATCAAACAACGAAGCGATTACTGATAAAACAGAACGTTTTGTAAAGCTTGGGCTTGTCAAGTTTTTTGCAGACTTAAATTGATAAAATAATTCATCGGTAAATGGTCTCCAATTCATTCCTAGTGCTTTTGTAGTATGATTTAATGTTAGATTTAGGAGGCTTTCTTCATTCATTTCTTGAATTATTTCATATGAATTGCTACACCATTTATGTAACTTCATACCAGCTTTGTCAAGAACTTGAATAAGTTCTTCCCTAATTTTCTTCAACTCAATTATTGAGTTAGCACCCGTTAAAACATCGTCCACATATAAATCATTTTCTAATGCTTGAGATGCTAATGGAAATTCTTTTTTGTGATCTAAACTTAATTGTTTCATACATCTTGTTGCCAAATATGGTGCCGATGCTGTGCCATATGTGACAGTGTTCAATGTGTATTTTTCAATCGAGTTTGTATCATTGTTGAACCACAGAATCGACTGATAAATTGAGTCTCTTTTGTGAACCAAAATTTGGCGATACATTTTGATAATATCAGCTGTAAGGACAAATTTGTGTGATCTAAAACGGCAGAGGATTGAAAATAAATCTTCTTGGCAAACAGGACCAACCATCAAAATATCATTTAAAGATTTTCCAGACGTAGTTACACAAGAAGCATCAAACACAACACGAAGTTTAGTTGAAGTACTTGATGGTTGTTGAACACCATGATGTGGCATAAAGTAAACGTTATTTGAAGGAGGTAAATATGAATCTGGCAGAGGCTCCATATGATTTAGCTCAAGGTATTCTTTCATGAAAGATGTATATGATTGTTTGAATTCTCCATCTCTTTTAAATTTTTTCTTTAAACCCAATAAACGCTTTTCTGCATTACAGAAAGAATTTCCTAGTATATTAGGGCTTTCTTTAAACGGTAGTCTAACTACAAACCTACCATCATCATTTCTTATTGTATTTTTTTTAAAATGCTCTTCACACTCTTTTTCTTCTTTAGTCAGAGGTTTTTTACTCTGAAAATTCTCTTCAACTTTGCAAAATTTCTGCACCATGTCTATTAAAGACTCATTTTCTTTTTCCTGACTAAAACTACAATTACTTCGCAGGAATTTTTCTTTAGAACAATAATTTTTTACTTTACCCGAAACTACCCATCCAAACATAGTTTTCTGTAATGTGGGTTGATTAATATCTTTATTAATTTGACCTACGCATAGAAGTTTCATAAAAATCTCAGCACCTATAAGTATATCTATTTGTGATGGTTGATTAAATGAAGGGTCAGCTAACTGTATATTTTTGGGAATATCCCACTCTTTAACATCTATAATTTTACTAGGATGATTGATGGTATAATTAGGGCTTCTGTTCTGAATTGAAAGCTACTACATTTAGATTTAACTGTAAAATTAGTTTTGTACTTAATATTTGTTTCGAATGAACCTATTCCGATTATGGAAGAGTCACAACGACGTTTAGAAAGTGATAATTGTTGGACTAAATTTTTTGAAATAAAGTGTGACTGTGACCCTGAATCTAATAATAATTTACATGTAGTTTTTAAACCTTCATCTGATACAACATCTACTAAAGCAGTTGCAATAAGAATAGTTTCATTTGAAGAACATATAGAAGCAGATAAACAGTTTTCTTTCTCTCTTTCATTTTTTGCTTTTGAATTAAAATGCAACATAGTATGATGAGGTTTATTACATTTGTAGCAAGATGATGATCTACAGTTTTTTGCTACGTGCCCATCTCGTAAACAATTCAGACATAATTTAAATCTTTTAATTAAAAAAAATCTTTCATTTGTAGTCATGTTTAAAAATTTACTACATTTATTTAAATTGTGATCTTCATTATAGCATAGAACACAAGATTTTTTATTAACGTGAGAAGAGACATTTGCAATCAATTTACCACCATATTCGCGTTTTCTTGAATTAGAATGATTTTCCGTTACTAAACAATTATTTGCACCTTGAATGTGTTCAAGCGTTTGACATCTTTTTTGTAGAAAATCTGTAAATTTAGACCACATGGGCAATTCATCAAGAGAAGCACTTTCTTCCCACCTTGCTCTCGTGGCCGAATCAAGTTTGATTATGACCGTGTTAATTAGAATTGATTCTGCAATTTGTTCAATTGTACCTAACGATTGCAGAGCTCGTATTTCTCCATTTAGCTTATCTGCAAGATCGCGCAACTGTTGTACTGAACCTCTTGTAACGCAAGGCACATTTACTAATTTATTAATGTGGGCGGCAAATATTAATCTTCTATTGCTAAATCTTGAATAAAGAAGTTCTAGAGCTTTTTTATAATTTTCTTCACTACATTCTAACGACTGAATTACAGCAGCTGCATTTCCTACTAAACTATTCCGCAGCATCTGAAATTTTTCTACTGCAACTAGTTCTTGATCATTATCGACTAAGGTTTCAAACATGTTTATGAATTCTGGCCACTTTGAATAGCAACCTTCAAATTTTGGCAATTGAATTGATGGTAATATGGATTTGGTTTTCATGTTAAATGAATTATTTGATAGAGATGTTGAAGATGCACTGACAAATCTTGAGTTTAACGTTAAAAGTTTTTCTTTCAGTGAAGAATATATATCTTCAAATTTATTTCTATATTCAAACTCATTATTATCAATCTCATGACACTGCTCTATCATTGATTGATCTTTTTCAAATCTCGTGTGATAAGACTCCAATAAATTAAGTTTTATACTTATCTGAATTTGGGACCAGCCTTCACCATTAGTTTCAATGTTCTCAGCCATTCTGGTAACTTGTGTAAAAGAAACCTTTCTTGAAGTTTTTAAAGCTTCTAAATTCTCCATGTTGATTTAATTTATTAGTATTTTCAATAACACAAATTAGCTACCACAGTATCACTTAAATATTTCTTGATTTTCCAATTTTCTTTTAATTTTTTTTCACAATCTTTCTTTTTTTTTATAAATCTAATACATCACTGTTAATTTTTTTTTTTTTTTAAATATGTATGTACTATATATTCAATTCTTTAAATCACACAACTATTCAACATATTTTTTTTTTTTTTTTTAAATTTTCAACACTTTAGTTTTATAAAAAAAAAAAAAACACTTTAAAGTTTTTATTAGATAACAAATCCGGCTCGAAGGACCATGAAAAATCACTAATGATTTTTAGTGAAAGTCCAAAATTATTTCAAATTTAATCAAAGAAAAAACAAACTCGAATTTTTATTACATTATAAAACATATTTTTTATTCTTATAAAAATTGATTGAAACTAAACTAAGTTTTACACATTAACATTAAGTTTTACAAAAATTTTATTTTAGTCAAAATACCATCCGTTCAATAAGAAAACTAGAACCAGAATGCCGCTGAAAGAAATTGCAGTCCAAATTTTAACATCCTTTTTTTCTCTAGAAAACAAAATAAATATTAAGAATAAAGAAAAATCGAAACACTTGTGTAAACATTGGAAATTTTGTTCAACAAATTCGTAAACAAGATCATAAAACTAAATTCCTTTCAAATTGCATGTGTGTGATATACATACCGCCAAGTAATTTTCAGGTGTATGCATTTTTGTCTTTAAGAAAGGAAACAAAGAACTATGAAATATACCTACTAGAAAATTGTTCTTATGCTGGAATTTTCAGTTTATGATCCCATTTATCCTTTATTTACCAATTGCTAAATGTGAACAAATCCAAAACAATATATGTATGTATTAAGTTATATGAATGATAATTTTTAAAACTAAATCATGTGCACGTGAGACTTGAGAGTAAAAAATCGACATTAAAGGATTTACACTATTCAGTTGCAATAAACAAGCGACAAATTTTATCAAAGTATCCCATTGATACTTTGATAAACGAAACGATACGACACAAGCGATATAAGATTTAATATGTTCTTTAATTTTCAATCTAAATTTTGTTTGATGTCATCGAAATGATTGGTACTTTATTACCCCAACATATGACAAAACAATTTTAGAAAATACCCAATGTATTCACATATGACAACAAATTCATGGAATCAAAGCATCCATGATCGACAAAAACGACAACCAAATTTAAATTTCATTACAATTAATTTACTTGAAATTAATTAAAATTCTAATTTATCAATTACCTTATTACCTAAACTGAACATATTATATAATTAAAATATTGAGATATACATAATATACACATATTTATTGAACACAGTGCAAGAGTCACTTTAAATTAAATGAAATGATAGAGTAAAATTTTTCTTTAAAAATTATTATTATTTTTTTTTTTGTTTTTATTAAATTTATTATTTATAATTTAGAAATTGTTTATTTTCTTCAGATTTTATTTTTTTTGTGCATTTATCAAAAACAAATTTATTAATTTTTGTTATTTTTATTATTTTATTTTCAAATACAAATACATTTATTTTTATTTATCTCTTTTTTTATATATAATTTTTAGTTTAAATAAGATTTATTAATAGCTAGTTTCACAGTTGAAGCTTAAGCCAAAGTTTAGCTAAGCTTTTGTATATAGCTTAAGCTTCAGATAAAGACTACTAGATTTCACAGTTTATTTTTTTTTGCAGCTTAACTAAACCTAGTTTAACAAAAAAAAACGTCTGCGGCTGCTTTGTTTTTGAAATTTATTATGTCAATATAAAAAGTGTCATGCGTATTTTATTAATTATTAAAAAATATTGGTAAAAATATATAAAAATGTCGTACGGAATTGGTGAAAATAAAAAAATGTATGTATGTATGTTATGGTATGTTCTTTTTTTTCTTCCTTTTTAAACATCCTCAGATATCTTTTATGGATTTTATTTATTTATTTAAATTCTATTTTTACGAATAATAATATGTGGGTGGTTTTTGTTTATTTTTTAAATTTTATTTAATCTGCTTTTAAATTTCTTTTTTTTTTGCATTTTTTTCTTAAATATTTTTTTTTTAAATGATAAAATTATCAACTTCTTGCTTTTACATTTCTTGTATTTTTTTCTTAATTCTTTTAAGAACAAATTTTCAAGAAATTACAATGAAAACACGATTGATTTTTTTTATATTTGTTGACATTTGGTTGACTCATTATATTTTTTACTTAAACTTAGTTTAAGCTCCGAAATTTGACCGCTTAGGTTTAGCTAAATTTAAACTCAGTTTAACAATTAAGCTTCCACAGAGAAACTGAAAAAAGTGATTAAACTAAGTTCAAGACTTAAGCTTCGCTTAAGCTTAAACTGTGAAACTGGCTATAAGAGTTTTTTTAAATTTCAGAAGGAAAAAAAACTATTAATATTACTAGGATATTGGGATTTTGGAAAAATATAGGAAATTTAAATTCGACTTACATTGAAAGTAGAAATACTCTTTCCATTTTTCCTCTAGAGTTTAATATGTATAAACGATGAACCTTCGTTGAATTGTCTTATCCTTTTTTTTTTCACTTTCTCTTGTGTTAAAGTATTTTTGGAACCACTGTATATGATTTTGTTTTTTCTTTTCTTTTTTTTTTCACTTTTATTATTATACCGTTTAACTACCGATATCCTATCGAAAGTTAAGTATTTTGTTGACAATAAGCCGTTGTCAGATAAAAGGGAAAAAAAAAATCTTTCTGTTTTCGATTGTTTTCACTGATGTTATATTAATGTTTTTTCAGTTATTGGTAATAAGTTATTGACAATAAACAGTTGTCACTATGTGCAATAACAGAATTATTTTGAGAAAAAAAAAATTATACACTACGGCCCGACTGCGCCAGTTAGGATATTCAGAAAGATGTTTTGAATAAAAAAAAATAAAAATTTTAAACAATTAAACTTTTATTGAAATACAATTTATTTAGCACAAGATTTGATTTTGAAGAGAGTTTCTAATGTTGACTATTCGACAATTCTTCTTAAACTAACTTAATTATTAAGATTTTATGTTGCAAGAAATTATAATTACAATTTATGAAAAGGCTGGAAGTTATTAATTTGCTGATTTGGCTATTTTATGAGAAGGAAAAAAGGTGTACATTACAATTTTGTGGGAAGATAATTTTAGTTATTTAAAATTATGTTATGCTTATTTGACAATTTTAAAGTTACAAATTAAATTTAACTGGACAAAGTTATTTATAATAAAATAATGTTTATTATTATAAACATTGTTATATTTAACAATGTTGCATTTACTGAACGAAATTATTGATAATAAAATAATGTTTATAATACAACAATGTTGCATTATATATAGTTATAAATTTATACATTTGTATGAGGTGTTGACTGTGCACGTAATTCTTGCGAAAGAGTTTTTAGCTGCATGCAAAAATGTTGGAGAAATGAAAGAAACAAAACTGCACTAAATACTATTTTTGTTTTCATGTTTTCGTTTTTTAAATTTTTTGTTTTGTGTTTTTATTTTTATGTTTTAGTAATGCTATGTACCCCAGTAGTGTAAGGAAGTAGTTCTTCAATCGATTCTGGAACTAGTGCAAAAAAGCTGCAACTACTTCTCGTTCATATTCCCTTTCAATTGAATTACGCATTACTTTTAACATGGCGATGTCATAGGAGGCAACCAATCGCTTTCCTTTTGCATTACCAGGAAGTAGTTAAAGAACCGATTATATAGAATAGATTACATAATAGGTGAAAAGAAGTAAATGCAGCAATAGCTTTTGAAGAACGCATAAAAAAGTAGAAAAGAAAAAGTGCTTCCCTCATCAATGCTTTGGAACTAGTTCCAAGAACCGAATACAAAATTTTATTATGTAATCAAATAGTGATATACGAAAAGAAAAAACATATTTTAAATTAAAATTTCATTTTTATTAAACAAAGAAACGAAAAAAGAGTTAAAAATACAAAAAACAAATATTTCGAAATAAATTCATAAACATAAATGCATTCATTATTACTTATTTCTGTTGTCTTGTCATTCCTGTCTGGTTCACGTTCTTCATCTATGGGAAAAAAGTATTATTACTAAGTTTTTTTTTTTTTTTTTGTGTTTTTTAATTACATGGTGAAAATATATTTCTCCCTACTGGCGCATTACATTTCCGGACTTTACCTACAGTATAATTTTCTTTCAAAATTTTCCTCTTTGGGCTGAAAATTGAAGGAGACGACATGTTTTTCCTAAAAATGATTCAAAGGTAAAGATAAACATTAAAAAAATTGCAGAGGGTTTTTTTCAATATTTATTTAATGAAATAAATAGCTATATATTAGAATAAAGTTACCTTTAAATTAAATATAACTTTTTCAAATCAAATATATGTAACTTTTTTACTTTATTAACTGAACACTTAATAAGGAACTTCACTCTAGAAAATTTTAATTTAGAATGAACAATTATATACTTACTACTTACATACTACGCAAATAGATAAAATTTGGAAATTTTCCATTACGCATGAAAAAACATGTTTAAATTTTACAACAGACTAATAGAACAACAGCGCATTACTTTTATAAAAATGTAATGCAAAGTGGAAGTGATTCTCATTATTCGTTAAAGTTTGTTTACTTTTACAACGAAAAGAATTAGTGGCATAAGTGTTATTTCATAATCAAACATTTCATTGGATTTAAAGCGAAATGATGAAATGAGTAATAATGAAAAATTATGAACGCATTACCGTTCACATTACTTTGGCAAAAAAAGTAAATAATTATAGAATCAATTTTCCAGAACTTTAATATGTTAATATATGTAATATATAATGATGAAACGAGAACTAGTTATAGAATCGATTCCATAAGGAAGTACTACCCATTTACACTACTGGGGTATAATGTATATACAGATAAACAGATTTATATGTACATAACTTTATATATTCATACATATGTATATACGAAAAATAAATTATTCAATATATTATCCAATGTCCCCCATTGGCAACCCTAATTAGTGCTCCATATCCAATTGCAACTTGATGAACGTCATGTACGGTAAATGCCATTGGTATAGAATCCTTGAATTGTTGTAGTTCTTCCCTTATTTTACCAATTTCGTATACAGAGGATTGATATTGACTTGATGTGTAATTTAGGTCATATATGATTGTGTGATTCTTAATGATCCAATCGATTAAATTAATTGGTGGTATAAATGATAATTTTGTACTGGACTGATATGTGTTGTGTCCTTGAATTTTTACAAAAAGGTGCTTTATGAGACATTGATCATGGAATTTTAAAATTCCAGTGTTATTTAACATACATTGTGTTATGTTTGAGCCGCATATGACATCAATATATTTTACTATACAGTAGAAATCGCGTATAACGACACCGGATATAACGTTATATCGGATACAACGTTCTTTTTGCAGCCATTTGTTTGGTCTGCAATCTGCATACATCAACTGAACAATGTTTAGAGCCAATATGGAAATTGCGTATACAAAAAAAAAAAAAATACCAAAAACGTACAGAAACAATATGTATATAAGCGCATATATAAATTATAAGTCAATTCATTCAAAAACTATATAGGTATACAACTTGTGCTTACTTTCTTGAGTTTTTACTATTTTCGATGATGTTCATATTATCCTTTTCTTGATGAATTTCCACTGTTATGATTAATTCATACATCTCATTTCGTACGTTTTCGTATGTGCTTTTTACGTTGACATAGGAGTATGTTGTAAAATAGCTATAAGTGGTGTTGTCAGGGAATTTATTTTTAATTTCCTTATCATTTTCATGGAACTTAGTCCAGATTTCATTCAAGGTAGTTAATTTTTGTTTTAAATATGCGAGATTCTTTTTATCTGGTCTGTCGGCATAATATACGTTGGCTATTTTTTCAATTTCCTTTCCCAAAAGGCTTGGGTGGCAGCTGCTTCTTCCATTTGGAGTTATTGAATAGCCTTTTTTTTGTATTAAGCATAGTACTTAGATCGACCTGAATTCAGTTTCTTATTTTTACTATTTATTTCTACACGGAAAAATTTTGTGTATATAGTGACGTAGAAATATTTGGAGAAACGTAAATTAAACGACATTTTTGTTTAAATTTAAATTTAAAAATTAAAAAAGCATCCATAAAAAATGAAGCAGGTGTTGTTTTTAAATTGTTGTTGACAACAACTGTCAAATTTACCACATCGCTTGAACGGAATAAATGTCTGTACATTTATTTTGTTTCAATGGTTGCGGAAAAGTAGTGGAGAGTGATCGTCAGCGCCACCTCTTGAAAAGTTTTAGAAATTTTAGCAAAGACAATTTAAACTTATTTTCCGTCTCGAACTCAGTACTGCAAAACAAAAAGGGAACGGAATATTTTCTTGACGGAATTCAGTCACCTTTTTTTACATGTATTTTGAATAGGAAACTGAATTCAGGTCGATCTGAGTACTATGCTTTACAATGAAATGTTTTGAAAAATTCGTCAAAACTCTTGTGAATTGTTGATTAACTGCAGTTTTTGTTTGATAAATTAATTTCAAATTTCACTATACTTAATTGATGCAAAGAGTATTAATATACTACTATAGAGATTTAATCTCAAGCTCTCTCAAAAATCAAGAACATAAAAACATACATAAATATTTGGCTTCGAATAAGCACTCAATATAGCTTTTAAGTCTTTCGAACTAAATTTAAATTTTTTCCGTTTCTATTTGAATTTTTTAATATAGATCAGCTGTTTTCGAAGTAGACAGCAGAAGTATGTAAAAATTAAGAAAATGTTCAAAAAGAATAATACAACACAAATTTCCAATGCATGTCGCTTATAAGCAGATAGACAAAGACAGAAGATAAAGAAGAAGAATTGATCAATATCAATTTTAATTATTGTATAAATGTTTTTTATGTGAGAATGAATTTTTCCTCTTCTTCTTCTTCTTTAAATAATCAGCTGACTTTTATTTTCGAATTAGTAGGAGGAGTTAAGAAAATATGTAAAAAGAATAATACAAATTATAAAAAATAAATGCATTTTATGATCCGACCATATGAATTATTTGTATGAATGTTTTTTCATAATTATGAATTATTTTTATTATTTGTTTTTTTTTTTAGTGTAATTTTTTTAAAAAATATTTTAATAATTTTAGTTTAAATAGTTAGATAGTTTTTGTTTAATAATATTACAGATTTTTATTTTTAAATTGTATTTTTCTTCTTCTTTTTCAAATACATATTCTTAAGCATATCAGCTGATTTTTATTTTCGAATTAGTAGGAGGAATTAAGAAAATATGTAAAAAGTAAAATACAAATTATAAATGCATATCACTTTTTTGAAGATAGAGAAAGACAGAAGATCAATATTGATCTATATGAATTATTAGTATGAATGTTTTATATGTAATTCATGGTTATGACTTATGAATTATTTTTATTATTTATTTTTCTAGTTTAATTTTTTTTTTAAATTTTTTATCAATTTAGTTTTAATAGCTAAGATAGCTTTTGTTTAATAAAACTATTATATTATAGATTTTTCCTTTAAAAATTGCATATCTATTTTTTTTTTTGAATATCCTAATGCATATCAGCTGACTATTTTTTATTTTTAAAGCAGATAAGAAAAGTAGGAAGAATTAAGAAAATGTGTAAAAAGAATAATACAAATTATAAATGCATATCACTTTTTTAACCCTAGGATTGCCTGATCGAGAATGTAACAAATCTGACCGTGAGTATACAAATGTATACCATACATTTTATATGGAAATTTTAAAATTTTTTTTTCAAAAAAATATATCTCAGTATTCCGTGGACCAAAAACCGTAATTCTTTGACCTTAATATTAATTGAAGTGTCCTCTTTAAAACTGTCATGTACAATTTTCTTGTTTTTCTTTTATTTTTCGAGATAAAGTGCAAAATAGGGTAAAAACGTTAACTTTTCATACATTTACAAATTCGACCATAGCATAATTAAGACCTAAAGTTGACTTTGAAGGTCTGGACCTCAGCAACCCGTGAACCAAAAACTATTATTTTTATATTGAAATCTTTATTAAAGTGTTTTCTTTAATGTTGAACACTTTAGCAAATAATTAGGCCAAAAAATTACGGTTTTTGGTCCACGGGGTGGGTGCTGAAATACAGCTCTTTGAAAAAAAAATTTCGAAATTTCCATATAAAATGTATGGTATACATTTGTATACTCACGGCCAAATTTGTGTTTTTGCATAAAAAAGGATATTTTGTTCTACCGATTTTAAGCTAGGACCTTGAAAATTGGGGTGTATAGAGAGAACCCTCCAACGAAGGATTTGGTGAAGGTTTTAAGCTCCTAGCTCAAAGGGATCGTATTTTATCAAAGTCCGCGTGTATATGTTTGTATACGATCAGGTAATCCTAAGGTTAAAGATGGACAAAGACAGAACATATATTTGTTCAATGTTGTTGCCAGTTTTATTAAATGTTATTTTTGTTCTGCTTAAAAATACATGGGATAAAAATGTTATTTGTCAACAAATTTTTTCAATACACAAAAATTTTTCAAATAGATACATATTCTAATTCACATCAGCTGACTTTTGTTTTTTTTTTCAATAATAATCATTGATCAGTACATATTGTACTATCGTACATTGACAATGACAATACACATTTAGTGAGTTTTATTGTTATATTAATTTAATTAAATTATAATTTAATAAAGGAATTGTGAACTGTGCCTATTAGGTACCTATATAATGGTATATACATATACATATGCATAGGTATGTATGTACATACATATACCAATCATTCAAGCTACTATGTACAAAAAATAAAAATAAATCCTTCTATTCAGAATGAAAATATGTTTACCAAAAAATAAAAAACATGAAATTTGACAAAAGCGAGAAAAAAAATCGTGAAATTGATTTCCGATTGAAAAACTTATCATTATTTTATAAGAATTATAGAATGCAAAATAAAAATTAATAATAAAATTATTTATGTACATATAATATTTTTCATTTCATACAAAATTCACATACGACATACATAATAGCTGCTTTCGATTTGCCATTTCCAAGTACTTGCGAGTACTAAAATATGTCTTGGATAAATGGGTAAATCGAACGACACAAAAATTTTGATAGGTGTCAAAACCTAAAAATAATTTTTATTTTGTCATAATATACATACAAAAAAGAAAAACACATCTAGTGCTCTTAGTTTTAAACTATAAAGCCCTCTGTTGTAAAAATTGTGCGTAACTACTTGTATCTACTTGAAAAATTTTACATGAGTAGCTACGCGTAGATGATTTAGCACAGACTTCCACCTTATCTACTCGCAAGTACTTGAAAGTGGCAAATCGAAAGCAACTATGTATTAAAATACGTGAACATTAGTTTAATTTTCTCTATTGTATTATTTTTGTACTTCCAGAATCAAAACAAAACTAAAAAAATACCATATGGTACACAAATACAACAACAAATACCGCATTATAAGATGAATATTAGAATTATGGGCGTGTTCTTCATTATTCTTTATTTCTTCAATTTCCTTTACATGTTTCTTCTTTTCACATCTCTCCTCTTGCACCCTTGTATAGTCTATCATCTCAAAAGCTTATTCGAAGCCAAATTGGCAAACATACAGACACGAAAATTCAAAAATTTGAATTTAACGGATAAATTAAACCTCTATTGTAGTATATAAATTCTCTTTGATTGATGCTAGCAGAATAATAAAAAAAATGCTTTTCTCCCTACTAGTATGCAAAACTAGAACGAATAAACAAAGTGTTTATGCCTAATAGTATGCAAAATTAGGAAGAACAAACACAAATGTCTACGCCTACTAGTATGCAAAATTAGGAAACGCTAATTCTGATAACTATACTTTATTTAACAATTAAAGTCAGTATTGTGCTTATGGAGGCAGTACCCGAAGAGTTTTTTGCCTCGGTAATATTTAATTTAAAAGATTTCCCTCGATTGAAATTGAGATCTGATCACCCCACACACGAGACAGATTTATACATACGAAATGTAAAAGAGTATAGAAAAGTATGCCTATCTTGCCTGTACTGACTTTAATTGTTAAATAAAGTATAGTAGAAAAACAAAATTTTGTGGCTGAAATTTAATTTGTTTAATTTTATTATTATTATTTGAATAAAAAATTATGATTATGCGTATATTTATTATGTCAAGTTTTGTTGTTGTTAGAAGTATAATAAAAATGTACAAATTTTTATTATATACAATATACAGTGTGTATATTGCTTTGATTTTGGTTTAATCGTGTTCACAATCTTGGGGTCACCAATGGCAAAGAATGTAGAATAGTATATAAGAAGTCTCAAGTTGTAAGTTTTGAATAAAAGAGCTTCAAATATTAGATACCAAGATCAACAGGGAAACTTTTTTTCGAATAAAATGAGATACCAACTTCAACGTGCATAATAAAATTTCTCTAAACTTCGACGTTGATTTTCGTTGTTTACAAATGCATAACAAGTATTCGTTGCTACGGAAACAATAAGAATTACGATTTATATTTTTGAATTTTTTTTTGTTCTGAATAAAAATACATACATATTTGTTTTTGAAAAAAAAGATTTTTTTTTTTTGAATATGAAATGTTATTTTTTTCTGTTATTTTTATTATGTATACCTCTAAATACTATGTATATACATATATCATATATCTTATTTTTTTTTAATTTGAGAGAAAAATATTAGTTCAAAATAGCTGAATATATTTTTTTATTAAATTTTACTATGATATATGTAAATATGTATATACACTCCGCGTCACTTGATTACGGTCACTGATTTTTTAAAGTTATTTTGGATATTACTATAAATTTTGTTACGTGAGTATTAGTTTTTAAGCTTGTATTTGAGAATACGTAATTCTGTTACGAATATAATCACGTAAAAAAAAATTTGAAAATATAGTACGGTTATTTGTGCAGTACTCATTAAGTACAATCTCTTCAAAAAACATGCATTTTTAATTCGTCACTTGATTACGGCCAGTATTGAAAATTAGTATTCTAACTACTATAACGAACAACTTTTCGACTTTATTCAAAATTATTTCATTTATTAAATTGCTAGTGTTCATTAGCTATCAAATTATTGAATTTTTTGAACAAAGGGTAAAGAAAAGACATTAGCAGAAAGTGAAAAGGCAAAAATCGAGGTTTTGAAGCAAGAAGGCTCTTCAAATCGCCAAATTGCCGAAAAAATTGAAAGAAGAAGAACTTTAATTGGTTCTTTCCTTAAAACTGTTGAAAATTATATACAGAATAGAATAGGGCGAATCGCAGAAGCAACAATTTTTCAAGATAAACGAGCAATTCTTCGCACAGCCTCAAACTCAGGCCTACCAGCAGCAAAAATCAAGACTAAAACCGGAGTTCCTGCCAGTTTATCAACAGTACATGCCGTAATTAATAGTACCACGCATCTACAATTTAAAAAATTGAAGAAAAAAATCTCCTTTGAATACCACGTAAAGAAAAGCGATTGGAATTTGCGAGAAATCACATGTCGTTAAAGAGAAAGTGGAAACGAGTTGTGTTTTCAGACAAAAAACAATTTAATTTGGATGGTTCTGATGGTTTTCAGTCTTATTTTCATGACTTAAGAAAGGAAGAACGATTTTTGAGCAGAAAACACATTATACAGGGTGGTGTTATGGTTTGGAGAGCTATTTCATTCAATGGCACGATTGACTTATCTTTTCAAAATAAGAGAATGACTGCAGTTTCATATAAAACCATATTAGAAGAAGCTTTTCCAAAGTTTTTTGAGATGTTTAGTCCTCTGGCTATGATTTACAAACAGGATATTGCTCCAATTCACACCGCAGGACGCGCTAGAGAGTTCACCGAAAATCAAAATGTGTGATTGCTACCGTGACCACCATATTCGTTGGATTTAAATATCATGGGAAACATTCGGAGATGGCTGTAAAATGAGGTCTATGAAGGAGGAAGAAAATTCGAAGATAAAGTTTCACTAATATGCTTCTATAAGCAATAAAATCTGCCTGGACAAAAATCTCGCTTAAGTTCTTGACATCGTTATACAATTTGATGTTATCACGAATTTTCGAAACAATTCGTCACAACGGAGGCAGCAATCACTATTACAATTAATTGAAAATAATAAAAAATTAATAAATCTCATATAAACAACACAAAAAAAGTTGTTTTTCATCCAAATTTTTCTTTTTTTGAGACAATTTCAATACTGGCCGTAATCAAGTGACGAATTAAAAATGCATGTTTTTTGAAGAGATTGTACTTAGTGAGTACTGCACAAATAACCGTACTATATTTTCAAATTTTTTTTTACGTGATTATATTCGTAACAGAACGTATTCTCAAATACAAGCTTAAAAACTAATACTCAAGTAACAAAATTTATAGTAATATCCAAAAAAAATTTAAAAAATCAGTGGCCGTAATCAAGTGACTCGGAGTGTATGTACATACATTATTATACAGGTACGTTGAAAAAAAAATATGTAGGTAAATGTTTTATGTATTATGCATATGAATGTAGGTATATACAAATACACATCTACATAATATGTGCCTATACATATGTACGTAACTAAATTAATGATATTTTTATAAAATGATCTCACTTTTTATAATATCCGAATTTATTGTTTCATTATTTTTAATTTCGGGTGTGTTACTTTATATGACCCTGAATTTTGAATTTCTTTACTTTTCCAAGAAAAATTTTTTCGAAACAGAACTAGAAGTACAAAATCCAGCACTTTTTCTCTATGTTCAATGCAAGGATTTTGGTCATCAAACCATTTAGGAAAAATTTCATATGTTTTTTCTACGCAAGCGTCAAAGATGGTTCTTCGTATATTTTGTAAACTAATGTGAGTATTGTAAATTTTTTCGAAAATTTGGAAATGTAATTTACATATTTCAAAAAAATTTTCAAAAATATAAATCGTAATTCTTATTGTTTCCGTAGCAACGAATACTTGTTATGCATTTGTAAACAACGAAAATCAACGTCGAAGTTTAGAGAAATTTTATTATGCACGTTGAAGTTGGTATCTCATTTTATTCGAAAAAAAATTTCCCCGTTGATCTTGGGATCTAATGTTTGAAGCTCTTTTATTCAAAATTTACAACTTGAGACTTCTTATATATACTATTCTACATTCTTTGCCAATGGATATGACTAATAGATTGCAAAACTAGGAAACGCTAATTCTGATTGCTAGTAGTGTTTTAATAGTAGAACCATAGTATAGAGAAATCTAGTAAAATCACTTTTTAATTTTCCATACAAAATTTGATAAGAAATTTTGAAAAACTTCAATGTATGTGTAAAATGCAAGTGTATTTTGCTAGAAATAGTCCAAATAATAAAATCTATTTCACCAAGCGAGATGCAAAATTCCACATGTTCGTGGGGACACAACTACTCTAATGTTCGAGAATTTAGGGTATAGCGGCTTGCTAAAAATTATTGGAATAAAATAAAAATAAAAAAATGTATATTATTTCCGAATAAGAAAATAAAGCAATACAAACTAAAAACTGTACCTTACTTCTTCACTTATAAAAATTTTAAATAATAATTCTAGTACAATAAAAATATTTAAAAATATTTATATAAAATGAAAAATATATTATTATATATTTTTATTATATTATAATATTTCTAAAAAATATTTTTATCGTAACAGATTAAATTTTTTTTGTATTCAAAAATTGAAAAATTTTATATAATTTCCAAGTTTTTTAAATAGATTTTATTATTTTTTTCACTCCGTTAACTGAAACAAAATTTGAAATTAAAAAATGTTTTCTGTATTTGAAAATTAAAAAATTATGTATATTAAACTTCACTTCACTGAAAACAAATTTCAAATGAAAATATTTTCATATTTTAAAGCCATAAAATAATATTTTTTCTTTCTAATTCAACTTCACTAGCTAAAACAAAATTTAAAAAAAATTACATAGGTAGATCAATCTTTGTCATCTATCCCCTATAAAAACAATGTGGTAAACAAAATTTACATGGTACAAATACACCTAAAAAAAAAGGTATTAATGATTTACATACGAAGAAGAAGAAAAGACACGTACGTGTGAAAGTAAAGTAATAAAACTGAAGAATACAAATTAACATGAACTAATACATTCTCGAAAAAAAGGTAGCTATCTTAAACTCCATGCTTTTAAAAAACCTATACAATAATAAAATATCATGTAGGTATATACTGGGGAAATCGAATGAAATTGTGTGCAGTTTTAAACACACTTTTCATCTTTTGCTGTCATATGTAATTTTACATTAGAAAGGTGGTTCGTAGAAATATCTCTTTTGGACATATGGAAATTTGTGACGTCATTTTTTGGGGAAATGATTTAATTGCTTTTTAAGCAATTCTATTGGTGGTTGTTTTTTGCAGTACCGTTATGCGAAAGTGAACTCGCTTTATTAGATCTTTACGCTTTGGTAGAACTAGGAACCACTAATTCTTTAATTAAAACGCACTGATTGAGTTATTAACAAACAGTAATCTTTAATTAATAAATTCCAGTATTTATATTATAAAAACTGCTGATCAATTAACCTAAAACAATTATTACAATAAAAGTGAATAACAATTACATTATTATACTAAAGGTAAATGACCTAAGCTATTAACTTAACAATAAATGTAAATATCTGACAATGCATTTACTCAATTTGTTCTATATATAAAATATGTTGACGCTGCATTTGATACTAAAATATTGTATATGAATGAATGAAGAATTATTATACTTATTTTATTACGTTAATTAACTAAATATTAAATTGAATTTGAATTTAATAATTTTATGAATATTATGATTTAATTATTTGTTGTAAAATGTGTGTTTCAACACATGGTATGGATAGTCGTTTCAGGTGTGCAGTGAAAAATTGTATCAACATATATATGTATAGAACTAATTAAAAATAAAATTTTTAACAATACCTTTTGCAGCATACATAATTTCTTTGTTTTTCTTCCCACAATAACCATTGCATACTTATTTGTGATGAATTATTAGCATACCTGTAACTAGTTTTAGGAATTATTCCAATTGTCTCAGGCTTTAGGAAGCGACGTCGAAAGATGAGATTACAGGCTGAAGCTATTGTATAGTTGCTTCTGTAAACGGACATACGTAACATTCAGCAAGCATCAAATTTCTAAATTTTAAACAAGCTTCTGATAATATTTTAACATCACTAGTACAATATTCCAAAAGTTCTTGACGCATGGTAAAACCATCATTTTTATGTTTGTTTTCCTCACGATCTCCACTTTTTATAGAGTTTGGACAGTAAAAATCAATCGCTGGAAGTTTTCCAACGTAATTTTGATTTTGTATAGTGTTGAAAAGATGAGGAAAATGTCCCTTTTTGAATGTGTTTGGTAAATCCAATGCTTTAGGTGTTTTTGATAACTGCATAGGAAAGTAGTTCAAAGAGTCAATCAACTTGATATTTTGTATTTGCATTAAAATAATCTTTGATCCTCGCATAATAAGTTCAGGACTGATTTGCGTTTTTTCAAATAAGTTATTTAGTAAAAATTGGTGATCAAATGATTGTCCATTATGTGCTATAACAATTACTTTCTTAAACTTTTTTCTAATTTCAAGTATGTCTTTTAGAAAATTATTAATTACATCGTTTCATATATTACAGTTCTAAAACCACAAATTTGACAAAAATAAAGATTTGGATCTTCACTGCACTTATAACACCTTTTCATATACACACACAAATTTGGTTCATGTTCTCTTATATCACCAAGTTTTTTATCTTCATGTATTTTTTCAGACACTATTTTCTCTTGTCGAGTTTCATGATCATAAAAAACAAATAAAATATCTTTTGTAACTGATTCTTTGTCATCTGTTTGAATATAGCACAAATGATTATTAGATGCATATTTGTTACATATTTTACAAAATATTTCATCACATGTGTGAGTTCTTTGTGTTTGATATATGATACTTTAAAGCATTGAATACATTGATTTATTCGTTCACACAATGACTTGGATTTTGTTCCACTTGAAAGATGATTATCGTAACATTGCTGTCCTCTGAACTCGCGATTGCTTTTTAAACAAGGTTTATTTTTCATTGTGTTGTCACAAACAGGTCTTTGTTGGCAACAGGGACAACTTTCTTGACATCTGTGTCTGTTTTTCTGGTAGTAAGAAATGTGACATTTTTCACAATAATAATCACAACAAAACGCAGAAGTAAGTGAAGTTATTACATTATAATGACCTTCATGATTAAGAAGATTTAAATTTTTATCGCTATGATTATCTCCTTTAAATATAATGTCTCGACCTGTACTACCATACCTATAAACTACTATTTTATAATTAATGTCAAAATATTTTTGTATTTTTATTAGTTCTTCTATTCCAGCTCCATTTTTGGAAATTTGAATATTCGAGTCAGACATCAGTTTATTAGAGCGTATTGTCTGTGCTTTACGATGATCATTTCTTATCCTGTAAATGTCTGGGTCGTTATTCATGTAAGCAATCGCTACAACTGTAGCTCGAAAAAGACATAAATTATCTTTGTTTTTTATTGTAACAATACCTTTTCGTTTTGTACATTCTTCCTCATAAGTAATGTATTTATTTTGTCTACCTTTTCCTAGTGGTAGACGTACAGATGTTACTTGAATACAAAAATTATCTGTCGCCAAACCTAACATTAACATTAAAATTTAATAAATCATTAGACTTCGAAAAAATAAGATGCAATTTTAAATACCTTCAGAATTACTTCGAAAAATTTTCAAAATCATTTCCCAAATATCCTCTACTGTTAAATTGGCTTCTGATCAAAAACTTATCCATCCTGGTCCCCGCTCTAAAAAACTCTGTCCGCAAAATGTTACTCCAACTTGATCACTATAGGTTGTAGTTTTTTTCTATAATAATTTTTACTATTTCTTCGATACCTTCTTTTAACCAGGAAATTGGATCGAATCCTGTAGGACACGTTTTTATTTTAAATTCAATCTTACGTTCGTGCAAGTTAAATTGTTTTATAAAAGTTGAAAAATCTTTAGTTATTTCAAAATGTGCCATCTCTGGACTTTTGAAATATTCGGAATGAGCGAAACTGAAGAAAACTGTAATTTATATGAAAATTATTCCTTCACCTTTTTAACTGTATTCTTATACTAGAATAAAAAACAATCCATGTAAAAATAAAAGGAAAAATAAAAAAATGTGAACATAAAATAAATACATTTTAAATTTATTGCTGGATTTTTTATTTTTTATTTTATTTTTTATTTATTTTATTTATTTACAGTCATACAAAAAGAGATAAAATTAATAGCGTTAATAATAATAATAATTTTTAAATATAAATATATATACATATATATATATACTATGTATAAATTAATGAACAAAGAAAGATTTAGAGCCAGAATTTATCTAGCTCTTTGTCACATACTACACAGTGACTAACCCACAGTTGTCTCCTTTGTATACCTCTAAAACGTCTTGCTGCATCACATCATCATCATCGTTCTTGCAAATGTTGCACCTAACAGTAGGATACAGCCAGTTGTCTCGTCGGCTTGTTTTTAAACCCACCCGCGTCTCGACGAAATCCTTCTTGATGACCCAATATCATAATAAAATGATTACGTAGGGCAGTCTGTGATTTTCCAGTTGTTCAATGTAGAATGTCCTCTTCTCATCTTCATTCAAATTATGGTTGAAATTTTCCATATTTAATTTTTATTTGAAATGTGTTGTTCGATTGGAAATGGTTTTTAAATCACTAATGGCCAGTTCCACAGTCAAAGTTTAAACAGAGTTTAAGTTAAACCTAAACCATGGCTTAAGCTTCACTTAAATTTTTTTTCTTTTCTCAGTCAACTTATATTTGTAGCTTAACTATCTTTAGTTAAACCTATCATTGTGAATGAATTTAGGTTGAAACCTGAAAAACTTGTAGATGTCATTGTATAGCCGCTAGATGGCAGTGGCAATTATTGTGACATTTTTATTATTTCATATAAATTTCAATTTATAATAAATTTAGGGACAAAACAGATAGATAGATGGCAGTTGTTTTTTTATTTTATTTTTGACTTTTACTTAAACCTCAAATAGAGTTTAAGCTCTCAATTCGTACGGCTTAAGTTAAACTCAGTTTAACACTTAAGCCTTCATTGTGAAACTGAAAAAAGTGGTTAAACTTAGTTTAAGAGTTAAACTCTGTTTAAACTTCGACTGTGGAACTGGCCATAAGCATTTTGGTTTTTATAAGAAAAAGTTGCCTTTCTTTTTACCTCCAAACTATGTAATTATTTATTATGATGTTATAATATCAAAAAATTATTGAAAGAACTGTATTGCACTTGTTTATTATTCTAAAAATATTTGTGAAAGGAATTTAAACAAAGAAAATCTTAATGTCAAGGTGTTCACAAAATTATAATACAGAAGTATATAAGAATAATAACTGTGTTAATTTAAAAACGGAAAACGCATTAATATAAACAGTAAAAATTAATTACTAAAAAATAATAAGTACTAAAAGTTATTGTGAAAGGATGTTTTGTGAAATACTTTTAAATTCAGTTTTAATGCTATGTACATAACAGTTTAGATATGGAATTATGCAAAACAATAATGAGTTATTTAATTAAAGCTCTTAAATAAAAATAATTAAAATTAAAAAATTACTTATGACATTATCGACGTTATCTTGAAAAAGTTAATGTTTGTGAAAGGATTTTGTTGCAAAAATAAAAATGTTAAAAACTTACTTAAAACTTCTTCTAGTTTAAATAAAAAACCAAATAACTTAATGAGTATAAAAACGTTGTTCATTTTTAATATGATATTAGTATATTGTCAGCATGGATAGATTTTTAAATCAAATTTAGACATTTTACAGTTTATTTAAACAAACTGAAAAAACTCTGATTCAACATAGTTGTGGTTACTTGATAGAAACTGATAAAAATAGTTTTACTGATACAAATAGTGATTTCAAATGTAATTTACAACAAAGTGTTTCATCTTTATTCAGCCAGGCATTGTGTGTATCGTTAAAAGAACATTTTGAGGATGAACAAGAAAGATTTATATGCATACATAGAGTTTCCTCTACCTAAGGAATGCTTTTGTATTGAGTTTTCGTCGTCAATACTTTGCAACATTCCAGATTCGGAAAAATATACATATAAAATACATCAGGGGAGATGAACCTTCAACTAAAATAATTTCAGCTATAACCTGGATTAATTTATGTAAAGACTCGAAAAATGTAATAGAATCAAAAAAAAAACCCTATATATGTCAAATTTATTTTGAAAATAAATATATTGGAAAAAAATTCTTGAAATATGCACCCGTTTCCACTTTCTTCTTATCATCAAACTTAGACATTTACGATAAGAATAATATTTCAAATTCTCCGGCATCTTCATCTTTGCACTTTTTTCATAGATTTACATTTTACAAATTCAAACATTAATAAGGTATAAAAAAAGAACATATATTTTCAACATTACGTGGTTGTTTAACCAAAAAAAATTAAATAACTTATTTATGAATGACACAATAGATATTTCGCGTAGTACATTTGTATTTTCTCTCTATTTTATTAAAGGCTCCTAAACGAAACCTTCTTGTCTGTCCTAGCTGGCGAGCAAAAATAGAACTAACGTTTTGGAATTCAAACTTAAAAAGAATGATTGAGTGATTTTTTTTATTATCCATTCGCTTGTTCTTTTTTTTTTTTTTTTGTGTATAACCAAATCAAACCAGTTTCCAGTATAACTTTGTGTATACCTATATTTATATAATATATGTATAAAACAATGTATATACATATATGTATATATTATATGTACATATTTTTGCATGTACACAAATGCGTGTTTACCGTCTGTGCACATTTCATTCAATATGTTTTATATTTATGTATTTAATATTATTTATATTATATACAGGGTGATTCCGTTACGGTGTCCGACCGGGAAACTACGGATAGGTCTCGGCGAGGGGAACAAAAAATCGTATGGGAGGGGGGGGGGAATCTCAACGGTTTAGGAGTTAGAGGGGGTTGAAGATTTTTGGTACTTTTTTCATATTTCACCCTATAACTTTTTACAAGGGCACGCTAGGCCCACCAACTCTTTTACATAATTGTGAAGGACTCCTGTGCCTTTCCATCAACATCTTAGCTGCTGCTGTGTATTCGACCATTCAGAAGTTATAAGGCCTCAAAACCATAATTTTCTCATTTTTTCACAGATTTTTGGACTTTAACCCTGCTTTACTCAAAAAAGACTTAAATTAACCCTCATTTTTTATTGCAGAAAATGAAGGCTCAATTAATTCTACATCGATTTACTATCTTCATTTTTTTCGAAAAATGGATAATTTTTGAGATATTGAGGAAGACCTCTTAAAAAATCTGATAATATTAGTCTGAAATTCATTATATTATTGGACACGTGCTTTTATTACAGTGTAAATTGAAAATAGGTGCTTGGAATGCTAGTTTTCAAGTGCAAATATCTCAAAAATTATCCATTTTTCGAAAAAAATGAAGATAGTAAATCGATGTAGAATTAATTGAGCCTTCATTTTCTGCAATAAAAAATGAGGGTTAATTTAAGTCTTTTTTGAGTAAAGCAGGGTTAAAGTCCAAAAATCTGTGAAAAAATGAGAAAATTATGGATTTGAGGCCTTATAACTTCTGAATGGTCAGATACACAGCAGCAGGTAAGATGTTGATGAAAAGGCACAGGAGTCCTTCACAATTATGTAGAAGAGTTGGTGAGCCTAGCGTGCCCTTGTGAAAAGTTATAGGGTAAAATATGAAAAAAGTACCAAAAATCTTTAACCCCCTCTAACTCCGAAACCGTTGAGATTGCCCCCCCCCCCCACCATTACGATTTTTTGTTCCCCTCGCCGAGACCTATCCGTAGTTTCCCGGTTGGACACCGTAACGGAATCACCCTGTATATGTTTTTTTTCTTCTTTTTTTAAAATTTGTTTCATCGGTTAGTATAATATTTTTTATTTTTTCATCCATAGAATATCAATATGTATGTACATACATTATGTATGTAAATATATATTGTATTGTATAGGAAATATAGCAATATGAATTAGAATTTGTTTTCTGATTATTGAATGCATGATAATATGAAAAATTTACACAATTATTTTTATTTTTTTTATAGTTTTTGAAGCTATGAGAAATTTTACTGAAATCCAGAATCCAGATCCCGCTTTTTATTGTTTTTATTTTATGTAACTATATATTTTTTTTTCAAATGAAGAAGGGAATTAAGATATTAATGTTTTCAATTCAAGTACCTAATTAACAACATTACAATACACATTTAAATACATTTTATTTACCCATAGTTATATTTCAAAATGTTACATAATGTGAGGTAGTTAGATATGTTGGACTCTACAAATTTTGATCAATTAGGTGTACCTATAAAATTTTATTAAAACCTTGCAGCCGGGAGATGATCACAGTCATTATTAGAAAATTAGAAAATCGCTAATGCTTGCAATGTGTTAACATTATAATGTACGTGCATTATAATATACAGTAGCGATCATGAAAGTCGCCTAACTAATAATTTCTAAAAACTTTTCTCGATACTATCTTTAAAGTTTGGTGGGGATGGATGATGGTTTGTTTTTTAACTAAGTATGTGTGTTTTTTAAAGGTATTTTCTATAAGAAAAGAAAAACCATACATGATTCTGTAATACAGCTTAATAAATAAATTATTTTTAGAAAAATGAAAATTATTTGAGTCATGCGTTTTTTCCGCTACTGTATAAACTACAATCTGCATATACAAAAATACATAACTTGTATTTTATGCTGAATGGGAAAAATATAAAATTGAGAAAAAAACAGTGACTTCAAGTTTACAATAAATTTTGTATTTAGGTACGAAGCAACAACAAAATTCAAATACGGTATTATAAAAAAATTGTAAATTTGGTTGGGTAGGTACTTGAAAAATGAAAAATAAAATTACAATTATTTTTTTATATGTGTGTTGTTGTTTTTGTTTATATTAATTATTATAATTTATCCATATGATACAACACCAACAAAAAAATTGTATGATGATGTCATGCACATTTACTCCGTCCTTATTTTCCATATAAAATTGTCTAATTACAGTACACCTAATTGATCAAAATTTGTAACATTTTGTAAATATGTAACATTTTGAAATAAAAATAAATATGGGTAAATAAAATGTATTTAAATGTGTATTGTAATGTTGTTAATATCAAAAACCATATAAATACCATATAGACAGACCAAAATGAAAATTTCTTGAAAAAAAATATTTTTCTCCCTGCAGATGGCCAGCCAAGGAGGCTCTGATAGAAAGAATAATTTTTGTATGAATCGAAATCAACAGTATGAGTGTTTGAGTGAATAAACATATACAATAATAATGACGTGGCTTTTTAGAGCCAATATGGAAATTACGTATACAGAAAAAAAAAAAACAGATCGCAAAAACGAAAAACGTACAGAAACAATATGTATAAGCGCATATATAAATTATGAGTCAATTCATTCAAAAACTATATAGGTATACAACTTGTCTGTTAAAATAATGATCATTAAATAATATGACATATAGATATATATTATACTGTAGTATATACAGAATAGATAATGTACATACATATTTCATAGGATTTTGCAATTATATCCTATAATTATACATATATTGCTGGTATGGTTTTTTTCTTTTCTTTTTTTTTTTTGTCCACATGCATATATTATAGTAATGTAGGTATGTATACCTATTTGATACAGCAAACAGCGTTCTTTAAAGCTGAAATAAATGGTTATTGTTGTTGTTTTTTTTTTGGTTTGATTTTTCTGTTTCTTGTTGTTATTGTACTTTTGCTACAATAAATATGCTCGCGTAAATAAATATTTTTTGAAATAAGAATTTTATTTCAAATTACAGTGTCCGCTCAATAATTTTTCCCTTCCTATTTTCAACTTTTGGTTTTTTCAACACCCAAATTTCAATAGGTACTTTGAAGGTTTTTCGATGATTTTTATTTTATAAAATAGAATAAAGTTTAAATAAGCTAAACATGTAGGTACTGCCTAATTTAAATCACAGATTTTTGTAGAAATAATTCATTATATAATTATCATAATCGGTTTTTATAATAACAAAAACTAATTTTATTACAAAACTATTTATTGTTTTTTCAAAAATAGCGTTGAAAGTTGCAAATTGGTTTCTATCCAATAATTTCAACTATTTTAAAATTTAAACAAGGCCTATTTTAATCAGCCCAAATTATCGAGCTCATACTGTATGTATGTGTAATTTTTGCTTCTTTTCTTTCAAATGAATATTAACATTAAAATACAAGTGCAAGTGAACAATTCGTTCTATTTCAAATTTTAAACCCTCGAATCAATTTTAAGTAACAAAATGTAACATTTTTTGATTCTTTAGAAAAGAATGTTCCTGTGAAGCTAGGAAGTTGAAATTTGGCCAGAATATTCTTTGAACGGTCTTATATTGCATGAACTTTGAAAGGTCGATTCTCTGTAAAATTATACCAAAATTTTCACTTGCTTCAGTAAAAATGTTGAAAAGAATAGCTAAATATAAAAAAATTCTTTGTTTTTATAGGCAGCCGACCTGATATTGGCATTGATTTTTAGTATAATATTACATACAATATACATTTTTATTTTTTTTAAATTACTTTAAAATGTCTTCTGCGTTGCCTGAAATGTCCTCATAGATTTTAATTGCTTATTGTAAAAGAACAATTATATGAGTTTTCTATAAAATACTTTTTCAAAGGACATGTGTTACAATAAAACTATAAATGAGACAATTATTAAATACTTAACAATTCACAGAATTCTTAAAGAAAATATTAAGAATGTATTAACAAGGTTGTGTACGAGTCTTCTGCGTTGTCGCCTTCATTTCAGATAAATTTAAAACATAAGGTCAGAATAATAGAAATGCGCTATATAGTTTTAAAAGTGAGGTATAGAAAAATGTACAAGTATTAAGTCTTTACACTTTTATTATCCAACAATTTTTTAATAAAATTCCTCACAATGTGTCTTCGATGTTAACAGAGAATCGACCTAAAACAAAAATACACACATGCTTAAGAAAATAATATCACACGTACAGTATATATATGGTTTAATAAATACATATATTGTAATGTAAAAACACAAACACAAAAATTTTAGTTCTATGTCCAACCACTTGGGGACAAGGAGAAATCGCTAAAATGATAAAAGTTATGCTGATTTGAAATGTAACTGTCAGTAACGGACAAGTGGGCTGTCTTTATGATGTAATTATATAGTCATTGGATGTAATTATATAGTCATTGTTAATATCTTAAAAAAATATCTTAATTTCCTTTTTCATTAAAAAAAAAAAAATATATAGTTATATAAAATAAAAACAAAAAAAGACGGGATCTGGATTCTGGATTTCAGTGAAATTTCTCACAGCTTTAAAAAGTACAAAAAAAAATAAAAATAATTGTATAAATTTTTTATATTATCATGCATTCAACAATTTAGAAAACAAATTCTAACTTAAATTCCTATACAATACAATATATTTACATACATAATGTATGTATATGAAACAAATTTTAACAAAAAAAGGAAAAAAAACAAATAGTAAATGAAATGTGCATTTGTGTACATGCAAAAATATGTACATATATATATGTATAATGTATATACAGCATTGTTATACATATTATATACATAAATATAGGTATACACAAAGTTATACTGGAAACTGGTTTGATTTGGTTATACACAAAGAAAAAAAAAAGAACAAGCGAATGGATAATAAAAAAAATCACTCAATCATTCTTTTTAAGTTTGAATTTCAAAACGTTAGTTCTATTTTTGCTCGCCAGATAGGACAGACAAAAACTATGAGTCAATTCATTCAAAAACTATAAAGGTATAGAACTTGTTCGTTAAAATAATGATCATTAAAAATATGACATATAGATATATATTACACTGTATGGTGTATACAGAATAGATAGATAATGTATTTCATAGGATTTTGCAATTATATCCTATAATTATACATACATATATTGCTGGTATGGTTTTTTCTTTTCTTTTTCTTTTTGTACCCATGCATATAGTTATGTATGTATACCTATTTGATACAGCATTCTTTAAAGCTGAAATAAATGGTTATTGTTGTTGTTTTTTTTTCTGGTTTGATTTTTCTGTTTCTTGTTGTTGTTGTACTTTTGCTACAATAAATATGCTCGCGTAAATAAATATTTTTTGGAATAAGAATTTTATTTCAAATTACAGTGTACGCTGAATAATTTTTCCCTTCCTATGTATTTTCACCTTTTGGTTTTTTCAACACCCAAATTTCAATAGGTAATTTGAAGGTTTTTCGATGATTTTTATTTTATAAAATAGAATAAAGTTTAAATAAGCTAAACATGTAGGTACTGCCTAATTTAAATCACAGATTTTTGTAGAAATAATTCATTATATAATTATCATAATCGGTTTTTATAATAACAAAAACTAATTTTATTACAAAACTATTTATTGTTTTTTTCAAAAATAGCGTTGAAAGTTGCAAATTGGTTTCTATCCAATAATTTCAACTATTTTAAAATTTAAACAAGGCCTATTTTAATCAGTCGAAATTATCGAACTCATACTGTATGTATGTATGTGTAATTTTTGCTTCTTTTCTTTCAAATGAATATTAACATTAAAATACAAGTGCAAGTTAACACTTCGTTCTATTTCAAATTTTATACCCCCGAATCAATTTTAAGTAACAAAATGTAACATTTTTTGATTCTTTAGAAAAGTTTGTTCCCGTGGAGCTAGGGAGCTGGAATTTGGCCAAGATATTCCTTGAACGGTCTAATATTGCATGATTGCGGTTTAATTCCGTTCATAAGGGCAAAAGTTTAAATTTAAAAAATTAAATATGTAATTCAATATTTTTGAATTTTTACATAAAAACCTTTCAACCTTCAAACCTTTAGACCTTTCAAAGTTCAAGGAATATCCTAGCCAAATCTCAATTTCCTAGCTCCACAGGAACATTCTTTTCTAAAGAATCAAAAAATGTTACATTTTGTTACTTAAAATTGATTTGGGGGTATAAAATTTAAAATAGAACGAAGTGTTAACTTACACTTGGTACTGTTAAAAATTATAGAACAAGAAAAAAATGCTAACGAAAACCCAAAGGTCGATTGTCTATAAAAGTAAACCAAAATTGTCACTTTCTTCAGTAAAAATGTTGAAAAGAATAGCTAAATATGAAAAAATTCTTTGTTTTTATAGGCAGCTGACCTGATATCGGCATTGATTTTTAGTATAATATTGCATACAAAATACATTTTTATTTGTTTTAATTACTTCAAAATGTCTTCTGCGTTGCCTGAAATGTCCTCATAGATTTTAATTGCTTAATGTAAAAGATCAATTATATGAGTTTTCTATAAAATACTTTTTTAAAGGACATGTGTTACAATAAAACTGTAAATGAGACAATTATTAAATACTTTACAATTCACAGAATTCTTAAAGAAAATATTAAGAATGTATTAACAAGGTTGTGTACGAGTCTTCTGCGTTGTCGCCTTCATTTCAGATAAATTTAAAACATAAGGTCAGAAAAATAGGAATGCGCTATATAGTTTTAAAAGTGATGTATAAAAAAATGTACAAGTATTAAGTCTCTACACTTTTATTATCCAACAATTTTTTAATAAAATTCCTCACAAAGTGTCTTCGACGTTAGCAGAGAATCGACCTAAAACAAAAATACACACATGCTCAAGAAAATAATTTCAAACGTACACAAAACCCTCTATATCACAAGCCGAGTTGTGGCTTTATGCACTAACACAATCAAATACGATAAAAGTGTTGAAACGTCAAAACATTCAATGCTGGTAGTACAAATAGTGATGTAAAGAAAATGTGTTTTAGTTAAATATTTTTGGCTTTTTAAATAAAATATGGTTTATAAAAGTTTTAAAATATAATAAATTAACAGTGTTATAATTTTTAAAGTGCACAATAGTCAAAAAGTTAAATAAAAAGGTGAAAAATATTGTGCCTTCTTACCTACTTTTAAGAGAAAAAATTAAAGTATGGTGAGGTTATATGTATTATTTATATGTAATAAAGTGAATAAATTGATTTGATTTAATAAAATTTAATTTATAATAATTCTGATACATATATGTATTTATATGAACAATTAAAGTTTAAAGAATAATAAATAATATAAGCTTTTTTCTTCTATACCTATATATTGACATGTGACTAATGACTACATTACCTATGGTGAGGTTATATTATAAAAGTGAATAAATATTGAAATGAAATGTAAACACAAATATATGAAAAAAATAAATAAAGTGAACGAAGTACAGAACAAATTCATTTAATTTAATAAAATTTTATTTATAAGTTTGTAAAATTGTTAAATTATTGAATCAAATCAATTTCTCACATCATAACATAATCACAAAAATTTATATAAAAAAAGTCTATGAAAAAGTAAATAATTGGGTACATAATCTTTATTGTGTAATGAAGGCAAATAGACACTTAATTTGTGATTAATAATAAATTAAATTCTATTAAATCAAATCAATTTATTCACTTTATTACATATAAATAATACATATAACCTCACCATGCTTTAATTTTTTTTCCTAAAAGTAGTTAAGAACGCACAATATTTTTCACCTTTTTTTATTTAACTTTTTGACTATTGTGCACTTTAAAAATTATAACACTGTTAATTTATTATATTTTAAAACTTTTATAAACAATATTTTATTTAAAAAACCAAAAATATTCAGCTAAAACACTATTTCTTTACACTAATATTCCACCACTCTTATTAAGAAACCATAAGAAACTAAAATGTCAAAACAAAACATGACACTTCTTACTAATCCATACACAACACCAGTAGGAGGCTATTCCTCACAGAGAATCGACCTTTGGTTTTTCGTTAGCATTTTTTTCTTGTTCTATAATTTTTAACAGTACCAAGTGCAAGTTAACACTTCGTTCTATTTTAAATTTTATACCCTCGAATCAATTTTAAGTAACAAAATGTAACATTTTTTAATTCTTTAGAAAAAAATTCAACCTTTCAAAGTTCATGCAATATAAGACCGTTCAAAGAATATTCTGGCCAAATTTCAACTTCCTAGCTTCACAGGAACATTCTTTTCTAAAGAATCAAAAAATGTTACATTTTGTTACTTAAAATTGATTCGAGGGTTTAAAATTTGAAATAGAACGAATTGTTCACTTGCACTTGTATTTTAATGTTAATATTCATTTGAAAGAAAAGAAGCAAAAATTACACATACATACAGTATGAGCTCGATAATTTGGACTGATTAAAATAGGCCTTGTTTAAATTTTAAAATAGTTGAAATTATTGGATAGAAACCAATTTGCAACTTTCGACGCTATTTTTGAAAAAACAATAAATAGTTTTGTAATAAAATTAGTTTTTGTTATTATAAAAACCGATTATGATAATTATATAATGAATTATTTCTACAAAAATCTGTGATTTAAATTAGGCAGTACCTACATGTTTAGCTTATTTAAACTTTATTCTATTTTATAAAATAAAAATCATCGAAAAACCTTCAAAGTACCTATTGAAATTTGGGTGTTGAAAAAACCAAAAGTTGAAAATAGGAAGGGAAAAATTATTGAGCGGACACTGTAATTTGAAATAAAATTCATATTTCAAAAAATATTTATTTACGCGAGCATATTTATTGTAGCAAAAGTACAATAACAACAAGAAACAGAAAAATCAAACCAAAAAAAAAAACAACAACAATAACCATTTATTTCAGCTTTAAAGAACGCTGTTTGCTGTATCAAATAGGTATACATACCTACATTACTATAATATATGCATGTGGACAAAAACAAAAAAAGAAAAGAAAAAAACCATACCAGCAATATATGTATAATTATAGGATATAATTGCAAAATCCTATGAAATATGTATGTACATTATCTATTCTGTATATACTACAGTATAATATATATCTATATGTCATATTATTTAATGATCATTATTTTAACAGACAAGTTGTATACCTATATAGTTTTTGAATGAATTGACTCATAATTTATATATGCGCTTATACATATTGTTTCTGTACGTTTTTCGTTTTTGCGATCTGTTTTTTTTTTTTTCTGTATACGCAATTTCCATATTGGCTCTAAAAAGCCACGTTATTATTATTGTATATGTTTATTCACTCAAACACTCATACTGTTGATTTCGATTCATACAAAAATTATTCTTTCTATCAGAGCCTCCTTGGCTGGCCATCTGCAGGGAGAAAAATATTTTTTTACAAGAAATTTTCATTTTGGTCTGTCTATATGGTATTTATATGGTTTTTGTTCGAACGCACTTATTGGCTATATACGGTAATCTATGGTTTTTGCAGTTACTTATTTACTTTCCTGATACACAAACCAATCTTTAAATTTAAATTTGAAACAAATTGTAACGATCTATTTTCTGCAGAGATTTTATTCTGTATGGTTAATTCAATGATTATAGACAAAGAGAATATATACTACTATAGAGATTTAATCTCAAGCTCTCTCAAAAATCAAGAACATAAAAACATATGTACATAAATATTTTTTTTCGAACAAGCATTCAATATAGCTTCTAACAGCCAACGCTCAATGGTGAACTGAAACCGAAACCGAAACCGAAATGACGTTACGGTTCAATTAAAAACAATGAAAATGTACTGCAGTAGGCTCAATGTGAACTGGAAATTTCGGTTGCGGTTCAATTAAATTTTATTTTAATTTTCGGTTTACGTTCGAACAAGGTATCCTATATTGTGTATATTTTTCTGAGTAGTAATTTGAAAAAGAAGAAGAAGATCAGTTTTGACATATCGTTATTCGTTACAGCCAACGCTCAATTTAAATTTATTTTAAATCTTGTTTTGATGGTATCCTGTAGTTTTTTTTATAAATAATTTAATTTAAAAGGACAAAAAAACTTTATTTATTAAAATTAATTTGATTTCGTTATTTTAAACGAATAATCGCTTTAATAAATTTATATTAATTATTTGTTGAAATGAATTTACAAAATATTTTTAGACACAACACATAACACAATACTCTATTAAATGACAAACAAAACAAATATGACAAATTGTAATTGACAACATTGACAATACGAATTTGACAGACGTTTGCGCTACCATTGAGCCAACAAAAGCGACAGTAGTTTAGGTTTGCAGTTTCGGTTTCGGTTTCAGTTCACCATTGAGCGTTGGCTGTAAGTCTTTCGAACTACATTTAATTTTTTTCCGTTTCTGTTTGAATTTTTATATATAAATCAGCTGTTTTCGAAGTAGACAGCAGAAGTACGTAAAAATTAAGAAAATGTTCAAAAAGAATAATACAACAAATTTCCAATGCATATCGCTTATATGAAGATAGACAAAGACAGAAGATAAAGAAGAAGAATTGTTCAATATCAATTTTAATTATTGTATAAATGTTTTTCATAAGATAATGAATTGATTATTTTTTATTTATCATAATTTTTTTTCAGTTTAATTTTTCTTAAAATAATTTATTAATTTTAGTTTAAATAGTTAGATATTTTTGTTTAATAATATTATTACAGATTTTTATTTTTAAATTGCATTTTTCCTTTTCTTCTTCTTCTTTAAATAATCAGCCGATTTTTATTTTCGAATTAGTAGGAAGAATTAAGATAATATGTAAAAAGAATAATACAAATTATAAATGCATATCACTTTTCTCGAGATAGATTAAGACAGAAGATCAATATTGATCCATATGAATTATTTGTATGAATGTTTAATATGTAATTCATGATTATGAAACATTTTTATTATTCATTATTTTTTTTTTCAGTTTAATTTTTTTTTAACAGTATCTTATCAATTTAGTTTAGTTTAAATAGTTTAGATAGTTTGTGTTCAATAATACGATTACAGATTTTTCCTTCAAAAATTTCACTTCTTCTTCTTCTTCTTTGAATATCCTAATGCATATGAGCTGACTTTTTTTTATTTTCAAAGTAGATAAGAAAAGTAGGAAGGATTAAGAAAATGTGTAAAAAGAAAAATAAAAAATAATAAATGCATAGTGTACCTATGCTGTAGCATACATATCACTTTTTTGAAGATAGACAAAGCCAAACGAAAAATTTGTTCAATGACGATTGACGAATTTTAAATTAGGATTTTTGACATTTTTAATTTTACACAGGTATTCCTTATCTTTCTTCTTTATTTATTGTTCATACTCAAATTTTTCAATGTATTTGAATTTTGAATCCTTTAAAAACTTGTATTTGTGTATATGTGTTAGTATATCTTCACCTCTTTAAACAGAAATCATTTTAGTTGAAACAGTAAAAAAGAATAAGGAAACCGTACTACTTTCCTCACCTACGAACTTCTGAGAATTACAGTCGTGAAGAAGAATGTGTAAAAGGCATGAATGATCAATATGGAATGAAATTAATATAAATTTTATTTTAGATACAGTATTAGATCGGTAATTTGAACCTTTTTATTTTCAAGACATAAATTTTTGCAATTTCAGTTTCTGTAATTTTGTTAAGAGATTTTTTGTGATTTTACTTTATGAAATAGAATGAAATAAAAACAAGTTAAATATGTTGTAACTATTTTCAATCACTGATTTCTGCAATTAAAAATTAATTTTAAAATCGTCATAATCAATTTTGTAATTATTTTTTTAATAATGCAAATGAACTTTATTAGAAAATTATTGGGTATTTTTGTTTAAAATAGTGTTGGAAGTGTAAATTGGTTTCAGTCTAAATTTTCAATTTTAACAAGGTCGGTTTAAAATTATAGGTACTTTATTTAACAATTAAAGTCAGTACATACAAGATAGGTTTACTTTTCTATACTCTTTTACATTTCGTTTGTATAAATCTGTCTCGTGTGTGGGGTGATCAGATCTCAATTTCAATCGAGAGAAATTTTTTAAATTAAATATTACCAAAGACAACAAACTCATCGGGTACTGCCTCCATAAGCACAATACTGACTTTAATTGTTAAATAAAGTATAGTTCCAATTATCGAGGTTACACTGTTATGTATAATTTTCTACTTCTTTTCCATTGAATGAATATTGTTATAAAATTGGTATTTGTGGGAGAAATAGGAAGTAAGGAATTCAAAAAATTGCAACGAAGAAGAAGTAATAAGGCGTCCGAGAGGGATTTTTTATAAAAGTGGAAAAATAAGGGAATAAAATAAAAGACGGTTTTAAAGTTTTCAAAAAAAAATCTGGTTTTTATTATGAATTTCAGACTTTACAAATGTTGGGGTCTATAACTATAAAGAATTCTAATCACAAAATTATAAAAAACAAACAAAATTTAAATTGTGATAATAAAAGGAAGAAATTAACGAAATGGCACTTTAAAAAAAAAAAATGTCAAGAAAATTTTTCTGAGAGAAGTGAGCCGCGACTTACAAGAAGTGAGGAAAACCAGTTCGAAACTGAGTCCGACTCACTAAATCGAACTGAGTTTGACTGGGAAAAAATTTACAAGTCGGCACTCTGCAGCACCGATGGATTTTATTTAAAGTCAATTATCAATTCAGCCGCTGCGGCAACACTTGCTCGCTTTGACAGGTGTTAATTGTTTTTAATGGAAAGTTAGCCAAATATAAACAAAACGCGATTTTGGTTTAATTTGTTTCTCTTAATTTTTCGTTTAAATTAATTAATAAAATTAGAAAAAAATGAGTGTAAAATTAAAAATACAGAAGTTTAATGAATAAAGACCTCGAGTGGAAAAATGTGAATAAAAAACTATGTGTAAAAAAACATTGTTAGAGTAAATTAAGTGAGGTTAAAAAAATGTGAATAAAAAAAATACTAGTAAAAGAGAATGTGTATGAAAAAAAATGGTAAGGAAAAAGAAATTTACGTAACTGTAATTGTGAATTGTGATAAAGAAAATGATGTGAAGTTAAAAAGTTAATGTGTGGTAAAAAAAAAAAGTGAATTAAAATAATAATAAAAAAAACTACTGTGCAACCAAAAATTTAATAAAAAAGCTATCTTTGAAGAAAATCGCAAAAAACACTTCCAACACCTACTGAAAACTGAAACTAAACTGTAGTTGTTTTCATAGTTTTTTGTGGAATTCGCGAATTTTCTGTGGAAAACTATTATTAGATTTCCAGTGTGGTATAAAATTTCTCTTACTCTCACTGGAAAATATTCAATTTCTTTACAGAAAATTAGCGAATTTATTGATTTTTATTGTTTTTGTTTTTGTGTGGTGATAGTGTTTTTTGTTCTTGTATGGTGATAGTGTTTTTTGTTGTTGTGAAAGTGAATTTGTGTTCTTTGTTGTTTTTGTTTTAAGTGTTTGTTTCTTGTGTCCTTTTATCCTTTTCTTTTGATTTATTTATTTTTCAGGATTCGGCTGTATTTTAATAGCCACTTCTGGTTTAGGCACCAGTTTATAAAAATTTAGTGCTCAATTGGAAGTTTCTTTTATTTACAGCCAACAACAACAAGTTTGGCATTTTAAATTTAGTTTTTCCTTTTTTATATATTGACTAGCTTTTTACAAATTTCTTTTCTTTTCAGGAAAAATAGGAGGCAAACGGATGGTGGAATGATCCTGTTTTTTAAAGGTAATATCATTTTAACAATAATTTGATTCAAATTTTTTATGAAGTTTTTATCTTCTTTTACAGATTTGTAACAATATATTGAAAATCATTGTTGCCTGTTTTATGACGAGTTATTCTGGTTGGGCTTCAAAATACATGGGATAAAAATTTTATTTGGCAACAAATAATATCTCTTTTTATTATATTTCACTTTAAAAATATTTCTGAAAATTTTATGTATACCTGTGTAAAATAACTTATATGAAAAATTTGTCATATAAGTGAGGGGTTTCAAAAAAAAATTATTCAGAAAATACTGTAATATACCCTACATACATATATTAATAGTATTTTTTTAATACACATATCTAAATATTACAGATTTTTCTTTCAATTTTGTAATTTTCATCGAAAATTTTTCAAATATATTACTCTAATTCATGTGGTTTTGGAAATGAGTTAAAACTATTAATTATTCAAAAAATGCTTGTTTACAAACTAATTTTTCTTCAAGTTGAATATTTATACCTACCTACTTTCTTTTTTAATAACAATACAATTGAGGGAAAAGTTCATTGTAAAATAAAATTTGTTCTTACAACAATATTTTTAGTTAAGTTTTTTCTTCTTCTGTTTCAATTTGTTATATGTTTTGAAAATTATTAGTACATATCATATAATTTCCGAAACAAATGAATTAATATTTTAATTACCTAGTTAGTTATTTTCTCATTTTTTACCTATCAACCTTCTACAAAAATAAAAAAACATAAAATTCGACAAAAAAAAAATGATGAAAGATTCAAAATGTGCAAAATTAATATCCGATTCAATAAATTACACTAGTTTACAAGGTTTTTTACCCAGAATTGAAAAGTTTGTTTTCTTGATGATTGAGGTGCTCTGAGTTTCAAAAAAATAATAAAAAAAATCCTACACGTCACATTTATAAAATATTTATTATTTTTAGTTATAAAGAAAATATACAAAAATTCAATACAAAAATAATTTTAAAAATTAAAAATAAAATATTTTAGCTTTTTTTTTATAATTTTTTGTGTTTGTGGCTTTTACAATTGACCAACAGTAGTCACCTAGCATGTTTTCATCCCAATATCCTTGATAATTTTTTTCAAAACTTTTAAAGACCTGGTGAAAACGCTCGCTATGCTCGTCGCTCACGTTTCCGAGGTTTTCAGGAAAGAAGTCAAGATGCGAATGTAAAAAATGAATTTTCAGGGACATGTCAACATCCATCCGGTGAAAATTATGCAGTAAATCAGAAATTAAAAACTCATGGATATCAAGTCTCAAAGATTTCCAAGCGGCTTTTTCAATATTAGAAAGATAGTTCTCAAACTTCTCATTCTTCAACATTTTTTAAATTAAAACCGATTAAAACCGAATGTCTTAGTGAGACAGAAGTAACAATCAGTTTCGTGATTAGATGGTTCCCTCCACATCATTAACACATCAAAATTGAAAGACCTGTTCTCACCTGCAGCCCACGAGCTTAGTATTTTTCTACATCTTTCATAAAATACGTGAGGAACCCACTTTTTATCTTGTTGAGCGACCAGAAATTTAAATTAAAAAAAATAGGCCTCTTTCAGTGATGTCGTTATAGGTATTATTCTAAGATATTATAATTTCACCACAAACGTAACCAAAATAGTTAGGATTAACTTGACACGATCTTTTTGACATTTTTAAATTGAATTCCTATTTATTTGAACACTATTTGATTCAATAAAAAAAAATATTTTACTTGTAATATACTTGTATGTTATGTTATAAAACACAATATTTAACTTCACTTAAGTATTTTTTTAAAACGTCTTAACTCCAAAAAGTATACTGATAAAATGATATGAAGTAATTAAGGTGATAGTGTAGTACACCAGGTATAATGATAGTGTGGTATATATGTATAATTATAAAATGCATTAGGAATTTTTATTTATTATTCTAATATCTTTCTGAATTATAAATAAAGGTTGAATACCTACTTGTTTTTATTTTGTAATGTATATATTTGTTTATATCAACTTTACCGTGATTAACACTTTATTGCATTAAAGAACAAAATTCACGGTAGTTGAAAGTAACAAACCTGGATATTTAGCGATTGTGACGTGATAGAAAAAAAAGAAAAATGTATTTACTTTAAGTTATTATACCCGAATCCAAAAATATACATTTTATTTAAGGGGCAGAAAAAAATTTAAAATTTGTAAACTAGTGTTATCATTAATTTATGAGAATTATAGAATGCAATATAGAAATAAAAGCAGAATGTTTTGAAAAATAAGGAGAATAAAAATATTAATTTTTGTTTTTATTTTTACATATTTTCTTAACTCCTCCTACTAATTCGAAAATAAAAGTCAGCTGATTATTTAAAGAAGAAGAAGAAAAGGAAAAATGCAATTTGAAAATAAAAATCTGTAATAATATTATTAAACAAAAATATCTAACTATTTAAACTAAATTATCTTAAGAAAAATTAAACTAAAAAAAAAATATGATAAATAAAAAACAATCAATTCATTATCCCATAAAAAACCTTTATACAATAATTAAAATTGATATTGAACAATTCTTCTTCTTTATCTTCTGTCTTTGTCTATCTGCTTATAAGCGACATGCATTGGAAATTTGTGTTGTATTATTCTTTTTGAACATTTTCTTAATTTTTACATACTTCTGCTGTCTACTTCGAAAACAGCTGATTTATATTAAAAAATTCAAATAGAAACTGAAAAAATTTAAATTTAGTTCGAAAGACTTAAAAGCTATATTGAATGCTTATTCGAAGCCAAATATTTATGTATGTTTTTATGTTCTTGATTTTTGAGAGAGCTTGAGATTAAGTCTCTATAGTAGTACAGTACGAACTCGATTTACGCAACCCTCGATTCGCGGAACTCCTCGATTTTTGCAACTCTTAAATTGTTGGCTTTCTTAACTCTATAATGTCCAATTTCTTCAGGTCAAGTTATCTTCTTAATAACTTTAAACTGGGGATAAATCAAGAATTTGGTTTTCTTCACTTTCAGATAAGACTTATTAATGTCCAATTTCTTCAGGTCAAGTTATCTTCTTAATAACTTTAAACTGGGGATAAATCAAGAATTTGGTTTTCTTCACTTTCAGATAAGACTTATTAAGAGGATAAAGTTATATGGTCATGATAGTACCGATTATCTCAAGATTAAAAATATTTTGAAAACAGCTTTGAAATTGGTTTATATTTTCACTAAAGCTTTGAAAGCTAAAGTTTTAAAGCTATTTTTAATGTTTAAATTTTTTTCATTAGGATTTTATTTTATTAGAAGTGGTTATGGATATTTTTATTAATAATATTGTTATTATTTTTAAATTATTTTATTTTTACTTTAACTAGCAACCTCACTGGTCACTGGTAATAATAAAAATAATGAAACGGTTACTTAACTTCTTAAAAATTATTCAAAATTAATCATGAAGTTGAACCTCATTTATATTCGGAAATTCGGAAACAACATTTTCTATCTCGGTGATAACTTATCTGTGCTTTGGATGAAGAAAACCAAATTAGATTTATCGGTAGTTTAACTCAAAAACCATATAAATACCATATAGACAGACCAAAATGAAAATTTCTTGAAAAAAAATATTTTTCTCCCTGCAGATGGCCAGCCAAGGAGGCTCTGATAGAAAGAATAATTTTTGTATGAATCGAAATCAACAGTATGAGTGTTTGAGTGTATAAACATATACAATAATAATAACGTGGCTTTTTAGAGCCAATATGGAAATTGCGTATACAGAAAAAAAAAACAGATCGCAAAAACGAAAAACGTACAGAAACAATATGTATAAGCGCATATATAAATTATGAGTCAATTCATTCAAAAACTATATAGGTATACAACTTGTCTGTTAAAATAATGATCATTAAATAATATGACATATAGATATATATTATACTGTAGTATATACAGAATAGATAATGTACATACATATTTCATAGGATTTTGCAATTATATCCTATAATTATACATATATTGCTGGTATGGTTTTTTTCTTTTCTTTTTTTGTTTTTGTCCACATGCATATATTATAGTTATGTAGGTATGTATACCTATTTGATTCAGCAAACAGCGTTCTTTAAAGCTGAAATAAATGGTTATTGTTGTTGTTTTTTTTTTGGTTTGATTTTTCTGTTTCTTGTTGTTATTGTACTTTTGCTACAATGAATATGCTCGCGTAAATAAATATTTTTTGAAATAAGAATTTTATTTCAAATTACAGTGTCCGCTCAATAATTTTTCCCTTCCTATTTTCAACTTTTGGTTTTTTCAACACCCAAATTTCAATAGGTACTTTGAAGGTTTTTCGATGATTTTTATTTTATAAAATAGAATAAAGTTTGAATAAGCTAAACATGTACTGCCTAATTTAAATCACCGATTTTTGTAGAAATAATTCATTATATAATTATCATAATCGGTTTTTATAATAACAAAAACTAATTTTATTACAAAACTATTTATTGTTTTTTCAAAAATAGCGTCGAAAGTTGCAAATTGGTTTCTATCCAATAATTTCAACTATTTTAAAATTTAAACAAGGCCTATTTTAATCAGTCCAAATTATCGAGCTCATACTGTATGTATGTGTATAATTTTTGCTTCTTTTCTTTCAAATGAATATTAACATTAAAATACAAGTGCAAGTGAACAATTCGTTCTATTTCAAATTTTAAACCCTCGAATCAATTTTAAGTAACAAAATGTAACATTTTTTGATTCTTTAGAAAAGAATGTTCCTGTGAAGCTAGGAAGTTGAAATTTGGCCAGAATATTCTTTGAACGACTATATTGCATGAACTTTGAAAGGTTCAATTTTTTACTAAAGAATTGAAAAATGTTACATTTTGTTACTTAAAATTGATTCGAGGGTATAAAATTTAAAATAGAACGAAGTGTTAACTTGCACTTGGTACTGTTAAAAATTATAGAACAAGAAAAAAATGCTAACGAAAAACCAAAGGTCGATTCTCTGTAAAATTATACCAAAATTTTCACTTGCTTCAGTAAAAATGTTGAAAAGAATAGCTAAATATGAAAAAATTCTTTGTTTTTATAGGCAGCTGACCTGATATCGGCATTGATTTTTAGTATAATATTACATACAATATACATTTTTTTTTTTTTTAATTACTTCAAAATGTCTTCTGCGTTGCCTGAAATGTCCTCATAGATTTTAATTGCTTATTGTAAAAGATCAATTATATGAGTTTTCTATAAAATACTTTTTTAAAGGACATGTGTTACAATAAAACTATAAATGAGACAATTATTAAATACTTAACAATTCACAGAATTCTTAAAGAAAATATTAAGAATGTATTAACAAGGTTGTGTACGAGTCTTCTGCGTTGCCGCCTTCATTTCAGATAAATTTAAAACATAAGGTCAGAATAATAGAAATGCGCTATATAGTTTTAAAAGTGAGGTATAGAAAAATGTACAAGTATTAAGTCTTTACACTTTTATTATCCAACAATTTTTTAATAAAATTCCTCACAAAGTGTCTTCGATGTTAACAGAGAATCGACCTAAAACAAAAATACACACATGCTTAAGAAAATAATATCACACGTACAGTATATGGTTTAATAAATACATATATTGTAATGCAAAAACACAAACACAAAAATTTTAGTTCTATGTCCAACCACTTGGGGACAAGGAGAAATCGCTAAAATGATAAAAGTTATGCTGATTTGAAATGTAACTGTCAGTAACGGACAAGTGGGCTGTCTTTATGATGTAATTATATAGTCATTGTTTAACTTTAACTGGAAGTTCATTATTAAGAACTATGAAGAAATTGGACATAAGTGCAATTTTTTAAAAGACTTACCTCGATTAGTGCAACTTTTTTTTTTAAACATACATGTAGGGGAAGGTGGGGCAAAGAGGAATAGCGGGGCAAAAAGAAAAATTCTAATATTTTTAAAAGTAGTAACGGAAATTTCAAACTGATGAATGAATTTTGTTGCTCATGACTGTACTAAAATACTTTGTGAAATTCGTGACCAAGTTCTTTCGTATCAGCCTGTTTTTATAGTATATTCAAATTTTGATATGTGAATGCAAAAACCATATAAATACCACATAGACAGACCAAAATGAAAATTTCTTGAAAAAAAATATTTTTCTCCCTGCAGATGGCCAGCCAAGGAGGCTCTGATAGAAAGAATAATTTTTGTATGAATTGAAATCAACAGTATGAGTGGTTAAGTGTATAAACATATACAATAATAATAACGTGGATGTTAAGAGCCATAGAGCCAATATGGAAATTGCGTATACAAAAAAAAAAAACAAAAGAAAAATACAGATAGCAAAAACGAAAAACGTACAGAAACAATATGTATAAGCGCATATATAAATAATGAGTCAATTCATTCAAAAATTATATAGGTATACAACTTGTCCGTTAAAATAATGATCATTAAATAATATGACATATAGATATATTATACTGTATAGTGTATACAGAATAGATAATGTACGTATTTCATAGGATTTTGCAATTATATATATTATATCCTATAATTATACATACATACATATATTGCTGGTATGGTTTTTTCTTTTTGTCCACATGCATATAGTTATGTATACCTATTTGATACAGCATTCTTTAAAGCTGAAATAAATGGTTATATTTGTTGTTTTTTTTCTGGTTTGATTTTTCTGTTTCTTGTTGTTGTTGTAATTTTGCTACAAATAAATATGCTCGCGTAAATAAATATTTTTTGGAATAAGAATTTTATTTCAAATTACAGTGTACGCTCAATAATTTTTCCCTTCCTATTTTCAACTTTTGGTTTTTTCAACACCAAAATTTCAATAGGTACTTTGAAGGTTTTTCGATGATTTTTATTTTATAAAATAGAATAAAGTTTGAATAAGCTAAACATGTACTGCCTAATTTAAATCACCGATTTTTGTAGAAATAATTCATTATATAATTATCATAATCGCTTTTCATAATCACAAAACTAATTTTATTACAAAACTATTTATTGTTTTTTCAAAAATAGCGTTGAAAGTTGCAAATTGGTTTCTATCCAATAATTTCAACTATTTTAAAATTTAAACAAGGCCTATTTTAATCAGTCCAAATTATCGAGCTCATACTGTATGTATGTGTAATTTTTGCTTCTTTTCTTTCAAATGAATATTAACATTAAAATACAAGTGCAAGTTAACACTTCGTTCTATTTCAAATTTTATACCCTCGAATCAACTTTAAGTAACAAAATGTAACATTTTTTGATTCTTTAGAAAAGTTTGTTCCCGTGGAGCTAGGGAGCTGGAATTTGGCCAAGATATTCCTTGAACGGTCTAATATTGCATGATTGCGGTTTAATTCCGTTCACTAGGGCAAAAGTTTAAATTTAAAAAATTAAATATGTAATTCAATATTTTTGAATTTTTACATAAAAACCTTTCAACCTTCAAACCTTTAGACCTTTCAAAGTTAATGCAATATTAGATCGTTCAAGGAATATCCTAGCCAAATCTCAATTTCCTAGCTCCACAGGAACATTCTTTTCTAAAGAATCAAAAAATGTTACATTTTGTTACTTAAAATTGATTCGGGGGTATAAAATTTAAAATAGAACGAAGTGTTAACTTACACTTGGTACTGTTAAAAATTATAGAACAAGAAAAAAATGCTAACGAAAAAGCAAAGGTCGATTCTCTGTAAAATTAAACCAAAATTTTCACTTTCTTCAGTAAAAGTGTTGAAAAGAATAGCTACATATTAAAAAATTCTTTGTTTTTATAGGCAGCTGACCTGATATCGGCATTGATTTTTCGTATAATATTACATACAAAATACATTTTTATTTTTTTTAATTACTTCAAAATGTCTTCTGCGTTGCCTGAAATGTCCTCATACATTTTAATTGCTTATTGTAAAAGATCAATTATATGAGTTTTCTATAAAATACTTTTTTAAAGGACATGTGTTACAATAAAACTATAAATGAGACAATTATTAAATACTTTACAATTCACAGAATTCTTAAAGAAAATATTAAGAATGTATTAACAAGGTTGTGTACGAGTCTTACGAGATAAGTTTAAAACATAAGGTCAGAAAAATAGGAATGCGCTATATAGTTTTAAAACTGATGTATAGAAAAATGTACAAGTATTAAGTCTCTACACTTTTATTATCCAACAATTTTTTAATAAAATTCCTCACAAAGTGTCTTCGTCGTTAGCAGAGAATCGACCTAAAACAAAAATACACACATGCTCAAGAAAATAATTTCACACGTACAGTATCCCAGCAGGAAATGGTAAGCGATGGTAAGTGAAGAGGTAAGTTATAGAATCGATGAGCTATAGGTTACAGCATCGATGAAATTTAACATGGCGATGTCATTGAAAAGTAATGCATCCTCCTATAGATTACCAGGTAAGCGATGAAGTAAGCGATGTTCAAATCACCGAAGATTTCTTCACTTACCAAGTAAGCGATGAAGTAATCAATGTTCAAATCATCGAAGATTTCTTCACTTACCAAGTAATACATGAAGTGTATAATTACCAGGTAATAGAAGAAATAATCGATGAAATATTATACAGTCATGGTCATAGTAGGGCAGTGGTAGAATAAAATGGGATGCAAATTTCTGCGATACTTTCTGTTTATAGGAGTTCTTTTCTTGTAAACATTTTTGTAATAAAAGACATAAATATTAAAATTCACTTATTTAAAATTCAAATATTTGACAAAAGAACTTTTAAAAGAGAAAGTATAGCAGGAATTTTTGGTTGTATAAAATGATCGAAGCCATACCTTAAAAAACAAAGAAAAAATAAAACAAAATTGAAATAAACATAAAATACATTTTTATTTAAATTTTTTTTACAATAAACCTTTTTATTAAAATTAATAAATAAACAATAAATATTTATATTTTATATTTTTTTTCCAATAAACGTACTACAATAATTAATAACAATTAAATTTCACTCACTGCACTCACAATAAATTTATACTTGGAAATAATGTTCACTTTTTACTAAACTAAACTAGACTAAACTAAACTAAATTTTATGAATTCGCGAAAATGACGCATAATTTCATAACAAATGTACAATATGAATATGCTACACATTACACATTCGTTTACCTGGTAATGTATCTTTTCATCGATGTCCATTTCATCGAAGAACTCATCGATTACCAATGTAATGCATCGGCTATTTTCCTGCTGGGATATTATTATATATGATTGTATACGTATTGTAATGTAAAAACACAAACACAAAAATTTTAGTTCTATGTCCAACCACTTGGGGACAAGGAGAAATCGCTAAAATGACAAAAGTTATGCTGATTTGAAATGTAACTGTCAGTAACGGATAAGAGGGCTGTCTTTATGATGTAATTATATAGTCATTGGTGAATGTTATTTTCGGTGTTCGCATTTTAACGACAAAAAAGTGAAAAAATCGGCTCTGAGGCTACTGCTTTGTTTATAACTTTTAAATAAAATATTTTACACTGGATTGTAAAAAAAAACAGGTAATTTGTGGATTATTTTTTTATAAATATTAAAAACATTTAAAAATAGTGTGTTGGGGCAAAAAGGCATGTTTGCGAGTGGGGCAAAAGGAAATTGTGTTTTTACATGTGATTTATGCAAATAAGTTACTAATTAGTATTGTCTAATAAATAAACTACTCACCTTTTTTTTTCTACATTTTTTGTTATGTTTATATTGTTTTTATGTTATTTCTATCAAATGAATTGTTATTTTAGTTTATATTAATCCAATTTATATTTTTATAGTGAAACTTATTCTGTTTCTTTTTACCCCTATATTAGTTCCTTTTTGCCCCGCTGGTGGGGCAGAAGGGGCATTTCGTAAACATATTTTTCATTGAAAATTTTTCGAATATTATTTTTCTATTTTAATGTCTAACATGAAAAAGATTAAGAAAACTAATCAAAATTTTAAAATAACTGAAAAAAATACATTTTTTACACATAGTTAGTTAGTTATTTGACCGTTGTTTTACAGGTTTTTTCTTGAATTTCTGACAAACATGTTTGTATATGCATGCACTTACGTACCTACATTCTTGTTCAAATGAATTGAATTGTTCACAAATTAGATTTTCTTTGTGAATTTGTGAAATGGTAACTTGTATTTTGATAAAAATGGGTATTAAAAAAAATATTGTTAAATTAGTTATTAAACAAAAAAGTGAAATTTTATCCGATAATAATTGATAATCAGTGTATATCAGTGAATGTACTTTGTACAAAATATAATATTCATAAATCAACCATAAGTCGGATAAAATCAAAGAGAAATGCACTTAGACATTTTGTAGCTAGAACTGAATCTGTTGTTTCAATGATGTTTTCTTTTTGTAATATTATTATTGCTACAAATTTAATTTTTGTTCTAAAAGATATTGACTCGGTAGGTGCAACAAATTCGGTTATTGCAACAGCCCTAATTTCTATTAGTTGCGTAAATCGAGTTCGTACTGTATATATCAGAGTATAATGAATACTTACATAGTAGGATCACTGAGAGCCGAAGATTTTTTTTTTTATTTATTTCTCTCACATTTTTTGAGAAAATGCTAAAAGGTGATAGGAATATTTTTTCATTGATTGAAAAGAAATACAACGCAAATATTTCCAAATAAAAAATAAAACGAACACATTCACAATTTTAGGTACGTAACGAAAATTCCCATAATAAAAACCTGTTTGTATATGCTATTGCTTATTTAGGCATAAAGTACTACTAATGCATATTTAGGTAAGTAATTTGAAAAATGCGTTTATAAAAAACTTGTTATTGTTGCAATAACAAAATACATGCAAAGCTTGCCGTCGCCGCTTGCCGTCGCGAATAACCGCTGTATTGTGTTTGAGGTATAAGAGTAAGTATTCATTATACTCTGGTATATATATTCTCTTTGGTTCTAATCATCATAATACAATAACTACCCAGATAACACGGGACTGATGAAGAACTGATGTTTTTATATGGACCATGTCCGCATTTTGAGCATTCTGATTGGTTGAATTTGAAAAAAGGGAAATTGACTGTGATTCTTTGCATCAAATATGTATTGATAGTTGATACTGTATTGATGTTTTGTACTGATGCTGTACTGAAGACTGGAATCAAAAAAGTAATATTTCTTGCATTTTCGTTAACAAAATAATTGTAAGCTTTAAATTCTACACTTTTCATATGTAATAAACTACATATTTTGTTTTCTATTTTCCTACTTATTATACAATGTACTAAAAACATAAAAAAAAACATCAGTACTATATCAGTAGTGCATTCTATTATTTTCTCCTTAATAATACGATGGTAGGAATCAGAAAAGAATCAATTCTACATCAGTAACATTCATCATTTCGTTTTCTTAACAACACCATTTTAAATATCCCTAGCAAACTCATCTGCATTGATGGTAGGAATCAAAATAACTTCATTAAATCATTATTAGAAAAGGGGAAAAATATTGAAGACTATTGATACCCGAGTATCGATACCAAAATCTTATCTGGGTATATTGTATTTTTATTTTTGGAAGTCGGTATTGTGCTTATGGAGACAGTACCCGATCGATGAGTTTGTGATAACTTCACATACAATTGTTTGTAGCAAATTCTAAAAATCATATTTCTGTCAACCCCAACAAAAGTACTTTTTAAATTTAAAATATGCTAACGGGGTGTTTCAAATTGTACAGAAATCATTTCAACTTTTTTTGTTCAGAAAATTATTTTTAAAAAAGCAGTTTCTGTACGAATTTCACACTCCTGTATCTTTATATTTGATAAAGAAGTAATTCAAATTGGAAATATCATAAAAATTTTCGATTTTTAATGAGATATTCCAATTTTTGTTTGCTAATTTTTTAATTTCTAAGAACGAATCATCCTGTACTTTTAAAGTTTTTATTTTTTTTTTTTATTATGGAAAAAAGAAGTACAGTAAAACCCACTTAGCTGCACACCGCATAACTGCAAAAACCGCTTACGTGCATGCATTTCTAATGTCCCATGTTCATTTGCTATTAATCTATGAAAATTTAACTCGCTTACCTGCACACCGGTTATCTGAACAAACCGGTTATTAGCACTCTGAAATTGTACGCGATTTTATGATTTTAGTACATTTCTACCCGCTTATTTGCACATACCAAAAATTGGGAGCAGAAAAATTTAATTAACTAATTATTTAATAATTTAACTAATTAATTTACATATGTATATTAAACGTTTATGAAAAATTCGAAAGTTATTGTTATTTTTTTTCCAACTTTTATTTTTGATTGTTTATGTACAAATATCTGCACACTTTTTGCACAAATTTGGGGCCCTTTTAGGTGCATATTTTGTGCACTTAATGGGCTCCTGTTAACTGCAAAAACCGGATATTTGCACAAAGTTTCATGGCATTTTCAATGTTAAGCGGGTTTTACTGTATACCCTCCGATTCGATGTTGTCTGTCACATCGCGTGAAGACAACTGAACTACTGGTACTGAAACTGAACTGATTTATTTTATTCAGTTGTCTTGTCGCCAATGGCCATTTGTTTTTATAAAAAATAAAAAACCGAAGTAAAAAATATAGGCCCCTATTCTGCTATTCGTATCACTTTTTGATCACTATCACGAGATGTATCACCTTTGTTAGGGTTGACAGAAATATGATTTTTAGAATTTCCTACAAACAATTATAATATGTAAAATTATCACAAACTCATCGGGTACTGCCTCCATAAGCACAACACTGACTTCCATAAATAAAAATACTATAATTACTAGTTAGTAAATTATCTTGTTTATGCACAACAGTTAAAACGTTTTAACGCTAAAACGTTTTAAACATCGTTTTGAGATAATACACTTTGATTGGTGTTTATGCATAGTACAACATTTCGTTCTTACTCAATGTTAAGTCGGAACAATAACCAAAATTATTATTAATAATACATTACAATTTAATTATAATATTGTAAAGTTCAAAGACCGCTTACTTCCATTAATTATACTTTTTAAGAATTAGTAAAATTCCATTGACTTACTTTAAAGTTTAATTACCTATATTTTGTTTATGTTGCATTTTGGTTATGTTCTATTTTGCCTATGTTGCATTTTGCTTATGTTTCATTTATTATGGCAATTATTATGCTACATATATTATGTTACTATTTACTGTACAAAAATATGAAAAATATAATTTTGCTTAATTCATCAATTCTTGAATTTTAATATAAGTTAATAATAAACAAATATAATGTAATGAAGTAAATGAACTTTGTAACCATATTTAACTTATTATTATTATATTATTATTATTATTATTCATATTACCTATAAAATGTATTGATTTTAAATCATATATAAAGACAATTTTTAATTAATAAAATCAGTTTTAATTTGAACAGCAATTAAGTGTGTTTTTTTCTTAATTCGTCAAATTAAGCTTCAACGTTCGCTAGAATCAGAGCTACCTCATTTTAGTGGACAATAGATATTATTTAGAACCAGAGTTACCTCGTTTTAAATAATATCCACCAATAACAACTGAATTAGAAAATCTAGTTCAGAATTTCAACCTACTTCAATAGTTAATTGAAAATTAATTCAATTTCAATTACGAGAACAAACATTTTTTGGTGACCCCGACGTGATATTTTGCGAAGAAGAGCAAAATATTACAATTCTAATAATTGTATTATTACAAAAAAAAAAAAACAAGTTGTAGAAAACTTTATTTTTTAATTTTTCTTTATCAACTGAGAAGTAAGGCATAATACTTCATCATGGATCAATTAGCAGCAGAACAGGTGGCCATTGGCAAGGAAATTGAAGCGATGACAAATAAGTATCGCAACGATAATCCTGAAAAGAAAACTCTAACGTATTTAGAAACTAGAATCCACCAGTTAAATGAATTATGGAAAAAATTCAAGGAAAATGATAATAAAATTAATGCAATTCAACCATTACCAACAGAACATTTGTATTTTCAACGAAACTACTTCGTTACAATTAATACTGGCTATGAGCTCATCATCACTGAAATGATGGATCTTTGGAAGCACTTAAAAGACTCACAGTCCGTTGTCAATCCCACGCAACAACAAACTCAATCAACCACTCATGATAGCGATGATTCCTCCGAATTAATAGACAACGCTGGTCCTTCGAACATTAATACTAAAAATTATCATTCTAACGCAAATGATGAACATCTCAATAGCATTACCAAAGGTGATTCTTCCGATTTAATGGCCCATGGTAATTCTTCCATAAAATTAGTGAGAAGACAAGATACGTTGATGAATGCATTAAGAAACATTATAAATGGCATAAATATAACTCAAAATCAGTCAAAACCATACCTTGAATTAAAATTAAAAACAATAAAGGGTTATTGGTCTCAAATTGAAGACCAACACAAACTTATTTGTGAACAAATCGAAGATCCTTCAATCTATAATTATAGTGATCAGGTTTATTTTGAACTTGAAAATGAAATACAGGATGTGATGGTAGAAATACTACAATACCTGGAACAATTGTCAGCAAATAAATCTATCACTGAACAAGTACCAAAAAATCAAGAACCTATAACAATGGGACAAACATTAATGAAGTTACCTAAAATAATACTACCTAAATTCAACGGAAATTATCTAAGCTGGCGACAATTCCACGATTTGTATACCCAAATGGTTCACAATCAACCAATAAGCAATGCTCAAAAAATGTGGTATCTAAAATCTAATTTGATCGGTGAAGCTGAGAGGTTAATAAAGCACCTTAGCATAACCGACGAAAATTACAACATTGCTTGGCAGATTCTTAAGCAGAGATATGATAACAAACGGTTGATAGTAACAACACTCATAGACAAATTACTATCACAACAATCAATAACTGTTGAATCTGCTACAGCAATAAAAAGCTTACATGACACCACAAAGGAATGTCTGCTCAGTTTAGAGAATTTAGGATTAAAAATTTTTAATTCATGGGATCCTTTTATCGTTCATATCATAACAAAAAAATTAGATAAAAACACTCATAATTTATACGAACAATCTTTAAAATCACCACGTGATATACAAGAAATAAATGAATTACTTAAATTTTTAGAGATGCGTTTCCAATCACTGGAAGCACTTGGGAATAAATCATCTAACAAGGGCGGTGACAAACAAACAAAATTTGCGGGATTTTTATCAAACAATACAAAATCGATGTGTTGTTTAAATTGCAAGGAAAAGCATGCCATTTATCAATGTAAGGAATTTTTGAAACTGACTCCTCAAGAAAGACAAAAAAGGGCCTCACAACTAGAATTGTGCTTAAACTGCCTGAAGAGAGGACACAACACGACGAAATGTCCGTCTAGAGCATGTTTCAAATGTAATAAAAAACACAATACCTTATTACATTTTCCAACAGCGTCAAGCAGTGGTGAAAAGGTTGTTAATACAACTGAAAAATTTGAACAAGGTCCAACACCATATACAGCAGGAACAGCAAATAAAGAACATACAGAACCAACCAGTTACGTTTTCCTTGGAACTGCCGTGGCTTCGGTCAAGGATCGAGAAGGAAATGATGTGAGATGCCGAATACTCTTAGATTCGGGATCACAACTCAATTTCATTACTGAAAAATTAAGAAAAAAATTAAGATTAACCAATGTGGACCTACCAATTGATATTTCAGGCATCGGCAAAGCAAAATTAAAGCTCAACAATCGTGTCAACATAACAATAAGGTCAAACGTTAGCAATTATAGCAGTCAATTGGAAGCTTATGTTATTAAAGAAATAGCTGCTCATCAACCACATCGATACGTTAAAATAGACAAGTGGAACATTCCAAAAAATATTAATTTAGCAGATCCAAGTTTCAATAACCCACATGAAGTTGACATTTTACTAGGAGCTGAATTATATGGAGAACTTATGCGAGTAGGACAAATTAAACTCGACAAACAATTACCGATACTCCAAAACACAGTCTTAGGTTGGATAGTATTAGGGAAGGCAACAATACAAGAAAGCGAAGGCATAACAAATGTGGAACTAGATAAACAACTGCAAAAATTATGGCACATGGAAGAATACAATGAAAATCCCGCATTAACAATTGCAGAGAAAAAATGCGAAGAATATTTTGATTCCACAACCACTCGTGATAAGGTAGGACGATTTATAGTAAGTTTGCCAATTTTAAGTGACACAGAGTTACTAAAAAATTCAGAAGGCACTGCTTTTAAACGATTATTGAGTATCGAAAGAAAATTGGCGAAAGATGAGTCACTCAAACAACAATACTGCGATTTTCTAGCTGAATACTTGAAATTAGGACATATGGAGGAAGTTAAAAAGGACGAAATAAAGGGACCTCATTACTTTCTACCACACCATTTTGTCTTAAAACCTGACAGCAGTACTACCAAATTAAGAGTAGTATTCGATGCATCTGCCAAAACAGCTACAAATTTATCATTGAACGATTTGATGCTAGCAGGACCTAAAGTACAGGATGATTTGATTTCCATTATAATACGATTTAGAATGAAACGACACGTGTTTACGGCTGATATAAAACAGATGTACAGACAAATCTGGATAACTGAAGAAGATAGAAATTTACAACTTATAATGTGGAGAAATGACCCTTCAGATCCAGTCAAGTGCTATCGACTTTGCACGGTAACATACGGGACAAAATCAGCACCTTATTTAGCCACCAAATGCCTGCAACGTTTAGTTAAAGAAGAAGGTTCAAATTACCCAGTTGGGAGAAGGGCAATTCGAGATTTTTACGTAGACGACGTTATAACAGGAAGTAACAATCTCGCAGAAGCAGTCCAAATGCGAAATGAAATACAATCATTATTAGAAACTGGCGGATTTGAACTGCATAAATGGTGTGCTAATCATCCAGATCTTATTAAAAACATTCCTAATAATAAATTAGAATTACAGTTACAATTTTTTGCAAAGCAAGATAGCCATATAAAAACATTAGGACTTCTGTGGCACCCAGTCACTGACCATTTCAGTATATCAGCAGTTTCAAAATCTCACCATCAAATCACAAAACGCAATATTTTAGCCGACATAGCACAGATATATGATCCACTAGGACTTATCAACCCAGTAGTCGTCACCAGCAAAATTTTTCTACAAGATCTTTGGAAACTAAAATATGATTGGGACGATGAACTTTCAACCGAACTACAACAAAAATGGTCTAAATTTGTTCAAGAAATTCCTAAATTAACATCACTACAAATACCAAGACATGTCATTGGAGTAACTGATTCAATTTCAACTCAAATTCACATATTTTGCGACGCCAGCGAGAAGGCATATGGTGCAGTTGCATATGTAAGATCAAAAGATAAAAACGGAAAAATATCAGTACGATTATTGTGTGCAAAGTCACGAGTGGCACCAGTGAAATCAACAACTTTACCAAGACTAGAGTTATGCGGAGCAAAACTGGCTGCAAATCTCGCAAAACGAATAATACAAACAATTGACGACAAAATTGACGTACGGTTGCAACAGAAATAGAGTCAATCCTAAATTCCAGACCGCTAACCGCAGCATCATCGGATCCAAATGACCTCACACCAATAACACCAGCACACTTTCTTATAGGAGAATCGCTTACAGCAACTCCTGATCCATTTACTGCAACATCAAAAATGTCATTGGCGTCAAGATGGGCTCTAGTAAATCAAATACGTGAAGAATTCTGGCAACGCTGGCACACTGAGTATCTACATCTTCTTCAACAACGAGCAAAATGGGCAAAGGAATATCCGAATGTATTACCTGGTACTCTTGTATTGGTGAAGGAAGACAATCAACCTTCTTTAAAATGGCCTATGGGGAGAATAGTAGAAACGATAGAAGGTCCTGATGGAAAGGTTAGAGTAGTGGATGTAAAAACACCAACTGGGATTTATCGTAGGGCAATACACCACCTAGCATCTTTAATTACGGATCTAGCGGACGAATCACCACAAGAAGAACAAGGAAGTTACGATGCAGATATGGAATCAAGGAACCAAGAGGATAATAATGACCTTGTTAACAAGGAACAGAAGGCACCTCTAAGAAAGAGACGAAACAATGACACCAGCGTAGCTACTGGATTGAAGGGTTTATTACTAACATCGTTAATTTCACCTAATTTAGGTTTCAGGGTACAATCACCAGTTGAAATACACCAAATTAATAGTAATGCCGGAGTATACTTCGAAAAACTAGGTAATGCGATAGTAACTAATAGTGATTGGAGAATCATAGTATATTATGATTTGAAACCATATTGGGCTGCATTAAGCACAATCGAGCAGGGTATTCAAGGAATGAAGCGATTGGCAAAAACAATTAAACCTAACGATTATCAAACTGAAATCGTAAAGGAATATCAGCATCAGTTGCAGGAATTTAAAAATATTAATGAGCTACTAATAAGTAAAAACGTAACTACGAAGGCAAGTCGAAGTAGAAGATCTCCACTCAACTTTATTGGAAACGCTTTGCATGCGCTTATTGGTGTTTTGGATGATAATTATGCAGCAGAAATGTCCGAAACCATCGACAATGTGAAGCAAAACGAAGGTCATTTACTGAAACTTATACAAAATCAAACATCAATTGTAGAGGCAACAATGAACATAATGAAAAAATCAGAAGAAGATAAAATAAGCCAAATGAAATTCTTACAAGACACTATACAAAAGGTGTATGAAAAATTAAAACATGAAACTTCTAAGATCAAGCAAGAAAGAATTAATCAAGATTTCAACACAATGTCAATACTATGCCTAGCACTAATGCAAGATTATAGAAACATACAACATTCCATATTAAATACGATAACAACAACACATGGAAGAATCAGTCCACTAATTTTAACACCAGATCAGCTTAAAACACAATTAGACATCATCAGAAATAATTTACCTCCAACACTAAAGGTTCCATGTTTTGTTGATGAATCGAACATCTTAACAATATACAAATTACTCAACATACGTTACCATTTAAACCTGGAATACGCAATATTCATAGTAACAATTCCAATGGTAAACCAGAAACAAAAAAACGACGAATAACTACACCAGACGATTATAACTTTGAAGTCTACGACTTCAAGAGGGGGCAGAATGTTAAGTCGGAACAATAACCAAAATTATTATTAATAATACATTACAATTTAATTATAATATTGTAAAGTTCAAAGACCGCTTACTTCCATTAATTATACTTTTTAAGAATTAGTAAAATTCCATTGACTTACTTTAAAGTTTAATTACCTATATTTTGTTTATGTTGCATTTTGGTTATGTTCTATTTTGCCTATGTTGCATTTTGCTTATGTTGCATTTATTATGGCAATTATTATGCTACATATATTATGTTGTTTTGTGTTTGTTGTTTTTGTGGGTGGGGGGGATGCGAGTTAGGCATCCACGAGCACTCAGACAGGAGAGTCCATTGTACTCAGCACCCCGACTTCTGTCATATATTATGTTACTATTTACTGTACAAAAATATGAAAAATATAATTTTGCTTAATTCATCAATTCTTGAATTTTAATATAAGTTAATAATAAACAAATATAATGTAATGAAGTAAATGAACTTTGTAACCATATTTAACTTATTATTATTATATTATTTTTATTATTATTCATATTACCTATAAAATGTATTGATTTTAAATCATATATAAAGACAATTTTTAATTAATAAAATCAGTTTTAATTTGAACAGCAATTAAGTGTGTTTTTTTCTTAATTCGTCAAATTAAGCTTCAACGTTCGCTAGAATCAGAGCTACCTCATTTTAGTGGACAATAGATATTATTTAGAACCAGAGTTACCTCGTTTTAAATAATATCCACCAATAACAACTGAATTAGAAAATCTAGTTCAGAATTTCAACCTACTTCAATAGTTAATTGAAAATTAATTCAATTTCAATTACGAGAACAAACACTCAAAACGTTTTGAGTAATGTCGCCTGGTTGTTCTGATGTTGTTGTTCATACAGTGTTATCACCATAGATTTTTGTGATTTATTTCGAATGCCAGTAACTTCTCTCTTCTTGAAAATATTTTTTTTTTTTCAAACACAGAAAAAAATGTGTTTTTTTTTTTTTAATTTTATCTTTTTATGCCTCTACATAACACTTATTTACTTGGTTCTACAATTAATAATAACCGCACATTAAATGTTATTTGAAAATTTAATGTAACGTTACTAACATCACTCTAAAACCTCATATCGATGTTTTGTAGCTTACCAACACTATTTTGAAATGTCAAATATGACAATTCACTTAAAACGAAGTAAGTGTTTATGCACATTTTAAAAACGAAATGAAATTTTAAATGCGGATTTAATAGTGTATTAACTCAAAACGACGTAGAGCTTTAATGCGTTTTGAAATTTGGTTTATGCATCTGTATTAAGTCAAGACGGAGTGAGAAATGCGAAGTAACTCTTCGCATAAACAAGATAAATGTTGTTTGATTCGTGTCAGCGGAAAGATGAGTATAAAAGAAAATGATTAAATTTCAGGATTGCAGTAGCTATTGAAAGTATTGCCTTGATTAATAAAAAATTAATTTATGATAATAATGATATTCAGTATTTTTAATTTTATTGTATTATTTAAATTTATTGTTTTTAATATTACTACGTAATTGTTATTTTATATTTTATATTTTTAATAAAAATTTTTTTTATGTTTTATTTATAAAATTATGTTTTCAAAATAAATTTACTTTTGAGTTAAATGTATACATACATAAGTATAATAATAATATACTCGTATTTGTTAAATTACACTGGTTTACAAAATTTCACTTTTCGTCTGTTGCCTCGAATTTTATACCTGATTATAAATATTTTTAACACGTAAGTCATGTGTCGAGTACTTAAGATTATGGAAAAATCGTAAAAGAAGTTCCTTCAAATTTGAAATACCAACAATCTGGCGGAAACCTAAAAATCACCTGGATGATTGCTATTTTTGTAAAGTCATTGGTTACCCGTTGCTCGAAAACTAGATCTGATTGAAAAAATATAATAATATTTTCGGAATGAGCGTGTTATAATTAGCCGAAAACAGTTGAAATATTTGAGGCAACAGATGTTGTGTAAACTAGTGTTATCCTTTTTCATCTATGATATTTTGTTTCATTTATGAATTTTTTCCAAATTCTTTATCAAACAATATTTTTATCATTGTTTAAAAAAAAACGTAATGATTTTGGATTTTTATAAAAATTCTGTAAATTGTGAAAAAAAAACAATAATAAGTAGTTAGAAATAAATAGAAATAATACAATTATAATATTGAATATCAAAATAATATCAAAAGACAAAAGATATATTTTATTAATGTTATCGAGATACCAACAAAAAAAAAAAGTGAAAATTCAATAACTTAGTAATTACAAGGAAAAAACAAACTATCGTTAAATGAAAACATAAAAATCCTTGATTAAAACTACTTTCATCAACACCGTAGATATTTTTGATCTCTTATAGAGAAATTTCCATTAACTTTATATGAATTTTCGATTTAAATACTTTGTTATTGGTTTTTTTTTTGCTATTCTTAATTTATTTTCGTTTCAATAAAGTATTTTTATTGTGAAAATCCAAGTGTTTCAAATAAATTTGTTAAGTAAAAGTGGGTGAATTAAAGTGATTTTAAAGCTAATAATGTATTCAAGTGGATAATTTTGTTGTATATGCTATTATTAATTTTATTTTTATATTAAATTCCCCATAAATTTCCCACAATTACCTGCTTTTTTGTAAAATTGAAAAAAAATAAAAAATTTCATCTGTCAGCCATTGGTAATTTTTAACTTAAAAATTTCCCTCAATTGAAATTGAGATCTGATCACCCCACACACGAGACAGATTTATTCAAACAATTTGTGAAAGAATATAGAAAAGTATGCCACCTTGGCTGTACTGACTTCCAAAAATAAAAATACTATAGGTAGTTTTTATGAAAAAAAGCTTCTATTCTTCTTCCATGCTAAAGCTTTATTTTTATGTCGACCCGTGCCAGATGTGAAAACTGTGCCGGATATTAATATTGTTTTGATGTTTGTGAATATTCTTTTTTGTGTAATATATTAAATAATTATTTGTATATTATAATTATAATTATATATAAAATAAAAATAAATTTATTGTGGTTTTTATATCGAGAAATTTTTAATTTATTTAACATGGTTGGGTGTAAAGTAAAAAATTGCAAAAACAATAATGGTAAAACAAATTCAAAGTTAAGAAAAATTATAAACACATAAAAAAAACCACAAAAAATGAAAAATATCATATTATAATAGATAAATAAAAATCTTTGTTTTATTTGAAATTAATAATTTTATAATTGTTATAATTGAGTGTTTCTGGCACGGTGTGACATCATGAAAAGCTTTTATTGAAAGCTTCTCTCGATGTAGATTACCTATAGTTATTGTATCATGGTTCTAATTTTGTTTATAGAGCCTACAGACAAGAAGGAATCGCTTAGAACATTAGATTTAAAAATAAGTTATGACCGTTTTTGCAATAAAAAAAAATTGAACAAACACACAAAGCCTGAAAACTGTAGTTATGCTGTTATGATACTTACTTTTTTTCCATCCTAACTTTTCAAATCTTTTTAAGCAATGGGTGAATAAGACAGTTGCTTTGGAGTAAGGAGATAAGATATAGAGAAGCAAAACTAATAAACATTGATTTGTTGGTAAATTAAGTCGGTACAAGATTAAGTTGAAATAAAAAAAAAAATGTGTTTTGAATTCTTTTTTTTCGTCTTAATCTTGTATCATCTTAATTTTGTGCACTTTCACGCACTTCAGCTTCAAATGGAACTTTATGTTTTACTCTTTCACTCCTATGTTTTTACAGATGTATGTAAAATTATCAAGTGATTTTTTCCTTTCATTCACACGATGCTAAAAATTTGGAAATTAATTAAAAATTTTTTTTTATTTCAAAAACGGTCATAACGTATTTTTAAATCTAATGTTCTAAGCGATTCCTTCTTGTCTGTCCGCTCTATGAACAGATTTAGAACTAAAAATTTATTTTTCAACAGCTTTTCTGTTCTGGAATATCTACTTCTTATTAATTATCTTTGGTTTTACGTTATGTTCTGAAGATTAAAATGCACACACGCAAGCGAAAACAGCTGTTTTACATTATTTGTGTATTTCTATTCTATATACACAAAAAGCATTAAAATATATTATATATATTTTCGCTTTTCGAGATTTTTGATGTATATTGCTTTATGATCATTATGAAAAAATAAGAAAAAACAAAACCATTGTAAATGAAACTATACATATTTATATTGTTACAAACCTGAAAAAGAAAAAAGAACTTCATTAATAAAATTTTAATAAAATTACTTTAAAATAAAGTTACCTTTTACATCAGGATCAAGAATCCATCCTGCCGTCCTATTTTCCTGAAAAGACAAGAAAATTAGTTAGAAATGTAAGTAATAAAATTTACTTAAGCTATATAAAATAATGTAAACAAATAAATGTTGTTGTTGGCTGTAAATAAACGAAACTTCCAATTGAACACCAAACTTTTATAAATTGGTGCCCAAACCAGAAGCCCCTATTAAACTACAGTTATAAATCCTAGAAAATAAAATAAATAAAATAAAAAAGGAAAAAGGACAACACAAGAAACAAACGCTTAAAACAAAAACAACAAAGAACACATCCAAATTTCTTTTCACAACAACAACACAACACATCACAAATACACACAATTCACACAAAAAATTTCGAAGATCTCGAATCTTCTTTGAAACTCCAATATGAGATAAAAAATAACTTCTCTCATATTGGAAAGTAACAATGACTTTCCAGAGAAGATTCGAGAAATTTCACTAGACTCTATAAAAACAAGCACCCACGATAGAGAACAAGTTTAGTTTTTTTTAAAAAGGTGCCACAGTGAGTTCACAAGTGTTTTTTAAGTCATCAATAAAAGTGTTGCATGATATCACGAAAGAATGCTTGTTGGGAATAAAGAATTTAGGACTTGATACATCAGCTTGGGATCCAATAGTATCTTACTTGATTATTAAGAAATTGGATAAAACTACACATACTTTGTTTGAACAGAGTTTGAAAGCTCCATGTGAAGTTATAAGCATAAGTGAACTTTTGCAATTTCTAGAACTACGATTTCAATCACTAGAGGCATTAGGTAAAAGAAATCGTACTACATTGCTACCAAGTAGTATGTATATGGCGGTTCTAGACCAGGGAGGGTTTTGTGCACAGCTTTTTTGGATGACGTCATAAGCTTTGAGCTTTTTGGTTGTGGCATGTGGTGGAAGCTTTTGTGGTTTGTGGGTGGTGGCGTGTGGCGTGGGTTTGAGGCTTCGAAGCTTTTCGCCGCGGGTTGAAGCTTTTAAGGCGAAATGGTGGATTCTGACGGGGGGAGGTGTGTAAAGAAGCTGAGCTAAATGAAACTGGTTTTATCTGGAAATTATTGTTTTTTCTGAGAAATTTTGTTATCTCGTTTAGTTTCTTGGAATTTTCTTATCTCGTTGGTTTCTTGTAATTTTGTGTTTGATTTCTGAGAAATGTTGTTATCTCGATAATTTCTCGGAATTTTGTGGTCTTATCTAGAATTAGAATTTTATTGATTTCTAAGAATTTTGTTATATCGTTGGTTTCTTGTAATTTTGTGTTTGATTTCTGAGAAATTTTGTTATCTCGTTAATTTGTCGGAATTTTGTGGTCTTATATAGAATTAGAATTTTATTGATTTCTAAGAATTTTGTAATCTTGTTGGTTTCTTGTAATTTTGTGTTTGATTTCTGAGAAATTTTGTTATCTCGTTAATTTCTCGGAATTTTGTGGTCTTATCTAGAATTTTATTGATTTCTTGGAATTTTGCGGTTTCTTATTAAGAAAATATTTTGGGTGAATATGATATTCAGGGTATAAATACCTTGGAAAAAAACAGTTTTGACTACAGTACCTTTGAGTTTTCAATTCAATAAAGAGGTTTTCGTGGATTAAGATAGCGAATCAACATTTATATCAGTTTTATAAATTATCAGTTTTAAATAAGTTAAAATTATATTAAAAAATGAAGTTTACATGTGAATTATGTAATAAAGATTTTTCAACAAAATCAGTTTTAAAAAGACATGTTAATAGCATTCATGGTGAACGCGTAGCTTGTGATATTTGTGGGAAACATTTAAGTAGACAAGACAAATTATTAGAACATAAAAAGAAGATTCATACTGTTATCGAGAAATTTTCCTGTGTAGTGTGTAAAAAGGAATTCTCAAGGAGTGATCATTTATTATATCATTTAAGAGAGATTCATACGGTTGAAGTAAAAAATCCAGTTGAACCAATAGCGATAACAAAATTTTGTGATGCATGCCAAAAATATGTTATAAAAAAGAATTGGTCATATCATGTAAGAACAAATTTTCATAAAAAAAATGCAGCTGAACCTTTAAATGAAAATTTGAAGGTAATCAAAAGCGCTTTTGAAGAAAGAGTTGAAACGTATATACTTGAAAACAAAGATGAAGGTGTATTAGATGTTTTAAAATTCTTTAATACATCAAAAGATCATGTTTTAAATGCTTTAGGAAATCTACTCGATAAACACACATCATTCAAGTTTAATATGGAATTATTTTGCGAATATATAAAAATAACAAAAGGAAATGACGGTGAAGATGATATTACACTTTCAGTTAAATCGTTTCAATCTTGTATGACAATTATACAAAAAATCGAAGATTTAAGTCAAGTTTATGAAGAGATGGTTGACAAAATTCACAAAAAAATGCAAGAATTTCAAGAAAGAGATAGTCGTTGGACTCTAATAAGAATTATTCATGTTGAAATTAATATTAATCAATGGAAGCCCTTACGAGGATCTCAGTACATATCACTTCCAAAACCTATACAAAATAAAAAAGCTTGTATAAATGTAAAGAATGAGGATGAGTACTGTTTTAAATGGGCTATAATATCTGCATTGAATCCAGTTGACATACATTCTGACAGACCATCATCATATCAGATTGAAAATATCAAGTCTGAAAAAATAATTTTAAAAAATGACGTTAATCTTGATTTTTCTACACTAGACTTCCCACTAAAAACATCTGATATTCATAAATTTGAAATATCCAAAAATCAGTATTAATGTATTTGGATTAGATGATAATAGAATTATTGGACCATATCATTCAACTTCTAAAGAAAAAGAAATTCATATAAATTTATTACTTATACAAGAAGAAGAAAAGGCTCATTACGTTTAGATAAAAAACATGTCTAGGTAATAGTGTTAGTGTAAATTATGAAATTTTAATTATTAACAAAAAAAATTGTTCTTCAAAATTTCAGATTAATGAGAGAGCAGTTAACAAACCATCAGCATCAAATATATATGTGTAATTCATGCTTGTTATACTTTTTTTGTGAAAATGACTTGGATACTCACAGAACAGATTGTAATAAAATAGTGACAAGAATGCCAACGAAAGAAAAAAGTATTTTGAAATTTGAACATTATGAGCGTCAATTAGATGTTCCTTTTGTAATATATGCTGATTTTGAATGTATTTTAAAGGATATTAGTACATGCATGCTAGATCCATCATTACCATCCAAAACAAATGTGCAGGAGCATGAGCCATGTGCTTTTGCATATTATATTAAATGTAGCTTTGATGATAATTTAAATAAATTCAGAACTTACAAGGGAAAAGATTGCACAAAAATATTTGTATCTTCAACTATTCAAGATGTGAAACATTTATATCACAATTATATAGAAAATTCAAAATCAATGAATCGTTCAACACTAAATGAAATGAAAATTGAAAATGAAAGCACAGAATGTCATATTTGCAAACAGTTTTTAGATAAGGATAGAGTTCGAGATCACTGTCATCTAACTGGAAAATATAGAGGACCAGCTCATGAAAAATGTAATTTACTATATCGCGTACCTAAATTTTTTCCAATATTTTTTCATAATTTTTCTGGATACGATTGTCATTTGTTTATAAAGGAGTTATCCGATTTTGATGGACAAATAAATGTTACTCCTCTGAATAAGAAGCTATATGTGTCATTATCGAAGAGAATTTTCGTTGATGAAAAGAATACAATAGAATTGAGATTTCTAGACTCGAATAGATTCATGCAGTCTAGTTTAGATTCTTTAGCAAAAAATTTGACAAATGATATGTTAAAAATAGTTCGATCAGAGTTCGAGGATGATGATAAATTTAAATTGCTAACAAGAAAAGGAGTATTCCCATATGAGTATATCAATTCATGGGAGCGATTAGATAAAACAAGTTTACCAGCACAAGAAGATTTTAGCAGTAAATTGACAAATAGTGAATGTAATAATGGAGATTATAATCATGCGCGAAAGGTTTGGCGTAAATTTGAGTCTAAAAATCTTTGGGATTATTTATTATTATATTTGAAGACGGATGTTCTACTTTTAGCTGATGTATTTGAAAATTTTAGAACAGTTTGCAAAAGTATTTACTCACTCGATCCTTGTCAATATTATACTGCTCCAGGATTATCATGGGATGCAATGTTGAAGGAAACAAAAATTGAACTGGAATTATTAACAGATATTAATATGCACAGTTTCATAAAAAAATCAGAGGTGGAATTTCTCAGTGTTGTCATAGACATTCTGTAGCAAATAATAAATATATGGATAATTATGACGAAAAAAAATTATCGCAATATTTAATGTATGTAGATGCAAATAATTTGTATGGTTATGCAATGTCACAAGCTCTTCCTTATGGTGACTTTAAATGGATGGAGAATAAAAATATTAATATTGAAAATATTCCTGAAGATTCAGATATTGGTTACATATTAGAAGTTGATTTAGAATATCCTGAAGTATTACATGATATTCATAATGACTTACCATTTTGTTCAGAAAACAAAATTACTTCAAATTCAAAACATGTCAAATTAATCACAAATTTAACAAACAAGAAGCGATATGTTATTCATTATAGAAATCTACAACATTGTATTAAGCATGGTCTTAAAGTTACACATATTCATAGAGTTTTGCAGTTCAAACAATCAAAATGGATGCAACGATTCATTGATTTAAATAATCATCATCGAACGCTTGCAAAAAATACATTTGATAAAAATTTTTTCAAGTTAATGAATAATGCTACATTCGGAAAGACTATGGAAAATGTTGATAAAGGAAAAGATGTTAAAATTGTAACAGAATGGGATAATTATTTTAGGAAATAAGGAGCTAGAGCTTTGATAGCAAAACCTAATTTTCATAGCGCCACACAATTTACTGATAACATGGTTGCTATACAAATGAAACGTATGCATACTTATTATGATAAGCCAATTTACTTAGGATTTTGTGTTTTAGAATTATCAAAATTGAACATGTATAAGATTCACCATGATTATATAAAACCAAAATATGGTGAAAATATTTTGATAAATCATATGGATACTGACTCTTTTATATATACTATTCAAACAGAAGATTTTTATAATGATATCAAAAATGATATTGATAAATACTTTGATACTTCTGAATATGATTCAATAATCCTTATGATATTCCATTAAAAAATAAAAAAGTGTTAGGTATGATGAAAGATGAAAATAATGGAAATATAATGACTGAATTTATTGGTTTAAGATCGAAAATGTATTCATTAAGTGTTAAAGATTCAAAAGATATAAAAAAAGCAAAAGGTGTAAAAAAGACAGTTGTTAATAATTTAAGTTTAGATAATTATAGAGATTGTTTGTATAAAAAGAAATTATTTTATAGTAATAATATGTATGTATTTAGATCTAAGGTTCATAATATTTATACACAAATAATTAATAAAGTAGCTTTAAGTTTTTCTGATGATAAAAGATTTATAAGAGAAAATGGGATAAGTACATATGCTTGGGGGCATTTTAGGATTAATATGGATATAAATTAAAATAAATGTTTTTTAAAAAATTTTATCAAATAAATTTATTATTACTAAAAAATAATAATACATGTTTTATTTTTTCTTTCTTTCTTTACAATTCAAGTACAAGATTTTCTTTTGTAACTCTTCATTAACAAAATTTCTTAAAACTAATACATTCTGTAAAGCGCAAAGTCCACTATGGGTTGGACATCTTAGCGTGTACGGATATTTATCACGAATTTTTTGGAAGTTTGATGCTCCCAAATCATCCAGATCATAGACTGTATAGTTATCACCCAAAATATTATATAACCAGGATTTTTTTTCATTACCTTTAACGTATACTGATTTATTTTCTAAATTTGTGCGTAAAAACTGCTTAACGCTCTCAAAATCAATTGTTCCTTCATTCCATGTAAGACCGTGATGATTATTGAATAACCACTTTGCTTGGTTTTGTTGTTTTTTAGGTAAAAGTTCAAAAGGATATGGTGGTTTTATTATAAAAAGTTGAAACTCTTGTAAATTATATGAAACTGCCAGTTCTTTCACTATAAAATTATTTTTAACCCCGCGAAATCCTTGAACGTCAATGATTACATTTTTATTTTCCATTTTTTATAAATTTAAAAACAAATTTCAAGTTTCTAGTGTGAAATAATTTAAGATACTAAAAGCTTTTAATGTTTGCAACATAAATTTATATCTGCTTTCTAACTTAACTTGTAAGTGGATTGTATTCTATAATACGATCATGTAGAAGTAAGCAATATGCATTTGTTTTGTCTGGAATTTGAACTGAAGTTTTAAATTCAATTTTAATATCTACTGGACCTGTTTTAATTGTTTCATTCTGATGTGAACAATCGATAATTGCTATAGGAGCTTTATCTTTATATCCTGATAAATTTAGTAACGGTTGAGGTTGTATTCCATAATATGATTTCTGAAACATAGCATACATTTCATAAAGCAGCGCATATCGATTACGATCAAATTTAATATTTAGATCACTGTAAGGGTATGTTTCTGAATTTAAATAAACTTTTATATCTGTTAAATTGCAATGATCAAAAACGGTATTATCTTTAGCTTTCTCATCATTTTTATTTGTTTGAAGTGTAAATATAACAAATCTAGGCTTCTAAAGTTGTGTAGAGGTTTTTACAGACCAAACATGATGAGTTGTACTTGTTGGTAATGTAGGATGTTCATACAATTCCCAACTTCGAAAAGGAACCTCAATTGATTTTCCATCATTAATTATTTTTAATAATTTAAGACGATAATCATCAGCGACATTGATATGAGGAACTCTCCATAAAATTTTATGAATTTGAATGCTAAATTCTTTTGTAGTTTGTACTACATTATTATCAGATCTGGTACGAATTAATACAAGTTCATGACGAGCATTTGCAATAATCTTTGTATAATCTTCAGCAAAACCTAAAAGCATTTTCAAGGGAATGCAAAAGTTGAAGAAATTCTCTAATTTTATTGGTGAATCTGGAGACCAGCCCGCATTATATAACATTTTGCTTTGATTACTATTTAATGAAATGTAATTTTTCAAAGTAGTTGTTGCACCAACATTTCTGTATAGCGATCACTTTCGACTCTATTCAATTCCTAACGAATTTCTTCAAATAGATACGCCATACAATTATTATTTAGTAGTGCAAGACCAGCATCTAGTTTTTTACCATCAGGTGCGGTTGAAGCATCCTCAATATATAGACAACTTTCGCATGGTAACAAAATTAAATCTTGATGTTGAACAGAAATTCTGATTTCATCACTATTTTTAAAAGATAGTAAAAATGGTGAATAATTATGATATTCCTTTTTAGAAATGCTTTCATCAAAACTTGGATGTTTGGTGATATCAAGTATTTCACTCATGTTTTTAATGTAAATCCAAGTGATTTTAAAAATGTTTTATTAATATTTGTTAGTGTGGAAGATTTAACTGGTAATGTCAATCGTTTAGATGTTACTGGATGACTGCTAGAAGTATCTTTATCTGTATGACTTTTATCCTTATTATTATACAACAACATATCTATATTGGTTTTAAATGAAATCTTATTGTAATAGTTTCACCCCTAAAATTAATCAAATCACCGTCTTGATCAACAATTTTCACTTCTATTGAACTGATTCGTTTAGTGTTCACAGGTAAATAAATAACATTTCTGGGAACTTCTATTATTTTATACCCAGGACCAACATCTGGAGAAAATTCATGTAAAGTATGTACCCTATGATTATTTATGTATGATCCTGTGATTAAATTACATTCTATACGAATAACGTTAACCTTTATAATATTTACAGGTAAATCTGATATATGTGTTTTTTCACTTGGCGATAGTTTCACTCGACTAAATCCTAAGAGTTGACCGATAGATCGCTCTTTGTTAAAGAAGATTTCTTGATTACTTCTAATTTCCGTTTTGAGTGTGTTGTTATTTGCTCTAATTTTGAGTGTATACTCATTTTCTTTTTTTCCCAATTCGACTTCGTAAGATCCTACAGGTATCTCAATAATTTCATCTCCTATATAAAATAAATTATTACTTATGTCAACGTTTGGAATTGAATTATATGTCTGAAAGTCAATCAAGCCACAAGCATAATCTGTAGATAATTCTCATGGAGGAAAATATTCTGATTTAAGTATCGATGTATTCCCAGATAATGTAAGCGTTATCGACATGATGAATAAAAGTAGAATAATGATAAATATACTATATAAATGTTCTATATATATACTAAAATGTGTCAACGCGAAAGTAGGAAAAAAAATAAATAAAACAAAAATATTTGTTGTGTAGAAAATTAAATTCAGGTGGAAAAATAAAACACAGTGTTATTCTTTAAAATTTCTAACACTTTATTTTAACACTTTAACTTTGCACTTAAAACTATTTTACAAACTGATTTTACAAATTGAACTTAACGATTTGAGACACTACTCCCGACTGAACTCTAATTCTAATTTTTTAAAACGTTCTTACTTTCTTAATTAATTATCTAAAAATGATGAGAAAGTTATCTTTATTGGTTCTATGTTATTAAAAAATAAAATTTAAATTTGCTGATATGCAGAAATTGTGTGAAAAGATTTTATGGGAACAAATTATTAAGTTAATTGTTATAGTATCAGCAATATTTTCATGGGAAAGGTAAATTCACCTGTGGAGATGTAACCCCTCCCTCCTTTTGTACCGACTCCTGGCGGTAATTCTTAAGGTGAATGCTAACTTCTGCTTTTTGTTTCTTGTCGCGCATTTGTAAGCAGAAGTATAATGCAATTATTAATATGATTATTAAGATAAGTAAATCTGTGATCAAACTTACATGCCACCTTTTTGTTGCTTTAAATTTAATGTTTTCAATGTGTTTAGTATTATTGATGCTATTGTAAAAAAGGTGTTGTAAGTGGATTTTGTTTACTACTTGTGCTACAGTGATATTACTATTTTCTCTGCGAAATTCCCCGATTGAAATTTTGCAGTTCGTAAACTTAATAATATTGTTGCCTCTGATTTTGATTCCCATTTGCTGTCCACAATTGTTAACCAATAAAGATTCTTTCAAATTTTTTGTTATTACAATGTTACTTGATATGGATTCAATATTTTCTGTAATGTTTTTGTGAAATTTACACTTTATTTCCTTATTATTTAACAAATTTGAAATGCACTGATCATTAAAGGCAATAAGTTCCTTTTTTAAAATATTTCGTTTTTCTAAATTGATAAAAATTTCTTGATTACATACAATAATTTTCTTTACATCAGTATCTAATTCTAAGTGATCTTTTTTATTTGGAATTTTTTCAATTATCATTCTAAAACAATTATTTTTTATAAAGTTGGGTATCGAAATTGTAAAAATTATAACGTTTTCTTTGAAAAATACACAATTTCTTATGAAAGGTAGTGTCTCAATTGTAATATTATAATCTCTAATTTCTTCTTCTGTTAAAACATCTTTCGCTAAGATTCCTAATTTACTAGCTAAAATAATTTCCTTAATGTTTGAAATTTGTCTTGATAGAATGTTTATGTTTTCATTTATTTCTGTCATAATAATAAAAACTTTTAATTCTTTGTCTATTTTATTTACGTGGTTTTCAAATTCATTAATCTTTTCTTTAATTTGATCTTGAATTACATTTACATGATTCGTAATGTTTTCTACTTGGTCTGAAATTTGCCTGTTTATTGTTACTTGTTCATTTAAGTTTTTAGTCATTTGTCTGGTATTCAGTTCTATTGTGTTGAAATAGTTTTTAATTTCTTCGCGTTCGTCATTGTCCATTACGCCAGTAAGGAATCGAAGCCCTTTGCCTGCAATGTTAATAAGACCGCGTTTACTCACATGGTGGGGGATGATATTATTAAAACTTTCCTTCAGGTGTTTCAGATTATTCAACAGAGTAGCTGGAATTTGAGTTTTATTGTGAAGTTGAATAATGTTTGCTTCTATCTTATTAATGTTGCTTTCATATTGGGCTAAGTCTATTACGTGTAGGATTCTTTTGTAATTTTGAAGTATTTTGAGTTCAGATTCGTGGACTAAAATGTACCCGTTTCCGGAATGTATTTCATCTATTTCTAACGATGACTGGGCTAAGGCGAGGGGTGTTGTTAGTAAGAGAAAAAGAATAATTCCTAAAAGAGAAAAACACAGATTATTAATTTTGATATTTTTGTTTTCTTTTGAATTGGTTAATGTATCTCGGTAATTTTTCATTATTAATTATAAAACGCTCCCCGTCTGATTCTTTAATAATAGCTTTTTTATGATAGGGTTGAAGTTTAGTGATTCGATGAAGTTTTAAGTAATCTGAAGCTTTATTTTTAAATCTGCTTTTATTATGGTATTTAATTCTTTTTTCCTTATTTTTTTGTAAAGTTTGGCTTATTGAGGGGTATTCCTTAGGGTTAATTGTGCCATTTAAAAAGTCTCTGGGTTTTTTTCCCGTGGACGAATGTGTTGTTTCGTTGTAAATTTTCACACTTTTTGTCACCAGATCGTCGTCTGAAGGTACTCCTTCTTCTTTTTCCATAGTACTTAGAATTCTAATATGTTCATTTAGAGTGTTATGAAATCTTTCGATGTCACTATTACTTGTGTGGTTGTCAGGGGTAGTAAAATGTACCTCAATACCTTCGTTTTTTAGGAAGTTAATGAAATTCAAACTGTTAAAGCCCTTCTCTCGATCTGTAACAATTTTTTTTGGTTTCCCTAAAGAAGCAATGTATTGCATAAGCCCATTTTTCAAGTCTGACCAGTTTCTTGATTTCACAGGTATTACTTGAGCATGTTTAGTGAATTTGTCGATTAGAGTCAAATAAGGGTTGCCCTTATTTTTGAACCAAATGTCCATATGAATTATCTCTAAAGGTTTACTAGGGGTTTCTGTCATTTTAAAGGGTAGTTTTAGGGGATGTCTGTCATACTTGGCGACGTTACAAATGTGACAATTGTTTATTATCTTTTGTATTTCAATTTTAAGTTTCGGGAAGTAAATTTTAGTCTTTAACTCGAAGTAAACGTCGTTAATACCTCTATGGTTTGTTATGCTGTGTTGTTGTAATATTCTTTCTTGTAGCTCATCTCGTGTTTTAATATCTTCTAAAACGAATGAGCATTTATTCAGTTTTAATGATTTATTTTTTGAAAAGTGTTTTAAGTAGGTATTTTGAAATAGGTTGTAAACAGAAATGTCTTGTATCATTATGCCTACTATTCCTTTGCATGGAAAGTGGTCTTTTAGCATGGTAATAAAATAGTTTTCATCGAAGTCAGAATGAATAAACGTTTTCCTTGTTCTACCAAAAATTTTTTCGAGGTTTATTTTTGACGGTGAACCCTTTTCTACCACAATTTGTGTTTTATAAAAATTTAAGGGTGATTCTGAAATAGGTATGTGCTCGGTGCTGTCCTCATCAGCTGAGTGTATGGTTGCATTTGTTGAGTTAATATCATCTAATTCTGGTTCGTTAGCGTGAATTTCTATTCTTGAAAGAGCATCAGCAACTTTATTTTCTCTGCCGTTCACATACTGAATGTCAAAATTAAACTCTTCTAATTTTATTTTCCAACGTTGTAACTTAGCATTTGGTTCCTTTAAGTTATGGAGCCATTGTAAAGGTTTATGGTCGGTTTTAATGGTAAATTTTCTGCCGTAAAGATATGGGCGAAAATACTTAGTGGCCCAAACTATCGCTAACAGCTCTTTTTCGATGGTTGAGTATCTGCACTCATGCTCATTGAGTGTGCGTGATGCGTAGCATACCGGATGGTTGTTCTGTGACAACACTGCTCCGATTGCAAAGTTACTAGCATCGGTAGTTAACGTAAAGGTTTTCGAAAAATCTGGGTATGCTAATATCGGATCTGTAGTAATTAGAAATTTTAGTTTGTTAAAAGAATCTTTGTACTCTTGGTTATTAATGTCTATACGTTTATCCTTTTTTAAATACGAGGTCATTGGTTTGGCAATTTTTGCAAAATCTTTTATGAATTTTCGATAATAACCTACTAGTCCAAGAAAGGATTTTATTTGTTTCGGTGTCTTGGGAATTGGGAATTTATTGATAGCTTCTATTTTGTTGGGGTTAGGTTTTATCCCATTTGGTGTCACAATATGACCCAAAAATTCTGTTTCTTGCTTCATGAATTCACTTTTGTCAAGTTGTATTTTTAAGTTAGCATCTTGCAATTTCTTTAAGATTTTTCTTAGAGAATCAAAATGCTCTTCTTTGCTTGTACTGAAAATGACAATGTCATCGAGGTACACATAGCAAATTTTACCGATATATTCTTTTAGCACAGAATTCATAAGTCGTTGAAATGTGGCAGGAGCATTCTTGAGCCCGAATGGCATCCTGACAAACTCGAAATGCCCATTATCTGTACTAAACGCAGTTTTTTTTATATCTTCTTCAGCGATTTCAATTTGGTGAAAACCTTTCGCAAGGTCAAGCGTTGTAAAATACATCGCCTTGCCTAACTTATCTAATATGCTATCAATGTTGGGAATGGGGTACTTATCGTCGATCGTTACATTGTTTAATTTTCTGTAATCGATCACAATACGCCATTTTTTCTCGCCACTTGCATCGATTTTTTTTGGTACTACCCAGATGGGAGCTGAGTATGGAGAGTCACTGGGCCTAATTATGCCTTGGCTCAACATTTCTTCGATTTGTTTTTGGACTTCTCGACGATGAACTTCAGGATATCTGTAGAGCTTGGTATGAATTGGAATTTCATTTATGGTATTAATTTTATGGGTGATTTCATGGGTAAAACTTAGATTATCACCTTTGTGGTAAAAGGCTTTGTTAAAAGTTTTTATTAATTTTAAAAGCTCCTTTTTTGTGACATCATCTAAATGATTGCATCGAATTTCACTTTCTACATTAAATATTTCGTTTTGGAAGGTTTCAATTTCTTTAAAAGGGACAGGAATTTTGTACTCGTTTTCTTCGTTTTCGTTGAAGTAAAGAGGAATTTCATTACCTGTTTTAAGTTTTAGGGCTTTATTTTTATAATTGACCTCAGCTTCAAGGGGTAGCAATATGTTGTTACCTATCAATCCGTCGAACTTCTCGTGAAATTTTTTTTCCAAAAATTCTAGCTTTTCCTGTGAATCGAATTCTAAAAATGGGTCGATTGTTATTTTGGTGTCACATGGTATAGTATTTGTCAAAGTTTTAATGTTAATGGGAGTAATTTTAGTTGCAAATTTCGGATTACAAATTCCCGTATTAATTATGCTCATGGTTGCTCCAGTATCGATAATAAATTTTAAAGGCCTACCATTGGATTGTATTTTTATATAAGGTAATTGTGCTCCGAGGCTGGAAAGTGAAAATTTTCCACTTGATTTTCAGTTTCGATTGAATGAACTCTAGAATTGATCGATCCATCGACATCCATGGGTTCTGGTAGATTTTTATTTTGATTATTGTTGTTTTGATTGCTATTGTTTTGATAGTTAAAATTGTTATAACCGTTACTGTTATTAGAGTATGGATTGTGTTGATTTTGTCTAAAGTTTTGTGATCTGTTGAAATGAGGTTGTCTAGAATAATAATTTTGTTGATTATTATGAGAATTTTGTTTAGGATTTGCACGGTTGTCATTTAAGCGTGATGGTTGTATTGTATTATTCTTTTGAGGATTTATTCTGTTTGGTTCTTGATTACGAAAATTTCTATTTCTTGGGATATTCATGCCGGTTCTACAAGGATTGTAATAAGCATAATTTCCTTCAACTAAAATATCAAGGGCTGATTCAAGGGTTTGTGGATTCCTACTAAATAAAATCGAACGCATTGGTTCTGGAAGTTTGTCCTTAAATATTCTCAAGGCTGTTTGGATATTCGATTGGATTAAAACGTTTGAATCTGGTTCATCTTTGACCTTGTTATTCAATCTCCTTAAGATGTTCATTATTTGGTTATAAAAGTCGATACTGTTTGAAGTAAAAGTTACGCTTCTTAATTCGTCAAAAATTTGTAATGGGGTTCTTTTGTCGCCAAAATTGTCGATTAATGTCTTTTTAATTTCAGGCCAAGTTTTCAAGTGACTGTTTATCTCTATGATTTCCCTAGCTCTACCACTAAGCTTACTTTTTATTTTATTTAACAAAATATTTTGACTACTCGCGTTGTATTTAGATATGACAGGACTTATCTGATCTACTAAATCTAAAAATGTAAATAAATCATTACCTTTGCCGTTGTACTCTTGTATACCTGCAATGTATTTCATCGGGTCGATGGTTAATTCCAAAGTATTATTTGAATCTGGCATGTTGTTGCTTTGCAGGTTCTGTGATGATAGATCTAAGTTGTGTTCTGGTTGTAGGTCCTCCTCTGTTCCTTCTTCCTTTGTGAGCGGGTATGGTATGTAGCGTGTCTCGAATCGCCTATTTTTCCTTAAAAGGTTATCCACTTTGACTTTTTAATTAAAAAAAAAATATTTTTCTCTTTACTTTCTTTACTTTTTTAAAATTTTTCCTTTCAAAGAAGAATTTTAAAATTTATTTTCTTTTCACAAAACAAAAAAAAATTTTCCTATTTTTCTTTTATTTATTTTTGTTATTATTTCACAAAACAAAAAAAAATTTGTTCTATTTTACTTTTATTTATTTATTTTTTTGTTATTATTATTTGAATTTTTTTTTTTTTTTTTTTTTTTTTTTTTTTTTTTTTTTATTATTTAAAATAATAAAATGATAATAATTAATTTTTTGTTTTATTTAACCACAAGAATCTATTTTAATTTTTTCAGTTTCGTACACAAATCTGTTTTATTTTGTCACTTCCTTTCTTTATTGTAATCACAAACTTGTTCTATTTTGTCACAGGTTTACTTTTGTTATTTTTTTTTTTTCAATCACAATTTATCTCCCTTTTTATTTTCAGAGAAATGAATTTTATCTTCTTAATTATTTTATAGAAGTTTCACAAAAATTATTTCGCGTTTTTATCCTGGACTCCTTTATTGGAATCCTACCGACTGCGCCACTAAAATGTGTCAACGCGAAAGTAGGAAAAAAAATAAATAAAACAAAAATATTTGTTGTGTAGAAAATTAAATTCAGGTGGAAAAATAAAACACAGTGTTATTCTTTAAAATTTCTAACACTTTATTTTAACACTTTAACTTTGCACTTAAAACTATTTTACAAACTGATTTTACAAATTGAACTTAACGATTTGAGACACTACTCCCGACTGAACTCTAATTCTAATTTTTTAAAACGTTCTTACTTTCTTAATTAATTATCTAAAAATGATGAGAAAGTTATCTTTATTGGTTCTATGTTATTAAAAAATAAAATTTAAATTTGCTGATATGCAGAAATTGTGTGAAAAGATTTTATGGGAACAAATTATTAAGTTAATTGTTATAGTATCAGCAATATTTTCATGGGAAAGGTAAATTCACCTGTGGAGATGTAACCATATAAAATTGAAATGAAAAACAGATTTTTTTTTTCAGGTTTTATATATTCATTATCATTTATCAATACAATCATTTAAAAATTTTAAACATAAATGTCCACAAATGAATGAATTAAAATCTTGTTGTCTATTATAATTATATCTTATATTAGAACCTAAATATTTTATAACTTCTTCAGGAGGTTGTAAATTCCCAAAACTATCAAAATATTCAACTTTATTATTATTTTTATAATATGCTACCCAATGAGTACCTGGTCCAGATGATGTATCTAAATTTATAATTCCACATTCCTTATAAAGTGGATTTTTTGGTAATTCATCATGCATAAAGACACCTCTAAAATATGGTATATTCTTAGAAAATGTTTGTATATCGATCTCATTAAGTGGTCTATTGGGTAAGCTGTTTTAAAAATTTTTTGTTTTTGGTGATAGGAAAAGACCTAATCCCTGTTTGTATGGTTTCAAATGAAGTCCTTTCCCCATAGCGACAGCTTCCATTTGCTCATTATGCCTTATACTTTCTGCCAGTTCTGCTTTTGCATTTTTAGTAGCATTGACAGCTTTAGCAATTTGTGATACTCCACCTGTTAGTGCTCCGATTGCAGACAATCCTGCAAATATTGGTAAAAGTGGTAATATTCCACCTATTTTCGGTATAGGTATTACTCTTGGTACTTCAATTTTAGATTTTTTCCCCTTTACAATATTTTTTGCTGCTTTTAAAGCTAAATTTATAGCACTTGATAGATTTTCTGGTTTTTCGTTTTTTATAATGGACTTTACACCTTGTAAAGTCTTCCTAAATAATCTTTTATCAGATGTATTTTTTCTGCTTTTACGCTTTTTTTGCTTTTTAGAACACCCCATTCCGAATTTAACTTTTGCTTTCATCGCATTCGTTACAGACCAAGCATTTGCACGTTCACCTAATGTTGCGTTACTAGCTTTCGCTCGTTCCCAGGCCTTCTCAGCTAATATTGTATCAGCTACGTGTCTATTGTTTAAATCTTCATGAATTGAATAAGCTATATCATGCTCTTTGCATGCTTCATCTAAAGGATTTACACCCGTATCACCTCTTTCTAAACGTTCTTGAAGCTTTGTACCAGGACCGCAAAAGTTATAGCCTGGTAAATGTAACTCAAATGGTAGATTATTAATTATTTTATTCAAAAGACCTTTTCCTTTACGAGCACGACGAGAACTAACTGAATTCCTTCCATAAATAATCATTTTATAATATATATATGTATGTACCTTCTTATTAAAAAGTTCCTAGCGCGAATATAGTTTTTATCATATAAAACATTGAACTTATACAAATCAAAAATTAGTTACAAATATGAAATACATAAAGCAACATAAAAAACTTGATGTTAAGAACTATGATTTGGAAAATGTATCAAGAGAACAAAAAAGAAAACATAGTACTTTGTTACCAAATAATATAAGGGCTCTCATTGTAGGTCCATCAAATTGTGGAAAAACAAATGTAATGATTAGTTTACTTGAGCATCCAAATGGACTTAAATTTGAAAATGTATATCTCTATTCAAAGTCATTACATCAACCGAAATATGAATATTTAAAACGTATCCTAACACCAATTAAAGGTTTAGGTTTTCATACATTTTCAGCAAATAATGAAGTTTTATCACCAGAAGAGGCTAAAAGAAATTCTATTTTTATTTTTGATGATGTATCTTGTGAAAAGCAAAATAATATGCGATCTTATTTCTGTATGGGGCGCCATAATAGGATATAGATAGCTTTTATTTATGTCAAACATATACGCATATTCCAAAACACCTAATTAGGGATAATGCTAATTTCATAATATTATTTAAACAAGATCAAATGAATCTAAAACATATATATAACGATCATGTAAATACAGATATGTCTTTTGATAAATTTCGTGATATATGTACAGAATGTTGGAAAGAAAATTATGGATTTTTAGTAATATGTAAAGATTATCCACTACAATGTGGTCGCTATCGAAAGGGATTTGATATATTCATACATATATAATACAATCAAGTTTCGAACCGTCAAAATTATGGGTTCGGGTTCAGGTTCGGGTTCAATACATTAAAAAATAATGGGTTCGGGTTCGGGTTCGGGTGCGGGTTCGGGTTCAATAAAGTTGAATAATAAAAAAAGTGTTTTGTAATTATAAAATCATTATTGTTTTAAATTTATCATTTTTTTTATTTACAACACATAAAATTTTATTTACATAAAAAATGTTCATTTAATCTTACAAACATGATATTTTTCGATGAAGTTTCGCTTAAATTAGCTCTTTGTGATGCTAATATAAATTTTAGACCTGAAAAGGCCCGTTCTACGCTTACTTGCGTCGCAGGTACAGCAAAGATGACTTCAGCAGCTGCACTTAGCATCAGTGTTTCAGTTTTTTTTGGTTGTTTCCAAAATTCTAAAACATTTTTTTCCTTTGGCATCCTAGGAATGTTGTCGAAGATTTCAAATTCTTGTTTTAAGAGCAAATTGAAATCAATATTGTTTTTAGCAATATTTGCATTTGGAGTTTGTAAAATCTTCTGCTTCTCTTTGTTTTTTAATATTTCTTCGAGCACATCTAATTCTCCATCTGAAGAGCTAGATGTAGATATATGAGAACTAGAACTAACGTTTAAATTATTTAACTGCGGATCATTTCCGATCTCAAGATCTTTCAAATTTTTCACAGTTTTTATAATTTGCTCTTTAGCTTTGATAATATTGTCTTCACTCAACAGTAATTTGAATCTAGGATCTAAATATACAGCAGCGTTTAAAAGATCATTGTTAATAAATAACTTTTCTCGTTCAAGTAAATTTGAATATAAATCAACAGCTAATTGTTTATCGTTATATTTTTCCATTTTTAGTTTGAATTTCAACCATATTCCATAGAAATCCCCTAAGTTCAATTGCACATTTTGCAAGTTCAGTGTTAAAATTTTGACTGGCTCAAAAATTTCGATGAACTCTGAAACAAAATTCCATATTGCTTCCTCCATAACTAGTTCAGGATCAAGAACGTCTGAGCAGAAGCTTCTATATTCTAATAAACGGTGAAGCATGTCGAAAGTCGAGTTCCATCTAGTTGGACAATCAAGTAAAGCTTTTTTTAGGCCACGTTTTTTTGATAGAAAAGCTCTGTTAGGTGTTCGCAGTTTTTTAGAAATTTCTCTGCATGTATCTATCTTTTTTTTAATTGAAAATATAGAGATTGTATTCTGGACTGCCAGTTGTATGGTATGAGCTACGCACTTAAAATGAATAATATTTCTTTGTAAGTTCGTCAGCATTTCTATTCCTTCTTCTTCATTATTGATGTTACCGCAGTCTTCACTTTCTATTTCTTCTAGATCAGTCGCTTCATCAAACTCATTTCTCAACAATTCAGCTGCTTTAATCATATTTCTACATTGTCGGATGTAACTGAATAAAGTTGATTTAATGTCATATCATAAGATTTTATGACGTCAACTATAATATTTTTAACATGGTTCGCTGTTAATCTATCGACCATTTCACGCATTTCAAGAGTTCTTAACACGATTTTTTCATTACAAATATATTGCGCATTTATGCCGAGAACACTTCTACCAAGTCGTGAAGCAGAATCAATTTTTAAAGATATTAACTTTTTTTCATTTCATTTTTAATTATACTTTTTATTTCTTCAGCCTTATTGCTCACTAAGTCTTTAATGTTTTCTGAATTTACAACCAATTTGAGAGATTTCATTATTGGTTCGATGATGTCTCTTAATCCAGAATCTTGAAAAATCGAAAAAGGTCGTCCATTTACAGTAAGCAATTTTACACAAGCAAGCGTCAACGAAACATTTTGATGACATGCTGATTTTAATCAAACTCAAATATTTCTCCATTTCCATTGTCATTGAATCCTCTTGTTGCAAATTAGGCTTTTTAGTTGGACCTGAAGTTGACGGTTGATTGTTTTTGTCTTTATTTATATTTTCGTACTCAATAGGATGTTTTCTTTTTAAATGTTGACCTAGATTTGCAGAATGCTTGCCTAATTATGAAAATAATAAAAATACAAGTTTTATTCAGAACTGAAATTTAAAATATCATATGTACTCACCTTTCATTATTAATAAGCATTTTTAACACTTTGATTCATCTTTAACTGAATCATAAGTAAAGAATTTTTTAATTGGGTTATCCGACATTTCCAATATAAAATTTCAAAAAAATCAAAAATGAAGTTAAAAAGGAACTAGAGTCAGTTTCTCTATATAAAGCAAAATCTGAAATTGATGAAATGAACACATTTGAAAAAGATGTTTCAAAATTTCCTATATTCAAATCAACACCAGTAACTGCAGAGAAGTACTTTTAAGACCCCAGATAACACAATCCTTCAAAGTACTTCCATACAAAAATTACGACGATCGCTTGAAAAATCTTTAGATGAAGATACCTCATTAAATTCGTATTATATGAATGAATATACAAAAGGTTTTGGTATTGATAAAGCTTATGGACCCAAGTATAATAAAGAAAAAACTAGCTTTGAACTCGGTCGGAGTGATTTAAAATTCAATGATAATATCTACTGTAAATATTGATGGTAAAGATTATAATGCTACTAGAGGTCTTTATGGACTTATATTTATGAGAAATCCTTCTTTATATAATATTAATGATCTTCAGAATTATCATGAAATATTAATTCAAACAAATGTTCACAGAAAAGATGTATTTGATGATAAAAGTCATATCAAAGGTAATGCAGGTAGCAAATATAGAAATATTATTAAAAAATTAGTTGATACAAAAAAGCAAGGACAGGGATTAATGCTTTTAAACAATAAAAAGTCTAATTATATATATTGGGATGATCCTAATGAATTGGTTGATAGATTAAGATTGCTTATTGCATCAGAGCAAGCAGGTCATACTAATCATAATAATGAAATTATTTCAATAATAGAAGAGTTAAGAGAAGCCAATATTATTATTTAAACTATCAATAAACTTTTTCAATTTACATTACTATAATGAGTGTTGACAAATTCGGACGTTTTGTTAGTAATCGAACTACTCATCAAGTTATCGGCGAACGAGGCCCACAAGGACCACCAGGAATAGGTTTCTCACTTACACCAGATAATCATTTTGATATTAATTTTAAAAGTCTAAAAAATGTTGCAAATCCTATAAATCCTCAAGATGCGGTTACAAAGCCTTTTCTTGAAGAACAAATAAATAATTTGACTATTGAAATAATAAAAAATTTGGAGAATACATTTAAAGAGAATATACGAAACCTTAAAGAAGATACTGAAAAAACCATCAAACAAATTACAAATGAAATGAATTCTAATATGCATAAATTTTTTATGATATATAATGATAAACTTGAACGAATTAACAATGATATGTTAAAAACATATACATACAAAACAACTTAATTCTATATATATAATAATAATATACAAAGTTTTATATAAATCCTGATATTTGATTGAAAAATGAGTAAGAAACAACTTGTTGAAGAGCTGCATAAATCAGCACGAAAAAGATTTAATCGAAGAAAAGTAATTACAAAAGGAATAGATGATCTTTGGAAAATAGATTTAGTTGAAATGGGTGCATATTCTGTAAATAACAAAGGTTATCGTTTTCTATTAACTGTAATTGATGTATTCTCTAAATTTGCGTGGGCTATTCCTGTAAAAACAAAAAGTGGTCCTGATGTAACTAAAGCAATGGAAAGTATTTCTAAATCTTCAAATAGAATACCCAAGAATATACAAAGTGATCTTGGAAAAGAATTTTACAACAAAAACTTTCAAGATTTGATGAAAAAGAATCATATAAATCATTATTCTACGTATAGCACTTTGAAAGCTTCAATTGTTGAACGTTTTAATAGAACTTTAAAAGCTTTAATGTGGAAACAATTTAGTTTTAAAGGAACATATAAATGGATTGATGACGTTCAAAAACTGGTTGAAAGTTACAACAATACAAAACATCGTACTATTAAAATGCGTCATCGAGATGTTAATTCATCTAATGAAAAATCGCTGCTAAAAACTGTATATAGTAATTTGAAAGTTTTTCCTGGTGAAAAGTTCAAAATTGGTGATTCTGTTCGTATAAGTAAACATAAACACGTTTTTGAAAAGGGATATACACCAAATTGGACGACTGAAATTTTCAAAATTAAAAGCATAAAAAATACGAATCCAGTAACATATTATTTAGAGGACTATAAGGGTGATCCAATTAAAGGAGGTTTTTATGAAAAGGAACTTTTAAAATCAAAATATCCACACATTTATTTAATAGAAAAAGTTTTGAGAAAAAAAGGAGATAATGTTTTTGTAAAATGGTTAGGATTTTCAAATGAGCATAACTCATGGATAAATAAAACAGAATTATTGTAAATTAAAATATATTTATACATTATTTAATTATTTTTCTAAGGAATTGTTTCATAATTGAAATTTTAGATTAAGTTAGCATAAGTAATTAAGTTATTTATCAATAAAAATACTTTTATATATAAAAAATTTAAGATTTTTTTATTAACTTTCTCATTAAAATTAAAATTTTCAGAAACAAGAGCGTTTTTATTTTATTTTATTTTTTTTATTTCAAACATATAAAAAAATTTTATTTTGGAAAATTTAAAAGAAATTGTTGACCATTTTGACTTTCATCATTTTGAAAAGACTTGAATATTTCTTATCTAAAAGATTTTCCCATTTCTCCAAAATTCTTAATATAAAGTTGACTTGTATTTAATCTTTCAATTTCTGTATTAGAAAATGAGTTATATCTTGCTGGTAAGAATATATTGAAGTCTTCTAATTCTAATAATAATCGTTCTCCATATTTTGTTGATACACTTTTACAATCCTCTAAAAACTCTTTATCGAATTTAAAACTAGATGCTGTTATTTCAAATAAACTTTGAAGTTGTGTTTGAGCTGATATTAATGTTGTTTCACTATCACAATCCGCGAGAACCTCTCTATCAAATTCAAAATTCATACTGTAGTCAAAACTGTTGTATCCAAGGTATTTATACCCTGAATATCATATTCACCCAAAATATTTTCTTAATAAGAAACCGCAAAATTCCAAGAAATCAATAAAATTCTAGATAAGACCACAAAATTCCGAGAAATTAACGAGAAAACAAAATTTCTCAGAAATCGAACACAAAATTACAAGAAACCAACGAGATAACAAAATTCTTAGAAATCAATAAAATTCTAATTCTAGATAAGACCACAAAATTCCGAGAAATTAACGAGAAAACAAAATTTCTCAGAAATCGAACACAAAATTACAAGAAACCAACGAGATAACAAAATTCCAAGAAATCAATAAAATTCTAATTCTAGATAAGACCACAAAATTCCGAGAAATTATCGAGATAACAACATTTCTCAGAAATCAAACACAAAATTACAAGAAACCAACGAGATAACAAAATTCCAAGAAACTAAACGAGATAACAAAATTTCTCAGAAAAAACAATAATTTTCAGATAAAACCAGTTTCATTTAGCTCAGCTTCTTTACACACCTCCCCCCGTCAGAATCCACCATTTCGCCTTAAAAGCTTCAACCCGCGGCGAAAAGCTTCGAAGCCTCAAACCCACGCCACACGCCACCACCCACAATCCACAAAAGCTTCCACCACATGCCACAACCAAAAAGCTCAAAGCTTATGACGTCATCCAAAAAAGCTGTGCACAAAACCCTCCCTGGTCTAGAACCGCCATATACATACTACTCTACCACAACACAATTTAGTAAGTTTTCAAAACGAAACTCATTTATAGCAGCAGCTATGCCACAAAATTGTAAAATGTGTAAAAAATATCATCCGTTATATTTTTGCAACAAATTTATTGAACTTTCACCAAAAACTCGATTGCGGTTTCTTCAAAAACATAAAATTTGTGCTAACTGCTTGAAAGGAGGACATAGTTCTTCTACTTGTACTTTACGCGGTTGTTTTAAGTGCAACAAAAAGCATAACACATTGGTTCATTTGCCAGAAAGAGAAAAATTTGATTCAAATAATCAAAAAAGTTCAACAATGAGTATTAAAAATGCGAAGTTGTCATCTGAAACTACTTCTAATACCACGTTAACCACTTATATTGAAGAAAATAATGTGCCAAAACAAATTCTTCTTGGAACAATTTTGCTACAAGTAATCAACTCCACTGGAGAAGCAATTGATTGTCGTGCTATCCTAGATTAAGGATCACAGATTAATATAATTTCTAAAAGATTAGAAGAAAAGTTATACTTAAAATCAACACCAAACTCCATATCCATATCAGGAATAGGTAAAATTAAACAAAAAGTACAAAAGAGTGTAAATTTACTAATTAAATCCAAAATAAATGGATTCAGTACAAGAATAACTGCTTTTTTATTACCAAATATAACGTCATTGCAACCAGCAGACATTATTAAGGTTTCCAATTGGAAAATACCACAAAATATAAAGTTAGCTGATCCAGAATTTCATGTTCCACGTAAAGTAGATTTATTACTAGGAGCAGAAGTTTTTTATGTATTTTTGTTAATAGGACAAATTAAACTTGGCAACCAAATGCCTACATTGCAAAATACTATCTTTGTTTGGATAGTAAGTGGTATTGTTCCTGGTTCACAAAATAATAGAACAGCAGTATGTGGTGTTTTAACAAATCAACCAGAAAATAATTTGGAGGAACAAATTGAAAAATTTTGGATGTTAGAAGAAGTTGACAATCTAAGAAAATCCGAAATTTTGAGTAATGAGGAGTCAAAATGTGAAACTCATTTCAAGCAAAATGTCAAGAGAGACAGTAAAAGGGCGGTTTATAGTAAAACTTCCTATTTTTGCTGATCCTGATCAATTAGGGGAATCGGCAGACATAGCTGTTCGTCGTCTTTTAGCCATTGAAAGACGACTTGCAAAAAATTCAGAGCTCAAAACTCAATATGTTGAATTTATGAACGAATATGAACGTTTGGGACATATGAGAAAAATAGATGCAAAGCAAATCACCAAACCAAATTATGTTTTGCCTCATCATTGTGTTATCAAACCAGAAAGCACTTCAACAAAATTAAGGGTAGTTTTTGATGCATCTGCAAAAACATCTTCAAATATTTCGTTAAATGATATTTTAGCAAAGGGGCCAACGATACAAGATGATCTTTTTACAATTTTATTACGTTTTCGTTTACCAGGATGGGTATTTACAGCAGATATAGAAAAAATGTATCGCCAAATTTTAGTTTCTGAGGAAGATCGTCGTTTTCAAATGATTCTATGGAGAGATAGTGCAGATCAAGCAATAAAACTTTATGAATTATCTACAGTTACATATGGAACTACATCAGCTCCTTATTTAGCTACTAAATGTCTTCAATATCTGGCTAATACTCAAAAACAACAATATTTACAAGGTAGTGAAATTCTTGGAAGAGATTTTTATATGGATGATCTGATGAGTGGAAAGGATAATTTACAAGATGCGTTAGAAGCACAAGATCAAGTTAACAAGCTTTTAAAATCGGCAGGTTTCAAGCTTCGAAAATGGTGTGCAAATAATAAAAAATTATTAGAAAATATTTCACCTGATGATCAAGCAATACGACTTGATTTGTTCGAAAACAATGACAATTCTATAAAAACATTAGGTTTAACATGGTTACCACAAATGGATGAATTTCATATCAAGGTTTCATTACCAGAATTAACAAAAATCACCAAGCGATCTGTATTATCGGAAATTGCACATTTGTTTGATCCACTTGGTTTTATAAGTCCAGCAGTAGTTACAGCCAAAATATTCCTACAAAAGTTGTGACAATTGAAATTAGATTGGAATGCAGGAATTCCTATGGAATTACAAACTTATTGGTTAAAATTCAGAGAAAACTTAAACAAACAATATGAAAATACCAAGACATATGTTTAATGGAAATGTTTCGAATGAAATGCAGTTGCACGCATTTGCTGATGCTTCAGAAAAGGCTTATGGGTCTGTTGTATATTTACGTTCAATTGACGCCAAAGGAACAGTGAATATGAATTTACTTTGTTCCAAATTAAAAGTCGCGCCACTAAAAACTACTACACTTCCAAGACTAAAACTATGTGCTGCTAAATTAATGGCTGAATTAGTACACAGGATTAAACGAGATTTGAATATTCCAGATTTATCTTGTTACTACTGGACAGATTCAGAAATAGTTCTAGCATGAATAAATTCTGAGCCTTCTTTGTATCACACATTTATTGCAAACCGTATTGTATCTATTCAAGAATTGACTGTACAAAAACATTGGCGACATGTCAGTTCAAAACAAAATCCAGCTGATATTGTATCAAGAGGACTATCACCTAAAAAATTAGCTTCAGCAACTATGTGGTTTTACGGTCCAATGTTTTTGTATGGTCCAGAAACATTATGGCCTCCAATATATTTTAAAAGAAATATAGAATTAGAAAAAGGACAAGTCAAAGTACTTTCTGCAGAAATTACAAAAATACAACATTTCATATATGATATCAACCACAAAAATTCATTCGAGCATTGGAAGCGAACATTAACATATATTTTAAGATTTATAAAAAATTGTGCGAGCAGAAAACAGAAAATACCCTGTCAATATGGGAACTTGAATTCAGAAGAGCTTCATCAAGCAATGAATGATTGCAATAATGATTAAACAAATTCAATCAGAAGATTTTTTATTTTTTTTTTATTTTTATTAAAAGTTAATATCAGGTAAACCTGATATAACCTTAATAGCACCACGACCCGCTAGGGCCTTTTGGCGACCATCTATAAACATTATACAAATAAAAACTTAATTCTACAACTTAATCGTTAAACTAAAAAATAAAAAAAAAATAAAAAAATTTAATAAAAATAAAAAAGAACAATAAAAAAAAAATAAAAAATTATTTTTAAATTCTAAAACTACAAAATGAAAAAGTTTATAATAAGAATAATAAATCTTATTTTATGAAAAATTATTAAACTTAATTGATTATTTAAAGTTTTTTTTTTTTTTTTTACAATATACCTAACTTATTATTTATATTATGCTTTCTTAAAAATAATTATAATAAAATTATAATTTTTATATAAAATCAAATAGTACCTAATTTAAATTAAACATGATATAAAAATTTTAACAATAAAAAGATAATACTTAAATATTATATTTTAAAAGAATTTAGAAAACATAAATTTATATTTTATTAAACAATCTAAGTACAGAAATTATTTTGAAGAAAATTGAATCACTATTTTAATATTGACATAAAATTGAATTTAGATTTACTTCATTAATATTCAAGTCAGTCAACTTTTCACGTACTAGTTTACAATCTGTTTAAAATTTAAAACTGTTTTTATGATTTGGCTCATGACAGAAGGGGCATACTGAGTCACTATACAAGGGAAAAGTGTGAGACAACTTTGAATGTCCCGAACGTAATCTAATTAAACATATTTGCTCAATTCTACTTAATGCTGAATTGAATTTAGGAGAAGCTAACTGTTTATTGATTTCCAAGTAAGTTGTAATGGTTTCCGACTCACTCTCCCGAAATCTGCTAATTTCTTCTGTCGTTATACTCTGTATAGAAGACTTAGCGACTTGATCCGCAAATTCGTTGCCTGATATTTCAACATGACCTGGGATCCAAAAAACTAAACTATCGCACTGTATTAGCAGATTTCTAACCACTACAACTAAAAAATCACTATTTCCGGACTTCTTTAACGCACGCACCACCGATAAAGAATCCGAAAATATAATCATTTTTTTTGTTTGGCCTTTTACTTTTTAAATCCACAGCCAACCAAACCGCACACAACTCAGCATCAAATATTGCTGTTTTATTAGCAAGTCTCTCTACAATCAAAGTTGTCCAACAGTCGCAAAGTAGACACCGAGTGAGTAGGTTGCATAGAACAGTGATTAATCAGTGATTAATATAGAAATTTGTGAAAGTGAATAATTATCACAAAAATATTTTCAAACCTTCATATACATAGATAGACCTCTCTTAATTAATCAAACTTTATTACATTAATTTAAATTAACTATATCAAATAAACAAATAATTAAAGTGTTAATCAAATATAAAAACTAACAAAACTATTAGTGCTTAAAAAAAAACAACAACAACAACAAATGACTTCGATTCGACCTTCAGAGCCTCCTGACAAAACAACAGGTAGGTCAGAAAATGAGAATAAACTAAACAACAACACGCCAGGACCAAAATTCCTGAAAATGGTAAGAACAGAAATAAACAAAACACTCACAAACGTATCACCTTTTCTTATCCAAAAAACCATTGACAATAAGATAAAGGGTAAACTTGAAATATGCAAAAAATTACGTAATGGTACTATTCTCATCAAGACAAAAAACATCGAACAAGCATACGAATTAATAAAACTAACATCACTAACACCAGATATAAATATAAAAATTTCAGAACATGAAACATTGAACAATTCAAAAGGAGTAATCTATAACACCGGTTTATTATACATAGACGACAAAGAAATATTAGAAGAACTAAAACACCAAAATGTAACTGAAATTAGAAGAATAAAAAAACGTAAAGATAACATTGAAAAAGACACAGGCCTATTTATATTAACGTTTTCAAAAATTACAATACCAGAATACATTTATATAGGATACGAAAAAGTGCCAGTAAGACACTATATTCCCCAACCCCTCCGATGCAAAAATTGCTTACATTTACAACATAAGGAGTCAGAATGTAAAAAACCAAAAATATGTTTAAACTGCAATAAAGAATATCATCTTGACCTTCAAAAAAACCAGAAGAAAAATGTAACGACAAAACAGAATGCACAAATTGCCACTCCGATAAACACAATTCAATAAGCAAAGAATGCTCAGTATATATCAAACAAAAAGAAATTACAAAAATTAAAACTATAGAAAAAAATAGACATAAAAACAGCTAAACAAATTTACAACCAAACACACAACAATATTTAAAAATACTTTCTCATCACTTTTTCAAACAAAAAATACTACAAAAATCAATGCTAGTACACAAACAACAGAAAACAACAACAATACTCCCACATCATCAAAAAGCAAAAAACCATGCAAAAACACAAAAGAAACATGCGAAAAAACAAATGAAATTAATAAAAATACTAACAACAACAACATAGGTACATATACAATAGAAAACACTAACTTAAAAAATTCAAATTTTAACGCCACTAAATATGCAATAAAATCGCTAAGTGATTGTTGCTCAGCATACTCAAACCCAGAAAAAAACCAACAAAAACGAGGCAGACCAAGAAGAAGCCAAAATAGTCCAATTAAAAAGAAATCTAAAGACGAAAATTGAAAACATAATTTAAAGACACACATACACATAAACAACAAAATAAATGCAAAACAACTTTAAAGCAAATAATAAAAATTCAGAAACATCTCAACTAAATATAATACAATGGAATTGTCGTGGTCTGAAAACACACCTAAACAATATACAAATGTTAATAAAAAAATATCCAAATTCTATACTTTGTTTACAAGAAACAAAGTTAAAAGAAAATCAAAATCCTGCAATAAAACATTTTAAAACATATTATAAAAATAAACCTACAAACACCATAGCGCATGGAGGTGTTGCTATACTAGTCGATAGCAATATAACCTGCAATGAAATACAACTATACAAACCCAATTACAAGCAAATGCAATAGAAATATACAATCCAATCAAAATGACAATTATAAACATATATTCAGATACGACACTCAAATGTTCAGATATTCAAAACATAATAAAACAAGTTAAAAACCCATATTTAATACTAGGAGACTTCAATGCACATAACCCACTTTGGGGGTCAAATAATCAGAATACAAAAGGAAAAGAAATAGAAAAACTAATACATGACCATAACTTGAATATAATGAATAGTAAACAACCAACACATTTTAATTTCACATCCAAAACATTCAGCTCAATAGATATAACACTATGTAAACCAATCATACAAAACTACTTTGACTGGAAAATTGAAGAAAATCTATTTGGTAGCGATCATTTTCCAATAATAATCACTTCACAAATACAAACATATGCCAAAAAAAGAAAAACATACAAAGTAGAAGCAGCAAATTGAGATACATACAAAAAAGAAATTGACTTTTAGAAACAAATCTCCGAATCCGATGACACTGAAACAATTAATGAATATATCACTACCAAAATAATACAAGCAGCATCAAAATCAATACCAATGACAAATGCTAGCAAAAGAGACAGGTACCATGGTGGAATGAAGAAATTTCAAATGCTATAAAGTCCAAAAAAAGATTATTCAGAAAATATAAAAGAACAATGAACCAAACAGACCTAATAAACTTCTTAAAAATGAGATGCCAAGTGAGAACATTAATTTCACACCACAAGAAAAAAACATGGGAACAATATATGTATATCTACCATTTCACACAACACATCAAGTAAAGAGATATTCAAAAAAATTAAGTGCATCAACAACAAAAACAACTACCATAACATAACAACAATAAAAGTAAATAATCATTATATATCTGACACTGATCAAATAGCAGAAGAATTTGCAAATCACCTTACCCAAATCTCAAGTGATAAAAATTACAATAGCGACTTTTTAAAAATCAAAAACAATACCGAATGTATACCAATTGAACCACCTATAAACACAAATCAATTCTACAATACAAAAATTACCTTACAAGAACTAGAAGACACATTCAAAGAATGCAAAGGCTCATCACCAGGAAACGATTTAATACATTACGAAATGCTGAAACATCTTACAAAAATACAAAAACTCTATATATTACAAATATACAACATTATATGGAAAACAGGTCAAATACCAAAGAAATGGAAAGAAGCATTATTAATACCAATACTAAAACCACAAAAAAGTTCTGAAAACTTAGACAATTATAGACCTATATCACTTACCAGCTGCTTATGTAAAATATTAGAAAGAATAATCAATAAAAGACTAACATGGTTCTTAGAAAATAATAATACAATAGACAATAATCAGTTTGCATTTCGAAAAAACCGAGGTACACAAGATGCGTTAGCATATATACAAAGTGAAATAACTGAAGCTTTTAACAAAAATGAAAAAAATGTCCTAACAGTATTCTTCGACATAGAAAAAGCTTTTGACAGAATATGGAGAAGAACCATACTTGAAGAACTAAAAGACATCGGTATTGGAGGTAAAATGTTCAATTATTTAAAGAATTTTCTCGAAAATAGAACCTGCAAAGTACAAATAGGCGATAAATGCTCGAAAACATACAACATACAAAACGGCATTCCACAAGGATCCGTATTAAGCACAACACTTTTTCTACTCGCAGTTAACAACATAAAAAACGAAATACAACCACCAGCCAAACATATAATATATGCAGACGATTTAATCATATTTACAAAAAACAAAAAACCTCAATAAAGCACAAAAAATAGTACAGAACACAATAAATAAAATAACAATATGGGCACAAAATAAAGGCATAAACTTCTCACATACAAAAACAAAAGCAATAATATTCACACGAAGAAGAAAACAATATCCAAATCCCACAACAAATTTACAGAACACACCAATCACATATGTAAACGAACACAAGTTCCTCGGACTAATATTTGATAAAAAACGAAACTGGGAAAGCCATATACACAAAAACAAAAGCAATGAGAAACATGAACGTAATTAAAATTTTAAGCAACACAAACTTTGGATCAGACAGAAAAACGCTATTAACAATACATAATGCAATTATACAATCAGTAATAAACTACGGTAGTCACATATATACAACAACAAATAAAACAAAACTAAAACAACTAGAACCAGTACAAACTACGAGTATAGGATTATGCACAGGTGCATACAGAACAAGCCATAAAAACAGCGTATTAATCGATGCAGGTCAAATCCCAAATCACCTAATCAAACAAAAATTACTAATGAAATTCACTATAAAGATACTAAGCAACAAACACCATCCACTATACAATAAACTAAAACAAATCATAAATGAAAATCATATACAAAAATCAAAATACACACCATTTTACCAATCAGCAATAGAATCACTAAAAAAATACAACATAATAACAAATAAAAACATCCAAGAAAAAAACATCACATCATACTTACCATGGATGATAGAAAATCTCAAATTTGACACTGAATTGACAAAATACAAGTAAGATGAAACCGCTATAAAAATCTACCACCAAATCTTACAAGAAAAATTAAACACAAAATACAAAAACTACATTCAAATATACACAGATGGATCTAAGCAGAATAATAACACAGGATGCGCCTACTACAACACACAATTCCACAACAAATATAAAATACCTAACAACTCAAGCATACATTCTGCTGAACTATATGCAAATAAAAAAGCAATAGAAGAAACACAAACTATCGACCAACAAAATATAATAATATGCACCGATTCAACAAGTAAAATACATACACTAAAACAAGTATACACCAACAATCCAATAGCACACGAAATTAAAGAACAAATCTACAAAAACCAAAATAAAAAATATTGCATCCTGTGGATACCTAGTCATATCGGTATAAAAGGAAATGAAATAGCAGATCATCTGGCAAGAACAACAAATAACGAAGAAGAAGATAATAACTATAAAATAATACCTAAAGATCTAAATAATGAAATTGAAAGAAAAATACAAGAAGAGTGGAAGAAAGCATGGACAAATGAAACCAACAACAAACTCAAAGAAATAAAAAATGACACGACAAAATGGAAATTCATAGAACATCTAACACGAAAAGAAAGTACCATACTTACTCGGCTAAGAATTGGACACACGAGACTTACGCATGAACACCACCTATTAAAGAACAACCCTCCAATCTGTAGATGCAAGGAAGCTCTCACAATCAAACACATCTTCAACAACTGCCCACACACTAGAGCACAAAGGAAAAGGAATAAAATCAACAACCTCCGCTCCTTAGCAGATGAAGACCAAAACAACATAACCAACATCTTTAAATTCCTAAATGAAATCAAAATCTATAATAAAATATGAATAATTTAAAAAACAAACTAACAATACATATGTATGTATATATAGTAAATATAAAATTAAACCTATGTATTAACTAAGTAATTGTTAAAAATAACTTTAAATAGTATATATTAAACATAGTATATATAGTTAAATTAAGAAAATATGTACACATATCTTTCACACAATTCCTCATGTGCAGCTCTGAAAAAACAATCACTAGTATTTGTCCTTCTGTGATGAGCCAAATCATCGTTAGTTATTAGATTATTTTGATTAGTAATAGAGGGAGGTTTTAAAATTGGAAGAAAACTAGGAAGGGAAGCCCCTAATTTTACAATTAGGGATATGGATCGTCTAAAAGTTGAAGTCCTTATTCTGTACTCAGTGTTAATAAAAGTTTGAGCTTTTGTGTATAGAGGTGCTCTGGAGTCAATTACCTGTTTAGCTGCGAACCTCAGCCTTAACTTCGATGCCCTGTCCTCCACATTCCAAATGCCACATTCTGCTAGCAGAATGGGAATTGGCGTGGAACAGTATACACCAGAAGCAGCCCGAAGAGTTCTATTGCAAGCTTTTTGTATTTTGTTCATGTTGGTATTTCAACAATCTCCAGTTAAGGTTAACCCGTAACCGGAAATACCATACATAAGCTTTTAGCAATAGGAATAAGAGCCGATGGAGGTGCTTCATTTCTACCCGCAGCCAAAATCTTAATCAGATTCAAGACCTTATTTAATTTAATGACTACCTATTCCACGTGATTGTTCCATTTAAGGTTTCTAGAAAAATGGATTCCAAGAATTTTTAGTGTTTTTTCGGATTTTATTAAACTATTAAACAATTTAAATGATTTAATATTGTAATTATGCTTTCGGCAAGTGTGAAAAAATTCAACTTTATCTACTGGAATGTTTCCACCATTTTTACCTAATAGCAAACTCTGAGGCGTTCAACAATTCATTCAAACTTTCTACATTTGAACTAAAAGAGCATAACAAAATATTATCAGCATAGGCAAACGGAACGATGGAACGATATCTTGATAGACCCATTAATAATGAGTCCATATATATCGTTAAAAGGGTAGTGGATAAAGGTGAACCTTGAGGAACACCATTATCCAGGACTAAAGGATTAGAGAAATAACCATTGACCCTTACACGAATTTGTCTGTTAGAAATAAAACTATAAATTGTTTTGACAAAAACTGGGTCTATACCCCAAGTGATCATTTGTTGGCATACAAATACGGATGGTATTTCATCATATGCCTTTTCAAGGTCTAGCGATACGACACTTGAATGATCACTTAATGACATGGAGCAGGCCATCCCCTCTTCCATATCATGAAGAAGTGTTAATGTACCTCTATGAGGACGAAAACCGTGTTGTCCAGGATGTAACAACGATTCAGACACTTTTTGAAGACGACGACAAATAATTTTCTCGAGCGTCTTTGAAAGAAAAGAAATAAAAGAAACTGCTCTGAAATCTAATGGAGATTTTATACTTTTAGAAGATTTAGGAATGGGTATCAATAAAGCAGATTTCCACTCATGAGGAAAAGTATTATTATACAGAATATTTGTATACAACTTTACTATTCTTTTTTTGAATAGAAGTGGAAGTTTGCTAATCATACGATAGGATATTTGGTCTCTACCAGGGGTAGAGCCTTTAAAAGAACTAAGAGTTTCCTCTAGTTCAACAAGGGAAACTTCGTATGATAAATTAAATTTTACTAGATAATCGCTATTAATAAAAAAAGATTGTTTTTCATTGAAAACTGAAGATGAAAGGTTATTGTTACTAGACACAGAAGACCATACTATAGCAAATTCATTGGCAATATCAATCGGATCAGAAATGACAATGCCATTTGATACAATTGATAAGATGCTTGAAGATGGTTTGCCATAAAGGCGTTTAACCTTACTCCAAGCATCCTTCAATGAATCCAAAGGATTGATTGAACAAGCGAAAGAATGCCAAGATTATTGTTTTGCTATTTTAACTAATCTTCTGACACGAGCTGAAATTTTACGAAAAATCGTAAAGTTTTCAGCAGAAGGACTTCTCTGGTATGTTTTCCAGGCTTTATTTTTACTCTTTATAATTTTCTTGATGGATCCATCTAGCCAGACAGGTTCGAATTTCTGTTTGACAGGATGGGACGGGATTGTACTAAATGCAGCAGATCTAATAATCTTCTTATATTATGAATTATGAAGCTGCTTCACAATTGATAGAATTAGTACATGGAAATTTTAAGGATTGTCTAGACACAGCTTCAGAGAACTTGTCCCAGTCCAATTTAAAAACACCAACAACCATGATAATTTTACTACAAGAACAAACCAAAAAAATCCTAATACAAATTATCAAGCTAATACTAGAGTTAGTGGAAATTTTTCTCGACAGAGTAGACCTTATAATAATCAAAACAATTACAACCAGAACCATAGCAACTACAATAACTATAATCAAATACAACCCTTACCTATGGAAGTGGATAACATAGAAGCAAGTTTTCCTATAACAGCCTCGGAAAATCACTGCCAATTATAAGAATAAAAATTCATGACAAAGAACTTTTGTTTCTGATCGATACAGGTGCTGCTATATCAGTCATTAACAAAAATATATTCCCTGAAAATCAAGAAAAAAATATTAATTACCCAATCATAATTTCCACTCTAAACGGCACTATCCCTGTAAATAAAAAATTGATAGTTTATTTACCACTAGAATTTAACAGTAATAAAACAATGGAATTAGCTATAGTAGAAATAAAAAATAAAAATTTGACGGTATACTAGGAAATAATATCCTCATACCCCTTAAAGCAAAAATCAACTATGAAACTAAAGTCTTAACAATTAATAACGAGACAATACCATTTCAAAGCGAATTGTAAGATAAAAACATACACGAAATTTCTGAAATGGATTTCCAACCGATTAATGAAAAGCAGTTGTTGAAAAAACTTAAAATAGAAAAATTAAATAACGAAGAAGAAAAAGCATTAAAAAATATAATAAAACGTAACGAAAAAGTATTCTACAAGGAAGGCGATATTTTAACTCCTGTAAACGACATTACACATAAAATTGAAATCGATATTCAGAAATTCAAAAAAAAAGAAGTTGAAGAACAAATGAAAGAAATGTTGAATCAAGGAATAATAAGAGAGAGCAAAAGTCCCTACAATTCACCAATATGGATAGTCCCAAAAAAAAGTGACAACTAAGGTAAACAAAAATGGCGACTAGTTATTGACTACCGCAAACTTAATGAAATTTCAATTGATGATAAATTCCCAATTCCCAACATCGAAGATATTTTTGATAAACTCGGTAGAGCACAATATTTTACAACCTTAGACTTAGCTAAAGGTTTTCACCAAATTTTAGTCGACGAAAAAGATAGACATAAAACTGCATTCAGTACTCAACATGGACATTTCGAATTTGTTAAAATGCTATTTGGACTGAAAAATGCGCCAGCTACATTCCAGAGAATGATTAATTTTGTCTTAAAAGAACATATAAATAAAATTTGCGTAGTATATCTTGATGATATACTAATATTTAGTACATCCCTACAAGAACATATAGATTCTATTAATCAAATTTTTAAAACATTAAACAATTACAATATAAAAGTACAAATAGATAAGTGTATTTTTTTTTCAAAAGAGACAGAGTTTCTAGGGCATATAATAACTTAAACCAAATCCTGCAAAAGTAGAAATTATCCAAAAAATTCCCATTCCTAATACTGAAAAGAAAATTAAATCTTCTCTAGGATTAACCGGTTATTATAGAAAATTCATCAAAGATTATTCTAAAGTAGCTTACGGTATGGTGAAATACTTGAGAAAAAGCAAGATAAATACCAATGGTGATTGTATGGTGATTGGTGATTGTCACTATGGTGATAGTAAAAAAGTGATCACCAAATAGTAATTGTTCCTGTATGGTGATCACCAAAAAAGTGATAATATTTTGAAGTGTAGTAGCGAATTTGTAAGTGTCAGGTGTGTTTGTTGTCTTTTTTTTTTTTGTAGAAATGGAAGTAATAAGGAGAAGAATGAGAGATGATAGTTATCCGTTTGAATTACAAAATACTCAGTAAGTCAAAGTCATTAATAAAATTTTAATACAATTTTTTGATTATTAACAATAATATTGTTTCTTTACAGTTTTCTGTGTACTATCCATTGCTATCTACAAATTATCATAAAATATTTTATAATTAATATATTAAATTACTAATTAATATATTAAATTAGATACTAATTGATATATTAAACTACTAATTAATGTATTTATTTACTTAAATTCTTTTAAAAACACTCCAGGAATTTCAGTTTTATGAAATGTGAACTGCAAACACCATACAAAATATATAAAAGTGACAGGTCTGACGCTGTCACCAAGAAAATGACAGTTTTTGGTGATATTTTTCGTGATATTGGTGGCTATTCTAGAGAAATTCTTTAGTTAGCGAATTTTTCTGCTAAAAAAGTTAGCAGATTATGATGTTAGCAGATTCTTAAAAATTCGTATTCTAGTCACTAATATTTTTCGAAATCTTTATGAAGCTGTCAACAGACATTCGAAATCTGCTAACAAATGTCACTTTAAAGAAATTTTCTGTCATTATACACTAGGTAATTAAACCAGTTTTTTTGCGTTCGTTTTCAGAATGTTGGTATAATTTTTTCCCAGCTCTGTATACTAAGAATTACTAAAATAATTTTGTCACGAAGATAATACACTCCATTCTAGTTCAAATTGATCGTATTAAGTATAGTTTTAATTTGATCGTTGTAAAAGCATATACGTAAACCTGTTTACAGAAATTGTTATAACCACTAATGTTTATACACTATTTTTTGTTTACATTTTATAAATACATAAATACATTTTTAAATAACAATGAAAAATAGTGAAAATCATAAGGTAGGTATTTCGTATTTATTCTATTTAATTTATATATTTATGTAATTACATTAAAAAAATCATACATTTTATTAAATTCACTATTTCTGTACTAAAACTTAAAAATGACAGAAGTTAGCAGAAAACTTAAACGATAACGAAATCGAAAATAGGACCTGCTAAGTTAACGAAAAATTAGCAGATTTTTCTGTTAATTTTTGGTACCAGAATACCAATTTTTGTCTTAGCAGGTTTTTTTACGAGCTGTCAAAATTTTGTATGAAAGTTAGCAGAATGTCAAATTAGCAGAAACCTACAGAATAGCTCCCATTGTTTCGGAAGTATAGTCTTCTGTTTTTATTTTATTGATGATTAGAGAAAATTGGTGGTTAACATTAGCGTAAAATTCATCTATTGTTCAATTTCCTTGAAGTAGTCTGCTCATTTGGTATTCTAAAGTTCTAATATCCCTTTTGTATGCATAGTGGAGAGATAGACATTGTTTGATTGCACTCCAATCGTCATCGAAAATATTATAAGAAATTAAGGCTGCATCAGCTTTCCCTCTTATTTTCTGTCTAATACTTTTTAATATAGCTCTGTAGATTGGTTTTTGTTTCAGTATTTCGTAGTCTTTTAAAATTCCTCGCTATGTATCCCCGAAATGCAGTGTATAGCAGGGTTATCTTCGAAAGACGGAAGTTCTTTTACACAGTCAGGGAGTTTGCTAATTTCTTTCAAATCTTGCTCGTTTCTAGGAGGTACAGGGTGTCCTATTTGAACTGCCTTTGGTGATTGGGTTTTTATTTCTAAATCTGAAATTCTTTTTTCTATGGTCTTTATTTGTTCTAGTAAACTACACTAGCTAATTGTTTTAAGGTTTCTTGAATTTGATCTAGTGACATAATTATTTTTAACCGAATTATGGTGGAAAAAATGAAAGTTTTTTGTTTTTTTTTTTTTTTTTGGTCAAAGTTGGCCTTACAATTTGCTAATTTTTGCACAAATTCGCAATTATAAGATATGTTTTTAATATTTTTTTTTATATATAGTTGAAAAGAATACGTACCATTTTATGCAATAATTTTTTTTAATAATTTTAAATGTTTAATTTTCATTTTTAATAATAAATTTTTTTGTCCATATAAAATGTTTTTAATAATTTTTATTGGCTTTAAAAATTCGTAATTGTACTTTAATTTATTTATTTTCAAATGTTAACTTACAAATTTCAATTTTCTTTTAATAGTAAAAAAAATGTTGAATATTTTCTAAAAATATTTTTTATTTTATGATAATTACTAACTTTTTGTAATTATTTCGTACAGATTTTTCATATATATATTTTTTTATTTTCAAATAAAATAAAAAAAATTTTTTAAGAAGAGTATATATACAGGAAATATTCAAAAGTTTTTTTTCTTTATTACAGAAGTATATAAATGCTTTTCCAAAAAATATTTGAATTCCAAAATTATTACTTCCTAATCTTTTTCTGGTTTTAATTTTTTTCTAACAGAAATTTTCACTAAGAATAATTAGTGGATATATTTTTAAGAACGATTAATAATTTTTCAAATTTAATTTTTTCATACACAATATATTTTGTAAGGTTTTTTTCCCCCCTTTTAATATATAATAGTATATATTTTTTTTGAATATTTTGCAAATAATTGTATGTTTTTGAAAATAATTTGTATGCCACTTTATTTTTTCTTCAGTAACACAACCGAAAAAAAAATGTTATTCTTGTAGGAGTATATTTTTTCGCTTTACTGTTTTATTTTACTTAAATTTAATTTTTATGCAAAATTACTTTTTATAAATATATTTGTGTAATTTTTATTTGTGTACTTACAAAAAGATTAATATTTTCATTGTTGACTTGTGTCTTCTGGATGTATCCTGTTTAGTCCTATAGGTGTTGATAGTTACGAAGAACCTACTAGTTGTACGATCTCATTCACTATTTACCAGTTTTGCTGCTGTAGACTGATGATGAATCTGCCTTTGTGAAAGTGCACTAATTTCGAATTTAAAACCAAGTTTTTTTTGAATCAATTATCAACCAACTGCTATGTTCTGATGTGAATAGTGTTTTAATATTTGTTTTGTTTAAATTCACTATGTCCTCACTGTAGATATCACTTGAATTTTCAATTTAACTTTATTTTCATTTTTATTTATTAGTTGCTTTCGATTTGCCACTTTCAAGTACTTGCGAGTAGATAAGGTGGAAGTCTGTGCTAAATCATCTACACGTAGCTACTCATGTAAAATTTTTCAAGTAGATACAAGTAGTTACGCACAATTTTTACAACAGAGGGCTTTATAGTTAAAAACTAAGAGCACTAGATGTGTTTTTCTTTTTTGTATGTATATATGACAAAATAAAAATTATTTTTAGGTTTTGACACCTATCAAAATTTTGGTGTCGTTCGATTTACCCATTTATCCAAGACACATTTTAGTACTCGCAAGTACTTGGAAATGGCAAATCGAAAGCAGCTATTAAAACAACTATGTTCTGACGATTATAGTATCGTTTTAATTTTATAAAGTCATTTAAAGCTACTACGTTCCTGCGGGTATAGTATGCTTTAATTTTGTTTAAAATTTCAAGCACTGTAACTTTCACTTCAGCTACTTGCACAAAATCAACTACTGCTCGTGCGCCAGTTAAGATTTTAGTGAATAAAAAACTAGGTTTGGAAGTGTACGTTTGTAAATTAAGTAAAATAACCGGTTGCGCGTGTTGCAATACAGTTTGCCCATTAAATTGAACTTATATTGGGAATATTGACTCAATGGTGTTAACTTATATATAGTTATATAACATTAAGTAAAATCTCATAATTTCCGTTCAAACGGAAAATGCAGACTTAACCGTCCGCACTTTTCATGAGAACCAAGTAAATTGCAATTCACATGTTTGCATTTCTTCTCCTATCCTAACTGATGTAAAACTAATAATTTTAGAAATTAGTTAGTTCAGTTCCAATCTTAGTTAAAATCACATCGTAAAATTCATATTTATTATAAAAGGAATAATTGTAAAATTAAAGATTAAATAAGTGTTCTTTCTTTCTTTAAAATAATTTAATTTAAAACAATTTAAACCAACTTCACTGGCGCAGTCGGTAAAATAAGTTAGCAATTTTAGACAACAGCTCACATAAAAAAAAAAAATAAAAAAAATCGTGTTTGTGCTGAAACAATCACGATAGTGAACAATTTTTTTTTGTGTGTATTTGTGCTTAAACAATCACAACAGTGAACAATAAAACAAGTGTAGCTTTTTTTTACAGAAATTACCTGTGAATTAACAAAAATTATCTGAATAATAAGCCAAACTTACATTCACTACACGAGCAAAGCTAAAATTGCGCAACAATCAAAAAGACAACCAGGAACGACGAAGTTTGTCAAGAGTAACAAACTGTATTGCTGTTTTTCATCAGGAGTTACACACTTCAAATTAATCCAGGAGCGAAGAAGCTGCTATCTTTCATCATAAAATTTTCATCAACAAGTACAAAAGTCCAACAAAAAAAAAGGTTATCAACAACAAGGTAAGAAGATCCAGTTTACCAGTTATTTTTAAGCTTCAATAAATCAACAACTTAAAATCAAGGATAAACAAATAAATAAAATAAAATAAAAAACAAAACACAAAAAATCAAAACTTATTTTTCTTCATTTTAATAATAGATAATTGAGTAATAACCATAATAATTATTCTGAAATACGATACTTTGGTGTTCATTGTTTGTCCTTAATTTGAATAAAAAAATAGATTAGAACAAAAAAACTTCTCTTATCATTGTCATTAGTTGTTAAAAGTTCAAAAGTGGAAATGGAAAACAGACAAATCCTCGAATACATTACTAAAAGTATAAATTCCCAACAAACAAAAAGTAGGTATTTGCACACACAAATACACAGAATTTAGTTGCATTTGACATACCAGGAGTGCTTCTGGTCATTTGAGAGTTTTTTGAAAAACAAAGTTCAACTACAAGGTTGATTTTGGCTGATTTTCAAAAAAACAAAAAATTCTGTAAAGTATGTGTTTATGGTTATATATAAATTGTAACTGAAATGTGTTCTTCTCATGTCACCGAATTATAACTACTTATATGGTTTTATGATAATAAAATGTCACCGAATTGTATACTTCTTTTCTTGTAAGTTCTTGTGATTCATGCGTGCGTTTTGTAACTGAAAAGCATGCATACAATAACTTTTCTTTTTCAAATTGCCACAATGATGATAGACGTAACATGGCGATATATATTAAGGAACTAAGGTAAATGTGCCTCTTATCGGATTTTGAATATATGATTTTTAGTGAAAGTTAAAAATTACTTAGAATTTATAATTAATAAAACAAACTTTTATTTTATTACGTTATAACAATTAGAAATTTTTTATTCATATAAAATTCACATGAAATTATACCAAAAAATATAATATTAATCTGAAACAGTAGCATACTCAGTTTTTAGAATCGACTTTAGTTAAATTCGACTTTGAAAAAATGCTTCTAATAAGGCCCAGTATGATGTGCTTAAACTTATTTGGTTTATTTTTCTAAAAGCAATTAGCAGAATTATTTTGAAAACTTGATATAGCTACTTCATCTACCCTATATGGTAAATTAAATCTTCATAAATTTTTAAAAATATAAAATATTTGTAAATTTTAGAAATTATTGTGGCCCGTTTCTAAAAAGAAACGAAAAATCGAAGCACAAGCGCAACATATATAAATAAATTTTATTAGCATGTAATTTTTAGTTTACACAGTGTTCGAAAACATTAATTTAATTCTCATGTGACTCAATAATAATGGAAACATTAAACATGATGTGGGAAGAGTATGAAAAGAGAATTAAAAGTGAGACTAGTGAGTCAGTCTTGAGTAGACCACTGTGCTAAGATGACGTGACGACGAATAAAAGGCTGTTGAGTGAATTAGAATTTAATATTATTTTGTATTAATCTTTATTTTTGAAGTATTTGTAATAAATTAATAGTTCGTTTTCCTATAAATTTTGGGGGCTCAGCCGAGATTTGAAATTCATAATTATTAAAGTGAAACGACGTGAAAGAAGAAAAAGAAGTTAAAGACATTTTTTTTGTTAAAAAAAAAAAGAGGAAGCTGACGGAAGCCGACAGTGAAAATTTATTAAAAAGAAGATAAAGAAGACATTTTAAAAAAAAAAAAAAAAAAAAAAAAAAAAAAGACGCCGAAAAGGAAGAAGATAAAGACGACAGTGAAAACGAAAAACTCAACAAAAGAAAAAAAGGTGAAAAGACGATAACGAAAAGAGAAAGGAAGAAGATAAAACAAAGTATAAATTTGACACATTATAAAGGTGAATTTAAATTTAATAAATAGTTGTAGTAGATTTAAGAAAGATAAATGTCAAACTTTGTACAAGGTAAATAAAATGTAATACCTGTCAAATGTAAGATGTAATAATTTTGTGCTAAATTATAAAATATGATACATAAATACAAGTAATAAAAAATTTAATTTTGTAATTATATTATATATATTAGATTATATATGATTAAAAGAAAAAGAAAATCTGTAATTTAAAAAAAAAAAGAAGACTTATATATCTGTAATTTAAAAAACAAAATTTAATTAGATAAACAGACATACTACATAAGAATAAATAAATTTAAAAAAAAAAAAAAACCAACAATTAAAACAATCATGGACAACAAAAAAATTCAATTGGGCGACTTTTCAAATGTGGCATCAAGCATAAACACCATGTCAGTGAAATTAGCTACCAGACTTCATGAATTTATTTTTGAGTCAGACGCTAAAAGAAAAAATAGGGCTAATCTTTGAAAATTTTCAGGCTTCACTTTCGAAATCGGATCAAAAGAATATGAAGATAAATTGGTTTATGTCAAAGATAATTTTACAGATAGAGAATTGATCTCAATATGTGCTCATTTAAGTATAGAATCGGAAGAAACAGGATATGATTTAATTAAAATAATATTGGCAAAATTGATAAATTTGGAACAGCTTCAACGACAAGATGATTCAGATGATGACGATGGGGAGAACGATATTGTGGAAACTTCATCAAATTGTACAAATGAATCTGAGAATGGCAATGATGTGATCAATGTAACTAGAGCTCAGAAAAGATCGCAGAATCGCATGATATCCTACAGAGATTTAGAGGAGAATATAAGAAAATTTGATGGGAAAAGTAGCTATACTGTTGAAAGGTGGATTGCTGATTTTGAAGAAATGGCCAGTATGCTTCAATGGAATGACCTAGAGAAATTTATATTTGGTAAAAAGTCTATAATTGGTAATGCTGAGTTACTTGTAAGATCAGAGAAAAATATCAGAAGCTGGGAAAAACTAAAGAAGGTTTTAAAAGATGAATTTTCAAAAAAAAATAGTGTTGCGGATCTACATAGAGAACTGAGCAAACGAGAAATGAAAGACGAAGAAGACGTTTATGAATACTTTTTGATTATGAGAGAAATAAGTAGTAAGGGTTCATTTGATGACAGATCGTTAATGCAGTATGTTATAGATGGCATACAAGACAAAAGCATAAACAAAATGATGTTATATGGTGCAAAAGATTTAAATGAATTTAAAGAAAAATTACATCATTACGCAGAATATAGATCTGAATGTAAAATAAATAGAACCAGATCATTATTTAATGATAATTCGAATCGAAAGGAAAAGAAAGAAAAATCAAGTAGTATAAGATGTTATAATTGTGGACTTAAAGGTCATGTATCTAGTAATTGTAGATCAAAAAATTTGGGAATGAAATGTTTTAACTGTAATAAGTTTGGCCATAAAGCTTCTGAATGTAAAGAATTAATAGCATGTGAAAATAAAAACGCACCTGTTAATAATGTTATGTTACCAAAGATGAAAAACAGATGTAGGGAAGTTCAAATAGGAAATATTAAGCTGATATCTCTAATTGACACGGGAAGTGCTGTTAGTATTATTATAGAAGATATTGCCCCTATTCCGAGAGTCATTTCAATCGACAATCGACTCTTTGTCGACTCAGTATAAATTTTTGGTATCACGAGAGTCGATTTGAGTCGATATATCGACTTATATGAGTCGAGTAGGTTTTGACAATCGCCTCATCAGTTTAGATGACATTTTTGTTTTGTTGTGTTGTGTTGTTTCGCAGGTATTAAAATGTAAGAATATATAAACAAATTTTTTATATTCTAGTTATATATTTGCATTAATTTACAGGGTGAAAGTTTCAAATAAATGAAGAATTTCGTTTCTAATTCTTTCAACTCTTTCTTCTTCATATTCAATAAAAAATTCCATTTTTAAAATTTTAAAAAACTCATTTTTTAAAAAAAATTAAATTAAAACAATGAACAACTACCTTAATTTTTTCAAAAATATTTCATTTTGACAACTTTTGACAGTTTAAATCGACACTAAATCGTGTTTGATATGGTAACATTTTAAAGTCGAGGCGATCTGTTTACAGAATACGATTTTTTTTTCGCCTCGACTGAGAAGTCGATAGTCGATTGTCGATCGAAACGACTCTCGGAATAGGGCCAAAGTTTCACAGATTAAATTTAATGAAGTTATAAATTCGGAAATAGTTTTAAGCGCATTTGGTGGAAATGAAATCCGCTCTAAAGGATGTGTTAACACAACTGTTGACATAGATGGTGAACAGTATGAAATCCAATTGCAAATTGTTCCAGTTGATGCTACACAATTTGAAATGATTTTAGGTAAAACATTTCTAAATGAAATTGAAATGACAGTGACTAAAGAAGAAGTAAAGATTAAAAGATTACAAAGATCTAGAAAACTGAGTGAACATGTTATGACATTAGAATCAGAAATTATTGAGTATAAGCAAAAATTGAATGATATGGCTTTGGAACGTGATGCAGATAAAACAAAATTACAAGATTCACTTGATTTGAGACAAAAAGCTTTAGAAAGACAAAATCAAGAAAGAGAGATTGATCGTAATAAAATGATTGATTTAGAAAAATATGTAGAAACATTTAATAAAGATAAACAACGTTTACAAACATTAAATGAAAGTATACAAAGAAGAGCTGATGACTCAGAAAGAATGTTAGAAAGTAAAATAAAAGAAGTTGAATCATTTAAATTAAAATGTAATGAATTGGAATTAACAAAAAATAAAGTTTATGAACTAGAAGCAAAAGTTGGTACATTAGAAAGAGAAAATACAAGTCTTCAAAGAGAAGTATTAATTGGCACGAAGATGCGCAATAAAGAAGATCTGAAAATAAAAGAATTAATTGAGTACGAAATGATACAGACGTATTGTGAAAGTCGTAACGATATTAGAAAAGAAGCACAAGATTTTATAAGTAAAATTCAAGACGAAAATAAAAAACAATATAATAAAAGGAGAAAAAAGGCAAGACCATATAAAGTTGACGATATTGTTGCAATTAAACGCATACAAATGGGTGGTGGAATGAAGTTGCGGCCAAAGTTTTTGGGTCCTTACCGAATTTTAAAGATTAAAGCTAACGATACGTACGACGTTGGGAAAATTGGTAACCACGAAGGTCCATCACGAACATCAACATGTGCTGAGTACATGAAACCGTGGATAGGTTCAACATTGGAGTCCAATGACAGGCAGGATGGCCGATTTGTAGGAAGAGTATGAAAAGAGAATTAAAAGTGAGACTAGTGAGTCAGTCTTGAGTAGACCACTGTGCTAAGATGACGTGACGACGAATAAAAGGCTGTTGAGTGAATTAGAATTTAATATTATTTTGTATTAATCTTTATTTTTGAAGTATTTGTAATAAATTAATAGTTCGTTTTCCTATAATGATGATAACATTTTTACCAACATTATGGTTATAGTATTTGTTTGGTTATTTTTATTGTCAATTATAAATATTAGAAAGAGTGAAAAAGAAAGATATATGAAATCTAGTGTACCTGTATGCGCTCTGAAGACACGCATTGTTTTTTTTTTGCTATTCTTAATTTATTTTCGTTTCACTAAAGTATTTTTATTGTGAAAATCCAAGTGTTTCGAATAAATTTGTTAAGTAAAAGTGGGTGAATTAAAGTGATTTTCAAGCTAATAATGTATTCAAGTGGATAATTTTGTTGTATATGCTATTATTAATTTTATTTTTATATTAAATTTCCCATAAATTTCCCACAATTACCTGCTTTTTTGTAAAATTGAAAAAAAATAAAAAATTTCATCTGGCAGCCATTGGTAATTTTTAACTTAAAAATTTCCCTAAATTGAAATTGAGATCTGATCACCCCACACACGAGACAGATTTATTCAAACAATTTGTGAAAGAATATAGAAAAGTATGCCACCATGGCTGTACTGACTTCCAAAAATAAAAATACTATAGGTAGTTTTTATGAAAAAAAGCTTCTATTCTTCTTCCATGCTAAAGCTTTACTTTTATGTCGACCCGTGCCAGATGTGAAAACTGTGCCGGATATTAATATTGTTTTGATGTTTGTGAATATTCTTTTTTGTGTAATATATTAAATAATTATATGTATATTATAATTATAATTATATATAAAATAAAAATAAATTTATTGTGGTTTTTATATCGTGAAATTTTTAATTTATTTAACATGGTTGGGTGTAAAGTAAAAAATTGCAAAAACAATAATGGTAAAACAAATTCAAAGTTAAGGAAAATTATAAACACATAAAAAAAACACAAAAAATGAAAAATATCATATTATAATAGATAAATAAAAATCTTTGTTTTATTTGAAATTAATAATTTTATAATTGTTATAATTGAGTGTTTCTGGCACGGTGTGACATCATGAAAAGCTTTTATTGAAAGCTTCTCTCGATGTAGATTACCTATAGTTATTGTATCATGGTTCTAATTTTGTTTATAGAGCCTACAGACAAGAAGGAATCGCTTAGAACATTAGATTTAAAAATAAGTTATGACCGTTTTTGCAATAAAAAAAAATTGAACAAACACACAAAGCCTGAAAACTGTAGTTATGCTGTTATGATACTTACTTTTTTTCCATCCTAACTTTTCAAATCTTTTTAAGCAATGGGTGAATAAGACAGTTGCTTTGGAGTAAGGAGATAAGATATAGAGAAGCAAAACTAATAAACATTGATTTGTTGGTAAATTAAGTCGGTACAAGATTAAGTTGAAATAAAAAAAAAAATGTGTTTTGAATTCTTTTTTTTCGTCTTAATCTTGTATCATCTTAATTTTGTGCACTTTCACGCACTTCAGCTTCAAATGGAACTTTATGTTTCACTCTTTCACTCCTATGTTTTTACAGATGTATGTAAAATTATCAAGTGATTTTTTCCTTTCATTCACACGATGCTAAAAATTTGGAAATTAATTAAATTTTTTTTTTTATTTCAAAAACGGTCATAACGTATTTTTAAATCTAATGTTCTAAGCGATTCCTTCTTGTCTGTCCGCTCTATGAACAGATTTAGAACTAAAAATTTATTTAGCTTTTCTGTTCTGGAATATCTACTTCTTATTAATTATCTTTGGTTTTACGTTATGTTCTGAAGATTAAAATGCACACACGCAAGCGAAAACAGCTGTTTTACATTATTTGTGTATTTCTATTCTATATACACAAAAAGCATTAAAATATATTATATATATTCTCCCTTTTCGAGATTTTTGATGTATATTGCTTTATGATCGTTATGAAAAAATAAGAAAAAACAAAACCATTGTAAATGAAACTATACATATTTATATTGTTACAAACCTGAAAAAGAAAAAAGAACTTCATTAATAAAATTTTAATAAAATTACTTTAAAATAAAGTTACCTTTTACATCAGGATCAAGAATCCATCCTGCCGTCCTATTTTCCTGAAAAGACAAGAAAATTAGTTAGAAATGTTAGTAATAAAATTTACTTAAGCTATATAAAATAATGTAAACAAATAAATGTTGTTGTTGGCTGTAAATAAACGAAACTTCCAATTGAACACCAAACTTTTATAAATTGGTGCCCAAACCAGAAGCCCCTATTAAACTACAGTTATAAATCCTAGAAAATAAAATAAATAAAATAAAAAAGGAAAAAGGACAACACAAGAAACAAACGCTTAAAACAAAAACAACAAAGAACACATCCAAATTTCTTTTCACAACAACAACACAACACATCACAAATACACACAATTCACACAAAAAATTTCGAAGATCTCGAATCTTCTTTGAAACTCCAATATGAGATAAAAAATAACTTCTCTCATATTGGAAAGTAACAATGACTTTCCAGAGAAGATTCGAGAAATTTCACTAGACACTATAAAAACAAGCACCCACGATAGAGAACAAGTTTAGTTTTTTTTAAAAAGGTGCCACAGTGAGTTCACAAGTGTTTTTTAAGTCATCAATAAAAGTGTTGCATGATATCACGAAAGAATGCTTGTTGGGAATAAAGAATTTAGGACTTGATACATCAGCTTGGGATCCAATAGTATCTTACTTGATTATTAAAAAATTGGATAAAACTACACATACTTTGTTTGAACAGAGTTTGAAAGCTCCATGTGAAGTTATAAGCATAAGTGAACTTTTGCAATTTCTAGAACTACGATTTCAATCACTAGAGGCATTAGGTAAAAGAAATCGTACTACATTGCTAACAAGTAGTATGTATATGGCGGTTCTAGACCAGGGAGGGTTTTGTGCACAGCTTTTTTGGATGACGTCATAAGCTTTGAGCTTTTTGGTTGTGGCATGTGGTGGAAGCTTTTGTGGTTTGTGGGTGGTGGCGTGTGGCGTGGGTTTGAGGCTTCGAAGCTTTTCGCCGCGGGTTGAAGCTTTTAAGGCGAAATGGTGGATTCTGACGGGGGGAGGTGTGTAAAGAAGCTGAGCTAAATGAAACTGGTTTTATCTGGAAATTATTGTTTTTTCTGAGAAATTTTGTTATCTCGTTTAGTTTCTTGGAATTTTCTTATCTCGTTGGTTTCTTGTAATTTTGTGTTTGATTTCTGAGAAATGTTGTTATCTCGATAATTTCTCGGAATTTTGTGGTCTTATCTAGAATTAGAATTTTATTGATTTCTAAGAATTTTGTTATATCGTTGGTTTCTTGTAATTTTGTGTTTGATTTCTGAGAAATTTTGTTATCTCGTTAATTTGTCGGAATTTTGTGGTCTTATATAGAATTAGAATTTTATTGATTTCTAAGAATTTTGTAGTCTTGTTGGTTTCTTGTAATTTTGTGTTTGATTTCTGAGAAATTTTGTTATCTCGTTAATTTCTCTGAATTTTGTGGTCTTATCTAGAATTTTATTGATTTCTTGGAATTTTGCGGTTTCTTATTAAGAAAATATTTTGGGTGAATATGATATTCAGGGTATAAATACCTTGGAAAAAAACAGTTTTGACTACAGTACCTTTGAGTTTTCAATTCAATAAAGAGGTTTTCGTGGATTAAGATAGCGAATCAACATTTATATCAGTTTTATAAATTATCAGTTTTAAATAAGTTAAAATTATATTAAAAAATGAAGTTTACATGTGAATTATGTAATAAAGATTTTTCAACAAAATCAGTTTTAAAAAGACATGTTAATAGCATTCATGGTGAACGCGTAGCTTGTGATATTTGTGGGAAACATTTAAGTAGACAAGACAAATTATTAGAACATAAAAAGAAGATTCATACTGTTATCGAGAAATTTTCCTGTGTAGTGTGTAAAAAGGAATTCTCAAGGAGTGATCATTTATTATATCATTTAAGAGAGATTCATACGGTTGAAGTAAAAAATCCAGTTGAACCAATAGCGATAACAAAATTTTGTGATGCATGCCAAAAAGATGTTATAAAAAAGAATTGGTCATATCATGTAAGAACAAATTTTCATAAAAAAAATGCAGCTGAACCTTTAAATGAAAATTTGAAGGTAATCAAAAGCGCTTTTGAAGAAAGAGTTGAAACGTATATACTTGAAAACAAAGATGAAGGTGTATTAGATGTTTTAAAATTCTTTAATACATCAAAAGATCATGTTTTAAATGCTTTAGGAAATCTACTCGATAAACACACATCATTCAAGTTTAATATGGAATTATTTTGCGAATATATAAAAATAACAAAAGGAAATGACGGTGAAGATGATATTACACTTTCAGTTAAATCGTTTCAATCTTGTATGACAATTATACAGAAAATCGAAGATTTAAGTCAAGTTTATGAAGAGATGGTTGACAAAATTCACAAAAAAATGCAAGAATTTCAAGAAAGAGATAGTCGTTGGACTCTAATAAGAATTATTCATGTTGAAATTAATATTAATCAATGGAAGCCCTTACGAGGATCTCAGTACATATCACTTCCAAAACCTATACAAAATAAAAAAGCTTGTATAAATGTAAAGAATGAGGATGAGTACTGTTTTAAATGGGCTATAATATCTGCATTGAATCCAGTTGACATACATTCTGACAAACCATCATCATATCAGATTGAAAATATCAAGTCTGAAAAAATAATTTTAAAAAATGACGTTAATCTTGATTTTTCTACACTAGACTTCCCACTAAAAACATCTGATATTCATAAATTTGAAATATCCAAAAATCAGTATTAATGTATTTGGATTAGATGATAATAGAATTATTGGACCATATCATTCAACTTCTAAAGAAAAAGAAATTCATATAAATTTATTACTTATACAAGAAGAAGAAAAGGCTCATTACGTTTAGATAAAAAACATGTCTAGGTAATAGTGTTAGTGTAAATTATGAAATTTTAATTATTAACAAAAAAAATTGTTCTTCAAAATTTCAGATTAATGAGAGAGCAGTTAACAAACCATCAGCATCAAATATATATGTGTAATTCATGCTTGTTATACTTTTTTTGTGAAAATGACTTGGATACTCACAGAACAGATTGTAATAAAATAGTGACAAGAATGCCAACGAAAGAAAAAAGTATTTTGAAATTTGAACATTATGAGCGTCAATTAGATGTTCCTTTTGTAATATATGCTGATTTTGAATGTATTTTAAAGGATATTAGTACATGCATGCTAGATCCATCATTACCATCCACAACAAATGTGCAGGAGCATGAGCCATGTGCTTTTGCATATTATATTAAATGTAGCTTTGATGATAATTTAAATAAATTCAGAACTTACAAGGGAAAAGATTGCACAAAAACATTTGTATCTTCAATTATTCAAGATGTGAAACATTTATATCACAATTATATAGAAAATTCAAAATCAATGAATCGTTCAACACTAAATGAAATGAAAATTGAAAATGAAAGCACAGAATGTCATATTTGCAAACAGTTTTTAGATAAGGATAGAGTTCGAGATCACTGTCATCTAACTGGAAAATATAGAGGACCAGCTCATGAAAAATGTAATTTACTATATCGCGTACCTAAATTTTTTCCAATATTTTTTCATAATTTTTCTGGATACGATTGTCATTTGTTTATAAAGGAGTTATCCGATTTTGATGGACAAATAAATGTTACTCCTCTGAATAAGAAGCTATATGTGTCATTATCGAAGAGAATTTTCGTTGATGAAAAGAATACAATAGAATTGAGATTTCTAGACTCGAATAGATTCATGCAGTCTAGTTTAGATTCTTTAGCAAAAAATTTGACAAATGATATGTTAAAAATAGTTCGATCAGAGTTCAAGGATGATGATAAATTTAAATTGCTAACAAGAAAAGGAGTATTCCCATATGAGTATATCAATTCATGGGAGCGATTAGATAAAACAAGTTTACCAGCACAAGAAGATTTTAGCAGTAAATTGACAAATAGTGAATGTAATAATGGAGATTATAATCATGCGCGAAAGGTTTGGCGTAAATTTGAGTCTAAAAATCTTTGGGATTATTTATTATTATATTTGAAGACGGATGTTCTACTTTTAGCTGATGTATTTGAAAATTTTAGAACAGTTTGCAAAAGTATTTACTCACTCGATCCTTGTCAATATTATACTGCTCCAGGATTATCATGGGATGCAATGTTGAAGGAAACAAAAATTGAACTGGAATTATTAACAGATATTAATATGCACAGTTTCATTAAAAAAATCAGAGGTGGAATTTCTCAGTGTTGTCATAGACATTCTGTAGCAAATAATAAATATATGGATAATTATGACGAAAAAAAATTATCGCAATATTTAATGTATGTAGATGCAAATAATTTGTATGGTTATGCAATGTCACAAGCTCTTCCTTATGGTGACTTTAAATGGATGGAGAATAAAAATATTAATATTGAAAATATTCCTGAAGATTCAGATATTGGTTACATATTAGAAGTTGATTTAGAATATCCTGAAGTATTACATGATATTCATAATGACTTACCATTTTGTTCAGAAAACAAAATTACTTCAAATTCAAAACATGTCAAATTAATCACAAATTTAACAAACAAGAAGCGATATGTTATTCATTATAGAAATCTACAACATTGTATTAAGCATGGTCTTAAAGTTACACATATTCATAGAGTTTTGCAGTTCAAACAATCAAAATGGATGCAACGATTCATTGATTTAAATAATCATCATCGAACGCTTGCAAAAAATACATTTGATAAAAATTTTTTCAAGTTAATGAATAATGCTACATTCGGAAAGACTATGGAAAATGTTGATAAAGGAAAAGATGTTAAAATTGTAACAGAATGGGATAATTATTTTAGGAAATAAGGAGCTAGAGCTTTGATAGCAAAACCTAATTTTCATAGCGCCACACAATTTACTGATAACATGGTTGCTATACAAATGAAACGTATGCATACTTATTATGATAAGCCAATTTACTTAGGATTTTGTGTTTTAGAATTATCAAAATTGAACATGTATAAGATTCACCATGATTATATAAAACCAAAATATGGTGAAAATATTTTGATAAATCATATGGATACTGACTCTTTTATATATACTATTCAAACAGAAGATTTTTATAATGATATCAAAAATGATATTGATAAATACTTTGATACTTCTGAATATGATTCAATAATCCTTATGATATTCCATTAAAAAATAAAAAAGTGTTAGGTATGATGAAAGATGAAAATAATGGAAATATAATGACTGAATTTATTGGTTTAAGATCGAAAATGTATTCATTAAGTGTTAAAGATTCAAAAGATATAAAAAAAGCAAAAGGTGTAAAAAAGACAGTTGTTAATAATTTAAGTTTAGATAATTATAGAGATTGTTTGTATAAAAAGAAATTATTTTATAGTAATAATATGTATGTATTTAGATCTAAGGTTCATAATATTTATACACAAATAATTAATAAAGTAGCTTTAAGTTTTTCTGATGATAAAAGATTTATAAGAGAAAATGGGATAAGTACATATGCTTGGGGGCATTTTAGGATTAATATGGATATAAATTAAAATAAATGTTTTTTAAAAAATTTTATCAAATAAATTTATTATTACTAAAAAATAATAATACATGTTTTATTTTTTCTTTCTTTCTTTACAATTCAAGTACAAGATTTTCTTTTGTAACTCTTCATTAACAAAATTTCTTAAAACTTATACATTCTGTAAAGCGCAAAGTCCACTATGGGTTGGACATCTTAGCGTGTACGGATATTTATCACGAATTTTTTGGAAGTTTGATGCTCCCAAATCATCCAGATCATAGACTGTATAGTTATCACCCAAAATATTATATAACCAGGATTTTTTTTCATTACCTTTAACGTATACTGATTTATTTTCTAAATTTGTGCGTAAAAACTGCTTAACGCTCTCAAAATCAATTGTTCCTTCATTCCATGTAAGACCGTGATGATTATTGAATAACCACTTTGCTTGGTTTTGTTGTTTTTTAGGTAAAAGTTCAAAAGGATATGGTGGTTTTATTATAAAAAGTTGAAACTCGTGTAAATTATATGAAACTGCCAGTTCTTTCACTATAAAATTATTTTTAACCCCGCGAAATCCTTGAACGTCAATGATTACATTTTTATTTTCCATTTTTTATAAATTTAAAAACAAATTTCAAGTTTCTAGTGTGAAATAATTTAAGATACTAAAAGCTTTTAATGTTTGCAACATAAATTTATATCTGCTTTCTAACTTAACTTGTAAGTGGATTGTATTCTATAATACGATCATGTAGAAGTAAGCAATATGCATTTGTTTTGTCTGGAATTTGAACTGAAGTTTTAAATTCAATTTTAATATCTACTGGACCTGTTTTAATTGTTTCATTCTGATGTGAACAATCGATAATTGCTATAGGAGCTTTATCTTTATATTCTGATAAATTTAGTAACGGTTGAGGTTGTATTCCATAATATGATTTCTGAAACATAGCATACATTTCATAAAGCAGCGCATATCGATTACGATCAAATTTAATATTTAGATCACTGTAAGGGTATGTTTCTGAATTTAAATAAACTTTTATATCTGTTAAATTGCAATGATCAAAAACGGTATTATCTTTAGCTTTCTCATCATTTTTATTTGTTTGAAGTGTAAATATAACAAATCTAGGCTTCTAAAGTTGTGTAGAGGTTTTTACAGACCAAACATGATGAGTTGTACTTGTTGGTAATGTAGGATGTTCATACAATTCCCAACTTCGAAAAGGAACCTCAATTGATTTTCCATCATTAATTATTTTTAATAATTTAAGACGATAATCATCAGCGACATTGATATGAGGAACTCTCCATAAAATTTTATGAATTTGAATGCTAAATTCTTTTGTAGTTTGTACTACATTATTATCAGATCTGGTACGAATTAATACAAGTTCATGACGAGCATTTGCAATAATCTTTGTATAATCTTCAGCAAAACCTAAAAGCATTTTCAAGGGAATGCAAAAGTTGAAGAAATTCTCTAATTTTATTGGTGAATCTGGAGACCAGCCCGCATTATATAACATTTTGCTTTGATTACTATTTAATGAAATGTAATTTTTCAAAGTAGTTGTTGCACCAACATTTCTGTATAGCGATCACTTTCGACTCTATTCAATTCCTAACGAATTTCTTCAAATAGATACGCCATACAATTATTATTTAGTAGTGCATGACCAGCATCTAGTTTTTTACCATCAGGTGCGGTTAAAGCACCCTCAATATATAGACAACTTTCGCATGGTAACAAAATTAAATCTTGATGTTGAACAGAAATTCTGATTTCATCACTATTTTTAAAAGATAGTAAAAATGGTGAATAATTATGATATTCCTTTTTAGAAATGCTTTCATCAAAACTTGGATGTTTGGTGATATCAAGTATTTCACTCATGTTTTTAATGTAAATCCAAGTGATTTTAAAAATGTTTTATTAATATTTGTTAGTGTGGAAGATTTAACTGGTAATGTCAATCGTTTAGATGTTACTGGATGACTGCTAGAAGTATCTTTATCTGTATGACTTTTATCCTTATTATTATACAACAACATATCTATATTGGTTTTAAATGAAATCTTATTGTAATAGTTTCACCCCTAAAATTAATCAAATCACCGTCTTGATCAACAATTTTCACTTCTATTGAACTGATTCGTTTAGTGTTCACAGGTAAATAAATAACATTTCTGGGAACTTCTATTATTTTATACCCAGGACCAACATCTGGAGAAAATTCATGTAAAGTATGTACCCTATGATTATTTATGTATGATCCTGTGATTAAATTACATTCTATACGAATAACGTTAACCTTTATAATATTTACAGGTAAATCTGATATATGTGTTTTTTCACTTGGCGATAGTTTCACTCGACTAAATCCTAAGAGTTGACCGATAGATCGCTCTTTGTTAAAGAAGATTTCTTGATTACTTCTAATTTCCGTTTTGAGTGTGTTGTTATTTGCTCTAATTTTGAGTGTATACTCATTTTCTTTTTTTCCCAATTCGACTTCGTAAGATCCTACAGGTATCTCAATAATTTCATCTCCTATATAAAATAAATTATTACTTATGTCAACGTTTGGAATTGAATTATATGTCTGAAAGTCAATCAAGCCACAAGCATAATCTGTAGATAATTCTCATGGAGGAAAATATTCTGATTTAAGTATCGATGTATTCCCAGATAATGTAAGCGTTATCGACATGATGAATAAAAGTAGAATAATGATAAATATACTATATAAATGTTCTATATATATAAAATTGAAATGAAAAACAGATTTTTTTTTTCAGGTTTTATATATTCATTATCATTTATCAATACAATCATTTAAAAATTTTAAACATAAATGTCCACAAATGAATGAATTAAAATCTTGTTGTCTATTATAATTATATCTTATATTAGAACCTAAATATTTTATAACTTCTTCAGGAGGTTGTAAATTCCCAAAACTATCAAAATATTCAACTTTATTATTATTTTTATAATATGCTACCCAATGAGTACCTGGTCCAGATGATGTATCTAAATTTATAATTCCACATTCCTTATAAAGTGGATTTTTTGGTAATTCATCACGCATAAAGACACCTCTAAATATGGTATATTCTTAGAAAATGTTTGTATATCGATCTCATTAAGTGGTCTATTGGGTAAGCTGTTTTAAAAATTTTTTGTTTTTGGTGATAGGAAAAGACCTAATCCCTGTTTGTATGGTTTCAAATGAAGTCCTTTCCCCATAGCGACAGCTTCCATTTGTTCTTATGCCTTATACTTTCTGCCAGTTCTGCTTTTGCATTTTTAGTAGCATTGACAGCTTTAGCAATTTGTGATACTCCACCTGTTAGTGCTCCGATTGCAGACAATCCTGCAAATATTGGTAAAAGTGGTAATATTCCACCTATTTTCGGTATAGGTATTACTCTTGGTACTTCAATTTTAGATTTTTTCCCCTTTACAATATTTTTTGCTGCTTTTAAAGCTAAATTTATAGCACTTGATAGATTTTCTGGTTTTTCGTTTTTTATAATGGACTTTACACCTTGTAAAGTCTTCCTAAATAATCTTTTATCAGATGTATTTTTTCTGCTTTTACGCTTTTTTTGCTTTTTAGAACACCCCATTCCGAATTTAACTTTTGCTTTCATCGCATTCGTTACAGACCAAGCATTTGCACGTTCACCTAATGTTGCGTTACTAGCTTTCGCTCGTTCCCAGGCCTTCTCAGCTAATATTGTATCAGCTACGTGTCTATTGTTTAAATCTTCATGAATTGAATAAGCTATATCATGCTCTTTGCATGCTTCATCTAAAGGATTTACACCCGTATCACCTCTTTCTAAACGTTCTTGAAGCTTTGTACCAGGACCGCAAAAGTTATAGCCTGGTAAATGTAACTCAAATGGTAGATTATTAATTATTTTATTCAAAAGACCTTTTCCTTTACGAGCACGACGAGAACTAACTGAATTCCTTCCATAAATAATCATTTTATAATATATATATGTATGTACCTTCTTATTAAAAAGTTCCTAGCGCGAATATAGTTTTTATCATATAAAACATTGAACTTATACAAATCAAAAATTAGTTACAAATATGAAATACATAAAGCAACATAAAAAACTTGATGTTAAGAACTATGATTTGGAAAATGTATCAAGAGAACAAAAAAGAAAACATAGTACTTTGTTACCAAATAATATAAGGGCTCTCATTGTAGGTCCATCAAATTGTGGAAAAACAAATGTAATGATTAGTTTACTTGAGCATCCAAATGGACTTAAATTTGAAAATGTATATCTCTATTCAAAGTCATTACATCAACCGAAATATGAATATTTAAAACGTATCCTAACACCAATTAAAGGTTTAGGTTTTCATACATTTTCAGCAAATAATGAAGTTTTATCACCAGAAGAGGCTAAAAGAAATTCTATTTTTATTTTTGATGATGTATCTTGTGAAAAGCAAAATAATATGCGATCTTATTTCTGTATGGGGCGCCATAATAGGATATAGATAGCTTTTATTTATGTCAAACATATACGCATATTCCAAAACACCTAATTAGGGATAATGCTAATTTCATAATATTATTTAAACAAGATCAAATGAATCTAAAACATATATATAACGATCATGTAAATACAGATATGTCTTTTGATAAATTTCGTGATATATGTACAGAATGTTGGAAAGAAAATTATGGATTTTTAGTAATATGTAAAGATTATCCACTACAATGTGGTCGCTATCGAAAGGGATTTGATATATTCATACATATATAATACAATCAAGTTTCGAACCGTCAAAATTATGGGTTCGGGTTCAGGTTCGGGTTCAATACATTAAAAAATAATGGGTTCGGGTTCGGGTTCGGGTGCGGGTTCGGGTTCAATAAAGTTGAATAAATAAAAAAAGTGTTTTGTAATTATAAAATCATTATTGTTTTAAATTTATCATTTTTTTTATTTACAACACATAAAATTTTATTTACATAAAAAATGTTCATTTAATCTTACAAACATGATATTTTTCGATGAAGTTTCGCTTAAATTAGCTCTTTGTGATGCTAATATAAATTTTAGACCTAAAAAGGCCCGTTCTACGCTTACTTGCGTCGCAGGTACAGCAAAGATGACTTCAGCAGCTGCACTTAGCATCAGTGTTTCAGTTTTTTTTGGTTGTTTCCAAAATTCTAAAACATTTTTTTCCTTTGGCATCCTAGGAATGTTGTCGAAGATTTCAAATTCTTGTTTTAAGAGCAAATTGAAATCAATATTGTTTTTAGCAATATTTGCATTTGGAGTTTGTAAAATCTTCTGCTTCTCTTTGTTTTTTAATATTTCTTCGAGCACATCTAATTCTCCATCTGAAGAGCTAGATGTAGATATATGAGAACTAGAACTAACGTTTAAATTATTTAACTGCGGATCATTTCCGATCTCAAGATCTTTCAAATTTTTCACAGTTTTTATAATTTGCTCTTTAGCTTTGATAATATTGTCTTCACTCAACAGTAATTTGAATCTAGGATCTAAATATACAGCAGCGTTTAAAAGATCATTGTTAATAAATAACTTTTCTCGTTCAAGTAAATTTGAATATAAATCAACAGCTAATTGTTTATCGTTATATTTTTCCATTTTTAGTTTGAATTTCAACCATATTCCATAGAAATCCCCTAAGTTCAATTGCACATTTTGCAAGTTCAGTGTTAAAATTTTGACTGGCTCAAAAATTTCGATGAACTCTGAAACAAAATTCCATATTGCTTCCTCCATAACTAGTTCAGGATCAAGAACGTCTGAGCAGAAGCTTCTATATTCTAATAAACGGTGAAGCATGTCGAAAGTCGAGTTCCATCTAGTTGGACAATCAAGTAAAGCTTTTTTTAGGCCACGTTTTTTTGATAGAAAAGCTCTGTTAGGTGTTCGCAGTTTTTTAGAAATTTCTCTGCATGTATCTATCTTTTTTTTAATTGAAAATATAGAGATTGTATTCTGGACTGCCAGTTGTATGGTATGAGCTACGCACTTAAAATGAATAATATTTCTTTGTAAGTTCGTCAGCATTTCTATTCCTTCTTCTTCATTATTGATGTTACCGCAGTCTTCACTTTCTATTTCTTCTAGATCAGTCGCTTCATCAAACTCATTTCTCAACAATTCAGCTGCTTTAATCATATTTCTACATTGTCGGATGTAACTGAATAAAGTTGATTTAATGTCATATCATAAGATTTTATGACGTCAACTATAATATTTTTAACATGGTTCGCTGTTAATCTATCGACCATTTCACGCATTTCAAGAGTTCTTAACACGATTTTTTCATTACAAATATATTGCGCATTTATGCCGAGAACACTTCTACCAAGTCGTGAAGCAGAATCAATTTTTAAAGATATTAACTTTTTTTCATTTCATTTTTAATTATACTTTTTATTTCTTCAGCCTTATTGCTCACTAAGTCTTTAATGTTTTCTGAATTTACAACCAATTTGAGAGATTTCATTATTGGTTCGATGATGTCTCTTAATCCAGAATCTTGAAAAATCGAAAAAGGTCGTCCATTTACAGTAAGCAATTTTACACAAGCAAGCGTCAACGAAACATTTTGATGACATGTTGATTTTAATCAAACTCAAATATTTCTCCATTTCCATTGTCATTGAATCCTCTTGTTGCAAATTAGGCTTTTTAGTTGGACCTGAAGTTGACGGTTGATTGTTTTTGTCTTTATTTATATTTTCGTACTCAATAGGATGTTTTCTTTTTAAATGTTGACCTAGATTTGCAGAATGCTTGCCTAATTGTGAAAATAATAAAAATACAAGTTTTATTCAGAACTGAAATTTAAAATATCATATGTACTCACCTTTCATTATTAATAAGCATTTTTAACACTTTGATTCATCTTTAACTGAATCATAAGTAAAGAATTTTTTAATTGGGTTATCCGACATTTCCAATATAAAATTTCAAAAAAATCAAAAATGAAGTTAAAAAGGAACTAGAGTCAGTTTCTCTATATAAAGCAAAATCTGAAATTGATGAAATGAACACATTTGAAAAAGATGTTTCAAAATTTCCTATATTCAAATCAACACCAGTAACTGCAGAGAAGTACTTTTAAGACCCCAGATAACACAATCCTTCAAAGTACTTCCATACAAAAATTACGACGATCGCTTGAAAAATCTTTAGATGAAGATACCTCATTAAATTCGTATTATATGAATGAATATACAAAAGGTTTTGGTATTGATAAAGCTTATGGACCCAAGTATAATAAAGAAAAAACTAGCTTTGAACTCGGTCGGAGTGATTTAAAATTCAATGATAATATCTACTGTAAATATTGATGGTAAAGATTATAATGCTACTAGAGGTCTTTATGGACTTATATTTATGAGAAATCCTTCTTTATATAATATTAATGATCTTCAGAATTATCATGAAATATTAATTCAAACAAATGTTCACAGAAAAGATGTATTTGATGATAAAAGTCATATCAAAGGTAATGCAGGTAGCAAATATAGAAATATTATTAAAAAATTAGTTGATACAAAAAAGCAAGGACAGGGATTAATGCTTTTAAACAATAAAAAGTCTAATTATATATATTGGGATGATCCTAATGAATTGGTTGATAGATTAAGATTGCTTATTGCATCAGAGCAAGCAGGTCATACTAATCATAATAATGAAATTATTTCAATAATAGAAGAGTTAAGAGAAGCCAATATTATTATTTAAACTATCAATAAACTTTTTCAATTTACATTACTATAATGAGTGTTGACAAATTCGGACGTTTTGTTAGTAATCGAACTACTCATCAAGTTATCGGCGAACGAGGCCCACAAGGACCACCAGGAATAGGTTTCTCACTTACACCAGATAATCATTTTGATATTAATTTTAAAAGTCTAAAAAATGTTGCAAATCCTATAAATCCTCAAGATGCGGTTACAAAGCCTTTTCTTGAAGAACAAATAAATAATTTGACTATTGAAATAATAAAAAATTTGGAGAATACATTTAAAGAGAATATACGAAACCTTAAAGAAGATACTGAAAAAACCATCAAACAAATTACAAATGAAATGAATTCTAATATGCATAAATTTTTTATGATATATAATGATAAACTTGAACGAATTAACAATGATATGTTAAAAACATATACATACAAAACAACTTAATTCTATATATATAATAATAATATACAAAGTTTTATATAAATCCTGATATTTGATTGAAAAATGAGTAAGAAACAACTTGTTGAAGAGCTGCATAAATCAGCACGAAAAAGATTTAATCGAAGAAAAGTAATTACAAAAGGAATAGATGATCTTTGGAAAATAGATTTAGTTGAAATGGGTGCATATTCTGTAAATAACAAAGGTTATCGTTTTCTATTAACTGTAATTGATGTATTCTCTAAATTTGCGTGGGCTATTCCTGTAAAAACAAAAAGTGGTCCTGATGTAACTAAAGCAATGGAAAGTATTTCTAAATCTTCAAATAGAATACCCAAGAATATACAAAGTGATCTTGGAAAAGAATTTTACAACAAAAACTTTCAAGATTTGATGAAAAAGAATCATATAAATCATTATTCTACGTATAGCACTTTGAAAGCTTCAATTGTTGAACGTTTTAATAGAACTTTAAAAGCTTTAATGTGGAAACAATTTAGTTTTAAAGGAACATATAAATGGATTGATGACGTTCAAAAACTGGTTGAAAGTTACAACAATACAAAACATCGTACTATTAAAATGCGTCATCGAGATGTTAATTCATCTAATGAAAAATCGCTGCTAAAAACTGTATATAGTAATTTGAAAGTTTTTCCTGGTGAAAAGTTCAAAATTGGTGATTCTGTTCGTATAAGTAAACATAAACACGTTTTTGAAAAGGGATATACACCAAATTGGACGACTGAAATTTTCAAAATTAAAAGCATAAAAAATACGAATCCAGTAACATATTATTTAGAGGACTATAAGGGTGATCCAATTAAAGGAGGTTTTTATGAAAAGGAACTTTTAAAATCAAAATATCCACACATTTATTTAATAGAAAAAGTTTTGAGAAAAAAAGGAGATAATGTTTTTGTAAAATGGTTAGGATTTTCAAATGAGCATAACTCATGGATAAATAAAACAGAATTATTGTAAATTAAAATATATTTATACATTATTTAATTATTTTTCTAAGAAATTGTTTCATAATTGAAATTTTAGATTAAGTTAGCATAAGTAATTAAGTTATTTATCAATAAAAATACTTTTATATATAAAAAATTTAAGATTTTTTTATTAACTTTCTCATTAAAATTAAAATTTTCAGAAACAAGAGCGTTTTTATTTTATTTTATTTTTTTTATTTCAAACATATAAAAAAATTTTATTTTGGAAAATTTAAAAGAAATTGTTGACCATTTTGACTTTCATCATTTTGAAAAGACTTGAATATTTCTTATCTAAAAGATTTTCCCATTTCTCCAAAATTCTTAATATAAAGTTGACTTGTATTTAATCTTTCAATTTCTGTATTAGAAAATGAGTTATATCTTGCTGGTAAGAATATATTGAAGTCTTCTAATTCTAATAATAATCGTTCTCCATATTTTGTTGCAATGCGTCTGCATCCAACGATTAAATAATCTTTTTCATATTCCATTTTCTTTAAATTCATTAGTGGTTTAAAAGTATTAGAATTAAACTTCTCAATAATATCTATATCTTCATACTGGTTTTCTGCATTGGAATCACCGCTACTCTGGTTTTCTTTATAAAATCCAAATCCTATTTTTTCTTTTTTTCTTCACACTTTTTTTATCAAAAAAAAAAGAACTAATAAAATGTAGAAAGAAATATGTGTTTTCCAATCTGATTCTTAACAGCGGTTTTTGTAACTCCTCTTCCCACCTTTTAAGATTAATAATATGATGATTCCAAAGATTATATACTGTTATTTCAAATAAACTCTGAGGTTGTATTGTGAAATTAAAACGATCTTTAACTGCTGTTTGAATTGATATGTGTTCCTGTTGATACACTTTTACAATCCTCTAAAAACTCTTTATCGAATTTAAAACTAGATGCTGTTATTTCAAATAAACTTTGAAGTTGTGTTTGAGCTGATATTAATGTTGTTTCACTATCACAATCCGCGAGAACCTCTCTATCAAATTCAAAATTCATACTGTAGTCAAAACTGTTGTATCCAAGGTATTTATACCCTGAATATCATATTCACCCAAAATATTTTCTTAATAAGAAACCGCAAAATTCCAAGAAATCAATAAAATTCTAGATAAGACCACAAAATTCCGAGAAATTAACGAGATAACAAAATTTCTCAGAAATCAAACACAAAATTACAAGAAACCAACAAGATTACAAAATTCTTAGAAATCAATAAAATTCTAATTCTATATAAGACCACAAAATTCCGACAAATTAACGAGAAAACAAAATTTCTCAGAAATCGAACACAAAATTACAAGAAACCAACGAGATAACAAAATTCTTAGAAATCAATAAAATTCTAATTCTAGATAAGACCACAAAATTCCGAGAAATTATCGAGATAACAACATTTCTCAGAAATCAAACACAAAATTACAAGAAACCAACGATATAACAAAATTCTTAGAAATCAATAAAATTCTAATTCTAGATAAGACCACAAAATTCCGAGAAATTATCGAGATAACAACATTTCTCAGAAATCAAACACAAAATTACAAGAAACCAACGAGATAACAAAATTCCAAGAAACTAAACGAGATAACAAAATTTCTCAGAAAAAACAATAATTTCCAGATAAAACTAGTTTCATTTAGCTCAGCTTCTTTACACACCTCCCCCCGTCAGAATCCACCATTTCGCCTTAAAAGCTTCAACTCACGGCGAAAAGCTTCGAAGCCTCAAACCCACGCCACACGCCACCACCCACAAACCACAAAAGCTTCCACCACATGCCACAACCAAAAAGCTCAAAGCTTATGACGTCATCCAAAAAAGCTGTGCACAAAACCCTCCCTGGTCTAGAACCGCCATATACATACTACTCTACCACAACACAATTTAGTAAGTTTTCAAAACGAAACTCATTTATAGCAGCAGCTATGCCACAAAATTGTAAAATGTGTAAAAAATATCATCCGTTATATTTTTGCAACAAATTTATTGAACTTTCACCAAAAACTCGATTGCGGTTTCTTCAAAAACATAAAATTTGTGCTAACTGCTTGAAAGGAGGACATAGTTCTTCTACTTGTACTTTACGCGGTTGTTTTAAGTGCAACAAAAAGCATAACACATTGGTTCATTTGCCAGAAAGAGAAAAATTTGATTCAAATAATCAAAAAAGTTCAACAATGAGTATTAAAAATGCGAAGTTGTCATCTGAAACTACTTCTAATACCACGTTAACCACTTATATTGAAGAAAATAATGTGCCAAAACAAATTCTTCTTGGAACAATTTTGCTACAAGTAATCAACTCCACTGGAGAAGCAATTGATTGTCGTGCTATCCTAGATTAAGGATCACAGATTAATATAATTTCTAAAAGATTAGAAGAAAAGTTATACTTAAAATCAACACCAAACTCCATATCCATATCAGGAATAGGTAAAATTAAACAAAAAGTACAAAAGAGTGTAAATTTACTAATTAAATCCAAAATAAATGGATTCAGTACAAGAATAACTGCTTTTTTATTACCAAATATAACGTCATTGCAACCAGCAGACATTATTAAGGTTTCCAATTGGAAAATACCACAAAATATAAAGTTAGCTGATCCAGAATTTCATGTTCCACGTAAAGTAGATTTATTACTAGGAGCAGAAGTTTTTTATGTATTTTTGTTAATAGGACAAATTAAACTTGGCAACCAAATGCCTACATTGCAAAATACTATCTTTGTTTGGATAGTAAGTGGTATTGTTCCTGGTTCACAAAATAATAGAACAGCAGTATGTGGTGTTTTAACAAATCAACCAGAAAATAATTTGGAGGAACAAATTGAAAAATTTTGGATGTTAGAAGAAGTTGACAATCTAAGAAAATCCGAAATTTTGAGTAATGAGGAGTCAAAATGTGAAACTCATTTCAAGCAAAATGTCAAGAGAGACAGTAAAAGGGCGGTTTATAGTAAAACTTCCTATTTTTGCTGATCCTGATCAATTAGGGGAATCGGCAGACATAGCTGTTCGTCGTCTTTTAGCCATTGAAAGTCGACTTGCAAAAAATTCAGAGCTCAAAACTCAATATGTTGAATTTATGAACGAATATGAACGTTTGGGACATATGAGAAAAATAGATGCAAAGCAAATCACCAAACCAAATTATGTTTTGCCTCATCATTGTGTTATCAAACCAGAAAGCACTTCAACAAAATTAAGGGTAGTTTTTGATGCATCTGCAAAAACATCTTCAAATATTTCGTTAAATGATATTTTAGCAAAGGGGCCAACGATACAAGATGATCTTTTTACAATTTTATTACGTTTTCGTTTACCAGGATGGGTATTTACAGCAGATATAGAAAAAATGTATCGCCAAATTTTAGTTTCTGAGGAAGATCGTCGTTTTCAAATGATTCTATGGAGAGATAGTGCAGATCAAGCAATAAAACTTTATGAATTATCTACAGTTACATATGGAACTACATCAGCTCCTTATTTAGCTACTAAATGTCTTCAATATCTGGCTAATACTCAAAAACAACAATATTTACAAGGTAGTGAAATTCTTGGAAGAGATTTTTATATGGATGATCTGATGAGTGGAAAGGATAATTTACAAGATGCGTTAGAAGCACAAGATCAAGTTAACAAGCTTTTAAAATCGGCAGGTTTCAAGCTTCGAAAATGGTGTGCAAATAATAAAAAATTATTAGAAAATATTTCACCTGATGATCAAGCAATACGACTTGATTTGTTCAAAAACAATGACAATTCTATAAAAACATTAGGTTTAACATGGTTACCACAAATGGATGAATTTCATATCAAGGTTTCATTACCAGAATTAACAAAAATCACCAAGCGATCTGTATTATCGGAAATTGCACATTTGTTTGATCCACTTGGTTTTATAAGTCCAGCAGTAGTTACAGCCAAAATATTCCTACAAAAGTTGTGACAATTGAAATTAGATTGGAATGCAGGAATTCCTATGGAATTACAAACTTATTGGTTAAAATTCAGAGAAAACTTAAACAAACAATATGAAAATACCAAGACATATGTTTAATGGAAATGTTTCGAATGAAATGCAGTTGCACGCATTTGCTGATGCTTCAGAAAAGGCTTATGGGTCTGTTGTATATTTACGTTCAATTGACGCCAAAGGAACAGTGAATATGAATTTACTTTGTTCCAAATTAAAAGTCGCGCCACTAAAAACTACTACACTTCCAAGACTAAAACTATGTGCTGCTAAATTAATGGCTGAATTAGTACACAGGATTAAACGAGATTTGAATATTCCAGATTTATCTTGTTACTACTGGACAGATTCAGAAATAGTTCTAGCATGAATAAATTCTGAGCCTTCTTTGTATCACACATTTATTGCAAACCGTATTGTATCTATTCAAGAATTGACTGTACAAAAACATTGGCGACATGTCAGTTCAAAACAAAATCCAGCTGATATTGTATCAAGAGGACTATCACCTAAAAAATTAGCTTCAGCAACTATGTGGTTTTACGGTCCAATGTTTTTGTATGGTCCAGAAACATTATGGCCTCCAATATATTTTAAAAGAAATATAGAATTAGAAAAAGGACAAGTCAAAGTACTTTCTGCAGAAATTACAAAAATACAACATTTCATATATGATATCAACCACAAAAATTCATTCGAGCATTGGAAGCGAACATTAACATATATTTTAAGATTTATAAAAAATTGTGCGAGCAGAAAACAGAAAATACCCTGTCAATATGGGAACTTGAATTCAGAAGAGCTTCATCAAGCAATGAATGATTGCAATAATGATTAAACAAATTCAATCAGAAGATTTTTTATTTTTTTTTATTTTTATTAAAAGTTAATATCAGGTAAACCTGATATAACCTTAATAGCACCACGACCCGCTAGGGCCTTTTGGCGACCATCTATAAACATTATACAAATAAAAACTTAATTCTACAACTTAATCGTTAAACTAAAAAATAAAAAAAAAATAAAAAAATTTAATAAAAATAAAAAAGAACAATAAAAAAAAAATAAAAAATTATTTTTAAATTCTAAAACTACAAAATGAAAAAGTTTATAATAAGAATAATAAATCTTATTTTATGAAAAATTATTAAACTTAATTGATTATTTAAAGTTTTTTTTTTTTTTTTTACAATATACCTAACTTATTATTTATATTATGCTTTCTTAAAAATAATTATAATAAAATTATAATTTTTATATAAAATCAAATAGTACCTAATTTAAATTAAACATGATATAAAAATTTTAACAATAAAAAGATAATACTTAAATATTATATTTTAAAAGAATTTAGAAAACATAAATTTATATTTTATTAAACAATCTAAGTACAGAAATTATTTTGAAGAAAATTGAATCACTATTTTAATATTGACATAAAATTGAATTTAGATTTACTTCATTAATATTCAAGTCAGTCAACTTTTCACGTACTAGTTTACAATCTGTTTAAAATTTAAAACTGTTTTTATGATTTGGCTCATGACAGAAGGGGCATACTGAGTCACTATACAAGGGAAAAGTGTGAGACAACTTTGAATGTCCCGAACGTAATCTAATTAAACATATTTGCTCAATTCTACTTAATGCTGAATTGAATTTAGGAGAGGCTAACTGTTTATTGATTTCCAAGTAAGTTGTAATGGTTTCCGACTCACTCTCCCGAAATCTGCTAATTTCTTCTGTCGTTATACTCTGTATAGAAGACTTAGCGACTTGATCCGCAAATTCGTTGCCTGATATTTCAACATGACCTGGGATCCAAAAAACTAAACTATCGCACTGTATTAGCAGATTTCTAACCACTACAACTAAAAAATCACTATTTCCGGACTTCTTTAACGCACGCACCACCGATAAAGAATCCGAAAATATAATCATTTTTTTTGTTTGGCCTTTTACTTTTTAAATCCACAGCCAACCAAACCGCACACAACTCAGCATCAAATATTGCTGTTTTATTAGCAAGTCTCTCTACAATCAAAGTTGTCCAACAGTCGCAAAGTAGACACCGAGTGAGTAGGTTGCATAGAACAGTGATTAATCAGTGATTAATATAGAAATTTGTGAAAGTGAATTGTGAAAGTGAATAATTATCACAAAAATATTTTCAAACCTTCATATACATAGATAGACCTCTCTTAATTAATCAAACTTTATTACATTAATTTAAATTAACTATATCAAATAAACAAATAATTAAAGTGTTAATCAAATATAAAAACTAACAAAACTATTAGTGCTTAAAAAAAAACAACAACAACAACAAATGACTTCGATTCGACCTTCAGAGCCTCCTGACAAAACAACAGGTAGGTCAGAAAATGAGAATAAACTAAACAACAACACGCCAGGACCAAAATTCCTGAAAATGGTAAGAACAGAAATAAACAAAACACTCACAAACGTATCACCTTTTCTTATCCAAAAAACCATTGACAATAAGATAAAGGGTAAACTTGAAATATGCAAAAAATTACGTAATGGTACTATTCTCATCAAGACAAAAAACATCGAACAAGCATACGAATTAATAAAACTAACATCACTAACACCAGATATAAATATAAAAATTTCAGAACATGAAACATTGAACAATTCAAAAGGAGTAATCTATAACACCGGTTTATTATACATAGACGACAAAGAAATATTAGAAGAACTAAAACACCAAAATGTAACTGAAATTAGAAGAATAAAAAAACGTAAAGATAACATTGAAAAAGACACAGGCCTATTTATATTAACGTTTTCAAAAATTACAATACCAGAATACATTTATATAGGATACGAAAAAGTGCCAGTAAGACACTATATTCCCCAACCCCTCCGATGCAAAAATTGCTTACATTTACAACATAAGGAGTCAGAATGTAAAAAACCAAAAATATGTTTAAACTGCAATAAAGAATATCATCTTGACCTTCAAAAAAACCAGAAGAAAAATGTAACGACAAAACAGAATGCACAAATTGCCACTCCGATAAACACAATTCAATAAGCAAAGAATGCTCAGTATATATCAAACAAAAAGAAATTACAAAAATTAAAACTATAGAAAAAAATAGACATAAAAACAGCTAAACAAATTTACAACCAAACACACAAAAATACTTAAAAATACTTTCTCATCACTATTTCAAACAAAAAATACAACAAAAATCAATGCTAGTACACAAACAACAGAAAACAACAACAATACTCCCACATCATCAAAAAGCAAAAAACCATGCAAAAACACAAAAGAAACATGCGAAAAAACAAATGAAATTAATAAAAATACTAACAACAACAACATAGGTACATATACAATAGAAAACACTAACTTAAAAAATTCAAATTTTAACGCCACTAAATATGCAATAAAATCGCTAAGTGATTGTTGCTCAGCATACTCAAACCCAGAAAAAAACCAACAAAAACGAGGCAGACCAAGAAGAAGCCAAAATAGTCCAATTAAAAAGAAATCTAAAGACGAAAATTGAAAACATAATTTAAAGACACACATACACATAAACAACAAAATAAATGCAAAACAACTTTAAAGCAAATAATAAAAATTCAGAAACATCTCAACTAAATATAATACAATGGAATTGTCGTGGTCTGAAAACACACCTAAACAATATACAAATGTTAATAAAAAAATATCCAAATTCTATACTTTGTTTACAAGAAACAAAGTTAAAAGAAAATCAAAATCCTGCAATAAAACATTTTAAAACATATTATAAAAATAAACCTACAAACACCATAGCGCATGGAGGTGTTGCTATACTAGTCGATAGCAATATAACCTGCAATGAAATACAACTATACAAACCCAATTACAAGCAAATGCAATAGAAATATGCAATCCAATCAAAATGACAATTATAAACATATATTCAGATACGACACTCAAATGTTCAGATATTCAAAACATAATAAAACAAGTTAAAAACCCATATTTAATACTAGGAGACTTCAATGCACATAACCCACTTTGGGGGTCAAATAATCAGAATACAAAAGGAAAAGAAATAGAAAAACTAATACATGACCATAACTTGAATATAATGAATAGTAAACAACCAACACATTTTAATTTCACATCCAAAACATTCAGCTCAATAGATATAACACTATGTAAACCAATCATACAAAACTACTTTGACTGGAAAATTGAAGAAAATCTATTTGGTAGCGATCATTTTCCAATAATAATCACTTCACAAATACAAACATATGCCAAAAAAAGAAAAACATACAAAGTAGAAGCAGCAAATTGAGATACATACAAAAAAGAAATTGACTTTTAGAAACAAATCTCCGAATCCGATGACACTGAAACAATTAATGAATATATCACTACCAAAATAATACAAGCAGCATCAAAATCAATACCAATGACAAATGCTAGCAAAAGAGACAGGTACCATGGTGGAATGAAGAAATTTCAAATGCTATAAAGTCCAAAAAAAGATTATTCAGAAAATATAAAAGAACAATGAACCAAACAGACCTAATAAACTTCTTAAAAATGAGATGCCAAGTGAGAACATTAATTTCACACCACAAGAAAAAAACATGGGAACAATATATATCTACCATTTCACACAACACATCAAGTAAAGAGATATTCAAAAAAATTAAGTGCATCAACAACAAAAACAACTACCATAACATAACAACAATAAAAGTAAATAATCATTATATATCTGACACTGATCAAATAGCAGAAGAATTTGCAAATCACCTTACCCAAATCTCAAGTGATAAAAATTACAATAGCGACTTTTTAAAAATCAAAAACAATACCGAATGTATACCAATTGAACCACCTATAAACACAAATCAATTCTACAATACAAAAATTACCTTACAAGAACTAGAAGACACATTCAAAGAATGCAAAGGCTCATCACCAGGAAACGATTTAATACATTACGAAATGCTGAAACATCTTACAAAAATACAAAAACTCTATATATTACAAATATACAACATTATATGGACAACAGGTCAAATACCAAAGAAATGGAAAGAAGCATTATTAATACCAATACTAAAACCACAAAAAAGTTCTGAAAACTTAGACAATTATAGTCCTATATCACTTACCAGCTGCTTATGTAAAATATTAGAAAGAATAATCAATAAAAGACTAACATGGTTCTTAGAAAATAATAATACAATAGACAATATGATTATTGTCTGATGTTTGCATTTCGAAAAAACCGAGGTACACAAGATGCGTTAGCATATATACAAAGTGAAATAACTGAAGCTTTTAACAAAAATGAAAAAAATGTCCTAACAGTATTCTTCGACATAGAAAAAGCTTTTGACAGAATATGGAGAAGAACCATACTTGAAGAACTAAAAGACATCGGTATTGGAGGTAAAATGTTCAATTATTTAAAGAATTTTCTCGAAAATAGAACCTGCAAAGTACAAATAGGCGATAAATGCTCGAAAACATACAACATACAAAACGGCATTCCACAAGGATCCCTATTAAGCACAACACTTTTTCTACTCGCAGTTAACAACATAAAAAACGAAATACAACCACCAGCCACACATATAATATATGCAGACGATTTAATCATATTTACAAAAAACAAAAACCTCAATAAAGCACAAAAAATAGTACAGAACACAATAAATAAAATAACAATATGGGCACAAAATAAAGGCATAAACTTCTCACATACAAAAACAAAAGCAATAATATTCACACGAAGAAGAAAACAATATCCAAATCCCACAACAAATTTACAGAACACACCAATCACATATGTAAACGAACACAAGTTCCTCGGACTAATATTTGATAAAAAACGAAACTGGGAAAGCCATATACACAAAAACAAAAGCAATGAGAAACATGAACGTAATTAAAATTTTAAGCAACACAAACTTTGGATCAGACAGAAAAACGCTATTAACAATACATAATGCAATTATACAATCAGTAATAAACTACGGTAGTCACATATATACAACAACAAATAAAACAAAACTAAAACAACTAGAACCAGTACAAACTACGAGTATAGGATTATGCACAGGTGCATACAGAACAAGCCATAAAAACAGCGTATTAATCGATGCAGGTCAAATCCCAAATCACCTAATCAAACAAAAATTACTAATGAAATTCACTATAAAGATACTAAGCAACAAACACCATCCACTATACAATAAACTAAAACAAATCATAAATGAAAATCATATACAAAAATCAAAATACACACCATTTTACCAATCAGCAATAGAATCACTAAAAAAATACAACATAATAACAAATAAAAACATCCAAGAAAAAAACATCACATCATACTTACCATGGATGATAGAAAATCTCAAATTTGACACTAAATTGACAAAATACAAGTAAGATGAAACCCCTATAAAAATCTACCACCAAATCTTACAAGAAAAATTAAACACAAAATACAAAAACTACATTCAAATATACACAGATGGATCTAAGCAGAATAATAACACAGGATGCGCCTACTACAACACACAATTCCACAACAAATATAAAATACCTAACAACTCAAGCATACATTCTGCTGAACTATATGCAATTAAAAAAGCAATAGAAGAAACACAAACTATCGACCAACAAAATATAATAATATGCACCGATTCAACAAGTAAAATACATACACTAAAACAAGTATACACCAACAATCCAATAGCACACGAAATTAAAGAACAAATCTACAAAAACCAAAATAAAAAATATTGCATCCTGTGGATACCTAGTCATATCGGTATAAAAGGAAATGAAATAGCAGATCATCTGGCAAGAACAACAAATAACGAAGAAGAAGATAATAACTATAAAATAATACCTAAAGATCTAAATAATGAAATCGAAAGAAAAATACAAGAAGAGTGGAAGAAAGCATGGACAAATGAAACCAACAACAAACTCAAAGAAATAAAAAATGACACGACAAAATGGAAATTCATAGAACATCTAACACGAAAAGAAAGTACCATACTTACTCGGCTAAGAATTGGACACACGAGACTTACGCATGAACACCACCTATTAAAGAACAACCCTCCAATCTGTAGATGCAAGGAAGCTCTCACAATCAAACACATCTTCAACAACTGCCCACACACTAGAGCACAAAGGAAAAGGAATAAAATCAACAACCTCCGCTCCTTAGCAGATGAAGACCAAAACAACATAACCAACATCTTTAAATTCCTAAATGAAATCAAAATCTATAATAAAATATGAATAATTTAAAAAACAAACTAACAATACATATGTATGTATATATAGTAAATATAAAATTAAACCTATGTATTAACTAAGTAATTGTTAAAAATAACTTTAAATAGTATATATTAAATATAGTATATATAGTTAAATTAAGAAAATATGTACACATATCTTTCACACAATTCCTCATGTGCAGCTCTGAAAAAACAATCACTAGTATTTGTCCTTCTGTGATGAGCCAAATCATCGTTAGTTATTAGATTATTTTGATTAGTAATAGAGGGAGGTTTTAAAATTGGAAGAAAACTAGGAAGGGAAGCCCCTAATTTTACAATTAGGGATATGGATCGTCTAAAAGTTGAAGTCCTTATTCTGTACTCAGTGTTAATAAAAGTTTGAGCTTTTGTGTATAGAGGTGCTCTGGAGTCAATTACCTGTTTAGCTGCGAACCTCAGCCTTAACTTCGATGCCCTGTCCTCCACATTCCAAATGCCACATTCTGCTAGCAGAATGGGAATTGGCGTGGAACAGTATACACCAGAAGCAGCCCGAAGAGTTCTATTGCAAGCTTTTTGTATTTTGTTCATGTTGGTATTTGAACAATCTCCAGTTAAGGTTAACCCGTAACCGGAAATACCATACATAAGCTTTTAGCAATAGGAATAAGAGCCGATGGAGGTGCTTCATTTCTACCCGCAGCCAAAATCTTAATCAGATTCAAGACCTTATTTAATTTAATGACTACCTATTCCACGTGATTGTTCCATTTAAGGTTTCTAGAAAAATGGATTCCAAGAATTTTTAGTGTTTTTTCGGATTTTATTAAACTATTAAACAATTTAAATGATTTAATATTGTAATTATGCTTTCGGCAAGTGTGAAAAAATTCAACTTTATCTACTGGAATGTTTCCACCATTTTCACCTAATAGCAAACTCTGAGGCGTTCAACAATTCATTCAAACTTTCTACATTTGAACTAAAAGAGCATAACAAAATATTATCAGCATAGGCAAACGGAACGATGGAACGATATCTTGATAGACCCATTAATAATGAGTCCATATATATCGTTAAAAGGGTAGTGGATAAAGGTGAACCTTGAGGAACACCATTATCCAGGACTAAAGGATTAGAGAAATAACCATTGACCCTTACACGAATTTGTCTGTTAGAAATAAAACTATAAATTGTTTTGACAAAAACTGGGTCTATACCCCAAGTGATCATTTGTTGGCATACAAATACGGATGGTATTTTATCATATGCCTTTTCAAGGTCTAGCGATACGACACTTGAATGATCACTTAATGACATGGAGCAGGCCATCCCCTCTTCCATATCATGAAGAAGTGTTAATGTACCTCTATGAGGACGAAAACCGTGTTGTCCAGGATGTAACAACGATTCAGACACTTTTTGAAGACGACGACAAATAATTTTCTCGAGCGTCTTTGAAAGAAAAGAAATAAAAGAAACTGCTCTGAAATCTAATGGAGATTTTATACTTTTAGAAGATTTAGGAATGGGTATCAATAAAGCAGATTTCCACTCATGAGGAAAAGTATTATTATACAGAATATTTGTATACAACTTTACTATTCTTTTTTTGAATAGAAGTGGAAGTTTGCTAATCATACGATAGGATATTTGGTCTCTACCAGGGGTAGAGCCTTTAAAAGAACTAAGAGTTTCCTCTAGTTCAACAAGGGAAACTTCGTATGATAAATTAAATTTTACTAGATAATCGCTATTAATAAAAAAAGATTGTTTTTCATTGAAAACTGAAGATGAAAGGTTATTGTTACTAGACACAGAAGACCATACTATAGCAAATTCATTGGCAATATCAATCGGATCAGAAATGACAATGCCATTTGATACAATTGATAAGATGCTTGAAGATGGTTTGCCATAAAGGCGTTTAACCTTACTCCAAGCATCCTTCAATGAATCCAAAGGATTGATTGAACAAGCGAAAGAATGCCAAGATTTTTGTTTTGCTATTTTAACTAATCTTCTGACACGAGCTGAAATTTTACGAAAAATCGTAAAGTTTTCAGCAGAAGGACTTCTCTGGTATGTTTTCCAGGCTTTATTTTTACTCTTTATAATTTTCTTGATGGATCCATCTAGCCAGACAGGTTCGAATTTCTGTTTGACAGGATGGGACGGGATTGTACTAAATGCAGCAGATCTAATAATCTTCTTATATTATGAATTATGAAGCTGCTTCACAATTGATAGAACTAGTACATGGAAATTTTAAGGATTGTCTAGACACAGCTTCAGAGAACTTGTCCCAGTCCAATTTAAAAACACCAACAACCATAATAATTTTACTACAAGAACAAACCAAAAAAATCCTAATACAAATTATCAAGCTAATACTAGAGTTAGTGGAAATTTTTCTCGACAGAGTAGACCTTATAATAATCAAAACAATTACAACCAGAACCATAGCAACTACAATAACTATAATCAAATACAACCCTTACCTATGGAAGTGGATAACATAGAAGCAAGTTTTCCTATAACAGCCTCGGAAAATCACTGCCAATTATAAGAATAAAAATTCATGACAAAGAACTTTTGTTTCTGATCGATACAGGTGCTGCTATATCAGTCATTAACAAAAATATATTCCCTGAAAATCAAGAAAAAAATATTAATTACCCAATCATAATTTCCACTCTAAACGGCACTATCCCTGTAAATAAAAAATTGATAGTTTATTTACCACTAGAATTTAACAGTAATAAAACAATGGAATTAGCTATAGTAGAAATAAAAAATAAAAATTTGACGGTATACTAGGAAATAATATCCTCATACCCCTTAAAGCAAAAATCAACTATGAAACTAAAGTCTTAACAATTAATAACGAGACAATACCATTTCAAAGCGAATTGTAAGATAAAAACATACACGAAATTTCTGAAATGGATTTCCAACCGATTAATGAAAAGCAGTTGTTGAAAAAACTTAAAATAGAAAAATTAAATAACGAAGAACAAAAGCATTAAAAAATATAATAAAACGTAACGAAAAAGTATTCTACAAGGAAGGCGATATTTTAACTCCTGTAAACGACATTACACATAAAATTGAAATCGATATTCAGAAATTCAAAAAAAAAGAAGTTGAAGAACAAATGAAAGAAATGTTGAATCAAGGAATAATAAGAGAGAGCAAAAGTCCCTACAATTCACCAATATGGATAGTCCCAAAAAAAAGTGACAACTCAGGTAAACAAAAATGGCGACTAGTTATTGACTACCGCAAACTTAATGAAATTGCAATTGATGATAAATTCCCAATTCCCAACATCGAAGATATTTTTGATAAACTCGGTAGAGCACAATATTTTACAACCTTAGACTTAGCTAAAGGTTTTCACCAAATTTTAGTCGACGAAAAAGATAGACATAAAACTGCATTCAGTACTCAACATGGACATTTCGAATTTGTTAAAATGCTATTTGGACTGAAAAATGCGCCAGCTACATTCCAGAGAATGATTAATTTTGTCTTAAAAAAACATATAAATAAAATTTGCGTAGTATATCTTGATGATATACTAATATTTAGTACATCCCTACAAGAACATATAGATTCTATTAATCAAATTTTTAAAACATTAAACAATTACAATATAAAAGTACAAATAGATAAGTGTATTTTTTTTTCAAAAGAGACAGAGTTTCTAGGGCATATAATAACTTAAACCAAATCCTGCAAAAGTAGAAATTATCCAAAAAATTCCCATTCCTAATACTGAAAAGAAAATTAAATCTTCTCTAGGATTAACCGGTTATTATAGAAAATTCATCAAAGATTATTCTAAAGTAGCTTACGGTATGGTGAAATACTTGAGAAAAAGCAAGATAAATACCAATGGTGATTGTATGGTGATTGGTGATTGTCACTATGGTGATAGTAAAAAAGTGATCACCAAATAGTAATTGTTCCTGTATGGTGATCACCAAAAAAGTGATAATATTTTGAAGTGTAGTAGCGAATTTGTAAGTGTCAGGTGTGTTTGTTGTCTTTTTTTTTTTTGTAGAAATGGAAGTAATAAGGAGAAGAATGAGAGATGATAGTTATCCGTTTGAATTACAAAATACTCAGTAAGTCAAAGTCATTAATAAAATTTTAATACAATTTTTTGATTATTAACAATAATATTGTTTCTTTACAGTTTTCTGTGTACTATCCATTGCTATCTACAAATTATCATAAAATATTTTATAATTAATATATTAAATTACTAATTAATATATTAAATTAGATACTAATTGATATATTAAACTACTAATTAATGTATTTATTTACTTAAATTCTTTTAAAAACACTCCAGGAATTTCAGTTTTATGAAATGTGAACTGCAAACACCATACAAAATATATAAAAGTGACAGGTCTGACGCTGTCACCAAGAAAATGACAGTTTTTGGTGATATTTTTCGTGATATTGTTTCGGAAGTATAGTCTTCTGTTTTTATTTTATTGATGATTAGAGAAAATTGGTGGTTAACATTAGCGTAAAATTCATCTATTGTTCAATTTCCTTGAAGTAGTCTGCTCATTTGGTATTCTAAAGTTCTAATATCCCTTTTGTATGCATAGTGGAGAGATAGACATTGTTTGATTGCACTCCAATCGTCATCGAAAATATTATAAGAAATTAAGGCTGCATCAGCTTTCCCTCTTATTTTCTGTCTAATACTTTTTAATATAGCTCTGTAGATTGGTTTTTGTTTCAGTATTTCGTAGTCTTTTAAAATTCCTCGCTATGTATCCCCGAAATGCAGTGTATAGCAGGGTTATCTTCGAAAGACGGAAGTTCTTTTACACAGTCAGGGAGTTTGCTAATTTCTTTCAAATCTTGCTCGTTTCTAGGAGGTACAGGGTGTCCTATTTGAACTGCCTTTGGTGATTGGGTTTTTATTTCTAAATCTAAATTTTTTCTATGGTCTTTATTTGTTCTAGTAAACTACACTAGCTAATTGTTTTAAGGTTTCTTGAATTTGATCTAGTGACATAATTATTTTTAACCGAATTATGGTGGAAAAAATGAAAGTTTTTTGTTTTTTTTTTGGTCAAAGTTGGCCTTACAATTTGCTAATTTTTGCACAAATTCGCTATTATAAGATATGTTTTTAATATTTTTTTTTATATATAGTTGAAAAGAATACGTACCATTTTATGCAATAATTTTTTTAATAATTTTAAATGTTTAATTTTCATTTTTAATAATAAATTTTTTTGTCCATATAAAATGTTTTTAATAATTTTTATTGGCTTTAAAAATTCGTAATTGTACTTTAATTTATTTATTTTCAAATGTTAACTTACAAATTTCAATTTTCTTTTAATAGTAAAAAAAATGTTGAATATTTTCTAAAAATATTTTTTATTTTATGATAATTACTAACTTTTTGTAATTATTTCGTACAGATTTTTCATATATATATTTTTTTATTTTCAAATAAAATAAAAAAAATTTTTTAAGAAGAGTATATATACAGGAAATATTCAAAAGTTTTTTTTCTTTATTACAGAAGTATATAAATGCTTTTCCAAAAAATATTTGAATTTCAAAATTATTACTTCCTAATCTTTTTCTGGTTTTAATTTTTTTCTAACAGAAATTTTCACTAAGAATAATTAGTGGATATATTTTTAAGAACGATTAATAATTTTTCAAATTTAATTTTTTCATACACAATATATTTTGTAAGGTTTTTTTCCCCCCTTTTAATATATAATAGTATATATTTTTTTTGAATATTTTGCAAATAATTGTATGTTTTTGAAAATAATTTGTATGCCACTTTATTTTTTCTTCAGTAACACAACCGAAAAAAAAATGTTATTCTTGTAGGAGTATATTTTTTCGCTTTACTGTTTTATTTTACTTAAATTTAATTTTTATGCAAAATTACTTTTTATAAATATATTTGTGTAATTTTTATTTGTGTACTTACAAAAAGATTAATATTTTCATTGTTGACTTGTGTCTTCTGGATGTATCCTGTTTAGTCCTATAGGTGTTGATAGTTACGAAGAACCTACTAGTTGTACGATCTCATTCACTATTTACCAGTTTTGCTGCTGTAGACTGATGATGAATCTGCCTTTGTGAAAGTGCACTAATTTCGAATTTAAAACCAAGTTTTTTTTTAATCAATTATCAACCAACTGCTATGTTCTGATGTGAATAGTGTTTTAATATTTGTTTTGTTTAAATTCACTATGTCCTCACTGTAGATATCACTTGAATTTTCAATTTAACTTTATTTTCATTTTTATTTATTAGTTGCTTTCGATTTGCCACTTTCAAGTACTTGCGAGTAGATAAGGTGGAAGTCTGTGCTAAATCATCTACACGTAGCTACTCATGTAAAATTTTTCAAGTAGATTCAAGTAGTTACGCACAATTTTTACAACAGAGGGCTTTATAGTTAAAAACTAAGAGCACTAGATGTGTTTTTCTTTTTTGTATGTATATATGACAAAATAAAAATTATTTTTAGGTTTTGACACCTATCAAAATTTTGGTGTCGTTCGATTTACCCATTTATCCAAGACACATTTTAGTACTCGCAAGTACTTGGAAATGGCAAATCGAAAGCAGCTATTAAAACAACTATGTTCTGACGATTATAGTATCGTTTTAATTTTATAAAGTCATTTAAAGCTACTACGTTCCTGCGGGTATAGTATGCTTTAATTTTGTTTAAAATTTCAAGCACTGTAACTTTCACTTTAGCTACTTGCACAAAATCAACTACTGCTCGTGCGCCAGTTAAGATTTTAGTGAATAAAAAACTAGGTTTGGAAGTGTACGTTTGTAAATTAAGTAAAATAACCGGTTGCGCGTGTTGCAATACAGTTTGCCCATTAAATTGAACTTATATTGGGAATATTGACTCAATGGTGTTAACTTATATATAGTTATATAACATTAAGTAAAATCTCATAATTTCCGTTCAAACGGAAAATGCAGACTTAACCGTCCGCACTTTTCATGAGAACCAAGTAAATTGCAATTCACATGTTTGCATTTCTTCTCCTATCCTAACTGATGTAAAACTAATAATTTTAGAAATTAGTTAGTTCAGTTCCAATCTTAGTTAAAATCACATCGTAAAATTCATATTTATTATAAAAGGAATAATTGTAAAATTAAAGATTAAATAAGTGTTCTTTCTTTCTTTAAAATAATTTAATTTAAAACAATTTAAACCAACTTCACTGGCGCAGTCGGTAAAATAAGTTAGCAATTTTAGACAACAGCTCACATAAAAAAAAAAAATAAAAAAAATCGTGTTTGTGCTGAAACAATCACGATAGTGAACAATTTTTTTTTGTGTGTATTTGTGCTTAAACAATCACAACAGTGAACAATAAAACAAGTGTAGCTTTTTTTTACAGAAATTACCTGTGAATTAACAAAAATTATCTGAATAATAAGCCAAACTTACATTCACTACACGAGCAAAGCTAAAATTGCGCAACAATCAAAAAGACAACCAGGAACGACGAAGTTTGTCAGGAGTAACAAACTGTATTGCTGTTTTTCATCAGGAGTTACACACTTCAAATTAATCCAGGAGCGAAGAAGCTGCTATCTTTCATCATAAAATTTTCATCAACAAGTACAAAAGTCCAACAAAAAAAAAGGTTATCAACAACAAGGTAAGAAGATCCAGTTTACCAGTTATTTTTAAGCTTCAATAAATCAACAACTTAAAATCAAGGATAAACAAATAAATAAAATAAAATAAAAAACAAAACACAAAAAATCAAAACTTATTTTTCTTCATTTTAATAATAGATAATTGAGTAATAACCATAATAATTATTCTGAAATACGATACTTTGGTGTTCATTGTTTGTCCTTAATTTGAATAAAAAAATAGATTAGAACAAAAAAACTTCTCTTATCATTGTCATTAGTTGTTAAAAGTTCAAAAGTGGAAATGGAAAACAGACAAATCCTCGAATACATTACTAAAAGTATAAATTCCCAACAAACAAAAAGTAGGTATTTGCACACACAAATGCACAGAATTTAGTTGCATTTGACATACCAGGAGTGCTTCTGGTCATTTGAGAGTTTTTTGAAAAACAAAGTTCAACTACAAGGTTGATTTTGGCTGATTTTCAAAAAAAACAAAAAATTCTGTAAAGTATGTGTTTATGGTTATATATAAATTGTAACTGAAATGTGTTCTTCTCATGTCACCGAATTATAACTACTTATATGGTTTTATGATAATAAAATGTCACCGAATTGTATACTTCTTTTCTTGTAAGTTCTTGTGATTCATGCGTGCGTTTTGTAACTGAAAAGCATGCATACAATAACTTTTCTTTTTCAAATTGCCACAATGATGATAGACGTAACATGGCGATATATATTAAGGAACTAAGGTAAATGTGCCTCTTATCGGATTTTGAATATATGATTTTTAGTGAAAGTTAAAAATTACTTAGAATTTATAATTAATAAAACAAACTTTTATTTTATTACGTTATAACAATTAGAAATTTTTTATTCATATAAAATTCACATGAAATTATACCAAAAAATATAATATTAATCTGAAACAGTAGCATACTCAGTTTTTAGAATCGACTTTAGTTAAATTCGACTTTGAAAAAATGCTTCTAATAAGGCCCAGTATGATGTGCTTAAACTTATTTGGTTTATTTTTCTAAAAGCAATTAGCAGAATTATTTTGAAAACTTGATATAGCTACTTCATTTACCCTATATGGTAAATTAAATCTTCATAAATTTTTAAAAATATAAAATATTTGTAAATTTTAGAAATTATTGTGGCCCGTTTCTAAAAAGAAACGAAAAATCGAAGCACAAGCGCAACATATATAAATAAATTTTATTAGCATGTAATTTTTAGTTTACACAGTGTTCGAAAACATTAATTTAATTCTCATGTGACTCAATAATAATGGAAACATTAAACATGATGTAGGAAGAGTATGAAAAGAGAATTAAAAGTGAGACTAGTGAGTCAGTCTTGAGTAGACCACTGTGCTAAGATGACGTGACGACGAATAAAAGGCTGTTGAGTGAATTAGAATTTAATATTATTTTGTATTAATCTTTATTTTTGAAGTATTTGTAATAAATTAATAGTTCGTTTTCCTATAAATTTTGGGGGCTCAGCCGAGATTTGAAATTCATAATTATTAAAGTGAAACGACGTGAAAGAAGAAAAAGAAGTTAAAGACATTTTTTTTGTTAAAAAAAAAAAGAGGAAGCTGACGGAAGCCGACAGTGAAAATTTATTAAAAAGAAGATAAAGAAGACATTTTAAAAAAAAAAAAAAAAAAAAAAAAAAAAAGACGCCGAAAAGGAAGAAGATAAAGACGACAGTGAAAACGAAAAACTCAACAAAAGAAAAAAAGGTGAAAAGACGATAACGAAAAGAGAAAGGAAGAAGATAAAACAAAGTATAAATTTGACACATTATAAAGGTGAATTTAAATTTAATAAATAGTTGTAGTAGATTTAAGAAAGATAAATGTCAAACTTTGTACAAGGTAAATAAAATGTAATACCTGTCAAATGTAAGATGTAATAATTTTGTGCTAAATTATAAAATATGATACATAAATACAAGTAATAAAAAATTTAATTTTGTAATTATATTATATATATTAGATTATATATGATTAAAAGAAAAAGAAAATCTGTAATTTAAAAAAAAAAAGAAGACTTATATATCTGTAATTTAAAAAAAAAAATTTAATTAGATAAACAGACATACTACATAAGAATAAATAAATTTAAAAAAAAAAAAAAACCAACAATTAAAACAATCATGGACAACAAAAAAATTCAATTGGGCGACTTTTCAAATGTGGCATCAAGCATAAACACCATGTCAGTGAAATTAGCTACCAGACTTCATGAATTTATTTTTGAGTCAGACGCTAAAAGAAAAAATAGGGCTAATCTTTGAAAATTTTCAGGCTTCACTTTCGAAATCGGATCAAAAGAATATGAAGATAAATTGGTTTATGTCAAAGATAATTTTACAGATAGAGAATTGATCTCAATATGTGCTCATTTAAGTATAGAATCGGAAGAAACAGGATATGATTTAATTAAAATAATATTGGCAAAATTGATAAATTTGGAACAGCTTCAACGACAAGATGATTCAGATGATGACGATGGGGAGAACGATATTGTGGAAACTTCATCAAATTGTACAAATGAATCTGAGAATGGCAATGATGTGATCAATGTAACTAGAGCTCAGAAAAGATCGCAGAATCGCATGATATCCTACAGAGATTTAGAGGAGAATATAAGAAAATTTGATGGGAAAAGTAGCTATACTGTTGAAAGGTGGATTGCTGATTTTGAAGAAATGGCCAGTATGCTTCAATGGAATGACCTAGAGAAATTTATATTTGGTAAAAAGTCTATAATTGGTAATGCTGAGTTACTTGTAAGATCAGAGAAAAATATCAGAAGCTGGGAAAAACTAAAGAAGGTTTTAAAAGATGAATTTTCAAAAAAAAATAGTGTTGCGGATCTACATAGAGAACTGAGCAAACGAGAAATGAAAGACGAAGAAGACGTTTATGAATACTTTTTGATTATGAGAGAAATAAGTAGTAAGGGTTCATTTGATGACAGATCGTTAATGCAGTATGTTATAGATGACATACAAGACAAAAGCATAAACAAAATGATGTTATATGGTGCAAAAGATTTAAATGAATTTAAAGAAAAATTACATCATTACGCAGAATATAGATCTGAATGTAAAATAAATAGAACCAGATCATTATTTAATGATAATTCGAATCGAAAGGAAAAGAAAGAAAAATCAAGTAGTATAAGATGTTATAATTGTGGACTTAAAGGTCATGTATCTAGTAATTGTAGATCAAAAAATTTGGGAATGAAATGTTTTAACTGTAATAAGTTTGGCCATAAAGCTTCTGAATGTAAAGAATTAATAGCATGTGAAAATAAAAACGCACCTGTTAATAATGTTATGTTACCAAAGATGAAAAACAGATGTAGGGAAGTTCAAATAGGAAATATTAAGCTGATATCTCTAATTGACACGGGAAGTGCTGTTAGTATTATTATAGAAGATATTGCCCCTATTCCGAGAGTCATTTCAATCGACAATCGACTCTTTGTCGACTCAGTATAAATTTTTGGTATCACGAGAGTCGATTTGAGTCGATATATCGACTTATATGAGTCGAGTAGGTTTTGACAATCGCCTCATCAGTTTAGATGACATTTTTGTTTTGTTGTGTTGTGTTGTTTCGCAGGTATTAAAATGTAAGAATATATAAACAAATTTTTTATATTCTAGTTATATATTTGCATTAATTTACAGGGTGAAAGTTTCAAATAAATGAAGAATTTCGTTTCTAATTCTTTCAACTCTTTCTTCTTCATATTCAATAAAAAATTCCATTTTTAAAATTTTAAAAAACTCATTTTTTAAAAAAAATTAAATTAAAACAATGAACAACTACCTTAATTTTTTCAAAAATATTTCATTTTGACAACTTTTGACAGTTTAAATCGACACTAAATCGTGTTTGATATGGTAACATTTTAAAGTCGAGGCGATCTGTTTACAGAATACGATTTTTTTTTCGCCTCGACTGAGAAGTCGATAGTCGATTGTCGATCGAAACGACTCTCGGAATAGGGCCAAAGTTTCACAGATTAAATTTAATGAAGTTATAAATTCGGAAATAGTTTTAAGCGCATTTGGTGGAAATGAAATCCGCTCTAAAGGATGTGTTAACACAACTGTTGACATAGATGGTGAACAGTATGAAATCCAATTGCAAATTGTTCCAGTTGATGCTACACAATTTGAAATGATTTTAGGTAAAACATTTCTAAATGAAATTGAAATGACAGTGACTAAAGAAGAAGTAAAGATTAAAAGATTACAAAGATCTAGAAAACTGAGTGAACATGTTATGACATTAGAATCAGAAATTATTGAGTATAAGCAAAAATTGAATGATATGGCTTTGGAACGTGATGCAGATAAAACAAAATTACAAGATTCACTTGATTTGAGACAAAAAGCTTTAGAAAGACAAAATCAAGAAAGAGAGATTGATCGTAATAAAATGATTGATTTAGAAAAATATGTAGAAACATTTAATAAAGATAAACAACGTTTACAAACATTAAATGAAAGTATACAAAGAAGAGCTGATGACTCAGAAAGAATGTTAGAAAGTAAAATAAAAGAAGTTGAATCATTTAAATTAAAATGTAATGAATTGGAATTAACAAAAAATAAAGTTTATGAACTAGAAGCAAAAGTTGGTACATTAGAAAGAGAAAATACAAGTCTTCAAAGAGAAGTATTAATTGGCACGAAGATGCGCAATAAAGAAGATCTGAAAATAAAAGAATTAATTGAGTACGAAATGATACAGACGTATTGTGAAAGTCGTAACGATATTAGAAAAGAAGCACAAGATTTTATAAGTAAAATTCAAGACGAAAATAAAAAATAATATAATAAAAGGAGAAAAAAGGCAAGACCATATAAAGTTGACGATATTGTTGCAATTAAACGCATACAAATGGGTGGTGGAATGAAGTTGCGGCCAAAGTTTTTGGGTCCTTACCGAATTTTAAAGATTAAAGCTAACGATACGTACGACGTTGGGAAAATTGGTAACCACGAAGGTCCATCACGAACATCAACATGTGCTGAGTACATGAAACCGTGGATAGGTTCAACATTGGAGTCCAATGACAGGCAGGATGGCCGATTTGTAGGAAGAGTATGAAAAGAGAATTAAAAGTGAGACTAGTGAGTCAGTCTTGAGTAGACCACTGTGCTAAGATGACGTGACGACGAATAAAAGGCTGTTGAGTGAATTAGAATTTAATATTATTTTGTATTAATCTTTATTTTTGAAGTATTTGTAATAAATTAATAGTTCGTTTTCCTATAATGATGATAACATTTTTACCAACATTATGGTTATAGTATTTGTTTGGTTATTTTTATTGTCAATTATAAATATTAGAAAGAGTGAAAAAGAAAGATATATGAAATCTAGTGTACCTGTATGCGCTCTGAAGACACGCATTGTTTTTTTTTTGCTATTCTTAATTTATTTTCGTTTCACTAAAGTATTTTTATTGTGAAAATTCAAGTGTTTCGAATAAATTTGTTAAGTAAAAGTGGGTGAATTAAAGTGATTTTCAAGCTAATAATGTATTCAAGTGGATAATTTTGTTGTATATGCTATTATTAATTTTATTTTTATATTAAATTTCCCATAAATTTCCCACAATTACCTGCTTTTTTGTAAAATTGAAAAAAAATAAAAAATTTCATCTGGCAGCCATTGGTAATTTTTAACTTAAAAATTTCCCTAAATTGAAATTGAGATCTGATCACCCCACACACGAGACAGATTTATTCAAACAATTTGTGAAAGAATATAGAAAAGTATGCCACCTTGGCTGTACTGACTTCCAAAAATAAAAATACTATAGGTAGTTTTTATGAAAAAAAGCTTCTATTCTTCTTCCATGCTAAAGCTTTATTTTTATGTCGACCCGTGCCAGATGTGAAAACTGTGCCGGATATTAATATTGTTTTGATGTTTGTGAATATTCTTTTTTGTGTAATATATTAAATAATTATTTGTATATTATAATTATAATTATATATAAAATAAAAATAAATTTATTGTGGTTTTTATATCGAGAAATTTTTAATTTATTTAACATGGTTGGGTGTAAAGTAAAAAATTGCAAAAACAATAATGGTAAAACAAATTCAAAGTTAAGAAAAATTATAAACACATAAAAAAAACCACAAAAAATGAAAAATATCATATTATAATAGATAAATAAAAATCTTTGTTTTATTTGAAATTAATAATTTTATAATTGTTATAATTGAGTGTTTCTGGCACGGTGTGACATCATGAAAAGCTTTTATTGAAAGCTTCTCTCGATGTAGATTACCTATAGTTATTGTATCATGGTTCTAATTTTGTTTATAGAGCCTACAGACAAGAAGGAATCGCTTAGAACATTAGATTTAAAAATAAGTTATGACCGTTTTTGCAATAAAAAAAAATTGAACAAACACACAAAGCCTGAAAACTGTAGTTATGCTGTTATGATACTTACTTTTTTTCCATCCTAACTTTTCAAATCTTTTTAAGCAATGGGTGAATAAGACAGTTGCTTTGGAGTAAGGAGATACGATATAGAGAAGCAAAACTAATAAACATTGATTTGTTGGTAAATTAAGTCGGTACAAGATTAAGTTGAAATAAAAAAAAAAATGTGTTTTGAATTCTTTTTTTTCGTCTTAATCTTGTATCATCTTAATTTTGTGCACTTTCACGCACTTCAGCTTCAAATGGAACTTTATGTTTCACTCTTTCACTCCTATGTTTTTACAGATGTATGTAAAATTATCAAGTGATTTTTTCCTTTCATTCACACGATGCTAAAAATTTGGAAATTAATTAAATTTTTTTTTTTATTTCAAAAACGGTCATAACGTATTTTTAAATCTAATGTTCTAAGCGATTCCTTCTTGTCTGTCCGCTCTATGAACAGATTTAGAACTAAAAATTTATTTTTCAACAGCTTTTCTGTTCTGGAATATCTACTTCTTATTAATTATCTTTGGTTTTACGTTATGTTCTGAAGATTAAAATGCACACACGCAAGCGAAAACAGCTGTTTTACATTATTTGTATATTTCTATTCTATATACACAAAAAGCATTAAAATATATTATATATATTCTCCCTTTTCGAGATTTTTGATGTATATTGCTTTATGATCATTATGAAAAAATAAGAAAAAACAAAACCATTGTAAATGAAACTATACATATTTATATTGTTACAAACCTGAAAAAGAAAAAAGAACTTCATTAATAAAATTTTAATAAAATTACTTTAAAATAAAGTTACCTTTTACATCAGGATCAAGAATCCATCCTGCCGTCCTATTTTCCTGAAAAGACAAGAAAATTAGTTAGAAATGTTAGTAATAAAATTTACTTAAGCTATATAAAATAATGTAAACAAATAAATGTTGTTGTTGGCTGTAAATAAACGAAACTTCCAATTGAACACCAAACTTTTATAAATTGGTGCCCAAACCAGAAGCCCCTATTAAACTACAGTTATAAATCCTAGAAAATAAAATAAATAAAATAAAAAAGGAAAAAGGACAACACAAGAAACAAACGCTTAAAACAAAAACAACAAAGAACACATCCAAATTTCTTTTCACAACAACAACACAACACATCACAAATACACACAATTCACACAAAAAATTTCGAAGATCTCGAATCTTCTTTGAAACTCCAATATGAGATAAAAAATAACTTCTCTCATATTGGAAAGTAACAATGACTTTCCAGAGAAGATTCGAGAAATTTCACTAGACACTATAAAAACAAGCACCCACGATAGAGAACAAGTTTAGTTTTTTTTAAAAAGGTGCCACAGTGAGTTCACAAGTGTTTTTTAAGTCATCAATAAAAGTGTTGCATGATATCACGAAAGAATGCTTGTTGGGAATAAAGAATTTAGGACTTGATACATCAGCTTGGGATCCAATAGTATCTTACTTGATTATTAAGAAATTGGATAAAACTACACATACTTTGTTTGAACAGAGTTTGAAAGCTCCATGTGAAGTTATAAGCATAAGTGAACTTTTGCAATTTCTAGAACTACGATTTCAATCACTAGAGGCATTAGGTAAAAGAAATCGTACTACATTGCTACCAAGTAGTATGTATATGGCGGTTCTAGACCAGGGAGGGTTTTGTGCACAGCTTTTTTGGATGACGTCATAAGCTTTGAGCTTTTTGGTTGTGGCATGTGGTGGAAGCTTTTGTGGTTTGTGGGTGGTGGCGTGTGGCGTGGGTTTAAGGCTTCGAAGCTTTTCGCCGCGGTTTGAAGCTTTTAAGGCGAAATGGTGGATTCTGACGGGGGAGGTGTGTAAAGAAGCTGAGCTAAATGAAACTGGTTTTATCTGGAAATTATTGTTTTTTCTGAGAAATTTTGTTATCTCGTTTAGTTTCTTGGAATTTTCTTATCTCGTTGGTTTCTTGTAATTTTGTGTTTGATTTCTGAGAAATGTTGTTATCTCGATAATTTCTCGGAATTTTGTGGTCTTATCTAGAATTAGAATTTTTTTGATTTCTAAGAATTTTGTTATATCGTTGGTTTCTTGTAATTTTGTGTTTGATTTCTGAGAAATTTTGTTATCTCGTTAATTTGTCGGAATTTTGTGGTCTTATATAGAATTAGAATTTTATTGATTTCTAAGAATTTTGTAATCTTGTTGGTTTCTTGTAATTTTGTGTTTGATTTCTGAGAAATTTTGTTATCTCGTTAATTTCTCTGAATTTTGTGGTCTTATCTAGAATTTTATTGATTTCTTGGAATTTTGCGGTTTCTTATTAAGAAAATATTTTGGGTGAATATGATATTCAGGGTATAAATACCTTGGAAAAAAACAGTTTTGACTACAGTACCTTTGAGTTTTCAATTCAATAAAGAGGTTTTCGTGGATTAAGATAGCGAATCAACATTTATATCAGTTTTATAAATTATCAGTTTTAAATAAGTTAAAATTATATTAAAAAATGAAGTTTACATGTGAATTATGTAATAAAGATTTTTCAACAAAATCAGTTTTAAAAAGACATGTTAATAGCATTCATGGTGAACGCGTAGCTTGTGATATTTGTGGGAAACATTTAAGTAGACAAGACAAATTATTAGAACATAAAAAGAAGATTCATACTGTTATCGAGAAATTTTCCTGTGTAGTGTGTAAAAAGGAATTCTCAAGGAGTGATCATTTATTTTATCATTTAAGAGAGATTCATACGGTTGAAGTAAAAAATCCAGTTGAACCAATAGCGATAACAAAATTTTGTGATGCATGCCAAAAAGATGTTATAAAAAAGAATTGGTCATATCATGTAAGAACAAATTTTCATAAAAAAAATGCAGCTGAACCTTTAAATGAAAATTTGAAGGTAATCAAAAGCGCTTTTGAAGAAAGAGTTGAAACGTATATACTTGAAAACAAAGATGAAGGTGTATTAGATGTTTTAAAATTCTTTAATACATCAAAAGATCATGTTTTAAATGCTTTAGGAAATCTACTCGATAAACACACATCATTCAAGTTTAATATGGAATTATTTTGCGAATATATAAAAATAACAAAAGGAAATGACGGTGAAGATGATATTACACTTTCAGTTAAATCGTTTCAATCTTGTATGACAATTATACAAAAAATCGAAGATTTAAGTCAAGTTTATGAAGAGATGGTTGACAAAATTCACAAAAAAATGCAAGAATTTCAAGAAAGAGATAGTCGTTGGACTCTAATAAGAATTATTCATGTTGAAATTAATATTAATCAATGGAAGCCCTTACGAGGATCTCAGTACATATCACTTCCAAAACCTATACAAAATAAAAAAGCTTGTATAAATGTAAAGAATGAGGATGAGTACTGTTTTAAATGGGCTATAATATCTGCATTGAATCCAGTTGACATACATTCTGACAGACCATCATCATATCAGATTGAAAATATCAAGTCTGAAAAAATAATTTTAAAAAATGACGTTAATCTTGATTTTTCTACACTAGACTTCCCACTAAAAACATCTGATATTCATAAATTTGAAATATCCAAAAATCAGTATTAATGTATTTGGATTAGATGATAATAGAATTATTGGACCATATCATTCAACTTCTAAAGAAAAAGAAATTCATATAAATTTATTACTTATACAAGAAGAAGAAAAGGCTCATTACGTTTAGATAAAAAACATGTCTAGGTAATAGTGTTAGCGTAAATTATGAAATTTTAATTATTAACAAAAAAAATTGTTCTTCAAAATTTCAGATTAATGAGAGAGCAGTTAACAAACCATCAGCATCAAATATATATGTGTAATTCATGCTTGTTATACTTTTTTTGTGAAAATGACTTGGATACTCACAGAACAGATTGTAATAAAATAGTGACAAGAATGCCAACGAAAGAAAAAAGTATTTTGAAATTTGAACATTATGAGCGTCAATTAGATGTTCCTTTTGTAATATATGCTGATTTTGAATGTATTTTAAAGGATATTAGTACATGCATGCTAGATCCATCATTACCATCCAAAACAAATGTGCAGGAGCATGAGCCATGTGCTTTTGCATATTATATTAAATGTAGCTTTGATGATAATTTAAATAAATTCAGAACTTACAAGGGAAAAGATTGCACAAAAATATTTGTATCTTCAATTATTCAAGATGTGAAACATTTATATCACAATTATATAGAAAATTCAAAATCAATGAATCGTTCAACACTAAATGAAATGAAAATTGAAAATGAAAGCACAGAATGTCATATTTGCAAACAGTTTTTAGATAAGGATAGAGTTCGAGATCACTGTCATCTAACTGGAAAATATAGAGGACCAGCTCATGAAAAATGTAATTTACTATATCGCGTACCTAAATTTTTTCCAATATTTTTTCATAATTTTTCTGGATACGATTGTCATTTGTTTATAAAGGAGTTATCCGATTTTGATGGACAAATAAATGTTACTCCTCTGAATAAGAAGCTATATGTGTCATTATCGAAGAGAATTTTCGTTGATGAAAAGAATACAATAGAATTGAGATTTCTAGACTCGAATAGATTCATGCAGTCTAGTTTAGATTCTTTAGCAAAAAATTTGACAAATGATATGTTAAAAATAGTTCGATCAGAGTTCAAGGATGATGATAAATTTAAATTGCTAACAAGAAAAGGAGTATTCCCATATGAGTATATCAATTCATGGGAGCGATTAGATAAAACAAGTTTACCAGCACAAGAAGATTTTAGCAGTAAATTGACAAATAGTGAATGTAATAATGGAGATTATAATCATGCGCGAAAGGTTTGGCGTAAATTTGAGTCTAAAAATCTTTGGGATTATTTATTATTATATTTGAAGACGGATGTTCTACTTTTAGCTGATGTATTTGAAAATTTTAGAACAGTTTGCAAAAGTATTTACTCACTCGATCCTTGTCAATATTATACTGCTCCAGGATTATCATGGGATGCAATGTTGAAGGAAACAAAAATTGAACTGGAATTATTAACAGATATTAATATGCACAGTTTCATTAAAAAAATCAGAGGTGGAATTTCTCAGTGTTGTCATAGACATTCTGTAGCAAATAATAAATATATGGATAATTATGACGAAAAAAAATTATCGCAATATTTAATGTATGTAGATGCAAATAATTTGTATGGTTATGCAATGTCACAAGCTCTTCCTTATGGTGACTTTAAATGGATGGAGAATAAAAATATTAATATTGAAAATATTCCTGAAAATTCAGATATTGGTTACATATTAGAAGTTGATTTAGAATATCCTGAAGTATTACATGATATTCATAATGACTTACCATTTTGTTCAGAAAACAAAATTACTTCAAATTCAAAACATGTCAAATTAATCACAAATTTAACAAACAAGAAGCGATATGTTATTCATTATAGAAATCTACAACATTGTATTAAGCATGGTCTTAAAGTTACACATATTCATAGAGTTTTGCAGTTCAAACAATCAAAATGGATGCAACGATTCATTGATTTAAATAATCATCATCGAACGCTTGCAAAAAATACATTTGATAAAAATTTTTTCAAGTTAATGAATAATGCTACATTCGGAAAGACTATGGAAAATATTGATAAAGGAAAAGATGTTAAAATTGTAACAGAATGGGATAATTATTTTAGGAAATAAGGAGCTAGAGCTTTGATAGCAAAACCTAATTTTCATAGCGCCACACAATTTACTGATAACATGGTTGCTATACAAATGAAACGTATGCATACTTATTATGATAAGCCAATTTACTTAGGATTTTGTGTTTTAGAATTATCAAAATTGAACATGTATAAGATTCACCATGATTATATAAAACCAAAATATGGTGAAAATATTTTGATAAATCATATGGATACTGACTCTTTTATATATACTATTCAAACAGAAGATTTTTATAATGATATACAAAATGATATTGATAAATACTTTGATACTACTGAATATGATTCAATAATCCTTATGATATTCCATTAAAAAATAAAAAAGTGTTAGGTATGATGAAAGATGAAAATAATGGAAATATAATGACTGAATTTATTGGTTTAAGATCGAAAATGTATTCATTAAGTGTTAAAGATTCAAAAGATATAAAAAAAGCAAAAGGTGTAAAAAAGACAGTTGTTAATAATTTAAGTTTAGATAATTATAGAGATTGTTTGTATAAAAAGAAATTATTTTATAGTAATAATATGTATGTATTTAGATCTAAGGTTCATAATATTTATACACAAATAATTAATAAAGTAGCTTTAAGTTTTTCTGATGATAAAAGATTTATAAGAGAAAATGGGATAAGTACATATGCTTGGGGGCATTTTAGGATTAATATGGATATAAATTAAAATAAATGTTTTTTAAAAAATTTTATCAAATAAATTTATTATTACTAAAAAATAATAATACATGTTTTATTTTTTCTTTCTTTCTTTACAATTCAAGTACAAGATTTTCTTTTGTAACTCTTCATTAACAAAATTTCTTAAAACTAATACATTCTGTAAAGCGCAAAGTCCACTATGGGTTGGACATCTTAGCGTGTACGGATATTTATCACGAATTTTTTGGAAGTTTGATGCTCCCAAATCATCCAGATCATAGACTGTATAGTTATCACCCAAAATATTATATAACCAGGATTTTTTTTCATTACCTTTAACGTATACTGATTTATTTTCTAAATTTGTGCGTAAAAACTGCTTAACGCTCTCAAAATCAATTGTTCCTTCATTCCATGTAAGACCGTGATGATTATTGAATAACCACTTTGCTTGGTTTTGTTGTTTTTTAGGTAAAAGTTCAAAAGGATATGGTGGTTTTATTATAAAAAGTTGAAACTCTTGTAAATTATATGAAACTGCCAGTTCTTTCACTATAAAATTATTTTTAACCCCGCGAAATCCTTGAACGTCAATGATTACATTTTTATTTTCCATTTTTTATAAATTTAAAAACAAATTTCAAGTTTCTAGTGTGAAATAATTTAAGATACTAAAAGCTTTTAATGTTTGCAACATAAATTTATATCTGCTTTCTAACTTAACTTGTAAGTGGATTGTATTCTATAATACGATCATGTAGAAGTAAGCAATATGCATTTGTTTTGTCTGGAATTTGAACTGAAGTTTTAAATTCAATTTTAATATCTACTGGACCTGTTTTAATTGTTTCATTCTGATGTGAACAATCGATAATTGCTATAGGAGCTTTATCTTTATATTCTGATAAATTTAGTAACGGTTGAGGTTGTATTCCATAATATGATTTCTGAAACATAGCATACATTTCATAAAGCAGCGCATATCGATTACGATCAAATTTAATATTTAGATCACTGTAAGGGTATGTTTCTGAATTTAAATAAACTTTTATATCTGTTAAATTGCAATGATCAAAAACGGTATTATCTTTAGCTTTCTCATCATTTTTATTTGTTTGAAGTGTAAATATAACAAATCTAGGCTTCTAAAGTTGTGTAGAGGTTTTTACAGACCAAACATGATGAGTTGTACTTGTTGGTAATGTAGGATGTTCATACAATTCCCAACTTCGAAAAGGAACCTCAATTGATTTTCCATCATTAATTATTTTTAATAATTTAAGACGATAATCATCAGCGACATTGATATGAGGAACTCTCCATAAAATTTTATGAATTTGAATGCTAAATTCTTTTGTAGTTTGTACTACATTGAGCGCGTATACTCCGCAGTACCGAACCGGTACTAGTACTGTTTTGGTCCCGGTATATACGCATGGTACCGAACCATTTTAGGTCGACCATTTTGGTGCGAACCAAAATTCATTATTTGCATCTACGGTATATACGGGCAGTACTAAAATGGTTTAGTCGTACTAAAATAGTACTATACCGGTTTGGTACTGCGGAGTATACGCGCTCATTATTATCAGATCTGGTACGAATTAATACAAGTTCATGACGAGCATTTGCAATAATCTTTGTATAATCTTCAGCAAAACCTAAAAGCATTTTCAAGGGAATGCAAAAGTTGAAGAAATTCTCTAATTTTATTGGTGAATCTGGAGACCAGCCCGCATTATATAACATTTTGCTTTGATTACTATTTAATGAAATGTAATTTTTCAAAGTAGTTGTTGCACCAACATTTCTGTATAGCGATCACTTTCGACTCTATTCAATTCCTAACGAATTTCTTCAAATAGATACGCCATACAATTATTATTTAGTAGTGCATGACCAGCATCTAGTTTTTTACCATCAGGTGCGGTTAAAGCACCCTCAATATATAGACAACTTTCGCATGGTAACAAAATTAAATCTTGATGTTGAACAGAAATTCTGATTTCATCACTATTTTTAAAAGATAGTAAAAATGGTGAATAATTATGATATTCCTTTTTAGAAATGCTTTCATCAAAACTTGGATGTTTGGTGATATCAAGTATTTCACTCATGTTTTTAATGTAAATCCAAGTGATTTTAAAAATGTTTTATTAATATTTGTTAGTGTGGAAGATTTAACTGGTAATGTCAATCGTTTAGATGTTACTGGATGACTGCTAGAAGTATCTTTATCTGTATGACTTTTATCCTTATTATTATACAACAACATATCTATATTGGTTTTAAATGAAATCTTATTGTAATAGTTTCACCCCTAAAATTAATCAAATCACCGTCTTGATCAACAATTTTCACTTCTATTGAACTGATTCGTTTAGTGTTCACAGGTAAATAAATAACATTTCTGGGAACTTCTATTATTTTATACCCAGGACCAACATCTGGAGAAAATTCATGTAAAGTATGTACCCTATGATTATTTATGTATGATCCTGTGATTAAATTACATTCTATACGAATAACGTTAACCTTTATAATATTTACAGGTAAATCTGATATATGTGTTTTTTCACTTGGCGATAGTTTCACTCGACTAAATCCTAAGAGTTGACCGATAGATCGCTCTTTGTTAAAGAAGATTTCTTGATTACTTCTAATTTCCGTTTTGAGTGTGTTGTTATTTGCTCTAATTTTGAGTGTATACTCATTTTCTTTTTTTCCCAATTCGACTTCGTAAGATCCTACAGGTATCTCAATAATTTCATCTCCTATATAAAATAAATTATTACTTATGTCAACGTTTGGAATTGAATTATATGTCTGAAAGTCAATCAAGCCACAAGCATAATCTGTAGATAATTCTCATGGAGGAAAATATTCTGATTTAAGTATCGATGTATTCCCAGATAATGTAAGCGTTATCGACATGATGAATAAAAGTAGAATAATGATAAATATACTATATAAATGTTCTATATATATAAAATTGAAATGAAAAACAGATTTTTTTTTCAGGTTTTATATATTCATTATCATTTATCAATACAATCATTTAAAAATTTTAAACATAAATGTCCACAAATGAATGAATTAAAATCTTGTTGTCTATTATAATTATATCTTATATTAGAACCTAAATATTTTATAACTTCTTCAGGAGGTTGTAAATTCCCAAAACTATCAAAATATTCAACTTTATTATTATTTTTATAATATGCTACCCAATGAGTACCTGGTCCAGATGATGTATCTAAATTTATAATTCCACATTCCTTATAAAGTGGATTTTTTGGTAATTCATCACGCATAAAGACACCTCTAAATATGGTATATTCTTAGAAAATGTTTGTATATCGATCTCATTAAGTGGTCTATTGGGTAAGCTGTTTTAAAAATTTTTTGTTTTTGGTGATAGGAAAAGACCTAATCCCTGTTTGTATGGTTTCAAATGAAGTCCTTTCCCCATAGCGACAGCTTCCATTTGCTCATTATGCCTTATACTTTCTGCCAGTTCTGCTTTTGCATTTTTAGTAGCATTGACAGCTTTAGCAATTTGTGATACTCCACCTGTTAGTGCTCCGATTGCAGACAATCCTGCAAATATTGGTAAAAGTGGTAATATTCCACCTATTTTCGGTATAGGTATTACTCTTGGTACTTCAATTTTAGATTTTTTCCCCTTTACAATATTTTTTGCTGCTTTTAAAGCTAAATTTATAGCACTTGATAGATTTTCTGGTTTTTCGTTTTTTATAATGGACTTTACACCTTGTAAAGTCTTCCTAAATAATCTTTTATCAGATGTATTTTTTCTGCTTTTACGCTTTTTTTGCTTTTTAGAACACCCCATTCCGAATTTAACTTTTGCTTTCATCGCATTCGTTACAGACCAAGCATTTGCACGTTCACCTAATGTTGCGTTACTAGCTTTCGCTCGTTCCCAGGCCTTCTCAGCTAATATTGTATCAGCTACGTGTCTATTGTTTAAATCTTCATGAATTGAATAAGCTATATCATGCTCTTTGCATGCTTCATCTAAAGGATTTACACCCGTATCACCTCTTTCTAAACGTTCTTGAAGCTTTGTACCAGGACCGCAAAAGTTATAGCCTGGTAAATGTAACTCAAATGGTAGATTATTAATTATTTTATTCAAAAGACCTTTTCCTTTACGAGCACGACGAGAACTAACTGAATTCCTTCCATAAATAATCATTTTATAATATATATATGTATGTACCTTCTTATTAAAAAGTTCCTAGCGCGAATATAGTTTTTATCATATAAAACATTGAACTTATACAAATCAAAAATTAGTTACAAATATGAAATACATAAAGCAACATAAAAAACTTGATGTTAAGAACTATGATTTGGAAAATGTATCAAGAGAACAAAAAAGAAAACATAGTACTTTGTTACCAAATAATATAAGGGCTCTCATTGTAGGTCCATCAAATTGTGGAAAAACAAATGTAATGATTAGTTTACTTGAGCATCCAAATGGACTTAAATTTGAAAATGTATATCTCTATTCAAAGTCATTACATCAACCGAAATATGAATATTTAAAACGTATCCTAACACCAATTAAAGGTTTAGGTTTTCATACATTTTCAGCAAATAATGAAGTTTTATCACCAGAAGAGGCTAAAAGAAATTCTATTTTTATTTTTGATGATGTATCTTGTGAAAAGCAAAATAATATGCGATCTTATTTCTGTATGGGGCGCCATAATAGGATATAGATAGCTTTTATTTATGTCAAACATATACGCATATTCCAAAACACCTAATTAGGGATAATGCTAATTTCATAATATTATTTAAACAAGATCAAATGAATCTAAAACATATATATAACGATCATGTAAATACAGATATGTCTTTTGATAAATTTCGTGATATATGTACAGAATGTTGGAAAGAAAATTATGGATTTTTAGTAATATGTAAAGATTATCCACTACAATGTGGTCGCTATCGAAAGGGATTTGATATATTCATACATATATAATACAATCAAGTTTCGAACCGTCAAAATTATGGGTTCGGGTTCAGGTTCGGGTTCAATACATTAAAAAATAATGGGTTCGGGTTCGGGTTCGGGTGCGGGTTCGGGTTCAATAAAGTTGAATAATAAAAAAAGTGTTTTGTAATTATAAAATCATTATTGTTTTAAATTTATCATTTTTTTTATTTACAACACATAAAATTTTATTTACATAAAAAATGTTCATTTAATCTTACAAACATGATATTTTTCGATGAAGTTTCGCTTAAATTAGCTCTTTGTGATGCTAATATAAATTTTAGACCTGAAAAGGCCCGTTCTACGCTTACTTGCGTCGCAGGTACAGCAAAGATGACTTCAGCAGCTGCACTTAGCATCAGTGTTTCAGTTTTTTTTGGTTGTTTCCAAAATTCTAAAACATTTTTTTCCTTTGGCATCCTAGGAATGTTGTCGAAGATTTCAAATTCTTGTTTTAAGAGCAAATTGAAATCAATATTGTTTTTAGCAATATTTGCATTTGGAGTTTGTAAAATCTTCTGCTTCTCTTTGTTTTTTAATATTTCTTCGAGCACATCTAATTCTCCATCTGAAGAGCTAGATGTAGATATATGAGAACTAGAACTAACGTTTAAATTATTTAACTGCGGATCATTTCCGATCTCAAGATCTTTCAAATTTTTCACAGTTTTTATAATTTGCTCTTTAGCTTTGATAATATTGTCTTCACTCAACAGTAATTTGAATCTAGGATCTAAATATACAGCAGCGTTTAAAAGATCATTGTTAATAAATAACTTTTCTCGTTCAAGTAAATTTGAATATAAATCAACAGCTAATTGTTTATCGTTATATTTTTCCATTTTTAGTTTGAATTTCAACCATATTCCATAGAAATCCCCTAAGTTCAATTGCACATTTTGCAAGTTCAGTGTTAAAATTTTGACTGGCTCAAAAATTTCGATGAACTCTGAAACAAAATTCCATATTGCTTCCTCCATAACTAGTTCAGGATCAAGAACGTCTGAGCAGAAGCTTCTATATTCTAATAAACGGTGAAGCATGTCGAAAGTCGAGTTCCATCTAGTTGGACAATCAAGTAAAGCTTTTTTTAGGCCACGTTTTTTTGATAGAAAAGCTCTGTTAGGTGTTCGCAGTTTTTTAGAAATTTCTCTGCATGTATCTATCTTTTTTTTAATTGAAAATATAGAGATTGTATTCTGGACTGCCAGTTGTATGGTATGAGCTACGCACTTAAAATGAATAATATTTCTTTGTAAGTTCGTCAGCATTTCTATTCCTTCTTCTTCATTATTGATGTTACCGCAGTCTTCACTTTCTATTTCTTCTAGATCAGTCGCTTCATCAAACTCATTTCTCAACAATTCAGCTGCTTTAATCATATTTCTACATTGTCGGATGTAACTGAATAAAGTTGATTTAATGTCATATCATAAGATTTTATGACGTCAACTATAATATTTTTAACATGGTTCGCTGTTAATCTATCGACCATTTCACGCATTTCAAGAGTTCTTAACACGATTTTTTCATTACAAATATATTGCGCATTTATGCCGAGAACACTTCTACCAAGTCGTGAAGCAGAATCAATTTTTAAAGATATTAACTTTTTTTCATTTCATTTTTAATTATACTTTTTATTTCTTCAGCCTTATTGCTCACTAAGTCTTTAATGTTTTCTGAATTTACAACCAATTTGAGAGATTTCATTATTGGTTCGATGATGTCTCTTAATCCAGAATCTTGAAAAATCGAAAAAGGTCGTCCATTTACAGTAAGCAATTTTACACAAGCAAGCGTCAACGAAACATTTTGATGACATGTTGATTTTAATCAAACTCAAATATTTCTCCATTTCCATTGTCATTGAATCCTCTTGTTGCAAATTAGGCTTTTTAGTTGGACCTGAAGTTGACGGTTGATTGTTTTTGTCTTTATTTATATTTTCGTACTCAATAGGATGTTTTCTTTTTAAATGTTGACCTAGATTTGCAGAATGCTTGCCTAATTGTGAAAATAATAAAAATACAAGTTTTATTCAGAACTGAAATTTAAAATATCATATGTACTCACCTTTCATTATTAATAAGCATTTTTAACACTTTGATTCATCTTTAACTGAATCATAAGTAAAGAATTTTTTAATTGGGTTATCCGACATTTCCAATATAAAATTTCAAAAAAATCAAAAATGAAGTTAAAAAGGAACTAGAGTCAGTTTCTCTATATAAAGCAAAATCTGAAATTGATGAAATGAACACATTTGAAAAAGATGTTTCAAAATTTCCTATATTCAAATCAACACCAGTAACTGCAGAGAAGTACTTTTAAGACCCCAGATAACACAATCCTTCAAAGTACTTCCATACAAAAATTACGACGATCGCTTGAAAAATCTTTAGATGAAGATACCTCATTAAATTCGTATTATATGAATGAATATACAAAAGGTTTTGGTATTGATAAAGCTTATGGACCCAAGTATAATAAAGAAAAAACTAGCTTTGAACTCGGTCGGAGTGATTTAAAATTCAATGATAATATCTACTGTAAATATTGATGGTAAAGATTATAATGCTACTAGAGGTCTTTATGGACTTATATTTATGAGAAATCCTTCTTTATATAATATTAATGATCTTCAGAATTATCATGAAATATTAATTCAAACAAATGTTCACAGAAAAGATGTATTTGATGATAAAAGTCATATCAAAGGTAATGCAGGTAGCAAATATAGAAATATTATTAAAAAATTAGTTGATACAAAAAAGCAAGGACAGGGATTAATGCTTTTAAACAATAAAAAGTCTAATTATATATATTGGGATGATCCTAATGAATTGGTTGATAGATTAAGATTGCTTATTGCATCAGAGCAAGCAGGTCATACTAATCATAATAATGAAATTATTTCAATAATAGAAGAGTTAAGAGAAGCCAATATTATTATTTAAACTATCAATAAACTTTTTCAATTTACATTACTATAATGAGTGTTGACAAATTCGGACGTTTTGTTAGTAATCGAACTACTCATCAAGTTATCGGCGAACGAGGCCCACAAGGACCACCAGGAATAGGTTTCTCACTTACACCAGATAATCATTTTGATATTAATTTTAAAAGTCTAAAAAATGTTGCAAATCCTATAAATCCTCAAGATGCGGTTACAAAGCCTTTTCTTGAAGAACAAATAAATAATTTGACTATTGAAATAATAAAAAATTTGGAGAATACATTTAAAGAGAATATACGAAACCTTAAAGAAGATACTGAAAAAACCATCAAACAAATTACAAATGAAATGAATTCTAATATGCATAAATTTTTTATGATATATAATGATAAACTTGAACGAATTAACAATGATATGTTAAAAACATATACATACAAAACAACTTAATTCTATATATATAATAATAATATACAAAGTTTTATATAAATCCTGATATTTGATTGAAAAATGAGTAAGAAACAACTTGTTGAAGAGCTGCATAAATCAGCACGAAAAAGATTTAATCGAAGAAAAGTAATTACAAAAGGAATAGATGATCTTTGGAAAATAGATTTAGTTGAAATGGGTGCATATTCTGTAAATAACAAAGGTTATCGTTTTCTATTAACTGTAATTGATGTATTCTCTAAATTTGCGTGGGCTATTCCTGTAAAAACAAAAAGTGGTCCTGATGTAACTAAAGCAATGGAAAGTATTTCTAAATCTTCAAATAGAATACCCAAGAATATACAAAGTGATCTTGGAAAAGAATTTTACAACAAAAACTTTCAAGATTTGATGAAAAAGAATCATATAAATCATTATTCTACGTATAGCACTTTGAAAGCTTCAATTGTTGAACGTTTTAATAGAACTTTAAAAGCTTTAATGTGGAAACAATTTAGTTTTAAAGGAACATATAAATGGATTGATGACGTTCAAAAACTGGTTGAAAGTTACAACAATACAAAACATCGTACTATTAAAATGCGTCATCGAGATGTTAATTCATCTAATGAAAAATCGCTGCTAAAAACTGTATATAGTAATTTGAAAGTTTTTCCTGGTGAAAAGTTCAAAATTGGTGATTCTGTTCGTATAAGTAAACATAAACACGTTTTTGAAAAGGGATATACACCAAATTGGACGACTGAAATTTTCAAAATTAAAAGCATAAAAAATACGAATCCAGTAACATATTATTTAGAGGACTATAAGGGTGATCCAATTAAAGGAGGTTTTTATGAAAAGGAACTTTTAAAATCAAAATATCCACACATTTATTTAATAGAAAAAGTTTTGAGAAAAAAAGGAGATAATGTTTTTGTAAAATGGTTAGGATTTTCAAATGAGCATAACTCATGGATAAATAAAACAGAATTATTGTAAATTAAAATATATTTATACATTATTTAATTATTTTTCTAAGGAATTGTTTCATAATTGAAATTTTAGATTAAGTTAGCATAAGTAATTAAGTTATTTATCAATAAAAATACTTTTATATATAAAAAATTTAAGATTTTTTTATTAACTTTCTCATTAAAATTAAAATTTTCAGAAACAAGAGCGTTTTTATTTTATTTTATTTTTTTTATTTCAAACATATAAAAAAATTTTATTTTGGAAAATTTAAAAGAAATTGTTGACCATTTTGACTTTCATCATTTTGAAAAGACTTGAATATTTCTTATCTAAAAGATTTTCCCATTTCTCCAAAATTCTTAATATAAAGTTGACTTGTATTTAATCTTTCAATTTCTGTATTAGAAAATGAGTTATATCTTGCTGGTAAGAATATATTGAAGTCTTCTAATTCTAATAATAATCGTTCTCCATATTTTGTTGCAATGCGTCTGCATCCAACGATTAAATAATCTTTTTCATATTCCATTTTCTTTAAATTCATTAGTGGTTTAAAAGTATTAGAATTAAACTTCTCAATAATATCTATATCTTCATACTGGTTTTCTGCATTGGAATCACCGCTACTCTGGTTTTCTTTATAAAATCCAAATCCTATTTTTTCTTTTTTTCTTCACACTTTTTTTATCAAAAAAAAAAGAACTAATAAAATGTAGAAAGAAATATGTGTTTTCCAATCTGATTCTTAACAGCGGTTTTTGTAACTCCTCTTCCCACCTTTTAAGATTAATAATATGATGATTCCAAAGATTATATACTGTTATTTCAAATAAACTCTGAGGTTGTATTGTGAAATTAAAACGATCTTTAACTGCTGTTTGAATTGATATGTGTTCCTGTTGATACACTTTTACAATCCTCTAAAAACTCTTTATCGAATTTAAAACTAGATGCTGTTATTTCAAATAAACTTTGAAGTTGTGTTTGAGCTGATATTAATGTTGTTTCACTATCACAATCCGCGAGAACCTCTCTATCAAATTCAAAATTCATACTGTAGTCAAAACTGTTGTATCCAAGGTATTTATACCCTGAATATCATATTCACCCAAAATATTTTCTTAATAAGAAACCGCAAAATTCCAAGAAATCAATAAAATTCTAGATAAGACCACAAAATTCCGAGAAATTAACGAGAAAACAAAATTTCTCAGAAATCGAACACAAAATTACAAGAAACCAACGAGATAACAAAATTCTTAGAAATCAATAAAATTCTAATTCTGGATAAGACCACAAAATTCCGAGAAATTATCGAGATAACAACATTTCTCAGAAATCGAACACAAAATTACAAGAAACCAACGATATAACAAAATTCTTAGAAATCAATAAAATTCTAATTTTAGATAAGACCACAAAATTCCGAGAAATTATCGAGATAACAACATTTCTCAGAAATCAAACACAAAATTACAAGAAACCAACGAGATAACAAAATTCCAAGAAACTAAACGAGATAACAAAATTTCTCAGAAAAAACAATAATTTCCAGATAAAACTAGTTTCATTTAGCTCAGCTTCTTTACACACCTCCCCCCGTCAGAATCCACCATTTCGCCTTAAAAGCTTCAACTCACGGCGAAAAGCTTCGAAGCCTCAAACCCACGCCACACGCCACCACCCACAAACCACAAAAGCTTCCACCACATGCCACAACCAAAAAGCTCAAAGCTTATGACGTCATCCAAAAAAGCTGTGCACAAAACCCTCCCTGGTCTAGAACCGCCATATACATACTACTCTACCACAACACAATTTAGTAAGTTTTCAAAACGAAACTCATTTATAGCAGCAGCTATGCCACAAAATTGTAAAATGTGTAAAAAATATCATCCGTTATATTTTTGCAACAAATTTATTGAACTTTCACCAAAAACTCGATTGCGGTTTCTTCAAAAACATAAAATTTGTGCTAACTGCTTGAAAGGAGGACATAGTTCTTCTACTTGTACTTTACGCGGTTGTTTTAAGTGCAACAAAAAGCATAACACATTGGTTCATTTGCCAGAAAGAGAAAAATTTGATTCAAATAATCAAAAAAGTTCAACAATGAGTATTAAAAATGCGAAGTTGTCATCTGAAACTACTTCTAATACCACGTTAACCACTTAAATTGAAGAAAATAATGTGCCAAAACAAATTCTTCTTGGAACAATTTTGCTACAAGTAATCAACTACACTGGAGAAGCAATTGATTGTCGTGCTATCCTAGATTAAGGATCACAGATTAATATAATTTCTAAAAGATTAGAAGAAAAGTTATACTTAAAATCAACACCAAACTCCATATCCATATCAGGAATAGGTAAAATTAAACAAAAAGTACAAAAGAGTGTAAATTTACTAATTAAATCCAAAATAAATGGATTCAGTACAAGAATAACTGCTTTTTTATTACCAAATATAACGTCATTGCAACCAGCAGACATTATTAAGGTTTCCAATTGGAAAATACCACAAAATATAAAGTTAGCTGATCCAGAATTTCATGTTCCACGTAAAGTAGATTTATTACTAGGAGCAGAAGTTTTTTATGTATTTTTGTTAATAGGACAAATTAAACTTGGCAACCAAATGCCTACATTGCAAAATACTATCTTTGTTTGGATAGTAAGTGGTATTGTTCCTGGTTCACAAAATAATAGAACAGCAGTATGTGGTGTTTTAACAAATCAACCAGAAAATAATTTGGAGGAACAAATTGAAAAATTTTGGATGTTAGAAGAAGTTGACAATCTAAGAAAATCCGAAATTTTGAGTAATGAGGAGTCAAAATGTGAAACTCATTTCAAGCAAAATGTCAAGAGAGACAGTAAAAGGGCGGTTTATAGTAAAACTTCCTATTTTTGCTGATCCTGATCAATTAGGGGAATCGGCAGACATAGCTGTTCGTCGTCTTTTAGCCATTGAAAGACGACTTGCAAAAAATTCAGAGCTCAAAACTCAATATGTTGAATTTATGAACGAATATGAACGTTTGGGACATATGAGAAAAATAGATGCAAAGCAAATCACCAAACCAAATTATGTTTTGCCTCATCATTGTGTTATCAAACCAGAAAGCACTTCAACAAAATTAAGGGTAGTTTTTGATGCATCTGCAAAAACATCTTCAAATATTTCGTTAAATGATATTTTAGCAAAGGGGCCAACGATACAAGATGATCTTTTTACAATTTTATTACGTTTTCGTTTACCAGGATGGGTATTTACAGCAGATATAGAAAAAATGTATCGCCAAATTTTAGTTTCTGAGGAAGATCGTCGTTTTCAAATGATTCTATGGAGAGATAGTGCAGATCAAGCAATAAAACTTTATGAATTATCTACAGTTACATATGGAACTACATCAGCTCCTTATTTAGCTACTAAATGTCTTCAATATCTGGCTAATACTCAAAAACAACAATATTTACAAGGTAGTGAAATTCTTGGAAGAGATTTTTATATGGATGATCTGATGAGTGGAAAGGATAATTTACAAGATGCGTTAGAAGCACAAGATCAAGTTAACAAGCTTTTAAAATCGGCAGGTTTCAAGCTTCGAAAATGGTGTGCAAATAATAAAAAATTATTAGAAAATATTTCACCTGATGATCAAGCAATACGACTTGATTTGTTCAAAAACAATGACAATTCTATAAAAACATTAGGTTTAACATGGTTACCACAAATGGATGAATTTCATATCAAGGTTTCATTACCAGAATTAACAAAAATCACCAAGCGATCTGTATTATCGGAAATTGCACATTTGTTTGATCCACTTGGTTTTATAAGTCCAGCAGTAGTTACAGCCAAAATATTCCTACAAAAGTTGTGACAATTGAAATTAGATTGGAATGCAGGAATTCCTATGGAATTACAAACTTATTGGTTAAAATTCAGAGAAAACTTAAACAAACAATATGAAAATACCAAGACATATGTTTAATGGAAATGTTTCGAATGAAATGCAGTTGCACGCATTTGCTGATGCTTCAGAAAAGGCTTATGGGTCTGTTGTATATTTACGTTCAATTGACGCCAAAGGAACAGTGAATATGAATTTACTTTGTTCCAAATTAAAAGTCGCGCCACTAAAAACTACTACACTTCCAAGACTAAAACTATGTGCTGCTAAATTAATGGCTGAATTAGTACACAGGATTAAACGAGATTTGAATATTCCAGATTTATCTTGTTACTACTGGACAGATTCAGAAATAGTTCTAGCATGAATAAATTCTGAGCCTTCTTTGTATCACACATTTATTGCAAACCGTATTGTATCTATTCAAGAATTGACTGTACAAAAACATTGGCGACATGTCAGTTCAAAACAAAATCCAGCTGATATTGTATCAAGAGGACTATCACCTAAAAAATTAGCTTCAGCAACTATGTGGTTTTACGGTCCAATGTTTTTGTATGGTCCAGAAACATTATGGCCTCCAATATATTTTAAAAGAAATATAGAATTAGAAAAAGGACAAGTCAAAGTACTTTCTGCAGAAATTACAAAAATACAACATTTCATATATGATATCAACCACAAAAATTCATTCGAGCATTGGAAGCGAACATTAACATATATTTTAAGATTTATAAAAAATTGTGCGAGCAGAAAACAGAAAATACCCTGTCAATATGGGAACTTGAATTCAGAAGAGCTTCATCAAGCAATGAATGATTGCAATAATGATTAAACAAATTCAATCAGAAGATTTTTTATTTTTATTAAAAGTTAATATCAGGTAAACCTGATATAACCTTAATAGCACCACGACCCGCTAGGGCCTTTTGGCGACCATCTATAAACATTATACAAATAAAAACTTAATTCTACAACTTAATCGTTAAACTAAAAAATAAAAAAAAAATAAAAAAATTTAATAAAAATAAAAAAGAACAATAAAAAAAAAATAAAAAATTATTTTTAAATTCTAAAACTACAAAATGAAAAAGTTTATAATAAGAATAATAAATCTTATTTTATGAAAAATTATTAAACTTAATTGATTATTTAAAGTTTTTTTTTTTTTTTTACAATATACCTAACTTATTATTTATATTATGCTTTCTTAAAAATAATTATAATAAAATTATAATTTTTATATAAAATCAAATAGTACCTAATTTAAATTAAACATGATATAAAAATTTTAACAATAAAAAGATAATACTTAAATATTATATTTTAAAAGAATTTAGAAAACATAAATTTATATTTTATTAAACAATCTAAGTACAGAAATTATTTTGAAGAAAATTGAATCACTATTTTAATATTGACATAAAATTGAATTTAGATTTACTTCATTAATATTCAAGTCAGTCAACTTTTCACGTACTAGTTTACAATCTGTTTAAAATTTAAAACTGTTTTTATGATTTGGCTCATGACAGAAGGGGCATACTGAGTCACTATACAAGGGAAAAGTGTGAGACAACTTTGAATGTCCCGAACGTAATCTAATTAAACATATTTGCTCAATTCTACTTAATGCTGAATTGAATTTAGGAGAGGCTAACTGTTTATTGATTTCCAAGTAAGTTGTAATGGTTTCCGACTCACTCTCCCGAAATCTGCTAATTTCTTCTGTCGTTATACTCTGTATAGAAGACTTAGCGACTTGATCCGCAAATTCGTTGCCTGATATTTCAACATGACCTGGGATCCAAAAAACTAAACTATCGCACTGTATTAGCAGATTTCTAACCACTACAACTAAAAAATCACTATTTCCGGACTTCTTTAACGCACGCACCACCGATAAAGAATCCGAAAATATAATCATTTTTTTTGTTTGGCCTTTTACTTTTTAAATCCACAGCCAACCAAACCGCACACAACTCAGCATCAAATATTGCTGTTTTATTAGCAAGTCTCTCTACAATCAAAGTTGTCCAACAGTCGCAAAGTAGACACCGAGTGAGTAGGTTGCATAGAACAGTGATTAATCAGTGATTAATATAGAAATTTGTGAAAGTGAATTGTGAAAGTGAATAATTATCACAAAAATATTTTCAAACCTTCATATACATAGATAGACCTCTCTTAATTAATCAAACTTTATTACATTAATTTAAATTAACTATATCAAATAAACAAATAATTAAAGTGTTAATCAAATATAAAAACTAACAAAACTATTAGTGCTTAAAAAAAAACAACAACAACAACAAATGACTTCGATTCGACCTTCAGAGCCTCCTGACAAAACAACAGGTAGGTCAGAAAATGAGAATAAACTAAACAACAACACGCCAGGACCAAAATTCCTGAAAATGGTAAGAACAGAAATAAACAAAACACTCACAAACGTATCACCTTTTCTTATCCAAAAAACCATTGACAATAAGATAAAGGGTAAACTTGAAATATGCAAAAAATTACGTAATGGTACTATTCTCATCAAGACAAAAAACATCGAACAAGCATACGAATTAATAAAACTAACATCACTAACACCAGATATAAATATAAAAATTTCAGAACATGAAACATTGAACAATTCAAAAGGAGTAATCTATAACACCGGTTTATTATACATAGACGACAAAGAAATATTAGAAGAACTAAAACACCAAAATGTAACTGAAATTAGAAGAATAAAAAAACGTAAAGATAACATTGAAAAAGACACAGGCCTATTTATATTAACGTTTTCAAAAATTACAATACCAGAATACATTTATATAGGATACGAAAAAGTGCCAGTAAGACACTATATTCCCCAACCCCTCCGATGCAAAAATTGCTTACATTTACAACATAAGGAGTCAGAATGTAAAAAACCAAAAATATGTTTAAACTGCAATAAAGAATATCATCTTGACCTTCAAAAAAACCAGAAGAAAAATGTAACGACAAAACAGAATGCACAAATTGCCACTCCGATAAACACAATTCAATAAGCAAAGAATGCTCAGTATATATCAAACAAAAAGAAATTACAAAAATTAAAACTATAGAAAAAAATAGACATAAAAACAGCTAAACAAATTTACAACCAAACACACAACAATATTTAAAAATACTTTCTCATCACTTTTTCAAACAAAAAATACTACAAAAATCAATGCTAGTACACAAACAACAGAAAACAACAACAATACTCCCACATCATCAAAAAGCAAAAAACCATGCAAAAACACAAAAGAAACATGCGAAAAAACAAATGAAATTAATAAAAATACTAACAACAACAACATAGGTACATATACAATAGAAAACACTAACTTAAAAAATTCAAATTTTAACGCCACTAAATATGCAATAAAATCGCTAAGTGATTGTTGCTCAGCATACTCAAACCCAGAAAAAAACCAACAAAAACGAGGCAGACCAAGAAGAAGCCAAAATAGTCCAATTAAAAAGAAATCTAAAGACGAAAATTGAAAACATAATTTAAAGACACACATACACATAAACAACAAAATAAATGCAAAACAACTTTAAAGCAAATAATAAAAATTCAGAAACATCTCAACTAAATATAATACAATGGAATTGTCGTGGTCTGAAAACACACCTAAACAATATACAAATGTTAATAAAAAAATATCCAAATTCTATACTTTGTTTACAAGAAACAAAGTTAAAAGAAAATCAAAATCCTGCAATAAAACATTTTAAAACATATTATAAAAATAAACCTACAAACACCATAGCGCATGGAGGTGTTGCTATACTAGTCGATAGCAATATAACCTGCAATGAAATACAACTATACAAACCCAATTACAAGCAAATGCAATAGAAATATGCAATCCAATCAAAATGACAATTATAAACATATATTCAGATACGACACTCAAATGTTCAGATATTCAAAACATAATAAAACAAGTTAAAAACCCATATTTAATACTAGGAGACTTCAATGCACATAACCCACTTTGGGGGTCAAATAATCAGAATACAAAAGGAAAAGAAATAGAAAAACTAATACATGACCATAACTTGAATATAATGAATAGTAAACAACCAACACATTTTAATTTCACATCCAAAACATTCAGCTCAATAGATATAACACTATGTAAACCAATCATACAAAACTACTTTGACTGGAAAATTGAAGAAAATCTATTTGGTAGCGATCATTTTCCAATAATAATCACTTCACAAATACAAACATATGCCAAAAAAAGAAAAACATACAAAGTAGAAGCAGCAAATTGAGATACATACAAAAAAGAAATTGACTTTTAGAAACAAATCTCCGAATCCGATGACACTGAAACAATTAATGAATATATCACTACCAAAATAATACAAGCAGCATCAAAATCAATACCAATGACAAATGCTAGCAAAAGAGACAGGTACCATGGTGGAATGAAGAAATTTCAAATGCTATAAAGTCCAAAAAAAGATTATTAGGAAAATATAAAAGAACAATGAACCAAACAGACCTAATAAACTTCTTAAAAATGAGATGCCAAGTGAGAACATTAATTTCACACCACAAGAAAAAAACATGGGAACAATATATATCTACCATTTCACACAACACATCAAGTAAAGAGATATTCAAAAAAATTAAGTGCATCAACAACAAAAACAACTACCATAACATAACAACAATAAAAGTAAATAATCATTATATATCTGACACTGATCAAATAGCAGAAGAATTTGCAAATCACCTTACCCAAATCTCAAGTGATAAAAATTACAATAGCGACTTTTTAAAAATCAAAAACAATACCGAATGTATACCAATTGAACCACCTATAAACACAAATCAATTCTACAATACAAAAATTACCTTACAAGAACTAGAAGACACATTCAAAGAATGCAAAGGCTCATCACCAGGAAACGATTTAATACATTACGAAATGCTGAAACATCTTACAAAAATACAAAAACTCTATATATTACAAATATACAACATTATATGGAAAACAGGTCAAATACCAAAGAAATGGAAAGAAGCATTATTAATACCAATACTAAAACCACAAAAAAGTTCTGAAAACTTAGACAATTATAGTCCTATATCACTTACCAGCTGCTTATGTAAAATATTAGAAAGAATAATCAATAAAAGACTAACATGGTTCTTAGAAAATAATAATACAATAGACAATATGATTATTGTCTGATGTTTGCATTTCGAAAAAACCGAGGTACACAAGATGCGTTAGCATATATACAAAGTGAAATAACTGAAGCTTTTAACAAAAATGAAAAAAATGTCCTAACAGTATTCTTCGACATAGAAAAAGCTTTTGACAGAATATGGAGAAGAACCATACTTGAAGAACTAAAAGACATCGGTATTGGAGGTAAAATGTTCAATTATTTAAAGAATTTTCTCGAAAATAGAACCTGCAAAGTACAAATAGGCGATAAATGCTCGAAAACATACAACATACAAAACGGCATTCCACAAGGATCCCTATTAAGCACAACACTTTTTCTACTCGCAGTTAACAACATAAAAAACGAAATACAACCACCAGCCACACATATAATATATGCAGACGATTTAATCATATTTACAAAAAACAAAAACCTCAATAAAGCACAAAAAATAGTACAGAACACAATAAATAAAATAACAATATGGGCACAAAATAAAGGCATAAACTTCTCACATACAAAAACAAAAGCAATAATATTCACACGAAGAAGAAAACAATATCCAAATCCCACAACAAATTTACAGAACACACCAATCACATATGTAAACGAACACAAGTTCCTCGGACTAATATTTGATAAAAAACGAAACTGGGAAAGCCATATACACAAAAACAAAAGCAATGAGAAACATGAACGTAATTAAAATTTTAAGCAACACAAACTTTGGATCAGACAGAAAAACGCTATTAACAATACATAATGCAATTATACAATCAGTAATAAACTACGGTAGTCACATATATACAACAACAAATAAAACAAAACTAAAACAACTAGAACCAGTACAAACTACGAGTATAGGATTATGCACAGGTGCATACAGAACAAGCCATAAAAACAGCGTATTAATCGATGCAGGTCAAATCCCAAATCACCTAATCAAACAAAAATTACTAATGAAATTCACTATAAAGATACTAAGCAACAAACACCATCCACTATACAATAAACTAAAACAAATCATAAATGAAAATCATATACAAAAATCAAAATACACACCATTTTACCAATCAGCAATAGAATCACTAAAAAAATACATCATAATAACAAATAAAAACATCCAAGAAAAAAACATCACATCATACTTACCATGGATGATAGAAAATCTCAAATTTGACACTGAATTGACAAAATACAAGTAAGATGAAACCGCAATAAAAATCTACCACCAAATCTTACAAGAAAAATTAAACACAAAATACAAAAACTACATTCAAATATACACAGATGGATCTAAGCAGAATAATAACACAGGATGCGCCTACTACAACACACAATTCCACAACAAATATAAAATACCTAACAACTCAAGCATACATTCTGCTGAACTATATGCAATTAAAAAAGCAATAGAAGAAACACAAACTATCGACCAACAAAATATAATAATATGCACCGATTCAACAAGTAAAATACATACACTAAAACAAGTATACACCAACAATCCAATAGCACACGAAATTAAAGAACAAATCTACAAAAACCAAAATAAAAAATATTGCATCCTGTGGATACCTAGTCATATCGGTATAAAAGGAAATGAAATAGCAGATCATCTGGCAAGAACAACAAATAACGAAGAAGAAGATAATAACTATAAAATAATACCTAAAGATCTAAATAATGAAATCGAAAGAAAAATACAAGAAGAGTGGAAGAAAGCATGGACAAATGAAACCAACAACAAACTCAAAGAAATAAAAAATGACACGACAAAATGGAAATTCATAGAACATCTAACACGAAAAGAAAGTACCATACTTACTCGGCTAAGAATTGGACACACGAGACTTACGCATGAACACCACCTATTAAAGAACAACCCTCCAATCTGTAGATGCAAGGAAGCTCTCACAATCAAACACATCTTCAACAACTGCCCACACACTAGAGCACAAAGGAAAAGGAATAAAATCAACAACCTCCGCTCCTTAGCAGATGAAGACCAAAACAACATAACCAACATCTTTAAATTCCTAAATGAAATCAAAATCTATAATAAAATATGAATAATTTAAAAAACAAACTAACAATACATATGTATGTATATATAGTAAATATAAAATTAAACCTATGTATTAACTAAGTAATTGTTAAAAATAACTTTAAATAGTATATATTAAATATAGTATATATAGTTAAATTAAGAAAATATGTACACATATCTTTCACACAATTCCTCATGTGCAGCTCTGAAAAAACAATCACTAGTATTTGTCCTTCTGTGATGAGCCAAATCATCGTTAGTTATTAGATTATTTTGATTAGTAATAGAGGGAGGTTTTAAAATTGGAAGAAAACTAGGAAGGGAAGCCCCTAATTTTACAATTAGGGATATGGATCGTCTAAAAGTTGAAGTCCTTATTCTGTACTCAGTGTTAATAAAAGTTTGAGCTTTTGTGTATAGAGGTGCTCTGGAGTCAATTACTTGTTTAGCTGCGAACCTCAGCCTTAACTTCGATGCCCTGTCCTCCACATTCCAAATGCCACATTCTGCTAGCAGAATGGGAATTGGCGTGGAACAGTATACACCAGAAGCAGCCCGAAGAGTTCTATTGCAAGCTTTTTGTATTTTGTTCATGTTGGTATTTGAACAATCTCCAGTTAAGGTTAACCTGTAACCGGAAATACCATACATAAGCTTTTAGCAATAGGAATAAGAGCCGATGGAGGTGCTTCATTTCTACCCGCAGCCAAAATCTTAATCAGATTCAAGACCTTATTTAATTTAATGACTACCTATTCCACGTGATTGTTCCATTTAAGGTTTCTAGAAAAATGGATTCCAAGAATTTTTAGTGTTTTTTCGGATTTTATTAAACTATTAAACAATTTAAATGATTTAATATTGTAATTATGCTTTCGGCAAGTGTGAAAAAATTCAACTTTATCTACTGGAATGTTTCCACCATTTTCACCTAATAGCAAACTCTGAGGCGTTCAACAATTCATTCAAACTTTCTACATTTGAACTAAAAGAGCATAACAAAATATTATCAGCATAGGCAAACGGAACGATGGAACGATATCTTGATAGACCCATTAATAATGAGTCCATATATATCGTTAAAAGGGTAGTGGATAAAGGTGAACCTTGAGGAACACCATTATCCAGGACTAAAGGATTAGAGAAATAACCATTGACCCTTACACGAATTTGTCTGTTAGACATAAAACTATAAATTGTTTTGACAAAAACTGGGTCTATACCCCAAGTGATCATTTGTTGGCATACAAATACGGATGGTATTTTATCATATGCCTTTTCAAGGTCTAGCGATACGACACTTGAATGATCACTTAATGACATGGAGCAGGCCATCCCCTCTTCCATATCATGAAGAAGTGTTAATGTACCTCTATGAGGACGAAAACCGTGTTGTCCAGGATGTAACAACGATTCAGACACTTTTTGAAGACGACGACAAATAATTTTCTCGAGCGTCTTTGAAAGAAAAGAAATAAAAGAAACTGCTCTGAAATCTAATGGAGATTTTATACTTTTAGAAGATTTAGGAATGGGTATCAATAAAGCAGATTTCCACTCATGAGGAAAAGTATTATTATACAGAATATTTGTATACAACTTTACTATTCTTTTTTTGAATAGAAGTGGAAGTTTGCTAATCATACGATAGGATATTTGGTCTCTACCAGGGGTAGAGCCTTTAAAAGAACTAAGAGTTTCCTCTAGTTCAACAAGGGAAACTTCGTATGATAAATTAAATTTTACTAGATAATCGCTATTAATAAAAAAAGATTGTTTTTCATTGAAAACTGAAGATGAAAGGTTATTGTTACTAGACACAGAAGACCATACTATAGCAAATTCATTGGCAATATCAATCGGATCAGAAATGACAATGCCATTTGATACAATTGATAAGATGCTTGAAGATGGTTTGCCATAAAGGCGTTTAACCTTACTCCAAGCATCCTTCAATGAATCCAAAGGATTGATTGAACAAGCGAAAGAATGCCAAGATTATTGTTTTGCTATTTTAACTAATCTTCTGACACGAGCTGAAATTTTACGAAAAATCGTAAAGTTTTCAGCAGAAGGACTTCTCTGGTATGTTTTCCAGGCTTTATTTTTACTCTTTATAATTTTCTTGATGGATCCATCTAGCCAGACAGGTTCGAATTTCTGTTTGACAGGATGGGACGGGATTGTACTAAATGCAGCAGATCTAATAATCTTCTTATATTATGAATTATGAAGCTGCTTCACAATTGATAGAACTAGTACATGGAAATTTTAAGGATTGTCTAGACACAGCTTCAGAGAACTTGTCCCAGTCCAATTTAAAAACACCAACAACCATAATAATTTTACTACAAGAACAAACCAAAAAAATCCTAATACAAATTATCAAGCTAATACTAGAGTTAGTGGAAATTTTTCTCGACAGAGTAGACCTTATAATAATCAAAACAATTACAACCAGAACCATAACAACTACAATAACTATAATCAAATACAACCCTTACCTATGGGAGTGGATAACATAGAAGCAAGTTTTCCTATAACAGCCTCGGAAAATCACTGCCAATTATAAGAATAAAAATTCATGACAAAGAACTTTTGTTTCTGATCGATACAGGTGCTGCTATATCAGTCATTAACAAAAATATATTCCCTGAAAATCAAGAAAAAAATATTAATTACCCAATCATAATTTCCACTCTAAACGGCACTATCCCTGTAAATAAAAAATTGATAGTTTATTTACCACTAGAATTTAATAGTAATAAAACAATGGAATTAGCTATAGTAGAAATAAAAAATAAAAATTTGACGGTATACTAGGAAATAATATCCTCATACCCCTTGAAGCAAAAATCAACTATGAAACTAAAGTCTTAACAATTAATAACGAGACAATACCATTTCAAAGCGAATTGAAATTGTAAGATAAAAACATACACGAAATTTCTGAAATGGATTTCCAACCGATTAATGAAAAGCAGTTGTTGAAAAAACTTAAAATAGAAAAATTAAATAACGAAGAAGAAAAAGCATTAAAAAATATAATAAAACGTAACGAAAAAGTATTCTACAAGGAAGGCGATATTTTAACTCCTGTAAACGACATTACACATAAAATTGAAATCGATATTCAGAAATTCAAAAAAAAGAAGTTGAAGAACAAATGAAAGAAATGTTGAATCAAGGAATAATAAGAGAGAGCAAAAGTCCCTACAATTCACCAATATGGATAGTCCCAAAAAAAAGTGACAACTCAGGTAAACAAAAATGGCGACTAGTTATTGACTACCGCAAACTTAATGAAATTTCAATTGATGATAAATTCCCAATTCCCAACATCGAAGATATTTTTGATAAACTCGGTAGAGCACAATATTTTACAACCTTAGACTTAGCTAAAGGTTTTCACCAAATTTTAGTCGACGAAAAAGATAGACATAAAACTGCATTCAGTACTCAACATGGACATTTCGAATTTGTTAAAATGCTATTTGAACTGAAAAATGCGCCAGCTACATTCCAGAGAATGATTAATTTTGTCTTAAAAGAACATATAAATAAAATTTGCGTAGTATATCTTGATGATATACTAATATTTAGTACATCCCTACAAGAACATATAGATTCTATTAATCAAATTTTTAAAACATTAAACAATTACAATATAAAAGTACAAATAGATAAGTGTATTTTTTTTTCAAAAGAGACAGAGTTTCTAGGGCATATAATAACTTAAACCAAATCCTGCAAAAGTAGAAATTATCCAAAAAATTCCCATTCCTAATACTGAAAAGAAAATTAAATCTTCTCTAGGATTAACCGGTTATTATAGAAAATTCATCAAAGATTATTTTAAAGTAGCTTACGGTATGGTGAAATACTTGAGAAAAAGCAAGATAAATACCAATGGTGATTGTATGGTGATTGGTGATTGTCACTATGGTGATAGTAAAAAAGTGATCACCAAATAGTAATTGTTCCTGTATGGTGATCACCAAAAAAGTGATAATATTTTGAAGTGTAGTAGCGAATTTGTAAGTGTCAGGTGTGTTTGTTGTCTTTTTTTTTTTGTAGAAATGGAAGTAATAAGGAGAAGAATGAGAGATGATAGTTATCCGTTTGAATTACAAAATACTCAGTAAGTCAAAGTCATTAATAAAATTTTAATACAATTTTTTGATTATTAACAATAATATTGTTTCTTTACAGTTTTCTGTGTACTATCCATTGCTATCTACAAATTATCATAAAATATTTTATAATTAATATATTAAATTACTAATTAATATATTAAATTAGATACTAATTGATATATTAAACTACTAATTAATGTATTTATTTACTTAAATTCTTTTAAAAACACTCCAGGAATTTCAGTTTTATGAAATGTGAACTGCAAACACCATACAAAATATATAAAAGTGACAGGTCTGACGCTGTCACCAAGAAAATGACAGTTTTTGGTGATATTTTTCGTGATATTGTTTCGGAAGTATAGTCTTCTGTTTTTATTTTATTGATGATTAGAGAAAATTGGTGGTTAACATTAGCGTAAAATTCATCTATTGTTCAATTTCCTTGAAGTAGTCTGCTCATTTGGTATTCTAAAGTTCTAATATCCCTTTTGTATGCATAGTGGAGAGATAGACATTGTTTGATTGCACTCCAATCGTCATCGAAAATATTATAAGAAATTAAGGCTGCATCAGCTTTCCCTCTTATTTTCTGTCTAATACTTTTTAATATAGCTCTGTAGATTGGTTTTTGTTTCAGTATTTCGTAGTCTTTTAAAATTCCTCGCTATGTATCCCCGAAATGCAGTGTATAGCAGGGTTATCTTCGAAAGACGGAAGTTCTTTTACACAGTCAGGGAGTTTGCTAATTTCTTTCAAATCTTGCTCGTTTCTAGGAGGTACAGGGTGTCCTATTTGAACTGCCTTTGGTGATTGGGTTTTTATTTCTAAATCTGAAATTCTTTTTTCTATGGTCTTTATTTGTTCTAGTAAACTACACTAGCTAATTGTTTTAAGGTTTCTTGAATTTGATCTAGTGACATAATTATTTTTAACCGAATTATGGTGGAAAAAATGAAAGTTTTTTGTTTTTTTTTTTTTTTTGGTCAAAGTTGGCCTTACAATTTGCTAATTTTTGCACAAATTCGCAATTATAAGATATGTTTTTAATATTTTTTTTTATATATAGTTGAAAAGAATACGTACCATTTTATGCAATAATTTTTTTTAATAATTTTAAATGTTTAATTTTCATTTTTAATAATAAATTTTTTTGTCCATATAAAATGTTTTTAATAATTTTTATTGGCTTTAAAAATTCGTAATTGTACTTTAATTTATTTATTTTCAAATGTTAACTTACAAATTTCAATTTTCTTTTAATAGTAAAAAAAATGTTGAATATTTTCTAAAAATATTTTTTATTTTATGATAATTACTAACTTTTTGTAATTATTTCGTACAGATTTTTCATATATATATTTTTTTATTTTCAAATAAAATAAAAAAAATTTTTTAAGAAGAGTATATATACAGGAAATATTCAAAAGTTTTTTTTCTTTATTACAGAAGTATATAAATGCTTTTCCAAAAAATATTTGAATTCCAAAATTATTACTTCCTAATCTTTTTCTGGTTTTAATTTTTTTCTAACAGAAATTTTCACTAAGAATAATTAGTGGATATATTTTTAAGAACGATTAATAATTTTTCAAATTTAATTTTTTCATACACAATATATTTTGTAAGGTTTTTTTCCCCCCTTTTAATATATAATAGTATATATTTTTTTTGAATATTTTGCAAATAATTGTATGTTTTTGAAAATAATTTGTATGCCACTTTATTTTTTCTTCAGTAACACAACCGAAAAAAAAATGTTATTCTTGTAGGAGTATATTTTTTCGCTTTACTGTTTTATTTTACTTAAATTTAATTTTTATGCAAAATTACTTTTTATAAATATATTTGTGTAATTTTTATTTGTGTACTTACAAAAAGATTAATATTTTCATTGTTGACTTGTGTCTTCTGGATGTATCCTGTTTAGTCCTATAGGTGTTGATAGTTACGAAGAACCTACTAGTTGTACGATCTCATTCACTATTTACCAGTTTTGCTGCTGTAGACTGATGATGAATCTGCCTTTGTGAAAGTGCACTAATTTCGAATTTAAAACCAAGTTTTTTTTGAATCAATTATCAACCAACTGCTATGTTCTGATGTGAATAGTGTTTTAATATTTGTTTTGTTTAAATTCACTATGTCCTCACTGTAGATATCACTTGAATTTTCAATTTAACTTTATTTTCATTTTTATTTATTAGTTGCTTTCGATTTGCCACTTTCAAGTACTTGCGAGTAGATAAGGTGGAAGTCTGTGCTAAATCATCTACACGTAGCTACTCATGTAAAATTTTTCAAGTAGATACAAGTAGTTACGCACAATTTTTACAACAGAGGGCTTTATAGTTAAAAACTAAGAGCACTAGATGTGTTTTTCTTTTTTGTATGTATATATGACAAAATAAAAATTATTTTTAGGTTTTGACACCTATCAAAATTTTGGTGTCGTTCGATTTACCCATTTATCCAAGACACATTTTAGTACTCGCAAGTACTTGGAAATGGCAAATCGAAAGCAGCTATTAAAACAACTATGTTCTGACGATTATAGTATCGTTTTAATTTTATAAAGTCATTTAAAGCTACTACGTTCCTGCGGGTATAGTATGCTTTAATTTTGTTTAAAATTTCAAGCACTGTAACTTTCACTTCAGCTACTTGCACAAAATCAACTACTGCTCGTGCGCCAGTTAAGATTTTAGTGAATAAAAAACTAGGTTTGGAAGTGTACGTTTGTAAATTAAGTAAAATAACCGGTTGCGCGTGTTGCAATACAGTTTGCCCATTAAATTGAACTTATATTGGGAATATTGACTCAATGGTGTTAACTTATATATAGTTATATAACATTAAGTAAAATCTCATAATTTCCGTTCAAACGGAAAATGCAGACTTAACCGTCCGCACTGGTTATAGTATTTGTTTGGTTATTTTTATTGTCAATTATAAATATTAGAAAGAGTGAAAAAGAAAGATATATGAAATCTAGTGTACCTGTATGCGCTCTGAAGACACGCATTGTGGGAACCCATTAATCTGTACCAAAACCAAATCTTTTTACAGAAAGGTAATAAAGAAAAATTTATCATTAAACTGGTTAACAAAAAAGTACAAAATCATATTACTGTTGATAAAAACAGTAATCTCATTGACGTAAAGAAAAGAGTGTTAAAACATAAAGAAATCATGTGCATTTATTGTGATGACACCCAACTTTTCATCAATTTTCAAAATGTTTATGTAAATTACTTTTCAACTAATAAAAACTTGAAACTTTTAAAATCAAAGGTCAAATTAATAGGTTTTACAGATACTGAAAAAATGCTTTCTTTAATAAAGGAAGAACATTTGAAAAACAATCATCGTGGAATAAATGAAGTTTTTAATGAATTAAAACAAAGATACTTTTACCCAAATCTTCTCAAAAAGATAACAGAATACATAAACAATTGTGCAGTATGCATTATAGCTAAGCACGATCGTCACCCAATCAAAATTCCGTATAAAATTACTGAAACAGCAAATGGATTTAATGACATAGTACATGTAGACATCTGGTTCCCGTATAGAAATGTAATGTATTTAACGACAATAGACAAATTCAGCAAATATGCTAAAGCACACAAATTAAATGATAGAACATGGATCTCCATACTTAATGTTTTAAAAGAAAGAATACAATAGAAATCACAAGAAGATATGCACGAAGAACTACAAGAATTCACTCGATATTTGGATCGAACCTCTATTTTAATATACAGCATGCAAAATATATTTCACGATGACGAATTATCAAAAATATTCAATGCGTTAGCTTTACGCCTGATACTAATCATTACTGGATATCAACGAACGCAAACTGCTTTAATTGACGTTATAATTGATACTCATAATGGAAAACTGAATCCATTACTTTTAACACCAGCTTAGTTACAGGCAGAATTGACAATAATAACCGAAAATTTACTATTAAATATACAACTACCTGCAGTAAAACAAAATTTGTTAGAACTTTACAGTTTTATGTCAATCAAGGGCCAACTCACATCAAACCAAATTATTTTTGAAATTAGTTTGCCATTAATCAATCCAAAACATTTTGACTTATTATGGATAACACAAGTCCAGCATTTATTAATAATATTATGAAACATGAAAATTCAAAAATTTGAATTTAACGGCTACATTAAACCTTTATACTTTATCCATTAAGTTTTACGACAATCTGTTATATAAGCAATGAGACGCTGGAAAATAGAAAAAAACAATAACAGCCATCCCTTTGTTCTCGCCAGTAACACAGTTGTACGGCGACTGATTATTTTTCAATTTTCATTCATGAATCTTGTATTTTAAATTTCAATTCAAGATTTCAAGCAATAAACATAAATAGGGTAAAACACTCAGTAACAAGCCCTCTTAAGGAAAAATTATTAACCTTCTCCTTATACCACGATAAAAGTATTTGATAAATAATTCCAACAAGAGTATAATAAATTTTTTGAAAATTTTAAGAAAATAACTCAAAATTCGTAAAGACCACCAACGAGCCAGAACTGAATTTAAAAGATTTTTTTAAAATTTTAGGATCTTCGTTAGTTGACAGCCAATCAGCCAGATTTGTTACAAAACATTCCACTAGAAAATAGATAAATAAAGAATGAATTAGACATTTAATGGTGGTGGCAAGGTCCGGTATGGCTCACTACTACAGATTTAGAAATCAAAAAGATAACCTTTGCAACCTTTCAAGACCTGAGTTGCTTACAAAGCACTCATCTTTTTCAAAACTTCGCAGAATCATTGCATATTGTATTAGATTTTGTCAAAATTCACAAAACACAAACAATAAAATTTCAAGCAAATACAAAAAAGTACGTCCTATGAAGAGATAAAAAATATAAAGGCACAAAAATCCGTTTCAAACAACAGTATAATTTATTGCTTAAACTCATTTCTAGACAAAGAGTCAATCTTAAGAGTAGGAGGAAGAATAGAACATGCTCAATTGCCTTATAATTCCAAACACCCTATAATATTACCAAAAAATCATCATATCTCAAAACTGATCATTGATGGTATACACAAACATACAATTCATGGAGGTACTCAGTTAGTATTAAACACTAAATACCAAATATTGGTTAACAATAACCAAATGAGTACAGTATATATAGCGGCTCTAACTCAGGGAGGGTTTTGTGCACAGCTTTTTTGGATGACGTCATGAGCTTTGAGCTTTTTAGTTGTGACGTGTGGTGTGCTTCGGAAGCTTCTGTGCTTTTTCGGCTGTGGTATGTGGCGTGCTTTTGGAGCTTTTGTGCTTTTTGGTTGTGGTATGTGGGAGAGTAGGTAGGATTGGGGGATTCTGGCACCACCACCGAGTGTGTAAAAGAATGTGTTTTGTTTTGTTGTTGTTTGAGATGAAGAAAAAAAGAAAAAAAAATGTGATGTCGGTGGGATGCGAACTCGAGACCTGTAGCATGATAGTCCGTGGTATATATCATGGGGCTATAGAGTATCTTAATATGTGTGATTATGTTGTGTGTATATACGTATATGACGAATTTTAATACGTATGCTATTAGAAGAAAAAAAAGATTGTGAAATAGTTGTGATGAGATTCGAACTCACGAATAAAAATGGAAAAATTTTTATGTATCAGATTTTTATTCACTTGTGTATTTTTAAGTGTACTATTTGATGTTTTTATTTCGGATTTCATGAAGTTGTGAAATTATTTTTATATGTATGTTTGTGTGTGTGTGTGTGTGTTTAAATTTTTTCGGCACTTGTAAGCAGTTGAAAAAGAGTGGGGATACGATTTTTGTCTATAAATGGAGACAATTTCTTGAAACGGTATCAGTCCATCGTGAAACGTTAAATTTCAAAGTGTTTAATAAATTAAATAAGTTAAATTCATAATAAAAAAATGAAGTTTACATGTGAATTGTGTAATAAAGATTTTTCAACAAAATCAGTTTTAAAAAGACATTGTAATAGTGTTCATGGTGAACGCATAGTTTGTGATATTTGTGAGAAACATTTAAGTAGGCAAAACAAATTATTAGAACATAAAAAGAAGATCCATTCTGCCAAACTTTCCTGTGTAGTATGTGAAAAGGAATTCTCAAGGAGTGATCATTTATTATCTCATTTAAGAAAAAATCATACGGTTGAAGTGAAAAATCCATTTGAGCCAATAGCGACAGCAAAATTTTGTGATGCATGTCAAAAAGATGTTTTAAAAAAGAATTGGTCATATCATGTAAGAACAAATTTCCACAAAAAAAATGCAGCTGAACCTTTAAATGAAAATTTGAAGGTAATCAAAAGCGCTTTTGAAGAAAGAGTTGAATCTTTTAAAATTCTTTAATACATCAAAAGATCATATTTTAAATGCTTTAAGAAATCTGCTCGAAAAACATTCATCATTCAAGTTTAATATGGAATTATTTTGTGAATATATGAAAATAACAAAAGGACAAGAAAAGGAGTATTCGCATATGAGTATATCGATTCATGGGAGCGATTAGATAAAACAAGTTTACCAGCACAAGAAGATTTTAGCAGTAAATTGACAAATAGTGAATGTAATAATGGAGATTATAATCATGCCGAAAGGTTTGGCGTAAATTTGAATGTAAAAATCTTTGGGATTATTTATTATTATAATATTTGAAGACAGATGTACTACTTTTAGCTGATATATTTGAAAATTTTAGAAAAGTTTGTAAAAGTATTTACTCACTCGATCCTTGTCAATATTATACTGCTCCAGGTTTATCATGGGATGCAATGTTGAAGAAAACAAAAATTGAACTAGAATTATTAACAGATATTAATATGCGTAGTTTCATTAAAAAAAGCATTAGAGGTGGTATTTCTCAGTGTTGTCATAGACATTCTGTAGCAAATAATAAATATATGGATAATTATGACGAAAAAAAATTATCGCAATATCTAATGTATGTAGATGCAAACAATTTGTATGGTTGGGCAATGTCACAAGCTCTTCCTTATGGTGATTTTAAATGGATTGAAAATAAAAATATCGATATTGAAAATATTCCTGAAGATTCAGATACTGGTTACATATTAGAAGTTGATTTAGAATATCCTGAAGTATTACATGATATTCATAATGACTTACCATTTTGTTCAGAAAACAAAATTACTTCAAATTCAAAACATGTCAAATTAATCACAGATTTAACAAACAAGAAGCGATATGTTATTCATTATAAAAAACTACAACATTGTATTAAGCATGGTCTTAAAGTTACAAATATTCATAGAGTTTTGCAGTTCAAACAATCAAAATGGATGAAACGATTCATTGATTTAAATAATCATCATCGTACGCTTGCAAAAAATGTGTTTGATAAAAATTTTTTCAAGTTAATGAATAATGCTTCATTCGGAAAGACTATGGAAAATGTTGATAAAAGAAAAGACGTTAAAATTGTAACAGAATGGGATAGTTATTATAGGAAATTAGGAGCTAGAGCTTTGATAGCAAGACCTAATTTTCATAGTGCTACATAATTCACTGATAACATGGTTGCTATACAAATGAAGCGAATGCATACTTATTATGATAAACCAATTTATTTAGGATTTTGTGTTTTAGAATTATCAAAATTAAATATGTATAAATTTGATTATGATTATATGAAACCGAAATATGAAATATGGTGAAAACATTTTAATAAATTATATGGATACAGACTCTTTTATATATACTATTCAAACTGAAGATTTTTATAATGATATTAAAAATGATATTGATAAATACTTTGATACTTCTGAATATGCATTCAATAATCCTTATGATATTCCATTCAAAAATAAAAAAGTATTAGGTATGATGAAAGATGAAAATAATGGAAATATAATGACTGAATTTATTGGTTTAAGATCGAAAATGTATTCATTAAGTATTAAAGATTCAAAAGATATAAAAAAAAGTCAAAGGTGTTAAAAAGACAGTTGTTTAAGTTTAAATAATTATAGAGATTGCTTGTATAAAAAGAAATTATTTTATAGTAATAATATGTATGTGTTTAGATCTAAAATTCATAATATATATACACAAATAAATAATAAAGTAGCTTTAAGTTTTTCTGATAATAAAAGATATATAAGAGAAAATGGGGTAAGCACATATGCTTGGGCGCATTTTAGGATTAATATGGATATAAATTAAAATAAATGTTTTTTAAAAAACTATATTAAATAAATTTATTATTCTAAAAAAAAAATAATAATACATGTTTTGTTTTTTCTTTCTTTCTTTACAATTCAAGTAGAAGGTTTTCTTTTGTGAACTCTTCATCAACAAAATTTCTTAGAAGACATACATTTTCTAAAGCACAGTATCCTTTATGGATATTACAACGCAGAACATACGGATAGTTTTGAAGCAATGTTGCAAATTTCGGACATTCTTCTTCTTCTTCTAAATCGTATACTTCAATCTTATTCTCAAGTATATTACTAATCCATTTTCGTTTTTCAAGACCTTTCACACATACTTTAGAATTTCTTAGATTTGATCGAAGAAATTTTTTAACACTTTGAAAAGATATTGATCCTTCATTCCAAGTTAAACCATGATGATTTTTATGTAACCAATTCACTTGTTTCTTCTCTTTTGTTGTTAAACGCGAAAAATCAAACGGTGGCTTTATAATAAACACTTGAAATTCACGCGCATTGAAAGAAATAGCAAGTTCTTTAACAATAAACTTATTATTATAGTCTTTGAAACCTTGAACATCGATAATAATTTTATTAAACATTTTATGATATATGTGTTTTTTCTCACAAGTTCTTTGAAATACTAAATAAATTTCTATATTATAATCTCATTTATATCAGTTTTCTAACTTCTCCATTCAGTGGATTGTACTCAATTATTCGATCATGTAGTAATAAACAAAATCCTGAAGTATTGTTAGGAATATTGACGTTGCTTGTTAACTCAAACTCTATTCTAATATCAACAGGTCCTGTTTTTATTGTTTCATTTTGATGAGCACAATCAATAACAACAATTGGTGCTATACTCTTGAAACTATCCCATTTTAACAACGGTTGACAATTCCTTCCATAATAAGTTTCTTGAAATTTTGTATACATATCATATAATAACGCATATCGATTACGTTCAAAAAGTATATTTAAATTATCATACAGATATGTTTTAGAATTTAAATGAGCTTTAACGTTAGCTAGTTTACAGTGATCAAATTTACTAGCATCAGCTTCTTTTTCGTTTTGTCGATTGGTCTGTGGGCATATCAATATTTTTATTTTGCAAGTACTTACTAGCAACATTTATACTCTCTAAAATGTCATACCAAACTAGTAAGCAAGAAATAAATTTAAATTCTAAAATCTTATTTCCCAAAGATTCAGCTGTATTTCTAACAACATTATCATCTGTTCCAGAAATTATTTCAATTAATGCCTCATACAAGACACACTAAAATGAATACATTCTTTAGTGAAAAAAACAATTGTTATTTATAATTACAATTTTTCTAATTAGCATAAATAAGCAAAGTTGAATTATACATATATTTAAAAAGTTTTCCAGATCATAAATGTATTATAAAATATAATTAAGTACATATATACATACATACGTATATGAAAAAAGAAATTTTTTTTAACAGATAATAATCATCATTTCTAATAAAAATGTATCACAACATTTAATATCATAGAGAAAAAAGCAAGGAATTTAGGAATATCCTAAAATAAAACAACAAGTGTATTACTACAAGTTGCAAGAGTAAAATTTATATGGCTATGAATACATACATATATGTATTTTATATATTTTTCTCCACAAATTTTCAGCAATTTGAAAATGATAAATTTTTATATGTGGTGAACTGTGATACATGCTGCTAAGTGTATATATAAGCGATTGAGCAAGATTTTAACTTGAACAGGTTGCTAGAATTTTTTACATGTAAATTTTAAGAAACATTTTTCGGTGCCATCAGCTTTGTATGAAGAAATGACCAGATTTTTATTTTGAACAGTGTCGACGTTATCGTATCAACATTTAAGTGTTGATCAATATTCTTTGGTCTTATGCTGCTAAGTGTGTATATAAGCGATTGAGCAAGATTTTAACTTGAACAGGTTGCTAGAATTTTTTATATGTAATTTTTAAGAAACATTTTTGCGGTGCCATCAGCTTTGTATGAAGAAATGACCAGATTTTTATTTTGAACAGTGTCGACGTCATCGTATCAACATTTCAGTGTTGATCAATATTCTTTGGTCTTATGCTGCTAAGTGTGTATATAAGCGATTGAGCAAGATTTTAACTTGAACAGGTTGCTAGAATTTTTTATATGTAATTTTTTAGAAACATTATTGCTTTAAAATATAAGTGATTTTATTTCTAACAATGAAATATGTTTGAGCAATGTTGACAAGTTTTTCAAGTATTTTTAGAAAAGATTTGATAATTTTTAAAAATATTTTTCTGTTGAAATTTTGGTGCCCTCATATTTCAGCGCCCTGTTCATATGCTCGTTCTGCTCACATGGAAGAACCGGGCCTGATTGGTTTGCAATGAAAATATCAAAAAACGAGGTTTTTCTAGTTGTGTAGATGTTTTGATAGTCCATATGATGTGATTTGTATTTGGAATATTCGGATATTCATATAAATTCCAGCTCCTGAAACTAATACGAATTGGCTTCGCATTTCGAGTGATTTGAAGTAGTTTAAGTCTTTCTTTATCGTCTACATTTATATGAGGTACTTTCCATAAGACTTTTGTGAATGTAATTTTATAGTCTGTAGCTGGTACTTCAACCGCATTTGCATCATTTCTTGCTCTAATTAAAATCAGATCATGTCTTACATTAACAACTATTTTTTTATAGTCTTCAGCAAATCCTAATAGCATTTTTAGAGGTATACAAAAATTGAAATGTCCTGATGTAGGCAATATAGTACTATTTCCTGTCCATCCTGCATTATACAGCATTGTACTTTCACTTTCGCTTAATGAAATGTAATTTTTTAAAACACTGCTGATTCCTGCATTCCGACAACGATCAATTTCTACACCATTCAATTCATATCGTATTTCATCAAATAAGAAGGCACCAGAATTATTATTTAATTTAAAATCAACTATTACAGCTCCATCGTTTTAAGTAAACATTCCTTCAATATATATATGTAAAACTTTCACTTGGTAGTAAGTATAAATCTTGGTTTTGAATAGAAATTCGTATTTCATCGCTATTGTTATACGATTCTACAAATGGTGAATATGTATGATATTCTTTTTTAGTAATACTTTCATCGAAGTGAGGTTCTTCTAAAATATCCAATATATCATTCATGTTTGCTTTTCAAAACAAACCCCAATGACTTTAAAAATTTTTTATTTTCAATTGTTAATGATGGTGTCGTTGAAGTGAAGTCTCTTTGTGTTGTTGTTTTTTCAATAGGTAATGGTGTACTAATGATATTATCACTTTTGAATGAGTTTTTATTATTATTATGTTTGTTGTATATCAGCATATCTAGCTCTTATCCACTTGACACTTACATAAGAAATAATAGCTTTAGAGTAGGTATTGGGGCGCTTGGGCCTGGGAAAATTTTGAATGGTGTAGAAGTTTGAATTGTTGTCAGGTGAGTTATGATAGTACAGGTGAGAATTTAGAATATGATTGATTGATTTCTGACAGGTGAGAGCTATGGTGGGGGCAGGTGAGAATTTTGAAATGTATTAACAGTCGCGATGACATGTATCTCGATATTTGTGTGAAGTCATAGATGTCGTAAAACATATGGGTCAAAACTGAGTCACTGAGTGGCGGATTCGAACCTCGGTCCTTTCGGGTGGTGATCAGACGTCGTAACCGTTTGAGCTATTGATGATGTTGATAGAGTTTGTTTAAATGGTGTATATGAATATATGAGAAATGTTAAATTCCTCCTCCTGATCTTTTTTATAATGTGTCATTGAATAATAGAATTTAGTATTAAAATTATTGAAAATAATAAAAGAAATTATGAAATAAATTCGTACTATTGACTTTAAGCTATTGATAATGTTGATATGTTTAAATTGTATGTATACATATAATATATTGTACGTACACATTTGAATATGAACGAGAAATTTGACCGTGAATAAAGTTTCTGGGTCATTATTATAGAATTTAGTATTTAAATTCTAAAACCATTGTATTATATTAATGAGCAATGAAATCTTAATATTTGGCTTTAGATGGTGATGTTAGTGTAGGATTTTTTTAAATGTATGTATTTTTATGAATCAAAATGTATACTTATTTATAAAATCGCTGTCACATCTGTATGATGTTTTCCGTTTTTATTGTGAGTTAAATCTCATCAACATCACATTTATTTCTCAATCTTTTTTTTGATACATAAAACTTTTTCTATATTAAACGCGGGTTCAAATCTCATCAACATCGCAACTATTTCACAATCTTTTTTTTGTTATCGGACAAATGAATAAAAATCTGATACATAAAATTTTCTACTTTTAAACGAGGGTTCGAATTTTATCACAACTATATTACAATAATATATTGCATGATTTTTCTTAAAGTAGAGGAGATATGCCGCTTCTAGACCAGGGAGGTTTTTGTGCACAGCTTTTTTGTGCACAGTTTTTTTTGGATGACGTCGTGAGCTTTTGTGCTTTTTTGGTTGTGACGTGTGGTGTGCTTCGGAAGCTTTTGTGCTTTTTTGGCTGTGGTATGTGGTGTGATTTTGGAGCTTTTGTGCTTTTTGGTTGTGATATGTGGGTAGTAGGTAAGATTGGGGAGTTCTGGCACCACCACCGAGTGTGTAAAAGAATGTGTTGTTGTTTTGTTGTTATTTGAGATGAAGAAAAAATGAAAAAAATGTGATGTCGGTGAGATGCGAACTCGAGACCTGTAGCATGATAGTCCGTGGTATATATCATGGGGCTAGAGAGTATCTTAATATGTGATGATTATGTTGTGTGTATATACGTATATGACGAATTTTAAAACGTAAGCTATTAGAAGAAAAAAAAAAGATTGTGAAATAGTTGTGATGAGATTCGAACTCACAAATAAAAATGGTAAAGTTTTTATGTATCAGATTTTTGTTCATTTCTGTGATAAGAAAAAAAAAGATTGTGACATAGTTGTGATGAGATTCGAACTCACGAATAAAAATGGAAAAATTTTTATGTATCAGATTTTTATTCACTTGTGTATTTTTAAGTGTACTATTTGATGTTTTTATTTCGGATTTCATCAAGTTGTGAAATTATTTTTATATGTATGTTTGTGTGTGTGTGTGTGTATAAATTTTGTAGGCACTTGTAAGCAGTTGAAAAAGAGTGGGGATACGATTTTTGTCTATAAATGGAGACAATTTCTTGAAACGGTATCAGTCCATCGTGAAACGTTAAATTTCAAAGTGTTTAATAAATTGAATAAGTTAAATTCATAATAAAAAATGAAGTTTACATGCGAATTATGTAATAAAGATTTTTCAACAAAATCAGTTTTAAAAAGACATGTATACGTTCACTTATACTTGAATCTTCTGCCTTCACTCTTTTCCAAGCTGTTTCTGCTAATATTCTGTCAGCTGTATGACGTTGATTTTTGCTTTTATGTTTAGAATAAAATATATCGTGTTGTTTGCAAGCTTGATCTAAATGATTGATACCTTGATCACCTCTAGCAAGACGTTGTTGTAGTTTTGTACCAGGTCCACAATATTGATAACCAGGAAGATGAAGCTCTACTGGTAACTTATTAATTAATGTATTCACTAATCCTTTACCTTTGCGAGTTTGAGTTCGACTAAATGTTTTTCGATTATATTTAATCATTTTATATGTTTTCTCATACAAAAAGATGAATAGAATGATGTCGAAAACCTATATATTAGATATTTATAGTTTTTTTCTTTAGTTCTTCTCAATATGCGTTTCATTAAACAACCTGATACATTAAATGTGAAAAATATAGATTTTGTAACAAATACTTCAAATAAAATTAAACATAGTAAGCTATTACCTAACAATGTACGTGCCATTATTGTGGGTCCTTCGAGTTGTGGAAAAACAAATGTAATGATGAGTTTAGTTGAACACCCGAATGGTCTTAAATTTGAAAATATTTACATATACTTAAAATCTTTGTATCAACCAAAATATGAGTATCTTAAGAAACTGATTTCACCAATAAAAGGATTAGGATACAACACATTTTCTGAGAATACTGAAATAATGTCACCAGAACAGGCTAAACGAAACTCCAATTTAATATTTGATGATGTTGCCTGAGAAAAACAAAATAATATACGTTCATATTTTTGTATGGGACGTCATAAGGATATCGATAGCTTTTACTTATGTCAGACTTATACACATATTCCAAAACATTTGATACGTGATAACTCAAACTTTATTGTAATTTTTAAACAAGATGAAATGAATTTAAAGCATATTTTTAATGATCATATAAACACCGACATGTCATATGACAAATTTCGAGATATGTGTTCAAACAAAGATAGTTTATTAGATTGTGGACGATACAGAAAAGGATTCGATACTTTTATATTATTATAAATACATACGTATGTAAGAGTTGTATATCATTATTATTTCATCTACCGAGCTGTTAAAAGACCTGTTCAAGCTGTTTAAAGACCTGTTCAAGCTGTTTAAAGACCTGTTCAAGCTGTTTAAAGACCTGTTCAAGCTGTTTAAAGACCTGTTCAAGCTGTTTCAGAGCTGTTTAAAGACCTGTTCAAGCTGTTTAAAGACCTGTTGAAGCTGTTTCAGAGCTGTTTAAAGACCTGTTCAAGCTGTTTCAGAGCTGTTTAAAGACCTGTTCAAGCTGTTTAAAGACCTGTTCAAGCTGTTTGAAGACCTGTTCAAGCTGTTTCAGAGCTGTTTAAAGACCTGTTCAAGCTGTTTAAAGACCCGTTCAAGCTGTTTCAGAGCTGTTTAAAGACCTGTTCAAGCTGTTTTTCAAAGCATTATCATGGAAAACGAGATAATTAAGAATATTATAAAAACAAGAAATGTTATTCGTAAAAAATATCAAGCTTTAAAAACTGGTAAAGCAGAAGAAGAAATACAATTGGAAGCTGTTTTTAAACCAATAACTCAACCTTTGAAGAAAATAGTAGATAAAACTAATTATCCGGATATTAAATCTGAAGTAAAAGAAGAATATGAGACTTCATTTAAGCCTAAACGTTTGAAAACTGAATTCTCAAGTACACCACATGAATATTCCAATAAGTTAGAGGAAAACTTTGAAACACCTCAAACAATTAAACAACCTGATTTTTCAATGGAATCATTTGGTGAAAGTTTTGATGAATCACAACAACTACAACAACCAGCATTTTCAAACTCGCCAAATCGATTTTTGAAAGAAATGAAATTAAAAGAAGATGATATTGATTATAAATACGGACCACATTGAGATCATGATAGAAATATTTGAAAAATAGGAAACTCTTCTTTTGATATTAACGATAAAACTATTGTTATTGATGGAAATTTTTATTCTCTAACACCTGGTTTGATACAATTATTGTTTTTAAAACATCCTAATAAAACGGTATGCACTAACGATGACTTCAAAAATTATAAAAAAATCATAATACAAACAAGTGCAAATAAACGAGATTATGAGGACGGAGGACAAATATCTGGAAACAAAAGTACGAAGTATAGACTAATTAAGGGATTGTTCAAATCTCATTCTGGTTCTGGATTAATGCATTTACTAAAAGAAAAATCTAATTATGTATACTGGGATGATCCAAATGAATTAGTGAATAGATTGAAATTACTATTAGCATCTACACATGCAGGTCATAATAATCACAACAATGAGATAGTTTCAATAATTGAGGAGATCAGAGAAGCAGACATTATCGTATAAATTTATATTCTACAACGTGAAATTTATTATTTACATTATGAGCGTTGACAAGTTTGGACGTTTCTCTATTCGGAGACATCACTATGCTACAATTTCATCTGAACGTGGGCCTCCTGGTCCTGTAGGTTTGCCAGGAATAGGTTTTATTTTAACAAATGAAGGAAACTTTAATATAAATTCAAAACGAATGGAAAATCTTGAAAATCCTTTAAATGATAATGATGCAGTGACAAAAAAGTATGTTGATAATGAAATCAATGCTTTACACGAAAATCTTATAAAAATAGAAACATTTCGTCAGGATCTTGCAAAGAATCAGGACATGTTAAAAAGTCACAGTGAAAAACTATATAGTTTAAATTATAATATTGAAAATATTCAACAATTTTTATTTGATGAAATAAAGAAAAAACATAAACCTGAAGAATCGATTTTCCCACTAGAAAGTGTACCAGAAAGAATATGCAAAAACAACAACTTGTAGAAGAACTCCATAAGCCTGCTAGAAAAAATTTTAAACGGCGACATGTTATAGTAAAAGAAATTAATGATTTGTGGCAAGCTGATTTAGTTGAAATGGGAAATTACTCTTCATTTAACAAAAATTATGAATATTTATTAACTGTAATTGATACTTTCTCAAAATACGCTTGGGTACACTCTGTTAAAACAAAAAATGCTAAAGATGTTACTGAAGCAATGAATAATATATTTAACATAACACAAACATCACCAAAAAGTTTACAAACAGATTTAGGGAAAGAATTTTGTAACACACAATTTAATCAACATATGAAGAAACATAATGTTAATCATTATTCAACATATAGCACATTGAAAGCATCAATTGTTGAACGTTTCAACAGAACATTAAAAGAGATGATGTGGAAAGAATTCAGTATGAATGGATCATATAAATGGATTGATAACGTAAAAGCGTTAGTTACCAAATACAATAACACTATTCTTCGAACAATAAAAATGCTTCCCAAAGATGTTAATAAAAACAATGAAAAATTTTTATTAAAGACAGTTTACAATAACTTAAAAGTTTTTCATAGACCAAAATACAAAGTTGGAGATAAAGTACGAATAAGCAAATATAAACATGTTTTTGAGAAGGGATATACACCCAACTGGACCACCGAAATTTTCACGACAAAAAAAGTTCAAAACACGAATCCAATAACATATCTTTTAGAAGACTACGAAGGACAACCAATTAAAGGAGGCTTTTACGAAAAAGAAATAATTAAAACCAATCACCCAGATCTTTATTTAGTGGAAAAAATTTTAAGAAAAAAAGGAAGCAAAGTTTTTGTGAAATGGCTAGGATTTTCTAATCAGCATAATTCGTGGATAGAGGAGAAAGAGTTATTAAAAAATTAAATAAAAAAAACCTTTAACTGTTTTTGTTCTAATGATATTTTATTTTTATTTCATTAAATTTTATTATAAATAATTGAAAATAAATTGGTATTACATAAAAAACATTTTTGCTTCAAAATTCCCTGAAACTCTACATACATTTACAGGCATGTATTTATGGTTTTTACAATCAAAACAAAATTTAATATTTGTACTGTTTTCAAAAAATTTATTAAAATATTGAAAACTTATTTTATATGAGATGCCGTTGTAACCTTCTTCTTCATCTAAAAACTCCATGTTGAAATTGTTGATGTTACTATTGAAATCTTCTTGTTCATCTAAAAACTCCATGTTGGAATTGTCGATGTTGCTGTTGCAATCTTCTTGATCATCCAGAAACTCCATGTTGTTATCTTCTTGTTCGTCTAGAAACTCCATGTTGTGAGTTTCAAAAATTTCTTTTAAAAATTCCAAAATTTCTCGTGTTTCACTTATATTTTCCATTTTTAAAATTATAAAACCGACTAAGAAAGAATCACTTGCTTGACTAACAGGAGGTAAAAAAGTCTTGAAATTAATGAAGCATAAAAGTGATTCACATGTATTTTATATACCTAATCTCGAATGTATTTTAAAAGCTTAATAATCGATAATTCTAATATTAGTCATATAATCCAAAAGCAAAATACTTTGTTAGAAATTCTTTTCTTCTGAACATAAAAACAATAACGCAGCTGGCAGCATAATCCGTCTGAAAAACAAAAGACTTCATTGTTTCATTTTTTTAAACAAGAACAAACATGTCTCAACATGAAAACTGATAAAGTAGCAACTATACAAAACGTATACATACTCAACATATATTATCACGCTATGAATATCATGAATTTGAAACAGATTGAATTCTAAGCAATGGTGAAATATAACTTGTACGATTTCAAGACTATAACTACAGAACCGATACGAAAATCGAAAATGTTAAACAAATAAATAATCATTAATAAAAGTCAATTCATTCTCAAAATAATTAACAGTTAACCAGCATTATTCAAAGTATGAAGATGGATTTTGAAGGCGAGTTTTACACAGATTATTTAACAGACGAAGATAGGAGAACTCTTCTCTACTATCGAAAATATATACAACAATATGAAAACATGGAAAAAATCACATCAATTCATGGATCTCATTACGTTGATTGTTGTTGGGCTAAAGATGATACAACTACAGGACCAGATACATGTATTTGTAGTTATAGACAAAATCAAGTTATCAAATTTAAAAATGAATTTGAAAAATTATTGAAATTTTACGAGAAATTGATTGGGTACTTAGAAGAAGGAAATCTGGATATAATAGATAATATTTTATTATTTTTAAATGAATTTGATACATTTTTTGGTACAGAATCATATGGAGAAGTTGTATTCAACAAAAAAGAGATTGAAAATATTTGAGAATATCTAAACAACAGCAAAAGTGAAGAATTTACATCTAACGGCCATTATCTTGCATGTTCTCATCTTGAAGACAATGAAAATATTTGTGAATGTGATTTAATAGAAGAAAAACAAAGAGAAAAAACAGATACAGCTAAAGAAGCTATTAGACTTATAGAAGAATTTCTTGGAACAATATATTATAATTATTTTGCTGATTATTAGTTAATAAATAAAAACACTTGATATTCATTTAAAAAAATTGTTTTTTATTGATTTCATATTATGTTATTATAAAAACCAGGTAAACTTAAATCAAATCGTTGTGAAAATTCATCATAATTCACATTATCTTCTGTTTCTGTTGAATATTGTTGATCTGGTTCTGATTGTACAGGTTGCTGCTCATTCTCTGTTATTTTCGGTTGTTCTTGTTGTTGTTCTTGAAATACATTGGATATCGGAAATACATTGGATATCGGAAATTCGGTAAAGTCTACACTGTAAGCTTTGCCTACTTGTCCATAGTTGATTAAGTGATATTTCCCCTTGTTTAATGCTGTTAACACATTATCTGATAACTTGTTATATTTTTCTGGTAAATTCAATCGTTGACTTCCTTCTAATTCAAGCGAAACTCGATCACCAAATTTTGTGAATAAAAATCTGATACATAAAAATTTTTCCATTTTTATTCGTGAGTTCGAATCTCATCACAACTATGTCACAATCTTTTTTCTTTCTTATCACAGAAATGAACAAAAATCTGATACATAAAAATTTTTCCATTTTTATTCGCGAGTTCGAATCTCATCACAACTATTTCACAATCTTTTTTTTCTTCTAATAGCATACGTATTAAAATTCGTCATATACGTATATACACACAACATAATCACCACATATTAAGATACTCTCTAGCCCCATGATATATACCACGGACTATCATGCTACAGGTCTCGAGTTCGCATCCCACCGACATCACATTTTTTTCATTTTTTCTTCATCTCAAACAACAACAAAACAACAACACATTCTTTCACACACTCGGTGGTGGTGCCCGAACTCCCCAATCTTACCTACTACCCACATATCACAACCAAAAAGCACAAAAGCTCCAAAATCACACCACATACCACAGCCAAATAAGCACAAAAGCTTCCGAAGCACACCACACGTCACAACCAAAAAAGCACAAAAGCTCACGACGTCACCAAAAAAAAAGCTGTGCACAAAAAAGCTGCGCACAAAAACCTCCCTGGTCTAGAAGCGGCATATCTCCTCTACTTCTTAATAGTGTTGATACCCTGTAATTAAATTATGTATGTATTTTTTTTTGAGTAAAATTGATATAAAGATTTTCAAATAATTATTACCTAATGTGAAGATTATTATTACATAATTTTGATTCTAAGTACATACCTAGAAGTGAATAAATGTTCATATAATATTTGTTTACGAGTATGTAGGTTATGAAAGTACTTATATAATACAGTTTATCGTTTTTATGGCATACTTCTAAATTATGAGTATAAAAATAGATTTTGTTCATAATAAAATGATTTTAGTAAGTTGTGTGTCTGTGTGTGTTTTGTTTTTTAAATCAATGCTCTTTAATATAAAATTGAATATGTAGTTCACAATTCATAAGATAAAGTATGTATTATTTTATCTTGATGATTTGGTGTGAATTGTTTATATATTAGAAATAAATACCCTAACATTTTGGAATTCAGTTCTAAAAAGTTTATCTATTATAAGTTTTTATATATATGTAGGTATCTACTTATATTTTGCATGCAATAATATCACATATGTTTCTTAGTTAGGATACATAGTTGTATTTTATGCCTGTTGAGGTAAAAGATAATTTATGAACACCAAATATAGGTCAAATCACTTTCCAACAGTTAAAAATGACGGTCATTGACATCGCTGATAACTTTAAAAATCATCTGAAAACAATAAAACACTTGAACGTAATTTATTGGGTTAGGTCGTTTGCCCAATTGAGAATAACAAATTTCTTTGTTAAAAGACATCTGGGAAGTCTCTCATTTTTTAATAAAAATAATATATATATATATATTAATACTTTTTATTATTTTGAAAAATTAGTAGGTATCTACATACATATGAATTTTAAAAACTCATGCTGATTTCTTATATTAGTAAATGGAAATCATTATTTATTTTTTCAAATACAGTAGAATATCGATAATTTCACCTAATTTTAACTACCCTCGTTGAAATTACGGGGTAGTCGAAATAATCAAATACAAAATTTAAACTAAATATGTATGTATGGAAGTATAACGTACACATGAAATTAAAGAAAAATTAGTTTATCAATTTCTCAATTTTTATTTAACGCAAAAAATCAAAAATAAAATCTTTTACAAATCATATCAAATTTTGATTTTTTTGCGATTTAACATGTTTAAACATTTTTTATGCGTAAATTCATGTATAAATTATGGCTGTTGAAATTAAAGAGTAAGAAAAATAGCAAAATGAAAGAATCCCTGTCAAAATTGAAATTGTAGAATACATAATGCTAAGGATAAAACTGTTGAAAAGATCGAATTTGGAATTTTCGGGTAGTGAAATTATTGATATTCTACTTACCAAATCAAATGAAGATTATTGTTATAAGTATACTTTTTTCTTTGATTCTTGTTAATAGGTATATGGTAGTGAATCATTTATACATAATACATATATTTATACATATTATTCATAATCGTATATGTATATAGTTACATATAGCATATTAGCTACTATCCTTTATAATATTCCATTTATCTATCACATAATATGTACATATGTACTGTATAATACCCCAGTGGCGATTTTTAACATTGATGACATATTCCAATCTTTATATGAAAAATGGGTTTTATTTTAAAAAGGAGAGTAAGAAAGAAAAAAATATATTAATAATAACGAATTAAAAATGAACTAACACATTAACATTAACATGAACACTAATATCACAGTGGTTTAGCATATATTGGAATTTTATTTTAAAAGAAACAATTAAATGTTTATAAAATAGTGGCGATTTTAAAGAGAGAACATTAAAATTTATATGATAATAGTAAAATATTTGCTTTCATAATTATAAACAAGTAATTAATAAGAGTTCAATAATTTTACGGCAGCATATATATATATCGACCATTCCACGCAAGCTGTAACATTATACCTAACAATTTTTCATTTTTTTAAAAAAATTTCTTTATTTTCCCGTCCGTCTTGCATAGAATGGGTGTTATGTAAACTGCAAAGTTCTATAAAATCTAATTATTATAAACACGATCATAAGGATAAGCATCTAATATGTAAACGAATACCGATAAATAATAAGATTTCTCTATAATAATAAAATAATCTTGAATAATCATACAATTGTATTTGTAGTTTTAAATTTGTTTACTTGTATTTGATGTTTTTTAATTGTTAATTCTGCAATATTATATATGTATAGTAATAATAAGCATCAACAGATCTGCAAGTAAGTATACAAATTTTAGTATATAAATAAGAAATTGTTTGGTTAAAGTTTAATTTTACAGAAAATGAGTAGTATGAATATGCCGTTTCTGGACCATGGTGGAGGCTCAGGCTCAGTGACGTCATTACGAAATTGTTATCAGTGCGGGGTCACAGAGGTCAAGATTGCGTGTTATCAGTGAAGGTCACACGTGTCAAGATTTTGTCTTATCAGTGAAGGTCACATGTGTCAAGATTTTGTCTTATCAGTGAAGGTCACATGTGTCAAGATTTTTTCTTATCATTGTGGGGTTGCATGGGTTAATATTTTTTCTTATCAGTGAATGAATATGCTGGTTAATATAGTGCGTTGTGTTATCATTGAGAAGAAATTTTTGATACAGTTGTGATTCACGTGTACTTGATCAGTGCTAATCGTGTTGATACATGTTTGTTTGAGTTTAATGTTGTTTATGCTGCGTCATTGTTTTTAATTATCTTTTTACGAATAATCATAATGCGATGTGATTGAAAAGCAATGGAAAATTTTTGGTACAGTTCTGATTCACGTGTACTTTATCAGCACATGTACTTTATCAGTGTTAATCATGTTGAGACATGTTTGTTCGCGTTTCATATTGTTTATGCTGTGTCATTGTTTTTGATTAACAAAAAAAAAAAATACTTACCGTATTGTCAGAACCCGGATTTGAACCGGGGACCTTTAGAGTTTCAGTGTAACGCTCTCCCCACTGAGCTATTCTGACGATTGTTTTTACGTGTATTATTTGATGTTTTAATGTTTTAATTTCGGATTTCTGCAAGTTGTGAAATTTAAGTTCGTGTGGGTGTGTGTGTGTGCGTGTGTGCGTGTAAATTTTGTCAGCACTTGTAAGCTGCTGAAAAAAGAGTAGGGATAAGATTTTCACCTATAAATGAAGACAATTTCTTCAAACGGTATCAGTTCATCGTGAAATTTTAAAGTGTTTATTAAATTTTATCACAAAGTTTGTAAAATGAGTGGAATGCAGAAACCTGAAAAAGTAAGTTCAATGAAAGCGCTGAAGACATCAAAAGTAGTTAAACGGAAACAAGAAGATGATCTTGTAAGAGATGAAGTACCTAACAAAGTATTTGCTTCTGAGCTGGAGGAGTTAAAATCATTTCGATATAATATGTACTTGAACTTGGGAAATATGGTAAAAAAGCATCCATATAAAATCATCAGTGCAGAAAAAGTTAACACAAAATTTGGTGATCGAATTTCGCTTGAATTTGAAGGAAATCAACGATTGAATTTACCAGAAAAATATAACAAGTTATCAGATAATGTGTTAACAGCATTAAACAAGGGGAAATATCACTTAATCAACTATGGACAAGTAGGCAAAGCTTACAGTGTAGACTTTACCGAATTTCCGATATCCAATGTATTTCCGATATCCAATGTATTTCAAGAACAACAACAAGAACAACCGAAAATAACAGAGAATGAGCAGCAACCTGTACAATCAGAACCAGATCAACAATATTCAACAGAAACAGAAGATAATGTGAATTATGATGAATTTTCACAACGATTTGATTTAAGTTTACCTGGTTTTTATAATAACATAATATGAAATCAATAAAAAACAATTTTTTTAAATGAATATCAAGTGTTTTTATTTATTAACTAATCAGCAAAATAATTATAATATATTGTTCCAAGAAATTCTTCTATAAGTCTAATAGCTTCTTTAGCTCTATCAGCTTTTTCTCTTTGTTTTTCTTCTATTAAATCACATTCACAAATATTTTCATTGTCTTCAAGATGAGAACATGCAAGATAATGGCCGTTAGATGTAAATTCTTCACTTTTGCTGTTGTTTAAATATTCACGAATATTTTCAATTTCTGTTTTGTTGAAAACAACTTCTCCATATGATTCTGTGTCAAAAAATGTATCGAATTCATTTAAAAATAATGAAATATTATCTATTATATCCAGATTTCCATTTTCTAAGTACCCAATCAATTTCTCGTAAAATTTCAACAATTTTTCAAATTCATTTTTAAATTTGATAACTTGATTTTGTCTATAACTACAAATACATGTATCTGGTCCTGTAGTTGTATTATCTTTAGCCCAACAACAATCAACGTAATGAGATCCATGAATTGATGTGATTTTTTCCATGTTTTCATATTGTTGTATATATTTTCGATAGTAGAGAAGAGTTCTCCTATCTTCGTCCGATAAATAATCTGTATAAAAATCGCTTTCAAAATCCATCTTCATACTTTGAATAATGCTGGTTAACTGTTGAAAATTTTAAGAACGAGTTGACTTTTATTAATGATTATTTATGAAATATTCATTTTGTATATTTGTTTGACATTGCGAGCATCAATATACTCGAGATCGGTTCTGTAGTTATAATCTTGAAGTCGTACTAGTTCTACTTCACCATTGCTTAGAATTCGCTCTGTTTCAAATTCATGATATTCATAACATGATATGTTGAGTGTACGTTTTGTATAGTTGCTATCATAAGTACAACGTATAGTTAAAGTTACATCTCAGTAAATTGAAGTTTAAAATGTCTATAAAATGAATGAGGGCTTTCAATGATTCCTGCAATATCCATTTCTTTTTTAATTAAATCTTGCCTAAAACTTTCAATTGCTTCTTCAACTGTAACATATTTTGATTCTATTTCAGGTTCTTCTGTCGTTGGTATTTCAGTTGTTGTTGTTGTTGATGTAAAATCTGTATCATTCAGAGTTAAGTTTTTTGTTGGAATGTTTGGTAATTTTTCCCTAAAAGTTAACAAGTGAAAGGATAAATCTATCTGTACTGTATCATTATTTGGTAATTGTAACGCAAATTCCAGATTTCCTTTGTTTCCCTGATTAGAATCAAGTCTTACTGGTATAGATATAGCATTTATATATGTTGTTAATAAAATAATAAGATTTATTATCGTAGATTTAAACATTTTGTTGTTGTTGCTGCAATACGATGTTCACTTAACAGTAATATCTCTATTAATGAAGAATTTTTTCTGATGATGGTCCTTTTATTTATTTTGGATCTGGTTTTTGTAATCTACTTTCTTGTATTTCTGCATGTTCAGCTTCCTTTTCAATAAGTTGAAGAATCTCTTCTGTGTTAAACTGGTTTTTAGGATCTCGATATAATATTTTCTGACTCAAATTCCAAGATTCTTGATCACCAAAACGACAGGTGCTTGGAAAACGATTCATATTTCGTTGTCTGTGCGTTCCATCATAGGCTTGACCAACAATACAAATTTCACCTCCATAAACTTCAAATTTTACATGTTGATGAGGTTTAAATTTAAATTCAATATTTGATGAAGATGGAATAGGTTCTCCACTTCTCATTCTAAGAATTAAACATCTACTACCATCTTCAGGCGTAGCATAGACTTCAAGTAAATCTGAACATGAAGCGATTACATTTACAATTTTGAAATTTGTCCACACACCTTCACATGAGCAGAATTTGCATCTGCTTTTAATAGTTTCACACCAAAACATTGTTAGATACTGATTTTCTTACGTATAGTATCCAGATTATATAATAATTAGAGAAAAAGAGGTCAAATCTTTTAAAATAAACAGAAGTTTTAGGAAATTTTCATTCAGACGATATTTTTATAATTAAAAATTTTATTAATAAAAAAATTAAGATGTTTTTTTTATGTTATAGTAATTTATTCAATATGCAAATTAATTGTTATATAATGTAGATATTAACTTTACACAATTAAAAAATAAATTCGTGTTTTTATATAAATTTTTATATGTATTTTATTTTTTCAATAATTCCTTCTCCTCTATCCACGAATTATGCTGATTAGGAAATCCTAACCATTTCACAAAAACTTTGCTTCCTTTTTTTCTTAAAATTTTTCCCACTAAATAAAGATCTGAGTGTTTGGTTTTAATAATTTCTTTTTCGTAGAAGCCCCCTTTAATTGGTTGTCCTTCGTAGTCTTCTAAAAGATATGTTATTGGATTCGTGTTTTGAACTTTTGTTATCATAAAAATTTCGGTGGTCCAGTTGGGTGTATATCCCTTCTCAAAAACATGTTTATATTTGCTTATTCGTACTTTATCTCCAACTTTGTATTTTGGTCTATGAAAAACTTTTAAGTTATTGTAAACTGTCTTTAATAAAAATTTTTCATTGTTTTTATTAACATCATTGGGACGCATTTTTATTGTTCTATGAATAGTGTTATTGTATTTGGTTACTAATGTTTTTACGTTATCAATCCATTTATATGATCCATTCATACTGAATTCTTTCCACATCATCTCTTTTAATGTTCTGTTGAAACGTTCAACAATTGATGCTTTCAATGTGCTATATGTTGAATAATGATTAACATTATGTTTTTCCATAAGTTGATTGAATTGTGTATTATAAAATTCTTTCCCTAAATCTGTTTGTAAATTTTTTGGTGATGTTTGTGTTGTGTTAAATATATTATTCATTGCTTCAGTAACATCTTCAGCATTTTTTGTTTTAACAGGGTGTACCCAAGCGTATTTTGAGAAAGTATCAATTACAGTTAATTAATATTTATAATTTTTGTTAAATGAAGAGCAAATTCCCATTTCAACTAAATCAGCTTGCCACAAATCATTAATTCCTTTTACTATAACATGTCGCCGTTTAAAATTTTTTCTAGCAGGTTTATGAAGTTCTTCTACAAGTTGTTGTTTTTGCATAATTATTATTCTGGTACACTTTCTAATGGGAAAATCGATTCTTCAGGTTTATGTTGACTCTTTATTTCATTAAATAAAAATTGTTGAATATTTTCAATATTATAATTTAAACCATATAGTTTTTTAGTGTGACTTTTTAACATGTCCTGATTCTTTGCAAGATCCTGACGAAATGTTTCTATTTCTTTTTCTAAATACTGTTTTGTAAGAGAATCCTGAACGGGTGGTGGTGAATTTTTCAAATTATTCAACATCTTATCATATTTTTCAATAAACACTTCTTGTTTTTTTACAAGTTTGGTATGTAAAGCATTGATTTCATTATCAACATACTTCTTTGTTACTGCATCATTATCATTTAAAGGGTTTTCAAGATTTTCCATTCGTTTTGAATTTATATTAAAGTTTCCTTCATTTGTTAGAATAAAACCTATTCCTGGCAAACCTACAGGACCAGGAGGCCCACGTTCAGATGAAATTGTAGCACGGTGATGTCTCCGAATAGAGAAACGTCCAAACTTGTCAACGCTCATAATGTAAGTAATAAATTTCACGTTGTAGAATATAAATTTATACGATAATGTCTGCTTCTCTGAGTTCCTCAATTATTGAAACTACCTCATTGTTGTGATTATTATGACCTGCATGTGTAGATGCTAATAGTAATTTCAATCTATTCACTAATTCATTTGGATCATCCCAGTATACATAATTAGATTTTTCTTTTAGTAAATGCATTAATCCAGAACCAGTATGAGATTTGAACAATTCCTTAATTAGTCTATACTTCGTACTTCTGTTTCCAGATATTTGTCCTCCGTCCTCATAATCTCGTTTATTTGCACTTGTTTGTATTATGATTTTTTTATAATTTTTGAAGTCATCGTTAGTGCATACCGTTTTATTAGGATGTTTTAAAAACAATAATTGTATCAAACCAGGTGTTAGAGAATAAAAGTTTCCATCAATAACAATAGTTTTTTCGTTAATATCAAAAGGAGAGTTTCCTATTTTCCAAATATTTCCATCATGATCTAAATGTGGTCCATATTTATAATCAATATCATCTTCTTTTAATTTCATTTCTTTCAAAAATCGATTTGGTGTGTTTGTGAATGCTGGTTGTTGTTGTAGTTTTTGTGATTTATCAAAACTCTCATTGAACGATTTCTGAGAAAAATCAGGTTGTTTAATTGTTTGAGGTGTTTCAAAGTTTTCCATTAACTTATTTGAATATTCATGTGGTGTACTTGAAAATTCAGTTTTTAGACGTTTAGACTTAAATGGTGTCTCCCATTCTTCTTCTTCTTCTTTTACTTCAGATTTAATATCCGGATAATTAGTTTTATTTACTGTTTTCTTCAAAGGTTGTGTTATTGGTTTAAAAACACTTTCCAATTGTATTTCTTCTTCTGCTTTACCAGTTTTTAAAGCTTGATATTTTTTACGAACAACATTTCTTGTTTTTATAATATTCTTAATTATCTCGTTTTCCATGATAATGCTTTGAAAAGCAGCTTTAAAATAGGTATTTAAACAGCTCTGAAACAACTTAAACAGATTCTAAAACAGCTCTAAAACAGCTTAAACAGGTCTTTAAACAGCTCTGAAACAGCTTAAACAGGTCCAAAAACAGCTTAAACAGGTCTTTTAACAGCTTAAACAGGTCTTTGAACAGCTCGGTAGATGAAATAATAATGATATACAACTCTTACATACGTATGTATTTATAATAATATAAAAGTATCGAATCCTTTTCTGTATCGTCCACAATCTAATAAACTATCTTTGTTTATTACTAAAAATCCGTAATTATCTTTCCAACATTTTGAACACATATCTCGAAATTTGTCATATGACATGTCGGTGTTTATATGATCATTAAAAATATGCTTTAAATTCATTTCATCTTGTTTAAAAATTACAATAAAGTTTGAGTTATCACGTATCAAATGTTTTGGAATATGTGTATAAGTTCGACATAAGTAAAAGCTATCAATATCCTTATGACGTCCCATACAAAAATATGAACGTATATTATTTTGTTTTTCGCAGGCAACATCATCAAATATGAAAATAGAGTTTCGTTTAGCCTGTTCTGGTGACATTATTTCAGTATTCTCAGAAAATGTGTTGTATCCTAATCCTTTAATTGGTGAAATTAGTTTCTTAAGATACTCATATTTTGGTTGATATAAAGATTTTGAGTATATGTAAATATTTTCAAATTTAAGACCATTCGGGTGTTCAAGTAAACTCATCATTACATTTGTTTTACCGCAATTCGATGGACCCACAATAATGGCACGTACATTGTTAGGTAATAGCTTACTATGTTTAATTTTATTTGAAGTATTTGTTACAAAATCTGCATTTTTTACATTTAATGTATCATGTTGTTTTATGAAACGCATACTGATAAGAACTAAAGAAAAAACAACTATAAATACCTAATATATAGGTTTTCAACATCATTCAATTCATCTTTTTGTGTAAGGAAACATATAAAATGATGAAATCCAATCGAAAAACAATTAGTCGAACTCAAACTTGCAAAGGTAAAGGATTAGTGAATACATTAATCAATAAGTTACCAGTAGAGCTTCATCTTCCTGGTTATCAATATTGTGGACCTGGTACAAAACTACAACAACGTCTTGCTAGAGGTGATCAAGGTATCAATCAATTAGATCAAGCTTGCAAACAACACGATATATTTTATTCTAAACATAAAGACAAAAATCAACGTCATACAGCTGACAGAATATTAGCAGAAACAGCTTGGAAAAGAGTAAAGGCAGAAGATTCAAGTATAGGTGAACGTATAAACTCTTGGTTTGTTACAAACGCAATGAAAGCTAAAGTGAAATTAGGTATGGGACTCAAGAAGAAGAAATCAACAAATAAGAAGAAGAAGAATAATAAGAAAACGCGTAAAATGTTCCGAAAAGCTATTCAAAGTGCTCGTGAAATATTAAAAGCACAAAAACCAGAGGAAATGAACAGTGCCATTAAAATAGCATTAACTGCAGCCAAGAACACCATAAAGGGAAAAAAGTCATCAATTGAACTATCTCGAATCATACCTGTTCGAAAAACAGGCGGTATTTTACCATTCTTAGTTCCACTTTTTGCAGGACTCTCAGCAGCAGGAGCATTATCTGGTGGTGCAGCGACAATAGCAAAGGCAATCAATGATGCAAAACAAGCTAGAGAACAACTTGCTGAAAACCAACGACATAATAAAACTATGGAAGCAGTAGCAATGGGAAAAGGATTACAACTTAAACCATACAGGAAAGGTCTTGGTCTTTTTTTAAATCCAAATCCAAAAATTTTTTAAGTAAGCTACCCAATAAACCTCTCAGTGAAATCGATTTAATGAGATATGGTAAAAGTATACCGCACTTTAGGGCTGTATTCATGAAAGATAAACTACCATCAAAACGTTATAAAAATGAGTGTGGTATAGTAAATTTAGATAATTCAAGTAGACCTGGTACACATTGGGTAGCATATCAGAAAAACGAAAATCGTGTTGAATACTTTGATAGTTATGGTAATCTGCAACCACCTCTAGAAATTGTAAAATATTTAGGAAATAATATAGAATATAATTATAATAGATATCAAAATTTCAATTCATTTAAATGTGGACATTTATGTTTGAAGTTCTTGTATAATTTTATTGATGTAAATTAGCATAAATAAATGTGTAAACATGAAACTATTATTCATTTCATTTTAAACCTTTAACATGTCAATAACATTAACTTTAAGTGGGAATACATCTATATTAACAACTGAATACTTCCCACCTATTGATTTATCATCTGACTATCTTTGTGGTCTTGTTGATTTTCATACCTATAATTCAATACCTAATGTGGATAGTAGCAATAACTTATTTCATATAGGTTATGAAACTATTAAAATACCTGTGGGATCTTATGAAGTTGATGACATCGCGAATTTCATTCAAAAAGAGCTCGAAAAGACGAAAACTAAGCCTACAATCAAAATACAAGCAAACAACAACACGCTCAAAACAGAAATTAAAAGTTCACACAACGTCTACTTTAACAGAGAAAGAACTATTGGTCAACTGTTAGGTTTCAGTAAAAAAGAATTGGAGTCAAATACAACGCATGTGACTGAGTTACCTGTGAATATAACTAAAGTTAACGCTATTCGAATTGAATGTAATCTAATAGTAGGATCATTTATTAATAATATTCCTGTTCATACTCTTCATGAATTTTCACCTGATGTAGGACCAGGGTATAAAATAACAGAAGTTCCTAAGAATGTTATATATTTACCTGTAAATGTGAAACGAATTAGTTCTGTTGAAATAAAAATTGTAGATCAAGATGGAGATTTGATTAATTTCAGAGGCGAAATAATTACAGTTAGATTATATTTGAAACCACTATTATAGAATAAGATGTAAAGTATAAAACAAGTAGTATGATTACTAAAGCTATTATTTCTTATGTAAGTGTCAAGTGGATAAGAACTAGATATGTTGATATTCAACAAACATAATAATAATAATAAAAACTCATTCAAAAGTGATAATATCATTAGTACACCATTACCTATTGAAGAAACAACAACACAAAGAGACTTCACTTCAACGAAACCATCATTAACAATTGAAAATAAAAAATTTTTGAAGTCATTGGGGTTTGTTTTGAAAAGCAAACATGAATGATATACTGGATATTTTAGAGGAACCTCACTTCGATGAAAGTATTACTAAAAAAGAATATCATACATATTCACCATTTGTAGAATCGTATAACAATAGCGATGAAATGCGAATTTCTATTCAAAACCAAGATTTATACTTACTACCAAGTGAAAGTTTTATATATATTGAAGGAATGTTAACTAAAAACGATGGAACTGTAATAGCTGATTATAAATTAAATAATAATTCTGGGGCCTTCTTATTTGATGAAATACGATATGAATTGAATGGTGTAGAAATTGATCGTTGTCGAAATGTAGGAATCAGCAGTGTTTTAAAAAATTACATTTCATTGAGCGAAAGTGAGAGTACAATGCTGTATAATGCAGGATGGACAGGAAATAGTACTATATTGCCTACATCAGGACATTTCAATTTTTGTATACCTCTAAAAATGCTATTAGGATTTGCTAAAGACTATAAAAAAATAGTTGTGAATGTAAGACATGATCTAGTCTTAATAAGAACGAAATGATGCAAATGCGGTTCAAGTACCAGCTGCAGCTACAGACTATAAAATTACATTGACAAAAGTTTTATGGAAAGTACCTCATATAAATGTAGACGATAAAGAAAGACTAAAACTACTTAAAATCACTCGAAATGCGAAGCCAATTCGTATTAGTTTCAGGAGTTGGGATTTATATGAATACCCGAATATTCCAAAGACAAATCATACCATATGGACTGTTAAAACATCTACACAACTAGAAAAACCTAAAAGAAGCTGATGCTAGTAAATTTGATCATTGTAAACTAGCTAACATTAAGGCTCATTTAAACTCTGAGACGTATCCATATGATAATTTAAATATACTTTTTGAACGTAATCGATATGCGTTATTATATGATATGTATACAAAATTTCAAGAAACCTATTATGGAAGGAATTGTCAACCGTTGTTAAAATGGGATAGTTTCAAGAGTATAGCACCAATTGTTGTTATTGATTGTGCTCATCAAAATGAAACAATAAAAACAGGACCTGTTGATATTAGAATAGAGTTTGAGTTAACAAGCAACGTCAACATTCCTAACAATACTTCAGGATATTGTTTACTGCTACATGATCGAATAATTGAGTACAATCCACTGAATGGAGAAGTTAGAAAACTGATATAAATGAGATTATAATATAGAAATTTATTTAGTATTTAAAAAAAGTTGTGCGAGAATACACATATATCATAAAATGTTTAGTAAAATTATTATCGATGTTCAAGGTTTCAAAGACTGTAATAATAAGTTTATTGTTAAAGAACTTGCTATTTCTTTCAATACACGTGAATTTCAAGTGTTTATTATAAAGCCCCCGTTTGATTTTTCGCGTTTAACAACAAAAGAGAAGAAACAAGTGAATTGGTTATACAAAAATCATCATGGTTTAACTTGGAATGAAGGATCAATATCTTTTCATAGTGTTAAAAAATTTCTTCGATCAAATCTGAGAAATGCTGAGGTATATGTGAAAGGTAATGAAAAACGAAAATGGATAAGTAATATACTTAATCATAAGATTAAAGTATACAATTTAGAAGAAGAAGAAGAAGAAGAATGTCCGAAATTTGAAACATTGCTTCTAAACTATCCGCATGTTCTGCGTTGTAATATCCATAGAGGATACTGTGCTTTAGAAAATGTATGTCTTCTAAGAAATTATCTTGATGTAAAATTGAAATAAAAAGTGTTAAAACTTTTTTAGATAAATAAAAACCAATATTTTTTTTAAATGAATGTTTTTTTTAATTTTTTTATTTTATCTAAATATTTCTTTTATATCTATAAAACAAATCTTACTACTACATGTTTTTTTATTTTTTTAGTTATCTTATTCTACTTATTTTTATTAGTTGCTACATGAATAGAATATATATTTCTTAAACATAAACTACAATGTAAACTATTATTTAAAATTAAATTATGAAATTCTTCATTATTATCGAATACAAGAACACGTGATTCCTCAACCAACATGTCTTGTATTCTTGAAATAAAACAACTACTTTGTTCATCATCATTTGAACAAAAGTATGTTTTGTTACTATTAATACTTAATTTATTACACAATGCGTTAATGTGTATAAAGTATACACCATCTGCCGGGAAGTCTTCTAACCACTCCTCGCGTTGTTCCCTTGTGTTGAGTACGTTGGGACACACCTCTCTTCCCCATTGTTGTATCAACATCCTTTAAAAAATTAAAAGTATAATAATATTTAAAAAAAGAAAAAAATTAATAATAATAATAATAAACAAACTTACCTATCCATATTACATGGTATATTTCTATTATTGAAATAGTTGAAAATATGCACATGCATATAAGTAAATTTTAAGAAGGCTGTTTCAGCTTGCATCTGTAGTGTATAATTCATCAGAGCATCTCCATTGTTAAAATTTTGGTTGTTGCTGTTGTTGTTATTCATCGTCTTTATAATTTTCACAAAATTTAATAAAAGTGGTTTTCATTTTAAAATTTCACTGATTTATATACTAAATTTTAATTACAGAAAACAATATTTTTACACGGAAACAACTTCGATAACACACATATTTAAAAATTTTTAAATTTTATAGTTAACTGATAAAGCATGTAAAACATTTGAAAACAATATTTTTGATGTTCTTAACCTTGATAACAATTAATTATACCACATTTCTAACTTTGAAATTTCACTGATTTATGTAATAAATTTTGATTAAAAAAAGAAAAATAAAAAAATTTTTTTTTTTGTTTTTTTGTGTTCTTAACCTTGATAATGACTAAATCATTCTTAATTATTATCAATTAATTCACTTAATAAACTGATAAAGCATGCTTTCACGCGATGGTAACTATTTAGAAAACAATATATATTATACTGTTTTAAGATGCTCTTAATCTTTAAAACCTTTTCACTGATATGAAAACAAAAACGACTTGTCTTGTTCAAAATAAAAACAGTTTTATTGGAATGAAGTTTCACAAAAAGAAAGCTCTTATACTAAGATAAAATTCTATATGCAAAAAAACTTAACCAATCAGATTCTTAAGTTTAATCATTTTATTGATCTGTAAACAGATATTGTAAAAATGCCGATCTGCAAAATTATAATTCTTAAACTCAAATTCTATATAAATACAATTATTGAAATAAAAAATGCAAGAAATCGTTTTGAGTAATAATATATTTTTTTAATAAATCTTTTTTATTTTATTATATACATTTTTTCAGTTTTCTTTTTCCAAACTTATTCTAAAATGACCCCATGCATAGGTGCTAACACCGTCTTCTCTAATATGTCTCTTATCATCTATATAACTTAGAGCTACTTTATTTACATTTTGTGTATATATTTTGTGTATGTATGATCTAAATACTAGCATATTACCATAGAATAATTTTTTCTTATATAAGCAATCCCTATAATTTTCTAAACTTAAATTATCTACAGCTGTTTTCTTAAGCCCTTTAGCTTTTTTTATTAATTTACAATCTTCTACATCTATTGAATACATTTTTGATTTTAAACCTATAAACTCCTTCATTATCCGACCATTGTTCTCATCTTTCATTAAACCTAATACTTTTTTATTTTTAAGGGGAATATTATAAGGGTTATCAGGTAAGTATTCGGAAGTATCAAATTTAGTGTCAATATCATTCATAATGTCACTATAGAAATCTTCAGTTTCTATTGAATATATAAACGAATCTGTATCCATGTAAGCAAGAAGTACTTTTTCATTATACTTAGGTTTTATATAATCATAGTGAAAGTCGTACATCTTCCACTTTGATAGCTCTAATACAACGAAACCCAGATAAATTGGTTTGTTATAGTATGTTCGAACTCTTTCAAGTTGTATAGCTGTCATATTTTCTGTAAACTGAGCTATGCTGTGGAAATTAGGTTTAGCTATTAAAGCCCTAGCACCCAAATGTTTACCACTACTTTCCCAGTCAGTAACGATTTTGACATCTTTTCGTTTGTCAACATTTTCCATCGTTTTACCGTACACAGCATTGTTCAACAACTTGAAAAAGTTCTTTTCAAAAGTATTTTTTGCAATAGTACGATAATATGTATTCAAATCAATATATTTTTTCAACCAACATGATTGTTTAAATTTTAATGCTCTGTGAATTTTCACTAATTTTAAACCATGTTTTAAACACTGCTGAAGATTTCTATAATGAATTATATAATTTCTTTTTACTGTTAGATCGGTAATTAACTTATTGAATTTTGATCCCGGACTTTTTTTATTCTCAGCACAAAACGGTAAATCATTGTGTAAATCATGAAGAGATTCAGGATATTCTAAATCAACTTCTAAAATATAACCCGTATCAGAATTTTCTGAAATATTACTAATATTTATATTTTCAACGTTTTCTACCCATTGAAAATCAGAATATGGTAGAGGCTGTGACATAGCCCAACCGTACAAATTATTTGCATCAACATACATTAAATACGAAGATGTTTTATTTTTATCAAAATTACTCATGTGCTTGTTATTTGCTGTAGAATGTCTGTGTGAACATTGAGTAATTCCACCACGGATACCTTTTTTAATAAAATTATACATATTTATATCAGTGAATAATTCAAGATTTACTCCTGTATATTTTAACATCGCGTCCCATGATAACCCCGGAGTTGTATAATACTGACAGGGATCCAGCGTATAAATATTTCTACAAACTTTTCTGAAATTTTCGAATACATCTGTTAAAAGTAATGCATCGGTTTTTAAATATAACTCTAAATAGTCCCAAATATTTTTACAATCAAATTTTTCCCAGACTTTCTTAGCATGAATGTAATCTTTATCAGAACATTTACTATTTGTTAATTTGCTATCAAAATGTTTTTGAAGAGGTAAACACGTTTCATCTAAACGATCGAAAGAATTAATATATTCGTATGGAAAAACTCCTTTACGTGTTAATAATTCGAAATTTTCTTCTTCTGGATACAAAGACTTAACAGTTTTCAAATCTTCCGGAGATAAATTTCCTACTAATGAATCTAGACTAGACTGCATAAATCTTACAGAATCTAAAAATCTAAGTTCAATTGTATCAGTTTCATTAACGAAAATTCGTTTTGAAAGTGATACATACAATTCTTTTAATGGTATCAAATTTATATCACCATCAATATTTGCTAATTCTTTAACAAATAAGTGACAGTCATAACCGGAAAAATTATGAAAGAAAATTGGGAAAAACTTTGGGACTTGATACCGCAAATTACATTCATTATGCGCTGGACCCCTGTACTTTCCTGTTAAATGACAATGGTCGGCTACTCTTATATTACCTAAATATTTCTTACATATATGACAAATCACACATAATGACTCTTTTCTCCATCTTGAATCAACAGTAAATTAATATGTAGTTTCTTCTCATTTTTTGTACAGTAATACGGTCCCACTATTTTACATGTATTATGCTGCAACTCTTCGCAACCATATATGTTTATACTAATTTCTGGATTAATGTCTTCAAACTTTCCTATATCCGTTACCTTTAGTGGAAACTCTAGATCATCAAATTCTAATATCATATTGTTTTTTAGAAGAATTGTGTTTGCAGAAATATTTTCAATATTATATGATGAAACTCTATCAGAATGAATTTCAGCAGGATCTAGAGCTGAAATAATTGCCCATTTGAAACAGTATTCATCTGTATTTTTCACATTAATACAAGCATGTTTACGTGCTATTGATGTTGGTAACGGTAAATACTGTGAACCTCTTATTGGTCTGTGCTGATTAATGTTGATTTCAAGATGGATTATTCTTATAAGAGCCCAGCCACTATCTCGTTCTTGGAATTCTTGCATTTTTGTGTGAATCTTATCAATCATTTCTTCATATGCAGATGACATCTCAGTTTCATTCCTAACGATTATCATTTTTGACTGAAATGATTTAACTGAAGTTGTTATTTCATCGTTATCATCATTTCCTTTTGTTACTTTTATATACTCTGCAAATAGTTCTATGTTGAATTTAAAAGATGAATGTTTAATTAGTTGTTTCTTTAATGTATCTATAATAAGATCTTTTTCCGCTTTTAAAAAGTTAAGAGGATCCAGATGTCCTTCATTCTTATTTTCATAAATCAGTGTTTTAATTCGTTCTTCAAAACTACTTTTCACAACCTTTAATTGATCATTAATTGGTTCAGCCGCTTTTATTTTATGTAAATTTGTTCTAAGATGGTAACTCCAGTCCTTACTTAAAATTTCTTTATTACATGATTGACAAAAAAATTTTTCTGATGATGATGTTGAAAGTTGAGTATGAATATCATTGGAAATAGCTTCAACAGATGACACTTTATGCTGAGTTCTCATGTGTGTTAGTAGGCTGTCTTTGCGTGTGAAGTTCTTCTTGCAAATGTTACAAATTTCTTGAGGTTGAGCATGAATATCATTGGAAATAGCTTCATCAGATGACACTTTGTGTTGGGTTCTCATGTGTGTTAGTAGGTTGTCTTTCCGTGTGAAGTTCTTTTTGCAAATGTTACAAATTTCTTTGTCACCATGAGCTGATTGCATATGTCTTTTCAACGAATTTTTGAATGCAAATCCATTTCCACAAATTTCACATATAAAACTCTTCATTTTGTAGTCTATGTAAATATTTTACAAAAAAAAATCTAAATATTTAAATAAATTTCAATATTCTTTAAAAAGACTTTAAAACACAATTTTGAACTTTAAGATAAAATTTAATAAATACTTTCAAGTTTTACAATGAACTAATACCGTTTGAAGAAATCGTCTTCATTTATAGTCAAAATTCCTTACCCCCACCCTTTTTTCACTGATAACGCACATTCGAAAAACTAAAAACTTGAAAAACATATCTCAATATGATTATTCATAAAAAGTTAATTAAAAACAATGACACAGCATAAACAACATTAAACTCAAACAAACATGTATCAACACGATTAGCACTGATCAAGTACACGTGAATCACAACTGTATCAAAAATTTTCCATTGCTTTTCAATCATATCGCATTATGATTATTCGTAAAAAGATAATTAAAAACAATGACGCAGCATAAACAACATTAAACTCAAACAAACATGTATCAACACGATTAGCACTGATCAAGTACACGTGAATCACAACTGTATCAAAAATTTCTTCTCTATGATAACACAACGCACTATATTAACCAGCATATTCATTCACTGATAAGAAAAAATATTAACCCATGCAACCCCACAATGATAAGAAAAAATCTTGACACATGTGACCTTCACTGATAAGACAAAATCTTGACACATGTGACCTTCACTGATAAGACAAAATCTTGACACGTGTGACCTTCACTGATAACACGCAACCTTGACCTCTGTGACCCCGCACTGATAACAATTTCGTAATGACGAAACTGAGCCTGAGCCTCCACCATGGTCCAGAAACGGCATATTCATACTACTAAAATGGACCCGGATCAGCAGCTAATTAATAACATCGAGGGAATATTAAGAGCCCCACGTAGGGCTCCACCTGGTATTGAGTGGCCTACGTTGGAAGAAGACATTTGCGATATTGTCAATAAAAACTCGGGTCTAGTGATTCTTTTAAAACAGGACCAAGATACCAGGTGGTATAGATATGGGAGATTAATCATTGATAGTTATATAATGGAGATGGTAAGAACATTTATTATTATTATATAAAATAAATATTTAAAATATGTATATCTATTTATTATTTTCATTTTTTTCTCTCATTTCAGAAATTTGTGGAAAATATTGAAGCAAACGGGCATAAAAATTTTATGTACAATGATTTATTAATTAATTATAATGATTTAATAAATTATTTAAAATTTATTTTTATTTTGAAAACAAAATGTATGGTTTTATTTTTTTCTAAAAAATGATTGGTTTTTATGTGAAAAAAAAACACACACACACATGGGCAATTTTTTCCTAACGATTGTAAATTGACTGAATCATTCTGATTTTATTCTCTTGTGTTTAAATAATAATCAGTATTAGATGTTATATCTAAAAAATTGTATCTCAATTTCCACAAGTATCAATAGTTTTGTTTACTTTTCAGGGTAACTTTTTTAAAAAATCTATATCATAATAAATTTTATTATTCCAGCAAAAAAAAACAAAAGGCTTCATTGTTTCAATTGAGAGATTTTTAGTATATGCGAATTGTATTTTGTATATTGTATTGCAGTACAATCAAAAATATTTGATTTGCAAAAAATTAATTATTTAAGATTTTTCTTAATACATGCAATTATGAACGCACATAATATTATGTTTTGTCAAAATTGTATTCTCTGTAAAATGATAATTATATTGTTGATATTATTAAAATATATAGTTATGTATTATTGATTTTTTAAATTCAATAAGATATACGCGTACATACTCATATATTTTGATAAAAGTTGCATGAGTTTTTTATTTCATGCTATTGTATTTTTAAAAAGAAGGAGACATTCACAGGTAAATGTTCTATGATATGATGCTAATTTCACTTTAATCATATAAAGTAATTAAATAAAATAGAATCTAATAATAAGAAAATTGAATAGATTCTGATTTGTATGAATGACCTGTTTTAATTGTTTTATATACTGTTTTAGAGCTGTTAAAAGACCTGTTCAAGCTGTTAAAAGCCTTGTTCAAGCTGTTCAAAGACCTGTTCAAGCTGTTTAAAGACCTGTTCAAGCTGTTTAAAGACGTGTTCAAGCTGTTTAAAGACCTGTTCAAGCTGTTTAAAGACCTGTTCAAGCTGTTTAAAGACCTGTTCAAGCTGTTTCAGAGCTGTTTAAAGACCTGTTCAAGCTGTTTAAAGACCTGTTCAAGCTGTTTCAGAGCTGTTTAAAGACCTGTTCAAGATGTTTAAGGACCTGTTCAAGCTGTTTAAAGACCTGTCAAGCTGTTTAAGGACCTGTTCAAGCTGTTTAAAGACCTGTTCAAGCTGTTTAAAGACCTGTTGAAGCTGTTTCAGAGTAAGGAAAAGTGATAAACGTTTTTATATAATAAATTATAAATAAAATTGTGAAATATAAATTGTTGATAAATTTAGTAACATTTTTATATAATAAAAATATAAAATAAACAATAAATCTTCGTGTTATATATATTTTCGCTTCTTTAAATTAATTCATTAAATTATATTCAGGTTTCTGTTAATGTATACATAATTTACTTAACATTTAGAATCCAGTTTACATCATGACATGACTCTAAACAAACTTGAAATCGGCTGTATACTTTTAAGAATTTATTTACTTAGAGTATAACTTTATTTTCATATTATTGTGAAATTCTAGGAAATTATAACTTCATGGAGTAGATGCTATTTTGATTCGCAGCTTCAAATTGCAGATTAGCTAATGTTTATATTCAATACTTTCTTTAGTTTCTATTTTTGATTTTTGAAGTATTTTTGACCTATGATTAGGTGTTAATTTCATTTAAAACACAAATAAAAGTATAAAAAAATGATAATCATATTGCTAATATTTTTAAAATATGAAAAGTTATTATTGATTTTTTAAAACTCAATAAGATATACGTCTACATTATCATATATTTTGATAGAAGTTGTATGAGTTTTTTTATTTCATGCTATTGCATTTTTATAAAGCAGGAGATATTTTCAGGTAAATGTTCTATGATTTGACGTTAATTTCACTTAAAAACAAATAAAGTAATAAAATAAAATTGTATCTAATAATTGGAAAATAGAATAGATTATGTCATATGACAAATTTCGAGATATGTGTTCAAAATGTTGGAAAGATAATTACGGATTATTAGTAATAAACAAAGATAGTTTATTAGATTGTGGACGATACAGAAAAGGATTCGATACTTTTATATTATTATAAATAGATACGTATGTAAGAGTTGTATATCATTATTATTTCATTTACCTAACTGTTAAAAGACCTGTTTAAGCTGTTAAAAAAATAGCACGACACAATGGGATGATATTTTTATGCAATGGATGTTTACAACATTTTTATACCGAAGAGGCGTGCAATATACATAAAAATGAATGCAGTAAGATTGTTACACTTATACCATCACCAGAAAAAAATATAACGACAGCTTGAGTAAACTAAGAATTTATGAAGGAAAGGATTCACCAGCAAAGTTAGTACAATCACTGGTTGAAGATGTATTTGATATTCATAACAATATCATCATGAACCCGAAAACGATGGAACCACTCACGGCTTTTGAAGAGAAGAGGCAACATAGTAGTAAGATTTGTCATATATGTAAGAAATATTTAGGTAATGTAAGAGTAGCCGACTATTGTCAATTAACAGGAAAGTACAGGGGTCCAGCGCATGATGAATGTAATTTGCGGTATCAAGTCCCGAAGATTTTTAACGGCTTAAACAGGTCTTTTAACAGCTCTAAAACAGTATATAAAACAATTAAAACAGGTCATTCATACAAATCAGAATCTATTCAATTTTCTTATTATTAGATTCTATTTTATTTAATTACTTTATATGATTAAAGTGAAATTAGCATCATATCATAGAACATTTACCTGTGAATGTCTCCTTCTTTTTAAAAATACAATAGCATGAAATAAAAAACTCATGCAACTTTTATCAAAATATATGAGTATGTACGCGTATATCTTATTGAATTTAAAAAATCAATAGTAGAGTAGATATGGGGTTTCTAGACCAGGGAGGTTTTTGTGCACAGCTTTTTTGTGCACAGCTTTTTTTGGATGACGTCATGAGCTTTTGTGCTTTTTTGGTTGTGACGTGTGTTGTGCTTCGGAAGCTTTTGTGCTTTTTGGTTGTGGTATGTGGGTAGTAGGTAGGATTGGGGGATTCTGGCACCACCACCGAGTGTGTAAAAGAATGTGTTGTTGTTTTGTTGTTGTTTGAGATGAAGAAAAAATGAAAAAAATGTGATGTCGGTGGGATGCGAACTCGAGACCTGTAGCATGATAGTCCGTGGTATATATCATGGGGCTATAGAGTATCTTAATATGTGGTGATTATGTTGTGTGTATATACGTATGTGACGAATTTTAATACGTATGCTGTTAGAAGAAAAAACTTATTGTGAAATAGTTGTGATGAGATTCGAACTCGCAAATAAAAATGGAAAAAATTTTATGTATCAGATTTTTGTTCATTTCTGTGATAAGAAAAAAAAAAGATTGTGAAATAGTTGTGATGAGATTCGAACTCGCAAATAAAAATGGAAAAATTTTTATGTATCAGATTTTTATTCATTTGTGTATTTTTAAGTGTACTATTTCATGTTTTTATTTGGGATTTCATCAAGTTGTGAAATTATTTTTATATGTATGTTTGTGTGTGTGTGTCTATATAAATTTTGTCGGCACTTGTAAGCAGTAGAAAAAAAGAGTGGGGATACGATTTTTGCCTATAAATGGAGACAATTTCTTGAAACGGTATCAGTCTATAGTGAAATTTCAAAGTGTTAATTTAATTTTATCTTAAAGTTTGTAAAAAATGAGTGACATACAGAAACCTGAAAAAGTTGGTTTAAAGAAGACATCAAAAGTAGTTAAACGGAAACAAGAAAATAATCTTGTAAGAGATGAAATACCAAACAAAGTATTTGCTTCTGAGCTGGAGGAGTTAAAATCATTTCGATACAATATATACTTAAACTTGGGAATTATGGTGAAAAATCATCCATATAAAATCATCAGTGCAGAAAAAGTTAACACAAAATTTGGTGATCAAGTTTCGCTTGAATTAGAAGGAAGTCAACGATTGAATTTACCAGAAAAATATAACAAGTTATCAGATAATGTGTTAACAGCATTAAACAAGGGGAAATATCACTTAATCAACTATGGACAAGTAGGCAAAGCTTACAGTATAGACTTTACCGAATTTCCGATATCCAATGTATTTCAAGAACAACAACAAGAACAACCGAAAATAACAGAGAATGAGCAGCAACCTGTACAATCAGAACCAGATCAACAATATTCAACAGAAACGGAAGCTAATATAAATTATGATGAATTTTCACAACCATTTGATTTAAGTTTACCTGGTTTTTATAATAACATAATATAAAATCAATAAAAAACAATTTTTTTAAATGGATATTAAGTGTTTTTATTTATTAACTAATAATCAGCAAAATAATTATAATATATTCTTCCAAGAAATATCTTTATAAGTCTAATAGCTTCTTTAGGTGTATCTGTTTTTTCTCTTTGTTTTTCTTCTATTAAATCACATTCACAAATATTTTCATTGTCTTCAAGATGAGAACATGCAAGATAATGGCCGTTAGATGTAAATTCTTCACTTTTGCTGTTGTTTAAATATTCACGAATATTTTCAATTTCTGTTTTGTTGAAAACAACTTCTCCATATGATTCTGTGTCAAAAAATGTATCGAATTCATTTAAAAATAATGAAATATTATCTATTATATCCAGATTTCCTTCTTCTAAGTACCCAATCAATTTCTCGTAAAATTTCAATAATTTTTCAAATTCATTTTTTAATTTGATAACTTGATTTTGTCTATAACTACAAATACATGTATCTGGTCCTGTAGTTGTATCATCTTTAGCCCAACAACAATCAACGTAATGAGATCCATGAATTGATGTGATTTTTTCCATGTTTTCATATTGTTGTATATATTTTCGATAGTATACAAGAGTTCTCCTATCTTCGTCTGTTAAATAATCTGTGTAAAACTCGCCTTCAAAATCCATCTTTATACTTTGAATAATGCTGGTTAACTGTTAATTATTTTGAGAATGAATTGACTTTTATTAATGATTATTTATTTGTTTAACATTTTCGATTTTCGTATCGGTTCTGTAGTTATAGTCTTGAAATCGTACAAGTTATATTTCACCATTGCTTAGAATTCAATCTGTTTCAAATTCATGATATTCATAGCGTGATAATATATGTTGAGTATGTATACGTTTTGTATAGTTGCTACTTTATCAGTTTTCATGTTGAGACATGTTTGTTCTTGTTTAAAAAAATGAAACAATGAAGTCTTTTGTTTTTCAGACGGATTATGCTGCCAGCTGCGTTATTGTTTTTAAGTTCAGAAGAAAAGAATTTCTAACAAAGTATTTTGCTTTTGGATTATATGACTAATATTAGAATTATCGATTATTAAGCTTTTAAAATACATTCGAGATTAGGTATATAAAATACATGTGAATCACTTTTATGCTTTATTAATTTCAAGACTTTTTTTCCTCCTGTTAGTCAAGCAAGTGATTCTTTCTTAGTCGGTTTTATAATTTTAAAAATGGAAAATATAAGTGAAACACGAGAAATTTTGGAATTTCTAAAAGAAATTTTTAAAACTCACAACATGGAGTTTCTAGACGAACAAGAAGATAACAACATGGAGTTTCTGGATGATCAAGAAGATTGCAACAGCAACATCGACAATTCCAACATGGAGTTTTTAGATGAACAAAAAGATTTCAATAGCAACATCAACAATTTCAACATGGAGTTTTTAGATGAAGAAGAAGGTTACAAGGGCATCTCATATAAAATAAGTTTTCAATATTTTAATAAATTTTTTGAAAACAGTACAAATATTAAATTTTGTTTTGATTGTAAAAACCATAAGTACATGCCTGTAAATGTATGTAGAGTTTCAGGGAATTTTGAAGCAAATAGTAATTTTGTAATAAAAGATTTTATTGAAAAACACAACTTGAAATGTTTTTTATGTAATACCAATTTATTTTCAATAATTTATAATAAAATTTAATGAAATAAAAATAAAATATCATTAGAACAAAAACAGTTGAAGGTTTTTTATTTAATTTTTTTTTAATAACTCTTTCTCCTCTATCCACGAATTATGCTGATTAGAAAATCCTAGCCATTTCACAAAAACTTTGCTTCCTGTTATAGTAATTTATTCAATATGCAAATTAATTGTTATATAATGTAGATATTAACTTTACACAATTAAAAAATAAATTCGTGTTTTTATATAAATTTTTATATGTATTTTATTTTTTCAATAATTCCTTCTCCTCTATCCACGAATTATGCTGATTAGGAAATCCTAACCATTTCACAAAAACTTTGCTTCCTTTTTTTCTTAAAATTTTTCCCACTAAATAAAGATCTGAGTGTTTGGTTTTAATAATTTCTTTTTCGTAGAAGCCCCCTTTAATTGGTTGTCCTTCGTAGTCTTCTAAAAGATATGTTATTGGATTCGTGTTTTGAACTTTTGTTATCATAAAAATTTCGGTGGTCCAGTTGGGTGTATATCCCTTCTCAAAAACATGTTTATATTTGCTTATTCGTACTTTATCTCCAACTTTGTATTTTGGTCTATGAAAAACTTTTAAGTTATTGTAAACTGTCTTTAATAAAAATTTTTCATTGTTTTTATTAACATCATTGGGACGCATTTTTATTGTTCTATGAATAGTGTTATTGTATTTGGTTACTAATGTTTTTACGTTATCAATCCATTTATATGATCCATTCATACTGAATTCTTTCCACATCATCTCTTTTAATGTTCTGTTGAAACGTTCAACAATTGATGCTTTCAATGTGCTATATGTTGAATAATGATTAACATTATGTTTCTTCATAAGTTGATTAAATTGTGTGTTACAAAATTCTTTCCCTAAATCTGTTTGTAAACTTTTTGGTGATGTTTGTGTTATGTTAAATATATTATTCATTGCTTCAGTAACATCTTTAGCATTTTTTGTTTTAACAGGGTGTACCCAAGCGTATTTTGAGAAAGTATCAATTACAGTTAATAAATATTCATAATTTTTGTTAAATGAAGAGTAATTTCCCATTTCAACTAAATCAGCTTGCCACAAATCATTAATTTCTTTTACTATAACATGTCGCCGTTTAAAATTTTTTCTAGCAGGCTTATGGAGTTCTTCTACAAGTTGTTGTTTTTGCATATTCTTTCTGGTACACTTTCTAGTGGGAAAATCGATTCTTCAGGTTTATGTTTTTTCTTTATTTCATCAAATAAAAATTGTTGAATATTTTCAATATTATAATTTAAACTATATAGTTTTTCACTGTGACTTTTTAACATGTCCTGATTCTTTGCAAGATCCTGACGAAATGTTTCTATTTTTATAAGATTTTCGTGTAAAGCATTGATTTCATTATCAACATACTTTTTTGTCACTGCATCATTATCATTTAAAGGATTTTCAAGATTTTCCATTCGTTTTGAATTTATATTAAAGTTTCCTTCATTTGTTAAAATAAAACCTATTCCTGGCAAACCTACAGGACCAGGAGGCCCACGTTCAGATGAAATTGTAGCATGGTGATGTCTCCGAATAGAGAAACGTCCAAACTTGTCAACGCTCATAATGTAAATAATAAATTTCACGTTGTAGAATATAAATTTATACGATAATGTCTGCTTCTCTGATCTCCTCAATTATTGAAACTATCTCATTGTTGTGATTATTATGACCTGCATGTGTAGATGCTAATAGTAATTTCAATCTATTCACTAATTCATTTGGATCATCCCAGTATACATAATTAGATTTTTCTTCTAGTAAATGCATTATTCCAGAACCAGAATGAGATTTAAACAATCCCTTAATTAGTCTATACTCCGTACTTTTGTTTCCAGATATTTGTCCTCCGTCCTCATAATCTCGTTTATTTGCACTTGTTTGTATTATGATTTTTTTATAATTTTTGAAGTCATCGTTAGTGCATACCGTTTTATTAGGATGTTTTAAAAACAATAATTGTATCAAACTAGGTGTTAGAGAATAAAAATTTCCATCAATAACAATAGTTTTTTCGTTAATATCAAAAGAAGAGTTTCCTATTTTCCAAATATTTCTATCATGATCTAAATGTGGTCCGTATTTATAATCAATATCATCTTCTTTTAATTTCATTTCTTTCACAAATCGATTTGGCGAGTTTGAAAATGTTGGTTGTTGTAGTTGTTGTGATTCATCAAAACTTTCACCAAATGATTCCAGTGAAAAATGAGGTTGTTTAATTGTTTGAGGTGTTTCAAAGTTTTCCATTAACTTATTTGAATATTCATGTGGTGTACTTGAAAATTCAGTTTTTAGACGTTTAGACTTAAATGAAGTCTCACATTCTTCTTTTACTTCAGATTTAATATCCGGATAATTAGTTTTATCTACTATTTTCTTCAAAGGTTGAGTTATTGGTTTAAAAACAGCTTCCAATTGTATTTCTTCTTCTGCTTTACCAGTTTTTAAAGCTTGATATTTTTTACGAATAACATTTCTTGTTTTTATAATATTCTTAATTATCTCGTTTTCCATGACAATGCTTTGAAAAACAGCTTGAACAGGTCTTTAAACAGCTTGAACAGGTCTTTAAACAGCTCTGAAGCAGCTTGAACAGGTTCAACAACAGCTTGAACAGGTCTTTAAACAGCTCTGAAAAAGCTTGAACAGGTCTTTAAACAGCTTGAACAGGTCTTCAAACAGCTTGAACAGGTCTTTAAACAGCTTGAACAGGTCTTTAAACAGTTTAAACAGGTCTTTAAACAGCTTGAACAGGTCTTTAAACAGCTTCAACAGGTCTTTAAACAGCTTTAACAGGTCTTTAAACAGCTCTGAAACAGCTTGAACAGGTTTTAAAACAGCTTGAACAGGTCTTTTAACAGCTCGGTAGATGAAATAATAATGATATACAACTCTTACATACGTATCTATTTATAATAATATAAAAGTATCGAATCCTTTTCTGTATCGTCCACAATCTAATAAACTATCTTTGTTTATTACTAAAAATCCGTAATTATCTTTCCAACATTTTGAACACATATCTCGAAATTTGTCATATGACATGTCGGTGTTTATATGATCATTAAAAATATGCTTTAAATTCATTTCATCTTGTTTAAAAATTACAATAAAGTTTGAGTTATCACGTATCAAATGTTTTGAAATTTGTGTATAAGTCTGACATAAGTAAAAGCTATCGATATCCTTATGACGTCCCATACAAAAATATGAACGTATATTATTTTGTTTTTCGCAGGCAACATCATCAAATATGAAAATGGAGTTTCGTTTAGCCTGTTCTGGTGACATTATTTCAGTATTCTCAGAAAATGTGTTGTATCCTAGTCCTTTTATTGGTGAAATCAGTTTCTTAAGATACTCATATTTTGGTTGATACAAAGAATTTGAGTATATGTAAATATTTTCAAATTTAAGACTATTCGGATGTTCAACTAAACTCATCATTACATTTGTTTTTCCACAACTCGAAGGACCCACAATAATGGCACGTACATTGTTAGGTAATAGCTTACTATGTTTAATTTTATTTGAAGTATTTGTTACAAAATCCATATTTTTCACATTTAATGTATCACGTTGTTTAATGAAACGCATATTGATAAGAACTAAAGAAAAAAACTATAAATATCCAATAGATAGGTTTTCAACATCATTCTATTCATCTTTTTGTATGAGAAAACATATAAAATGATTTAATATAATCGAAAAACATTTAGTCGAACTCAAACTCGCAAAGGTAAAGGATTAGTGAATACATTAATTATTAAGTTACCAGTAGAGCTTCATCTTCCTGGTTATCAATATTGTGGACCTGGTACAAAACTACAACAACGTCTTGCTAGAGGTGATCAAGGAATCAATCATTTAGATCAAGCTTGCAAACAACACGATATATTTTATTCTAAACATAAAGACAAAAATCAACGTCATACAGCTGACAGAATATTAGGAGAAAAAGCTTGGGAAAGAGTAAAGGCAAAAGATTCAAGTATAAGTGAACGTATAAACTCTTGGTTTGTTACAAACGCAATGAAATCTAAAGTGAAATTAGGTATGGGAATCAAGAAGATGAAGAAATCAACAAATAAGAAGAAGAATTAGGCAAAAACGCGTAAAATGTTCCGAAAAGCTATTCAAAGTGCTCGTGAAATATTAAAAGCACAAAAACCAGAAGAAATGAATAATGCCATTAGAATAGCATTAACTGCAGCCAAGAACACCATAAAGGGAAAAAAGTCATCAATTGAACTACCTCGAATCATACCTGTTCCAAAAACAGGCGGTATTTTACCATTCTTAGTTCCACTTTTTGCAGGACTCTCAGCAGCAGGAGCATTATCTGGTGGTGCAGCGACAATAGCAAAGGCAATCAATGATGCAAAACAAGCTAGAGAACAACTTGCTGAAAACCAACGACATAATAAAACTATGGAAGCAGTAGCAATGGGAAAAGGATTACAACTTAAACCATACAGGAAAGGTCTTGGTCTTTTTTTAAATCCAAATCCAAAAAACTTTTAAGTAAGCTACCCAATAAACCTCTCAGTGAAATCGATTTAATGAGATATGGTAAAAGTATAACGCACTTTAGAGCTGTATTCATGAAAAATAAACTACCACCAAAACCTTATAAAAATGAGTGTGGTATAGTAAATTTAGATAATTCAAGTAGACCTGGTACACATTGGGTAGCATATCAGAAAAAAGGAAATCGTGTTGAATACTTTGATAGTTATGGTAATCTGCAACCACCTCTAGAAATTGTAAAATATTTAGGAAATAATATAGAATATAATTATAATAGATGTCAGTAACATTAACTTTAAGTGGGAATACATCTATATTAACAACTGAATACTTTCCACCCATTGATTTATCATCTGACTATCTTTGTGGTCTTGTTGATTTTCATACCTATAATTCAATACCTAATGTTGATAGTAGCAATAACTTATTTCATATAGGTAATGAAACTATTAAAATACCTGTGGGGTCTTATGAAGTTGATGACATCGCGAATTTCATTCAAAAAGAGCTCGAGAAAACGAAAACTAAGCCTACAATCAAAATACAAGCGAACAACAACACACTCAAAACAGAAATTAAAAGTTCACACAACGTCTACTTTAACAGAGAAAGAACTATTGGTCAACTGTTAGGTTTCAGTAAAAAAGAATTGGAGTCAAATACAACGCATGTGTCTGAGTTACCTGTGAATATAACTAAAGTTAACGCTATACGAATTGAATGTAATCTAATAGTAGGATCATACCCGTACAACCATCAGTCAAGTGTCTTCATTCATCGTTAAAGACAAATCTAGGCAAATAACGTTGAATATCGACTTTATTTTTTTAAAACATTTTCAGAAAAAAAGTTTAACGAACAATATAGCCTTTTGAAGAAAAATATAGGTAAAGCATTTTCACGATTCAATAACGAACATTCGATATCGACGCTTAAAGTAATTCAAAGCTACAGAGAGGCGCTAGATATTAATTATTACACTCAGCAAATCGTCACGATAAATAAAGCGGCTTCACGAACGTTTTGTTTTTAAAAGTTCGACGTTTCTTTTTTACGGTACGTGTTAAAATTGTAATAACTATTGTATTAAAAGTGCGAAAAATTATATTTTATTATTATAAATTTATTATTATTATTATATAATGAAATTTAAAGTGTTCCAATTTATAGAAACTATTTTATTTTGCATCACCATTTAATTAAAATACATATATTATGTCGTTCCATGTATGTACTTAGAAAGACTGTTAAGTGTCTTTTTGACAGATTAATGCTGTAATAATATATATATATATAACGACTGTTATAGCAGAAAAAGTAACTTTAACGGACTTCAACGTTCGGCAAAGCTACACAACGATGTATAGAGTCCAAAATTTTCACGATAAATTCCTATATCGATGGTTCTAGGTACATAACGACAGTATTGACGTAAGTGTTTGTATATTTATATACCGCAACTAACTAACAAAAGTAAGACAGTGCAATAGCGTAAGGAGAAAGCTGTGGCTTAGAACCCGGAGCACTGCGGGATCGAACCTCGATACGGATAAAAATACACAATAGGTAAAAATAACTCTAATTTAAATTTTCTAATGCAAAAAAAAATATTTATACAAAAAAAAGTCACAATAATAAAAAAACGCTACAAAATATGAGAAAATAAAAATAAAATTTTTAAAATATTTTTTTATCATCTAGGAAGTCCGTGAAGCGTCGATGGATATTCCTTTATAGTTTTTTACATGAATAATTTAGCGTTAACGTTGTAGATCGTTGAAGCTTCCTGAATGTATTACTAGAACTGGCTTTAGAAAACGATGTCGATCTTCAACACCAACTTGATTTTTTTCTATAACGAACTTCACGCAAATCTTTATATAACTTTATCGCTATCTGTATAGCTTGGTTATACGGGTATATTAATAATATTCCAGTTCACACTCTTCATGAATTTTCTCCTGATGTAGGACCAAGGTATAAAATAACAGAAGTTCCTAAGAATGTTATATATTTACCCGTAAATGTGAAACGAATTAGTTCTGTTGAAATAAAAATTGTAGATCAAGATGGAGATTTGATTAATTTCAGAGGCGAAATAATTACAGTTAGATTACATTTGAAACCACTATTATAGAATAAGATGTAAAGTATAAAACAAGTAGTATGATTACTAAAGCTATTATTTCTTATGTAAGTGTCAAGTGGATAAGAACTAGATATGTTGATATTCAACAAACATAATAATAATAATAAAAACTCATTCAAAAGTGATAATATCATTAGTACACCATTACCTACTGAACAAACAACAACACAAACAGCCAGTTTCACAGTTGAAGCTTAAGCCAAAGTTTAGCTAAGCTTTTGTATATAGCTTAAGCTCCAGATAAAGACTACTAGATTTCACAGTTTATTTTTTTTACAGCTTAACTAAACCTAGTTTAACAAAAAAAAATGTCTGCAGCTGCTTTGTTTTTGAAATTTATTATGTCAATATAAAAAGTGTCATGCGTATTTTATTATTTATAAAAAAATATATAAAAATGTCAATGTCAAAATCCATTTTATAAAAAGCAATCAATTTTAATTTTTTTAAGAACTAATTTTCAAGAAATTACAATCAAAACACGATTTATTTTTTTTATATTTGTTGACATTTGGTTGAATAACAATATATTTTTTACTTAAACTCAGTTTAAGCTCTGAAATTTGACTGCTTAAGCTTAGCTGAATTTAAACTCAGTTTAACAATTAAGCTTCCACTGTAAAACTGAAAAAAGTGATTAAACTCAGTTTAAGACTTAAGCTTCGCTTAAGCTTACACTGTGAAACTGGCTAAAAGAGACTTCACTTCAACGAAATCATCATTAACAATTGAAAATAAAAAATTTTTGAAGTCATTGGGGTTTGTTTTGAAAAGCAAACATGAATGATATATTGGATATTTTAGAAGAACCTCACTTCGATGAAAGTATTACTAAAAAAGAATATCATACATATTCACCATTTGTAGAATCGTATAACAATAGCGATGAAATACGAATTTCTATTCAAAACCAAGATTTATACTTACTACCAAGTGAAAGTTTTATATATATTGAAGGAACTTTAACTAAAAACGATGGAGCTGTAGTAGTTGATTATAAATTAAATAATAATTCTGGGGCTTTCTTATTTGATGAAATACGATATGAATTGAATGGTGTAGAAATTGATCGTTGTCGAAATGTAGGAATCAGCAGTGTTTTAAAAAATTACATTTCATTAAGCGAAAGTGAAAGTACAATGCTGTATAATGCAGGATGGACAGGAAATAGTACTATATTGCCTACATCAGGACATTTAAATTTTTGTATACCTCTAAAAATGCTATTAGGATTTGCTGAAGACTATAAAAAAATAGTTGTTAATGTAAGACATGATCTGATTTTAATTAGAGCAAGAAATGATGCAAATGCGGTTCAAGTATCAACTGCAGCTACTGATTATAAAATTACACTCACAAAAGTCTTATGGAAAGTACCTCATGTAAATGTAGACGATAAAGAAAGACTAAAACTACTTCAAATCACTCGAAATGCGAAACCAATTCGTATTTCCTTTCGGAGCTGGGATTTATATGAACATTTGAATATTCCAAATACAAATCACATCATATGGACTATCAAAACATCTACACAACTAGAAAAACCTCGTTTTTTGATATTTGCATTACAAACCAATCGACAAAACCAAAAAGAAGCTGATGCTAGTAAATTTGATCACTGTAAACTAGCTAACGTTAAAGCTCATTTAAACTCTGAGACGTATCCATATGATAATTTAAATATACTTTTTGAACGTAATCGATATGCGTTGTTATCATATATGATATGTATACAAAATTTCAAGAAACTTATTATGGAAGGAATTGTCAGCCGTTATTAAAATGGGATAGTTTCAAAAGTATAGCACCAATTGTTGTTATTGATTGTGCTCATCAAAATGAAACAATAAAAACAGGACCTGTTGATATTAGAATAGAGTTCGAGTTAACAAGCAACGTCAATATTCCTAACAATACTTCAGGATTTTGTTTATTACTACATGATCGAATAATTGAGTACAATCCACTGAATGGAGAAGTTAGAAAACTGATATAAATGGGATTATAATATAGAAATTTATTTAGTATTTCAAAGAACTTGTGAGAAAAAACACATATACATATCATAAAATGTTTAATAAAATTATTATCGATGTTCAAGGTTTCAAAGACTATAATAATAAGTTTATTGTTAAAGAACTTGCTATTTCTTTCAATGCGCGTGAATTTCAAGTGTTTATTATAAAGCCACCGTTTGATTTTTCACGTTTAACAACAAAAGAGAAGAAACAAGTGAATTGGTTACATAAAAATCATCATGGTTTAACTTGGAATGAAGGATCAATATCTTTTCAAAGTGTTAAAAAATTTCTTCGATCAAATCTGAGAAATTCTAAAGTATGTGTGAAAGGTCATGAAAAACGAAAATGGATTTGTAATATACTTGAGAATAAGATTGAAGTATACGATTTAGAAGAAGAAGAAGAATGTCCGAAATTTGCAACATTGCTTCAAAACTATCCGTATGTTCTGCGTTGTAATATCCATAAAGGATACTGTGCTTTAGAAAATGTATGTCTTCTAAGAAATTTTGTTGATGAAGAGTTCACAAAAGAAAACCTTGTACTTGAATTGTAAAGAAAGAAAGAAAAAACAAAACATGTATTATTATTTTTTAGTAATAATAAATTTATTTAATATTATTTTTTAAAAAACATTTATTTTAATTTATATCCATATTAATCCTAAAATGCCCCCAACTATATGTGCTTACCCCATTTTCTCTTATAAATCTTTTATCATCAGAAAAACTTAAAGCTACTTTATTAATTATTTGTGTATAAATATTATGAATTTTAGATCTAAACACATACACATTATTACTATAAAATAATTTCTTTTTATACAAACAATCTCTATAATTATTTAAACTTAAATTATTAACAACTGTCTTTTTTACACCTTTGACTTTTTTTATATCTTTTGAATCTTTAACACTTAATGAATACATTTTCGATCTTAAACCAATAAATTCAGTCATTATATTTCCATTATTTTCATCTTTCATCATACCTAATACTTTTTTATTTTTTAATGGAATATCATAAGGATTATTGAATGCATATTCAGAAGTATCAAAGTATTTATCAATATCATTTTTAATATCACTATAAAAATCTTTAGTTTGAATAGAATATATAAAAGAGTCTGTATCCATATAATTTATTAAAATGTTTTCACCATATTTCGGTTTCATATAATCATAATGAAAATTATACATATTTAATTTTGATAATTCTAAAAACACAAAATCCTAAATAAATTGGCTTATCATAATAAGTATGCATTCGCTTCATTTGTATAGCAATCATGTTATCAGTGAATTGTGTAGCACTATGAAAATTAGGTCTTGCTATCAAAGCTCTAGCTCCTAATTTCCTATAATAACTATCCCATTCTGTTAGAATTTTAACATCTTTTCTTTTATCAACATTTTCCATAGTTTTTCCGAATGAAGCATTATTCATTAACTTGAAAAAATTTTTATCAAACACATTTTTTGCAAGCGTACGATGATGATTATTTAAATCAATGAATCGTTTCATCCATTTTGATTGTTTGAACTGCAAAACTCTATGAATATTTGTAACTTCAAGACCATGTTTAATACAATGTTGTAGATTTCTATAATGAATAACATATCGCTTCTTGTTTGTTAAATCTGTGATTAATTTGACATGTTTTGAATTTGAAGTAATTTTGTTTTCTGAACAAAATAGTAAGTCATTATGAATATCATGTAATACTTCAGGATATTCTAAATCAACTTCTAATATGTAACCAGTATCTGAATCTTCAGGAATATTTTTAATATCGATATTTTTATTTTCAATCCATTTAAAATCACCATAAGGAAGAGCTTGTGACATTGCCCAACCATACAAATTGTTTGCATCTACATACATTAGATATTGCGATAATTTTTTTTTCGTCATAATTATCCATATATTTATTATTTGCTACAGAATGTCTATGGCAACATTGAGAAATACCACCTCTAATGCTTTTTTTAATGAAACTATGCATATTAATATCTGTTAATAATTCTAGTTCAATTTTTGTTTTCTTCAACATTGCATCCCATAATAAACCTGGAGCAGTATAATATTGACAAGGATCGAGTGAGTAAATACTTTTGCAAACTTTTTTAAAATTTTCAAATACATCAGCTAAAAGTAGTACATCTGTCTTCAAATATAATAATAAATAATCCCAAAGATTTTTACATTCAAATTTACGCCAAACCTTTCACGCATGATTATAATCTTCGTTATTACATTCACTATTTGTCAACTTACTGCTGAAATCTTCTTGTGCTGGTAAACTTGTTTTATCTAATCGTTCCCATGAATTGATATATTCATATGGGAATATTCCTTTTCTTGCCATCAATTTAAATTTATCATCATCGCTGAACTCTGATCGAACTATTCTTAACATATCATTTGTCAAATTTTTCGCTAATGAATCTAAACTAGACTGCATGAATCTATTCGAATCTAGAAATCTCAATTTTATTGTATTCTTTTCATCAACGAAAATTCTCATCGATAATGACACATATAGCTCCTTATTCAGCGGAATAACATTTATATCTCCATCAAAAAATGATAACTCCTTTATAAACAAATGACAATCGTATCCAGAAAAATTATGAAAAAATATTGGGAAAAATTTAGGTACGCGATATAGTAAATTACATTTTTCATGAGCTGGTCCTCTATATTTTCCAGTTAGATGACAGTGATCTCGAACTCTATCCTTATCTAAAAACTGTTTGCAAATATGACATTCTGTGCTCTCACTTTGAATTTTCATTTCATTTAGTGTTAAACGATTCATTGATTTTGAGTTTTCGATATAATTGTGATATAAATATTTTACATCTTGAATAATTGAAGATACAAATATTTTTACGCAATCTTTTCCCTTGTAAGTTCTAAATTTATTTAAATTATCATCAAAGCTGCACTTAATATAGTATGCAAAAGCACAAGGCACATGTTCCTGTACATTTGTTGTAGATGGTGATGATGCATCTGGCATGCATGTACTAATATCCTTTAAAATACATTCAAAATCAGCATATATTACAAAAGGAACATCTAATTCTCGTTCATAATGTTCAAATTTCAAAATACTTTTTTCTTTTGTTGGCATTCTTGTCACTATTTTATTACAATCTGTTCTGTGAGTATTCAAGTCGTTTTCGCAAGAAAAGTATAATAAACATGAATTACATATATAGATTTGATGCTGATTATGTGTTAACTGCTCTCTCATTAATCTGAAGTTTTGAAAATATTTTGTTAATTAATAAAATTTCATAATTTACACTAACACTATTACCTAGACATGTTTTTTATCCATACGTAATGAGCCTTTTCTTCTTCTTGTATAAGTAATAAATTTATATGAATATCTTTTTCTTTAGAAGTTGAATGATATGGTCCAATAATTTTATTATCATCTAATCCAAATACATTAATACTGATTTTTGGATTCAGCATTTCAAATTTATGAATATTAGATGTTTTTACTGGGAACTCTAGTGTAGAAAAATCAAGATTAACGCCATTTTTTAAAATTATTTTTTCAGACTTGATATTTTCAATCTGATACGATGATGGCCTGTCAGAATGTATGTCAACTGGATTCAATGCAGATATTATAGCCCATTTAAAACAGTACTCATCCTCATTCTTCACATTTATACAAGCTTTTTTATTTTGTATAGATTTTGGAAGTGATATGTACTGAGAACCTCGTAAGGGCTTCCATTGATTAATATTAATTTCAACATGAATAATTTTTATTAAAGTCCAACCGCTATCTCTTTCTTGAAATTCTTGCATTTTTTTATGAATTTTGTCAACCATCTCTTCATAAACTTGACTTAAATCTTCGATTTTCTGTATAATTGTCATACAAGATTGAAATGATTTAACTGAAAGTGTAATATCATCTTCGCCGTCATTTCCTTTTGTTATTTTCATATATTCACAAAATAATTCCATATTAAACTTGAATGATGAATGTTTATCGAGCAGATTTCTTAAAGCATTTAAAATATGATCTTTTGATGTATTAAAGAATTTTAAAACATCTAATACACCTTCATATTTGTTTTCAAGCATATATGATTCAACTCTTTCTTCAAAAGCACTTTTGATTACCTTCAAATTTTCATTTGAAGGTTCAGCTGCATTTTTTTTGTGAAAATTTGTTCTTACATGATATGACCAATTCTTTTTTATAACATCCTTTTGACATGCATCACAAAATTTTTCTGTCGCTATTGGCTCAACTGGATTTTTCACTTCAACCGTATGATTCTTTCTTAAATGAGATAATAAATGATCACTCCTTGAGAATTCCTTTTCACATACTACACAGGAAAGTTTGTCAGAATGGATCTTCTTTTTATGTTCTAATAATTTGTTTTGCCGACTGAAATGTTTTCCACAAATATCACAAACTATGCGTTCACCATGAATGCTATTAACATGTCTTTTTAAAACTGATTTTGTTGAAAAATCTTTATTACATAATTCACATGTAAACTTCATTTCTTATTATGAATTTAACTTATTTAATTTATTAAACACTTTGAAATTTCACTATGGACTGATACCGTTTCAAGAAATTGTCTCCATTTATAGACAAAAATCGTATCCCCACTCTTTTTCAACTGCTTACAAGTGCCGACAAAATTTATACACACACACACACACACACAAACATACATATAAAAATAATTTCACAACTTGATGAAATCCGAAATAAAAACATCAAATAGTACACTTAAAAATACACAAATGAATAAAAATCTGATACATAAAAATTTTTCCATTTTTATTTGCGAGTTCGAATCTCATCACAACTATTTCACAATCTTTTTTTTTTTCTTATCACAGAAATGAACAAAAATCTGATACATAAAAATTTTTCCATTTTTATTTGCGAGTTCGAATCTCATCACAACTATTTCACAATCTTTTTTTTCTTCTAATAGCATACGTATTAAAATTCGTCATATACGTATATACACACAACATAATCACACATATTAAGATACTCTATAGCCCCATGATATATACCACGGACTATCATGCTACAGGTCTCGAGTTCGCATCCCACCGACATCACATTTTTTTCATTTTTTCTTCATCTCAAACAACAACAAAACAACAACACATTCTTTTACACACTCGGTGGTGGTGCCAGAATCCCCCAATCCTACCTACTACCCACATACCACAACCAAAAAGCACAAAAGCTTCCGAAGCACAACACACGTCACAACCAAAAAAGCACAAAAGCTCATGACGTCATCCAAAAAAAGCTGTGCACAAAAAAGCTGTGCACAAAAACCTCCCTGGTCTAGAAACCCCATATCTACTCTACTATTGATTTTTTAAATTCAATAAGATATACGCGTACATACTCATATATTTTGATAAAAGTTGCATGAGTTTTTTATTTCATGCTATTGTATTTTTAAAAAGAAGGAGACATTCACAGGTAAATGTTCTATGATATGATGCTAATTTCACTTTAATCATATAAAGTAATTAAATAAAATAGAATCTAATAATAAGAAAATTGAATAGATTCTGATTTGTATGAATGACCTGTTTTAATTGTTTTATATACTGTTTTAGAGCTGTTAAAGGACCTGTTTAAGCCGTTAAAAATCTTCGGGACTTGATACCGCAAATTACATTCATCATGCGCTGGACCCCTGTACTTTCCTGTTAATTGACAATGGTCGGCTACTCTTACATTACCTAAATATTTCTTACATATATGACAAATCTTACTACTATGTTGCCTCTTCTCTTCAAAAGCCGTGAGTGGTTCCATCGTTTTCGGGTTCATGATGATATTGTTATGAATATCTAATACATCTTCAACCAGTGATTGTACTAATTTTGCTGGTGAATCCTTTCCTTCATAAATTCTTAGTTTACTCAAGCTGTCGTTATATTTTTTTCTGGTGATGGTATAAGTGTAACAATCTTACTGCATTCATTTTTATGTATATTGCACGCCTCTTCGGTATAAAAATGTTGTAAACATCCATTGCATAAAAATATCATCCCATTGTGTCGTGCTATTTTTTTAACAGCTTAAACAGGTCTTTTAACAGTTAGGTAAATGAAATAATAATGATATACAACTCTTACATACGTATCTATTTATAATAATATAAAAGTATCGAATCCTTTTCTGTATCGTCCACAATCTAATAAACTATCTTTGTTTATTACTAAAAATCCGTAATTATCTTTCCAACATTTTGAACACATATCTCGAAATTTGTCATATGACATAATCTATTCTATTTTCCAATTATTAGATACAATTTTATTTTATTACTTTATTTGTTTTTAAGTGAAATTAACGTCAAATCATAGAACATTTACCTGAAAATATCTCCTGCTTTATAAAAATGCAATAGCATGAAATAAAAAAACTCATACAACTTCTATCAAAATATATGATAATGTAGACGTATATCTTATTGAGTTTTAAAAAATCAATAATAACTTTTCATATTTTAAAAATATTAGCAATATGATTATCATTTTTTTATACTTTTATTTGTGTTTTAAATGAAATTAACACCTAATCATAAGTCAAAAATACTTCAAAAATCAAAAATAGAAACTAAAGAAAGTATTGAATATAAACATTAGCTAATCTGCAATTTGAAGCTGCGAATCAAAATAGCATCTACTCCATGAACTTATAATTTCCTAGAATTTCACAATAATATGGAAATAAAGTTATACTCTAAGTAAATAAATTCTTAAAAGTATACAGCTGATTTCAAGTTTGTTTAGAGTCATGTCATGATGTAAACTGGATTCTAAATGTTAAGTAAATTATGTATACATTAACAGAAACCTGAATATAATTTAATGAATTAATTTAAAGAAGCGAAGATATATATAACACGAAGATTTATTTTTTATTTTATATTTTTATTATATAAAAATGTTACTAAATTTATCAACAATTTATATTTCACAATTTTATTTATAATTTATTATATAAAAACGTTCATCACTTTTCCTTACTCTGAAACAGCTTCAACAGGTCTTTAAACAGCTTGAACAGGTCTTTAAACAGCTTGAACAGGTCCTTAAACAGCTTGACAGGTCTTTAAACAGCTTGAACAGGTCCTTAAACAGCTTGAACAGGTCTTTAAACAGCTATGAAACAGCTTGAACAGGTCTTTAAACAGGTTGAACAGGTCTTTAAACAGCTCTGAAACAGCTTGAACAGGTCTTTAAACAGCTTGAACAGGTCTTTAAACAGCTCTGAAACAGCTTGAACAGGTCTTTAAACAGCTCTAAATCAGCTTGAACAGGTCTTTAAACAGCTTGAACAGGTCTTTAAACAGCTTGAAAAGGTCTTTAAACAGCTTGAACACGTCTTTAAACAGCTTGAACAGGTCTTTAAACAGCTTGAACAGGTCTTTGAACAGCTTGAACAAGGCTTTTAACAGCTTGAACAGGTCTTTTAACAGCTCTAAAACAGTATATAAAACAATTAAAACAGGTCATTCATACAAATCAGAATCTATTCAATTTTCTTATTATTAGATTCTATTTTATTTAATTACTTTATATGATTAAAGTGAAATTAGCATCATATCGTAGAACATTTACCTGTGAATGTCTCCTTCTTTTTAAAAATACAATAGCATGAAATAAAAAACTCATGCAACTTTTATCAAAATATATGAGTATGTACGCGTATATCTTATTGAATTGAAAAAATCAATAATACATAACTATATATTTTAATAATATTAACAATATAATTATCATTTTACAGAGAATACAATTTTGACAAAACATAATATTATGTGCGTTCATAATTGCATGTATTAAGAAAAATCTTAAATAATTAATTTTTTGCAAATCAAATATTTTTGATTGTACTGCAATACAATATACAAAATACAATTCGCATATACTAAAAATCTCTTAATTGAAACAATGAAGCCTTTTGTTTTTTTTTGCTGGAATAATAAAATTTATTATGATATAGATTTTTTAAAAAAGTTACCCTGAAAAGTAAACAAAACTATTGATACTTGTGGAAATTGAGATACAATTTTTTAGATATAACATCTAATACTGATTATTATTTAAACACAAGAGAATAAAATCAGAATGATTCAGTCAATTTACAATCGTTAGGAAAAAATTGCCCATGTGTGTGTGTGTTTTTTTCCACATAAAAGTTAAACCAAGCGTTTTAAAAAATAAAACCAATCATTTTTTAGAAAAAAATAAAACCATACATTTTGTTTTCAAAATAAAAATAAATTTTAAATAATTTATTAAATCATTATAATTAATTAATAAATCATTGTACATAAAATTTTTATTCTATTATATTATTAATTGTTGATATGGAAACGATGACTTTCCCATTGTGGTTAAACTCTCTTGCGTAATTGAACGTAATGCATTGTTTGCTGCTCTTAGACGTCGTAAGAAACAGCTCACTTTGGCTGACATTAATTGTGGTTTCTCTTCGACAAGTCGCATCGGCATCTATGAGAGCTTATTACCGGCAGACAAGGTAATACCATAGAATATAGAAATATAGAATACTAACTGTAGAACAAATTGTGTTCCCGATTCTGTGAAAATTGTTGTTTTTCTTATTGGTGTGAGTGGAAAAAAAATATGAGATGAGTCTGTCTTTCACTTTAATAAATAGAACTATATTCTATTATATTATTAATTGTTGATATGAAAACGATGACTTTATGCCCGTTCGCTTCAATATTTTCCACAAATTTCTGAAATGAGAGAAAAAAATGAAAATAATAAATAGATATACATATTTTAAATATTTATTTTATATAATAATAGTAGTATGAATATGGGGTTTCTGGCGCATGGCTCTGGCTCAGTGACGTCATGAGCTTTTGGGCTTTTTGGTTGTGGCATGTGCTGTGCTTTGGGATATTTTGGGTTTTTTTTTGTTGTGGCATGTGGTGTGCTTTGGGATATTATGGGCTTTTTGGTTATGGCATGTGGTGTGCTTTGGGATATTTTGGGTTTTTTTGGTTGTGGCATGTGGTGTGCTTTGGGATATTATGGGCTTTTTGGTTATGGCATGTGGTGTGCTTTGGGATATTTTTGGGTTTTTTTGGTTGTGCCATATGGTGTGCTTTGAGAAACTTTGAGCTTTTTGGTTTCGGTGTGTGGTAGCTTAATATTGTTTATGATGTCATTGTTTTTTAAGTTAACTTTTTAGGATTATTCATATGTGCTGAGCATGTTGAGACATGTTTGTTCAAGTTTCATATTGTTTATGCTGTGTTATTGTTTTTATTTAACAAAAAAAAAAAAATACTTAGATACTGTATTGTCAGAACCCGGATTTGAACCGGGGACCTTTAGAGTTTCAGTGTAACGCTCTCCCCACTGAGCTATTCTGACGATTGATTTTACGTGTACTATTTGATGTTTTAATGTTTCACTTTCGGATTTCATCAAGTTGTGAAATTATTTTTATATGTATGTTTGTGTGTGTGTGTGTGTGTGTGTGTGTGTGTGTATAAATTTTTTCAGCACTTGTAAGCAGTAGAAAAAGAGAGTGTTTAAATTTTGTCAGCACTTGTAAGCAGTTGAAAAAGGGTGGGGATAAGATTTTTGCCTATAAATTGAGACAATTTCTTCAAGCGGCACCAGTTTATCGTGAAATTTCAAAGTGATTATTTGATTTTATTTTAAAGTTTAAAGTCTTTAAAAAGGATATTAAAATTTATTCAGTTTCAAAGTGTTTAATTAATTTTCTTTTAAATTTGAAGTTGTGTTTAAGGATCTTAAAAAAGGATATTAAATCTTATTCAGTTTCAAAGTGTTTAATTAATTTTCTGTTAAATTTGAAGTTGTGTTTAAGGATCTTGAAAAAGGATATTAAAATTTATTCAGTTTCAAAGTGTTTAATTAATTTTCTTTTAAATTTGAAGCTTTTTTTAAGGATCTTAAAAAAGGATATTAAATCTTATTCAGTTTCAAAGTGTTTAATTAATTTTCTGTTAAATTTGAAGTTGTGTTTGAAAATCTTAAAAAAGGATATTAAATCTTATTCAGTTTCAAATTGTTTATTAAAATAAAGAAATTAATTTACATAGACTACAAAATGAAGAGTTTTATATGTGAAATTTGTGGAAATGGATTTGCATTTAAAAATTCGTTGAAAAGACATGTCCAGTCAGCTCATGGTAACCACGAAATTTGTAGCATTTGCAAGAAGAGCTTTACACGCAAAGAAAATCTACTAACTCATATGAGAACCCAGCATAAGGTGTCTTCAGTTGATGCTATTTCTTATGATATTAGCAATCAGCCTTCATCATCACAAAACAAAATTTTATGCCAAACATGTAATAAAGAAATTTTAAGTAAGGACTGGAGTTATCATCTGAGAACAAATTTACATAAAATAAAAGCGGCTGAACCAGTTAATGATCAATTGAAGGTAGTAAAAACCAGTTTTGAAGAACGAATTGAAACGCTCATTTATGAAAACAAGGATGAAGGAATTTTGGATCCTCTCAACTTTCTAAAGACAGAAAAAGATCTTATTATAAACACATTAAATGAACAACTGATAAAACACTCATCTTTAAAATTCAACATAGAACTTTTTGCAGAATATATGAAAGTAACAAAAGAAAATGATGATAATGATGAAATAACAACTTCAGTTAAATCATTTCAATCAAAAATGATAATCGTTAGGAATGAAACTGAGTTATCGTCTGCATACGAAGTTATGATTGATAAAATTCATACAAAAACGCAAGAGTTTCAAGAACGAGATAGTGGTTGGACTCTTATAAGAATAATCCATCTTGAAATCAACATTAATCAGTACAGACCAATAAGAGGTTCTCAGTATTTACCATTACCAACAACAATTGCACGTAAACATGCTTGTATCAATGTGAAAAATACGGACGAGTACTGCTTTAAATGGGCAATAATTTCAGCTCTAGTTCCTGCGGAGATGAGTTCTGATAGAGTTTCATCATATAATGTAGAAAATATTGTTGCAAGTACAATTCTTCTGCAAAACAATATGATATTAGAATTTGATGATCTTGAATTTCCACTGAAGGTGACGGACATAACAAAGTTTGAAGACCTAAATCCTGAAATTAGTATAAACGTATACGGTTGTGAAGAAATGCAATTTAATACATGTAAAATAGTAGGACCGTATTATTGCACAAAGAATGAGAAGAAAATACATATTAATTTATTGTTGATTCAAGATGGAGAAAAGAGTCATTATGTGTGGATCAAGAACATATCAAGATTAATAAAATCTCAAATAACAAAACATAAAGAGAAGATATTTTTATGCAATGGATGTTTACAACATTTTTATACCGAAGAGGCGTACAATATACATAAAAATGAATGCAGTAAGATTGTTACACTTATGCCATCACCAGAAAAAAATGAATTAAAATTTGAGAAATACGAACGTCAATTAGAGGTCCCATTTGTTATATACGCAGACTTTGAATGCATTTTACAAGGATTAGATACGTGTATTCCAAATCCAGATATTTCATCAACAACAAATATACAACAACACATTCCTTGTGCATTCTCTTATTATATCAAATGTTCTTATGATGTTCTTAAGTAAATTAAAAGTGTATAAAGGAAAGGACTCACCAGCAAAATTTGTACAATCCCTGGTTGAAGATGTATTAGATATTCATAATAATGTTATTATGAATCCAAAGGCGATGAAACCACTCACAGCTTTTGAAGAAAGGAGACAATGTAGTAGTAAGATTTGTCATATATGTAAGAAATATTTAGGTAATATAAGAGTAGCCGACCATTGTCATTTAACAGGAAAGTACAGGGGTCCAGCGCATAATGAATGTAATTTGCGGTATCAAGTCCCAAAGTTTTTCCCAATTTTCTTTCATAATTTTTCTGGTTATGACTGTCACTTATTTGTTAAAGAATTAGCAAATATTGATGGTGATATAAATTTGATACCATTAAATAAAGAATTGTATGTATCACTTTCAAAACGAATTTTCGTTAATGAAACTGATACAATTGAACTTAGATTTTTAGATTCCGTAAGATTTATGCAGTCTAGTCTAGATTCATTAGTAGGAAATTTATCCCCGGAAGATTTGAAAACAGTTAAATCTTTATATCCAGAAGAAGAAAATTTCAAATTACTAACACGTAAAGGAGTATTTCCATACGAATACATTAATTCTTTTGAACGTCTAGATGAAACGTGTTTACCTTCACAGAAACATTTCGATAGCAAATTAACAAATAGTAAATGTTCTGATAAAGATTACATTCATGCTAAGAAAGTTTGGGAAAAATTTGATTGTAAAAACATTTGGGATTATTTAGAGTTATATTTAAAAACAGATGTATTGCTTTTAACAGATGTATTCGAAAATTTTAGAAAAGTTTGTAGAAATATTTATACGCTGGATCCCTGTCAGTATTATACAACTCCGGGGTTATCATGGGACGCGATGTTAAAATATACTGAAATAAATCTTGAACTATTCACCGACATAAATATGTATAATTTTATTAAAAAAGGTATCCGTGGTGGAATTACTCAATGTTCGCATAGACATTCTACAGCGAATAACAAGTATATGAGTAATTTTGATGAAAATAAACCATCTTCATATTTAATGTATGTTGATGCAAATAATTTATACGGTTGGGCTATGTCACAACCTTTACCATATTCTGATTTTCAATGGGTAGAAAACGTTGAAGATATAAATATTCTTAATATTACAGATAACTCAGATACGGGTTATATTTTAGAAGTAGATTTAGAGTATCCTGAATCTCTTCATGATTTACATAATGATTTGCCGTTTTGTGCACAAAATAAAAAAAGTCCGGGGTCAAAATTCAACAAATTAATTACAGATTTGACAGTAAAAAGAAATTATATAATTCACTATAGAAATCTTCAGCAATGTTTAAAACACGGTTTGAAATTAGTGAAAATTCACAGAGCGCTACAGTTTAAACAATCATGTTGGTTGAAAAAATATATTGATTTAAATACATATTATCGTACTATTGCAAAAAATACTTTTGAAAAGAACTTTTTCAAGTTGTTGAATAATGCTGTGTACGGTAAAACGATGGAAAATGTTGACAAACGAAAAGATGTCAAAATTGTTACTGACTGGGAAAGTAGTGGTAAACATTTAGGTGCTAGGGCTTTAATAGCTAAACCGAATTTCCACAGCTTAGCTCAGTTTACAGAAAATATGACAGCTATACAACTTGAGAGAGTTCGAACATACTATAACAAACCAATTTATCTTGGTTTCGTTGTATTAGAATTATCAAAGTGGAAGATGTACGACTTTCACTATGATTATATAAAACCCAAGTATGATGAAAAAGTACTTCTTGCTTACATGGATACAGATTCTTTTATATATTCAATAGAAACTGAAGATTTCTATAGTGACATTATAAATGATATTGACACTAAATTTGATACTTCCGAATACTTACCTGATAACCCTTATAATATTCCGCTTAAAAATAAAAAAGTATTAGGTTTAATGAAAGATGAGAACAATGGTCGGATAATGAAAGAGTTTGTAGGTTTAAAATCAAAAATGTATTCAATAGATGTAGAAGATTGTAAATTAATAAAAAAAGCTAAAGGTGTTAAAAAAACAGCTGTAGATAATTTAAGTTTAGATAATTATAGAGATTGTTTATATAAGAAACAATTATTTTATGGTAATATGTTAGTATTTAGGTCATACATACATAAGATATATACTCAAAATGTAAATAAAGTAGCTTTAAGTTATATAGATGATAAGAGATGTGTTAGAGAAGATGGTGTTAGTACATACGCATGGGGTCATTTTAGAATAAGTTTAGAATAAGAAAACTGAAAAATAGATACGTATATTATATAAGAAAACTGGAAAATAAATCCATATATTAAATAGAAAGCTGAAAAATAAATACATATTTATGAAATAATAAAACTGAAAAATAAATACATATATAAAATAAAACAAAAAAAATTTATTTAAAAAAAAAAAATTGGTTTTATTTATCTAAAAAAAGTTTTGTAGCATGGTGATGTCTCCGAATAGAGAAACGTCTAAACTTGTCAACGCTCATAATGTAAATAATAAATTTCACGTTGTAGAATATAAATTTATACGATAATGTCTGCTTCTCTGAGCTCCTCAATTATTGAAACTATCTCATTGTTGTGATTATTATGACCTGCATGTGTAGATGCTAATAGTAATTTCAATCTATTCACTAATTCATTTGGATCATCCCAGTATACATAATTAGATTTTTCTTTTAGTAAATGCCTTAATCCAGAACCAGAATGAGATTTGAACAATCCCTTAATTAGCTTTTAAACAGCTTAAACAAGTCTTTAAACAGCTCTGAAACAGCTTGAACAGGTCTAAAAACAGCTTAAACAGGTCTTTAAACAGCTCTGAAACAGCTTGAACAGGTCTTCAAACAGCTCTGAAACAGCTTGAACAGGTCTTTAAACAGCTTGAACAGGTCTTTAAACAGCTCTGCAACAGCTTGAACAGGTCTTTAAACAGCTTGAACAGGTCTTTAAACAGCTCTGAAACAGCTTGAACAGGTCTTTAAACAGCTCTGAAACAGCTTGAACAGGTCTTCAAACAGCTCTGAAACAGCTTGAACAGGTCTTTAAACAGCTTGAACAGGTCTAAAAACAGCTTGAACAGGTCTTTAAACAGCTCTGCAACAGCTTGAACAGGTCTTTAAACAGCTTGAACAGGTCTAAAAACAGCTTGAACAGGTCTTTAAACAGCTCTGAAACAGCTTGAACAGGTCTTTTAACAGCTTGAACAGGTGTTTAAACAGCTTGAACAGGTCTTTAAACAGCTCTGAAACAGCTTGAACAGGTCTTCAAACAGCTCTGAAACAGCTTGAACAGGTCTTTAAACAGCTTGAACAGGTCTAAAAACAGCTTGAACAGGTCTTTAAACAGCTCTGCAACAGCTTGAACAGGTCTTTAAACAGCTTGAACAGGTCTAAAAGCAGCTTGAACAGGTCTTTAAACAGCTCTGAAACAGCTTGAACAGGTCTTTTAACAGCTTGAACAGGTGTTTAAACAGCTTGAACAGGTCTTTAAACAGCTCTGAAACAGCTTGAACAGGTCTTTAAACAGCTTGAACAGGTCTTCAAACAGCTCTGAAACAGCTTGAACAGGTCTTTAAACAGCTTGAACAGGTCTTTAAACAGCTCTGAAACAGCTTGAACAGGTCTTTAAACAGCTTGAACAGGTCTTTAAACAGCTTGAACAGGTCTTTAAACAGCTCTGAAACAGCTTGAACAGGTCTTCAAACAGCTCTGAAACAGCTTGAACAGGTCTTTAAACAGCTTGAACAGGTCTTTAAACAGCTCTGAAACAGCTTGAACAGGTCTAAAAACAGCTTAAACAGGTCTTTAAACAGCTCGGTAGATGAAATAATAATGATATACAACTCTTACATACGTATCTATTTATAATAATATAAAAGTATCGAATCCTTTTCTGTATCTTCCACAATCTATAAAACTATCTTTGTTTATTACTAAAAATCCGTAATTATCTTTCCAACATTTTGAACACATATCTCGAAATTTGTCATATGACATGTCAGTGTTTACATGATCATTAAAAATATGCTTTAAATTCATTTCATCTTGTTTAAAAATTACATTAAAGTTTGAGTTATCACGTATCAAGTGTTTTAGTTATATTTAAAAACAAATGTATTGTTTTTAACAAATGTATTCGAAAATTTGAGAAAAGTTTGTAGAAATATTTTAACATCGCGTCCCATGATAACCCCGGAGTTGTATAATACATGGTTGTATTAATGTAAAAAATACAGATGAATACTGCTTTAAGTGGGCAATAATTTCAGCTCTAGTTTGATGATCTAGAATTTCCACTAAAGGTAACAGATATAACAAAGTTTGAAGACATAAATCCTGAAATTAGTATAAACGTATACGGTTGTGAAGAAATGCAATACAAGCATGTATTATACAACTCCGGGGTTATCATGGGACGCGATGTTAAAATATTTCTACAAACTTTTCTCAAATTTTCGAATACATTTGTTAAAAACAATACATCTGTTTTTAAATATAACTAAAACACTTGATACGTGATAACTCAAACTTTATTGTAATCTTTAAACAAGATGAAATGAATTTAAAGCATATTTTTAATGATCATGTAGACACCGCCATGTCATATGACAAATTTCGAGATATGTGTTCAAAATGTTGGAAAAATAATTACGGATTTTTAGTAATAAACAAAGATAGTTTTATAGATTGTGGAAGATACAGAAAAGGATTCGATACTTTTATATTATTATAAATAGATACGTATGTAAGAGTTGTATATCATTATTATTTCATCTACCGAGCTGTTTAAAGACCTGTTTAAGCTGTTTTTAGACCTGTTCAAGCTGTTTCAGAGCTGTTTAAAGACCTGTTCAAGCTGTTTAAAGACCTGTTCAAGCTGTTTCAGAGCTGTTTGAAGACCTGTTCAAGCTGTTTCAGAGCTGTTTAAAGACCTGTTCAAGCTGTTTAAAGACCTGTTCAAGCTGTTTAAAGACCTGTTCAAGCTGTTTCAGAGCTGTTTAAAGACCTGTTCAAGCTGTTTAAAGACCTGTTCAAGCTGTTTCAGAGCTGTTTAAAGACCTGTTCAAGCTGTTTAAAGACCTGTTCAAGCTGTTTCAGAGCTGTTTAAAGACCTGTTCAAGCTGTTTAAACACCTGTTCAAGCTGTTAAAAGACCTGTTCAAGCTGTTTCAGAGCTGTTTAAAGACCTGTTCAAGCTGTTTTTAGACCTGTTCAAGCTGTTTAAAGACCTGTTCAAGCTGTTGCAGAGCTGTTTAAAGACCTGTTCAAGCTGTTTTTAGACCTGTTCAAGCTGTTTAAAGACCTGTTCAAGCTGTTTCAGAGCTGTTTGAAGACCTGTTCAAGCTGTTTCAGAGCTGTTTAAAGACCTGTTCAAGCTGTTTCAGAGCTGTTTAAAGACCTGTTCAAGCTGTTTAAAGACCTGTTCAAGCTGTTGCAGAGCTGTTTAAAGACCTGTTCAAGCTGTTTAAAGACCTGTTCAAGCTGTTTCAGAGCTGTTTGAAGACCTGTTCAAGCTGTTGCAGAGCTGTTTAAAGACCTGTTCAAGCTGTTTTTAGACCTGTTCAAGCTGTTTAAAGACCTGTTCAAGCTGTTTCAGAGCTGTTTGAAGACCTGTTCAAGCTGTTTCAGAGCTGTTTAAAGACCTGTTCAAGCTGTTTCAGAGCTGTTTAAAGACCTGTTCAAGCTGTTTAAAGACCTGTTCAAGCTGTTGCAGAGCTGTTTAAAGACCTGTTCAAGCTGTTTAAAGACCTGTTCAAGCTGTTTCAGAGCTGTTTGAAGACCTGTTCAAGCTGTTTCAGAGCTGTTTAAAGACCTGTTTAAGCTGTTTTTAGACCTGTTCAAGCTGTTTCAGAGCTGTTTAAAGACTTGTTTAAGCTGTTTAAAAGCTAATTAAGGGATTGTTCAAATCTCATTCTGGTTCTGGATTAAGGCATTTACTAAAAGAAAAATCTAATTATGTATACTGGGATGATCCAAATGAATTAGTGAATAGATTGAAATTACTATTAGCATCTACACATGCAGGTCATAATAATCACAACAATGAGATAGTTTCAATAATTGAGGAGCTCAGAGAAGCAGACATTATCGTATAAATTTATATTCTACAACGTGAAATTTATTATTTACATTATGAGCGTTGACAAGTTTAGACGTTTCTCTATTCGGAGACATCACCATGCTACAAAACTTTTTTTAGATAAATAAAACCAATTTTTTTTTTTTAAATAAATTTTTTTTGTTTTATTTTATATATGTATTTATTTTTCAGTTTTATTATTTCATAAATATGTATTTATTTTTCAGCTTTCTATTTAATATATGTATTTATTTTCCAGTTTTCTTATATAATATACGTATCTATTTTTCAGTTTTCTTATTCTAAACTTATTCTAAAATGACCCCATGCGTATGTACTAACACCATCTTCTCTAACACATCTCTTATCATCTATATAACTTAAAGCTACTTTATTTACATTTTGAGTATATATCTTATGTATGTATGACCTAAATACTAACATATTACCATAAAATAATTGTTTCTTATATAAACAATCTCTATAATTATCTAAACTTAAATTATCTACAGCTGTTTTTTTAACACCTTTAGCTTTTTTTATTAATTTACAATCTTCTACATCTATTGAATACATTTTTGATTTTAAACCTACAAACTCTTTCATTATCCGACCATTGTTCTCATCTTTCATTAAACCTAATACTTTTTTATTTTTAAGCGGAATATTATAAGGGTTATCAGGTAAGTATTCGGAAGTATCAAATTTAGTGTCAATATCATTTATAATGTCACTATAGAAATCTTCAGTTTCTATTGAATATATAAAAGAATCTGTATCCATGTAAGCAAGAAGTACTTTTTCATCATACTTGGGTTTTATATAATCATAGTGAAAGTCGTACATCTTCCACTTTGATAATTCTAATACAACGAAACCAAGATAAATTGGTTTGTTATAGTATGTTCGAACTCTTTCAAGTTGTATAGCTGTCATATTTTCTGTAAACTGAGCTAAGCTGTGGAAATTCGGTTTAGCTATTAAAGCCCTAGCACCTAAATGTTTACCACTACTTTCCCAGTCAGTAACAATTTTGACATCTTTTCGTTTGTCAACATTTTCCATCGTTTTACCGTACACAGCATTATTCAACAACTTGAAAAAGTTCTTTTCAAAAGTATTTTTTGCAATAGTACGATAATATGTATTTAAATCAATATATTTTTTCAACCAACATGATTGTTTAAACTGTAGCGCTCTGTGAATTTTCACTAATTTCAAACCGTGTTTTAAACATTGCTGAAGATTTCTATAGTGAATTATATAATTTCTTTTTACTGTCAAATCTGTAATTAATTTGTTGAATTTTGACCCCGGACTTTTTTTATTTTGTGCACAAAACGGCAAATCATTATGTAAATCATGAAGAGATTCAGGATACTCTAAATCTACTTCTAAAATATAACCCGTATCTGAGTTATCTGTAATATTAAGAATATTTATATCTTCAACGTTTTCTACCCATTGAAAATCAGAATATGGTAAAGGTTGTGACATAGCCCAACCGTATAAATTATTTGCATCAACATACATTAAATATGAAGATGGTTTATTTTCATCAAAATTACTCATATACTTGTTATTCGCTGTAGAATGTCTATGCGAACATTGAGTAATTCCACCACGGATACCTTTTTTAATAAAATTATACATATTTATGTCGGTGAATAGTTCAAGATTTATTTCAGTATATTTTAACATCGCGTCCCATGATAACCCCGGAGTTGTATAATACTGACAGGGATCCAGCGTATAAATATTTCTACAAACTTTTCTAAAATTTTCGAATACATCTGTTAAAAGCAATACATCTGTTTTTAAATATAACTCTAAATAATCCCAAATGTTTTTACAATCAAATTTTTCCCAAACTTTCTTAGCATGAATGTAATCTTTATCAGAACATTTACTATTTGTTAATTTGCTATCGAAATGTTTTTGTGAAGGTAAACACGTTTCATCTAGACGTTCAAAAGAATTAATGTATTCGTATGGAAATACTCCTTTACGTGTTAGTAATTTGAAATTTTCTTCTTCTGGATATAAAGATTTAACTGTTTTCAAATCTTCCGGGGATAAATTTCCTACTAATGAATCTAGACTAGACTGCATAAATCTTACGGAATCTAAAAATCTAAGTTCAATTGTATCAGTTTCATTAACGAAAATTCGTTTTGAAAGTGATACATACAATTCTTTATTTAATGGTATCAAATTTATATCACCATCAATATTTGCTAATTCTTTAACAAATAAGTGACAGTCATAACCAGAAAAATTATGAAAGAAAATTGGGAAAAACTTTGGGACTTGATACCGCAAATTACATTCATTATGCGCTGGACCCCTGTACTTTCCTGTTAAATGACAATGGTCGGCTACTCTTATATTACCTAAATATTTCTTACATATATGACAAATCTTACTACTACATTGTCTCCTTTCTTCAAAAGCTGTGAGTGGTTTCATCGCCTTTGGATTCATAATAACATTATTATGAATATCTAATACATCTTCAACCAGGGATTGTACAAATTTTGCTGGTGAGTCCTTTCCTTTATACACTTTTAATTTACTTAAGCTATCATCATAAGAACATTTGATATAATAAGAGAATGCACAAGGAATGTGTTGTTGTATATTTGTTGTTGATGAAATATCTGGATTTGGAATACACGTATCTAATCCTTGTAAAATGCATTCAAAGTCTGCGTATATAACAAATGGGACCTCTAATTGACGTTCGTATTTCTCAAATTTTAATTCATTTTTTTCTGGTGATGGCATAAGTGTAACAATCTTACTGCATTCATTTTTATGTATATTGTACGCCTCTTCGGTATAAAAATGTTGTAAACATCCATTGCATAAAAATATCTTCTCTTTATGTTTTGTTATTTGAGATTTTATTAATCTTGATATGTTCTTGATCCACACATAATGACTCTTTTCTCCATCTTGAATCAACAATAAATTAATATGTATTTTCTTCTCATTCTTTGTGCAATAATACGGTCCCACAATTTTACATGTATTAAATTGCATTTCTTCACAACCGTATACGTTTATACTAATTTCAGGATTTAGGTCTTCAAACTTTGTTATGTCCGTCACCTTCAGTGGAAATTCAAGATCATCAAATTCTAATATCATATTGTTTTGCAGAAGAATTGTACTTGCAACAATATTTTCTACATTATATGATGAAACTCTATCAGAACTCATCTCCGCAGGAACTAGAGCTGAAATTATTGCCCATTTAAAGCAGTACTCGTCCGTATTTTTCACATTGATACAAGCATGTTTACGTGCAATTGTTGTTGGTAATGGTAAATACTGAGAACCTCTTATTGGTCTGTACTGATTAATGTTGATTTCAAGATGGATTATTCTTATAAGAGTCCAACCACTATCTCGTTCTTGAAACTCTTGCGTTTTTGTATGAATTTTATCAATCATAACTTCGTATGCAGACGATAACTCAGTTTCATTCCTAACGATTATCATTTTTGATTGAAATGATTTAACTGAAGTTGTTATTTCATCATTATCATCATTTTCTTTTGTTACTTTCATATATTCTGCAAAAAGTTCTATGTTGAATTTTAAAGATGAGTGTTTTATCAGTTGTTCATTTAATGTGTTTATAATAAGATCTTTTTCTGTCTTTAGAAAGTTGAGAGGATCCAAAATTCCTTCATCCTTGTTTTCATAAATGAGCGTTTCAATTCGTTCTTCAAAACTGGTTTTTACTACCTTCAATTGATCATTAACTGGTTCAGCCGCTTTTATTTTATGTAAATTTGTTCTCAGATGATAACTCCAGTCCTTACTTAAAATTTCTTTATTACATGTTTGGCATAAAATTTTGTTTTGTGATGATGAAGGCTGATTGCTAATATCATAAGAAATAGCATCAACTGAAGACACCTTATGCTGGGTTCTCATATGCGTTAGTAGATTTTCTTTGCGTGTAAAGCTCTTCTTGCAAATGCTACAAATTTCGTGGTTACCATGAGCTGACTGGACATGTCTTTTCAACGAATTTTTAAATGCAAATCCATTTCCACAAATTTCACATATAAAACTCTTCATTTTGTAGTCTATGTAAATTAATTTCTTTATTTTAATAAACAATTTGAAACTGAATAAGATTTAATATCCTTTTTTAAGATTTTCAAACACAACTTCAAATTTAACAGAAAATTAATTAAACACTTTGAAACTGAATAAGATTTAATATCCTTTTTTAAGATCCTTAAAAAAAGCTTCAAATTTAAAAGAAAATTAATTAAACACTTTGAAACTGAATAAATTTTAATATCCTTTTTCAAGATCCTTAAACACAACTTCAAATTTAACAGAAAATTAATTAAACACTTTGAAACTGAATAAGATTTAATATCCTTTTTTAAGATCCTTAAACACAACTTCAAATTTAAAAGAAAATTAATTAAACACTTTGAAACTGAATAAATTTTAATATCCTTTTTAAAGACTTTAAACTTTAAAATAAAATCAAATAATCACTTTGAAATTTCACGATAAACTGGTGCCGCTTGAAGAAATTGTCTCAATTTATAGGCAAAAATCTTATCCCCACCCTTTTTCAACTGCTTACAAGTGCTGACAAAATTTAAACACTCTCTTTTTCTACTGCTTACAAGTGCTGAAAAAATTTATACACACACACACACACACACACACACACACACACAAACATACATATAAAAATAATTTCACAACTTGATGAATTCCGAAAGTGAAACATTAAAACATCAAATAGTACACGTAAAATCAATCGTCAGAATAGCTCAGTGGGGAGAGCGTTACACTGAAACTCTAAAGGTCCCCGGTTCAAATCCGGGTTCTGACAATACAGTATCTAAGTATTTTTTTTTTTTTTGTTAAATAAAAACAATAACACAGCATAAACAATATGAAACTTGAACAAACATGTCTCAACATGCTCAGCACATATGAATAATCCTAAAAAGTTAACTTAAAAAACAATGACATCATAAACAATATTAAGCTACCACACACCGAAACCAAAAAGCTCAAAGTTTCTCAAAGCACACCATATGGCACAACCAAAAAAACCCAAAAATATCCCAAAGCACACCACATGCCATAACCAAAAAGCCCATAATATCCCAAAGCACACCACATGCCACAACCAAAAAAACCCAAAATATCCCAAAGCACACCACATGCCATAACCAAAAAGCCCATAATATCCCAAAGCACACCACATGCCACAACAAAAAAAAACCCAAAATATCCCAAAGCACAGCACATGCCACAACCAAAAAGCCCAAAAGCTCATGACGTCACTGAGCCAGAGCCATGCGCCAGAAACCCCATCTTCATACTACTAATAATAATAAATGTTCTTACCATCTCCATTATATAACTATCAATGATTAATCTCCCATATCTATACCACCTGATATCTTGGTCCTGTTTTAAAAGAATCACTAGACCCGAGTTTTTATTGACAATATCGCAAATGTCTTCTTCCAACGTAGGCCACTCAATACCAGGTGGAGCCCTACGTGGGGCTCTTAATATTCCCTCGATGTTATTAATTAGCTGCTGATCCGGGTCCATTTTCTTTAAAATTAAACTTTAACCAAAAAATTTCTTATTTATATACTAAAATTTGTATACTTACTTGCAGATCTGTTGATGCTTATTATTACTATACATATATAATATTGCAGAATTAACAATTAAAAAACATCAAATACAAGTAAACAAATTTAAAACTACAAATACAATTGTATGATTATTCAAGATTATTTTATTATTATAGAGAAATCTTATTATTTATCGGTATTCGTTTACATATTAGATGCTTATCCTTATGATCGTGTTTATAATAATTAGATTTTATAGAACTTTGCAGTTTACATAACACCCATTCCATGCAAGACGGACGGGAAAATAAAGAAATTTTTTTAAAAAAATGAAAAATTGTTAGGTATAATGTTACAGCTTGCGTGGAATGGTCGATATATATATATGCTGCCGTAAAATTATTGAACTCTTATTAATTACTTGTTTATAATTATGAAAGCAAATATTTTACTATTATCATATAAATTTTAATGTTCTCTCTTTAAAATCGCCACTATTTTATAAACATTTAATTGTTTCTTTTAAAATAAAATTCCAATATATGCTAAACCACTGTGATATTAGTGTTCATGTTAATGTTAATGTGTTAGTTCATTTTTAATTCGTTATTATTAATATATTTTTTTCTTTCTTACTCTCCTTTTTAAAATAAAACCCATTTTTCATATAAAGATTGGAATATGTCATCAATGTTAAAAATCGCCACTGGGGTATTATACAGTACATATCGTCGGCCTAGTGCTTATTTGTTCAACAGGCCATTTTTTACGAAATTGAGTTATTGATGCAGACATACTAATTTCGAATTTGTCTTTCGATTAGTGTAATCAGAATTTCTCTAGGTGCTTCCGTTCTGGAGATACAGAGTTGCTGTTTTGTGCTAAAAACCAATTTTGTAGATATTTTCCGTGCTTATTTGTTCAGTAATGCGAACTTAGTATTGTATTCCAGGGCCGTCTTATGCTGTAGGCACAATAGGCACTGTGCCTAGGGCCTACGATTCTACAAAGGCCTACGAAAGTATAATTGACATTTTTTTTTTTTTGCTCGTTAGAAAATTTATTAGACAACTGTAGGGGCTCCGTGCATAGACAACATTCTAGCATTTTCTATATCTATACAGGGTGTTTCAAAGTTCCTGTGTCAAACTGAGCTGGATGGTAGATCTCGGTGAGAAACGAAAAAAATCGTATGGGAGGGGGGGGGGGGGTGTCTATTTTCAATAGTTACCGAGATATTCAAGGTCAAAGACAATTTTTTTGGAAAAGTAACGAGTTTCACTTTTTGCAACATATTTCAGCGTTCGCTGAGTGTAGATAGATAAATGAAAATTATTTCTAAAGAGAACCTTCAGACCTTTTAAAAAATGTCTTTTATAAAGTTTTATGTTAAGTGGTTTAAAAGTTATTGTAACTCAAAGTCAACAAATTTTGAAAAAAATTTGTCATTTTTATTTTCAAGGTCGAATATCTCGAAAATAACCCTTATTAGTTTTTAAATTTTTATTTTTTTTTAGCTTAAATGAAAGCTTATTTTGTTAACTCTAACATGGCTTTTGTTTTATTACATTATCTTCAATTTTTCTTAATTTATGAATCATAATTAAAGAGCAGTTTTTTCAAGATCAATTAAATTTGTTGTTGTTTACAAATGTCAATGTCCACAATTTTGTTCTATATCCAACCTAAAAAACAAAAATATTTGTTGCTCATAGAAGTTTGTTCTATATCCAAATGCATATCTCTCTAAATATTGATGAATAACTTGTAGAAAAATGCAAATTAAAATAAAAAAAATGAACTAGGATGAAGCTAACCAAATGTTTTTCCATTTACCAAAAAAATAATTTCTGTTGTTTTTTATTTTGTAAGGAATTTTATTGTTTGAAACTAAAATTTCGTTTTTCTGAAAACTTGATGCTTGGTCTGTTGAACAAATAAGCACTAGGCCGACGATATGTACATATTATGTGATAGATAAATGGAATATTATAAAGGATAGTAGCTAATATGCTATATGTAACTATATACATATACGATTATGAATAATATGTATAAATATATGTATTATGTATAAATGATTCACTACCATATACCTATTAACAGGAATCAAAGAAAAAAGTATACTTATAACAATAATCTTTATTTGATTTGGTAAGTAGAATATCAATAATTTCACTACCCGAAAATTCCAAATTCGATCTTTTCAACAGTTTTATCCTTAGCATTATGTATTCTACAATTTCAATTTTGACAGGGATTCTTTCATTTTGCTATTTTTCTTACTCTTTAATTTCAACAGCCATAATTTATACATGAATTTACGCATAAAAAATGTTTAAACATGTTAAATCGCAAAAAAATCAAAATTTGATATGATTTGTAAAAGATTTTATTTTTGATTTTTTGCGTTAAATAAAAATTGAGAAATTGATAAACTAATTTTTCTTTAATTTCATGTGTACGTTATACTTCCATACATACATATTTAGTTTACATTTTGTATTTGATTATTTCGACTACCCCGTAATTTCAACGAGGGTAGTTAAAATTAGGTGAAATTATCGATATTCTACTGTATTTGAAAAAATAAATAATGATTTCCATTTACTAATATAAGAAATCAGCATGAGTTTTTAAAATTCATATGTATGTAGATACCTACTAATTTTTCAAAATAATAAAAAGTAAAAATATCCCATAAATTATTTTTATTAAAAAATGAGAGACTTCCCAATCATCATATTCAATGTGTTGAGGCTAGACGTATTTGAGTTTGCTCCCGTGATATTATTTTAAATAAATTTATTTTTAATCGAGTGCTTTAATTTTTTTTTTTGCATTTGTTTTTGGCTGCAAATTTTGTCTTTGTGTAATCTATTTTAAATTTATCTTCTATCATATTAAAGTGACCTTGAAGTGACCGATTTGGATTTGCAGTGTTCTTATCAGTTCATTATGGGCAGTACTAAAGAGAACATTAACCTTGAATTGGAGTCAAATGTTAATGTTGTTGGTAGTCAGACCCGTAGTAAAGCCAGACAAACCCCTGCTTTGTCTGTATCAAATGTAGTTCCTGGTTGTGATACGGTTGATGTGCTGATGAAAAAAATGGAAGAGAGATTCTATTCAGCTATGTCCGCGCTCTTAGCTAATAAATTTAAAACACTCAAAGAAGAATTAAAATCACATGTTTCTGAGCAGCTGAACATTTTCAACCATTCAATTCAAAATCTCACTTCGAAGATTACTGAGTTGGAGAATAAGGTTAGTGAGCTCGAATGTTTTAATGCTGATCTTCAAGGCATCAATCGAAACAGTGATATAGTTGTTACTGGTATCCCTCATACAGCTAACGAGAATCCAATTGATGTTTATAAACATATTGCTGAATCTATTGGTGTTGCTGTGTCTCCGCATGTTCATGCTTTTAGGATGGAAGGTAAGAGTAGGTCTAGTAACAATGCAGCTCTATCTCTAACCACTAATAACGTCAATAACAAGGCTAATAAGAGTGGGCCCATTGTGGTTAAACTCTCTTGCGTAATTGAACGTAATGCATTGTTTGCTGCTCTTAGACGTCGTAAGAAACAGCTCACTTTGGCTGACATTAATTGTGGTTTCTCTTCGACAAGCCGCATCGGCATCTATGAGAGCTTATTACCGGCAGACAGGGTAATACGAAATGAAGCTCTTCGTATGCGAAAAGAGCGTGGTATTTTTAAATCGGTTGTAACTATCAACGGGGCTGTATTTGTTAAAAAGAAAAATGATGTGCAAGCAATAAAAATTAATAATATTGAACATCTGCACTCTCTTACTACCAACTCAACGGGTGCTGATTCTGCAAACACATGAGGATTTCTTGATGATAGTCTACAGAATGCTACTTAGATTTAACTTATGAGTTGAATATAGTTTAAATTCATTTAGTAATTTGTTCCTTAGTACAAACAGTTGTGAAATTTCTCTTAAGTTTTTCATAATTAGTAGTTTTTATGTAATTATTGTAATATAGAAATTGTTGTTAGTGTGGCATAGAATAATCTTTAACACCTTTGCTTGTCTTAATTTCTTTTCACTCAATTGTTAACTTAGCCTGAATTTGTATATCATAGCAATATTTTTATACTATTATATGACTTTGCTTCTCTGTTACATAATTTACATACTTTTATTGACTAAATATTTATATTATGGTGTGCATAATTTTAATCATTCAGCTTCGTTTTACAATTTTCGTTTTGTTTTCGTTGTGTCAAGGAGGTGTTCCTTTAATTACAGCATTTATGCATGATACTCTGGACGGAGTAAGAGTGCTTACCAATTCCATTTTTGGTAATAATATTTTCATTAACATCTGTTCTTTGAATGCACGAAGTATTTGTAACAAGGTACATGAGCTTGGTGAAATGTTTTCTAATTCTAGAGTACACTGTTTCCTGGTTTCTGAAACTTGGCTAAATGACCATATTTCAAGTCGGCTTGTTACTATACCTAGTTATAACCTGTTTCGTTGTGACAGAAAAGGTAGGACTGGGGGTGGTGTTGCTATTTATGTTAAAAATTGCATTAAGGCCAGAACTGTCTTTGTTTCAGCTTCTGATGTACCTACTAGAATTCTTAGCGGTTGAACTTTCTTCTGATGGTAGGAAATGCCTAGTTTGTGCAATGTATTATCCTCCTAACAAATTCTCTATAGAAAATGCTCGCGATTTTGAAAATTATATACTCAAAGCATCAACTAGATATAAGGACATTATATTGGGGGGTGATTGGAATGTTAATATTCTGTCCCAAAATCGTGTTAGTGATGAATTTCTACATTTTCTTCAACGCCTTAATTTAAACATTATTAATGATGACCAACCAACTTATTTTAATACTGCTCATCCTTCCTTGCTAGACCTTTTTATGCTATCAAATCTCTCTGGGTTATGTCGCTTCAGTCAAATCACTCCACCTAGTAATTTTGACCATGATTTTTTGCTCCTTACATACAATTTTTCTGTAGCTAGTAGAGTAAAAAACACTCAGAGCTACTATCGCGATTATAGTAAAATAAATCCTGTCGAGCTAGCAGAGGTTTGTAGTAATTACCTCTGGGATGATATCTATCACATAGTTTCACTTGATGATAAGGTAAACTTTTTGAACAAATCGGTTAAATCTTTATTTGAGAAACTGGTTCCTCTGCGCAGTAAAATTGTCTCTAAAAACTGTTATCCCTGGTTCTCAAATGAAGTTAGAACTCTTATCTCTGAAAGAGAGTTTCTTTACCGCAGATATAAAAAATTAAAAACGAATGATTCACTCAATAGCTACAAGTATGTTAGGAATAAGGTAACATGTATTGTTCGTGAACTGAAACTTGCGTTAAATAAAAATTGAGAAATTGATAAACTAATTTTTCTTTAATTTCATGTGTACGTTATACTTCCATACATACATATTTAGTTTAAATTTTGTATTTGATTATTTCGACTACCCCGTAATTTCAACGAGGGTAGTTAAAATTAGGTGAAATTATCGATATTCTACTGTATTTGAAAAAATAAATAATGATTTCCATTTACTAATATAAGAAATCAGCATGAGTTTTTAAAATTCATATGTATGTAGATACCTACTAATTTTTCAAAATAATAAAAAATATTAATATATATATATATTATTTTTATTAAAAAATGAGAGACTTCCCAGATGTCTTTTAACAAAGAAATTTGTTATTCTCAATTGGGCAAACGACCTAACCCAATAAATTACGTTCAAGTGTTTTATTGTTTTCAGATGATTTTTAAAGTTATCAGCGATGTCAATGACCGTCATTTTTAACTGTTGGAAAGTGATTTGACCTACATTTGGTGTTCATAAATTATCTTTTACCTCAACAGGCATAAAATACCACTATGTATCCTAACTAAGAAACATATGTGATATTATTGCATGCAAAATATAAGTACCTACATACATATAAAAACTTATAATAGATAAACTTTTTAGAACTGAATTCCAAAATGTTTGGGTATTTATTTCTAATATATAAACAATTCACACCAAATCATAAAGATAAAATAATACATACTTTATCTTATGAATTGTAAACTACATATTCAATTTTATATTAAAGAGCATTGATTTAAAAAACAAAACACACACAGACACACAACTTACTAAAATCATTTTATTATAAACAAAATCTATTTTTATACTCATAATTTAGAAGTATGCCATAAAAACGATAAACTGTATTATATAAGTATACTTTCATAACCTACATACTCGTAAACAAATATTATATGAACATTTATTCACTTCTAGGTATGTACTTAGAATCAAAATTATGTAATAATAATCTTCACATTAGGTAATAATTATTTGAAAATCTTTATATCAATTTTACTGAAAAAAAATATACATACATAATTTAATTACAGGGTATCAACACTATTAAGAAAAATCATGCAATATATTATTGTAATATAGTTGTGATAAAATTCGAACCCTCGTTTAGAAGTAGAAAATTTTGTGTATCAGATTTTTATTCATTTGTCCGATAACAAAAAAAAGATTGTGAAATAGTTGCGATGTTGATGAGATTTGAACCCGCGTTTAATATAGAAAAAGTTTTATGTATCAAAAAAAAGATTGAGAAATAAATGTGATGTTGATGAGATTCGAACTCACAATAAAAACGGAAAACATCATACAGATGTGACAGCGATTTTATAAATAAGTATTCATTTTGATTCATAAAAATACATACATTTAAAAAAATCCTACACTAACATCACCATCTAAAGTCAAATATTAAGATTTCATTGCTCATTAATTATTAATATAATACAATGGTTTTAGAATTTAAATACTAAATTCTATAACAATGACCCAGAAACTTTATTCACGGTCAAATTTCTCGTTCATATTCAAATGTGTACGTACAATATATTATATGTATAGATACATACAATTTAAACATATCAACATTATCAATAGCTTAAAGTCAATAGTACGAATTTATTTCATAATTTCTTTTATTATTTTCAATAATTTTAATACTAAATTCTATTATTTAATGACACTGATAAAAAAGATCAGGAGGAGGAATTTAACATTTCTCATATATTAATATACACCATTTAAACAAACTCTATCAACATCATCAATAGCTCAAACGGTTACGACGTCTGATCACCACCCGAAAAGACCGAGGTTCGAATCCGCCACTCAGTGAAAAAGAAGACACTCTTTTTTAAAAAATAGTTTTGACCCATATGTTTTACGACATCTATGACTTCACACAAATATCGAGATACATGTCATCGCGAATGTTAATACATTTCAAAATTCCCACCTGCCCCCACCATAGCTCTCACCTGTCAGAAATCAATCAATCATATTCTAAATTCTCACCTGTACTATCATAACTCACCTGACAACAATTCAAACTTCTACACCATTCAAAATTTTCCCACGGTCTTCAAAATTTTCCCAGGCCCAACCGCCTCAATACCTACTCTTTAGTTATCAGACTTCTTGTTTTATACTTTACGTCTTATTCTATTATTGTGGTTTCAAGTGTAACCTAACTGTAATTGTTTCACCTCTGAAATTAATCAAATCTCCACCTTGATCAACAACTTTTACTTCAACAGAACTAATATGTTTCACATTAACGGGTAAATATATAACATTCTTAGGAACTTCTGTTATTTTATACCTTGGTCCTACATCAGTAGAATATTCATGAAGAGTGTGAACAGGAATATTATTAATATATGATCCTACTATTAGATTACATTCAATTCGTATAGCGTTAACTTTAGTTATATTCACAGGTAAATCAGACACATGCGTTGTATTTAATCTCCAATTTTTTTTACTGAAACCTAATAGTTGACCAATAGTTCTTTCTCTGTTAAAGTAGACGTTGTGTGAACTTTTAATTTCTGTTTTAATTTTGATATCTATTATAATTATATTCTATATTATTTTCTAAATATCTTACAATTTCTAGAGTTGGTTGCAGATTACCATAACTATCAAAGTATTCAACACGATATGCTACCCAATGTGTACCAGGTCTACTTGAATTATCTAAATTTACTATACCACACTCATTTTTATAAGGTTTTGGTGGTAGTTTATTTTTCATGAATGCAGCTCTAAAGTGCGGTATACTTTTACCATATCTCATTAAATCGATTTCACTGAGAGGTTTATTGGGTAGCTTACATAAGTTTTTTGAATTTGGATTTAAAAAAAGACCAAGACCTTTCCTGTATGGTTTAAGTTGTAATCCTTTTCCCATTGCTACTGCTTCCATAGTTTTATTATGTCGTTGGTTTTCAGCAAGTTGTTCTCTAGCTTGTTTTGCATCATTGATTGCCTTTGCTATTGTCGCTGCACCACCAGATAATGCTCCTGCTGCTGAGAGTCCTGCAAAAAGTGGAACTAAGAATGGTAAAATACCGCCTGTTTTTGGAACAGGTATGATTCGAGGTAGTTCAATTGATGACTTTTTTCCCTTTATGGTGTTCTTGGCTGCAGTTATTGCTATTCTAATAGCATTATTCATTTCTTCTGGTTTTTGTGCTTTTAATATTTCACGAGCACTTTGAATAGCTTTTCGGAACATTTTACGCGTTTTTGCCTTATTCTTCTTCTTATTTGTTGATTTCTTCATCTTCTTGATTCCCATACATAATTTCACTTTAGCTTTCATTGCGTTTGTAACAAACCAAGAGTTTATACGTTCACTTATACTTGAATCTTTTGCCTTTACTCTTTCCCAAGCTTTTTCTGCTAATATTCTGTCAGCTGTATGACGTTGATTTTTGTCTTTATGTTTAGAATAAAATATATCGTGTTGTTTGCAAGCTTGATCTAAATGATTGATTCCTTGATCACCTCTAGCAAGACATTGTTGTAGTTTTGTACCAGGTCCACAATATTGATAACCAGGAAGATGAAGCTCTACTGGTAACTTAATAATTAATGTATTCACTAATCCTTTACCTTTGCGAGTTTGAGTTCGACTAAATGTTTTTCGATTATATTTAATCATTTTATATGTTTTCTCACACGAAAAAATGAACAGAATGATGTTGAAAAACCTATATATTAGGTATTTATAGTTTTTTTCTTTAGTTCTTATCAATATGCGTTTCATTAAACAACGTGATACATTAAATGTAAAAAATATAGATTTTGTAACAAATACTTCAAATAAAATTAAACATAGTAAGCTATTACCTAACAATGTACGTGCCATTATTGTGGGTCCTTCGAGTTGTGGAAAAACAAATGTAATGATGAGTTTAGTTGAACACCCGAATAGTCTTAAATTTGAAAATATTTACATATACTCAAAATCTTTGTATCAACCAAAATATGAGTATCTTAAGAAACTGATTTCACCAATAAAAGGATTAGGATACAACACATTTTCTGAGAATACTGAAATAATGTCACCAGAACAGGCTAAACGAAACTCCATTTTCATATTTGATGATGTTGCCTGCGAAAAACAAAATAATATACGTTCATATTTTTGTATGGGACGTCATAAGGATATCGATAGCTTTTACTTATGTCAGAATTATACACATATTCCAAAATATTTGATACGTGATAACTCAAACTTTATTGCAATTTTTAAACAAGATGAAATGAATTTAAAGCATATTTTTAATGATCATATAAACACCGACATGTCATATGACAAATTTCGAGATATGTGTTCAAAATGTTGGAAAGATAATTACGGATTTTTAATAATAAACAAAGATAGTTTATTAGATTGTGGACGATACAGAAAAGGATTCGATACTTTTATATTATTATAAATAGATACGTATGTAAGAGTTGTATATCATTATTATTTCATCTACCGAGCTGTTAAAAGACCTGTTCAAGCTGTTTTAAAACCTGTTCAAGCTGTTTCAGAGCTGTATAAAGACCTGTTCAAGCTGTTTAAAGACCTGTTCAAGCTGTTTAAAGACCTGTTCAAGCTGTTTCAGAGCTGTTTAAAGACCTGTTCAAGCTGTTTGAAGACCTGTTCAAGCTGTTTAAAGACCTATTCAAGCTTTTTCAGAGCTGTTTAAAGACCTGTTCAAGCTGTTGTTGAACCTGTTCAAGCTGCTTTAGAGCTGTTTAAAGACCTGTTCAAGCTGTTTTTCAAAGCATTATCATGGAAAACGAGATAGTTAAGAATATTATAAAAACAAGAAATGTTATTCGTAAAAAATATCAAGCTTTAAAAACTGGTAAAGCAGAAGAAGAAATACAATTGGAAAGTGTTTTTAAACCAATAACTCAACCTTTGAAGAAAACAGTAGATAAAACTAATTATCCGGATATTAAATCTAAAGTAAAAGAAGAATGTGAGACTTCATTTAAGCCTAAACGTTTGAAAACTGAATTCTCGAGTTCACCACATGAATATTCCAATAAGTTAGAGGAAAACTTTGAAACACCTCAAACAATTAAACAACCTGATTTTTCACTGGAATCATTTGATGAAAGTTTTGATGAATCACAACAACTACAACAACCAGCATTTTCAAACTCGCCAAATCGATTTGTGAAAGAAATGAAATTAAAAGAAGATGATATTGATTATAAATACGGACCACATTTAGATCATGATAGAAATATTTGGAAAATAGGAAACTCTTCTTTTGATATTAACGAAAAAACTATTGTTATTGATGGAAATTTTTATTCTCTAACACCTGGTTTGATACAATTATTGTTTTTAAAACATCCTAATAAAACGGTATGCACTAACGATGACTTCAAAAATTATAAAAAAATCATAATACAAACAAGTGCAAATAAACGAGATTATGAGGACGGAGGACAAATATCTGGAAACAAAAGTACGAAGTATAGACTAATTAAGGGATTGTTCAAATCTCATTCTGGTTCTGGATTAATGCATTTACTAAAAGAAAAATCTAATTATGTATACTGGGATGATCCAAATGAATTAGTGAATAGATTGAAATTACTATTAGCATCTACACATGCAGGTCATAATAATCACAACAATGAGATAGTTTCAATAATTGAGGAGCTCAGAGAAGCAGACATTATCGTATAAATTTATATTCTACAACGTGAAATTTATTATTTATTATACATTATGAGCGTTGACAAGTTTGGACGTTTCTCTATTCGGAGACATCACCATGCTCCAATTTCATCTGAACGTGGGCCTCCTGGTCCTGTAGGTTTGCCAGGAATAGGTTTTATTTTAACAAATGAAGGAAACTTTAATATAAATTCAAAACGAATGGAAAATCTTGAAAATCCTTTAAATGATAATGATGCAGTGACAAAAAAGTATGTTGATAATGAAATCAATGCTTTACACGAAAATCTTATAAAAATAGAAACATTTCGTCAGGATCTTGCAAAGAATCAGGACATGTTAAAAAGTCACAGTGAAAAACTATATAGTTTAAATTATAATATTGAAAATATTTAACAATTTTTATTTGATGAAATAAAGAAAAAACATAAACCTGAAGAATCGATTTTCCCATTAGAAAGTGTACCAGAAAGAATATGCAAAAACAACAACTTGTAGAAGAACTTCATAAGCCTGCTAGAAAAAATTTTAAACGGCGACATGTTATAGTAAAAGGAATTAATGATTTGTGGCAAGCTGATTTAGTTGAAATGGGAAATTACTCTTCATTTAACAAAAATTATAAATATTTATTAACTGTAATTGATACTTTCTCAAAATACGCTTGGGTACACCCTGTTAAAACAAAAAATGCTAAAGATGTTACTGAAGCAATGAATAATATTATATTTAACATAACACAAACATTACCAAAAAATTTACAAACAGATTTGGGGAAAGAATTTTATAACACACAATTTAATCAACTTATGAAGAAACATAATGTTAATCATTATTCAACATATAGCACATTGAAAGCATCAATTGTTGAACGTTTCAACAGAACATTAAAAGAGATGATGTGGAAAGAATTCAGTATGAATGGATCATATAAATGGATTGATAACGTAAAAGCGTTAGTTACCAAATACAATAACACTATTCATCGAACAATAAAAATGCGTCCCAAAGATGTTAATAAAAACAATGAAAAATTTTTATTAAAGACAGTATACAATAACTTAAAAGTTTTTCATAAACCAAAATAAAAAAATGGAGATAAAGTACGAATAAGCAAATATAAACATATTTTTGAGAAGGGATATACACCCAACTGGACCACCGAAATTTTCACGATAAAAAAAGTTCAAAACACGAATCCAATAACATATCTTTTAGAAGATTACGAAGGACAACCAATTAAAGGAGGCTTTTACGAAAAAGAAATAATTAAAACCAATCACCCAGATCTTTATTTAGTGGAAAAAATTTTAAGAAAAAAAGGAAGCAAAGTTTTTGTGAAATGGCTAGGATTTTCTAATCAGCATAATTCGTGGATAGAGGAGAAAGAGTTATTAAAAAAATTAAATAAAAAACCTTTAACTGTTTTTGTTCTACTGATATTTTATTTTTATTCCATTAAATTTTATTATAAATTATTGAAAATAAATTGGTATTACATAAAAAACATTTCAAGTTGTGTTTTTCAATAAAATCTTTTATTACAAAATTACTATTTGCTTCAAAATTCCCTGAAACTCTACATACATTTACAGGCATGTATTTATGGTTTTTACAATCAAAACAAAATTTAATATTTGTACTGTTTTCAAAAAACAGTATTAAAATATTGAAAACTTATTTTATATGAGATGCCCTTGTAACCTTCTTCTTCATCTAAAAACTCCATGTTGAAATTGTTGATGTTGCTATTGAAATCTTTTTGTTCATCTAAAAACTCCATGTTGGAATTGTCGATGTTGCTGTTGCAATCTTTTTGATCGTCCAGAAACTCCATGTTGTTATCTTCTTGTTCGTCTAGAAACTCCATGTTGTGAGTTTCAAATATTTCTTTTAGAAATTAGTAGTATGTATATGGGCATTCTAGACCAGGGAGAGTTTTGTGCACAGCTTTTTTGGATGACGTCATAAGCTTTGGGCTTTTCGGTTGTGACGTGTGGTGTGCTTCGGGAGCTTTTGAGCTTTTCTGGTTGTGGCATGTGGTGGAAGCTTTTGTGATTTGTGGGTGGTGGCATGTGGCGTGAGTTTGAAGCTTCGAAGCTTTTCGCTGTGGGTTGAAGCTTTTAAGGCGAAATGATGGATTCTGACGGGGGGAGGTGTGTAAAGAAGCTGAGCTAGATAAAACTGGTTTTATCTGGAAATTATTGGTTTTTCTGAGAAATTTTTGTTATCTCGTTTAGTTTCTTTGAATTTTGTTATCTCGTTGGTTTCTTGTAATTTTGTGTTTGATTTCTGAGAAATTTTGTTATCTCGTTAATTTCTCGGAATTTTGTGGTCTTATCTAGAATTAAAATTTTATTGATTTCCTGGAATTTTGTTATCTTGTTGGTTTCCTGTAATTTTGTGTTTGATTTCTGGCTCATTACGTTTGGATAAAAAACGTGTCCAGGTAATAGAATTAGTGTAAATTGTCGCCGAAGCTATTGAAGCATTTAGGCAAGATTTAATACGTAAAGAAAGTGAAATAGCTGGAATAATTGAAAGTGAGCATCTATTTTACAGACATTTCAAGTTAGAATTTGCTGATAATACAAATTTAACAATAAGATGTACATATGATAGTAATTACAAGAAGCACGCTTTAAGGAGCTTTACAAAATCTGTATTAAAATCGATATTCTTTATCAAATTTTCGATGCTCTATCGGCACAAATTGATAGAGAAATAATATAGTTGGTATAAATTTTAAGGTAGCCAAACTATATAGATGCAATAAATCAAATCTTTACTCAAATAAACATTGTTTTTAGAAATGAATTGAATCAAACAATAATTTACTGTAAAATAACGATTTTTCCTTATTGATTAGCTACTCAACATATTATATTTTCTTATGTTTTTCAAAAATAAAAAATTATGTTCACATGTTATTAATTATTTCATTAACACAATTTTTATATCATTTCTCCTTTTGCTGCACACATCAATAACTTGAATTTACCATATAATAATTTTCAATTCTTTTATAAATCCAAATTTACCTGAATTATATAACAACACAAAGTGTGATTGTCTGCCACCTCTAGGAATCGAACCTGGGACCTTTTGCTTCCTAGCCAAACACTTTAGTTACTAAGCTACCGAGCTCTTGTGTTGTTACATGTTTAAGTACGTTTATTAAACTATACTATCAAACTATATTCTTTACAATAAAGATTAAGTAAATTTGAAACTTTATATAATATTTATTATTTTACAATTGGAATAAAGATAATGTAAAGGTTTTTTACCTATAATAATAAGTAAATAAACATTGCATATTTTTAGATAAATAATCTGTAACTGATTTCCTGTATCGAAACTATATATAAGAATCGGTATAGTTGTGGAGTATAGATTAACAATATATATATTAAAGAAAAAAATGTAGAAACTCAACTAAAGTTTCAAGTAAAGGTAGAGAATAGTTCCATTCCAGTTCTGTTTAATCAAGATATTTATATATAGAAACAATACAGATTAATTGCTTCCATTAAAATCTTTAAAGATTGGTTATGCGGGTATGAATATCATGAATATGAAACAGAAAGAATTTTAAGTAATGGTGAAGTTGAATTAGTTAAAATTCAAGATCCTAATTACAAAACTAATGTTGATGTTGCGACAGCAAATAGCCCCTTTTATTTTTTTTAAAATACAATTTCGTACGCCGCTGTATTTTTTCAGACGGTTGTACACATAATTTTTAAAATGTTTAAAAATGTACATTTATTGGAATTTTTCATCAAAATCTTCCAATAAATGAACTGTAAATTCAATTCCGTTGCACACGCGCAACATCAAAATTAATCTCGTTTTGTTCAAAAATTGAACAAAGATTTTTGTACTAATCACATGGATTATTACAAAAATCACGCCACTTCGAGAGTAATCCTATGTATTTAATACAAGTACATAAGATTATTCCATATTTCTCTCGAATATAATCTCTTTCTAATCTTCTCTACTTTTTATTTCCACAATACTAAAATGTGATATACTTCTGTGTATTTGCTGATATTCAAATACACTTCAAAAACATTCTTATGTATTGATGGATTAATTCTCATATAAACTACTATATGAGAAAAATCAATGTAAAATATCACCTGATCCATATAATTACATTATGACCTATTTACTTAAAGTAAATAGCATAATGTAATACAAGAGTCATATCAGCATTTATGTAAGATCTATATTACAATATAGAACACGCATGCTGTGTAACCTCTTTTCCATGAAGTGCGATCAAGCACCTTTTGTTACATAAAATATATTAGCTATAAATCATACCAATAGCATAGTATGTCCTTACTCTTAACAGTTGTTATCCTTTAACCCTTTCTCCAAGAAATGTGACCAAACATATTTTATTATTATTACATAAACTATATTAATTACGATGATCATAAATTATGCTAACAACATGATATATCCTTACCCTTAACGGTTGTTATCCTTTAACCTTCTTTCCAAGAAATATTAAAACTATGAATTAAACTGTAAAGTATAAACTGTATTTTATGTAACAGAGTATGTAGTATTATTTTCACTTAAGGAAAAAGTATATATAAGAACTTATTAGAAAATAAGATTGGAATTGTATTTTAGACTCAAATAAGTTAAGACTCTTTTTGTCACTACTATATCGCTGAAAAAAATTTATATTTTTTAAACTTTGAATTTCGAGTTTTATAATTGGCGCAGTCGGTAGGATATCTAAAAATCGTGAGATATCTTTTTAAGAAATTTAAAGAATAAAAACGTTTTTCGAGTAAATGATTTTAAATTCACTTGGAATCGTGATTTAAAGTGATGTGGTGCAATTAAGACGAATATATAAAAAAAACAGAAATAATAATAATAATAATAAAAAAGAATTATATTGTATATATAAATAAAATAAAAGAAAATAGTGAGAAATAGTTTTGTGTTTGTTCAAATAAAAATTTTTTTTTGTGATACATAAATATTATATGTTTGTGAAATTGAATTGAATTATATAAAAAAAAAAAAAAAAAAAAAAAAAAAAAAAAAAAAAAGAAGGAAAAACACTAATTTTCCAAAATTACAAATTTTATTAGATTGTAATAAATAAAAATTATACACTTTGAATTAGTTGTACTACATAACATATATCCTAAAAGTTTTAAATGATAAAAATGCTATAAAGTGCTCGCAGTTTATATGATATGTATGATAAAGTTAAAAAAAAAAAGTAGAAATATATATAATAATAATAATAATAATAATAATTTAATAATAAAGAAAAAGAAAAAAATAAAAAAAAATAAAATAAATAAATTATATAAAAATTTATGTGGGTGTCACAGTTAAAATCTAAGAAAAGTGAAGAAATCCAGAGACCTTCCCTTACAACAAGTTCCAGTACAACAACTATTTCTACAATAACAACAGCAAAAGCTATGGCGGTAACAACAAATACAACAGGTATGTTAAGTTTATCTATAGAACCCCTTAAATATATAGAAAAATTGCCGGAATTCAGTGGTAGAACCGAGGAACTGACAACCTTTGTGGATGCAGTAGATGACCTCATGCCAACCTTTTTAAAATATGATGCAAATTCCCAGAAAATATTATACACTATAATTAAGTCTAAAATTATTGGTAGAGCTAGAACAGTTATAGAAATACATAACCACATAAAAAAGTGGATAGATTTAAAAGAAGTCCTTTACAATAGTTTTTCAGACCAACGTACTTCATTTCAGTTATATGATGAATTACGAGGGATTAATTTTAAGAATAATACCTTAAGTTTTTATAACGAAATTCAATGTGTGCTTCGCAATTTAAATAATAAAACAAATATTGAGTGCAAAAAAGCAAATTTATCTGAAACACACACAAAAGAAAAAATTAAAAATAATATACAAATAGGGCTCCAAATTTTTAAAAATAAAATAACGGAACCTATGAAATCCATATTAATAAGTAGAAATCCCGAATCTATAGAAGAAGCATTAAGGATTATCAGTGATGGTGGTTACCTTTATCAAGACAAAAAAAGCACAACAATGCAAAATAAAAGTAAGCAAAACCACCATCTTCAGTATCCAAGTAATGTAGCGCACCCTCAAAGTTACCAATTTTCGCGTAATGTTTATCAACCTCAACCTGTTAATAGATACAGGAACGGGAGGGACAATAATTCAGCTTTTTCCAGAAACTTACGGTACAATAATAACCCTTTTAATCAACGAAATAATTTACCCCCTCCTGAACCTATGGATGTAGATCTTTCCACAAATTCTAGGACGTATTTGTCAAGGCCTGTGCAAAATTTTCCCTTAATTGCCTCGGAAACTTTAGACCAAACAGTGAATTACCTTATATAAAAATCGAAAATAAAATAAGGCCCTTAAAATTTATAATAGACACTGGCGCTTGTATGAGTATTATTAATGAAAAAATTTGCAACCCTAAATACTTAATTAAAGCAGATCCAATCATACTAAAAACATTAAAACATTATGTAGTATGTGATAAACAAGTAGAAATTCCAAGTTTTAATGAATTCGGCGATAACCAAACGTTAAAATTCCTAGAAACTAATTTCCATGATAAATATGATGGTCTCATAGGAAATAATATTTTAATAGCCCTTGAAGCTAGTATAGATTATAAAAATAGATGTATAATAACAAAAAATGAAACCCGAATCCCATTATTCTTCAACGAAAATGAAGAACGTCAATATGAAATATATAATACTTTTAGTGCTAATTTCCAAAATCCAGATGAAATTAATAAAGTAAAAAGTAATATATTAAGTGAACTTAGAATGGAACACTTAAATGAAGAAGAAAAAAATATCTTAATTCCGATTATCAAGGAATATAAGAACATTTTCTTTTACGAAGGTTCAAACCTAAGTTTTACTCATGCAATTAAACATGAAATTAAAACTAAAAATGAATATCCCATATATACACGCACATACCGTTATCCTGAAATACACAGAAGGGAAGTAGACAAGCAGATAAGAGAAATGCTTGACCAAGGTATCATTCGACCAAGCCAATCTCCTTATTCATCTCCAATTTGGGTAGTTCCAAAAAAACCAGACGCATCGGGAGAGCAAAAGAGGAGAATTGTCGTCGATTATAGGAAATTGAACGATGTCACCGTAGACGATAAGTTCCCTATCCCAAATATTGACGACATTTTAGACAAGCTAGGCAGATCACTGTATTTCACTACATTAGATCTCGCAAAGGGATTTCACCAAATTGAAATTTTAGAAAATGATATCCCGAAAACTGCTTTTAGTACCACCAATGGTCATTATGAATTTACAAGGGTTCCCTTTGGATTGAAAAATGCTCCTTCAACGTTTCAAAGACTTATGAATTCAGTGTTAGCCGAACACATAGGTAAAATTTGTTTAGTGTATCTTGATGACATAATTATTTTCAGTTCAAGCATAGCTGAACATGTCCAATCCATAAGAAAAGTATTTCAAACTTTGAAAAAAGCAATTTTAAAAGTTCAATTGAATAAATGCGAATTTGCGAAAAAAGAAACTGAGTTTTTAGGTCACATTGTAACCACGGACGGCATTAAACCTAACCCTGATAAAATCAAGGCGATAGTAAATTTTCCAATCCCGAAAACTGTAAAACAAATTAAAAGTTTTCTAGGTCTAGTTGGGTACTATCGAAAATTTATTAAAGACTTTGCAAAGGTAGCAAAGCCATTGACTCTGAGATTAAAAAAGAATAGAAAAATCAATTTCCAAGATCCTGATTACAAAGAATCTTTTGAAACTTTAAAATTACTCATTCTAAACGACCCTATCTTAAAATATCCTGATTTTTCCAAATATTTTACCTTAATAACCGATGCATCTGACTATGCACTTGGAGCAGTCCTCTCTCAAGAAGGACATCCTCTCTGCTTTGCAAGTAGAACTTTAAATGACCATGAGAATCGGTATTCTGCTATCGAGAAGGAATTATTGGCCATAGTATGGGCCACTCAATATTTCAGACCATATCTCTATGGTAGGAAATTTACAGTCAAAACTGATCATAAACCATTGCAATGGCTTAGCAACCTGAAAGAACCAAATTCAAAGCTCCAAAGATGGAAAATTAAACTCGAAGAGTATAACTTCGATGTAGAATACATCAAAGGTAAAGAAAATGTCGTTGCTGATGCATTGTCGAGAATAGAAATTAATAACAATGAGATTCAAGAACAAAATTCTACAGCTGCTACTATACATAGTGCAGACGAGGACAATCAAAGACATATCCCTATATCAGAACGTCCCTTGAATATATACAGAACCCAAATTATAATAAAAAAAGGAAAACAAAACCACACCGAAACAAAAAAAATTTTCAATAGAAAACGTCTCATTTTTACAAGTATCGAACCCAACGAGAAGCACTTTTTATACATTCTTAACAACCACATGCCTAAACGGGGACTCGTGGGTGTATATATTGAAGAGTTGGACTTGTTTAAAATATTTCAAGAAACTTTCATTAAATGGAGAAACGACAGAACTCCAGTTAGAATACATAAAGTTTCGAAAATATTACATGACGTTAACAATCGATCAGAACTTCATGAAAGAATACTTAAAGAACACAACAACAATAATCACAGGGGCATAAACGAAGTTTACACAGAATTAAAAAATTTTATATATTTTCCTAAATTTAAAGATGAAATACAAAGAGTAATCAATAATTGCCACGTTTGTAATCTTGCTAAATATGAACGTCATCCAGTTAAAATTCCATTCCAAAATACAGAAACTCCAGACAAACCCTGCCAAATAGTTCATATGGACATTTGGTTCTATCGAAAAGACAAATTCTATCTTACACTTATTGATAAATTTTCTAAATATGCACAGGTAATCCCCATTAGATCAAGAAACTGGATAGATCTTAAAAATGGATTAATTCAGTATATAGGAATAGCTGGTAAGCCTCAAAAGATAGTGACAGATAACGAAAGAGGTTTTGATAGCTTAAATTTACGAAATTTTTTTAAAAATGAAAATATACAGATTCATTTTACCACACCTGGTCTACATACGGGAAATTCTGACATTGAAAGATTCCACAATACCTTGAATGAGCATATAAGGCTCCTTAAAGTTCAAGAAACGTTAAATAAATGCCCGAATGAGGAAGACTTAGTTAGCTTAGCATTAAAATATTATAATCATACCTATCATTCAAGTACTGGACAAAAGCCCATAGATTTTCATACTGGTAAAATCTCACATGAAGAATATGCAAAAATTCACAAAAAACAAAAATTATTTAAAGAAAACAGAATTAAATACCACAATAAAAGTAGGAAAGAAGTGAATTTAAATCCAAAATATGTCAAAAATCCACAAAGAAACAATAAACTAGATCCGATAAATATATCAAAAGTACTTACTCCCCATAATGATACTCACTACAAAGATCCCCGAAATAAATTAATTTATAAATCACAATTGAGTAAGAAAAAGAAATATCAATAGTAACAAAAATTTCTTTCATTTCTCTAATACAAAACAAAATAAATGTTCTAGAAAAAAGTTTATATGGATTAGATATTATAAGTTTGAAGAAAATATTGTAGTTAGTCACCTAAGCGAAAATATTGATATACTAATGAATTATGTTCAAAATATTAAAGAAATAATATTATTGTTAAGTAGGTTAGAAATATTGAGTAAAGATATCTTAACGTACGAAGAAGTAGAAACTTATAATATTAATATTGAAAAAATGAAATACATTAAACCAAGTGTAGCACAAATGAATAACCTAATTCTTTTTATAATTCAGATACCAAATTTTGCAACTCAAAAATTCTTTAAAATGTTAATAGAACCAATTCCAAATAAAGACAAAAACTATCAAATTGTAACACCATATAAGAATGTTTTAATAGAAAATAAGAAGGTATGTATGGATATAAAATACCAGGAAAAAATAACAATGTAATTAAATATCTACAACCAATAGGCGATAAGTGTATAAGTAATATATTTAACAATGATCTCATTAATTGTAATTTTGAACTTAATAAAAAAAGAGAAATAAAGCAAATTACAGAAAATATAATTGTAACCAAAAATATTAATATAACGACATTATTTCACACATGTAATGATCAATATGAAATAAATATTACTAATAACAATATAGTAAGATTTGAAAACTGTGAAATAAATATTGAAAATGTAAAATTTGAAAATAAAATCTCAACATATATGGAGCACATAATATTACCAAATACAATAAAAAATATTCAATATAAAGTGTTGAATAATTATACAATAGAAAAAATCCATGTACAAAATATTGAAAATATCAAAGTAATAAAAGAAACGAAAAGTCAAAACATAAAATCACATTACATAAGTATAACCACTGATACATTAATAATTGTTAGTTTAGTATTAATTACACTTTACTTGTATTTAAAAATTAAAAAACCCAAAAATAACATAAACATAAAAATTTTTGATCACAGTACTCGCCAGGAGTCGAGTCTTAGGGATGGGGAAGTTATATCAGCATTTATGTAAGATCTATATTACAATATAGAACACGCATGCTGTGTAACCTCTTTTCCATGAAGTGCGATCAAGCACCTTTTGTTACATAAAATATATTAGCTATAAATCATACCAATAGCATAGTATGTCCTTACTCTTAACGGTTGTTTCTCCAGGAAATGCGATCAAACATCTTTTATTACACAAATTATATTAACTAAGATGATCATAAATCATAACCTTAACGGTTGTTATCCATTAACCCTTTCTCCAAGAAATGTGACCAAACATATTTTATTATTATTACATAAACTATATTAATTACGATGATCATAAATTATGCTAACAACATGATATATCCTTACCCTTAACGGTTGTTATCCTTTAACCTTCTTTCCAAGAAATATTAAAACTATGAATTAAACTGTAAAGTATAAACTGTATTTTATGTAACAGAGTATGTAGTATTATTTTCACTTAAGGAAAAAGTATATATAAGAACTTATTAGAAAATAAGATTGGAATTGTATTTTAGACTCAAATAAGTTAAGACTCTTTTTGTCACTACTATATCGCTGAATAAATTTATATTTTTTAAACTTTGAATTTCGAGTTTTATAATTCAAGTTTTCATGCGCACACACACACCGTGCCAACATCCATAATCTTCATGCTCGAATACATTATCGATTTAATAATGTATCGAATAGAATATTCTAGTATGTCTGGTGATGATTTGTATGCCTGCGTATGCGTACTATGTAGTGACAATGAATTAATTTTGCCGCACATATACCACTACAAAATAATATGTGTAAATGGTTCAGTGAACACATTGGGTATATAAGCGACAAAAAATTTTACATAAGCTCTCTCCTGTTTTCTTTTTTGCATTGCTAATGAATATAGTGTTGATCGACTTTGACGACAGTCGAATTACTTTTTGTGGTGCGAGCAAAAATTAAAAAGTCTTGAAAATGTGAGGAATAATTTTTTTTGTGAAGCCGCCGGTTCGTGGCATAAGAAAGAAAAAAAAGAAGAAAAGAAGAAAAAAAAAAATCAAAGTATCTATTGAATAATTGCCTGAACAATGAAAAGAAAAAGAAAAAAAAAAGATGTGCAAAGGAAATAACACTATATATTATTTAAATCAAACTTAATTTCAATTAAAAGTTATCAATTATTAAAAAAAAAGTTCATTTTGAGTAAAAGTTGCAGAAAAAAAAAATAAAAGTTACAAGGTGATACAGATTAATTTAATGTTGAGTAGAAATTATAAAGAAAGAAGAAGAAAATTTTAATTTTTATTAGAAGTCATAATATTGCTTAAGAAAAATTTAGTGTTGAGTAAAGATTTGAAAATGGTTAAAGAGAATTTAATGTAGTGTAAAGTTATAAAGTAGCTAAGGAAGTTTAATTTGCATTAGATATCGGGAAATATTTGAAGAAAAATTTAACGCTGGTTTATTGTTTAAAGTTATAAAATATTTGCAGCTAATTTAAAATTTTATCAAAAGTTATAAAACATTGAAAGGAAATTTGAGTTCGAGTAAAGTAAATAAAATAGTTAACGAACATTTAATCTCAATTACATGTAATAAAAATAAAAAAAAAAATAAATAAAAAAAAACAAAAAAAAAAACAGAAAAAAAAATATATTTAAAGAAAATTTAGTTTGGGTTAAAAGTTGTGAAATATTTGAATGAGTAATCAACTCGTAGTAGATTTAAAAATAAACACATATATTCCCTACACGGAATTAACTATTGAATAAAAATTTTGGGATGAATTACAAGCTACATATAAATCATAGTTATTTCAAAGAATCTCACATATGAGTCTTATTTTGGCCGATCATCAGAGAATCTTCATAAAGGACAAATAGATACTGCATATGAGGACCACCCAGGTGACATACAGTGGCGGACATTAAATCAGGGTATTTATAAATATAAAAGAATTTTTTTTTGTAGTAGTCAGGTCATAATCGTTTAGGCATTATAATATTATGTTTTTTTTTGAGAAAGGAAAATAATAGGTATTAATTAGTAGAAAAAAAAAATTAGATAAATACTTTGGAAATTTTGTTTGGAGAAATTACAAAAGAAGGAAAAAAAAAAACGAAAGAGATAGGTCTAGAAAAAAAAAGGAAAAAATAAGGGGAATAATAATAATATACATTATTTAAATCAAATTTAATTTCAATTAAAAGTGATAAAAGTATTAAAGAAAAATTTAATTTTGGGTAATAGTTATAAAAATTCAAAGAAAAAATTTAAAGAAAAAAAAAAGATTTTTTTTTATTACTGAAGTAGTACGCTTATCATGTATACTTTTCAGTCAGGGTTATGGAGTAATAAACAGGAGACACATATGTATAAATTTAAATTTTGTAAATAAAGTTAAAGTGAAAAAAAAAATGTTAATGAAATGCCCAAGTAGTTAAAATAAGTAAACGACGACTTATACATATATATATATGGTATTTTAGTTTTTTTTAGACGGAAGGATTGAGTATAAGGATTGGCATTTATAAAACAATCATTTTTTTTTTATAGAAAAAAAATTATAGGATAAACCACATTTCCAAATTATTAAAGTAACACAAACAATATATACCTATATTTTTTTTAATTTTTTTTTTCTTTTTTTTTCTCGTGAATATGTTATGGTAGGATTGTTAAATTTAAAGTTCTATAAATGGAACATATTAAGTGAAATTTGGGTTCTTCCTCAATTTAACTTTTAGGGCGCTAGCCTAGGTTACAATGGAATACGTAAATTCTTAAGAAATTTTTTTTTTAATTTTATCGTTAATTTTATTGAAAAAAGCACAAAAACACACCAAAAAAAAAAAAAAAAAAGAAATAGGTTATGATGTAGTTGATATTGATTTATCAGGAACAATTTTATTTGGCATAAATTATTTGTAAACAAAAGAACAGAACTAATTATAAGTCGCTTATTAATTTAGGAAAATGAAATTAAAATTTATACGTAAATAAAATTATAATAATGATCAAGAAATGAAGATAATAAAATGATTTCTTATTAAATAAACAAAGGTGTTGTGAATTTGGAGGAATTCGGCGATGGTAGAAGATGGCCCTTCCACTGGCTCCTTTTTTTTATCATTGAAAAGTTAAGTTTTTTTTTGAGTTTCCTCATTTTCTTATGACGGTTCTTGGTTTGCGTTTTCTTATAAGATTTATACACTTTCAACAGAATATATTTAGCCGGTCTTTATTTATATATGCCTAACGAACCTTATTCCGAAATGGTGTTCCCGAAAGAACCCCGCTCGGCTGAAGCAGCTGGAATCTTGACCGGCGGGAACACCAGGGAGTTCTTCAATGCCAGCCTTTGTATTGGATGGCTTATTTTTTTTTTATAAATTAATATAATTAAATAAATGAATATATATATATATATTTGTTTTTTTTTTATTATTTTCGTTATGCAACATTGAATATATTGATGCTAGGAATGTGAAACAAGTCTACAAAATGCAAATTTCATAAAAAAATATTTTTAAATTCATCTATATATTATTCAAAAAAATAATAATTTATTTTAGTCATTAATTAATTTTGAAAGTGTCTAGTTATATATTTAAATAAGAAAAAAATGATTTACGAAGATCTTATAAAAAAATTTGATCATATTTTATTGGATGAGCATCGAGAACAACTTTTGCGTGACGCAACATTTTTAACACCATATTACATCATGGAAAGGGTTAAATCAATTCATGGAATACACTATATAAGCTGTCCTTGGTCTAAAGATAGTACTACATCTGGACCAGATACATGTGAATGTTGTGATGTAAATCGAATTGAAAGCAGGATGCTAAAACTTATTACCTTTTACAATAGATTTTTAAATGAAAACTATGCATATTGTAGTTTAAACAGTTGTTTATTGAAAAATAATTAAATAAAGTATAAATATATTTTAATTTACAATAATTCTGTTTTATTTATCCATGAGTTATGCTCATTTGAAAATCCTAACCATTTCACAAAAACTTTATCTCCTTTTTTTCTCAAAACTTTTTGTATTAAATAAATGTGCGGATATTTTGATTTTAAAAGTTCCTTTTCATAAAAACTTCCTTTAATTGGATCACCCTTATAGTCCTCTAAATAATATGTTACTGGATTCGTATTTTTTATGCTTTTAATTTTGAAAATTTCAGTCGTCCAATTTGGTGTATATCCCTTTTCAAAAACGTGTTTATGTTTACTTATACGAACAGAATCACCAATTTTGAACTTTTCACCAGGAAAAACTTTCAAATTACTATATACAGTTTTTAGCAGCGATTTTTCATTAGATGAATTAACATCTCGAGGGCGCATTTTAATAGTACGATGTTTTGTATTGTTTTAACTTTCAACCAGTTTTTGAACGTCATCAATCCATTTATATGTTCCTTTAAAATTAAATTGTTTCCACACTAAAGCTTTTAAAGTTCTATTAAAACGTTCAACAATTGAAGCTTTCAAAGTGCTATACGTAGAATAATGATTTATATGATTCTTTTTCATCAAATCTTGAAAGTGTTTGTTGTAAAATTCTTTTCCAAGATCACTTTGTATATTCTTGGTTATTCTATTTGAAGATTTAAAAATACTTTCCATTGCTTTAGTTACATCAGGACCACTTTTTGTTTTTAAAGGAATAGCCCACGCAAATTTAGAGAATACATCAATTACAGTTAATAGAAAACGATAACCTTTGTTATTTGCAGAATATGCACCCATTTCAACTAAATCTATTTGCCAAAGATCATCTATTCATTTTGTAATTACTTTTCTTCAGTGTTGTGAGGTAGACAACAGCGTATACAATTGAAAATCCGTAGACAATGTCGACAATGACGTCGACTATGTCGACAATGACGTCGACTATGTCAACAATAACGGTAACTATGTCAAAAATTGTGTTTTTTATTTCTGTCAAAAAATCAAGTGCAGTTACATTGTTATGTTACAATACAACAGACTACAGGTACAACGTCTAGTGAGTTTTTCAATATACTTATTTGTAAAATAAATAGATAAATAAAGACAAGATGCCAGGGCGCCCAAAAAATAAATGTTTTGAAGAATTAAGCTTTGATTTAAGCAAAATCAATAATAAATATGTAGCAATTTGCAGATTGTGTAAGAGAAATTTGCAAAATTTGCTAGCAATCGTCTTATAGGTCACAGGTTAGTAGAAATTTCATTTAAATATAATTATATTTATAATATATATTACAGTAAATTTTAACCAATTTTCAATCATTTTTAAAACCTAATTCTTCTATTGTCTACAGTCTACACGTAGACAATAACGAGTAGAAAACTAATAATTGTTGACACGCAATTGTCTACACGCAAACAATCGCGTAGTCGACATGAAGTAGATTACACGGAACAACACTGCTTTTCTTCGATTAAATCTTTTTCGTGCTGATTTATGCAGCTCTTCAACAAGTTGTTTCTTACTCATTTTTCAATCAAATATCAGGATTTATATAAAACTTTGTATATTATTATTATATATATAGAATTAAGTTGTTTTGTATGTATATGTTTTAAACATATCATTGTTAATTCGTTCAAGTTTATCATTATATATCATAAAAAATTTATGCATATTAGAATTCATTTCATTTGTAAGTAGTATAAATATGGCGTTTCTGGACCATGGAGCAGGAGCAAAAATGACGTCATCACGTTTTCAGTGCGGGTCACGTGGTTCAAGGTTGTGTGTTATCAGTGAGGGGTGCGGGGAGGTCAAGGTTGCGTGTTACCAGTGAGGGGTAACAGGGGTCAAGGCTAGTGAGGGGTCACGTGGGTCAAGATTTTTTTTTCTGTTCAGTGATGGATCATGCGGGGGTTAAGATTTTTTTTATCCAGTGAGGGTTAAAATTATGGGCCTTATCATTAAAAAGCAATGGAAAATTGTTGGTACAGTTCTGATTCACGTGTGCTTAATCAGTGCTAAGCATGTTGAGACATGTTTTTGGTAGTTTAATATTGTTTATGATGTCATTGTTTTTTAAGTTAATTTTTTAGGATTATTCATATGTGCTGAGCATGTTGAGACATGTTTGTTCACGTTTCATGTTGTTTATGCTGTGGTATTGTTTTTTTACTTTTTTCCGAATAATTATATTGAGACATGTTTGTTCAAGTTTAAAGTTTTTCGAATGTGCGTTATTACTTAGTTTAAAAAAAGTTTGGGGATAAGAAATTCATACTATAAATGAAGACAATTTCTTCAAGCGGCGTCAGTTCATCGTGAAATTTGGAAGTGATTATTTGATTTTATTTTAAAGTTTAAAGTCTGAAAAAAGGATATTAAAATTTATTCAGGTTCAAAGTGTTTAATTAATTTTCTGTTAAATTTGAAGTTGTGTTTGAAAATCTTAAAAAAGGATATTAAAATTTATTCAGTTTCAAAGTGTTTAATTAATTTTCTTTTAAATTTGAAGTTGTGTTTAAGGATCTTAAAAAAGGATATTAAAATTTATTCAGTTTCAAATTGTTTATTAAAATAAAAACAATAATTTAATTTGAAGTTGTGTTTGAAAATCTTAAAAAAGGATATTAAAATTTATTCAGTTTCAAAGTGTTCAATTAATTTTCTTTTAAATTTGAAGTTGTGTTTAAGGATCTTAAAAAAGGATATTAAAACTTATTCAATTTCAAATTGTTTATTAAAATAAAAACAATAATTTACATAGACTACAAAATGAAGAGTTTTATATGTGAAATTTGTGGAAATGGATTTGCATTTAAAAATTCGTTGAAAAGACATGTCCAATCAGCTCATGGTGACCATGAAATTTGTAACATTTGCAAGAAGAGCTTTACACGCAAAGAAAATCTACTAACGCATATGAGAACTCAGCATAAGGTGTCTTCAATTTCTAATGATATATGTAATCAGCCTTCTACATCATCATCGTCACAAAACAAAATTTTATGTCAAACATGTATCTAATAAAGAAATTTCAATCAAGGACTGGAGTTATCATCTAAGAACAAATGTAGGTACATAAAATAAAAGCAGCCGAACCAATTAATGATAAATTGAAAGTAGTGAAAAGTAGCTTTGAGGAACGAATTGAAACGCTCATTTATGAGAACAAGGATGAAGGAAATCTGGATCCTCTTAACTTTTTAAAAGCAGAGAAAGATATTATTATAGAAACATTAAATAAACAACTGATTAAACACTCATCTTTTAAATTCAACATAGAACTATTTGCAGAGTATATGAAATTAACAAAAGAAAATGATGATAACGATGAAATAACAACTTCAGTTAAATCATTCCAGTCAAAAATGATAATCGTTAAAAATGAAACTGAGTTATCGTCTGCATACGAAGTTATGATTGATAAAATTCATACAAAAATGCAAGAGTTTCAAGAACGTGATAGTGGTTGGACTCTTATAAGAATAATCCATCTTGAAATCAACATTAATCAGTACAGACCAATAAGAGGTTCTCAGTATTTACCATTACCAACAACAATTGCACGTAAACATGCTTGTATCAATGTGAAAAATACGGACGAATACTGCTTTAAATGGGCAATAATTTCAGCTCTAGATCCTGCTGAAATTCATTCTGATAGAGTTTCATCATATAATGTAGAAAATATTGTTGCAAGTACAATTCTTCTGAAAAATAATATGATATTAGAATTTGATGATCTTGAATTTCCACTGAAGGTGACGGACATAACAAAGTTTGAAGACATAAATCCTGAAATTAGTATAAACGTATACGGTTGTGAAGAAATGCAATTTAATACATGTAAAATAGTAGGACCGTATTACTGTACAAACAATGAGAAGAAAATACATATTAATTTACTGTTGATTCAAGATGGAGAAAAGAGTCATTATGTGTGGATCAAGAACATATCAAGATTAATAAAATCTCAAATAACACAACACGAACATAAAATCATTCTATGTAATGGATGTTTACAACATTTTTATACAGAAGAGGCGTACAATATAAATAAAAATGAATGCAGTAAGATTGTTACACTTATGCCATCACCTGAAAAAAATGAATTGAAATTTGAGAAATACGAACGTCAATTTGAGGTCCCATTTGTTATATATGCAGACTTTGAATGCATTTTACAAGGATTGGATACATGTATTCCAAATTCAGATATTTCTTCAACAACAAATGTACAACAACACGTTCCTTGCGCATTCTCATACTACATAAAGTGTTCATATGACGACAGCTTGAGTAAGCTAAGAATTTATAAAGGAAAGAGTAGAGTATATATAGCGACTCTAACTCAGGGAGGTTTTTGTGCACAGCTTTTTTTGGATGCTTTTTGGTTGTGACATGTGGTGTGCTTTGGGATATTTTGAGCTATTGGGTTGTGACATGTGGTGTGCTTTGGGATATTTTGATCTTTTTGGTTGTGACATGTGGTGTGCTTTGGAGTATTTTGAGCTTTTGGGTTGCGGTGTGAGGTAGCTTAATATTGTTTATGATGTCATTGTTTTTTAAGATAACTTTTTAGGATTATTCATAAGTGCTGAGCATATTGAGACATATTTTTACAAGTTTCATATTGTTTAAGCATAAACAATAACAGCAGTGTTATTTTTTAAATTAAAAAAAAAATACTTACCGTATTGTCAGAACCCGGATTTGAACCGGGGACCTAGAGTTTCAGTGTAACGCTCTCCCCACTGAGCTATTCTGACGATTGTTTTTACGTGTATTATTTGATGTTTTAATGTTTTAATTTCGGATTTCATCAAGTTGTGAAATTATTTTTATATGTATGTTTGTGTGTGTGTGTGTGTGTGTATAAATTTTGTCGGCACTTGTAAGCAGTTGAAAAAGAGTGGGGATACGATTTTTGTCTATAAATGGAAACAATTTCTTGAAACGGTATCAGTCCATAGTGAAATTTCAAAGTGTTTAATAAATTAAATAAGTTAAATTCATAATAAAAAATGAAGTTTACATGTGAATTATGTAATAATTCAACAAAATCAGTTTTAAAAAGACATGTTAATAGCATTCATGGTGAACGCATAGTTTGTGATATTTGTGGAAAACATTTCAGTAGGCAAAACAAATTATTAGAACATAAAAAGAAGATCCATTCTGACAAACTTTCCTGTGTAGTATGTGAAAAGGAATTCTCAAGGAGTGATCATTTATTATCTCATTTAAGAAAGAATCATACGGTTGAAGTGAAAAATCCAGTTGAGCCAATAGCGACAGCAAAATTTTGTGATGCATGTCAAAAAGATGTTATAAAAAAGAATTGGTCATATCATGTAAGAACAAATTTTCACAAAAAAAATGCAGCTGAACCTTCAAATGAAAATTTGAAGGTAATCAAAAGTGCTTTTGAAGAAAGAGTTGAATCATATATGCTTGAAAACAAAGATGAAGGTATATTAGATGTTTTAAAATTCTTTAATACATCAAAAGATCATATTTTAAATGCTTTAAGAAATCTGCTCGATAAACATTCATCATTCAAGTTTAATATGGAATTATTTTGTGAATATATGAAAATAACAAAAGGAAATGACGGCGAAGATGATATTACACTTTCAGTTAAATCATTTCAATCTCGTATGACAATTATACAGAAAATCGAAGATTTAAGTCAAGTTTTTGAAGAGATGGTTGACAAAATTCATAAAAAAATGCAAGAATTTCAAGAAAGAGATAGCGGTTGGACTTTAATAAAAATTATTCATGTTGAAATTAATATTAATCAATGGAAGCCCTTACGAGGATCTCAGCACCTATCACTTCCAAAATCTATACAAAATAAAAAAGCTTGTATAAATGTAAGGAATGAGGATGAGTACTGTTTTAAATGGGCTATAATATCTGCATTGAACCCAGTTGAAAAAAATTCTGAAAGATCATCATCATATCAGATTGAAAATATCAAGTCTGAAAAAATAATTTTAAAAAATGGCGTTAATCTTGATTTTTCTACACTAGAGTTCCCACTAAAAACATCTGATATTCATAAATTTGAAATGCTGAATCCAAAAATCAGTATTAATGTATTTGGATTAGAAGATAATAAAATTATTGGATCATATTATTCAACTTCTAAAGAAAAAGAAATTCATATAAATTTATTATTTATACAAGAAGAAGAAAAGGCTCATTACGTTTAGATAAAAAACATGTCTAGGTAATAGTGTTAGTGTAAATTATGAAATTTTAATTATTAACAAAAAAAATTTTTCTTCAAAATTTCAGATTAATGAGGCAGCAGTTAACAAACTATCAGCATAAAATCTATATGTGTAATTCATGCTTATTATACTTTTCTTGTGAAAATGATTTGAATACTCACAGAACAGATTGTAATAAAATAGTGACAAGAATGCCAACGAAAGAAAAAAGTATTTTGAAATTTGAACATTATGATCGTCAATTAGATGTTCCTTTTGTAATATATGCTGATTTTGAATGTATTTTAAAGGATATTAGTACATGCATGCCAGATGCATCATCACCATCTACAACAAATGTACAGGAACATGTGCCTTGTGCTTTTGCATACTATATTAAGTGCAGCTTTGATGATAATTTAAATAAATTCAGAACTTACAAGGGAAAAGATTGCGTAAAAATATTTGTATCTTCAATTATTCAAGATGTAAAATATTTATATCACAATTATATCGAAAACTCAAAATCAATGAATCGTTTAATACTAAATGAAATGAAAATTCAAAGTGAGAGCACAGAATGTCATATTTGCAAACAGTTTTTAGATAAGGATAGAATTCGAGATCACTGTCATCTAACTGGAAAATATAGAGGACCAGCTCATGAAAAATGTAATTTGCTATATCGCGTACCTAAATTTTTCCCAATATTTTTTCATAATTTTTCTGGATACGATTGTCATTTGTTTATAAAGGAGTTATCATTTTTTGATGGAGATATAAATGTTATTCCGCTGAATAAGGAGCTATATGTTTCATTATCGATGAGAATTTTCGTTGATGAAAAGAATACAATAGAATTGAGATTTCTAGATTCGAATAGATTCATGCAGTCTAGTTTAGATTCATTAGCGAAAAATTTGACAAATGATATGTTAAGAATAGTTCGATCAGAGTTCAGCGATGATGATAAATTTAAATTGATGGCAAGAAAAGGAATATTCCCATATGAATATATCAATTCATGGGAACGATTAGATAAAACAAGTTTACCAGCACAAGAAGATTTCAGCAGTAAATTGACAAATAGTGAATGTAATAACGAAGATTATAATCATGCGTGAAAGGTTTGGCGTAAATTTGAATGTAAAAATCTTTGGGATTATTTATTATTATATTTGAAGACAGATGTACTACTTTTAGCTGATGTATTTGAAAATTTTAAAAAAGTTTGCAAAAGTATTTACTCACTCGATCCTTGTCAATATTATACTGCTCCAGGTTTATCATGGGATGCAATGTTGAAGGAAACAAAAATTGAACTGGAATTATTAACAGATATTAATATGCATAGTTTCATTAAAAAAAGCATTAGAGGTGGTATTTCTCAATGTTGCCATAGACATTCTGTAGCAAATAATAAATATATATGATAATTATTATAATATCTAATGTATGTAGATGCAAACAATTTGTATGGTTGGGCAATGTCACAAGCTCTTCCTTATGGTGATTTTAAATGGATTGAAAATAAAAATATCGATATTAAAAATATTCCTGAAGATTCAGATACTGGTTACATATTAGAAGTTGATTTAGAATATCCTGAAGTATTACATGATATTCATAATGACTTACTATTTTGTTCAGAAAACAAAATTACTTCAAATTCAAAACATGTCAAATTAATCACAGATTTAACAAACAAGAAGCGATATGTTATTCATTATAGAAATCTACAACATTGTATTAAGCATGGTCTTAAAGTTACACATATTCATAGAGTTTTGCAGTTCAAACAATCAAAATGGATGAAACGATTCATTGATTTAAATAATCATCATCGTACGCTTGCAAAAAATGTGTTTGATAAAAATTTTTTCAAGTTAATGAATAATGCTTCATTCGGAAAAACTATGGAAAATGTTGATAAAAGAAAAGACGTTAAAATTGTAACAGAATGGGATAGTTATTATAGGAAATTAGGAGCTAGAGCTTTGATAGCAAGACCTAATTTTCATAGTGCTACACAATTCACTGATAACATGATTGCTATACAAATGAAGCGAATGCATACTTATTATGATAAGCCAATTTATTTAGGATTTTGTGTTTTTAGAATTATCAAAATTAAATATGTATAAATTTCATTATGATTATATGAAACCGAAATATGGTGAAAACATTTTAATAAATTGTATGGATACAGACTCTTTTATATATTCTATTCAAACTGAAGATTTTTATAGTGATATTAAAAATGATATTGATAAATACTTTGATACTTCTGAATATGCATTCAATAATCCTTATGATATTCCATTCAAAAATAAAAAAGTATTAGGTATGATGAAAGATGAAAATAATGGAAATATAATGACTGAATTTATTGGTTTAAGATCGAAAATGTATTCATTAAGTGTTAAAGATTCAAAAGATATAAAAAAAAGTCAAAGGTGTAAAAAAGACAGTTGTTAATAATTTAAGTTTAAATAATTATAGAGATTGCTTGTATAAAAAGAAATTATTTTATAGTAATAATATGTATGTGTTTAGATCTAAAATTCATAATATTTATACACAAATAAATAATAAAGTAGCTTTAAGTTTTTCTGATGATAAAAGATTTATAAGAGAAAATGGGGTAAGCACATATAGTTGGAGGCATTTTAGGATTAATATGGATATAAATTAAAATAAATGTTTTTTAAAAAATTATATTAAATAAATTTATTATTACTGTAAAATAATAATACATGTTTTGTTTTTTCTTTCTTTCTTTACAATTCAAGTACAAGGTTTTCTTTTGTGAACTCTTCATCAACAAAATTTCTTAGAAGACATACATTTTCTAAAGCACAGTATCCTTTATGGATATTACAACGCAGAACATACGGATAGTTTTGAAGCAATGTTGCAAATTTCGGACATTCTTCTTCTTCTTCTAAATCGTATACTTCAATCTTATTCTCAAGTATATTACAAATCCATTTTCGTTTTTCATGACCTTTCACACATACTTTAGAATTTCTCAGATTTGATCGAAGAAATTTTTTAACACTTTGAAAAGATATTGATCCTTCATTCCAAGTTAAACCATGATGATTTTTATGTAACCAATTCACTTGTTTCTTCTCTTTTGTTGTTAAACGTGAAAAATCAAACGGTGGCTTTATAATAAACACTTGAAATTCACGCGCATTGAAAGAAATAGCAAGTTCTTTAACAATAAACTTATTATTATAGTCTTTGAAACCTTGAACATCGATAATAATTTTATTAAACATTTTATGATATATGTGTTTTTTCTCACAAGTTCTTTGAAATACTAAATAAATTTCTATATTATAATCCCATTTATATCAGTTTTCTAACTTCTCCATTCAGTGGATTGTACTCAATTATTCGATCATGTAGTAATAAACAAAATCCTGAAGTATTGTTAGGAATATTGACGTTGCTTGCTAACTCATACTCTATTCTAATATCAACAGGTCCTGTTTTTATTGTTTCATTTTGATGAGCGCAATCAATAACAACAATTGGTGCTATACTTTTGAAACTATCCCATTTTAATAACGGCTGACAATTCCTTCCATAATAAGTTTCTTGAAATTTTGTATACATATCATATAACAACGCATATCGATTACGTTCAAAAAGTATATTTAAATTATCATATGGATACGTCTCAGAGTTTAAATGAGCTTTAACGTTAGCTAGTTTACAGTGATCAAATTTACTAGCATCAGCTTCCTTTTGGTTTTGTCGATTGGTTTGTAATGCAAATATCAAAAAACGAGGTTTTTCTAGTTGTGTAGATGTTTTGATAGTCCATATGATGTGATTTGTATTTGGAATATTCGGATGTTCATATAAATCCCAGCTCCGAAAGCAAATACGAATTGGTTTCGCATTTCGAGTGATTTGAAGTAGTTTTAGTCTTTCTTTATCGTCTACATTTATATGAGGTACTTTCCATAAGCCTTTTGTGAGTGTAATTTTATAATCAGTAGCTGCAGCTGGTACTTGAACCGCATTTGCATCATTTCTTGTTCTTATTAAGACTAGATCATGTCTTACATTAACAACTATTTTTTTATAGTCTTCAGCAAATCCTAATAGTATTTTTAGAGGTATACAAAAATTGAAATGTCCTGATGTAGGTAATATAGTACTATTTCCTGTCCATCCTGCATTATACAGCATTGTACTTTCACTTTCGCTTAATGAAATGTAATTTTTTAAAACACTGCTGATTCCTGCATTCCGACAACGATCAATTTCTACACCATTCAATTCATATCGTATTTCATCAAATAAGAAAGCCCCAGAATTATTATTTAATTTATAATCAACTATTACAGCTCCATCGTTTTTAGTTAAAGTTCCTTCAATATATATAAAACTTTCACTTGGTAGTAAGTATAAATCTTGGTTTTGAATAGAAATTCGTATTTCATCGCTATTGTTATACGATTCTACAAATGGTGAATATGTATGATATTCTTTTTTAGTAATACTTTCATCAAAGTGAGGTTCTTCTAAAATATCCAATATATCATTCATGTTTGCTTTTCAAAACAAACCCCAATGACTTTAAAAATTGTTTATTTTCAATTGTTAATGATGATCTCGTTGAAGTGAAGTCTCTTTGTGTTGTTGTTTGTTCAGTAGGTAATGGTGTACTAATGATATTATCACTTTTGAATGAGTTTTTATTATTATTATTATGTTTCTTGAATATCAGCATATCTAGTTCTTATCCACTTGACACTTACATAAGAAATAATAGCTTTAGTTATCAGACTACTTGTTTTATACTTTACGTCTTATTCTATTATTGTGGTTCAAGTGTAATCTAACTGTAATTATTTCGCCTCTGAAATTAATCAAATCTCCATCTTGATCTACAATTTTTATTTCAACAGAACTAATTCGTTTCACATTTACGGGTAAATATATAACATTCTTAGGAACTTCTGTTATTTTATACCCTGGTCCTACATCAGGAGAAAATTCATGAAGAGTGTGAACAGGAATATTATTAATATATGATCCTACTATTAGATTACATTCAATTCGTATAGCGTTAACTTTAGTTATATTCACAGGTAAATCAGACACATGCGTTGTATTTGACCCCAATTCTTTTTTACTGAATCCTAACAGTTGACCAATAGTTCTTTCTCTGTTAAAGTAGACGTTGTGTGAACTTTTAATTTCTGTTTTGAGTATGTTGTTGTTCGCTTGTATTTTGATTGTAGGCTTAGTTTTCGTTTTCTCGAGCTCTTTTTGAATGAAATTCGCGATGTCATCAACTTCATAAGACCCCACAGGTATTTTAATAGTTTCATAACCTATATGAAATAAGTTATTGCTACTATCCACATTAGGTATTGAATTATAGGTATGAAAATCAACAAGACCACAAAGATAGTCAGATGATAAATCAATAGGTGGGTAGTATTCAGTTATTAATATAGATGTATTCCCACTTAAAGTTAATGTTACTGATATGTTAAAGGTTTTAAATGAAATGAATAATAGTTCCATGTTTACACATTTATTTATACTAATTTACATCAATAAAATTATACAGAAACTTTAAACATAAATGTCCACATTTAAATGAGTTGAAATTTTGATATCTATTATAATTATATTCTATATTATTTCCTAAATATTTTACAATTTCTAGAGGTGGTTGCAGATTACCATAACTATCAAAGTATTCAACACGATTTTCGTTTTTCTGATATGCTACCCAATGTGTACCAGGTCTACTTGAATTATCTAAATTTACTATACCACACTCATTTTTATAAGGTTTTGGTGGAAGTTTATCTTTCATGAATACAGCTCTGAAGTGCGGTATACTTTTACCATATCTCATTAAATCGATTTCACTGAGAGGTTTATCGGGTAGCTTACTTAAAAGTTTTTTGGATTTGGATTTAAAAAAAGACCAAGACCTTTCCTGTATGGTTTAAGTTGTAATCCTTTTCCCATTGCTACTGCTTCCATAGTTTTATTATGTCGTTGGTTTTGAGCTAGTTGTTCTCTAGCTTGTTTTGCATCATTGATTGCCTTTGCTATTGTCGCTGCACCACCAGCTCCTGCTGCTGAGAGTCCCGCAAAAAGTGGAACTAAAAATGGTAAAATACCACCTGTTTTTGGAACAGGTATGATTCGAGGTAGTTCAATTGATGACTTTTTTCCCTTTATGGTGTTCTTGGCTGCAGTTAATGCTATTCTAATAGCATTATTCATTTCTTCTGGTTTTTGTGCTTTTAATATTTCACGAGCACTTTGAATAGCTTTTCGGAACATTTTACGCGTTTTTGCTATATTCTTCTTCTTATTTGTTGATTTCTTCATCTTCTTGATTCCCATACCTAATTTCACTTTAGCTTTCATTGCGTTTGTAACAAACCAAGAGTTTATACGTTCACTTATACTTGAATCTTTTGCCTTTACTCTTTCCCAAGCTTTTTCTCCTAATATTCTGTCAGCTGTATGACGTTGATTTTTGTCTTTATGTTTAGAATAAAATATATCGTGTTGTTTGCAAGCTTGATCCAAATGATTGATTCCTTGATCACCTCTAGCAAGACGTTGTTGTAGTTTTGTACCATGTCCACAATATTGATAACCAGGAAGATGAAGCTCTACTGGTAACTTATTAATTAATGTATTCACTAATCCTTTACCTTTGCGAGTTTGAGTTCGACTAAATGTTTTTCGATTATATTTAATCATTTTATATGTTTTCTCACACGAAAAAATGAACAGAATGATGTTGAAAAACCTATATATTAGGTATTTATAGTTGTTTTTTCTTTAGTTCTTATCAATATGCGTTTCATTAAACAACGTGATACATTAAATGTGAAAAATATAGATTTTGTAACAAATACTTCAAATAAAATTAAACATAGTAAGCTATGACCTAACAATGTACGTGCCATTATTGTGGGTCCATCGAGTTGTGGAAAAACAAATGTAATGATGAGTTTAGTTGAACATCCGAATGGTCTTAAATTTGAAAATATATACATATACTCAAAATCTTTGTATCAACCAAAATATGAGTATCTTAAGAAACTGATTTCACCAATAAAAGGATTAGGATACAACACATTTTCTGAGAATACTGAAATAATGTCACCAGAACAGGCTAAACAAAACTCCATTTTCATATTTGATGATGTTGCCTGCGAAAAACAAAATAATATACGTTCATATTTTTGTATGGGACGTCATAAGGATGTCGATAGCTTTTACTTATGTCAGACTTATACCAAAAATCATATAACTACAAAGATAAACAATTGCCATATATCCTCATGTCACCATTAATTTTTACTTCTACACCTGATATCAGGTGGCTACATGTTTACTGAATGTTATCAACATTTTATGCTTACGCAACAATTTTAAAATCCAAGGCAAACCAAAAATACGTTGATGTTGCTAAACATTATATGCACCCAATAATGTGTCTGTTTACCAAATATAAATAATGGTTGTTGCTACGGCAACATAAATTACGATTTATACTTTTGAATTTATTTTCATTCATTCACAACAACCAGCATTTTCAAACTCGCCAAATCGATTTTTGAAAGAAATGAAATTAAAAGAAGATGATATCTATATATATAAAACTCAAATGTCCGTTCGTGTGTAGCCAATAGACTCGCGAACCCCTCGACGGATTTTGATGAAATTTTGTGTGTGTGTTGCTTATATTGTGAGGAAGGTTTTAGGCATGGTTTGATTTATTTACGGTGGTTGGTGTTGTTCAAAATTAAAGAAATTTGGAAATACATGAATTTTTGTATTGAATGCCATTTAGAATATCGCATATACATTGAAAAAAAAAATTTTTTTAACGAAGCAGGCGTATAAATAAAAAATCAATTTAAAAATATTTATGTTTCACAATTGCAAAAATATTTATGTTTTTTGTGAATTTTAATTGAATTTAAGTGCGGGTTTAGTAAAAATAATTTATGTTTCATAGTTTTTTTTGTGAATTTGGATTGAATTGAAGTGCAGTGAATTTTTTTCAAGTAAGTTTTGAAAACCAACTGAAAATATGTAAACTTTAGTTAATTTTTTGTACATTTTAGATTGCAAATTTTTATTCATTATTGACAGTTTGCAATTGGCTAAAATTGCGTTTATACGTTTTGCATGTGAAAAGAATATTTTTCATACTTTTATTGGATTTAAAAGACAAAAAGGTATTTTTCTATAAGTGTGCTTCAGTATTCATAAAAAGTGTAAAACATAAATATTTCTATCATGATTTTTTGACAAATTTTAGATTGATAATTGAAAAAAATGCCGCCAAAAAAAAGTAACCTTAGTCGACGTACAATTAAAAGCAATCGACAAGCGACTAAGAGAAGAACTGAAAGCGATGAGCAGCACAAACAACGAAATGAGTTGAACCGACAACTAACTTCAACATCACGTTCTGCCTATACAGAAGAAGAGAGAAAAGCAAGCAACACTGACGATCGATTAAGAATGAAACGCAATCGGGCTGTTCAATATAAAGCAGATGAAAATAATTCACTACAAAATTTGAATAAACGAATACGCAGACAAACACGTGCTACAGAAAATCTACACCGTGCTGCGTTCGAGTACAATAACACAATCGATTATAGTTTCCATACATCAGTGATGATTAACACAATGAACAAAATATGCCAACACTGTAAAGCATTAAAATTCAATAATGAAGCACCAGGAATGTGCTGTGTAAATGGGAAAGTTAAATTACCGGTAATAAACTCTCCACCAGAACCATTACTATCATTGGTTTCTGGAACAGCACCACAATCAAAGCATTTTTTAACGAATATCCAAACATACAATTCGTGTTTTCAAATGACTTCTTGTGGTGCAACGAATATAATCAGAGACAACTTCATGCCAACTTTTAAGGTAATTTCGTCCGTACGGCGTAACGAATATCGATTTAAACAATTTAGAAAATTTCTTCAATAGTACAGTTTGTGAAATTTTAACAAATTCTGAAAAAAACATCTGATTATTTTACATATACATTACAGGTTCAAGGTCAGATTTACCACAAAACAGGCTCATTGTTGCCATTGCCGGATTCGAACTATAGATTTCTGCAAATATATTTCATTGGCAACTCAAATGATGAAGTAAATCAACGTTGTGCAATTGGTTCCAACACAAGAAGAGAATTAGTTGAACAACTACAAAATCTATTTCATCAGCAAAACGAATTGGTTCGATTGTTTCAAACAGCACTTGATCGAATGCCGTCAGACAATTATAAAATTGTGATTCGAGCTGACAAAGCACCTGCTGGGGAACACACAAGAAGATTCAATGCACCGACAATTGACGATGTAGCGATAGTAATTGTTGGAGATGAATTTCAATCACGCGATATTGTACTTCATCGCAGGAATGACCAACTTCAACGTGTCTCAGAAACTCATCGCTCTTACGATGCTTTGCAATACCCGATATTGTTTTGGCAAGGAGAAGACGGCTATCATTTTAACATAAAAATGATAAACCCGTCAAATGGTATATTAAAAACAATTCTCAAAAATGTAAAAAAAATATCAATTTATATTAATCGCAGGTGAGGAAACAAACAAAAAGGTTAGTGCGATGAACTATTATGCGTACAGATTTATGGTACGCGAAAATGAAGACAATCACATTTTGAAATGTCGAAGACTTTACCATCAATATGCTGTTGATATGTACGCGAAGATTGAAACTGAGCGTTTGAATTTTATTAGATTTAATCAAACAAAATTACGTTCTGAGGAATACATACATCTGCGTGATGCGATTAATAATGATGGCAATGTGAACGACATTGGGAAAATAACAATATTACCAGCAACATATACTGGAAGTCCACGACATATGCATGAATATGCTCAGGATGCAATGTCATATGTTCGTCATTATGGTCGGCCAGATTTGTTCATAACTTTCACATGTAATCCACAATGGACAGAAATAAGAGATAATTTATTGACCGGTCAATCGCAAACAGATCGTCACGACATAACGGCACGTGTATTCAAACAAAAATTGAAATTACTTATGAATTTCATTGTTAAACTTAATGTATTTGGAGAGACACGTTGCTGGATGTATTCTGTTGAATGGCAGAAAAGAGGATTACCTCATGCACACATTTTGGTTTGGTTGATTAACAGAATAACTACGGACGAAATTGATAATGTTATCTCAGCTGAAATTCCAGATCAATCAATGGATCCAGAATTGTTTGAAGTTGTAACAAAGAATATGATACACGGCCCATGTGGTGCATTTAACATCAATTCACCATGCATGATTGATGGAAAATGTTCAAAACATTACCCAAGAGCATTGGTTTCAGACACTGTTACAGGAAACGACGGATACCCGTTATATCGTCGTCGATCAACTGGAGACAACGGCAAATCGACAACTGTCAAAATTAGAAATCAAGACATTGAAGTTGATAATCGTTGGATCGTGCCATATTCACCATTATTGTCAAAAACGTACAAAGCCCACATAAACGTTGAGTATTGTAATTCAGTAAAATCGATAAAATACATTTGCAAATACGTCAACAAAGGAAGTGATATGGCCGTTTTTGAAGTAGCTGATGAAAATAGAAACGATGAAATCACTCAATACCAAATGGGGCGTTACATCAGCAGTAACGAAGCAATATGGCGAATTTTTTCATTCTCAATACATGAAAGACATCCAACAGTTATTCATTTAGCAGTTCATCTTGAAAATGGTCAACGTGTTTATTTTACAAATGAAAATGTATTGCAAAGAGCAGCGCAACCACCATCTACAACACTGACTGCCTTTTTTACGTTGTGTCAAACTGATACATTTGCAAAAACATTGCTATACTCCGAAATACCACAATATTACACTTGGAATAAGTCTTCGAAAGTTTTCCAACGACGCAAACAAGGAAAACCAGTTGAAGGTTATCCAAATGTGTTTTCAACAGATGCTTTAGGACGAATTTACACAATTCACCCCAACAATGCTGAATGTTTTTACTTGCGTTTGTTGTTGATTAACGTTCGTGGACCAATATCATTTCAAAACTTAAGAACAATTGATGGCCGATTGTCTACAACGTATCATGAAGCATGTCAACGATTGCATTTACTTGAGGATGACACGCATTGGGATTTTACACTTGCCGACGCATCAATTTCAGCTCATCCGCATCAAATACGAACATTATTTTCAATAATAATATCAACATGTTTCCCATCAAATCCACTAGAATTGTGGATGAAATATCGAGATTACATGACAGATGATATTTTACATAGAATGCGTCGCACCACTTCAAATGTAGAATTACTTATCACAACGGACATGTATAATGAAGCATTGATTATGATTGAAGACATGTGTTTAGCGATCGCAAATAAAGCATTAACACAATTAGGCATGATATCGCCAGATCGTACAATGCACGACATATTTAATCGAGATTTCAAACATGAAAAACAATTTGATTGCAATGAATTGAGAACATTTGTACAAAAAAATACTAAAAAATTGAATAATCAACAAAAACATGCCTACGATTCAATCATGCAAGTTGTTAACGACGAAAGTGGTGGAATATATTTTTTAGATGCGCCTGGAGGAACTGGAAAAACATTTTTGATTTCGTTAATTCTAGCAGCCATACGATCGCAAAATAAAATAGCATTGGCACTCGCTTCTACTGGAATTGCTGCAAATCTATTGGATGGCGGTCGAACAGCACACTCTGCACTAAAGCTGCCATTGAACATGCAGTTCGCCGAAAACCTTACATGCAATATACCTAAGACATCTGGAATGGCAAAAGTTTTGCAACAATGCAAAATAATCGTATGGGATGAGTGTACTATAGCCCATAAAAAATCATTAGAAGCATTAGATAGAACATTACAAGATCTACGAGGAAACCAAGAACTGTTTGGTGGTGCCGTCATATTGTTAGCAGGTGATTTTCGACAAACATTACCTGTTATTCCTCGATCTACTCCTGCCGATAAACTTAATGTGTGTTTGAAATCTTCAAATTTGTGGAGACATGTAAAAACACTTACCCTCAGTACAAACATGCGTGTTCAATTGCAAAACGATACATCAGAAAATGAATTTTCAAAACAATTGTTGGACATTGGAAATGGGAAAATTCCAATCAATAATTTAGATGGATTCATAACACTACCAAACAATTTTTGTAATAAAACACAATCAAAAGAAGAATTGATTCAAAGTGTGTTCCCAAATATAGCACAGCAACACAAAAATCATGTTTGGTTGAGCGAACGAGCAATATTGGCAGCAAAAAACAAAGATGTCAATGATCTTAACACGGCTATTCAAAATGACATAACAGGTATGTTAGTTACATACAAGTCAGTAGACACTGTTATGAATCAAGATGACGTGGTGAATTATCCCACAGAATTTTTGAATTCACTTGATTTGCCAGGAATGCCACCACATAATCTACAATTAAAAGTTGGAGCACCAATTATTATGCTTCGCAATATAAATCAACCACGACTTTGTAATGGCACCAGACTTGCAGTGAAAAAGCTAATGAAAAACGTCATCGAAGCAACTATTTTGAAAGGAAAATACAAAGGCGAAGACGTTTTGATTCCCCGAATTCCAATGATTCCATCCGACTTGCCATTTGACTTTAAACGACTTCAATTTCCTGTTCGTCTTGCTTTTGCGATCACCATCAATAAGGCACAAGGCCAGTCTTTGGAAGTCTGCGGTATAAATTTGGAATTTCCATGCTTTTCACATGGACAGCTCTATGTTGCATGCTCACGAGTAGGCAAACCATCGGCATTATTTGTTTACACGAAAGATGGAAAAACAAAAAATGTTGTATACCAAAAAGCTTTACAATAAACATTTTTTTAAGAAAAATTATTAAAAATTTATATGAACACATTATTTTAATTAGGATGACAACTAAAAAAATAATTTGAATTTTTGTCGTATGTATGCATGAAGTATATTTCCAGAAATCGATAGTTTGAGTACAAATAAAACTCATCCCGCCACCTACCGGAAAGGGCAGAACAACGTCTGCGGGGCCCGCTAGTTGATTATAAATACGGGCCACATTTAGATCATGATAGAAATATTTGGAAAATAGGAAACTCTCCTTTTGATATTAACGATAAAACTATTGTTATTGATGGAAATTTTTATTCTCTAACACCTGGTTTGATACAATTATTGTTTTTAAAACATCCTAATAAAACGGTATGCACTAACGATGACTTTAAAAATTATAAAAAAATCATAATACAAACAAGTGCAAATAAACGAGATTATGAGGACGGAGGACAAATATCTGGAAACAAAAGTACGAAGTATAGACTAATTAAGGGATTGTTCAAATCTCATTCTGGTTCTGGATTAATGCATTTACTAAAAGAAAAACCTAATTATGTATACTGGGATGATCCAAATGAATTAGTGAATAGATTGAAATTACTATTAGCATCTACACATGCAGGTCATAATAATCACAACAATGAGATAGTTTCAATAATTGAGGAGCTCAGAGAAGCAGACATTATCGTATAAATTTATATTCTACAACGTGAAATTTATTATTTACATTATGAGCGTTGACAAGTTTGGACGTTTCTCTATTCGGAGAAATCACCATGCTACAATTTCATCTGAACGTGGGCCTCCTGGTCCTGTAGGTTTGCCAGGAATAGGTTTTATTTTAACAAATGAAGGAAACTTTAATATAAATTCAAAACGAATGGAAAATCTTGAAAATCCTTTAAATGATAATGATGCAGTGACAAAAAAGTATGTTGATAATGAAATCAATGCTTTACACGAAAATCTTATAAAAATAGAAACATTTCGTCAGGATCTTGCAAACAATCAGGACATGTTAAAAAGTCACAGTGAAAAACTATATAGTTTAAATTATAATATTGAAAATATTCAACAATTTTTATTTGATGAAATAAAGAAAAAACATAAACCTGAAGAATCGATTTTCCCATTAGAAAGTGTACCAGAATAAATATGCAAAAACAACAAATTGTAGAAGAACTTCATAAACCTGCTAGAAAAAATTTTAAACGGCGACATGTTATAGTAAAAGGAATTAATGATTTGTGGCAAGCTGATTTAGTTGAAATGGGAAATTACTCTTCATTTAACAAAAATTATAAATATTTATTAACTGTAATTGATACTTTCTCAAAATACGCTTGGGTACACCCTGTTAAAACAAAAAATGCTAAAGATGTTACTGAAGCAATGAATAATATATTTAACATAACACAAACATCACCAAAAAATTTACAAACAGATTTGGGGAAAGAATTTTATAACACACAATTTAATCAACTTATGAAGAAACATAATGTTAATCATTATTCAACATATAGCACATTGAAAGCATCAATTGTTGAACGTTTCAACAGAACATTAAAAGAGATGATGTGGAAAGAATTCAGTATGAATGGATCATATAAATGGATTGATAACGTAAAAGCGTTAGTTACCAAATACAATAACACTATTCATCGAACAATAAAAATGCGTCCCAAAGATGTTAATAAAAACAATGAAAAATTTTTATTAAAGACAGTATACAATAACTTAAAAGTTTTTCATAAACCAAAATACAAAGTTGGAGACAAAGTACGAATAAGCAAATATAAACATATTTTTGAGAAGGGATATACACCCAACTGGACCACCGAAATTTTCACGATAAAAAAAGTTCAAAACACGAATCCAATAACATATCTTTTAGAAGACCACGAAGGACAACCAATTAAAGGAGGCTTTTACGAAAAAGAAATAATTAAAACCAATCACCCAGATCTTTATTTAGTGGAAAAAATTTTAAGAAAAAAAGGAAGCAAAGTTTTTGTGAAATGGCTAGGATTTTCTAATCAGCATAATTCGTGGATAGAGGAGAAAGAGTTATTAAAAAAATTAAATAAAAAAAACCTTTAACTGTTTTTGTTCTAATGATATTTTATTTTTATTCCATTAAATTTTATTATAAATTATTGAAAATAAATTGGTATTACATAAAAAACATTTCAAGTTGTGTTTTTCAATAAAATCTTTTATTACAAAATTACTATTTGCTTCAAAATTCCCTGAAACTCTACATACATTTACAGGCATGTATTTATGGTTTTTACAATCAAAACAAAATTTAATATTTGTACTGTTTTCAAAAAATTTATTAAAATATTGAAAACTTATTTTATATGAGATGCCGTTGTAACCTTCTTCTTCATCTAAAAACTCCATGTTGAAATTGTTGATGTTACTATTGAAATCTTCTTGTTCATCTAAAAACTCCATGTTGGAATTGTCGATGTTGCTGTTGCAATCTTCTTGATCATCCAGAAACTCCATGTTGTTATCTTCTTGTTCGTCTAGAAACTCCATGTTGTGAGTTTTAAAAATTTCTTTTAGAAATTCCAAAATTTCTCGTGTTTCACTTATATTTTCCATTTTTAAAATTATAAAACCGACTAAGAAAGAATCACTTGCTTGACTAACAGGAGGTAAAAAAGTCTTGAAATTAATGAAGCATAAAAGTGATTCTCATGTCTATATATATAAAACTCAAATGTCCGGTCGTGTGTAGCCAATAGACTCGCGAACCCCTCGACGGATTTTGATGAAATTTTGTGTGTGTGTTGCTTATATTGTGAGGAAGGTTTTAGGCATGGTTTGATTTATTTACGGTGGTTGGTGTTGTTCAAAATTAAAGAAATTTGGAAATACATGAATTTTTGTATTGAATGCCATTTAGAATATCGCATATACATTGAAAAAAAAATTTTTTTAACGAAGCAGGCGTATAAATAAAAAATCAATTTAAAAATATTTATGTTTCACAATTGCAAAAATATTTATGTTTTTTGTGAATTTTAATTGAATTTAAGTGCGGGTTTAGTAAAAATAATTTATGTTTCATAGTTTTTTTTGTGAATTTGGATTGAATTGAAGTGCAGTGAATTTTTTTCAAGTAAGTTTTGAAAACCAACTGAAAATATGTAAACTTTAGTTAATTTTTTGTACATTTTAGATTGCAAATTTTTATTCATTATTGACAGTTTGCAATTGGCTAAAATTGCGTTTATACGTTTTGCATGTGAAAAGAATATTTTTCATACTTTTATTGGATTTAATAGACAAAAAGGTATTTTTCTATAAGTGTGCTTCAGTATTCATAAAAAGTGTAAAACATAAATATTTCTATCATGATTTTTTGACAAATTTTAGATTGATAATTGAAAAAAATGCCGCCAAAAAAAAGTAACCTTAGTCGACGTACAATTAAAAGCAATCGACAAGCGACTAAGAGAAGAACTGAAAGCGATGAGCAGCACAAACAACGAAATGAGTTGAACCGACAACTAACTTCAACATCACGTTCTGCCCATACAGAAGAAGAAAGAGAAGCAAGCAACACTGACGATCGATTAAGAATGAAACGCAATCGGGCTGTTCAATATAAAGCAGATGAAAATAATTCACTACAAAATTTGAATAAACGAATACGCAGACAAACACGTGCTACAGAAAATCTACACCGTGCTGCGTTCGAGTACAATAACACAATCGATTATAGTTTCCATACATCAGTGATGATTAACACAATGAACAAAATATGCCAACACTGTAAAGCATTAAAATTCAATAATGAAGCACCAGGAATGTGCTGTGTAAATGGGAAAGTTAAATTACCGGTAATAAACTCCACCAGAACCATTACTATCATTGGTTTCTGGAACAGCACCACAATCAAAGCATTTTTTAACGAATATCCAAACATACAATTCGTGTTTTCAAATGACTTCTTTTGGTGCAACGAATATAATCAGAGACAACTTCATGCCAACTTTTAAGGTAATTCGTCCGTACGGCGTAACGAATATCGATTTAAACAATTTAGAAAATTTCTTCAATAGTACAGTTTGTGAAATTTTAACAAATTCTGAAAAAAACATCTGATTATTTTACATATACATTACAGGTTCAAGGTCAGATTTACCACAAAACAGGCTCATTGTTGCCATTGCCGGATTCGAACTATAGATTTCTGCAAATATATTTCATTGGCAACTCAAATGATGAAGTAAATCAACGTTGTGCAATTGGTTCCAACACAAGAAGAGAATTAGTTGAACAACTACAAAATCTATTTCATCAGCAAAACGAATTGGTTCGATTGTTTCAAACAGCACTTGATCGAATGCCGTCAGACAATTATAAAATTGTGATTCGAGCTGACAAAGCACCTGCTGGGGAACACACAAGAAGATTCAATGCACCGACAATTGACGATGTAGCGATAGTAATTGTTGGAGATGAATTTCAATCACGCGATATTGTACTTCATCGCAGGAATGACCAACTTCAACGTGTCTCAGAAACTCATCGCTCTTACGATGCTTTGCAATACCCGATATTGTTTTGGCAAGGAGAAGACGGCTATCATTTTAACATAAAAATGATAAACCCGTCAAATGGTATATTAAAAACAATTCTCAAAAATGTAAAAAAAATATCAATTTATATTAATCGCAGGTGAGGAAACAAACAAAAAGGTTAGTGCGATGAACTATTATGCGTACAGATTTATGGTACGCGAAAATGAAGACAATCACATTTTGAAATGTCGAAGACTTTACCATCAATATGCTGTTGATATGTACGCGAAGATTGAAACTGAGCGTTTGAATTTTATTAGATTTAATCAAACAAAATTACGTTCTGAGGAATACATACATCTGCGTGATGCGATTAATAATGATGGCAATGTGAACGACATTGGGAAAATAACAATATTACCAGCAACATATACTGGAAGTCCACGACATATGCATGAATATGCTCAGGATGCAATGTCATATGTTCGTCATTATGGTCGGCCAGATTTGTTCATAACTTTCACATGTAATCCACAATGGACAGAAATAAGAGATAATTTATTGACCGGTCAATCGCAAACAGATCGTCACGACATAACGGCACGTGTATTCAAACAAAAATTGAAATCACTTATGAATTTCATTGTTAAACTTAATGTATTTGGAGAGACACGTTGCTGGATGTATTCTGTTGAATGGCAGAAAAGAGGATTACCTCATGCACACATTTTGGTTTGGTTGATTAACAGAATAACTACGGACGAAATTGATAATGTTATCTCAGCTGAAATTCCAGATCAATCAATGGATCCAGAATTGTTTGAAGTTGTAACAAAGAATATGATACACGGCCCATGTGGTGCATTTAACATCAATTCACCATGCATGATTGATGGAAAATGTTCAAAACATTACCCAAGAGCATTGGTTTCAGACACTGTTACAGGAAACGACGGATATCCGTTATATCGTCGTCGATCAACTGAAGACAACGGCAAATCGACAACTGTCAAAATTAGAAATCAAGACATTGAAGTTGATAATCGTTGGATCGTGCCATATTCACCATTATTGTCAAAAACGTACAAAGCCCACATAAACGTTGAGTATTGTAATTCAGTAAAATCGATAAAATACATTTGCAAATACGTCAACAAAGGAAGTGATATGGCCGTTTTTGAAGTAGCTGATGAAAATAGAAACGATGAAATCACTCAATACCAAATGGGGCGTTACATCAGCAGTAACGAAGCAATATGGCGGATTTTTTCATTCTCAATACATGAAAGACATCCAACAGTTATTCATTTAGCAGTTCATCTTGAAAATGGTCAACGTGTTTATTTTACAAATGAAAATGTATTGCAAAGAGCAGCGCAACCACCATCTACAATACTGACTGCCTTTTTTACGTTGTGTCAAACTGATACATTTGCAAAAACATTGCTATACTCCGAAATACCACAATATTACACTTGGAATAAGTCTTCGAAAGTTTTCCAACGACGCAAACAAGGAAAACCAGTTGAAGGTTATCCAAATGTGTTTTCAACAGATGCTTTAGGACGAATTTACACAATTCACCCCAACAATGCTGAATGTTTTTACTTGCGTTTGTTGTTGATTAACGTTCGTGGACCAATATCATTTCAAAACTTAAGAACAATTGATGGCCGATTGTCTACAACGTATCATGAAGCATGTCAACGATTGCATTTACTTGAGGATGACACGCATTGGGATTTTACACTTGCCGACGCATCAATTTCAGCTCATCCGCATCAAATACGAACATTATTTTCAATAATAATATCAACATGTTTCCCATCAAATCCACTAGAATTGTGGATGAAATATCGAGATTACATGACAGATGATATTTTACATAGAATGCGTCGCACCACTTCAAATGTAGAATTACTTATCACAACGGACATGTATAATGAAGCATTGATTATGATTGAAGACATGTGTTTAGCGATCGCAAATAAAGCATTAACACAATTAGGCATGATATCGCCAGATCGTACAATGCACGACATATTTAATCGAGATTTCAAACATGAAAAACAATTTGATTGCAATGAATTGAGAACATTTGTACAAAAAAATACTAAAAAATTGAATAATCAACAAAAACATGCCTACGATTCAATCATGCAAGTTGTTAACGACGAAAGTGGTGGAATATATTTTTTAGATGCGCCTGGAGGAACTGGAAAAACATTTTTGATTTCGTTAATTCTAGCAGCCATACGATCGCAAAATAAAATAGCATTGGCACTCGCTTCTACTGGAATTGCTGCAAATCTATTGGATGGCGGTCGAACAGCACACTCTGCACTAAAGCTGCCATTGAACATGCAGTTCGCCGAAAACCTTACATGCAATATACCTAAGACATCTGGAATGGCAAAAGTTTTGCAACAATGCAAAATAATCGTATGGGATGAGTGTACTATAGCCCATAAAAAATCATTAGAAGCATTAGATAGAACATTACAAGATCTACGAGGAAACCAAGAACTGTTTGGTGGTGCCGTCATATTGTTAGCAGGTGATTTTCGACAAACATTACCTGTTATTCCTCGATCTACTCCTGCCGATGAACTGAATGCGTGTTTGAAATCTTCAAATTTGTGGAGACATGTAAAAACACTTACCCTCAGTACAAACATGCGTGTTCAATTGCAAAACGATACATCAGAAAATGAATTTTCAAAACAATTGTTGGACATTGGAAATGGGAAAATTCCAATCAATAATTTAGATGGATTCATAACACTACCAAACAATTTTTGTAATAAAACACAATCAAAAGAAGAATTGATTCAAAGTGTGTTCCCAAATATAGCACAGCAACACAAAAATCATGTTTGGTTGAGCGAACGAGCAATATTGGCAGCAAAAAACAAAGATGTCAATGATCTTAACACGGCTATTCAAAATGACATAACAGGTATGTTAGTTACATACAAGTCAGTAGACACTGTTATGAATCAAGATGACGTGGTGAATTATCCCACAGAATTTTTGAATTCACTTGATTTGCCAGGAATGCCACCACATAATCTACAATTAAAAGTTGGAGCACCAATTATTATGCTTCGCAATATAAATCAACCACGACTTTGTAATGGCACCAGACTTGCAGTGAAAAAGCTAATGAAAAACGTCATCGAAGCAACTATTTTGAAAGGAAAATACAAAGGCGAAGACGTTTTGATTCCCCGAATTCCAATGATTCCATCCGACTTGCCATTTGACTTTAAACGACTTCAATTTCCTGTTCGTCTTGCTTTTGCGATCACCATCAATAAGGCACAAGGCCAGTCTTTGGAAGTCTGCGGTATAAATTTGGAATTTCCATGCTTTTCACATGGACAGATCTATGTTGCATGCTCACGAGTAGGCAAACCATCGGCATTATTTGTTTACACGAAAGATGGAAAAACAAAAAATGTTGTATACCAAAAAGCTTTACAATAAACATTTTTTTAAGAAAAATTATTAAAAATTTATATGAACACATTATTTTAATTAGGATGACAACTAAAAAAATAATTTGAATTTTTGTCGTATGTATGCATGAAGTATATTTCCAGAAATCGATAGTTTGAGTACAAATAAAACTCATCCCGCCACCTACCGGAAAGGGCAGAACAACGTCTGCGGGGCCCGCTAGTATTTTATATACCTAATCTCGATTGTATTTTAAAAGCTTAATAATCGATAATTCTAATATTAGTCATATAATCCAAAAGCAAAATACTTTGTTAGAAATTCTTTTCTTCTGAATTTAAAAACAATAACGCAGCTGGCAGCATAATCCGTCTGAAAAACAAAAGACTTCATTGTTTCATTTTTTTAAACAAGAACAAACATGTCTCAACATGAAAACTGATAAAGTAGCAACTATACAAAACATATACACTCAACATAAGTATATGAATATCATGAATTTGAAACAGATTGAATTCAAGGCAATGATGAAATATAACTACAGAACCGATTACGAGTATATTGGTGCACGAAAATCGAAAATGTTAAACAAATAAATAATCATTAATAAAAGTCAATTCATTCTCAAAATCATTAACAGTTAATCAACATTATTCAAAGTATGAAGATGGATTTTGAAAGCGATTTTTATACAGATTATTTATCGGACGAAGATAGGAGAACTCTTCTCTACTATCGAAAATATATACAACAATATACGTTCTGACAATACGGTAAGTATTTTTTTTTAATTTAAAAAATAACACTGCTGTTATTGTTTATGCTTAAACAATATGAAACTTGAAAAAACATGTCTCAACATGCTCAGCACATATGAATAATCCTAAAAAGTTAACTTAAAAAGCAATGACATCATAAACAAAATTAAGCTACCTCACACCGCAACCCAAAAGCTCAAAATACCCCAAAGCACACCACATGTCACAACCAAAAAGAGCAAAATATCCCAAAGCACACCACATGTCACAACCAAAAAGCTCAAAATATCCCAAAGCACACCACATGTCACAACCAAAAAGCATCCAAAAAAAGCTGTGCACAAAAAAGCTGTGCATAAAAACCTCCCTGAGTTAGAGTCGCTATATATACTCTACTGGAAAGGATTCACCAGCAAAATTTGTGCAGTCCCTAGTTGAAGATGTATTAGATATTCATAACAATATCATCATGAACCCAAAAGCGATGGAACCACTCACGGCTTTTGAAGAGAAGAGGCAACATAGTAGTAAGATTTGTCATATATGTAAGAAATATTTAGGTAATGTAAGAGTAGCCGACCATTGTCATTTAACAGGAAAGTACAGGGGTCCAGCGCATAATGAATGTAATTTGCGGTATCAAGTCCCAAAGTTTTTCCCAATTTTCTTTCATAATTTTTCTGGTTATGACTGTCACTTATTTGTGAAAGAATTAGCAAATATTGATGGTGATATAAATTTGATACCATTAAATAAAGAATTGTATGTATCACTTTCAAAACGAATTTTCGTTAATGAAACTGATACAATTGAACTTAGATTTTTAGATTCCGTAAGATTTATGCAGTCTAGTCTAGATTCGTTAGTAGGAAATTTATCTCCGGAAGATTTGAAAACTGTTAAGTCTTTGTATCCAGAAGAAGAAAATTTCGAATTATTAACACGTAAAGGAGTTTTTCCATACGAATATATTAATTCTTTCGATCGTTTAGATGAAACGTGTTTACCTCTTCAAAAACATTTTGATAGCAAATTAACAAATAGTAAATGTTCTGATAAAGATAACATTCATGCTAAGAAAGTCTGGGAAAAATTTGATTGTAAAAATATTTGGGACTATTTAGAGTTATATTTAAAAACCGATGTATTACTTTTAACAGATGTATTCGAAAATTTCAGAAAAGTTTGTAGAAATATTTATACGCTGGATCCCTGTCAGTATTATACAACTCCGGGGTTATCATGGGACGCGATGTTAAAATATACAGGAGTAAATCTTGAATTATTCACTGATATAAATATGTATAATTTTATTAAAAAAGGTATCCGTGGTGGAATTACTCAATGTTCACACAGACATTCTACAGCAAATAACAAGCACATGAGTAATTTTGATAAAAATAAAACATCTTCGTATTTAATGTATGTTGATGCAAATAATTTGTACGGTTGGGCTATGTCACAGCCTCTACCATATTCTGATTTTCAATGGGTAGAAAACGTTGAAAATATAAATATTAGTAATATTTCAGAAAATTCTGATACGGGTTATATTTTAGAAGTTGATTTAGAATATCCTGAATCTCTTCATGATTTACACAATGATTTACCGTTTTGTGCTCAAAATAAAAAAAGTCCGGGGTCGAAATTTAACAAATTAATTACAGATTTGACAGTAAAAAGAAATTATATAATTCACTATAGAAATCTTCAGCAATGTTTAAAACACGGTTTGAAATTAGTGAAAATTCACAGAGCGCTACAGTTTAAGCAATCATGTTGGTTGAAAAAATATATTGATTTAAATACATATTATCGTACTAATGCAAAAAATACTTTTGAAAAGAACTTTTTCAAGTTGTTGAATAATGCTGTGTACGGTAAAACGATGGAAAATGTTGACAAACGAAAAGATGTCAAAATCGTTACTGACTGGGAAAGTAGTGGTAAACATTTAGGTGCTTAGCTCAGTTTACAGAAAATATGACAGCTATACAACTTGAGAGAGTTCGAACATACTATAACAAACCAATTTATTTAAGTAAAAAAAAAATGGATTCAGAAAAATGTAAAAGAAGAGAAATAAGGCGTCCGAGAGGGATTTTTTAAAAGAGAAATGAAAGTAAAAAAAAATAAGGGCCAAGAGCTGAAAAAATGGGAAATAATAAAATAAAAGACAATTTTAAAATTTTATAAAAAAAATTCTAGTATTTATTATAAAAAACAGAATTTACAAATTTAGGGTCTATTACTAAAAAGTAAAAAAAAATCTAATTACAATGTAACACAAAAAAAGTAAAATTTAAATGGCAATAATCAAAAAAAAAATTATCTAAAAAAAAAAAATTTGTCTAAAAGAAAAAAAATGGCTATGGTAATAAAGAAAGATGTCCGCAAGTGAAGTGAAGTAAACCAACTATTAACTGAGTGAAGTGCGTTAAGCTTACAACTGAATCTGGTTTACACGGTAGTGAGGAAAATCAGATCGAAACTGAGTTTGACTCACTGAATCCAACTCAGTTTGGGTTAAGAAAAATTTACTAGTCGGCAACCCCGATAATTTTTAATCAAAGTCAATTTTTCAATTCAGACACTGTGGCAACACTTGTTGTTTTGATAGCTGTCTAACTAAATTGTACCAAAAACCATATAAATACCATATAGACAGACCAAAATGAAAATTTCTTGAAAAAAAATATTTTTCTCCCTGCAGATGGCCAGCCAAGGAGGCTCTGATAGAAAGAATAATTTTTGTATGAATCGAAATCAACAGTATGAGTGTTCGAGTGTATAAACATATACAATAATAATAACGTGGCTTTTTAGAGCCAATATGGAAATTGCGTATACAGAAAAAAAAAAAAAACAGATCGCAAAAACGAAAAACGTACAGAAACAATATGTATAAGCGCATATATAAATTATGAGTCAATTCATTCAAAAACTATATAGGTATACAACTTGTCTGTTAAAATAATGATCATTAAATAATATGACATATAGATATATATATTATACTGTAGTATATACAGAATAGATAATGTACATACATATTTCATAGGATTTTGCAATTATATCCTATAATTATACATATATTGCTGGTATGGTTTTTTTCTTTTCTTTTTTTTTTTTTGTCCACATGCATATATTATAGTTATGTAGGTATGTATACCTATTTGATACAGCAAACAGCGTTCTTTAAAGCTGAAATAAATGGTTATTGTTGTTGTTTTTTTTTTTTTGGTTTGATTTTTCTGTTTCTTGCTGTTATTGTACTTTTGCTACAATGAATATGCTCGCGTAAATAAATATTTTTTGAAATAAGAATTTTATTTCAAATTACAGTGTCCGCTCAATAATTTTTCCCTTCCTATTTTCAACTTTTGGTTTTTTCAACACCCAAATTTCAATAGGTACTTTGAAGGTTTTTCGATGATTTTTATTTTATAAAATAGAATAAAGTTTAAATAAGCTAAACATGTAGGTACTGCCTAATTTAAATCACAGATTTTTGTAGAAATAATTCATTATAGAATTATCATAATCGGTTTTTATAATAACAAAAACTAATTTTATTACAAAACTATTTATTGTTTTTTCAAAAATAGCGTTGAAAGTTGCAAATTGGTTTCTATCCAATAATTTCAACTATTTTAAAATTTAAACAATGCCTATTTTAATCAGTCCAAATTATCGAGCTCATACTGTATGTATGTGTAATTTTTGCTTCTTTTCTTTCAAATGAATATTAACATTAAAATACAAGTGCAAGTGAACAATTCGTTCTATTTCAAATTTTAAACCCTCGAATCAATTTTAAGTAACAAAATGTAACATTTTTTGATTCTTTAGAAAAGAATGTTCCTGTGAAGCTAGGAAGTTGAAATTTGGCCAGAATATTCTTTGAACGGTCTTATATTGCATGAACTTTGAAAGGTTGAATTTTTTTCTAAAGAATTAAAAAATGTTACATTTTGTTACTTAAAATTGATTCGAGGGTATAAAATTTAAAATAGAACGAAGTGTTAACTTGCACTTGGTACTGTTAAAAATTATAGAACAAGAAAAAAATGCTAACGAAAAACCAAAGGTCGATTCTCTGTAAAATTATACCAAAATTTTCACTTGCTTCAGTAAAAATGTTGAAAAGAATAGCTAAATATGAAAAAATTCTTTGTTTTTATAGGCAGCTGACCTGATATCGGCATTGATTTTTAGTATAATATTACATACAATATACATTTTTATTTTTTTTTAATTACTTCAAAATGTCTTCTGCGTTGCCTGAAATGTCCTCATAGATTTTAATTGCTTATTGTAAAAGATCAATTATATGAGTTTTCTATAAAATACTTTTTTAAAGGACATGTGTTACAATAAAACTATAAATGAGACAATTATTAAATACTTAACAATTCACAGAATTCTTAAAGAACATATTAAGAATGTATTAACAAGGTTGTGTACGAGTCTTCTGCGTTGCCGCCTTCATTTCAGATAAATTTAAAACATAAGGTCAGAATAATAGAAATGCGCTATATAGTTTTAAAAGTGAGGTATAGAAAAATGTACAAGTATTAAGTCTTTACACTTTTATTATCCAACAATTTTTTAATAAAATTCCTCACAAAGTGTCTTCGATGTTAACAGAGAATCGACCTAAAACAAAAATACACACATGCTTAAGAAAATAATATCACACGTACAGTATATGGTTTAATAAATACATATATTGTAATGTAAAAACACAAACACAAAAATTTTAGTTCTATGTCCAACCACTTGGGGACAAGGAGAAATCGCTAAAATGATAAAAGTTATGCTGATTTGAAATGTAACTGTCAGTAACGGACAAGTGGGCTGTCTTTATGATGTAATTATATAGTCATTGATTGTACTTAGGTGAATCAAATGTAAACAAACGAAATGAAGATTTCGTTTGTTTCTTGATTTGATTAATTTAAAAGTTTAAGGGTTCGCGAAATATAAATTATTTAATGAAATCGCGTCGCGGGTGAATTAGAATAAAAAAAAGGATATGTGTAAAAAAAAAATAATAAAAAAAACAAGTGGAAAGTGAGAAAAAGAAAGTGCAGTGGTATACTAGTATAAAGTTGTTATTGTGATTAAAAAAAAAAAAAGAAAATGTGAGTGGAAGAAAAAAAGAGGTTATGTTAAAAAATGCGTTGAAAATAAAATGTGTGTATAAAATTAAAGTGGTAAAAAAAGAAGGTAAGTAAATGTGAATGTAATTAACTTAATTAAATTAGATTAAATAAAGTTAAAAGTGTTAAAAAGGAAAGAAAATTAGAATCCAGTAGAAGAAAGAAAGAAAAGAATGTGCAAGTGAAAGTGGATGGAAATTTGTAATAAAATTTATTTAAAAGAAATAGAAAAGAAAAAGAATTTGAAGTGATAAAAAATGTAGGTACCTTGTGGTTGAAATTAAAAAAAGTTAAGAAAAAAAATGATTGTGAGAATTAAATAAAAAAAAACTGTGGTAAAAAAAATGGACTTAAAAAACTACTTTGAACAATTGAGAAAAAATTAACTAAAAAAAATGTGTAAAATAAACTGGAGAAAATTAAAGAAAACACCTCGAGAGCAAATCACCAACTGAACTGAACTAAAACTTTTTTCTTTTTGTGGGTGCTTGTTTTTATAGTGTTTAGTGAAATTTCTCGAATCTTCTCTGGAAAGTCATTGTTACTTTCCAATATGAGAGAAGTTATTTTCTATCTCATATTGGAGTTTCAAAGAAGATTCGAGATCTTCGAAATTTTTGTGTGAATTGTGTGTATTTGTGTTGTGTTGTGTTGTTGTTGTGGAAAGAAATTTGGATGTGTTCTTTGTTGTTTTTGTTTTAAGTGTTTGTTTCTTGTGTTGTCCTTTTTTCCTTTTTTATTTTATTTATTTTATTCTTTATTTCATTTATTTTTCAGGATTCGGCTGTATTTTAATAGGGACTTCTGGTTTGGGCACCAATTTATAAAAAAAATTTGGTATTCAATTGGAAGTTTCTTTTATTTACAGCCAACAACAACATTTATTTCCATTTTAAGTTTATATTACTAAAGTAAATTTTGTTGATTCAATTTTTTAATCAATTTTCTTATCTTTTCAGGAAACTAGGAGACGATTGGATGGTGTGTTGACCCGGCTTTCTAAGGTAACTTTATTTTAAAAATAATTTTATTCAAATTCATTAATAAAGTTCTTTTTTATTTTTCAGATTTGTAACAATATATTCAATAGAAACTGAAGATTTCTATAGTGACATTATAAATGATATTGACACTAAATTTGATACTTCCGAATACTTACCTGATAACCCTTATAATATTCCGCTTAAAAATAAAAAAGTATTAGGTTTAATGAAAGATGAGAACAATGGTCGGATAATGAAAGAGTTTATAGGTTTAAAATCAAAAATGTATTCAATAGATGTAGAAGAGTGTAAATTAATAAAAAAAGCTAAAGGTGTTAAAAAAACAGCTGTAGATAATTTAAGTTTAGATAATTATAGAGATTGTTTATATAAGAAACAATTATTTTATGGTAATATGTTAGTATTTAGGTCATACATTCATAAGATATATACTCAAAATGTAAATAAAGTAGCTTTAAGTTAAGTTAAGATAAATGGTTTTATTTATCTAAAAAAAGTTTTGTAGCATGGTGATGTCTCCGAATAGAGAAACGTCCAAACTTGTCAACGCTCATAATGTATAATAAATAATAAATTTCACGTTGTAGAATATAAATTTATACGATAATGTCTGCTTCTCTGAGCTCCTCAATTATTGAAACTATCTCATTGTTGTGATTATTATGACCTGCATGTGTAGATGCTAATAGTAATTTCAATCTATTCACTAATTCATTTGGATCATCCCAGTATACATACATAATTAGATTTTTCTTTTAGTAAATGCATTATTCCAGAACCAGAATGAGATTTGAACAATCCCTTAATTAGTCTATACTTCGTACTTCTGTTTCCAGATATTTGTCCTCCGTCCTCATAATCTCGTTTATTTGCACTTGTTTGTATTATGATTTTTTTATAATTTTTGAAGTCAGCGTTAGTGCATACCGTTTTATTAGGATGTTTTAAAAACAATAATTGTATCAAACCAGGTGTTAGAGAATAAAAGTTTCCATCAATAACAATCGTTTTATCGTTAATATCAAAAGAAAAGTTTCCTATTTTCCAAATATTTCTATCATGATCTAAATGTGGTCCGTAATTATAATCAATATCATCTTCTTTTAATTTCATTTCTTTCAAAAATCGATTTGGCGAGTTTGAAAATGTTGTTCGTTGTAGTTGTTGTGATCCATCAAAACTTTCACCAAATGATTCCATTGAAAAATCAGGTTGTTTAATTGTTTGAGGTGTTTCAAAGTTTTGCTCTAACTTATTGAAATATTCATGTGGTGTACTTGAGAATTCAGTTTCCAAACGTTTAGACTTAAATGAAGTCTCACATTTTTCTTTTACTTCAGATTTAATATCCGGATAATTAGTTTTATCTACTATTTTCTTCAAAGGTTGAGTTATAGGTTTAAAAACACTTTCCAATTGTATTTCTTCTTCTGCTTTACCAGTTTTTAAAGCTTGATATTTTTTACGAATAACATTTCTTGTTTTTATAATATTCTTAATTAGTAGTATGAATATGCCGTTTCTGGACCATGGTGGAGGCTCAGGCTCAGTGACGTCATTACGAAATTGTTATCAGTGCGGGGTCACAGATTTCAAGATTTTGTCTTATCAGTGAAGGTCACATGTGTCAAGATTTTGTCTTATCAGTGAAGGTCACATGTGTCAAGATTTTTTCTTATCATTGTGGGGTTGCATGGGTTAATATTTTTTCTTATCAGTGAATGAATATGCTGGTTAATATAGTGCGTTGTGTTATCATTGAGAAGAAATTTTTGATACAGTTGTGATTCACGTGTACTTGATCAGTGCTAATCGTGTTGATACATGTTTGTTTGAGTTTAATGTTGTTTATGCTGCGTCATTGTTTTTAATTATCTTTTTACGAATAATCATAATGCGATATGATTGAAAAGCAATGGAAAATTTTTGGTACAGTTCTGATTCACGTGTACTTTATCAGCACATGTACTTTATCAGTGTTAATCATGTTGAGACATGTTTGTTCGCGTTTCATATTGTTTATGCTGTGTCATTGTTTTTGATTAACAAAAAAAAAAAATACTTACCGTATTGTCAGAACCCGGATTTGAACCGGGGACCTTTAGAGTTTCAGTGTAACGCTCTCCCCACTGAGCTATTCTGACGATTGTTTTTACGTGTATTATTTGATGTTTTAATGTTTTAATTTCGGATTTCTGCAAGTTGTGAAATTATTTTTATATGTATGTTTGTGTGTGTGTGTGCGCGTGTGCGTGTAAATTTTGTCAGCACTTGTAAGCTGCTGAAAAAAGAGTAGGGATAAGATTTTCACCTATAAATGAAGACAATTTCTTCAAACGGTATCAGTTCATCGTGAAATTTTGAAGTGTTTATTAAATTTTATCACAAAGTTTGTAAAATGAGTGGAATGCAGAAACCTGAAAAAGTAAGTTTAATGAAAGCGCTGAAGACATCAAAAGTAGTTAAACGGAAACAAGAAGATGATCTTGTAAGAGATGAAGTACCTAACAAAGTATTTGCTTCTGAGCTGGAGGAGTTAAAATCATTTCGATATAATATGTACTTGAACTTGGGAAATATGGTAAAAAAGCATCCATATAAAATCATCAGTGCAGAAAAAGTTAACACAAAATTTGGTGATCGAGTTTCGCTTGAATTAGAAGGAAGTCAACGTTTGAATTTACCAGAAAAATATAACAAGTTATCAGATAATGTGTTAACAGCATTAAACAAGGGAAAATATCACTTAATCAACTATGGACAAGTAGGCAAAGCTTACAGTATAGACTTTACCGAATTTCCGATATCTAACGAATTTCAAGAAGATCAACAAGAACAACCGAAAATAACAGAGAATGAGCAACAACCTGTACAATCAGAACCAGATCAACAATATTCAACAGAAACAGAAGATAATGTGAATTATGATGAATTTTCACAACGATTTGATTTAAGTTTACCTGGTTTTTATAATAACATAATATGAAATCAATAAAAAACAATTTTTTTAAAATGAATATCAAGTGTTTTTATTTATTAACTAATAATCAGCAAAATAATTATAATATATTGTTCCAAGAAATTCTTCTATAAGTCTAATAGCTTCTTTAGCTCTATCAGCTTTTTCTCTTTGTTTTTCTTCTATTAAATCACATTCACAAATATTTTCATTGTCTTCAAGATGAGAACATGCAAGATAATGGCCGTTAGATGTAAATTCTTCACTTTTGCTGTTGTTTAAATATTCGCGAATATTTTCAATTTCTGTTTTGTTGAAAACAACTTCTCCATATGATTCGGCACCAAAAATTTTAATCGAATTCATTTAAAAATAATGAAATATTATCTATTATATCCAGATTTCCATTTTCTAAGTACCCAATCAATTTCTCGTAAAATTTCAACAATTTTTCAAATTCATTTTTAAATTTGTTGACTTTATTTTGTCTATAACTACAAATACATGTATCTGGTCCTGTAGTTGTATTATCTTTAGCCCAACAACAATCAACGTAATGAGATCCATGAATTGATGTGATTTTTTCCATGTTTTCATATTGTTGTATATATTTTCGATAGTAGAGAAGAGTTCTCCTATCTTCGTCCGATAAATAATCTGTATAAAAATCGCTTTCAAAATCCATCTTTATACTTTGAATAATGCTGGCTAACTGTTGAAAATTTTAAGAATGAGTTGACTTTTATTAATGATTATTTATGAAATATTCATTTTGTATATTTGTTTGACATTGCGAGCATCAATATACTCGAGATCGGTTCTGTAGTTATAATCTTGAAGTCGTACTAGTTCTGCTTCACCATTGCTTAGAATTCGCTCTGTTTCAAATTCATGATATTCATAACATGATATGTTGAGTGTACGTTTTGTATAGTTGCTATCATAAGTACAACGTATAGTTAAAGTTACATCTCAGTAAATTGAAGTTTAAAATGTCTATAAAATGAATGAGGGCTTTCAATGATTCCTGCAATATCCATTTCTTTTTTAATTAAATCTTGCCTAAAACTTTCAATTGCTTCTTCAACTGTAACATATTTTGATTCTATTTCAGGTTCTTCTGTCGTTGGTATTTCAGTTGTTGTTGTTGTTGATGTAAAATCTGTATCATTCAGAGTTAAGTTTTTTGTTGGAATGTTTGGTAATTTTTCACTAAAAGTTAACAAGTGAAAGGAAAAATCTATATGTACTGTATCATTATTTGGTAATTGTAACGCAAATTCCAGATTTCCTTTGTTTCCCTGATTAGAATCAAGTCTTACTGGTATAGATATAGCATTTATATATGTTGTTAATAAAATAATAAGATTTATTATCGTAGATTTAAACATTTTGTTGTTGTTGCTGCAATACGATGTTTACTTAACAGTAATATCTCTATTAATGAAGAATTTTTTCTGATGATGATCCTTTTATTTATTTTTCATCTGGTTTTTGTAATCTACTTTCTTGTATTTCTGCATGTTCAGCTTCCTTTTCAATAAGTTGAAGAATCTCTTCTGTGTTAAACTGGTTTTTAGGATCTCGATATAATATTTTCTGACTCAAATTCCAAGATTCTTCATCACCAAAAGGACAGGTGCTTGGAAAACGATTCATGTTTCGTTGTCTGTGCGTTCCATCATAGGCTTGACCAACAATACAAATTTCACCTCCATAAACTTCAAATTTTACATGTTGATGAGGTTTAAATTTAAATTCAATATTTGATGAAGATGGAATAGGTTCTCCACTTCTCATTCTAAGAATTAAACATCTACTACCATCTTTAGGCGTAGCATAGACTTCAAGTAAATCTGAACATGAAGCGATTACATTTACAATTTTGAAATTTGTCCACACACCTTCACATGAGCAGAATTTGCATCTGCTTTTAATAGTTTCACACCAAAACATTGTTAGATACTGATTTTCTTACGTATAGTATCCAGATTATATAATAATTAGAGAAAAAGAGGTCAAATCTTTTAAAATAAACAGAAGTTTTAGGAAATTTTCATTCAGACGATATTTTTATAATTAAAAATTTTATTAATAAAAAAATTAAGATGTTTTTTTTATGTTATAGTAATTTATTCAATATGCAAATTAATTGTTATATAATGTAGATATTAACTTTACACAATTAAAAAATAAATTCGTGTTTTTATATAAATTTTTATATGTATTTTATTTTTTCAATAATTCCTTCTCCTCTATCCACGAATTATGCTGATTAGGAAATCCTAACCATTTCACAAAAACTTTGCTTCCTTTTTTTCTTAAAATTTTTCCCACTAAATAAAAATCTGAGTGTTTGGTTTTAATAATTTCTTTTTCGTAGAAGCCCCCTTTAATTGGTTGTCCTTCGTAGTCTTCTAAAAGATATGTTATTGGATTCGTGTTTTGAACTTTTGTTATCATAAAAATTTCGGTGGTCCAGTTGGGTGTATATCCCTTCTCAAAAACATGTTTATATTTGCTTATTCGTACTTTATCTCCAACTTTGTATTTTGGTCTATGAAAAACTTTTAAGTTATTGTAAACTGTCTTTAATAAAAATTTTTCATTGTTTTTATTAACATCATTGGGACGCATTTTTATTGTTCTATGAATAGTGTTATTGTATTTGGTTACTAATGTTTTTACGTTATCAATCCATTTATATGATCCATTCATACTGAATTCTTTCCACATCATCTCTTTTAATGTTCTGTTGAAACGTTCAACAATTGATGCTTTCAATGTGCTATATGTTGAATAATGATTAACATTATGTTTTTTCATAAGTTGATTGAATTGTGTATTATAAAATTCTTTCCCTAAATCTGTTTGTAAATTTTTTGGTGATGTTTGTGTTGTGTTAAATATATTATTCATTGCTATAGTAACATCTTCAGCATTTTTTGTTTTAACAGGGTGTACCCAAGCGTATTTTGAGAAAGTATCAATTACAGTTAATAAATATTTATAATTTTTGTTAAATGAAGAGTAATTTCCCATTTCAACTAAATCAGCTTGCCACAAATCATTAATTCCTTTTACTATAACATGTCGCCGTTTAAAATTTTTTTCTAGCAGGTTTATGAAGTTCTTCTACAAGTTGTTGTTTTTGCATAATTATTATTCTGGTACACTTTCTAATAGGAAAATCGATTCTTCAGGTTTATGTTTTCTCTTTATTTCATTAAATAAAAATTGTTGAATATTTTCAATATTATAATTTAAACCATATAGTTTTTCAGTGTGACTTTTTAACATGTCCTGATTCTTTGCAAGATCCTGACGAAATGTTTCTATTTCTTTTTCTAAATACTGTTTTGTAAGAGAATCCTGAACGGGTGGGGGTGAATTTTTCAAATTATTCAACATCTTATCATATTTTTCAATAAACACTTCTTGTTTTTTTACAAGTTTGGTATGTAAAGCATTGATTTCATTATCAACATACTTCTTTGTTACTGCATCATTATCATTTAAAGGGTTTTCAAGATTTTCCATTCGTTTTGAATTTATATTAAAGTTTCCTTCATTTGTTAAAATAAAACCTATTCCTGGCAAACCTACAGGACCAGGAGGCCCACGTTCAGATGAAATTGTAGCATGGTGATGTCTCCGAATAGAGAAACGTCCAAACTTGTCAACGCTCATAATGTATAATAAATAATAAATTTCACGTTGTAGAATATAAATTTATACGATAATGTCTGCTTCTCTGAGCTCCTCAATTATTGAAACTATCTCATTGTTGTGATTATTATGACCTGCATGTGTAGATGCTAATAGTAATTTCAATCTATTCACTAATTCATTTGGATCATCCCAGTATACATAATTAGGTTTTTCTTTTAGTAAATGCATTAATCCAGAACCAGAATGAGATTTGAACAATCCCTTAATTAGTCTATACTTCGTACTTTTGTTTCCAGATATTTGTCCTCCGTCCTCATAATCTCGTTTATTTGCACTTGTTTGTATTATGATTTTTTTATAATTTTTAAAGTCATCGTTAGTGCATACCGTTTTATTAGGATGTTTTAAAAACAATAATTGTATCAAACCAGGTGTTAGAGAATAAAAATTTCCATCAATAACAATAGTTTTATCGTTAATATCAAAAGGAGAGTTTCCTATTTTCCAAATATTTCCATCGTGATCTAAATGGGGTCCATATTTATAATCAATATCATCTTCTTTTAATTTCATTTCTTTCAAAAATCGATTTGGTGTGTTTGTGAATGCTGGTTGTTGTTGTGGTTTTTGTGATTTATCAAAACTCTCATTGAATGATTTCTGAGAAAAATCAGGTTGTTTAATTGTTTGAGGTGTTTCAAAGTTTTCCATTAACTTATTTGAATATTCATGTGGTGTACTTGAAAATTCAGTTTTTAGACGTTTAGACTTAAATGGTGTCTCCCATTCTTCTTCTTCTTCTTTTACTTCAGATTTAATATCCGGATAATTAGTTTTATTTACTATTTTCTTCAAAGGTTGTGTTATTGGTTTAAAAACACTTTCCAATTGTATTTCTTCTTCTGCTTTACCAGTTTTTAAAGCTTGATATTTCTTACGAATAACATTTCTTGTTTTTATAATATTCTTAATTATCTCGTTTTCCATAATGATGCTTTGAAAATCAGCTTTAAAATAGGTATTCAATTAGCTCTGAAACAACTTAAACAGATTCTAAAACAGCTCTGAAACAGCTTAAACAGGTCCAAAAACAGCTTAAACAGGTCTTTTAACAGCTTAAACAGGTCTTTGAACAGCTCGGTTGATGAAATAATAATGATATACAATTCTTACACTCATATCTATTTATAATAATATAAAAGTATCGAATCCTTTTCTGTATCGTCCACAATCTAATGAACTATCTTTGTTTATTACTAAAAATCCGTAATTATCTTTCCAACATTTTGAACACATTTCTCGAAATTTTTCATATGATAGATCGGTGTTGACATGATCATTATAAATATGCTTTAAATTCATCTCATCTTGTTTAAAAATTACAATAAAGTTTGAGTTATCACGTATCAAGTGTTTTGGAATATGTGTATAAGTTTGACATAAGTAAAAGCTATCAATATCCTTATGACGTCCCATACAAAAATATGAACGTATATTATTTTGTTTTTCGCAGGCAACTTCATCAAATATGAAAATAGAGTTTCGTTTTGCCTGTTCTGGTGACATTATTTCAGTATTCTCAGAAAATGTATTGTATCCTAAGCCTTTAATTGGTGAAATCAGTTTCTTAAGATACTCATATTTTGGTTGATATAAAGATTTTGAGTATATGTAAATATTTTCAAATTTAAGACCATTCGGGTGTTCAAGTAAACTCATCATTACATTTGTTTTACCGCAATTCGATGGACCCACAATAATGGCACGTACATTGTTAGGTAATAGTTTACTATGTTTAATTTTATTTGAAGTATTTGTTACAAAATCTGCATTTTTTACATTTAATGTATCACGTTGTTTTATGAAACGCATACTGATAAGAACTAAAGAAAAAACAACTATAAATACCTAATATATAGGTTTTCAACATCACTCAATTCATCTTTTTGTGTAAGGAAACATATAAAATGATGAAATCCAATCGAAAAACAATTAGTCGAACTCAAACTTGCAAAGGTAAAGGATTAGTGAATACATTAATCAATAAGTTACCAGTAGAGCTTCATCTTCCTGGTTATCAATATTGTGGACCTGGTACAAAACTACAACAACGTCTTGCTAGAGGTGATCAAGGTATCAATCAATTAGATCAAGCTTGCAAACAACACGATATATTTTATTCTAAACATAAAGACAAAAATCAACGTCATACAGCTGACAGAATATTAGCAGAAACAGCTTGGAAAAGAGTAAAGGCAGAAGATTCAAGTATAGGTGAACGTATAAACTCTTGGTTTGTTACAAACGCAATGAAAGATAAAGTGAAATTAGGTATGGGACTCAAGAAGAAGAAATCAACAAATAAGAAGAAGAAGAATAATAAGAAAACGCGTAAAATGTTCCGAAAAGCTATACAAAGTGCTCGTAAAATATTAAAAGCACAAAAACCAGAAGAAATGAACAGTGCCATTAAAATAGCATTAACTGCAGCCAAGAACATCATAAAAAGAAAAAAGTCATCAATTGAATTACCTCGAATCATACCTATTCCAAAAACAGGCGGTATTTTACCATTCTTAGTTCCACTTTTTGCGGGACTCTCAGCAGTAGGAGCATTATCTGGTGGTGCAGCGAAAATAGCAAAGGCAATCAATGATGCAAAACAAGCTAGAGAACAACTAGCTGAAAACCAACGACATAATAAAACTATGGAAGCAGTAGCAATGGGAAAAGGATTACAACTTAAACCATATAAGAAAGGTCTTGGTCTTTTCTTAAATCCAAATCCAAAAAACTTTTAAGTAAGCTACCCAATAAACCCCTAAGTGAAATTGATTTAATGAGATATGGTAAACGTATACCGCACTTTAGGGCTGTATTCATGAAAGATAAACTACCATCAAAACCTTATAAAAATGAGTGTGGTATAGTAAATTTAGATAATTCAAGGGGACCTGGTACACATTGGGTAGCATATCAGAAAAACGAAAATCGTGTTGAATACTTTGATAGTTATGGTAATCTGCAACCACCTCTAGAAATTGTAAAATATTTAGGAAATAATATAGAATATAATTATAATAGATATCAAAATTTCAACTCATTTAAATGTGGACATTTATGTTTCAAGTTTCTGTATAATTTTATTGATGTAAATTAGTATAAATAAATGTGTAAACATGAAACTATTATTCATTTCATTTTAAACCTTTAACATGTCAATAACATTAACTTTAAGTGGGAATACATCTATATTAACAACTGAATACTTCCCACCTATTGATTTATCATCTGACTATCTTTGTAGTCTTGTTGATTTTCATACCTATAATTCAATACCTAATGTGGATAGTAGCAATAACTTATTTCATATAGGTTATGAAACTATTAAAATACCTGTGGGATCTTATGAAGTTGATGACATCGCGAATTTCATTCAAAAAGAGCTCGAAAAGACGAAAACTAAGCCTACAATCAAAATACAAGCAAACAACAACACGCTCAAAACAGAAATTAAAAGTACGCACAACGTCTTCTTTAACAGAGAAAGATCTATTGGTCAACTGTTAGGTTTCAGTAAAAAAGAATTGGAGTCAAATACAACGCATGTGTCTGATTTACCTGTGAATATAACTAAAGTTAACGCTATTCGAATTGAATGTAATCTAATAGTAGGATCATATATTAATAATATTCCTGTTCATACTCTTCATGAATTTTCGCCTGATGTAGGACCAGGGTATAAAATAACAGAAGTTCCTAAGAATGTTATATATTTACCTGTAAATGTGAAACGAATTAGTTCTGTTGAAATAAAAATTGTAGATCAAGATGGAGATTTGATTAATTTCAGAGGCGAAATAATTACAGTTAGATTACATTTGAAACCACTATTATAGAATAAGATGTAAAGTATAAAACAAGTAGTATGATTACTAAAGCTATTATTTCTTATGTAAGTGTCAAGTGGATAAGAGCTAGATATGCTGATATACAACAAACATAATAATAATAAAAACTCATTCAAAAGTGATAATATCATTAGTACATCATTACTTATTGAACAAACAACAACACAAAGAGACTTCATTTCTAAGAAACCATCATTAACAATTGAAAATAGAAAATTTTTAGAATCATTAGGATTTGTTTTGAAAAGCAAACAACATGCATGATATACTGGATATTTCAGAAGAACCTCACTTTGATGAAAGTATTACTAAAAAAGAATATCATACATATTCACCATTTGTAGAATCGTATAACAATAGCGATGAAATACGAATTTCTATTCAAAACCAAGATTTATACTTACTACCAAGTGAAAGTTTTATATATATTGAAGGAACTCTAACTAAAAGCGATTGTACTGTAATATCTGATTATAAACTAAATAATAATTCCGGAGCCTTCTTATTTGATGAAATAAGATATGAATTAAATGGTATAGAAATCGATCGTTGTAGGAATGTAGGAATTAGCAGTGTTTTAAAAAACTACATTTCATTAAGTGAATGTGAAAGTACAATGTTGTATAATGCAGGGTGGACAGGAAATAGTAGATACTATATTACCTACATCAGGATATTTCAATTTTTGTATTCCTCTTAAAATGTTATTGGGATTTGCTGAAGACTATAAAAAAATAGTTGTGAATGTAAGACATGATCTAGTCTTAATAAGAACAAGAAATGATGCAAATGCGGTTCAAGTACCAGCTGCAGCTACAGACTATAAAATTACATTGACAAAAGTTTTATGGAAAGTACCTCATATAAATGTAGACGATAAAGAAAGACTAAAACTACTTAAAATCACTCGAAATGCGAAGCCAATTCGTATTAGCTTCCGGAGTTGGGATTTATATGAATACCCGAATATTCCAAAGACAAATCATACCATATGGACTGTTAAAACATCTACACAACTAGAAAAACCTCGTTTTTTGATATTTGCATTACAAACCAATCGACAAAACCAAAAAGAAGCTGATGCTAGTAAATTTGATCATTGTAAACTAGCTAACATTAAGGCTCATTTAAACTCTGAGACGTATCCATATGATAATTTAAATATACTTTTTGAACGTAATCGATATGCGTTATTATACGATATGTATACAAAATTTCAAGAAACCTATTATGGAAGGAACTGTCAACCGTTGTTAAAATGGGATAGTTTCAAGAGTATAGCACCAATTGTTGTTATTGATTGTGCTCATCAAAATGAAACAATAAAAACAGGACCTGTTGATATTAGAATAGAGTATGAGTTAGCAAGCAACGTCAACATTCCTAACAATACTTCAGGATATTGTTTACTGCTACATGATCGAATAATTGAGTACAATGCACTCAATGGAGAAGTTAGAAAACTGATATATGTAAATGAGATTATAATATAGAAATTTATTTAGTATTTAAAAAAAGTTGTGCGAGAATACACATATATCATAAAATGTTTAATAAAATTATTATCGATGTTCAAGGTTTCAAAGACTGTAATAATAAGTTTATTGTTAAAGAACTTGCTATTTCTTTCAATACACGTGAATTTCAAGTGTTTATTATAAAGCCCCCGTTTGATTTTTCGCGTTTAACAACAAAAGAGAAGAAACAAGTGAATTGGTTATACAAAAATCATCATGGTTTAACTTGGAATGAAGGATCAATATCTTTTCATAGTGTTAAAAAATTTCTTCGATCAAATCTGAGAAATTCTGAGGTATATGTGAAAGGTAATGAAAAACGAAAATGGATAAGTAATATACTTAATCATAAGATTAAAGTATACAATTTAGAAGAAGAAGAAGAAGAAGAATGTCCGAAATTTGCAACATTGCTTCTAAACTATCCGCATGTTCTGCGTTGTAATATCCATAGAGGATACTGTGCTTTAGAAAATGTATGTCTTCTAAGAAATTATCTTGATGTAAAATTTAAATAAAAAGTGTTAAAACTTTTTTAGATAAATAAAAACCAATATTTTTTTTAAATGAATGTTTTTTTTAATTTTTTTATTTTATCTAAATATTTCTTATATATCTATAAAACAAATCTTACTACTACATGTTTTTTTATTTTTTTAGTTATCTTATTCTACCTATTTTTATTAGTTTTATTTATTTCTTAAACATAAACTACAATGTAAACTATTATTTAAAATTAAATTATGAAATTCTTCATTATTATCGAATACAAGAACACGTGATTCCTCAACCAACATGTCTTGTATTCTTGAAATAAAACAACTACTTTGTTCATCATCATTTGAACAAAAGTATGTTTTGTTACTATTAATACTTAATTTATTACACAATGCGTTAATGTGTATAAAGTATACACCATCTGCCGGGAAGTCTTCTAACCACTCCTCGCGTTGTTCCCTTGTGTTGAGTACGTTGGGACACACCTCTCTTCCCCATTGTTGTATCAACATCCTTTAAAAAATTAAAAGTATAATAATATTTAAAAAAAGAAAAAAATTAATAATAATAATAATAAACAAACTTACCTATCCATATTACATGGTATATTTCTATTATTGAAATAGTTGAAAATATGCACATGCATATAAGTAAATTTTAAGAAGGCTGTTTCAGCTTGCATCTGTAGTGTATAATTCATCAGAGCATCTCCATTGTTAAAATTTTGGTTGTTGCTGTTGTTGTTATTCATCGTCTTTATAATTTTCACAAAATTTAATAAAAGTGGTTTTAATTTTAAAATTTCACTGATTTATATACTAAATTTTAATTACAGAAAACAATATTTTTACACGGAAACAACTTCGATAACACACATATTTAAAAATTTTTAAATTTTATGGTTAACTGATAAAGCATGTATGTAAAACATTTGAAAACAATATTTTTGATGTTCTTAACCTTGATAACAATTAATTATACCACATTTCTAACTTTGAAATTTCACTGATTTATGTAATAAATTTTGATTAAAAAAAGGAAAATAAAAAAAATTTTTTTTTGTTTTTTGTGTTCTTAACCTTGATAATGACTAAATCATTCTTAATTATTATCAATTAATTCACGTGATGTAAAACTCATAATAAGAATTTTCAATTATAAAATTTCGTTGATTTATTTTTTCATACGATAACAACTTTGATAACACATTTAAAAAATTTTTTAAACTTTAATAAACTGATAAAGCATGCTTTCACGCGATGTTAACTAAAATTTTAAATTTTATAGTTAACTGATAAAGCATGTAAAACATTTGAAAACAATATTTTTGATGTTCTTAACCTTGATAACAATTAATTATACCTCATTTCTAACTTTGAAATTTCACTGATTTATGTAATAAATTTTGATTGAAAAATAAAAAAAATAAAAAAATATTTTTTGTGTTCTTAACCTTGATAATGACTAAATCATTCTTAATTATTATCAATTAATTCACTTAATAAACTGATAAAGCATGCTTTCACGCGATGGTAACTATTTAGAAAACAATATATATTATACTGTTTAAAGATGCTCTTAATCTTTAAAACCTTTTCACTGATATGAAAACAAAAACGACTTGTCTTGTTGAAGTTCAAAATAAAAACAGTTTTATTGGAATGAAGTTTCACAAAAAGAAAGCTCTTATACTAAGATAAAATTCTATATGCAAAAAAACTTAACCAATCAGATTCTTAAGTTTAATCATTTTATTGATCTGTAAACAGATATTGTAAAAATGCCGATCTGCAAAATTATAATTCTTAAACTCAAATTCTATATAAATACAATTATTGAAATAAAAAATGCAAGAAATCGTTTTGAGTAATAATATATTTTTTTAATAAATCTTTTTTATTTTATTATATACATTTTTTCAGTTTTCTTTTTCCAAACTTATTCTAAAATGACCCCATGCATAGGTGCTAACACCGTCTTCTCTAATATGTCTCTTATCATCTATATAACTTAGAGCTACTTTATTTACATTTTGTGTATATATTTTGTGTATGTATGATCTAAATACTAGCATATTACCATAGAATAATTTTTTCTTATATAAGCAATCCCTATAATTTTCTAAACTTAAATTATCTACAGCTGTTTTCTTAACCCCTTTAGCTTTTTTTATTAATTTACAATCTTCTACATCTATTGAATACATTTTTGATTTTAAACCTATAAACTCCTTCATTATCCGACCATTGTTCTCATCTTTCATTAAACCTAATACTTTTTTATTTTTAAGGGGAATATTATAAGGGTTATCAGGTAAGTATTCGGAAGTATCAAATTTAGTGTCAATATCATTTATAATGTCACTATAGAAATCTTCAGTTTCTATTGAATATATAAACGAATCTGTATCCATGTAAGCAAGAAGTACTTTTTCATTATACTTAGGTTTTATATAATCATAATGAAAGTCGTACATCTTCCACTTTGATAGCTCTAATACAACGAAACCCAGATAAATTGGTTTGTTATAGTATGTTTGAACTCTTTCAAGTTGTATAGCTGTCATATTTTCTGTAAACTGAGCTATGCTGTGGAAATTAGGTTTAGCTATTAAAGCCCTAGCACCCAAATGTTTACCACTACTTTCCCAGTCAGTAACGATTTTGACATCTTTTCGTTTGTCAACATTTTCCATCGTTTTACCGTACACAGCATTGTTCAACAACTTGAAAAAGTTCTTTTCAAAAGTATTTTTTGCAATAGTACGATAATATGTATTCAAATCAATATATTTTTTCAACCAACATGATTGTTTAAATTTTAATGCTCTGTGAATTTTCACTAATTTTAAACCATGTTTTAAACACTGCTGAAGATTTCTATAATGAATTATATAATTTCTTTTTACTGTTAGATCGGTAATTAACTTATTGAATTTTGATCCCGGACTTTTTTTATTCTCAGCACAAAACGGTAAATCATTGTGTAAATCATGAAGAGATTCAGGATATTCTAAATCAACTTCTAAAATATAACCCGTATCAGAATTTTTTGAAATATTACTAATATTTATATTTCCAACGTTTTCTACCCATTGAAAATCAGAATATGGTAGAGGCTGTGACATAGCCCAACCGTACAAATTATTTGCATCAACATACATTAAATACGAAGATGTTTTATTTTTATCAAAATTACTCATGTGCTTGTTATTTGCTGTAGAATGTCTGTGTGAACATTGAGTAATTCCACCACGGATACCTTTTTTAATAAAATTATACATATTTATATCAGTGAATAATTCAAGATTTACTCCTGTATATTTTAACATCGCGTCCCATGATAACCCCGGAGTTGTATAATACTGACAGGGATCCAGCGTATAAATATTTCTACAAACTTTTCTGAAATTTTCGAATACATCTGTTAAAAGTAATACATCGGTTTTCAAATATAACTCTAAATAGTCCCAAATATTTTTACAATAAAATTTTTCCCAGACTTTCTTAGCATGAATGTAATCTTTATCAGAACATTTACTATTTGTTAATTTGCTATCAAAATGTTTTTGAAGAGGTAAACACGTTTCATCTAAACGATCGAAAGAATTAATATATTCGTATGGAAAAACTCCTTAACGTGTTAATAATTCGAAATTTTCTTCTTCTGGATACAAAGACTTAACAGTTTTCAAATCTTCCGGAGATAAATTTCCTACTAATGAATCTAGACTAGACTGCATAAATCTTACGGAATCTAAAAATCTAAGTTCAATTGTATCAGTTTCATTAACGAAAATTCGTTTTGAAAGTGATACATACAATTCTTTATTTAATGGTATCAAATTTATATCACCATCAATATTTGCTAATTCTTTAACAAATAAGTGACAGTCATAACCGGAAAAATTATGAAAGAAAATTGGGAAAAACTTTGGGACTTGATACCGCAAATTACATTCATTATGCGCTGGACCCCTGTACTTTCCTGTTAAATGACAATGGTCGGCTACTCTTACATTACCTAAATATTTCTTACATATATGACAAATCTTACTACTACATTGTCTCCTTTCCTCAAAAGCCGTGAGTGATTCCATCGCCTTCGGATTCATAATAACATTATTATGAATATCTAATACATCTTCAACCAGGGATTGTACAAATTTTGCTGGTGAGTCCTTTCCTTTATACACTCTTAATTTACTTAAGCTATCATCATAAGAACATTTGATATAATAAGAGAATGCACAAGGAACGTGTTGTTGTACATTTGTTGTTGAAGAAATATCTGAATTTGGAATACATGTATCCAAATTCTTGTAAAATGCATTCAAAGTCTGCGTATATAACAAATGAAACCTCTAATTGACGTTCGTATTTCTCAAATTTCAATTCATTTTTTTCTGGTGATGGCATAAGTGTAACAATCTTACTGCATTCATTTTTATGTAAATTGTACGCCTCTTCGGTATAAAAATGTTGTAAACATCCATTGCATAGAAAGATTTTATGTTCGTTGTTTGTTATTTGAGATTTTATTAATCTTGATATGTTCTTGATCCACACATAATGACTCTTTTCTCCATCTTGAATCAACAGTAAATTAATATGTAGTTTCTTCTCATTTTTTGTACAGTAATACGGTCCCACTATTTTACATGTATTATGCTGCAACTCTTCGCAACCATATATGTTTATACTAATTTCTGGATTAATGTCTTCAAACTTTCCTATATCCGTTACCTTTAGTGGAAACTCTAGATCATCAAATTCTAATATCATATTGTTTTTTAGAAGAATTGTGTTTGCAGAAATATTTTCAATATTATATGATGAAACTCTATCAGAATGAATTTCAGCAGGATCTAGAGCTGAAATAATTGCCCATTTGAAACAGTATTCATCTGTATTTTTCACATTAATACAAGCATGTTTACGTGCTATTGATTTTGGTAACGGTAAATACTGTGAACCTCTTATTGGTCTGTACTGATTAATGTTGATTTCAAGATGGATTATTCTTATAAGAGTCCAGCCACTATCTCGTTTTTGGAATTCTTGCATTTTTGTGTGAATCTTATCAATCATTTCTTCATATGCAGATGACATCTCAGTTTCATTCCTAACGATTATCATTTTTGACTGAAATGATTTAACTGAAGTTGTTATTTCATCGTTATCATCATTTCCTTTTGTTACTTTTATATACTCTGCAAATAGTTCTATGTTGAATTTAAAAGATGAATGTTTAATTAGTTGTTTCTTTAATGTATCTATAATAAGATCTTTTTCCGCTTTTAAAAAGTTAAGAGGATCCAGATTTCCTTCATTCTTATTTTCATAAATCAGTGTTTCAATTCGTTCTTCAAAACTACTTTTCACAACCTTTAATTGATCATTAATTGGTTCAGCCGCTTTTATTTTATGTAAATTTGTTCTAAGATGGTAACTCCAGTCCTTACTTAAAATTTCTTTATTACATGATTGACAAAAAAATTTTTCTGATGATGATGTTGAAAGTTGAGTATGAATATAATTGGAAATAGCTTCAACAGATGACACTTTATGCTGAGTTCTCATGTGTGTTAGTAGGCTGTCTTTACGTGTGAAGTTCTTCTTGCAAATGTTACAAATTTCTTGAGGTTGAGCATGAATATCATTGGAAATAGCTTCATCAGATGACACTTTGTGTTGGCTTCTCATGTGTGTTAGTAGGTTGTCTTTCCGTGTGAAGTTCTTTTTGCAAATGTTACAAATTTCTTTGTCACCATGAGCTGATTGCATATGTCTTTTCAACGAATTTTTGAATGCAAATCCATTTCCACAAATTTCACATATAAAACTCTTCATTTTGTAGTCTATGTAAATATTTTACAAAAAAAAATCTAAATATTTAAATAAATTTCAATATTCTTTAAAAAGACTGTAAAACACAATTTTGAACTTTAAGATAAAATTTAATAAATACTTTCAAGTTTTACAATAAACTAATACCGTTTGAAGAAATCGTCTTCATTTATAGTCAAAATTCCTTACCCCCACCCTTTTTTCACTGATAACGCACATTCGAAAAACTAAAAACTTGAAAAACATATCTCAATATGATTATTCATAAAAAGTTAATTAAAAACAATGACACAGCATAAACAATATGAAACGCGAACAAACATGTCTCAACATGATTAACACTGATAAAGTACATGTGCTGATAAAGTACACGTGAATCAGAACTGTACCAAAAATTTTCCATTGCTTTTCAATCATTCCGCATTATGATTATTCGTAAAAAGATAATTAAAAACAATGACGCAGCATAAACAACATTAAACTCAAACAAACATGTATCAACACGATTAGCACTGATCAAGTACACGTGAATCACAACTGTATCAAAAATTTCTTCTCAATGATAACACAACGCACTATATTAACCAGCATATTCATTCACTGATAAGAAAAAATATTAACCCATGCAACCCCACAATGATAAGAAAAAATCTTGACACATGTGACCTTCACTGATAAGACAAAATCTTGACACATGTGACCTTCACTGATAAGACAAAATCTTGACACGTGTGACCTTCACTGATAACACGCAACCTTGACCTCTGTGACCCCGCACTGATAAGAATTTCGTAATGACGTCACTGAGCCTGAGCCTCCACCATGGTCCAGAAACGGCATATTCATACTACTTTAATTATCTCGTTTTCCATGATAATGCTTTAAAAAACAGCTTGAACAGGTCTTTAAACAGCTCCGAAACAGCTTGAACAGGTCTTTAAACAGCTCCGAAACAGCTTGAGCAGGTCTTTAAACAGCTTGAACAGGTCTTAAAAAATTCATGATATTCATAGCATGATAATATATGTTGAGTATGTATACGTTTTGTATAGTGTCTACTTTATCAGTTTTCATGTTGAAACATGTTTGTTCTTGTTTAAAAAATGAAACAATGAAGTCTTCTGTTTTTCAGACGGATTATGCTGCCAGCTGCGTTCTGTTTTTAAGTTCAGAAGAAAAGAATTTCTAACAATTAGCATTTTTGCTTTTGGATGATGATGACTCTGACGACTGAGACAACGAAGCGCACTAAATAAAAACTACAATGAAGTAAAAGAAAAATGTGAGACTTCATTTAAGTCTAAACGTTTGGAAACTGAATTCTCAAGTACACCACATGAATATTTCAATAAGTTAGAGCAAAACTTTGAAACACCTCAAACAATTAAACAACCTGATTTTTCAATGGAATCATTTGGTGAAAGTTTTGATGGATCACAACAACTACAACGAACAACATTTTCAAACTCGCCAAATCGATTTTTGAAAGAAATGAAATTAAAAGAAGATGATATTGATTATAATTACGGACCACATTTAGATCATGATAGAAATATTTGGAAAATAGGAAACTTTTCTTTTGATATTAACGATAAAACGATTGTTATTGATGGAAACTTTTATTCTCTAACACCTGGTTTGATACAATTATTGTTTTTAAAACATCCTAATAAAACGGTATGCACTAACGCTGACTTCAAAAATTATAAAAAAATCATAATACAAACAAGTGCAAATAAACGAGATTATGAGGACGGAGGACAAATATCTGGAAACAGAAGTACGAAGTATAGACTAATTAAGGGATTGTTCAAATCTCATTCTGGTTCTGGAATAATGCATTTACTAAAAGAAAAATCTAATTATGTATGTATACTGGGATGATCCAAATGAATTAGTGAATAGATTGAAATTACTATTAGCATCTACACATGCAGGTCATAATAATCACAACAATGAGATAGTTTCAATAATTGAGGAGCTCAGAGAAGCAGACATTATCGTATAAATTTATATTCTACAACGTGAAATTTATTATTTATTATACATTATGAGCGTTGACAAGTTTGGACGTTTCTCTATTCGGAGACATCACCATGCTACAAAACTTTTTTTAGATAAATAAAACCATTTTTTTTTTTTTTAAATGAATGTTTTTTATTTTATTTTATATATGTATTTATTTTTCAGTTTTATTATTTTATAAATATGTATTTATTTTTCAGTTTTCTTATTTAATATATGTATTTATTTTTCAGTTTTCTTATAAAATATACGTATCTATTTTTCAGTTTTCTTATTCTAAACTTATTCTAAAATGACCCCATGCGTATGTACTAACACCATCTTCTCTAACACATCTCTTATCATCTATCATCTTAAAGCTACTTTATTTACATTTTGAGTATATATCTTATGAATGTATGACCTAAATACTAACATATTACCATAAAATAACTGTTTCTTATATAAGCAATCTCTATAATTATCTAAACTTAAATTATCTACAGCTGTTTTTTTAACACCTTTAGCTTTTTTTATTAATTTACAATCGTCTACATCTATTGAATACATTTTTGATTTTAAACCTATAAACTCTTTCATTATCCGACCATTGTTCTCATCTTTCATTAAACCTAATACTTTTTTATTTTTAAGCGGAATATTATAAGGGTTATCAGGTAAATATTCGGAAGTATCAAATTTAGTGTCAATATCATTTATAATGTCACTATAGAAATCTTCAGTTTCTATTGAATATATTGTTACAAATCTGAAAAATAAAAAAGAACTTTATTAATGAATTTGAATAAAATTATTTTTAAAATAAAGTTACCTTAGAAAGCCGGATCAACACACCATCCAATCGTCTCCTAGTTTCCTGAAAAGATAAGAAAATTGATTAAAAAATTGAATCAACAAAATTTACTTTAGTAATATAAACTTAAAATGGAAATAAATGTTGTTGTTGGCTGTAAATAAAAGAAACTTCCAATTGAATACCAAATTTTTTTTATAAATTGGTGCCCAAACCAGAAGTCCCTATTAAAATACAGCCGAATCCTGAAAAATAAATGAAATAAAGAATAAAATAAATAAAATAAAAAAGGAAAAAAGGACAACACAAGAAACAAACACTTAAAACAAAAACAACAAAGAACACATCCAAATTTCTTTCCACAACAACAACACAACACAACACAAATACACACAATTCACACAAAAATTTCGAAGATCTCGAATCTTCTTTGAAACTCCAATATGAGATAGAAAATAACTTCTCTCATATTGGAAAGTAACAATGACTTTACAGAGAAGATTCGAGAAATTTCACTAAACACTATAAAAACAAGCACCCACAAAAAGAAAAAAGTTTTAGTTCAGTTCAGTTGGTGATTTGCTCTCGAGGTGTTTTCTTTAATTTTCTCCAGTTTATTTTACACATTTTTTTTAGTTAATTTTTTCTCAATTGTTCAAAGTAGTCCAAAGTTTTTAAGTCCATTTTTTTTACCACAGTTTTTTTTTATTTAATTCTCACAATCATTTTTTTTCTTAATTTTTTTTAATTTCAACCACAAGGTACGTACATTTTTTATCACTTCAAATTCTTTTTCGTTTCTATTTCTTTTAAATAAATTTTATTACAAATTTCCACCCACTTTCACTTGCACATTCTTTTCTTTCTTTCTTCTACTGGATTCTAATTTTCTTTCCTTTTTAACACTTTTAACTTTATTTAATCTAATTTAATTAAGTTAATTACATTCACATTTACTTACCTTCTTTTTTTACCACTTTAATTTTATACACACATTTTATTTTCAACGCATTTTTTAACATAACCTCTTTTTTTCTTCCACTCACATTTTCTTTTTTTTTTTTTTAATCACAATAACAACTTTATACTAGTATACCACTGCACTTTCTTTTTCTCACTTTCCACTTGTTTTTTTTATTATTTTTTTTTTACACATATCCTTTTTTTTATTCTAATTCACCCGCGACGCGATTTCATTAAATAATTTATATTTCGCGAACCCTTAAACTTTTAAATTAATCAAATCAAGAAACAAACGAAATCTTCATTTCGTTTGTTTACATTTGATTCACCTAAGTACAATTTAGTTAGACAGCTGTCAAAACAACAAGTGTTGCCACAGTGTCTGAATTGAAAAATTGACTTTGATTAAAAACTATCGCGGTTGCCGACTAGTAAGTTTTTCTTAACCCAAACTGAGTTGGATTCAGTGAGTCAAACTCAGTTTCGATCTGATTTTCCTCACTACCGTGTAGACCAGATTCAGTTGTAAGCTTAACGCACTTCACTCAGTTAATAGTTGGTTTACTTCACTTCACTTGCGGACATCTTTCTTTATTACCATAGCCATTTTTTTTCTTTTAGACAAATTTTTTTTTTTTAGATAATTTTTTTTTTGATTATTGCCATTTAAATTTTACTTTTTTTGTGTTACATTGTAATTAGATTTTTTTTTACTTTTTAGTAATAGACCCTAAATTTGTAAATTCTGTTTTTTATAATAAATACTAGAATTTTTTTATAAAATTGTTAAACTGTCTTTTATTTCATTATTTCCCATTTTTTCAGCTCTTGGCCCTTATTTTTTTTTACTTTCATTTCTCTTTTAAAAAATCCCTCCCGGACGCCTTATTTCTCTTCTTTTACATTTTTCTGAATCCATTTTTTTTTTACTTTTCGCTCACAAAGGCCAATTTTGTAACATTGGTATCAGGTGTGTGAGGTCCGATCGGTCTTTGAAATAAGACCTCTCCACAAATATTACTGTTTGTCAGCCATTTTTTTTTACTTACTTGCGTTTTTCACCTTTTCGTTGATTTATTGCGTTTCCACCAAAATGTCGAATCCTGGCAATGAATCGAACGCGGCAAGCTTTTAACTCGACATGATTGGCGCTGCACTATTGAGTCTAAACGAACAGGTTAGGATCCTGTCGGAGCAATTCCTGCAACACCAGCAATTTACTAACACGTTAGTACCCCGAATATGTGCCTTGGAGGGAAGCAACCAGGCCGCGGAAAATATAGCAGAACCAGCGGCACCTATTTCGCACAACGTTACCCTATTAGCGAGCTTACCTACACCACCTCCAACGGTTCGTTCTAGCACGAGTGGTGGCCTACAACCTCCTAGTAGCTTCGCGCAACCATTAAATCTTATACATGTCCGCGACCCAACTAAAACCGTGCACACTCAGCCGCAACCCACCTCGGACGCCCTGAATCTCGCTCACGATGGATCTGCGTCCCCTGCCTTAGCGAACCAGGACCCTCCTCGAGATGCCAGAGCTGCATTGGCACTGCCAACTGAGCTCGAGCTGGCACTACAATCCATTCTCTCTGTTACCACCGACTCTGCTGCCACCGACTCTGTTGCCCACGCTCCTACACTCCCGAAGCAAACGGTCAAGGTCACCGACCGAGCGATATCTTACCACCAGGCCAGAACTTTAGGATTTATCATTCGGAGCGATGACGAAGTTTTCTTTCACCAAAAGGATAGGGTGGCATTCAACGCCCCGGTAACGGAAAAAGGACCTCGAGCGTTGAAGGTCCAGCTGTTTATAAGCTCGAAACTTACAAGCCCACCACCACCCGAAACTATCACCTCACCGGCTGTCGTTTCACTCCCTGCTAAACCTCCTCCTCTTGCAGGCCTCCTCCCTTCTGTATAAATACAGTACGTCAAATAAGCCACCACTGACCAAATAGGGCTTTGGTCAGTGTTGAAAAGGTGCTTGTTATCCAAATCGATACAGGCACCACAGCCCGTCACTTACCAAAAATTGCTTCACCCTCATCACAAACCTCGACTGTTTCCGCCGACCGCAAACAAGAATTTTTTTTATTCCATAAAGGTCTTTTGCAACCACGTTTTTGTTCTCTAACACTCCGTCTATGTAGCTGAAACCCATGCGTACATTAGGAATGCATTTCTTGCAGCAATTTAATTGTACCCCTGCTTTAAGAAAAAGCGTCTCCCTCGCAACAAATGTTGAAATTCTTTTAAAAAATCGTGACGGCCCGTTGTCCATAAGCTTCTGCAAAGAAACCAATTCGAACTCTTCACACACTCCAAACTCCAACATTTTCCAAACCACTATTACCGAGGAAATGGAGCGGTTCCCAGATCATGCCAACCCTACCTCCACCGATCTGGAAAAGCCCAATTTCTCCACCCAACATGAACTTTCTCCAGCTCATCCATACCCCCTTCTTACCGAACTGGAAAAGTTCAACCCTAATTCTTCTACCTTCCTTTATGAAGAAACCTGTGGAAAATGAGAATGCTCCCCAGACCATGCCATCCCTTCTGGTCTGGAGGAGCACGCAGCCTCCGTTCCGTCTGACGAAAGACTTACACCAGTTCTCCACTTCCGTCCCCCTTCCGAACTGGCTAAGTCCAACCGTACTTCTCGATCTACCAAGATTGTGGAAAGTTCGAATACCCTTATAGTTCCTACGTCTCGCCGAAGTTTTCGACAACCAGTCGACCGAGTTACTCTGTTTTTCAACATCGCTCCTAGCTTGTCCGAACTTGTCCATTTCTATTATGCTCAAGCTACCAGATGAAACTTCAGACAAACTGAGATGGTCCGTACGAAATCCTGGAAAAATTACAGATGTCGTGTATCGTATTCGCAGTACCATCACTAGTCCTAAATCCGTGGTGCATCGTGACCGATTAGCGCTTGTTAGAAACTAACACAATTTCTCGATACTTAACCTTACTTTTTTTACCACCAGATATTTTAATAACAATTTTGAAGTTTATTTACAGAAGCTTCTTAGGTGCAGCAAGCCAACAGCCAGGTCCCATCTTTCCCTTGCACATAGCGAGACGACAAGAAGAACACCAGGATGGTCGATGACAATGTGCTCCTATGAATGCTGTTGTGAAAAAGACGCTCAGTTTGCTATTTCCTTTTGTGTTTCCGTTTTCCTTTGTTCTCTTTCTCTCTTTCGCCTCTCTTTCTTTTCTCTATTCCATTTCAACTACTACACTTAACACACTAAACCAAAGTTTCTTTTATTTACGACAACATCCACCCAAATCCGAAACAATCGATATCGTCTTTTCAGGAAAACGCTCAAGAAAAACGTAACCCTGCTCTCGTTGCAATTACCAAACAAAGTCGGTAGTGTTGTAAGCAGTATTCAAGAAAAAGACACGTCTGTTAAGTGCACAATTGTTATTTATTTACAAGTCCATTGCGTTTCATGTCTCTATAACCTCAGAGAGACCGAGCGCAAGTGAAATTGAGTAAATTTGCAAAGACAAAGACTCACAAACAGGCTTAGCACCAATGACAACGTGTCAAAAGAATACCAGGCGTAAAGTTTAAGAGGAATTGAGAATGAATACAACACAAATACTGACTAGAGATAGCTTTTGTTTGTTGTTATTATAAAGTTCGATGAGTGTGAAATTAATGCTCAGTCGGAACTTTGAGCATCCTTCGCGGGGGGCAGTGTTACAAATCTGAAAAATAAAAAAGAACTTTATTAATGAATTTGAATAAAATTATTTTTAAAATAAAGTTACCTTAGAAAGCCGGATCAACACACCATCCAATCGTCTCCTAGTTTTCTGAAAAGATAAGAAAATTGATTAAAAAATTGAATCAACAAAATTTACTTTAGTAATATAAACTTAAAATGGAAATAAATGTTGTTGTTGGCTGTAAATAAAAGAAACTTCCAATTGAATACCAAATTTTTTTTATAAATTGGTGCCCAAACCAGAAGTCCCTATTAAAATACAGCCGAATCCTGAAAAATAAATGAAATAAAGAATAAAATAAATAAAATAAAAAAGGAAAAAAGGACAACACAAGAAACAAACACTTAAAACAAAAACAACAAAGAACATATCCAAATTTCTTTCCAAAACAACAACACAACACAACACAAATACACACAATTCACACAAAAATTTCGAAGATCTCGAATCTTCTTTGAAACTCCAATATGAGATAGAAAATAACTTCTCTCATATTGGAAAGTAACAATGACTTTCCAGAGAAGATTCGAGAAATTTCACTAAACACTATAAAAACAAGCACCCACAAAAAGAAAAAAGTTTTAGTTCAGTTCAGTTGGTGATTTGCTCTCGAGGTGTTTTCTTTAATTTTCTCCAGTTTATTTTACACATTTTTTTTAGTTAATTTTTTCTCAATTGTTCAAAGTAGTTTTTTAAGTCCATTTTTTTTACCACAGTTTTTTTTTATTTAATTCTCACAATCATTTTTTTTCTTAACTTTTTTTAATTTCAACCACAAGGTACCTACATTTTTTATCACTTCAAATTCTTTTTCGTTTCTATTTCTTTTAAATAAATTTTATTACAAATTTCCATCCACTTTCACTTGCACATTCTTTTCTTTCTTTCTTCTACTGGATTCTAATTTTCTTTCCTTTTTAACACTTTTAACTTTATTTAATCTAATTTAATTAAGTTAATTACATTCACATTTACTTACCTTCTTTTTTTACCACTTTAATTTTATACACACATTTTATTTTCAACGCATTTTTTAACATAACCTCTTTTTTTCTTCCACTCACATTTTCTTTTTTTTTTTAATCACAATAACAACTTTATACTAGTATACCACTGCACTTTCTTTTTCTCACTTTCCACTTGTTTTTTTTATTATTTTTTTTTACACATATCCTTTTTTTTATTCTAATTCACCCGCGACGCGATTTCATTAAATAATTTATATTTCGCGAACCCTTAAACTTTTAAATTAATCAAATCAAGAAACAAACGAAATCTTCATTTCGTTTGTTTACATTTGATTCACCTAAGTACAATTTAGTTAGACAGCTGTCAAAACAACAAGTGTTGCCACAGTGTCTGAATTGAAAAATTGACTTTGATTAAAAACTATCGGGGTTGCCGACTAGTAAATTTTTCTTAACCCAAACTGAGTTGGATTCAGTGAGTCAAACTCAGTTTCGATCTGATTTTCCTCACTACCGTGTAGACCAGATTCAGTTGAAAGCTTAACGCACTTCACTCAGTTAATAGTTGGTTTACTTCACTTCACTTGCGGACATCTTTCTTTATTACCATAGCCATTTTTTTTCTTTTAGACAAATTTTTTTTTTTTAGATAATTTTTTTTTTGATTATTGCCATTTAAACTTTACTTTTTTTGTGTTACATTGTAATTAGATTTTTTTTTACTTTTTAGTAATAGACCCTAAATTTGTAAATTCTGTTTTTTATAATAAATACTAGAATTTTTTTTATAAAAATTTAAAACTGTCTTTTATTTCATTATTTCCCATTTTTTCAGCTCTTGGCCCTTATTTTTTTTTACTTTCATTTCTCTTTTAAAAAATCCCTCCCGGACGCCTTATTTCTCTTCTTTTACATATTTCTGAATCCATTTTTTTTTTACTTAAATAAATTGGTTTGCTATAGTATGTTCGAACTCTCTCAAGTTGTATAGCTGTCATATTTTCTGTAAACTGAGCTAAGCACCTAAATGTTTACCACTACTTTCCCAGTCAGTAACGATTTTGACATCTTTTCGTTTGTCAACATTTTCCATCGTTTTACCGTACACAGCATTGTTCAACAACTTGAAAAAGTTCTTTTCAAAAGTATTTTTTGCAATAGTACGATAATATGTATTTAAATCAATATATTTTTTCAACCAACATGATTGTTTAAACTGTAGCGCTCTGTGAATTTTCACTAATTTCAAACCGTGTTTTAAACATTGCTGAAGATTTCTATAGTGAATTATATAATTTCTTTTTACTGTCAAATCTGTAATTAATTTGTTAAATTTCGACCCCGGACTTTTTTTATTTTGAGCACAATACGGTAAATCATTATGTAAATCATGAAGAGATTCATGATATTCTAAATCTACTTCTAAAATATAACCCGTATTTGAGTTATCTGTAATAATAAGAATATTTACATATATCTTCAACGTTTTCTACCCATTGAAAGTCAGAATATGGTAAAGGTTGTGACATGGCCCAACCGTATAAATTATTTGCATCAACATACATTAAATATGAAGATGGTTTATTCTCATCGAAATTACTTATATACTTGTTATTCGCTGTAGAATGTCTATGCGAACATTGAGTAATTCCACCACGGATACCTTTTTTAATAAAATTATACATATTTATATCGGTGAATAGTTCAAGATTTATTTCAGTATATTTTAACATCGCGTCCCATGATAACCCCGGAGTTGTATAATACTGACAGGGATCCAGCGTATAAATATTTCTACAAACTTTTCTAAAATTTTCGAATACATCTGTTGAAAGTAATACATCGGTTTTTAAATATAACTCTAAATAATCCCAAATGTTTTTACAATCAAATTTTTCCCAAACTTTCTTAGCATGAATGTAATCTATATCAGAACATTTACTATTTGTTAATTTGCTATCAAAATGTTTTTGAGAAGGTAAACACGTTTCATCTAAACGTTCAAAAGAATTAATGTATTCGTATGGAAATACTCCTTTACGTGTTAATAATTTGAAATTTTCTTCTTCTGGATATAAATATTTAACTGTTTTCAAATCTTCGGGGGATAAATTTCCTACTAATGAATCAAGACTACACTGCATAAATCTTACGGAATCTAAAAATTTAAGTTCAATTGTATCAGTTTTATTAACGAAAATTCGTTTTGAAAGTGATACATACAATTCTTTATTTAATGGTATCAAATTTATATCACCATCAATATTTGCTAATTCTTTCACAAATAAGTGACAGTCATAACCAGAAAAATTATCAAAGAAAATTGGGAAAAACTTTGGGACTTGATACCGCAAATTACATTCATTATGCGCTGGACCCCTGTACTTTCCTGTTAAATGACAATGGTCGGCTACTCTTACATTACCTAAATATTTCTTACATATATGACAAATCTTACTACTATGTTGCCTCTTCTCTTCAAAAGCCGTGAGTGGTTCCATCGCTTTTGGGTTCATGATGATATTGTTATGAATATCTAATACATCTTCAACTAGGGACTGCACAAATTTTGCTGGTGAATCCTTTCCTTTATAAATTCTTAGCTTACTCAAGCTGTCGTCATATGAACACTTTATGTAGTATGAGAATGCGCAAGGAACGTGTTGTTGTACATTTGTTGTTGAAGAAATATCTGAATTTGGAATACATGTATCCAATCCTTGTAAAATGCATTCAAAGTCTGCGTATATAACAAATGGGACCTCAAATTGACGTTCGTATTTCTCAAATTTCAATTCATTTTTTTCTGGTGATGGCATAAGTGTAACAATCTTACTGCATTCATTTTTATGTATATTGTACGCCTCTTCTGTATAAAAATGTTGTAAGCATCCATTACATAGAATGATTTTATGTTCGTGTTTTGTTATTTGACTGCTTATTAATCTTGATATGTTCTTGATCCACACATAATGACTCTTTTCTCCATCTTGAATCAACAGTAAATTAATATGTATTTTCTTCTCATTGTTTGTACAGTAATACGGTCCTACTATTTTACATGTATTAATTTGCATTTCTTCACAACCGTATACGTTTATATATATAATTTCAGGATTTATGTCTTCAAACTTTGTTATGTCCGTCACCTTCAGTGGAAATTCAAGATCATCAAATTTTAATATCATATTAAAGGGATTCACTCTTTGGTGCAAATAGGTATTGCATCGTAGCATTCGGTGTATCGTAGCACGAATTTGCTACGATACAACAACAATTCGTGCTACGTTACACCGAATGCAACCATGCAATACCTTTTTGCAATAAAGAGTGAATCCCCTTATTATTTTTCAGAAGAATTGTACTTGCAACAATATTTTCAAAATTATATGATGAAACTCTATCAGAATGAATTTCAGCAGGATCTAGAGCTGAAATTATTGCCCATTTAAAGCAGTATTCGTCCGTATTTTTCACATTGATACAAGCATGTTTACGTGCAATTGTTGTTGGTAATGGTAAATACTGAGAACCTCTTATTGGTCTGTACTGATTAATGTTGATTTCAAGATGGATTATTCTTATAAGAGTCCAACCACTATCACGTTCTTGAAACTCTTGCATTTTTGTATGAATTTTATCAATCATAACTTCGTATGCAGACGATAACTCAGTTTCATTTTTAACGATTATCATTTTTGACTGGAATGATTTAACTGAAGTTGTTATTTCATCGTTATCATCATTTTCTTTTGTTAATTTCATATACTCTGCAAATAGTTCTATGTTGAATTTAAAAGATGAGTGTTTAATCAGTTGTTTATTTAATGTTTCTATAATAATATCTTTCTCCGCTTTTAAAAAGTTAAGAGGATCCAGATTTCCTTCATCCTTGTTTTAATAAATGAGCGTTTCAATTCGTTCCTCAAAGCTACTTTTCACTACTTTCAATTTATCATTAATTGGTTCGGCTGCTTTTATTTTATGTACATTTGTTCTTAGATGATAACTCCAGTCCTTGATTGAAATTTCTTTATTAGATACATGTTTGACATAAAATTTTGTTTTGTGACGATGATGATGTAGAAGGCTGATTACATATATCATTAGAAATTGAAGACACCTTATGCTGAGTTCTCATATGCGTTAGTAGATTTTCTTTGCGTGTAAAGCTCTTCTTGCAAATGCTACAAATTTCGTGGTTACAATGAGCTGACTGGACATGTCTTTTCAAATTATACTTACTTGAAAATCCATTTCCACAAATTTCACATATAAAACTCTTCATTTTGTAGTCTATGTAAATTATTGTTTTTATTTTAATAAACAATTTGAAACTGAATAAGTTTTAATATCCTTTTTTAAGATCCTTAAACACAACTTCAAATTTAAAAGAAAATTAATTAAACACTTTGAAACTGAATAAATTTTAATATCCTTTTTTAAGATTTTCAAACACAACTTCAAATTTAACAGAAAATTAATTAAACACTTTGAAACTGAATAAATTGTAATATCCTTTTTAAAGACTTTAAACTTTAAAATAAAATCAAATAATCACTTCCAAATTTCACGATGAACTGATGCCGCTTGAAGAAATTGTCTTCATTTATAGTATGAATTTCTTATCCCCAAACTTTTTTTAAACTAAGTAATAACGCACATTCGAAAAACTTTAAACTTGAACAAACATGTCTCAATATAATTATTCGGAAAAAAGTAAAAAAACAATACCACAGCATAAACAACATGAAACGTGAACAAACATGTCTCAACATGCTCAGCACATATGAATAATCCTAAAAAATTAACTTAAAAAACAATGACATCATAAACAATATTAAACTACCAAAAACATGTCTCAACATGCTTAGCACTGATTAAGCACACGTGAATCAGAACTGTACCAACAATTTTCCATTGCTTTTTAATGATAAGGCCCATAATTTTAACCCTCACTGGATAAAAAAAATCTTAACCCCCGCATGATCCATCACTGAACAGAAAAAAAAATCTTGACCCACGTGACCCCTCACTAGCCTTGACCCCTGTTACCCCTCACTGGTAACACGCAACCTTGACCTCCCCGCACCCCTCACTGATAACACACAACCTTGAACCACGTGACCCGCACTGAAAACGTGATGACGTCATTTTTGCTCCTGCTCCATGGTCCAGAAACGCCATATTTATACTACTTACAAATGAAATGAATTCTAATATGCATAAATTTTTTATGATATATAATGATAAACTTGAACGAATTAACAATGATATGTTTAAAACATATACATACAAAACAACTTAATTCTATATATATAATAATAATATACAAAGTTTTATATAAATCCTGATATTTGATTGAAAAATGAGTAAGAAACAACTTGTTGAAGAGCTGCATAAATCAGCACGAAAAAGATTTAATCGAAGAAAAGCAGTGTTGTTCCGTGTAATCTACTTCATGTAGACTACGCGATTGTTTGCGTGTAGACAATTGCGTGTCAACAATTATTAGTTTTCTACTCGTTATTGTCTACGTGTAGACTGTAGACAATAGAAGAATTAGATTTTAAAAATGATTGAAAATTGGTTAAAATTTACTGTAATATAATTATAAATATAATTATATTTAAATGAAATTTCTACTAACCTGTGACCTATAAGACGATTGCTAGCAAATTTTGCAAATTTCTCTTACCCAATCTGCAAATTGCTACATATTTATTATTGATTTTGCTTAAATCAAAGCTTAATTCTTCAAAACATTTATTTTTTGGGCGCCCTGGCATCTTGTCTTTATTTATCTATTTATTTTACAAATAAGTATATTGAAAAACTCACTAGACGTTGTACCTGTAGTCTGTTGTATTGTAACATAACAATGTAACTGCACTTGATTTTTTGACAGAAATAAAAAACACAATTTTTGACATAGTTACCGTTATTGTCGACATAGTCGACGTCATTGTCGACATTGTCTACGGATTTTCAATTGTATACGCTGTTGTCTACCTCACAACACTGAAGAAAAGTAATTACAAAAGGAATAGATGATCTTTGGCAAATAGATTTAGTTGAAATGGGTGCATATTCTGCAAATAACAAAGGTTATCGTTTTCTATTAACTGTAATTGATGTATTCTCTAAATTTGCGTGGGCTATTCCTTTAAAAACAAAAAGTGGTCCTGATGTAACTAAAGCAATGGAAAGTATTTTTAAATCTTCAAATAGAATACCCAAGAATATACAAAGTGATCTTGGAAAAGAATTTTACAACAAACACTTTCAAGATTTGATGAAAAAGAATCATATAAATCATTATTCTACGTATAGCACTTTGAAAGCTTCAATTGTTGAACGTTTTAATAGAACTTTAAAAGCTTTAATGTGGAAACAATTTAGTTTTAAAGGAACATATAAATGGATTGATGACGTTCAAAAACTGGTTGAAAGTTACAACAATACAAAACATCGTACTATTAAAATGCGTCATCGAGATGTTAATTCATCTAATGAAAAATCGCTGCTAAAAACTGTATATAGTAATTTGAAAGTTTTTCCTGGTGAAAAGTTCAAAATTGGTGATTCTGTTCGTATAAGTAAACATAAACACGTTTTTGAAAAGGGATATACACCAAATTGGACGACTGAAATTTTCAAAATTAAAAGCATAAAAAATACGAATCCAGTAACATATTATTTAGAGGACTATAAGGGTGATCCAATTAAAGGAAGTTTTTATGAAAAGGAACTTTTAAAATCAAAATATCCACACATTTATTGAATAGAAAAAGTTTTGAGAAAAAAAGGAGATAATGTTTTTGTAAAATGGTTAGGATTTTCAAATGAGCATAACTCATGGATAAATAAAACAGAATTATTGTAAATTAAAATATATTTATACTTTATTTAATTATTTTTCAATAAACAACTGTTTAAACTACAATATGTATAGTTTTCATTTAAAAATCTATTGTAAAAGGTAATAAGTTTTAGCATCCTACTTTCAATTCGATTTACATCACAACATTCACATGTATCTGGTCCAGATGTAGTACTATCTTTAGACCAAGGACAGCTTATATAGTGTATTCCATGAATTGATTTAACCCTTTCCATGATGTAATATGGTGTTAAAAATGTTGCGTCACGCAAAAGTTGTTCTCGATGCTCATCCAATAAAATATGATCAAATTTTTTTATAAGATCTTCGTAAATCATTTTTTTCTTATTTAAATATATAACTAGACACTTTCAAAATTAATTAATGACTAAAATAAATTATTATTTTTTTGAATAATATATAGATGAATTTAAAAATATTTTTTTATGAAATTTGCATTTTGTAGACTTGTTTCACATTCCTAGCATCAATATATTCAACATTAGTTTGTAATTAGGATCTTGAATTTTAACTAATTCAACTTCACCATTACTTAAAATTCTTTCTGTTTCATATTCATGATATTCATACCCGCATAACCAATCTTTAAAGATTTTAATGGAAGCAAATAATCTGTATTGTTTCTATATATAAATATCTTGATTAAACAGAACTGGAATGGAACTATTCTCTTCCTTTACTTGAAACTTTAGTTGAGTTTCTACATTTTTTTCTTTAATATATATATTGTTAATCTATACTCCACAACTATACCGATTCTTATATATAGTTTCGATACAGGAAATCAGTTACAGATTATTTATCTAAAAATATGCAATGTTTATTTACTTATTATTATAGGTAAAAAACCTTTACATTATCTTTATTCCAATTGTAAAATAATAAATATTATATAAAGTTTCAAATTTACTTAACCTTTATTGTAAAGAATATAGTTTGATAGTATAGTTTAATAAACGTACTTAAACATGTAACAACACAAGAGCTCGGTAGCTTAGTAACTAAAGTGTTTGGCTAGGAAGCAAAAGGTCCCAGGTTCGATTCCTAGAGGTGGCAGACAATCACACTTTGTGTTGTTATATAATTCAGGGGTGGTAGTACGTAACTTGATTCGAGTTGTTTCGTTCGAGTTTGAACATGTTTGGTAGTACGTAAGGTCGATTCGAGTTCAAAACAAACTCGAATTGTCAGAATTACGGTCGAACAAAATTTTGTTATCGACTTCATATAATCTGTTCGTGTTGTAAAGTTTAAATAAAAGTATTGTGCTAAAAATGTAAGTAAAAACCATTTATATTTATTTAAAGTTATTTTGAATTGATTTTAAACAAAATAAAAATTTATATTTGATAAAAATTTATTAGTAAAAGTCGAAAAACAGCGACATCTGAATTTTATAATTGTACACTCAACTTTAAAAACTTGAAAAATTTTAAAATAGACATAAAACATAACCTTCAATTACCATATGTGTACTTTTCAGCTGGTGCTGACTACAAAATACTTGCTCAGAACACAAGTTTTCACGGTAACACTTAAATCCAAAGTCGATCGAATTACGTACTACCAATCAATGTTTGTTTCGAGTTATTTTGAAGTCGAACGAAACAACTCGAGTCAAGTTACGTACTACCACCCCAGGTAAATTTGGATTTTTAAATGAATTGAAAATTATTATATGGTAAATTCAAGATATTGGTGTGTGCAGCAAAAGGAGAAATGATATAAAAATTGTGTTAATGAAATAATTAATAACATGTGAACATAATTTTTTATTTTTGAAAAACATAAGAAAATATAATATGTTGAGTAGCTAATCAATAAGGAAAAATCGTTATTTTACAGTAAATTATTGTTTGATTCAATTCATTTCTAAAAACAATGTTTATTTGAGTAAAGATTTGATTTATTGCATCTATATAGTTTGGCTACCTTAAAATTTATACCAACTATATTATTTCTCTATCAATTTGTGCCGATAAAGCATCGAAAATTTGATAAAGAATATCGATTTTAATACAGATTTTGTAAAGCTCCTATATTGTGTGGTTATGCGGGTAGCAAGAAATACTTAAAGCGTGCTTCTTGTAATTACTATCATATGTACATCTTATTGTTAAATTTGTATTATCAGCAAATTCTAACTTGAAATGTCTGTAAAATAGATGCTCACTTTCAATTATTCCAGCTATTTCACTTTCTTTACGTATTAAATCTTGCCTAAATGCTTCAATATCTTCGGCTACAATTTACACTAATTCTATTACCTGGACTCGTTTTTTATCCAAACGTAATGAGCCAGAAATCAAACACAAAATTACAGGAAACCAACGAGATAACAAAATTCCAGGAAATCAATAAAATTTTAATTCTAGATAAGACCACAAAATTCCGAGAAATTAACGAGATAACAAAATTTCTCAGAAATCAAACACAAAATTACAAGAAACCAACGAGATAACAAAATTCAAAGAAACTAAACGAGATAACAACAATTTCTCAGAAAAACCAATAATTTCCAGATAAAACCAGTTTCATCTAGCTCAGCTTCTTTACACACCTCCCCCCGTCAGAATCCATCATTTCGCCTTAAAAGCTTCAACCCACAGCGAAAAGCTTCGAAGCTTCAAACCACAAACCACAAAAGCTTCCACCACATGCCACAACCAGAAAACTCAAAAGATCCCGAAGCACACCACACGTCACAACCGAAAAGCTCAAAGCTTATGACGTCATCCAAAAAAGCTGTGCACAAAACCCTCCCTGGTCTAGAATGCCCATATACATACTACTGAAATTCCAAAATTTCTCGTGTTTCACTTATATTTTCCATTTTTAAAATTATAAAACCGACTAAGAAAGAATCACTTGCTTGACTAACAGGAGGTAAAAAAGTATTGAAATTAATGAAGCATAAAAGTGATTCACATGTGTTTTATATACCTAATCTCGAATGTATTTTAAAAGATTAATAATCGATAATTCTAATATTAGTCACATAATCCAAAAGCAAAAATACTTTGTTAGAAACTTTTTTTCTTCTGAACTTAAAAACAATAACGCAGCTGGCAGCATAATCCGTTTAAAAAACAAAAGACTTCATTGTTTCATTGTTTTAAACAAGAACAAACATGTCTCAACATGAAAACTGATAAAGTAGCAACTATACAAAACATATACACTCAACATAAGTATATTATCATGCTATGAATATCATGAATTTGAAACAGATTGAATTCAAGGCAATGATGAAATATAACTACAGAACCGATTACGAGTATATTGGTGCACGAAAATCGAAAATGTTAAACAAATAAATAATCATTAATAAAAGTCAATTCATTCTCAAAATCATTAACAGTTAACCAACATTATTCAAAGTATAAAGATGGATTTTGAAGGCGAGTTTTACACAGATTATTTAACAGACGAAGATAGGAGAACTCTTGTATACTATCGAAAATATATACAACAATATGAAAACATGGAAAAAATCACATCAATTCATGGATCTCATTACGTTGATTGTTGTTGGGCTAAAGATGATACAACTACAGGACCAGATACATGTATTTGTAGTTATAGACAAAATCAAGTTATCAAATTTAAAAATGAATTTGAAAAATTATTGAAATTTTACGAGAAATTGATTGGGTACTTTGAAGAAGGAAATCTGGATATAATAGATAATATTTCATTATTTTTAAATGAATTTGATACATTTTTTGGAACAGAATCATATGGAGAAGTTGTATTCAACAAAAAAGAAATTGAAAATATTCGAGAATATCTAAACAACAGCAAAAGTGAAGAATTTACATCTAACGGCCATTATCTTACATGTTCTAATACTGAAAACAATGAAAATATTTGTGAATGTGATTTAATAGAAGAAAAACAAAGAGAAAAAACAGATAGAGCTAAAGAAGCTATTAGACTTATAGATGAATTTCTTGGAACAATATATTATAATTATTTTGCTGGTTATTAGTTAATAAATAAAAAACACTTGATATTCATTTTAAAAAAAAAATTGTTTTTTATTGATTTTATATTATGTTATTATAAAAACCAGGTAAACTTATATCAAATTGTTGTGAATATTCAACATAATTTATATCAGCTTCCGTTTCTGTTGAACATTGCTGATCTGATTCTGATTGTACAGGTTGCTGCTCATTCACTGTTATTTGCGGTAGTTGTTGTTGTTGTTCTTCTTCTTGAACATCATTAGACATTGGTAATTCGGTAAAGTCTATGCTGTAAGCTTTTCCTACTTGACCATAGTTAATTAAGTGATATTTCCCCTTGTTTAACCCTGTTATCACATTATCTGATAACTTATTGTATTTTTCTGGTAAATTCAATCGTTGACTTCCTTCTAATTCAAGCGAAACTCGATCACCAAATTTTGTGTTAACTTTTTCTGCACTGATGATTTTATGTGGATGATTTTTCACCATATTTCCCAAGTTTAAGTATATATTGTATCGAAATGATTTTACGTCCTCCAGCTCAGAAGCAAATACTTTGTTTGGTAGTTCATCTCTTACAAGATTATCTTCTTGTTTCCGTTTAACTACTTTTGATGTCTTCTTTGAACCAACTTTTTCAGGTTTAGTTCTTCACTCATTTTTACAAACTTTAAGATAAAATTAAATTAACACTTCGAAATTTCACTATGGACTGATACCGTTTCAAGAAATTGTCTCCATTTATAGACAAAAATCTTATCCCCACCCTTTTTCAACTGCTTACAAGTGCTGACAAAATTTAAACACTCTCTTTTTCTACTGCTTACAAGTGCTGACAAAATTTAAACACACACACACAAAACAATAATTTTACAACTCAAATAATACAAATCTGATACATAGAAATTTTTTCCATTTTTATTCGCGAGTTCGAAACTCATCACAACTATTTCACAATCTTTTTTTTTCTTCTAATAGCATACGTATTAAAATATCGCCATATACGTATATACACACAACATAATCACCACATATTAAGGTTCTCTCTAGCCCCATGATATATGCCACGGACTATCATGCCACAGGTCTCGGGTACGCATCCCACCGACATCACATTTTTTTCATTTTTTCTTCATCTCAAACAACAACAAAACAACAACACATTCTCTTACACACTCGGTGGTGGTGCCAGAATCCCCCAATCCTACCTACTCTCCCACATACCACAACCAAAAAGCACAAAAGCTCCAAAAGCACACCACATACCACAGCCAAAAAAGCACAAAAGCTTCCGAAGCACACCACACGTCACAACCAAAAAGCTCAAAGCTCATGACGTCATCCAAAAAAGCTGTGCACAAAACCCTCCCTGAGTTAGAGTCGCTATATATACTCTACTCAAATGCTAAAAATAAGATAAAAGCTAGAATTTACAAATGTATCCATGTTTTAAAGGCAAACCCAAAACTTCTCATCAAATCATAGGCACATTACCATCTTATCGAACTAATATATCATACCCATTTTCAAACAGTGGCGTAGATTTCGCGGGACCCTTTTTTCACAAAACTTCTAAAATACGATCAGCAAAGATGCTAAAATGTTTTATTTTCTTATTCATTTGCATGTCTACACTGAGCTACACACTTAGAATTAGCTACCGACTTGTCAGCTTCTGGTTTTATAGCCGCTTTTAAAAGATTCGTTAGAGTCATCTGCACAAATCTTTACTCCGATTGTGGATCCAATTTCATTGGATCCAATTTCATTGGAGCTAAACATATACTAGAGAAAGAATTGAGAATAGCATTTGAAGAAAATATATCCAAAATTATACCAAAACTAGTCGAACAAAACGTTCAATGGCATTTTAATCCAGCACCAGCACCTCATTTCGGAGGCATGTGGGAGGCTGGAGTTAAGGCAATAAAATATCATCTAAAACGAATAATACAAAATACCAAATTAACTTTAGAAGAATTTCAAACACTTTTATGTCAAATAGAAGCCTGCGTTAATTCTAGACCATTGACCCCAATCTCCAACGACTGTAACGATTACGCAAGTTCAACACCTGATCATTTTCTAATAGGTAGGCATTTATTAGCAGTACCAGAACCTGAAATTAACAAAAAAACTTCATTAGTAAATCGTTGGTTATAGCTGGGCTGGATGACGCGGTATTAATATTTTTGGAAATTTTAAGTAGTTAAAGAAAGCGACAACAGATTTGAAAAAAAAAAAAAAAGAGACACACTATCAAAATCAGTTGATATTTTCTTAATTGTGTTCCCGGTATCTCTGTCTAAAGTAAATGAAAATTAAATAATTTAGTAAATGAATGTTCGCGATTATTATTATTTTTTATTCATTTTCTTTGTATTCTCGAAGAAAAAAAAATAGAAATAAATAATTAGATACGTTACACTCGTTTAAACATAATATTTTAAAATTATTGTCAAAAATGACTAAACACGATGGCAACACAAAAATAATATTAATATTCAGAATTTTATTAGTATTAATATAATACTGAATTAATTGTTAGTTCATACATATGTCTATTTCTTTTAGTAGCTTTTTCCGTAGCTTTTTTTTGTTATCATTTTTAATAACAAAATTAATTATGAAATTAATAACGTGTCATACAGCTATTAGCTATTCAAAAATTAATTCTATACTTTTGTAAAAGATGGTCTAGGGAATACTTGCATACATTTAAACAAAGATATGAATGGCCAGAAAACCAACAAAACGTACAAATAAAAGATCTCGTTCTAATAAAAGATGAAAAATGTCCTCCAACAAGATGGCCACTTGGGTGAGTAATAAATTTTCATCCAGGTAGTGATAGAAAAATACGCGTATGTTGCGACAGCAGATACATCCCATTATCTTGATGTCCATGTATTTTCGAACGCCACTGTATTATTATAAGTAGATAGCTGTACATAATTTTTTAAAATGTTCAAATATCTACATTTATTGGAAATTTTGTAACCAAATATTCCAATAAATGTACTGTAAAATTATTTCCGTTGCCTACGCGCAACATGAAATTTAATTTTTCTTTGTTCAAAAACAATCAACAAAGATTTTTTCTAATAATCTCATGGACTATTTCAAATCACACCACTTCAAAAATAATAATCCTATGTAATTTGTTCAAGAAAGATAAACATTATAACGAGCAGTTTTACATTATGAATAATTTGGAATTCACTCAATGCTTAGGTTTCAACGAAGGGGAATACCTATGTTATCTACATTTTAGCTACAATTTGCAAAATAGAATAATTGTTACAACAAAAAAATGCCTCCAAGTTGCCTAGAAAAGGTAATAAATCCACAAAAAATATGAACTCAGCCACACACGCCAAATCAGTGGTTATTTGCGATGGATAAACAACAAGATTTTACTATTATTTGTGATTGCACTCTAAAAGACGATGAAAGAGTAATAAAAACAATGGCCGACATCAAAACTCAAATTACAATTAATTCGCGACAACGCCGACAACCGAAATTTATTCTTACGATGCACCTTTATTCACATATTCCAAACTCATATCGCACAAGGCACAAATTGAAAATATAAAAACAGAAATAAACTATCTCTAATCACATCAGACAACAATGAAGGATTTACAACACACGATATCCACCAATTCACGCTAGGTTATTCAACTATGGGAATCCTGGCAAGTATCATCATCTATCTGATAGTTATGCGTTTGCACAGACGTCCCAAAGCACATAAGGTTAAGTCAGAACCTGCACCACGGCTCAGAAACCAAGGCGATGATCACAGTTTTGAAGTAGGACACTTCAATGAGGCCCAGGATGTTCAAGATAGATAAACATTACAATAAAATAATTCAATAAGTCTATGTTAATTATCATTCATTTAAAATTCATTTACTTTAATTGTTAAGCATAATTTTGCTGATGTTACATTTTGCATTTTTATAAAATATTTTTTTAATTGTGTAATATGCTTAGTACCAATGTACTCACTCAGTCGAGTCAATACTCGAAAGTAAAGAAAGGAAATTCATTGCAGAGGAGAGTAAGCATTTTATGCCTACAAACGCTTATATTGATATTATATATGAAAAATAAAAATTGAAGAAAACAAGAAGTCAATGTACTAAGTAATAATTACCTTGAACTTTGTAATTTGTTATTTAATTACTTATATGAAAAAATTTAATATGCTATTAATTAGATATTGGGGAAAATTGTATAAAAGGAAATTAATATTCAATAAAGTATGTTCAGTTATCATTAGAATTTACGCGTATTCATTTCAATTCAATTTTTTAACCATTACATACATACTTCCAGGGATGGATGGGCCATATAACGAACCGGGAAATTTCCCGGTGGGCCGGCTGTTTATCTTCATAAACATGTATTGTACTTACCGAAAAAAAGAACCGGAATGAATTTTTCATTTTCTTAACAAATTTTTGTAGGATTCTTGTACATTTTTTTCTGTATTTTATAGCTTATACACACCGCAATATAAAGTACGAATAAAGTACGTACTTTGCCTTTGTACTTTATTTTGGTGACACACCAGTTTTTATACTTTATTTTGACGTTTAAATTTATTTTGTACTTAATTTTGACGTTTAAATTTATTTTAAAATTAAAAAAAATACGGAAATTTAGCTCAAAAATTAAAAATGGTAGCTACCATAACCAAAAGTATATCTGTCTCTTTATTTCTATATATACAGAAAAGAGATAGATATTCTTCTGGTTATTATGGCAGCAACCATGTTTATTTTTTATTTTTAAATACATTACTTCACACATTTTTTTTTACTGGTGCAAAGCTCAACACAAATTTTACTTCTACTATTGACAACAAGTGGCGCTGAAGATCGTACTTTACACCTAAAGTACATAAATTTTTGTGCTTAGCTAAAGTACACAAATGTATGGGAAAAGTCGATGAATTCATACTTCGTCCTTTATTTTTGTACTCAAGTACGTACTTTAGCTTGGTCTGCCTAGGCTATTACACTATTATTTGTCTATATAATTAATCAGCAAAAAATTTAGTTTTTATATTTCTTTTTCCGACTGCCCATAAATAACTTTCAAACTTGTATGTTTAGTTACTTTTTGCTTACTATTCGATTTTATGAAATGAGAGGGACAAATTCAATTTTTGACTGAAAAAGAAAGAAGTAAGTACCATCAGCGATTAGAAATACAGTGGATATCGGTTATAACGACATCGAAGGGACCGCGAAAAACGGTCGTTATAACCGATAGGTCGCTATATCCGTCCGCATTTCGGCAATAGTATTATCATATGTTGTTTGAAGATCTGAGTCTATATTAACAAAAATTTTAAAAAATGGGCTTTTTCTTAAATTTTTTAATTTTTAAATTATTTTTTTCGAAGCTTTTCTCAATTTTTCGCCTGTTTTTTCATATTGTTGAAATTGTGGAGTGGGAAACTACATATTCTTTCGCCAGGCTTTTATTGAATTGAACCCTTCAGCTTCAATTCTAAATATGATCCCCGCCTTTTCTTCAATTGAAAACATTTTTCTAATTTTTTCCATTATTCCATTTTACAGTATAAATCACAATTTACAAATGAACTATGTACTTATGTATACAGTGATGTGCAATATTATTTGTGCAGAGCAATTTTTTTTATACAAAGTCGTATTTGATTTGGTATATCTTCCATAAAAATAAATATATCGGCTTCAAAATTTCTCTAATAATAGCTTAGACAGTTCTCCACAAATTCACAATTCAAAAAAAAAAATATCATTCAAAGTTAACGGTACAAAAACAAAAGTTCAATGTGCAAAATTATTTGTGCAGTATAAAAAAGTGTAAATACAGGATGTTCCGTTTCGTTTGCTTAGAATTGATACCAGTGATAGGTCTCGTCGAGACAAGCAAAAAATCGTATCGGAGGGGGAGGGCTGAAATCCGAACGGTTTGGCCGCTAGAGGGCGTTGAAGTTTTTTTTGCTCTTATTTCACGATGTACCCTACAACTTTTTACAAGAGCACTCAAGGGTAATTTTGTGTTAAGAAACAATGTAGAGGACCCTTTGTCCTTTTCAACAATGATACCTCACTTGTTCCTCTATTCCTAACTTTTAAAAAGTTAGACGCGTTCAAAGTCAAATATTTGTAAATTTTTTTCAAATTTGTGTGTTTAACCCTGTCTTTCTCAAAAAGGGCTAAATTAACCCTTATTTTTTATTGCAGAAAAATAAAGCTCAATAGATTCTACATCGATTTGCTATCTTTGTTTTTTCAAAAATGCATAATTTTCATAATTTTAGTCATAGTTTTTGAGATATTTGCACAAACTAATGCGTACTTTATTCTTAAAAATTTTTTTTTGCTATTATTTATTTTAATTATAATTATTTTCTTCGAAAAATATGAACCGTTATTTCTAAAAATAGTTTGAACACCTGCACAAATAAATTTTCACCACAAAATCATTGCACAATAGTTTTGCACTTGACATTTTGTTTATTTTTGTATTTCACAGATAAAGTAATGTTTCAAAAATACATACATATGTATATATATATATATATATGTATATATACATTATTTGTACATACCGCATACATAAGTGAACTTTTAAAAATTTATACATGAAATTGGACAAGATCAAACATGCGAAAACATGTCATAAATCAATATTTCAATGAAAAAAAAAATCCCGTTCGTCGTTATAGGCGAAAAATTTTCCTAAAACATGAAAAATTAGGTCGTGAAATCCGATATGTCGTTATAACCGATATCCACTGTATTTAGTTTTCATACGGCTACGGAATCATTCGGTCACAGAAATTTAACGTATAAAACTGTGTAAGAGCAGGCTTAAAGTGCTTTGTGTTTTGCGAGTGTTATTTACCCTGAATATTTGATTCGGACTTAAGGTTATTAAAATAACAAAATTTGTAAAAAGAATTTAATAAAAATATGGTTTAGGTTTATCTATTATCGCCGTATTATAATAAATTATATAGGTATATATATATGTATATACATATATATATATATAATTATTAAAAAATGGACAAAGAAAAACTGAAAGGAGGAGCGGAGAAGTTACGCGAAAAGAGAAAGAAGGCAATGGAAGCTGAGGCACACAAGTCAAAAAACATTGAATTTATGTTTGAAAAACTAGCCTCTTCTTCTATTATTAGTCAACCGCAACCATCTCAAGAATTATCGGAAAAAATTGTTTCGATTCCTGAATCCGTAAGTTTTCAAGTTGAAACAAAAATACAAAACGAAGGTGAAAACCCAGCGTCCACGTCTACTGCTTTAACAACTTCTTGTAATTTTCAAAGCATTGCAAAAACCAAAAAAGCAAAATCAAGCTTTCAATCCGCAATTAATATTACTGATAGTCACTATGATAGTTATTTTAAAAAGCGTACGACATTCAAAATTTTTTTTCATTTCATCCGAGACAACCAGCTTTAATTGAGTTTTTTAATCGCGAAAAAGCCTTCAAAATGAAAAATTGCACAGTAAGGAACTGGCTAACATACAATGAAAAAACTTTTAAGTTGTTTTGTACTGTATGTCTAGTATACGCAAAGCACGATAATCGATTTATTCTTGGTATGAATGACTTTTCGTACACTTATCAACGAATTCAGGAGCATGAAGTAAGCAGTGAACATGAACATTCCTTTAGAGCATACTTTATGTGCAAGAATCAAAAGGACATTTCCAATTTGCTTCTTTCATTTACATTAAATATCAGACAGCAGCAAATAAAGAAAAAACGACGAGTATTAGAAGTGATTATAGACATTATAAAACTTATTGGAAAACGCGGATTAAGTTATAGAGGAAAGAAATATGAAGCTGCATATACTTTAGCTGATCCCACATTGGACCATGGTAACTTTTTGGAATTAATATTGTTAGTAAGTAAATATGATGTACACTTAAAAGAACATTTAAATGAGGTCATCGAAAAAAGCAAAAATATCCATGAAAAAGGGCAACAACGTAGATCTGGATCATTCGTAAGTTTATTATCTAAAACAACTGTAAATTCAATATTGCAAATCATAAGAGAATTGATCAAAACATCCATTCTGGAAGAAATCCAAAAAGCAGAAATATTTTCTGTGCAATTGGACACTACACAGGATATTTCAGTTCAAGATCAATGTTCAATTGTAATAAGGTATGTTTTGGGTTGTGAAATCTATGAAAGACTGGTTTCCGTTGTAAGTTGTACATACTCTACCGGGAAAGGTATGTTTAACCTCATTCAAAAAGAATTTTCATCTTTAAATATTCCACTAAAAAATTGCGTCTCTAATGCCACTGATAGTGCAGCAAATATGCAAGGGGCTTACAATGGTTTCTCTAAATGGATGTCTGAAAACACACCTAGTCAATTACATGTGTGGTGTTACAGCCGTATCCTGAACCTAGTTGTGTCTGACACCCTCAAAATAACAATAAATGCAGCGTCCTTATTTACTTTATTAAATTCCATTGCAATTTTCTTCAAAGAATCCTACCAAAGAACGAATGTTTGGAAAAGCACATCCTTAAAGGTAAAAAAAAAAGAAATTACAAGTAATTGGAGAAACTCGTTGGTGGGCAAAAGAAGCAGCTTTGAAAAAAATATTTGGAAATTACAAAAATCACGCCAATGCTCTTTACATCGAAGTATTATTAGCATTACACGATATAAAATTGTCTGAAAACATGCCACCAGATGTCCGTGTGAAGGCCTCTACCATGTTTACACAATTTATAGATTATGAAATGCTACTAACGGCTTAAATTTTTACAAAATTATTTTCAATTATTGGTCCTGTCTCGAAATATTTACAAACTAGCGGATTAGACTTACTAAGATGCCACGAAATGATTATGAATTGTACATCACAATTAAAGTCCGTAAGTCGCGAAATGAGTGATATTGAAACATCTATGCAAACGTTCATTGCATGGGCACAAGATGAAATTGACAGCCGTGAAGAAATCGACATCGACATACCAATTTCCTTTCCCGAAAAGAGAATAAGAAAACGAAAGAAAATGGCTGGAGAATTGGCGGAAGATGATCCCATAAAAGATAGCCGAAAAAACTATGAAGTTGAAACCCATAATAGAATTTTAGATAAAATTATAAATTCTATAGAACGTAGATTTAAGAATAATGGTGAGCTTTATAAGGATATTGCCTTATTGTCTTCAACAAATTTTGATGAAGTTAAACAAGGAGTACCATCAAATAGCTTTAAAAAATTGTGTGAACTGCTAGAAAACTATTACCCAAATATTACAAAAGAAAGTCTGCAAAAAGAATTGGTTAGTTTCGCCAAAAATTGGGATAAATTTAAAGTTTCGGCAACAAAAAATGGGGAGAGTAATCAACAATTTCAGAGTAATGTTACAGTTATAGATACAGATGAAAATGATGAAGAAGACAACGATGATTTTGAAAGAGATGGTGATTTTGATGTTAATAATAAAAAATGTAAATCTTGTCTTAAATGTGCAATTTCCTGTTATTCTGTCATTCAAAAATACAATATACAATACAATACAGTGAGCCATATTCTGCCCTAGGAAATGCTTACAAATATTTATTAACATTATCAATAAATCAAGTGTAATGTGAAAGAAGTTTTTCCAAGTTAAAATACATTAAAAATAGATTGCGGAATTCAATGTCGAATAATAATTTGGATGCTTTTATGTTAATGGCTTGCGAAAATGATATTTTATTTAATATTGACTCTGATAACATTATAGCTATCCTTGTGCAGCAAAGCAAGTTATTAAATAGATTGTTAAAAGAGTAAAGTTTTTAATAACACTGGTTTTTTATTATAATTTTTTCTTAAATTTTTGTGTTTAAAGAATTTTTATGAAGTTGTAAGTTCTCTAATCGTTTATAACAAACCTAACTTCTACACTTGGAATAAAAAGACTTGATTTACTTTTATTTTGTTTTTTTGTTGTTGTTGTATGTTTCTATATATGTATGTACTTGACTGGGAGTCCGGCATTTTTAACTAAAAGAATGTTTTTTGGATAGTAAAGGTAATCTGATTCAAAAATCTGTAATAAACCTATGCTCTATTTAATTTTAAAGGAAAAATGCGTAACATCCTGTAGATGTATATTTTAGCCATATCCGGAAATTAAAAAAGGGCCGATAAATATTATTTCCCGGGCCGCCAAGATGTTGCCCATCCGCCCCTGCATACTTCTTTAGAATCTGTGGTACCTTTTTCTAAGGAAGCATAACAATCATTGAAAAGAATTACAGATACCTAATTCTATTAAAACAAAATTAAGACAGAATTAGAGAAACGTAATTCTGAACAAGTGTTTTGAACAAACATTTTTTTGGTGACCCCGATAAATTGAACAACGTACACTTAGAAAAATTGTTTTTTGTTTTGAGCAAATATAAAATTTTTTTTTCTTGCAATTTGACTGTGCAAGGTGTTTAATTTACTCAGTTATAACTATCAACATTTTTTTTTTTTGGAAATTAATTTTTTTTTGTTACTAATTTTATTGAATAAACCACAAGATGGATGAATTATCAAATTCACAAAAAACTATAAGCAGGGATATCGAAAAATTAATAGAAGCATATCGCAGTTTCGCTTCTGACAAAAAGACATTGCAGTATTTGCAGGAAAAATTAACCTCCTTACAAGATTTATGGGAAATCTTTGAAGAAAAAGACGATAAAATTCGAAATTTTGGTGGTGTATTAGCAGCATCTCATCCATATTATAGGAATGCACAAAAGTTTTATTTGTTTTTATATGTATGATTTTATTTTTTTTTAATTTACTGTATGATTTTATTTTTATTGAATTTACTGTACACAATTTTAATTATTATTTTGATATTAATTGCAAGAAAAAGAAAAATAAGAAATCTCACAAAATATTAATTCTTTACTCTATTTCTATTTTACGTCTTTACGTCGTGGCGTCGTCTTCACTACTGATACCTTCTTTTAATTCAACGTCTTCCTCTTCATTTTTTTTAGCTCTTAACTAGTTTCCTCTCTTTCCCACATATCGGCCATCCTGCCACGCATTCACCTCGAATGTTTCAGTTTCTTCGTCGTCATTCACAAAAATCGGCCACGGCTTCATAAATTCAGAACAAGATGACCTGTATTTGGGTCCTTCAACATTTCCTTCTTTAACAACATCATATGTATCGTTGTATTTCACCTTCCTTACTCGATATGGTCCCAAAAATTTCGGGTTTAGCTTAAGACCGCTACCTAATTGGGTACGTTTGATTGCCACAATATCACCAACTTTGTACTTTACAGCTGACTTTCGTCGAAGATTATATGATTTTTGATTTTCATTTTGAACCTTCTGAATTTGCTCTTTTGCACTCTTTCTTAAGTCGTCTCGCGTGTCTTGAAAATGTGACAAAATTTCTTTCTCAACAAGATCTTTAACTATGTCTTGTTTGGAACGCATTTTAATGCCAATCATTAGTTCAAATTGAGTTGTTTGAATACTACGATGAAACGTTGAGTTTATAACTTGTTGCACATTACTCACGAACTTATACCACTTTGTAGGATCTTCTTGACTTAATTTAGATAAAACTGAAATAATAATGCTATTGAGCCTCTCGACCTATCCATTTGCTCGTGGTAATTCCGTTGTTATTTTAATATGATGAATGTTTTCAGTGTTACAATATTGTTGAAATTCTTCAGAAGTAAATGCTGAACCTCGATCACTAATTATCTTAACAGGATTCCCAAAAACAGTTTTCTGCAGATCCAATTTTACAATTACTTCTTTAGTGGACGTCGTTTTTGTGGGATATAACCATACGAATTTGGTGAATGAATCAATAATAGCCAAAATATGTTTATAATTTTTATTAGTTGATTTCAGTGGTCCAAGAAAGTTTATATGATAAGTTTGTAACGGCTGATCATCTTTGTGCAAAGAGTGTAATTCTCCTTCCAATTTACCACGTTTTCTATTAGAAATGATGCAACTTATACAATTAGAAATAGAACGATGTATTTTTTCTTCAAGCTTTGGTATAAAGTATTCATTTTCTATCAATTCTTTTACTTTCTTAACAGCAAAATGTCCTTTTTCATGTGCCTTTTTTGATAATTTCCGCTGCATACCATTTGGGATAACTAAAAGTTCTCGACCATTCACTAATCTGTAAAGAACATCTCCTTTTAAGAAATAATCATTATATGGTTTCTCTTTCAGGATTTCTTTGATAATATTCAAATTCTCATCATGTGACTGTGCATATTTAATTCTTGCCAATTCCATCAATGATCATCACTGGATATCGACTTAACGCGTCGACGTGACGCATTTTAGAACCTGATCTATGCTCTACTGTATAATTATATTCTTCAAGAAATAGAATCCATCTCGCGACTCTTGTACTTAGATCTTTCTTATCCAACGTCTTGGTAAATGCATTGCAATCAGTTACGAGCTTAAAATGTGTACCAAGAAGATATACTCTAAATTTTTTAAGAGCTTCTATAACAGCCAATACCTCTAATTGATAGCTTGAGTATTTCCGTTCTAGATCGTTAGTCTTCTGCTTCTTCTGCTTTAAATTTATTGGCACTGGTTAATTAAGTACAGCTTTAATTTTTTCAATAGATGGTGCTATTTTACCATTTTCAATAATGTGTCCCAAAAATTCAACTTTTGTTTTTAAAAAATGACATTTTTTACAATTTGTTTCCAATCCATAGTCTTTACATAATTTCAAAACCTTTTCAAGTCTATGTATTGCTTCATCTTCATTTTTGGCTGGAATTATTATGTCGTCGATGTATGGCAGAGCAATGCCGTCATGAGTTCATGAAAAATACTATTCACGTATCTCTGGAAAACTGCTGGTGAATTTGAAAGACCAAATGGTATTGTCCGCTATGTGTTACGAATGATGTTAAATGTCTACTGGTTTCATTAACAGATACATGGAAAAAACCATTTTTTAAGTCTATTGTACTAAAGATGCGAGCATCTTGTAACCTATCTAATTGGTCTTCGATCAACGGCAAAGGGAAACGATCTTTTATTATTATCTTGTTGAGCTTTCTATAGTCTATGCATAATCGCGGAGTACCATCTCGTTTTCTCACTACCACAACTGGACTACTATAATCTGAATTACTTGGTTGTATTATTCCATCTTTAATCCACTGATTAACTTGGCTTTCAACAATTAATCTTTCACTGAATGGTAACCGTCGAGGTCTACAAAAAATTGGATTATCATCTTTTAGAATAATATTCATTTTAACATTTGTCGTCTTTCTTTTCATTGGAATATAGTTGCGGATCATACTGTAAACATTCTTTTTAGCTGACAAACTTGCATTTTCACCAATGTCAATTTCTTCGTTTGAAACAAAATTTATATTTAAAATTTGATGTATAATATTATTCGAACAATTATTTTTTCTTTTTTCTATAAAAACGCCTTTTGAATTAATTTTTATATCAGCGACATTACAAAGTTCTTTCCCAATTATTATTTGAACATCTAAACAATCTGATGGGACAACATGAAAAGTTAAGTTAAATTCTTCCTTATCGATTTCAATTTTATTCTTAAAATAACCAATCGGCTTAATCTTATTTTGTTCTTTATTACGTCCAAATCCTATAAGATAAATTTTAGATTATTCCAATTTTAGTATATTTAAATTTTTATATACATAAGTACATCATATGTCATTACGTTAAACTTGCCACCCGTATCAAACAAAGCTAGAAAATTCTGATTTTCAATTTTAACAATTTTGTTCATAAAATCGTCGACAGATGCCAAACAACCTGTATTACTTTGACTTTCATTATTAACTTTATTCAGACAGTTTTTCGAAATATGACCAAATCTGTTACATCTAAAACATTTCATGCCTTTATCTCGCTTGCTACAAAATTTGGAATTGTGACCTTTTTCTCCACAGTTAAAACACAAAATATCAGACTTTTCTGGTCGATCTATTTTTCTATTTTCAAATCTTTTATGTTCAAATGATTTAGTTTTTTCATAAATAATTTCATAGGTTTTCAATTTATCTTTAAAATCTTTTAAAGTTTTCGCTCCGTACAGAATAATTTTATTAGAATTTAAATCTTTTATACCATCAATAACATATTGGAACAAAGCGCCATTTTCTATATTTCCTCTATTTGCTATCTCTTTCATATTCAGAAAATATTCTTGAAGCTTTTCATCTTTTTTCATTTTTCTTTCAGAAAGTAACTTGTGAAGAGTTGCGCTATTAGTTTCCAATTGAAATTCTTCTATTAAAGCATTTTTTAAATTATTCCAAGATATGATACCTTTTTCACTTTTAATAAATAATTTTGCCAAACCTGTCAAAGATTTTTTTGCAAAAACAAACTTCTAAAATTCGTCCCAACACATTACTTCAGCAATTTTCTCGAATTCATTTACCCCAACATCAATTGGTAAACCAGTATTACTACCATCAAATGATCTAATAGAATCCTCAATATCTCGAAAATTTATTGCAAATCTAGGAGCACTATTCTGAACTTTCTCATACCCTCCAGTTATCATTGAACTTTTTCTACTAACCACTTCGTCATCATCAGAATTCAGAACAGCTTTTTTTATCTTTATTAAATTCACTTGTCTCGTCATCACTATCTTCGTTATCACCTTCTTCATCTTTAACATCCTTTAAAAGATTTCCTTTTTTCAAATTTTTATATCGTCGCTTTAATACTAGTTTGTGCCATACGCCATTTTTATCTTTTTTCGAGTAATAATATATCCATAGGTTTTCGACCATGCTCTTTCAAGGTATGCTATCAAAATTTTCCTATCTTTACTCGTTTTCAAAATATAGAGTTGTTGAATTGTGCCATATCCACTTTTTTGATAAGTTACGTTAGTTAATTTGTTCCATATTCAAATTTTTGGCGTATGGACCAAAGTTTATTCTGACAAAAGAGAAAATATATACTTAATACTAGTTTGACCCATTGTTCAGATTTATTTGTTTTTATAAGTGCTAGTTTGTTTCACTTCAATATTGTCGTTTTTTGTATTGAAACTTTGTAATGGATGTGGCCCTTACAACCAAATTTATTTCAAGTGCAAGTTTGTGCCATACCTATTATGCGAAATATACAACAAGAAAAAACTATATAAGAAACATGCGCAAGTCATTTTTAGTCAGTCATAAATTTCACTCCGAACTGTAAGGTTGTACATCAGCAGCTGTTATTAAATTATGGAGTCGCCAGTTCCCGTTAAAAAACCAATATATGAAAAAGTTTTTAAAACAGAATTTAATATAGGATTCCATAAACCAAAAAAAGTCGTTTGCGATAAGTGCTACTTGTACGAATATAATAAAAATCCTTCTACTGAAGAGAAAACTTCCTATGAAGAACACGAAAAAGAAAAATTAGCTTAGAGAGCTGATAGAAATATTGATAGAAGCAATATTGATGATCAACATATTATCTTGTGCTATGATTTAACGCGGGTTATAGGTCTTCCAAAAGGGAATGCTTCAATTTTTTTTTACAAAAGGAAATTAAATGTTTATAATTTAACAGCTACAGCTATCACAGCGGACAAAAATAAGATTACTTATTCTGCAATATGGACAGAAGTACATAGTGGAAGAAGTGGCAATGATATAACAAGTGCCTTAATTAGAATCTTGAATCAGCTCATAGAAGACTATCCTTCCGTTAAAAAATTAACTTTGTGGAGCGATTCTTGCGTCCCGCAAAATCGTAATAGAATAAATACTACTGCAATTAAAATATTTTTGCAATCGCATACAAATTTGGACCAAATTATTCAAAAGTTTTCTGAACCGGGACATTCGAATATTCAAGAGAGGTTGACAGTGTTCATTCCGTTATAGACAGACATCTAAAAAATGCAGAAATTGCCAGTCCCTTGAGCTTTGTGAAACTTCTGCTAAAAATTAATTGTAAAAATGTTATTCTGAAAATTTGGCAGATGAAACCCTCTGACTTTAAAGCTTACTCTATACTTGCCGGAAAGTTAGACTCCTCGAAAGTTCCTTTTTTTAAAATAAAATCCATTTTGTACGAAAAAGATCGTGAAGCAGAATTTATATTAAAATACAAACGCTCTTTTCAAGAAATATTTTTTATAACAGTGTCGTTGCATAAAAAAGCTTCTAGGACCAACCTGGCGACTCCAAAAAATTTTTATGCTCAACAAATTAACATTTTAAATCCTCATGATATTCCAAAAGAAAAAAAGGCTGACATAAAAGACTTGTTTTCTTTTCTGCCAAATGCAGATCAAAAGTATATTTCTTCTTTATTAAAAATAAAATAAGAAAATTTTGGTTATTAAATTATGTTTTTTTTTTTTGTTTGTTTGTTTTATTAAACTAAAATGTGAAATATCATATGTATGAATTTTAATAGAAAATTTTGTTTATACTTATATATACTTGAAATGTTATAAAATAAAAATGAATTTTTTGTGATAATAAATTTTATAATTTTATTGTACTAGTTTGTTCCACATTCTTTACATTTTGGGCCATATTATACATAAGAATTTTCTTGATCGATTTTTCTGGATATGGAACAATTTGCAGTTAACCTTAACTTAAAATTGTCGTAAATTTTCAATGAAAACAGCAGTTTGAAACCGTGAAGTGGTTATTTTTCCAAAACTTGAATTGCAATAAATTATTGGTCTAAATTTCAAAAAATGTTATCGGATAATTTTTAAGTAAATAAAGTCTGAACTTTATTTTCTCAAAACAGAGTAAATGGCGTATGGCACAAACTAATATTAAGGCGACGATATATCAAATGCTTTAAATCTTTATCTGAATAGTCAAGGCCCAAAATATTACAAATGGAAATGAGATCACCCTCTTTTAAATTTTTGTCAACAAATTCAAATTTTCGAGTACATTCGTCATCATTCTCTTCAAAGTCGAATCCCTTGAATTTTCTAAGTCGTGATCGATTATTTCTATCACCTTCACTTTCAAATACAAATTTATGGAATGCTCTTAATATATCCGCTTTACTCGTTGAAATTCTACGTTCAATTGCCAAAAATTCTTTGAGGCACGCCATTTCAGTATTATTTTAATAATAGAATGAAAAGAAACAAAATAAAAATTTCCCTTTTTTTAAATATATGTATATACCTTTTCTTTTTTAAATATTATCCCATCACTGGCAACTATATATGACTGATTCGACTCTCGATTTACTCGATAACCATCACTGGCAACTAGTATGACTGATTCGATTCTCGATATACTCGATAATAATTTGTCTCTTTCTATTCAAAAGTTTTATACCTTCATTAGCTCACTAGCACTACACATTTATATAACTATTTAGATAGAATGATATTTCACTTATTTTGGCTGAGCCCCCATTTTTATAGAAATGCACAAAAGTTTTATTTGTTTTTATATGTATGATTTTATTTTTATTGAACTTACTGTATGATTTTATTTTTATTGAATTTACTGTACACAATTTTAATTATTATTTTGATAAGAAAAATAAGAAAAATAAGAAATCTCACAAAATATTAATTCTTTAAGTGCAAGACAGACGACAAAAGTTAATGTTTGTCAATTCTCAATTTACTTAATTCCCAATTATAAGTCTTAACTTATTTGAATCTAAAATACTATTACAATCTTATTTTCTAATAAGTTCTTATATATACTTTTTCCTTAAGTAAAAATAATACTACCTACATACTCTGTTACATAAAATACAGTTTATACTTTACAGTTTAATTCATAGATTTCTTGGAAAGAAGGTTAAAGGATAACAACCGTTAAGGGTATGATTTATGATCATCTTAGTTAATATAATTTGTGAATTAAAAGATGTTTGATCGCATTTCCTGTAGAAAGGATTAAAGGACAATAACAGTTAAGAGTAAGGACATGATATGCTATTGGTATGATTTATGATCTTAGCTAATATTTTTTATGCAACAAAAGGTGCTTGATCGCACTTCATGGAAAAGAGGTTACACAGCATGCGTGTTCTATATTGTAATATAGATCTTACATAAATGCTAATATGACTTCCCCATCTCTAAGACTCGACTCCTGGCGAGTACTGCGATCAGGAATTTTTATGTTTATGTTATTTTTGGGTTTTTTTATTTTTAAATACAATAAAGTGTAATTAATACTAAACTAACAATTATTAATGTATCAGTGGTTATACTTATGTAATGTGATTTTATGTTTTGACTTTTTGTTTCTTTTATTTCTTTAATGTTTTCAATATTTTGTACATGGATTTTTTCCATTGTATAATTATTCAACACTTTATATTGAATATTTTTTATTGTATTTGGTAATATTATGTGCTCCATATATGTTGAGATTTTATTTTCAAATTTTACATTTTGAATATTTATTTCACAGTTTTCAAATCTTATTATATTGTTATTAGTAATATTGATTTCATATTGATCATTACATGTGTGAAATAATGTTGTTATATTAATATTTTTGGTTACAATTGGTTAGTATTGAATCAATCGAAAACACCATTATTAATACTTCACAACCAAACCCACATTCTTTTAAATATAAATTAGAAAATCTAAAAAATGAATTTACAAAATTATTACCTCACAAAATAAAAAAAAAGAGGACTGATAAACATTTTGGGTAATGCCTTACATTTTATCGCCGGAACAATGGATGCTGATGATGCTCAAGAAATAGCAATTCGTTTTAAAGCAATTGATGAAGGTAACCACGAAATTATAAGAACCATAAATAGTCAAATAAAAATCAATGAGCAATTATCAAAAGAAATGAAAAAAATAACAGAACACATAAATACCCAAGGCATGCATAGCCTTCTATGCATGCAAGAAAACCTTCGGAAAAAGGTGGGGCCTGAAACCACACATGTTACTGTGGATGTACACAGCAGTAGTACGTCCAATCCTTACTTATGGGGCACTTGTGTGGTGGCCGGCCCTAAGCAAAAAGTATAACCTCTCTAAACTCAGTAGAGTGCAGAGAGCGGCGGTAATAGGTGTCACAGGAGCGTTGAGGTCATGCCCAACGGACGCACTGAATGTGGTCCTGCACCTTGTACCCCCCGATCTTCACATCAGTTACGTTGCCTCGTGCAGTGCGGTCAGACTCAGAGAATCTGGGCGGTGGTCTGCAAGACCGTATGGCCACAGCTGCATTCTAGAAAAACTATCAATTGAATGGGCTAAGAAGCCTACGGATTACCTCATTCCCAAGCTTTATCTTGAAAAGAACTTCAAGGTGAAACTCCCCACAAGGAGAGAATGGAGACGTGGGGAGGGGATGAGTGATTACAATACTATTATTTTCACGGATGGATCTAAGACGAACGAGGGTGTGGGAGCGGGAGTGCTCTCAGATAACCTCTCCTTATCTATCCGATTACCAAACTATGCAAGCGTTTTCCAGGCTGAAACACTTGCTATTCTCGAGGCCTGCAGATCATGTAGAGAAACTGCTACAGCAGGCAACAATATAGGTATTTTCACCGACAGCCAGGCCGCGATCAAAGCTTTGAACTCGGCGAAAATCTTCTCTAAACTGGTAGCACAGTGCAGGGAAGAGCTAACTTCAATTTCGGAGAAGGCTAGTGTCACACTTCTCTGGGTTCCAGGACATAGGAACATTGAAGGGAATGAGAGAGCCGACCTTTTGGCGAGACAGGGGTCGGAATTGCACGAAGCTATGGCAAAGGAAGTGTATCTTCCTTTTGGTTGTGTGAAGAGAGCTCTCTTCAATCACTTTCTAGCAATAGCTAACACCCGATGGAAAGGTCTTCCAGGGTGTGCAATCTCGAAAAAGACATGGCCATCTTATAACAAACAGCGAACTGAAAGCCTAATAAACAGAAGCCGAAGAGACATTGCCAGGATCACGGCATGTATCACAGGGCACTGGCCCATAGGGGATCATGCAGAGAAAATGGGTATCCCCTTTAATACCAACTGTCGTAGTTGCAGAGAAGCCAATGAGAGAGAAACCCTCACTCATTACCTCTGCAACTGTCCGGCACTTGCCAGAGCAAGGTTCCAGACATTAGGGAGCTTTTTCTTCAAAGGCCTTGAAGAAATATCAAAAGTTACGGTTAGAGACATTATACGATTCCTGAATGAAACAGGATGGCTATAGTGATCTACCGGTATTGCCTAAGGTTACGCGAGGTGTGGTATCAAAACGGCGCTTTCAGTGCTAATTGGGTCTTCGAAAGATTTCGAAACCGCCACGTCAACCAACCAACCAACCATAAATACCCAACAAACTCTAATACAAAACAAAGTAAATGTTCTAGAAAAAAGTTTATATGGATTAGATATTAAGTTTGAAGAAAATATTGTATTTATAGTCACCTAAGCGAAAATATTGATATACTAATGAATTATGGTCAAAATATTAAAGAAATAATATTGTTAAGTAGGTTAGAAATATTGAGTAAAGATATCTTTACGTACGAAGAAGTAGAAACTTATAATATTAATATTGAAAAAATGAAGTACATTAAACTTAGTGTAGCACATAGAATAACTTAATTCTTTTTATAATTCAGATACCAAATTTTGCAACTCAAAAATTCTTTAAAATGTTAATAGAACCAATTCCAAATAAAGACAAAAACTATCAAATTGTAGCACCATATAAGAATGTTTTAATAGAAAATAAGAAGGTATATAAAATACCAGAAAAAAATAGCAATGTAATTAAATATCTACAACCAATAGGCGATAAATGTATAAGTAATATATTTAACAATGATCTCATTAATTGTAATTTTGAACTTAATAAAAAAAGAGAATAAAAGCAAATTACAGAAAATTAATTTAAGAAAATTTAAGCTATCAAAACCTCTTTCGTTATCTGTCACTATCTTTTGAAGCTTACCAGCTATTCCTATATACTGAATTAATCCATTTTTAAGATCTATCCAGTTTCTTGATCTAATGGGGATTACCTGTGCATATTTAGAAAATTTATCTATAAGTGTAAGATAGAATTTGTCTTTTCGATAGAACCAAATGTCCATATGAACTATTTGGCAGGGTTTGTCTGGAGTTTCTGTATTTTGAAATGGAATTTTAACTGGACGACGTTCATATTTAGCAAGATTACAAACGTGGCAATTATTGATTACCCTTTGTATTTCATCTTTAAATTTAGGAATATATATAAAATTTTTTAATTCTGTGTAAACTTCATTTATGCCCCTGTGATTATTGTTGATGTGTTCTTTAAGTATTCTTTCATTAAGTTCTGATCGATTGTTAACGTCGTGTAATATTTTCGAAACTTTGTGTATTCTAACTGTAGTTCTCTCGTTTCTCCATTTAATGAAAGTTTCTTGAAATATTTTAAACAAATCCAACTCTTCAATATACACACCCACGAGTCCCCGTTGTATAAAAAGTGCTTCTCGTTGGATACTTGTAAAAATTAGACGTTTTCTATTGAAATTTTTTTTTGTTTCGGTGTGGTTTTGTTTTCCCTTTTTTATTATAATTTGGGTTCTGTATATATTCAAGGGACGTTCTGATATAGGGATATGTCTTTGATTGTCTTCGCCTGCACTATGTATAGTAGCAGCTGTAGAATTTTGTTCTTGAATCTCATTGTTATTAATTTCTATTCTCGACAATGCATCAGCAACGACATTTTCTTTACCTTTGATGTATTCTACATCGAAGTTATGCTCTTCGAGTTTAATTTTCCATCTTTGGAGCTTATTTGGTTCTTTCAGATTGCTAAGCCATTGCAAGGGTTTATGATCAGTTTTGACTGTAAATTTCCTACCATAGGGATATGGTCTGAAATATTGAGTGGCCCATACTATGGCCAATAATTCCTTCTCGATAGCAGAATACCGATTCTCATGGTCATTTAAAGTTCTACTTGCAAAGCAGAGAGGATGTTCTTCTTGAGAGAGGACTGCTCCAAGTGCATTGTCAGATGCATCGGTTATTAAGGTAAAATATTTGGAAAAATCAGGATATTTTAAGATAGGGTCGTTTAGAATGAGTAATTTTAAAGTTTCAAAAAATTCTTTGTAATCAGAATCTTGGAAATTGATTTTCCTATTTTTTTTTAATCTCAGAGTCAATGGCTTTGCTACCTTTGCAAAGTCTTTAATAAATTTTCGATAGTACCCAACTCGACCTGGAAAACTTTTAATTTGTTTTACTGTTTTCGGGATTGAAAAATTTACTATCTCCTTGATTTTATCAGGGTTAGGTTTAATTCCGTCCGTGGTTACAATGTGACCCAAAGACACAGTTTCTTTTTTTGCAAATTCGCATTTATTCAATTGAACTTGTTAACAACAACAATTATTTAATTTAATTTAATTAATCAAACTATTATTGTCTCAAAAATTATACCACAAAATACAGTAAAAAAAATTTCATTCATTAATGTTTTAATAAAATACTTAGTAAGCAGTTTTGTCAATTCAGCAAAACAAATGAATTACATTGACCCACACAAAATGCAATGTAATTAAAATATTTCTTAAGGTATAAAGATATAAAGATACTAACATAAACATATGAATTATGAAATTATTGCAATTGTAATATACATATGCAGGTAAATGACCTATAACTATAAATATTACATATGTTCTGAAATGTAGAATTTACGAAATTAATATTACTGTAATTAGACTCTAATGCTGGATTTCCTCAGTCTCAACTTTCTTGTCCCTAACTTTAGCACAAAGATAATAAAGAGATTTGCATTTCTTCACCTCTGACTAGCACTTAGCTGCCACCTAAATTTAGGTGGCAGATGAAGTACTGATTATTTATTTAGGTGTTACCTAACTCAATAAGCTTTAAGCTATTCAAATAATACTTTACAACTTTGAAAATATTCAAATAATACGTTACAACATGGAAAATATTGAAATAATACGTTACAGCTTGAAAACTATTACCAAGCTTTCAAGTTTTGATTAAAATTTTATGCTTTTCAGGTTTGGGAATGAGAAATGTAGCTGACAGCTAGTTAGCAGAATGTTTTAATGAAGAAATCCAAACCTCTAGCTAGCTGCCACCTACACTTAGGTGATACCCAGCTAGCGGAGACTTCTGAAGAAATCCAGCATAAGTTATTTGAAATATATTGTATTGATTAGTAAGCAATATTGAACCAATGCTGACTATATAAATTTCCACCAGACATTTTATCGTAGAACATTGAAATAACAAATTTAAAAACAGCAAAACGGCCTCCAATCTTGAAAGCTGGCCTCCAATCTTAAAGCTGTTTTAAGCTCTTTCTTATTCTCAGGATTTTTTCTTAATTTCTCTAATATTAAAGTATATTCTCTTTTCTATATATTTTCCATACAATACATACAAAATTTTTAAAAAAATTTGAGAAATTTTAACATTTTTAACACAATCATTCTCATGTTTCAAGCATTACAATATACAGAATCATATGGAAACAGCTTTTCCTTTTCTCCATATTTTCAGTATACATTCCATTTGGTTCAGTATAAAAATTTGTATGAGAAATTGAAAATATAGGATTTGAGGGTATATTTCAAGTATTTCAAGAAGAAGAAGTATACAAGTAGCTAATTTGCGTATGATCTGCACACTTATAAATTCTGTTGATAATTTACATATCAAATTTGCTCCGTGATTGAACTATATAAACGAATCAAATTGGCAATAAAGTATTCAGTATATTTTCAGTGAATCAAGCCTTCTTTTATTCTTCTGGTGAGGCTGCCAGAACTCAGAAGCACTGAAAATCCTTTCTTTTTTCCAGAATTAGGTGACTATCAAGGCATTCATATTCCACAGGAACCATAATCAACCAATCAGATACATAACCAAATTATATCAGTTATAATCATAATCAGTGAATTTATAACCAAAATATCAGTTAACTAAGATTCATAACCGAAATATTAGTTAACGTATATCCATAACCGTACACAAGTTTTGTACTTGGGTGCATTTTCATTTTGTCTTATAATACACAAGTTTTGTACTTGAGTATATTCTTATTGGTATATAGTTTTGTATTTAAGTACACAAGTAGTTCTAGCATAAGTTTGGTACTTAGGCTACGAATTACGCTGTGAAAGATAAAAGCATCTTTCACAATAAACAGAACTTTTAAATTTGCTTTTTTCAAAGTTTGAAATACTTTTCTTATAGATTGGACATGTTCAGCTAAGCTTGAACTGAAAATAATTATGTCATCAAGATACACTAAACAAATTTTACCTATGTGTTCGTTCGGCTAACACTGAATTCATAAGCCTTTGAAACGTTGAAAGAGCATTTTTCAATCCAAAGGGAACTCTTGTAAATTCATAATGACCATTGGTGGTACTAAAAGCAGTTTTCGGGATATCATTTTCTAAAATTTCAATTTGGTGAAATCCCTTTGCGAGATCTAATATAGTCAAATACAGTGATCTGCCTAGCTTGTCTAAAATGTCGTCAATATTTGGGATAGGGAACTTATCGTCTACGGTGACATCATTCAATTTCCTATAATCGACGACAATTCTCCACTTTTGCTCCCCCGATGCGTCTGGGTTTTTTGGAACTACCCAAATTGGAGATGAATAAGGAGATTGGCTTGGTCGAATGATACCTTGGTCAAGCATTTCTCTTATCTGCTTGTCTACTTCTCTTCTGTGTATTTAAGGATAACAGTATGTGGGTGTATATATGGGATATTCATTTTTAGTTTTAATTTCATGCTTAATTGCATGAGTAAAACTTAGGTTTGAACCTTCGTAAAAGAAAATTTTCTTATATTCCTTGATAATCGGAATTAAGATATTTTTTTCTCCTTCATTTAAGTGTTCCATTCTAAGTTCACTTAATATATGTATTACTTTTTACTTGATTAATTTCACCTGGATTTTGGAAATTAGCACTAAAAGTATACGTTCTTTATTTTCGTTGAAGAATAATGGGATTCGGGTTTCATTTTTTGTTATTATACATCTATTTTTATAATCTATACTAGCTTCAAGGGCTATTAAAATATTATTTCCTATGAGACCATCATATTTATCATGGAAATTTGTTTCTAGGAATTTTAACCTTTGGTTATCACCGAATTCATTAAAACTTGGAATTTCTACTTGTTTATCACATACTATATAATGTTTTAATGTTTTTACGTTTTTAGTATGATTGGATCTGCTTTAATTAAGTATTTAGGGTTGCAAATTTTTTCATTAATAATGCTCATACAAGCGCCAGTGTCTATTATAAATTTTAAGGGCCTTATTTTATTTTCGTTTGGTCTGAAATTTCCGAGGCAATTAAGGGAAAATTTTGCACAGGCCTTGACAAATACGTCCTAGAATTTGTGGAAAGATCTACATCCATAGGTTCAGGAGGGGGTAAATTGTTCCGTTGAATAAAAGGGTTATTATTATACCGTGAGTTTCTGGAAAAAGCTGAATTATTGTCCCTCCCGTTCCTGTATCTATTAACAGGTTGAGGTTGATAAACATTACGCGAAAATTGGTAACTTTGAGTGTGCGTTACATTACTTGGATACTGAAGATGGTGGTTTTGCTTACTTTTATTTTGCATTGTTGTGCTTTTTTTGTCTTGATAAAGGTAACCACCATGACTGACAATCCTTAATGCTTCTTCTATAGATTCCGGATTTCTACTTATTAATATAGATTTCATAGGTTCCGTTATTTTATTTTTAAAAATTTAGAGCCATATTTGTATATTATTTTTAATTTTTTCTTTTGTGTCTGCTTTAGATACATTTGCTTTTTTGCACTCAATATTTGTTTTATTATTTAAATTGCGAAGCACACATTGAATTTCGTTATAAGAACTTAAGGTATTATTCTTAAAATTTATTCCTCGTAATTCATCATATAACTGAAATGAAGTTCGTTGGTGTATAATATTTTCTGGGAATTTGCATCATATTTTAAAAAGGTTGGCATGAGGTCATCTACTGCATTCACAAAGGTTGTCAATTCCTCGGTTCTACCACTGAATTCCGGCAATTTTTCTATATATTCAAGGGGTTCTATAGATAAACTTAACATACCTGTTGTATTTGTTGTTACCGCCATAGTTTTTGCTGTTGTTATTGTAGAAATAGTTGTTGTACTGGAAGTTGTTGTGAGGCAAGGTCTCTGGATTTCTTTACTTTTCTTAGATTTTAACTGTGACACCCACAAAAAAGTATTTTTTATTTTTATTTTTTTTTGTATTAAATACTTTCTCTTTTTATTATTAAATTATTATTATTATTATATTTTTTTTTTTTCTTTTTAGGATATATGTAGTACAACTAATTCAAATGTATCAAAATTTAATTGTAAAAGCACATAACTGATATTGTTTAATATAACTATTTCCTCTAATGAAGGTAGTTTTTTATGTACATTATGTAAAACATATACAATAATTTATTTAGGGTGTTGGTGGTAAATTAATTTTTGATTTTCCCTTCTTCACTAGATCTCACAGCGTACAGACATAAATTAATTCAAAGTGTATAATTTTTATTTATTACAATTTAGTAAAATTTGTACTTTTGGAAAATTAGTGTTTTTCCTTCTTTTTTTTTGTTTTTGTAAAATAATTCAATTAAATTTCACAAACATGTAATATATGTATACATATCACAGAAAAAAAATTTTTATTTGAACAAACACAAAACTATTTCTCACTATTTTCTTTTATTTTATTTATATATACAGTAAAACCCACTTAGCTGCACACCGCATAACTGCAAAAACCGCTTACGTGCATGCATTTCTAATGTCCCATGTTCATTTGCTATTAATCTATGAAAATTTAACTCGCTTACCTGCACACCGGTTATCTGAACAAACCGGTTATGAGCACTCTGAAATTGTACGCGATTTTATGATTTTAGTACATTTCTACCCGCTTATTTGCACATACCAAAAATTGGGAGCAGAAAAATTTAATTAACTAATTATTTAATAATTTAATTAATTAATTTACATATGTATATTAAACGTTTATGAAAAATTCGAAAGTTATTTTTTTTCCAACTTTTATTTTTGATTGTTTATGTACAAATATCTGCACACTTTTTGCACAAATTTGGGGCCCTCTTAAGTGCATATTTTGTGCACTTAATGGGCTCCTGTTAACTGCAAAAACCGGATATTTGCACAAAGTTTCATGGCATTTTCAATGTGTAGTTAAGCGGGTTTTACTGTATATAATTTTTTTTTTTTTAATTCGTCTCAATTGCACCACATCACTTTAAATCACGATTCCAAATGAATTTATAATCATTTATTCGAAAAACGTTTTTATTCTTTAAATTTCTTAAAAAGATATCTCACGATTTTTGAGATATCCTACCGACTGCGCCAATTATAAAACTCGAAATTCAAAGTTTAAAAAATATAAATTTATTCAGCGATATAGTGACAAAAAAAGAGTCTTAACTTATTTGAGTCTAAAATACAATTCCAATCTTATTTTCTTATAAGTTCTTATATATACTTTTTTCTTAAGTAAAAGTAATACTACCTACATACTCTGTTACATAAAATACAGTTTATACTTTACAGTTTAATTCATAGTTATAACATTTCTTGGAAAGAAGGTTAAAGGATAACAACCGTTAAGGGTATGATTTATGATCATCTTAGTTAATATAAATTGCGAATTAAAAGATGTTTGAGAACGTTTCTACGTCCACTCAGTATAGCTGAAAGTTGGTAGAAACTAGTATTTTGTCCAGATAGCTATTTTTGAGACTTACATACTTTCGACTCATTCATACCTTAATTAATTATTTTCAATTACAGTATCTAGTTTAGTTTTCAAATTATTGTATTGTTAATTTTAAGAATATTGAATTGTTAGTTTTAAGAATATTGAATTATTAATTTTAAGAATATCGAATTGTTAGTTTTAAGAATTTATTCAGTTAATAAATCTTTGAATTTTAAATAAAGTGTAAAGAAAAGTTGTTATTATTCACAACTCTAACGACGTAAAACTTGACCCTGGAACGACGAGGTACCCGCATAAAACGTCGTTATAATTTATAAATTAAAAAATATGTACAATAATATACAGGGTGCTTCGTTAATCGTTTTAGAGAATCTAAAAACATTTTTTTGCAAATAAAATATAATTTACTGCATTTATACATGTATGATGGAACATGTAATTGCAACAAATTATGTTTTATTTGAAAAATTTTTTTTACATATTATTACAAATTTATACATTAGTATACAAATATTCCTTTGCAATAGAAATAAATTTTGTAATAAATACTCACTCTATAGAAAAAAGTTTTTTTGTTTTACATACGTATAATGAGTAATAATAAAATAAACAAAACAAATATAAGGAAAATTTGCCAGGAACTCGACCTTGAACATAAAAATGTAAAAATCCGACCACCCCGTTTAGTATGGCTCACGTTTCGTAAAACATCCTGTATACATGCATTTCTGTTACAGAACCGTTAGTTTTTCTTCACATATTTTTAAGCGTAAAAATGTAAATGTTTTATCATTTTTGAAAAAGTTTATTTTCTATATGAAGGTGATGTGCCGTAGTAAAATAAAACAATAAATTTATAATTTATAATTTTTAATAATAATTAAATTTAAACAAACAACAAAATTATATCATAATTTTCCTTTATTAGGAAACAATTTTTACAAAGTATGAAATTTTATAAAATTTAAGTGCAAAGGTAAAGCCGTTAACACTTATCAAAAAGTTCATCCGATTTTACATAGCCAATTTAAACTAAAGGGTAGCACTGCCTGTGATGAAAATCAGAAACACATTTATGTAATTACTTAAAGAAGAAACAAGACAAAATATGTCCATAAGACCTGGGGTCGGATTATGAACTTTCGTTATAAATAACGATAAAGTAAAATAAAGATAAAGTGATAAAAATAAAGTGATATTCAAACTCTCTACGATAAATAATTTTCGTGAGAGATCACCACACTTTATTTTCTTACTCACCATCCATAGTTTGACGTTTAAAACTTTATAAATGTAAACAAAAGGAAATCAAGAAAAATTTATAGTGAATGTGATAAGTGAATTATTAGCTGCGTTTTCTTTGTGATCTGAACCGGATCAGATCATACATAATTTTACATGTAATACAACAACAACTCAAAATCCTTTGGTTCTTTGATTATATTTCAAGATATGGATTTTAGTTTAGATACTCAAATGTAGGGGCACTATTTGTTGAACTTTTAGTTCCTATAAGTTGGCGACTATGAAAAATAACAAATTATTTCCAGTAACAGACAACTTGTTGTTTTTGTATTTTTATTATTAGCTGCGTTCAATTCGGCTACGCCGGAGTAGATAAGCGTTAGTTAGGCTTCATTCACCAGAATGGAACGCTATTTTGACCGTAGATGGGAGTAGATTCATCTACGCCTGAAATCCCAATGGAACGCAGCTATTATTTTTTTTTTAATATTTGACAAATTGTCAGTTATACAAACTTTAAAAAAAAAATTTAGAGATCCGAATCGTTTTCTTTGATTTTGATTTGATCCAGGTCAGATCTTGGCAAAGAAAACGCAGCTATTGTGAGAAATAAATAATATAAAAAGTAAGTTTTATAAATTATTATAAAATAAATAAAATATATTATTATTAAGTGTAGTGTTCATGAAAAATATTAATGTTAATAAATGTGTTTTCATATATTTTTTAATAAAAAGTATGTTTATGTACTTGTATGTAGGCACATACAAAATTTCCTTTTGTTTTCGGTATTCATATTTAATGTGAAATTAAAACTAAAGTGAATTAAAACCTCATTAATTTAAAATTGATTATATATTTTAATTAGAAAGTTCTAATTAATTCTATAATATATGTATATACCAATTAAACACAAAAAGTGGTGTGATTTTTTATTGTTTTATAGTGATTTTTTCTGTGTAATGTATTTATTTATTGTATATATGTACAAATGTGTTTTTTTTTAATTTAAAGTAGAAATATGAATAACAATCCGCACCTAGATTTCACAATTGCTGCCTTTCTACACTTGGAAGATGAAGATGGTGATGTAGGGTATGTGCGTGTAGAAAGGATACGTATAAGGGATAACTCTGATCCTTTTGCTCTGGATGCAACAGAGTTTAAAAATATTTTCAGATTCACAAAAGATAGCTTTAGAGTATTTTTTGAGGATCTGAAAGTATGTTTAAATGATAGAAAAACGGTCAGAGGTATTTCAAAAGAAATTCGGGTGCTTGCTGTTCTCCGATTTTTTGGTACAGATAATTTTATTACAAATATAACCTTGTATAAAGTATTAAAAATTTTGTGTTACAAGGAGCTTATCAAAGAAATATTGGACAAGATTTTTGTATTGGAATGTCTCAGCCATCTTTATCATTATGCATCAAGGAAGTTTGTACTGCGATCATACGACATGATGCAGAAAACAAGGTAGTCCAATTTCCTACAACATCTGCAGAAATAGCAGCTACCAAATTGGAGTATGTATTTAATATTATGATAGTCTACTCAATAATATACATAATAAATATCATTTTTCAATAGTTTTTATCGAAAAGCAAATTTCCCGGGGATTGTAGGTGCAGTCGATGGCACACACATCCATATATTAGCTCCACCGGAAAATGAACATTCATATGTTTGTCGTAAATGAATGTTCAAATTGTAAGTGAATTAAACATAATTAGTATATGATACAGTTTAACAAAATGTGCATAGTAGGTATATACCTAATAAATATTCCTATAGGTTTGTAATGCCGACTTGAAGATTTTTGGAATCAACGCAAAGTTCGGTGGAGTTGCACACGACGCACACGTGTGGCAATCGTCGCAACTACACGCGCATATGAGATGCAGATATGCAAACGGTGTGAGAGACACGTGGTTAATTGGTAAGTTTCAAATAACCAATTGAAATACTTTAATTGCTTTAAAAAATTACTTTCACTACTTCATTTTTTTTTTTTTATTCGACTTTAGGAGATAGTGGTTATCCTCAGCAACCTTGGCTGATGACACCGTTCAGAGGCACCAACTTATCTACAAGTCAGCAGCGGTACAATGATGCACTTGTTGTCACACGTGCATGCGTCGAGAAATGCATCGGAGTCTTAAAATCAAGATTCCGTTGCCTTTCTCGACAGCGTGTACTTATGTATTCACCAGTGACTGCTGGCAATATTGTGAAAACATGTGCCATTTTGCATAACATACTGCATACAAGAGGCGACCTTGTAGATAGTGAAGTTAATGCTGCCGAAAATATTGAAGAAGTTATTGAAAACAGCCAGCATACAAACAATGAAGGTTTTTTTGTTAGAGATAGTTTAGTTCGTAATTACTTTAGATAAAATATTTTATTAAGTATGTAATAAATTAGTTAATGTAATTAGTTAATTAGTTAATTTTAAATAAAACAAATTTTTTTCAAATTCACTTAAATACATATTTATTGTTTTTCTTATTCTACAAACTTAATTTTATATTTTACTTTAAAATAATTCTTAGCTCCTGTGGATGAGCTATTAGTCTATTAAGTTGGATAGTGAGTCGATATAGAAAAAAAAAGTTAGTTTGAATACAAAAATAAGTCTAAATAAGTACAAAAAAATTGTTTTGAATATAAAAGTTTAAAAAAAAAAAGATTAAATAAATAATGCTGGAGGAACTATTGATTTTCTACATTCAACTCCATTAGATTGAAAATCAGAGTAAGATTTAAATCATAAGTAAGATTTAAATAATAGTATAATTTCTAGTGGAAAAGTTCAAATATTAAAATTTTTGAAAGTCTACAAATCTCTTAACCTATTAACTTTTCACAGTCTACAAACTCTATTAAGTAGAATACCATTTCTACTAACTTCTTAATTAATAGGTTAGGAGATCTATTAAATTTATATTACCTAGAATAGGGGCCTTAATTGCATTAAACGCTCAACCAAATTATTTAACATGTTTAGTGCTGCAACTAACTCTTTTGTGGCATTGACTTGATCCTGAAGGAATTGGTTTTTTTGGCGCTTAAGCATGATAATTTCTTCATTATATTTTGCTGTTGCTTCAAAAGTATTATACACATATGGATTATTACAATTGAGGATCGTTGTTTCAAAGTGCAAGAAATGAAACTTTTTGAATTTTCAGGGAAAAAGTTGTTCCACTTTGAAAAAACGGTGCTTAATTGGAAGTAGAAGGAATGTATACAGTTATAATTGAATAATTGTGGACACATGTAAAATTTTAAAATATTACCGGCATTATTGTTCTTTCTACATCTGTAGCAGGATCTTCTAGTAAAACTTCAGATGCCTCAGGCAATTTCTCCCCCATTTCAACGTCATCCTTAGAAATGTTATAAATCATCAATTTTTAATGTCTTTCGTTCTTTTTAAAAAAAATTACTTGTATATTTGTAATTCCAATTTCTCCGACATCTTTATTCCCATAAATTTGTTCGGAAGAAATTATTGAAATTATTTTTTCTTCCTCAGGAGTCAAAGGCTTCGCAGGAACACCGTTTATTCCTGACCCTCCACTTCTTAAACACCTCGCACGAGTTTTTGTTTTCGAACAAAGTCATAGCTCAAAGGGATTATGTTAAAATTAAGGTTCAAAATCCGAATGTATACATTTGTATAAGATCAGGCAATCGCAAGGTTAAAAATAAAGCTTGTAATTGCCACGGTTCTGTTAATAAATACTTACAGAAGGTCCTTCCAATATTTTCTCCACTCTATTATTGTTTTTTTGGTGCCTCCCAAGCCATTCAGTTCCTCAGTTAAGTCCTCCCACTTGTTTTGCTGTAGCCGTTTTCCTTGTATTGTTTCGAATCTTAGAAAAAGTCATTGAAAAAAAAACTAAAATTTTAAGAACAAAACTTCACCTACTTATCCCTAGCTAAACTTTTATCGTTGAATAGGCACTCAGTCAACCTTTCACGTTGAACCCCTGTCACCTTTTTTGCTCTTTTTGGCTTCATCTGAAATGAAAATATAAAAAATGAAAAAAATAAATGAATTAAAAATATTTTGAAATGCATATAAGCCTTTTTTTTTAGTGGTATAAATCCACTTTTAGAAAAAAAATTCGTTTGACATAAAGGTTTTTATACATTTATAATAATACATTACAATGTAAACATACATACAATACATTTATTAATTTTAAAATAATTGAAGATTCACATTTTAAAATAAATGTATGATTTTATCAACTCAAAACTCGAATATATAACATCATAAAGTAACTGATTATTAAAATTATTAAATATATTGAAAAAAGTAAAAATGGACTTTTACCACGATTTATATATTACTCATAATAAGCAAAAACATAAATACTTACAATATTTAATTTATTTAAATTGTTTACACTATTTTTTTCACAATTTGTTCACTAAAAATAACAACATTATACAATAAAGACCTTTACTGAACTCACGTTATTTTAAAGTATAAATAACGATACAAAAATAACAATAAAGTTGTTCCTTACTACCGCTTTATCGTAATTTTCAAAGTCACCACAAAAAATAAAGAATTTGAGAGAATTTCTAATACGTCATAACAATAAAGTGGGTTCATAATACCGATTTTTCTTTATCCATTTATAGCGATAAAGTAATAACGATAAAGTATGTTCGTAATCGACCCCACAGTGAAGAAATTTTGTGGATAAAGTATAGATGTTAAATAACACAATTTGAATGAATTCGTATTGTTTTAAATAATATCTTTTTAATTGTCCGACTTTCATTGTAAAGTCAATTTTTTTACAAATTTAGAATATTGTTGTTTTTTCTTATTTCTTATATTAAAGAATTGAGTTTTTTTTTTTTTTTTTTAATAAGATTTCATTATAAACAATAATTAATACGAAAAAAAATCAATTAGAAGCATTTTTTCAGTTTGTCACACAAACAGAAATGTATTGAAAGTCTTTGTCCGACTTTCACTGTGATCCACTGCGCATTTACAAATTCGAACATAATTAAGACCTAAAGTTTATTTTGAAGGTCTGTATCTCAGGATCCCCTGAACCGAAGAGTATTATGTATTTTTATTTTGAAATCTTCATTGAAGTGTTTTCTTTAGTGTTGTCATCTTTGAAGTCCTATACCTTTTCTAGTTTTTGAGATAAATTGGAAAACAAGGTTAAAAATGTTGTACTTCTTCATGGTTTTTCGCGTATTTTGTGATTAAAAACTATGTAAATTACAGAATTACTAAACAAGATAGCTTTTAAGCAACACTTCAACAATTGATTTAATCTAAAAATATTAGTTTTTGCTTCAGAGGATGCTAAGATATCTTATTTTGAAAAATAAATTGTAAAATTTCCATATAAAATGTATGCAAAGAGAATTGAAATATAAAGGAGATGCGAAAAGGAAATGAAACAAAACCGTAAACAGGCCCTGTGCGGGCAGAGAAGGAGGTATCACATTTGTATTTCTTATGAAAAAGAAAAAGCTTTCAATAGTTAATTTTGTTTTACGTTATGTTCTGAAGATTGAATGCATACACGCAATGATTATAGATTTACACAATAGATATTTCGCGTAGTACATTTGTATTTTCACTCTATTTCATTAAAGGCTCCTAAACGAAACCTTCTTGTCTGTCCTATCTGGCGAGCAAAAATAGAACTAACGTTTTGAAATTCAAACTTAAAAAAAATGATCGAGTGATTTTTTTTATTATCCATTCGCTCATGCTATTGTTATTTTTTTTTTTTTTGTGTATAACCAAATCAAACCAGTTTCCACTTCCAGTATAACTTTGTGTATACCTATATATTTTATATAATATATATATAAGTTAATAATTTATTTTAATTAATTAAGAAAAAAAAAACAATTTTTTCAATTTCAAAAACGTCTGATTTATTCGGCGATCAAAATAAAAGTGATTTACAAAGAAAATTATACAAAATAATTCTTTTACAAAAATATGGAAAAATGATTCTAATAGACATTGCGTAAGCAAAAATTTTCGAAGTCACGTTGCGTGTAAGAATTGCATTGGTGAGAAAATGCGAAGCTGGCATTTTGTTATTTTGTTAAAATAAAGTTTATGGGAAAGGAATGTTGTTAACTCCTCCACGCTTAAATGCTGATGTCCTCATCTGCAATAGAAATTTAGTTGCTATAAGGATGAATTTTCGAAAAACGTTGGCAAAGGAACAGGAGTGGCTGCTGTTAGGTTTACGGTAGTAATTTCTGTTTTGCCTCTTATCGGTATTCTCTGTATTAAGATGATTAAAGCAATTATATTCAATATACTTGTTAAACTTATGCTTGTCCATTTCGTAATTCTGGCTTCTATTTTTAAGGATTGGATATGTTTTGTGTTATTGATATTTAATTGTTCCATTTCTTCTAGCGAAAGGATTTCTTTGTACTGTCCTTCTCTCAATGTTGGTTGTAGTATTGCTGGTAATACTTCAGAAGTTGGTATCTCAGTACTTACAAAGGTTCTATTTTGAGCTACTATTGTGGCATTTGTAAATTTTATCAAGAATGTTCCATTAAAGTGTCGTGTATTGTTGTTTATTTTTACTAGTCCTTTAAAATCATTAAACAAAAGTAAACCAGGGGAAATTTCTTCTATAATAGGTACTCGTAAACCATTAACTTTATTGCAAATTGCACCAGAGCTTCTTAACAAGTTCGGAATACATGAAGTATTGCTAATGTCTATTAGATTCATTTGATTACAAATAATTAAACTATTATAATTTTTACAATCTTTTTCAATAGAATAAACCTTATTTTCATATCTTAAAATATTACTTTTTTCAATGTCAATAATTACATTTTCTTTTTTTACTGGTTTGATAATCAATTTTTGAAAAGTTTCACTAGTTGTAATTGGAATGTTTACAATATAAAGTAATGACAAACTATTTGATATTATTTTGACATTAGAGAATTGCAAAGCTTCTTCAGGTGTACTATAAGGGAGATTTTCTTTCTGTAAAACATTAGTTGCTAACTTTATTTCTTTATTAGACAGCATCATTGAATTAATTGTACCAGTTTTAGCAGAATTTATAGCATAATTTATATTAATTAATTCTTCTTTTATTAATTTAATTTTGTATCGTAAACTAAATATGAATTCTTGTTTTAGTGAATAATCATCTTTAATAAATTTCTGTATTCTATTTGTAATTTTGGTAATATTGTTTAACCTATCGTTAAGTAGTTTATTTATCACGACCTGGTTATTATTGTTAACTAAGACATTATTAATTTTATCTTGAATGATAACAAAATCATCGTGGTCGGGGTTTCCCGCGATCTATTTCCAGGCGGAGCCTATAAAATCAAGAGATCTTTTAATTACTTTTGGTTTAAAATTTTCAAATAATTCTTGAATTTGATGTAATTCATGGGACAGGTATGGGTACAGTGGATCGTCAGTCGGTACGTCGTGCTCAATTTCATCGCTGATTTTTACTATTGTCTCGTCATACTGTCTTAAGTCAATATCGTGTATAATTTTGAAATGTCCTGTCTGTATTTTTGCCTGTCCACAGCCGATAGCTATTAGTTGCGAATTTGTATAATCCAAAATTTGAATCTCTCCCTTCCCTGTGATTGCCGTGATCCTGAAAAATCAATTTCTAATGTTACTCTTATGTATTTTTTTACCGGATTCAGTAATTATGGTTGTGTTTTTATTTTCTTTTACAATTTCTTTGTCATATCTGACAGTGAGTTTTGAACCTAATCTTTTGTTATGTTTAACGTACACTACTTCACCTACTTCATAATTTTTCACAGGTTCTCGTTTCTTATTATGGTTTTTTATGTCATTTGTCTGTTTTTTCTTGAGTTTCTCTATATTGTCAAGTCTGGCTTTTTCAAAGTCTTCTGGGGATATTCTTGGGGATCTACCTAGGAATAGTTCTACAGGTTTCTTCCCTGTAACGGAATGGATCGTGCAATTGTATTCATGAGTCGCTCTTTCGAGGAGTTCTTCAAAGGATCGTGGTGTGTCGTCTGCTTTCAAACATCGCATGATTTCCGCGAGGGTAGACTGAAATCTCTCAATCTGCCCATTTACCTCGCTTTTGTAAGATGGTGTTCGAAATATTCTTATCTGGAGTTCATCCTCCATCATGGACGTTATGGATGCTGAATTTAGTGATTTCTCATTGTCTATTACGACGACTTCTGGTACAGAATAGAAGAACAGTATATCTCTGAGAGGTCTTCGAATATCTTCTATTGAACGAGATGCTATTACTTTTGTTTTCGCAAATTTGGTAAATTTGTCTATCGCAGTCAATACGAGGTGTTTTTCGGTGGAATAGACGTCTATATGGACTGTGTGTCCTGGATAGTTAGGGATAGGAGTTGGATTAATTAGGGGATGCTTTGGATGTCTATCGTATTTATTTTCTTTACAAGCAGTACAGTTTTTTACAATTTTCTTAATTTTTGCACTCATTCGTGGGAAGCAGAAATTTTCCAAAAGTTGTAATCTATTTTCCTCAGCGCTTCTATGTGCTCTTCTGTGTGTTTTTAAGATTTTCTCTTCTTGTTCTATTTCATTTGATATGTCTTCTACTATGATTGACGTATACCTGACTTTGTAATTTCTAAAGTGTTCTGGATAAACTTTTTGTATTAGCCCTAGAATATTTTCTTTAGTATGAATTCCGTTTATTAGATTTGGGTTCAGATATCTTTTAAATATGTTTACAATATCATCTTCGGTGTAATTTGGTCTAATGAAAATGTGTCTTTGATAGTTTTCGAAAGGGTTTTGAACTTGATATGAACTTTCTTCGCCTGTTTTTAATATTAATTGATTCCGAAAGGCATTGATAGGGGTTTCTACACACGGAATAAGATCATGGGATGAACTTTCGTCACTGTGTTGCGTTGAGGTCATGCTATTTATTTGTGAAGACAATCTGGATAGGGTATCTGCCACTACGTTTATATTTCCCGGCTTGTATTTAATTTCGTGGTTGTACTCCTCTAGTATGGCTTTCCATCTCTTCATTTTTGCATTTGTATTTTTGCTGCTCAGTGCGTAGGTTATTGGCTGATGATCGGTATAGATAATAACCTTCTTGGACCCGTAGAGAAAGTTTCGCAGGTTGTTGAGAGCCCATATAATAGCCAGCATTTCTTTTTCATTGGTTGCATAGCCCTCTTCGGTTTTGTTAAGAGTTCTTGAAATGAATGATATTGGTTTGTTGTTCTGTGAGAGCACAGCGCCTATCGCGTAGTTTGAAGCGTCTGTGATAAACTCAAACGTTTTGTTGAAATCGGGGTGGACAAGTAGGACGTCTTCACTCACAAGTATGCTTTTGATTTTCTTGAAAGCTTCCTCTGCTTTTGTGTCAAGTACAATGGGTTTATTTTTGGATATATTTTTGGGCACTCGCCCATCCTCTTCTCTTAAAAGAGATGTCAGGGGTTTTGCCAGTTTAGCATAGTCACGAATGAAGCGCCTATAGTAACCTGACATTCCCAAAAAGGATCTAAGGTCTTTCAGTGTTTTAGGAGGTGGTAAGTTTGCGATAGCCTCTACTTTTTTTGGATTAGTTTTGATACCTTCGGTAGATACCATGAAGACTAAGAATTCGATCTCCTTTTTCAAGAACTCGCATTTATCGAGTTGTACCTTCATATTCGCTCGTTCTAGGGTTTTAAAGACGATTTCAAGGTTTTCGAAATGCTCCTCTTCATTTTTTCCAAAAATAATAATATCGTCTATATAGACGTAACAACGAGTACCTATGTGTTCTCGCAGGATATCGTCTAGTGTTCTTTGGAACACGGAGGGAGCGTTCTTTAGGCCGAAGGGTAAGCGCGTGAATTCGTACTTTCCGTTATTAACTGAGAAAGCGGTTTTTTCAATATCACTCTCCTTTAGGGGTATTTGATGGAATCCGCTTTTCAGGTCGATTATTGTAAAAAATTTATTCTTTCCCAAGTTTGCTAGGACATCGGACATATCAGGTATTGGGTATTTATCAGGGACGGTTATAGAATTTATCTATTACGAGCCCATACTTTTTTTCGCCAGAGGAGTCTAATTTTTTTGGTACTATCCAGACTGGTGAGTTGTATGGGGATTTGGAAGGACGTATAATTCCGTCTTCGAGCAGTTTTTGTATTTGACTTTCAACTTCGTTTTTTAGGGCCATAGGGTATGGGTATGTTTTGGAGTATACTGGGTCGTTTGAAATTGTGCGAATTTCGCCTTTAACTCTAGAGGTATAGGTAAGCTTTTCATTCGGATCAGAAAAAAGATTTGGACAAGTTTTGATAATATTTTTCAACTTTTTGTTTTGTTCTGCGGTCAAGTGATCTGTTTTAATATTTATAGAATGGACTGATTCGGATATATGTTGTTTTAATGGAATTCTGATTCCAGGATCGATCATCATGTAGTTTTCTTGTGTGAATATAACAGCATTTAAAGTTTTTAAAGTGTCATTACCTATGATACCGTTGAAAGAGATGAGGCTTGGTAGAATAAAAAATTTAATTTTATCGTTTCCTAGTCCGAAAAGGTCTACAAATGAGTGGTGGGTTATTTTTATGTTTCCTGCTACCGAATTAGCATAAAATGGTTTTTGGTTAAGAATGGGATATTGTATTAGACGAGGTTGTATGTAATTTTTGTTAGAGCCGGTGTCGATTAAAAATTTTAATCTTTCTCCGTTCCTCATTACTTTTTCGAAGTAGGGCAATGAGGAACAGTTTAGTCTAAAAAATATATATCGGCCAAAGTTTCTGGTGGGTCGTAAGGATTATCGTTGCTATCTATGTAATCTATAAGAGTTTGGTTATGGTTTGCATCCTCTTGCTCCATTTGCTGAGTATATTCATTTATTCCTACTTCAGGATATGAGGGATTTTCGTTATCTTGTTCAATATTGAAAATTTTTTGATATTTATTTGGCATATGTGTTTGCTGGGAATTAGGAGTTATCCTTTTTTGGGGAACAGGATGATATGGAGGACGATTTTGATAGTTTATTGCTCTAGACTGTATTGAACGATCTACCTCCATAGGTTCTGGTTTAGGTAGAGGTTTTGGGGGTAAAGTTTTAAAATCATTTTGTAATTGCATCTGTTGGTATTGTGGCCTTTGTTGTGTAGGAAACATTTGTCTGTTTGCCGAATATTCTTGTGGGTTGTGGTATAATTCAGGGTAAAATTTTCTTCTTGGAACTGGTATAGGAGCTGCTCGTATTGGTTGTGGTAGATTGCGTCTAGGTGGTACAGAAGGAACGTGAGCGTCTATCTTACGGTTTACTAAATTTCCGCCATTTGCGTGTTGTATTCTAAAATTCACATTCTGAAGTTTTAGGCATAAATGTAATGCCTGAGGGAGATCTGTAGGTTCTCTAATACTTAATAAACGTGGGAGGTCACCTTTCAATCCTCTAATGAACGTGTCGAGAGCTTTATCTCGATAAGTTTGTGTAAGGTTTCTCATACTTTCGGGGCTCATTTCCATTGAAGACAATTTATTTAGAATAAGTGATAGATGGTGGTATACTGATTGATAAAATTCGTGAATAGAGATATTTCCTTGTATAAGGGTAGTCATTTGATATTCTAGAGTGCCTAAATCGCGTTTGTCGGCGTAGTGTAGCATGAGACATTTTGATATTCTTTCCAATTAAGTGGAGTGTTATACAATGTCCAACCAAAACAATGTCAGCATGTCCTACAATTTTATTGCGTATAACACTCAAAATTCCGTAGTATTTGGGTGTTCCTTTTAGGGGTTCGTAGATTCTTAAAATTCTCTCTACACTCTTTCGCCAGGAGCTGAATTCTCCTGCTTGTCCAGAAAATTCACGTAGGCTTTTCACCACATCTGGTATCTTATCCATATCGGACAAGTTTGCAGATGGTTGTGTTTTACTTTGATCGTTTTCATTGGCTCTGTCTGTTTCAGGATTAGGGATGGAGTTAATTAATACTCTACCCTCCCTTTGTAGGGTTTCGGTCTCTAATCTAGTTACAAGTTCGGCAATGTTAACTTGTGGATTTTCCAAAGGGTTGTTTTGGCCGTTATTTAGAACAGCAGGTCTAATTACATTACCGCTTCCAGGCATTTTGAATGTCTAAGTTTGTTAGAAATAAGGTAAAAAGGAATGGGTTTACTAGTAATTTTCCTTTTTTTTTTTTTTTTTTTTTTTTTTTTTTTTTTTTTTTCAAGAATTATTGGAAAGTTTTACTATTGTAATTATATCTGCGAGTTAACTTAGTATTTTCCCTACGTTTTTATTACTTACTTAACGAAAGGTTGAATTTGTTTATAATTTTCAAAGAATTTTATTTCAAAATCAAAAAAATACCTAAATAAAAATATAATTATTTCTGATGGTTAATTGGTTTCAATGAATAATTAAAAATTTTATAGTTTCTCGATTATAAATTATCAAAATTTCAACAGTTTCGATTTTATCGGTTAATAATAATTATTTTTTTTTAAAAAATGATACAAATTTCTTAAAATTTTCCTTTTTTTTTAAAAAAAAATTTTCACAAAATTTCAATTGTTTAGTTTCACTCACTTTTGCACAAAATTTATATGGCTTTTATATGATATTCGTTTTTATTTTTTCTTTTCTTCTTATTTTCTCCCTTTTTTGTTATTTTTGGTTGTTTTTTAAGATATCAAAATTTATACAAATAATATGATAAACGAGGGAAAGAAAAAAAAATTTTTAGTTTAAAATTTTGATTCTATTGCGATAAAATTAACGAAATTATTATCTATTTTTTTTTAAAAACTTCTTTGACTTTCTCAATTTGGAAATTGTGCTTGACTTTCAAAATTTTAATATCTTAATTTTTTCTTTAAAAAAATCAATTTTATTTTGGTTAAACTTAATAGTTAAAAATTAATTACAATAAGAGAAAAAATCTTCTTATAAGAATTTATAATTTTTGCTTTACTTTAAAAGTTGGCTTTATAAAAAAAAATTATTACTTTTACCTATTTAAATTTTCAAATTAATATTGTTTGCAACTTGTAGAAAATAAATGGCTATTATCACCAAATTTCAATTTAAATTTTTGATTTTTAATAATTTATTCCTATAATATTATTTTTAATCTTTTTCACAACTTTATTTTATTAATTTTTGTTTCACTGAAATTTTTCCTCTTTTCTAAATTTAAAATTACTAATTTCTAAGACTTACAGTAACAGAAGTAGTATCATCTTCCTTTAACAAAATCTTTATTGAGATCCGGTGTGAAGAATTCCTGGCGGCTGCAGCTGCTATCTGCTCCTTTTTGTCCTTCAATGTTTCTCAGGTCTACTAAGGGGCCTCTTTTCCAGGATGTAATCTCTTCTTGATGCACTAAGCACTTTTGATTATTATGCTTTGATGAATTTGTGATTCGATGTTCACTTCAACTGATAAGAAGTGTCTTTGCTTTATTTTCTCCTTTCTCCTTTTTAGAATTAATGCGTGCACTTTAAAATTTATTAGGAAAAGCACGTTTCTAATTTGTATTTCACTCTCTTATTTATTTTTTCCTTCCTTTTTCCTTTTTTTATTAAATGCGATTGCACCAAAAAAAAGGAGTTAATCACTTTTTGGTTATAAATGATTTTACGAGAAAAACAAAGAGTTAATCACTTTTTGGTTATAAATGATTCCACTTCTTTTCACTTAATCTTTTTTTGGTTAAAAAAGATATTATTATTTGTGCACCGAACACCGGTCCCTGCTCGGGCGCCAATTAATAATTTATTTTAATTAATTAAGAAAAAAAAACAATTTTTTCAATTTCAAAAACGTCTGATTTATTCGGCGATCAAAATAAAAGTGATTTACAAAGAAAATTATACAAAATAATTCTTTTACAAAAATATGGAAAAATGATTCTAATAGACATTGCGTAAGCAACAATTTTCTAAGTCACGTTGCGTGTAAGAATTGCATTGGTGAGAAAATGCGAAGCTGGCATTTTGTTATTTTGTTAAAATAAAGTTTATGGGAAAGGAATGTTGTTAACTTATATACATATATAAGTATATGTACATATTTTTGCATGTACACAAATGCGTGTTTACCGTCTGTGCACATTTCATTTAATATTTGTTTTTTTTTCTTCCTTTTTTTAAAATTTGTTTCATCGGTTAGTTTAGTACCTATATTATTTTTTATTTTTTCATCCATAGAATATCAATATGTATGTAAATGCATTATGTATGTAAATATATTGCATTGTATAGGAATATGAATTAGAATTTGTTTTCTTATTATTGAATGCATGATAATATGAAAATTTACCCAAATATTTTTATTTATTTTATAGTTTTTGAAGCTATGAGAAATTTTACTGAAATCCAGAATCCAGATCCCGCTTTTTTTTGTTTTTATTTTATGTAACTATGTATGTATATATTTTTTTTTTTAAATGAAAAAGGGAATTAAGATATTTTGTTTTCAATTCAAGTAGGTACCTAATTAACAACATTACAATACACATTTAAATACATTTTATTTACCCATATTTATAGTTCAAAATGTTACATAATGTGAGGTAGTTAGATATGTTGGACTCTACAAATTTTGATCAATTAGGTGTACCTATAAAATTTTATTAAAACCTTGCAGCCAGGGAGATGATCACAGTCATTATTAGAAAATTAGAAAATCGCTAATGCTTACAAAGTGTTAACATTATAAAGGTCGATTCACACATTTCAGGTCAGTCTCAGTTCAGTCTCAGTTCCGATTATTCGGATGGTATTATTGTATGGAGTTCATATGTACATATTCACACATGTCCGTTCAGTCTCAGTTCAGTCACCGATCAGTCAGAATTTCTCGGTGTCAGAGATTTCCGATATCGTCGTCAACGTTATTTTTTGAAATGACTGACGGAGTTCTGATAGCTTTCAGTCTTTTTTTTGTACATTGTTGAGGTAGGTTGTGTTTTTTTATGTGAGCAAAATGTCTACTGACGAAAAATTAATTGAAAAAGTACGGGAAAATACTGTGTTGTACGATTTATCAAATAAAAAAAATATATATATATATTTACACAATATTTTAACTCACACTTTTTCAACTTATGATAAAATACAACTGATTGAACTGATATGTGTGAATTTAAATCGACTGAAACTGAACTGAGACCGACCTGATATGTGTGAATATAAATCGACTGAAACTGAACTGTGACTGACGTGACGGAACTGAGACTAAACTGAGACTGACCTGAAATGTGTGAATCGACCTTAATGTACCTACGTGCATTATAATATACAGTAGCGGTCATGAAAGTCGCCTAACTATTAATTTCTAAAAACTTTTCTCGATACTATCTTTAAATTTTGGTGGGAATGGATGATGGTTTGTTTTTGAACTAAGTATGTGTGTTTTTTAAGGTATATTTTCTATAAGAAAAGAAAAACCATATATGATTCTGTAATACAGCTTAATAAATAAATTATTTTTAGAAAAATGGAAATTATTTGAGTCATGAGTTTTTTCCGCAACTGTATAAACTACAATCTGCATATACAAAAATACATACTTGTATATGCTAAATGGGAAAAATACAAAATTGAGAAAAAAACAGTGACTTCAAGTTTACAATAAATTTTGTATTTAGGTACGAAGCAACAACAAAATTAAAATACGGTATTATAAAAAAATTGTAAATTTGGTTGGGTCAAAGATAATTAATAAGAAGTAGATATTCCAGAAGTAGTAGGGATATGGCGTTTCTGGCGCATAGAGCAGGAGCAAAAATGACGTCATCACGTTATCAGAGCGGGTCACGTGGTTCAAGGTTGTGTGTTATCTGTGAGGGGTGCGGGGGGTCAAGGTTGCGTGTTATGAGCGAGGGGTTACAGGGGTCAAGGCTAGTGAGGGGTCACGTGGGTCATGATTTTTTCAGTTCAGTGATGGCTCATGCGGGGGTTAAGATTTTTTTTATCAGTGAGGGTTAAAATTATGGGCGTTATCATTGAAAAAGCAATGGAAAATTGTTGGTACAGTTCTGATTCACGTGTGCTTAATCAGTGCTAAGCATGTTGAGACATGTTTGTCTTAAGTTTTAAATTGTTTATAATGTCATTGTTTTTTGAGTTAACTTTTTAGGATTATTCATATGTGCTGAGCATGTTGAGACATGTTTGTTCACGTTTCATATTGTTTATGCTGTGTTATTGTTTTTAGTTAACAAAAAAAAAAAAAAAAATACTTACCGTATTGTCAGAACCCGGATTTGAACCGGGGACCTTTAGAGTTTCAGTGTAACGCTCTCCCCACTGAGCTATTCTGACGATTGATTTTACGTGTATTATGTGATGTTTTAATGTTTTAATTTCGGTTTTCATCAAGTTGTGAAATGATTGTTGTGTGTGTGTGTGTGTGTGTGTGTGTGTGTGTGTGTGTGTGTGTGTGTGTGTGTGTGTGTGTGTGTGTGTGTGTGTGTGTGTGTGTGTGTGTGTGTGTGTGTGTACGTAAATTTTGTCAGCACTTGTAAGCAGTTGAAAAAGGGTGGGGATAAGATTTTTGCCTATAAATTGAGACAATTTCTTCGAACGGTATCATTCTATCGTGAAATTTCAAAGTGATTATTATTAAATTTTATCTTAAAGTTTGTAAAATGAGTGAAGTACAGAAACCTGAAAAAGTTGGCTTAAAGAAGACATCAAAAGTAGTTAAACGAAAACAAGAAGATAATCTTGTAAGAGATGAACTACCAAACAAAGTATTTTCTTCTGAGCTGGAGGAGTTAAAATCATTTCGATACAATATATACTTAAACTTGGGAAATATGGTGAAAAATCATCCATATAAAATCATCAGTGCAGAAAAAGTTAACACAAAATTTGGTGATCGAGTTTCGCTTGAATTAGAAGGAAGTCAACGATTGAATTTACCAGAAAAATACAATAAATTATCAGATAATGTGTTAACAGCATTAAACAAGAGGAAATATCACTTAATCAACTATGGACAAGTAGGCAAAGCTTACAGTATAGACTTTACCGAATTTCCGATATCTAATGAATTTCAAGAACAACCGAAAATAACAGAGAATGAGCAGCAAACCTGTACAATCAGAACCAGATCAACAATATTCAACAGAAACGGAAGCTAATATAAATTATGATGAATTTTCACAACAATTTGATATAAGTTTACCTGGTTTTTATAATAACATAATATAAAATCAATATAAAACAATTTTTTAAATGAATATCAAGTGTTTTTATTTATTAACTAATAATCAGCAAAATAATTATAATATATTCTCCCAAGAAATATCTTCATAAGTCTAATAGCTTCTTTAGCTGTATCTGTTTTTTCTCTCTGTTTTTCTTCTATTAAATCACATTCACAAATATTTTCATTGTCTTCAGGATTAGAACATGCAAGATAATGACCGCTAGATGTAAATTCTTCACTTTTGCTGTTGTTTAGATATTCTCGAACATTTTCAATTTCTTTTTTGTTGAAAACCACTTCTCCATATGATTCTGCACCAAAAAATGTATCAAATTCATTTAAAAATAATGAAATATTATCTATTATATCCAGATTTCCATTTTCTAAGTACCCAATCAATTTCTCGTAAAATTTCAATAATTTTTCAAATTCATTTTTAAATTTGATAACTTGATTTTGTCTATAACTAAAAATACATGTATCTGGTCCTGTAGTTGTATCATCTTTAGCCCAACAACAATCAACGTAATGAGATCCATGAATTGATGTGATTTTTTCCATATTTTCATATTGTTGTATATATTTTCGATAGTATACAAGAGTTCTCCTATCTTCGTCTGTTAAATAATCTGTGTAAAACTCGCCTTCAAAATCCATCTTTATACTTTGAATAATGTTGGTTAACTGTTAATTATTTTGAGAATGAATTGACTTTTATTAATGATTATTTATTTGTTTAACATTTTCGATTTTCGTGCACCAATATACTCGTAATCGGTTCTGTAGTTATATTTCATCATTGCCTTGAATTCAATCTGTTTCAAATTCATGATATTCATAGCATGATAATATACTTATGTTGAGTGTATATGTTTTGTATAGTTGCTACTTTATCAGTTTTCATGTTGAGACATGTTTGTTCTTGTTTAAAACAATGAAACAATGAAGTCTTTTGTTTTTTAAACGGATTATGCTGCCAGCTGCGTTATTGTTTTTAAGTTCAGAAGAAAAAAAATTTCTAACAAAGTATTTTTGCTTTTGGATTATGTGACTAATATTAGAATTATCGACTATTAAGCTTTTAAAATACATTCGAGATTAGGTATATAAAACACATGTGAATCACTTTTATGCTTCATTAATTTCAAGACTTTTTTACCTCCTGTTAGTCAAGCAAGTGATTCTTTCTTAGTCGGTTTTATTATTTTAAAATGGAAACTATAAGTGAAACACTAGAAATTTTGGAATTTCTAAAAGAAATTTTTGAAACTCACAACATGGAGTTTCTAGACGAACAAGAAGATAACAACATGGAGTTTCTGGACGATCAAGAAGATTGCAACAGCAACACCGACAATTCCAACATGGAGTTTTTAGATGAACAAGAAGATTTCAATAGCAACATCAACAATTTCAACATGGAGTTTTTAGATGAAGAAGAAGGTTACAACGGCATCTCATATAAAATAAGTTTTCAATATTTTAATAAATTTTTTGAAAACAATACAAAAATTAAATTTTGTTTTGATTGTAAAAACCATAAGTACATGCCTGTAAATGTATGTAGAGTTTCAGGGAATTTTGAAGCAAATAGTAATTTTGTAATAAAAGATTTTATTGAAAAACACAGCTTGAAATGTTTTTTATGTAATACCAATTTATTTTCAATAATTTATAATAAAATTTAATGAAATAAAAATAAAATATCATTAGAATATAAACAGTTTAATGTTTTTTATTTATTTTTTTTAATAACTCTTTCTCCTCTATCCACGAATTATGCTGATTAGAAAATCCTAGCCATTTCACAAAAACTTTGCTTCCTTTTTTTCTTAAAATTTTTTCCACTAAATAAAGATCTGGGTGTTTGGTTTTAATTATTTCTTTTTCGTAAAAGCCACCTTTAATTGGTTGTCCTTCGTAGTCTTCTAAAAGATATGTTATTGGATTCGTGTTTTGAACTTTTTTTATCGTGAAAATTTCGGTGGTCCAGTTGGGTGTATATCCCTTCTCAAAAATATGTTTATATTTGCTTATTCGTACTTTGTCCCCAACTTTGTATTTTGGTTTATGAAAAACTTTTAAGTTATTGTATACTGTCTTTAATAAAAAATTTTCATTGTTTTTATTAACATCTTTGGGACGCATTTTTATTGTTCGATGAATAGTGTTATTGTATTTGGTAACTAACGCTTTTACGTTATCAATCCATTTATATGATCCATTCATACTGAATTCTTTGCACATCATCTCTTTTAATGTTCTGTTGAAACGTTCAACAATTGATGCTTTCAATGTGCTATATGTTGAATAATGATTAACATTATCTTTCTTCATAAGTTGATTAAATTGTGTGTTATAAAATTCTTTCCCCAAATCTGTTTGTAAATTTTTTGGTGATGTTTGTGTTATGTTATATATTATTCATTGCTTCAGTAACATCTTTAGCATTTTTTGTTTTAACAGGGTGTACCCAAGCGTATTTTGAGAAAGTATCAATTACAGTTAATTAATATTTATAATTTTTGTTAAATGAAGAGAAAATTCCCATTTCAACTAAATCAGCTTGCCACAAATCATTAATTCCTTTTACTATAACATGTCGCCGTTTAAAATTTTTTCTAGCAGGTTTATGAAGTTCTTCTACAAGTTGTTGTTTTTGCATAATTATTATTCTGGTACACTTTCTAATGGGAAAATCGATTCTTCAGGTTTATGTTGACTCTTTATTTCATTAAATAAAAATTGTTGAATATTTTCAATATTATAATTTAAACCATATAGTTTTTTAGTGTGACTTTTTAACATGTCCTGATTCTTTGCAAGATCCTGACGAAATGTTTCTATTTCTTTTTCTAAATACTGTTTTGTAAGAGAATCCTGAACGGGTGGTGGTGAATTTTTCAAATTATTCAACATCTTATCATATTTTTCAATAAACACTTCTTGTTTTTTTACAAGTTTGGTATGTAAAGTATTGATTTCATTATCAACATACTTCTTTGTTACTGCATCATTATCATTTAAAGGGTTTTCAAGATTTTCCATTCGTTTTGAATTTATATTAAAGTTTCCTTCATTTGTTAGAATAAAACCTATTCCTGGCAAACCTACAGGACCAGGAGGCCCACGTTCAGATGAAATTGTAGCACGGTGATGTCTCCGAATAGAGAAACGTCCAAACTTGTCAACGCTCATAATGTATAATAAATAATAAATTTCACGTTGTAGAATATAAATTTATACGATAATGTCTGCTTCTCTGAGCTCCTCAATTATTGAAACTATCTCATTGTTGTGATTATTATGACCTGCATGTGTAGATGCTAATAGTAATTTCAATCTATTCACTAATTCATTTGGATCATCCCAGTATACATAATTAGATTTTTCTTTTAGTAAATGCATTAATCCAGAGGGTCTATTCTGTTTCGTCGAAAAAATGAGAATGAGAAAAACTTCGCATTTCATTTCTCATTTTATTTTTTCATTTTTCTCATTAAAGCGATTCTGTTTTGCATAATGAAACATTGTTGCTGAGTTTCCAGCTGAATGGAATTATATTGGAATTCTCATTTGATTTTGGAATTTTGACATTTGACTGCAGGTTATACTATTTACATTCTTAGATATGTACCTATATTATTTACTTCATTACTTGATCGGTTTGTAAAAATGTAATATATTAACTACATTTTTGTACTTGAAATAATACTTGAAATATTTGAATACTTAAAAATTTAATTATAGAAAATGTAGTTAATAAATTACAAAAATATGAAATATATCACATTACTTGCATTCAAAATTATTTTAATAAAAATAAAAATTGTTATTTTATTTTATTCATGTATTTGGTCAATTCTTTGTAAATTGAAAACAAAATCTTCACTTTCTTCAGTAAAAGTGACAATTATTAAATACTTAACAATTTACAGAATTCTTAAAGGGAATATTAAGAATGTATTAATAAGGTTGTGTACGAGTCTTTTGCGTTAACGCCTTTTTTCAGATAAATTTAAAACAAAAGGTCAAAAAAATGGAATGTTCTATAAGCATATGTAGTTTCAAAAGTGAAGGTAAATTGTAATAAATGTAGAAGTATCAAGTCTCTACACTTTCATTATCCAAAAATTTTTTAATAAAATTTCTCACAAAAATGACTTCTGCGTTACCAGAGAATCTACCTAATTCATCTTTCTTTATTTTTTTTTTTTTATTGAAATGTTTTTCATCGAAGTTAAAAATTTAATAATTATTCTAGAGAAAAAAAATACTGAATATGAATTTTTTGATATTTGAAAATAAAATTCAGAGAACATTCAATATTTTTTTTCTAATTTTATTATCCAACAATTTTTAGTTAAATTTCTCATAAAAAATGTCTTCTTCGTTACCAAATCGACTATTTTTTAAAATTATTAATTTAAAAATGCACTTCAAACACTGTTTTCAGAATTCTCATACGCTGATATAGTGATGAAACTTTTTTTCTCATATGAAAATAATTTGACAGTTTTTGTCATTTTCTCATTGAATTAGAATCGGAACACTGGGAAAAACTTTGGAAATTTCTCATTCTCATTTTTTCGACGAAACAGAATAGACCCTCAGAACCAGAATGAGATTTGAACAATCCCTTAATTAGTCTATACTTCGTACTTCTGTTTCCAGATATTTGTCCTCCGTCCTCATAATCTCGTTTATTTGCACTTGTTTGTATTATGATTTTTTTATAATTTTTGAAGTCATCGTTAGTGCATACCGTTTTATTAGGATGTTTTAAAAACAATAATTGTATCAAACCAGGTGTTAGAGAATAAAAATTTCCATCAATAATAATAGTTTTATCGTTAATATCAAAAGAAGAGTTTCCTATTTTCCAAATATTTCTATCATGATCTAAATGTGGTCCGTATTTATAATCAATATCATCTTCTTTTAATTTCATTTCTTTCAAAAATCGATTTGGCGAGTTTGAAAATGCTGGTTGTTGTAGTTGTTGTGATTCATCAAAACTTTCACCAAATGATTCCAGTGAAAAATCAGGTAGTTTAATTGTTTGAGGTGTTTCAAAGTTTTCCTCCAACTTATTGGAAAATTCATGTGGTCTACTTGAGAATTCAGTTTTCAATCGTTTAGACTTAATTGGAGTCTCACATTCTTCTTTTACTTCAGATTTAATATCCGAATAATTAGTTTTATCTACTATTTTCTTCAAAGGTTGAGTTATTGGTTTAAAAACACTTTCCAATTGTATTTCTTCTTCTGCTTTACCAGTTTTTAAAGCTTGATATTTTTTACGAACAACATTTCTTGTTTTTATAATATTCTTAATTATCTCGTTTTCCATGATAATGCTTTGAAAAACAGCTTAAAAACAGGTATTCAAACAGCTCTGAAACAGCTATGAAATAGCTTAAACAGGTCTTTAAACAGGTCTTAAACAGGTCCAAAAACAGCTCTAAAACAGCTTAAACAGGTCCAAAAACAGCTTAAACAGGTCTTTAAACAGCTCCAAAAGAGCTTAAGCAGGTCCAAAAACAGCTCTAAAACAGCTTAAACAAGTCCAAAAACAGCTCTAAAATAGCCTAAACAGGTCTTTAAACAGCTCTAAAACAGCTTAAACAGCTCTAAAACAGCTTAAACAGGTCTTAAACAGCTTAAACAGGTCCAAAAACAGCTTAAACAGGTCTTTTAACAGCTCGGTAGATGAAATATTAATGATATACAACTTTTACATACGTATCTATTTATAATAAAATAAAAGTATCGAATGCTTTTCTGTATCGTCCACAATCTAATAAACTATGTTTGTTTATTACTAAAGATCCGTAATTATCTTTCCAACATTTTGAACACATATCTCGAAATTTGTCATATGACATGTCGGTGTTTACATGATCATTAAAAATATGCTTTAAATTCATTTCATCTTGTTTAAAAATTACAATAAAGTTTGAGTTATCACGTATCAAGTGTTTTGGAATATGTGTATAAGTCTGACATAAGTAAAAGCTATCAGTATCCTTATGACGTCCCATACAAAAATATGAACGTATATTATTTTGTTTTTCGCAGGCAACATCATCAAATATGAAAATAGAGTTTTGTTTAGCCTGTTCTGGTGACATTATTTCAGTATTCTCAGAAAATGTGTTGTATCCTAACCCTTTAATTGGTGAAATCACTTTTTTAAGATACTCATATTTTGGTTGATACAAAGATTTTGAGAATATGTAAATATTTTCAAATGTAAGACCATTCGGATGTTCAAGTAAACTCATCATGACATTTGTTTTTCCACAACTCGATGAACCCACAATAATGGCACGTAAATTGTTAGGTAATAGTTTACTATGTTTAATTTTATTTGAAGTATTTGTTACAAAATCTATATTTTTCACATTTAATGTATCACGTTGTTTAATGAAACGCATATTGATAAGAACTAAAGAAAAAAACTATAAATATCCAATATATAGGTTTTCAACATTATTCTATTCATCTTTTTGTATGAGAAAACATATAAAATGATTAAATATAATCGAAAAACATTTAGTCGAACTCAAACTCGCAAAGGTAAAGGTTTAGTGAATACATTAATTAATAAGTTACCATAATGAATGTAATTTGCGGTATCAAGTCCCAAAGTTTTTCCCAATTTTCTTTCATTATGCGCTAGACCCCTGTACTTTCTTGCAGCTGTATGACGTTGATTTTTGTCTTTATGTTTAGAATAAAATATACGCTGTTTTTGGACCTGTTTAAGCTGTTTTAGAGCTATTTAAAGACCTGTTTGAGCTGTTTTTAGACCTGTTTAAGCTGTTTTAGAGCTGTTTTTGGACCTGTTTAAGCTGTTTTAGAGCTGTTTAAGCTGTTTTAGAGCTGTTTTCGGACCTGTTTAAGCTGTTCCAGAAGTAGTATGAATATGCCCGTTCTGGACCATGGCTCTGGCTCATTGACGTCATGAGCTTTTGAGCTTTGGGATATTTTGATCTTTTTGGTTGTGGCATGTGGTGTGCTTTGATATATTTTGATCTTTTTGGTTGTGGCATGTGGTGTGCTTTGGGATATTTTGGGCTTTTTTGGTTGTGACGTGTGGTGTGCTTTGGGATATTTTGATCTTTTTGGTTGAGGCATGTGGTGTGCTTTAGGATATTTTTATCTTTTTGGTTATGCCATTTGGTGTGCTTTGGGAAAGGCTAGTGAGGGGTCACGTGGGTCATGATTTTTTCAGTTCAGTGATGGATCATGCGGGGGTTAAATTTTTTTTATAAGTGAGGGTTAAAATTATGGGCGTTATCATTGAAAAAACAATGGAAAATTGTTGGTACAGTTCTGATTCACGTGTGCTTAATCAGTGCTAAGCATGTTGAGACATGTTTGTCTTAAGTTTTAAATTGTTTATGATTTCATTGTTTTTTGAGTTAACTTTTTAGGATTATTCATATGTGCTGAGCATGTTGAGACATGTTTGTTCACGTTTCATATTGTTTATGCTGTGTTATTGTTTTTAGTTAACAAAAAAAAAAAAAAAAATACTTACCGTATTGTCAGAACCCGGATTTGAACCGGGGACCTTTAGAGTTTCAGTGTAACGCTCTCCCCACTGAGCTATTCTGACGATTGATTTTACGTGTATTATGTGATGTTTTAATGTTTTAATTTCGGTTTTCATCAAGTTGTGAAATGATTGTTGTGTGTGTGTGTGTGTGTGTGTGTGTGTGTGTGTGTGTGTGTGTGTGTGTGTGTGTGTGTGTACGTAAATTTTGTCAGCACTTGTAAGTAGTTGAAAAAGAGAGTGTTTGAATTTTGTCAGCACTTGTAAGCAGTTGAAAAAGGGTGGGGATAAGATTTTTGCCTATAAATTGAGACAATTTCTTCGAACGGTATCATTCTATCGTGAAATTTCAAAGTGATTATTATTAAATTTTATCTTAAAGTTTGTAAAATGAGTGAAGTACAGAAACCTGAAAAAGTTGGCTTAAAGAAGACATCAAAAGTAGTTAAACGAAAACAAGAAGATAATCTTGTAAGAGATGAACTACCAAACAAAGTATTTTCTTCTGAGCTGGAGGAGTTAAAATCATTTCGATACAATATATACTTAAACTTGGGAAATATGGTGAAAAATCATCCATATAAAATCATCAGTGCAGAAAAAGTTAACACAAAATTTGGTGATCGAGTTTCGCTTGAATTAGAAGGAAGTCAACGATTGAATTTACCAGAAAAATACAATAAATTATCAGATAATGTGTTAACAGCATTAAACAAGAGGAAATATCACTTAATCAACTATGGACAAGTAGGCAAAGCTTACAGTATAGACTTTACCGAATTTCCGATATCTAATGAATTTCAAGAACAACCGAAAATAACAGAGAATGAGCAACAACCTGTACAATCAGAACCAGATCAACAATATTCAACAGAAACGGAAGCTAATATAAATTATGATGAATTTTCACAACAATTTGATATAAGTTTACCTGGTTTTTATAATAACATAATATAAAATCAATATAAAACAATTTTTTAAATGAATATCAAGTGTTTTTATTTATTAACTAATAATCAGCAAAATAATTATAATATATTCTCCCAAGAAATATCTTTATAAGTCTAATAGCTTCTTTAGCTGTATCTGTTTTTTCTCTCTGTTTTTCTTCTATTAAATCACATTCACAAATATTTTCATTGTCTTCAGGATTAGAACATGCAAGATAATGACCGCTAGATGTAAATTCTTCACTTTTGCTGTTGTTTAGATATTCTCGAACATTTTCAATTTCTTTTTTGTTGAAAACCACTTCTCCATATGATTCTGCACCAAAAAATGTATCAAATTCATTTAAAAATAATGAAATATTATCTATTATATCCAGATTTCCTTCTTCAAAGTACCCAATCAATTTCTCGTAAAATTTCAATAATTTTTCAAATTCATTTTTAAATTTGATAACTTGATTTTGTCTATAACTACAAATACATGTATCTGGTCCTGTAGTTGTACCATCTTTAGCCCAACAACAATCAATGTAATGAGATCCATGAATTGATGTGATTTTTTCCATATTTTCATATTGTTGTATATATTTTCGATAGTATACAAGAGTTCTCCTATCTTCGTCTGTTAAATAATCTGTGTAAAACTCGCCTTCAAAATCCATCTTTATACTTTGAATAATGTTGGTTAACTGTTAATTATTTTGAGAATGAATTGACTTTTATTAATGATTATTTATTTGTTTAACATTTTCGATTTTCGTGCACCAATATACTCGTAATCGGTTCTGTAGTTATATTTCATCATTGCCTTGAATTCAATCTGTTTCAAATTCATGATATTCATGGCATGATAATATACTTATGTTGAGTGTATATGTTTTGTATAGTTGCTACTTTATCAGTTTTCATGTTGAGACATGTTTGTTCTTGTTTAAAACAATGAAACAATGAAGTCTTTTGTTTTTTAAACGGATTATGCTGCCAGCTGCGTTATTGTTTTTAAGTTCAGAAGAAAAAAAATTTCTAACAAAGTATTTTTGCTTTTGGATTATGTGACTAATATTAGAATTATCGACTATTAAGCTTTTAAAATACATTCGAGATTAGGTATATAAAACACATGTGAATCACTTTTATGCTTCATTAATTTCAAGACTTTTTTACCTCCTGTTAGTCAAGCAAGTGATTCTTTCTTAGTCGGTTTTATTATTTTAAAATGGAAACTATAAGTGAAACACGAGAAATTTTGGAATTTCTAAAAGAAATTTTTGAAACTCACAACATGGAGTTTCTAGACGAACAAGAAGATAACAACATGGAGTTTCTGGACGATCAAGAAGAATGCAACAGCAACACCGACAATTCCAACATGGAGTTTTTAGATGAACAAGAAGATTTCAATAGCAACATCAACAATTTCAACATGGAGTTTTTAGATGAAGAAGAAGGTTACAACGGCATCTCATATAAAATAAGTTTTCAATATTTTAATAAATTTTTTGAAAACAATACAAATATTAAATTTTGTTTTGATTGTAAAAACCATAAGTACATGCCTGTAAATGTATGTAGAGTTTCAGGGAATTTTGAAGCAAATAGTAATTTTGTAATAAAAGATTTTATTGAAAAACACAGCTTGAAATGTTTTTTATGTAATACCAATTTATTTTCAATAATTTATAATAAAATTTAATGAAATAAAAATAAAATATCATTAGAACAAAAACAGTTTAAGGTTTTTTATATTTTTTTTAATAACTCTTTCTCCTCTATCCACGAATTATGCTGATTAGAAAATCCTAGCCATTTCACAAAAACTTTGCTTCCTTTTTTTCTTAAAATTTTTTCCACTAAATAAAGATCTGGGTGTTTGGTTTTAATTATTTCTTTTTCGTAAAAGCCACCTTTAATTGGTTGTCCTTCGTAGTCTTCTAAAAGATATGTTATTGGATTCGTGTTTTGAACTTTTTTTATCGTGAAAATTTCGGTGGTCCAGTTGGGTGTATATCCCTTCTCAAAAATATGTTTATATTTGCTTATTCGTACTTTGTCTCCAACTTTGTATTTTGGTTTATGAAAAACTTTTAAGTTATTGTATACTGTCTTTAATAAAAAATTTTCATTGTTTTTATTAACATCTTTGGGACGCATTTTTATTGTTCGATGAATAGTGTTATTGTATTTGGTAACTAACGCTTTTACGTTATCAATCCATTTATATGATCCATTCATACTGAATTCTTTCCACATCATCTCTTTTAATGTTCTGTTGAAACGTTCAACAATTGATGCTTTCAATGTGCTATATGTTGAATAATGATTAACATTATCTTTCTTCATAAGTTGATTAAATTGTGTGTTATAAAATTCTTTCCCCAAATCTGTTTGTAAATTTTTTGGTGATGTTTGTGTTATGTTAAATATATTATTCATTGCTTCAGTAACATCTTTAGCATTTTTTGTTTTAACAGGGTGTACCCAAGCGTATTTTGAGAAAGTATCAATTACAGTTAATAAATATTTATAATTTTTGTTAAATGAAGAGTAATTTCTCATTTCAACTAAATCAGCTTGCCACAAATCATTAATTCCTTTTACTATAATATGTCGCCGTTTAAAATTTTTTCTAGCAGGTTTATAAAGTTCTTCTACAAGTTGTTGTTTTTGCATATTTATTTTGGTACACTTTCTAATGGGAAAATCGATTCTTCAGGTTTATGTTTTTTCTTTATTTCATCAAATAAGAATTGTTGAATATTTTCAATATTATAATTTAAACTATATAGTTTTTCACTGTGACTTTTTAACATGTCCTGATTCTTTGCAAGATCCTGACGAAATGTTTCTATTTTTATAAGATTTTCCTGTAAAGCATTGATTTCATTATCAACATACTTTTTTGTCACTGCATCATTATCATTTAAAGGATTTTCAAGATTTTCCATTCGTTTTGAATTTATATTAAAGTTTCCTTCATTTGTTAAAATAAAACCTATTCCTGGCAAACCTACAGGACCAGGAGGCCCACGTTCAGATGAAATTGTAGCATAGTGATGTCTCCGAATAGAGAAACGTGCAAACTTGTCAACGCTCATAATGTATAATAAATAATAAATTTCACGTTGTAGAATATAAATTTATACGATAATGTCTGCTTCTCTGAGCTCCTCAATTATTGAAACTATCTCATTGTTGTGATTATTATGACCTGCATGTGTAGATGCTAATAGTAGTTTAAATCTATTCACTAATTCATTTGGATCATCCCAGTATACATAATTAGATTTTTCTTTTAGTAAATGCATTAATCCAGAACCAGAATGAGATTTGAACAATCCCTTAATTAGTCTATACTTCGTACTTCTGTTTCCAGATATTTGTCCTCCGTCCTCATAATCTCGTTTATTTGCACTTGTTTGTATTATGATTTTTTTATAATTTTTGAAGTCATCGTTAGTGCATACCGTTTTATTAGGATGTTTTAAAAACAATAATTGTATCAAACCAGGTGTTAGAGAATAAAAATTTCCATCAATAACAATAGTTTTATCGTTAATATCAAAAGAAGAGTTTCCTATTTTCCAAATATTTCTATCATGATCTAAATGTGGTCCGTATTTATAATCAATATCATCTTCTTTTAATTTCATTTCTTTCAAAAATCGATTTGGCGAGTTTGAAAATGCTGGTTGTTGTAGTTGTTGTGATTCATCAAAACTTTCACCAAATGATTCCAGTGAAAAATCAGGTAGTTTAATTGTTTGAGGTGTTTCAAAGTTTTCCTCCAACTTATTGGAAAATTCATGTGGTGTACTTGAGAATTCAGTTTTCAATCGTTTAGACTTAAATGGAGTCTCACATTCTTCTTTTACTTCAGATTTAATATCCGAATAATTAGTTTTATCTACTATTTTCTTCAAAGGTTGAGTTATTGGTTTAAAAACGCTGTCCAATTGTATTTCTTCTTCTGCTTTACCAGTTTTTAAAGCTTGATATTTTTTACGAACAACATTTCTTGTTTTTATAATATTCTTAATTATCTCGTTTTCCATGATAATGCTTTGAAAAACAGCTTAAAAACAGGTATTCAAACAGCTCTGAAACAGCTATGAAATAGCTTAAACAGGTCTTTAAACAGGTCTTAAACAGGTCCAAAAACAGCTCTAAAACAGCTTAAACAGGTCCAAAAACAGCTTAAACAGGTCTTTAAACAGCTCCAAAAGAGCTTAAGCAGGTCCAAAAACAGCTCTAAAACAGCTTAAACAAGTCCAAAAACAGCTCTAAAACAGCCTAAACAGGTCTTTAAACAGCTCTAAAACAGCTTAAACAGCTCTAAAACAGGTTAAACAAGTCTTAAACAGCTTAAACAGGTCCAAAAACAGCTTAAACAGGTCTTTTAACAGCTCGGTAGATGAAATATTAATGATATACAACTTTTACATACGTATCTATTTATAATAAAATAAAAGTATCGAATGCTTTTCTGTATCGTCCACAATCTAATAAACTATGTTTGTTTATTACTAAAGATCCGTAATTATCTTTCCAACATTTTGAACACATATCTCGAAATTTGTCATATGACATGTCGGTGTTTACATGATCATTAAAAATATGCTTTAAATTCATTTCATCTTGTTTAAAAATTACAATAAAGTTTGAGTTATCACGTATCAAGTGTTTTGGAATATGTGTATAAGTCTGACATAAGTAAAAGCTATCAATATCCTTATGACGTCCCATACAAAAATATGAACGTATATTATTTTGTTTTTCGCAGGCAACATCATCAAATATGAAAATAGAGTTTTGTTTAGCCTGTTCTGGTGACATTATTTCAGTATTCTCAGAAAATGTGTTGTATCCTAACCCTTTAATTGGTGAAATCACTTTTTTAAGATACTCATATTTTGGTTGATACAAAGATTTTGAGAATATGTAAATATTTTCAAATGTAAGACCATTCGGATGTTCAAGTAAACTCATCATGACATTTGTTTTTCCACAACTCGATGAACCCACAATAATGGCACGTAAATTGTTAGGTAATAGTTTACTATGTTTAATTTTATTTGAAGTATTTGTTACAAAATCTATATTTTTCACATTTAATGTATCACGTTGTTTAATGAAACGCATATTGATAAGAACTAAAGAAAAAAACTATAAATACCTAATATATAGGTTTTCAACATCATTCTATTCATCTTTTCGTGTGAGAAAACATATAAAATGATTAAATATAATTGAAAAATATTTAGTCGAACTCAAACTCGCAAAGGTAAAGGTTTAGTGAATATATTAATTAGTAAGTTACCAGTAGAGCTTCATCTTCCTGGTTATCAATATTGTGGACCTGGTACAAAACTACAACAACGTCTTGCTAGAGGTGATCAAGGAATCAATCAATTAGATCAAGCTTGCAAACAACACGATATATTTTATTCTAAACATAAAGACAAAAATCAACGTCATACAGCTGATAGAATATTAACAGAAAAAGCTTGGGAAAGAGTAAAGGCAAAAGATTCAAGTATAAGTGAACGTATAAACTTTTGGTTTGTCAAAAACGCAATGAAAGCTAAAGTGAAATTAGGTATGGGAATCAAGAAGATGAAGAAATCAACAAATAAGAAGAAGAATAAAGCAAAAACGCGTAAAATGTTCCGAAAAGCTATACAAAGTGCCCGTGAAATATTAAAAGCACAAAAACCAGAAGAAATGAACAATGCCATTAGAATAGCATTAACTGCAGCCAAGAACACCATAAAGGGAAAAAAGTCATCAATTGAACTACCTCGAATCATACCTGTTCCAAAAACAGGCGGTATTTTACCATTTTTAGTTCCACTTTTTGCGGGACTCTCAGCAGCAGGAGCATTATCTGGTGGTGCAGCGACAATAGCAAAGGCAATCAATGATGCAAAACAAGCTAGAGAACAACTAGCTGAAAACCAACGACATAATAAAACTATGGAGGCAGTAGCAATGGGGAAAGGATTAAAACTTAAACCATACAGAAAAGGTCTTGGTCTTTTTTTAAATCCAAATCCAAAAAACTTTTAAGTAAGCTACCCAATAAACCTCTCAGTGAAATCGATTTAATGAGATATGGTAGAAGTATACCGCACTTTAGAGCTGTATTCATGAAAGAAAAACTACCACCAAAACCTTATAAAAATGAGTGTGGTATAGTAAATTTAGATAATTCAAGTGGACCTGGTACACATTGGGTAGCATATCAGAAAAACGAAAATCGTGTTGAATACTTTGATAGTTATGGTAATCTGCAACCACCTCTAGAAATTGTAAGATATTTAGGAAATAATATAGAATATAATTATAATAGATATCAAAATTTCAATTCATTTAAATGTGGACATTTATGTTTGAAGTTCTTGTATAATTTTATTGATGTGAATTAGTATAAATAAATGTGTAAACATGGAACTATTATTCATTTCATTTAAAACCTTCAACATGTCAGTAACATTAACTTTAAGTGGGAATACATCTATATTAACAACTGAATACTTTCCACCCATTGATTTATCATCTGACTATCTTTGTGGTCTTGTTGATTTTCATACCTATAATTCAATACCTAATGTGGATAGTAGCAATAACTTATTTCATATAGGTAATGAAACTATTCAAATACCTGTGGGGTCTTATGAAGTTGATGACATCGCGAATTTCATTCAAAAAGAGCTCGAGAAAACGAAAACTAAGCCTACAATCAAAATACAAGCGAACAACAACACACTCAAAACAGAAATTAAAAGTTCACACAACGTCTACTTTAACAGAGAAAGAACTATTGGTCAACTGTTAGGTTCCAGTAAAAAAGAATTGGAGTCAAATACAACGCATGTGTCTGATTTACCTGTGAATATAACTAAAGTTAACGCTATTCGAATTGAATGTAATCTAATAGTAGGATCATATATTAATAATATTCCTGTTCATACTCTTCATGAATTTTCGCCTGATGTAGGACCAGGGTATAAAATAACAGAAGTTCCTAAGAATGTTATATATTTACCCGTAAATGTGAAACGAATTAGCTCTGTTGAAATAAAAATTGTAGATCAAGATGGAGATTTGATTAATTTCAGAGGCGAAATAATTACAGTTAGATTACATTTGAAACCACTATTATAGAATAAGATGTAAAGTATAAAACAAGTAGTATGATTACTAAAGCTATTATTTCTTATGTAAGTGTCAAGTGGATAAGAGCTAGATATGCTGATATACAACAAACATAATAATAATAAAAACTCATTCAAAAGTGATAATATCATTAGTACATCATTACCTATTGAACAAACAACAACACAAAGAGACTTCATTTCTAAGAAACCATCATTAACAATTGAAAATAGAAAATTTTTAGAATCATTAGGATTTGTTTTGAAAAGCAAACAACATGCATGATATACTGGATATTTTAGAAGAACCTCACTTTGATGAAAGTATTACTAAAAAAGAATATCATACATATTCACCATTTGTAGAATCGTATAACAATAGCGATGAAATACGAATTTCTATTCAAAACCAAGATTTATACTTACTACCAAGTGAAAGTTTTATATATATTGAAGGAACTCTAACTAAAAGCGATGGTACTGTAATACCTGATTATAAATTAAATAATAATTCTGGGGCCTTCTTATTTGATGAAATACGATATGAATTGAACGGTGTAGAAATCGATCGTTGTCGGAATGTAGGAATCAGCAGTGTTTTAAAAAATTACATTTCATTAAGCGAAAGTGAAAGTACAACGCTGTATAATGCAGGATGGACAGGAAATAGTACTATATTGCCTACATCAGGACATTTCAATTTTTGTATACCTCTAAAAATGCTATTAGGATTTGCTGAAGACTATAAAAAAATAGTTGTTAATGTAAGACATGATCTGATTTTAATTAGAGCAAGAAATGATGCAAATGCGGTTCAAGTACCAGTTGCAGCTACAGACTATAAAATTACATTCACAAAAGTCTTATGGAAAGTACCTCATATAAATGTAGACGATAAAGAAAGACTTAAACTTCTTAAAATCACTCGAAATGCGAAGCCAATTAGTATTAGTTTCAGGAGCTGGGATTTATATGAATATCCGAATATTCCAAATACAAATCACATCATATGGACTATCAAAACATCTACACAACTAGAAAAACCTCGTTTTTTGATATTTGCATTTCAAACCAATCGACAAAACGAAAAAGAAGCTGATGCTAGTAAATTTGATCACTGTAAATTAGCTAACGTTAAAGCTCATTTAAACTCTGAGACGTATCCATATGATAATTTAAATATACTTTTTGAACGTAATCGATATGCGTTGTTATATGATATGTATACAAAATTTCAAGAAACTTATTATGGAAGGAATTGTCAACCGTTATTAAAATGGAATAGTTTCAAGAGTATAGCACCAATTGTTGTTATTGATTGTGCTCATCAAAATGAAACAATAAAAACAGGACCTGTTGATATTAGAATAGAGTTTGAGTTAGCAAGCAACGTCAATATTCCTAACAATACTTCAGGATTTTGTTTACTACTACATGATCGAATAATTGAGTACAATCCACTGAATGGAGAAGTTAGAAAACTGATATAAATGAGAACATAATATAGAAATTTATTTAGTATTTCAAAGAACTTGTGAGAGAGAATACACATATATCATAAAATGTTTGATAAAATTATTATCGATGTTCAAGGTTTCAAAGACTATAATAATAAGTTTATTGTTAAAGAACTTGCTATTTCTTTCAATGCGCGTGAATTTCAAGTGTTTATTATAAAGCCACCGTTTGATTTTTCGCGTTTAACAACAAAAGAGAAGAAACAAGTGAATTGGTTACATAAAAATCATCATGGTTTAACTTGGAATGAAGGATCAATATCTTTTCAAAGTGTTAAAAAATTTCTTCGAACAAATCTGAGAAATTCTAAAGTATGTGTGAAAGTTCATGAAAAACAAAAATGGATTAATAATATACTTGAAAATAAGATTGAAGTATGCGATTTAGAAGAAGAAGAAGAATGTCCGAAATTTGCAACATTGCTTCAAAACTATCCGCAAGTTCTGCGTTGTAATATCCATGAAGGATACTGTGCTTTAGAAAATGTATGTCTTCTAAGAAATTATCTTGATGTAAAATTGAATTAAAAAGTGGTAAAACTTTTTTTAGATAAATAAAACCAATTTCTTTTAAATGAATGTTTTTTATTTTATTTTATATATATGTATGTAGTTATTTTTCAGTTTTATTATTTTATAAATATGTATTTATTTTTCAGTTTTCTTATTTAATATATGTATTTATTTTTCAGTTTTCTTATTCTAAACTTATTCTAAAATGACCCCATGCGTATGTACTAACACCATCTTCTCTAACACATCTCTTATCATCTAATATAACTTAAAGCTACTTTATTTACATTTTGAGTATATATCTTATGAATGTATGACCTAAATACTAACATATTACCATAAAATAATTGTTTCTTATATAAACAATCTCTATAATTTTCTAAACTTAAATTATCTACAGCTGTTTTTTTAACACCTTTAGCTTTTTTTATTAATTTACAATCTTCTACATCTATTGAATACATTTTTGATTTTGTTCTCATCTTTCATTAAACCTAATACTTTTTTATTTTTAAGCGGAATATTATAAGGGTTATCAGGTAAGTATTCGGAAGTATCAAATTTAGTGTCAATATCATTTATAATGTCACTATAGAAATCTTCAGTTTCAATTGAATATATAAAAGAATCTGTATCCATGTAAGCAAGAAGTACTTTTTCATCATACTTGGGTTTTATATAATCATAGTGAAAGTCGTACATCTTCCACTTTGATAATTCTAATACAACGAAACCCAGATAAATTGGTTTGTTATAGTATGTTCGAACTCTCTCAAGTTGTATAGCTGTCATATTTTCTGTAAACTGAGCTAAGCTGTGGAAATTCGGTTTAGCTATTAAAGCTATAGCATCTAAATGTTTACCACTACTTTCCCAGTCAGTAACGATTTTGACATCTTTTCGTTTGTCAACATTTTCCATCGTTTTACCGTACACAGCATTATTCAACAACTTGAAAAAGTTCTTTTCAAAAGTATTTTTTGCAATAGTACGATAATATGTATTTAAATCAATATATTTTTTCAACCAACATGATTGTTTAAACTGTAGCGCTCTGTGAATTTTCACTAATTTCAAACCGTGTTTTAAACATTGCTGAAGATTTCTATAGTGAATTATATAATTTCTTTTTACTGTCAAATCTGTAATTAATTTGTTGAATTTTGACCCCGGACTTTTTTTATTTTGTGCACAAAACGGTAAATCATTATGTAAATCATGAAGAGATTCAGGATACTCTAAATCTACTTCTAAAATATAACCCGTATTTGAGTTATCTGTAATATTAAGAATATTTATATCTTCAACGTTTTCTACCCATTTAAAATCAGAATATGGTAAAGGTTGTGACATAGCCCAACCGTATAAATTATTTGCATCAACATACATTAAATATGAAGATGGTTTATTTTCATCGAAATTACTCATATACTTGTTATTCGCTGTAGAATGTCTATGCGAACATTGAGTAATTCCACCACGGATACCTTTTTTAATAAAATTATACATATTTATGTCGGTGAATAGTTCAAGATTTATTTCAGTATATTTTAACATCGCGTCCCATGATAACCCCGGAGTTGTATAATACTGACAGGGATCCAGCGTATAAATATTTCTACAAACTTTTCTAAAATTTTCGAATACATCTGTTAAAAGCAATACATCTGTTTTTAAATATAACTCTAAATAATCCCAAATGTTTTTACAATCAAATTTTTCCCAAACTTTCTTAGCATGAATGTAATCTTTATCAGAACATTTACTATTTGTTAATTTGCTATCGAAATGTTTTTGTAAAGGTAAACACGTTTCATCTAGACGTTCAAAAGAATTAATGTATTCGTATGGAAATACTCCTTTACGTGTTAGTAATTTGAAATTTTCTTCTTCTGGATATAAAGATTTAACTGTTTTCAAATCTTCCGGGGATAAATTTCCTATTAATGAATCTAGACTAGACTGCATAAATCTTACGGAATCTAAAAATCTAAGTTCAATTGTATCAGTTTCATTAACGAAAATTCGTTTTGAAAGTGATACATACAATTCTTTATTTAATGGTATCAAATTTATATCACCATCAATATTTGCTAATTCTTTAACAAATAAGTGACAGTCATAACCAGAAAAATTATGAAAGAAAATTGGGAAAAACTTTGGGACTTGATACCGCAAATTACATTCATTATGCGCTGGACCCCTGTACTTTCCTGTTAAATGACAATGGTCTGCTACTCTTATATTACCTAAATATTTCTTACATATATGACAAATCTTACTACTACATTGTCTCCTTTCTTCAAAAGCTGTGAGTGGTTCCATCGCCTTTGGATTCATAATAACATTATTATGAATATCTAATACATCTTCAACCAGGGATTGTACAAATTTTGCTGGTGAGTCCTTTCCTTTATACACTTTTAATTTACTTAAGCTATCATCATAAGAACATTTGATATAATAAGAGAATGCACAAGGAACGTGTTGTTGTATATTTGTTGTCGAAGAAATATCTGGATTTGGAATACACGTATTTAATCCTTGTAAAATGCATTCAAAGTCTGCGTATATAACAAATGGGACCTCTAATTGACGTTCGTATTTCTCAAATTTCAATTTATTTTTTTCTGGTGATGGCATAAGTGTAACAATCTTACTGCATTCATTTTTATGTATATTGTACGCCTCTTCTGTATAAAAATGTTGTAAACATCCATTGCATAGAAAGATTTTGTCTCCGTGTTTTGTTATTTGACTGCTTATTAATCTTGATATGTTCTTGATCCACACATAATGACTCTTTCCTCCATCTTGAATCAACAGTAAATTAATATGTATTTTCTTCTCATTTTTTGTACAGTAATACGGTCCTACTATTTTACATGTATTAAATTGCATTTTTTCACAACCGTATACGTTTATACTAATTTCAGGATTTAGGTCTTCAAACTTTGTTATGTCCGTCACCTTCAGTGGAAATTCAAGATCATCAAATTCTAATATCATATTGTTTTTCAGAAGAATTGTACTTGCAACAATATTTTCAATATTATATGATGAAACTCTATCAGAATGAACTTCAGCAGGATCTATAGCTGAAATTATTGCCCATTTAAAGCAGTATTCGTCCGTATTTTTCACATTAATACAAGCATGTTTACGTGCAATTGTTGTTGGTAATGGTAAATACTGAGAACCTCTTATTGGCCTGTACTGATTTATGTTGATTTCAAGATGGATTATTCTTATAAGAGTCCAACCACTATCTCGTTCTTGGAATTCTTGCATTTTTGTATGAATTTTATCAATCATAACTTCGTATGCAGACGATAACTCAGTTTTATTCCTAACGATTATCATTTTTGATTGAAATGATTTAACTGAAGTTGTTATTTCATCGTTATCATCATTTTCTTTTGTTACTTTCATATATTCTGCAAAAAGTTCTATGTTGAATTTTAAAGATGAGTGTTTTATCAGTTGTTCATTTAATGTGTTTATAATAAGATCTTTTTCTGTCTTTAGAAAGTTGAGAGGATCCAGATTTCCTTCATCCTTATTTTCATAAATCAGTGTTTCAATTCGTTCCTCAAAGCTACTTTTCACTACTTTCAATTTATCATTAATTGGTTCGGCTGCTTTTATTTTATGTACATTTGTTCTTAGATGATAACTCCAGTCCTTGATTGAAATTTCTTTATTACATGTTTGACATAAAATTTTGTTTTGTGACGATAATGATGTAGAAGGCTGATTACATATATCATTAGAAATTGAAGACACCTTATGCTGTGTTCTCATATGCGTTAGTAGATTTTCTTTGCGTGTAAAGCTCTTCTTGCAAATGTTACAAATTTCATGGTTACCATGAGCTGATTGGACATGTCTTTTCAACGAATTTTTAAATGCAAATCCATTTCCACAAATTTCACATATAAAACTCTTCATTTTGTAGTCTATGTAAATTATTGTTTTTATTTTAATAAACAATTTGAAATTGAATAAGTTTTAATATCCTTTTTTAAGATCCTTAAACACAACTTCAAATTTAAAAGAAAATTAATTAAACACTTTGAAACTGAATAAATTTTAATATCCTTTTTTAAGATTTTCAAACACAACTTCAAATTAAATTATTGTTTTTATTTTAATAAACAATTTGAAACTGAATAAGTTTTAATATCCTTTTTTAAGATCCTTAAACACAACTTCAAATTTAAAAGAAAATTAATTAAACACTTTGAAACTGAATAAATTTTAATATCCTTTTTTAAGATTTTCAAACACAACTTCAAATTTAACAGAAAATTAATTAAACACTTTGAAACTGAATAAATTGTAATATCCTTTTTAAAGACTTTAAACTTTAAAATAAAATCAAATAATCACTTTGAAATTTCACGATGAACTGATGCCGCTTGAAGAAATTGTCTTCATTTATAGTATGAATTTCTTATCCCCAAACTTTTTTTAAACTAATAACGCACATTCGAAAAACTTTAAACTTGAACAAACATGTCTCAATATAATTATTCGGAAAAAAGCAAAAAAAAAAAACAATAACACAGCATAAACAATATGAAACGTGAACAAACATGTCTCAATATGCTTAGCACTGATTAAGCACACGTGAATCAGAACTGTACCAACAATTTTCCATTGCTTTTTCAATGATAACGCCCATAATTTTAACCCTCACTGTTAAAAAAAATCTTAACCCCGGCATGAGCCATCACTGAACTGAAAAAATCATGACCCACGTGACCCCTCACTAGCCTTTCCCAAAGCACACCAAATGGCATAACCAAAAAGATAAAAATATCCTAAAGCACACCACATGCCACAACCAAAAAGATCAAAATATCCCAAAGCACACCACACGTCACAACCAAAAAAGCCCAAAATATTCCAAAGCACACCACATGCCACAACCAAAAAGATCAAAATATCCCAAAGCACACCACATGCCACAACCAAAAAGCGCAAAAGCTCATGACGTCACTGAGCCAGAGCCATGGTCCAGAACGGGCATATTCATACTACTTTCAGAGCTGTATAAAGACATTGTTTGAGCTGGTTTTGGACCTGTTTAAGCTGTTTTAGAGCTGTTTAAGGACCTGTTTAAGCTATTTCATAGCTGTTTCAGAGCTGTTTGAATACCTGTTTTTAAGCTGTTTTTCAAAGCATTATCATGGAAAACGAGATAATTAAGAATATTATAAAAACAAGAAATGTTGTTCGTAAAAAATATCAAGCTTTAAAAACTGGTAAAGCAGAAGAAGAAATACAATTGGAAAGTGTTTTTAAACCAATAACTCAACCTTTGAAGAAAATAGTAGATAAAACTAATTACTCGGATATTAAATCTGAAGTAAAAGAAGAATGTGAGACTCCATTTAAGTCTAAACGATTGAAAACTGAATTCTCAAGTACACCACATGAATTTTCCAATAAGTTGGAGGAAAACTTTGAAACACCTCAAACAATTAAACAACCTGATTTTTCACTGGAATCATTTGGTGAAAGTTTTGATGAATCACAACAACTACAACAACCAGCATTTTCAAACTCGCCAAATCGATTTTTGAAAGAAATGAAATTAAAAGAAGATGATATTGATTATAAATACGGACCACATTTAGATCATGATAGAAATATTTGGAAAATAGGAAACTCTTCTTTTGATATTAACGATAAAACTATTGTTATTGATGGAAATTTTTATTCTCTAACACCTGGTTTGATACAATTATTGTTTTTAAAACATCCTAATAAAACGGTATGCACTAACGATGACTTCAAAAATTATAAAAAAATCATAATACAAACAAGTGCAAATAAACGAGATTATGAGGACGGAGGACAAATATCTGGAAACAGAAGTACGAAGTATAGACTAATTAAGGGATTGTTCAAATCTCATTCTGGTTCTGGATTAATGCATTTATTAAAAGAAAAATCTAATTATGTATACTGGGATGATCCAAATGAATTAGTGAATAGATTTAAATTACTATTAGCATCTACACATGCAGGTCATAATAATCACAACAATGAGATAGTTTCAATAATTGAGGAGCTCAGAGAAGCAGACATTATCGTATAAATTTATATTCTACAACGTGAAATTTATTATTTACATTATGAGCGTTGACAAGTTTGCACGTTTCTCTATTCGGAGACATCACCATGCTACAATTTCATCTGAACGTGGGCCTCCTGGTCCTGTAGGTTTGCCAGGAATAGGTTTTATTTTAACAAATGAAGGAAACTTTAATATAAATTCAAAACGAATGGAAAATCTTGAAAATCCTTTAAATGATAATGATGCAGTGACAAAAAAGTATGTTGATAATGAAATCAATGCTTTACACGAAAATCTTATAAAAATAGAAACATTTCGTCAGGATCTTGCAAAGAATCAGGACATGTTAAAAAGTCACAATTAAAATTAAATTATAATATTGAAAATATTCAAAAATTTTTTTTTTATGAAATAAAGAAAAAACATAAACCTGAAGAATCGATTTTCCCATTAGAAAGTGTACCAAAATAAATATGCAAAAACAACAACTTGTAGAAGAACTTCATAAACCTGCTAGAAAAAATTTTAAACGGCGACATATTATAGTAAAAGGAATTAATGATTTGTGGCAAGCTGATTTAGTTGAAATGGGAAATTACTCTTCATTTAACAAAAATTATAAATATTTATTAACTGTAATTGATACTTTCTCAAAATACGCTTGGGTACACCCTGTTAAAACAAAAAATGCTAAAGATGTTACTGAAGCAATGAATAATATATAACATAACACAAACATCACCAAAAAATTTACAAACAGATTTGGGGAAAGAATTTTATAACACACAATTTAATCAACTTATGAAGAAAGATAATGTTAATCATTATTCAACATATAGCACATTGAAAGCATCAATTGTTGAAAGTTTCAACAGAACATTAAAAGAGATGATGTGGAAAGAATTCAGTATGAATGGATCATATAAATGGATTGATAACGTAAAAGCGTTAGTTACCAAATACAATAACACTATTCATCGAACAATAAAAATGCGTCCCAAAGATGTTAATAAAAACAATGAAAATTTTTTATTAAAGACAGTATACAATAACTTAAAAGTTTTTCATAAACCAAAATACAAAGTTGGAGACAAAGTACGAATAAGCAAATATAAACATATTTTTGAGAAGGGATATACACCCAACTGGACCACCGAAATTTTCACGATAAAAAAAGTTCAAAACACGAATCCAATAACATATCTTTTAGAAGACTACGAAGGACAACCAATTAAAGGTGGCTTTTACGAAAAAGAAATAATTAAAACCAAACACCCAGATCTTTATTTAGTGGAAAAAATTTTAAGAAAAAAAGGAAGCAAAGTTTTTGTGAAATGGCTAGGATTTTCTAATCAGCATAATTCGTGGATAGAGGAGAAAGAGTTATTAAAAAAAAAATAAAAAACCTTAAACTGTTTTTGTTCTAATGATATTTTATTTTTATTCCATTAAATTTTATTATAAATTATTGAAAATAAATTGGTATTACATAAAAAACATTTCAAGTTGTGTTTTTCAATAAAATCTTTTATTACAAAATTACTATTTGCTTCAAAATTCCCTGAAACTCTACATACATTTACAGGCATGTATTTATGGTTTTTACAATCAAAACAAAATTTAATATTTGTATTGTTTTCAAAAAATTTATTAAAATATTGAAAACTTATTTTATATGAGATGCCGTTGTAACCTTCTTCTTCATCTAAAAACTCCATGTTGAAATTGTTGATGTTACTATTGAAATCTTCTTGTTCATCTAAAAACTCCATGTTGGAATTGTCGATGTTGCTGTTGCAATCTTCTTGATCGTCCAGAAACTCCATGTTGTTATCTTCTTGTTCGTCTAGAAACTCCATGTTGTGAGTTTCAAAAATTTCTTTTAGAAATTCCAAAATTTCTCGTATTTCACTTATAGTTTCCATTTTAAAATAATAAAACCGACTAAGAAAGAATCACTTGCTTGACTAACAGGAGGTAAAAAAGTCTTGAAATTAATGCAGCATAAAAGTGATTCACATGTGTTTTATATACCTAATCTCGAATGTATTTTAAAAGCTTAATAGTCGATAATTCTAATATTAGTCACATAATCCAAAAGCAAAAATACTTTGTTAGAAACTTTTTTTCTTCTGAACTTAAAAACAATAACGCAGCTGGCAGCATAATCCGTTTAAAAAAACAAAAGACTTCATTGTTTCATTGTTTTAAACAAGAACAAACATGTCTCAACATGAAAACTGATAAAGTAGCAACTATACAAAACATATACACTCAACATAAGTATATTATCATGCCATGAATATCATGAATTTGAAACAGATTGAATTCAAGGCAATGATGAAATATAACTACAGAACCGATTACGAGTATATTGGTGCACGAAAATCGAAAATGTTAAACAAATAAATAATCATTAATAAAAGTCAATTCATTCTCAAAATCATTAACAGTTAACCAACATTATTCAAAGTATAAAGATGGATTTTGAAGGCGAGTTTTACACAGATTATTTAACAGACGAAGATAGGAGAACTCTTGTATACTATCGAAAATATATACAACAATATGAAAACATGGAAAAAATCACATCAATTCATGGATCTCATTACGTTGATTGTTGTTGGGCTAAAGATGATACAACTACAGGACCAGATACATGTATTTGTAGTTATAGACAAAATCAAGTTATCAAATTTAAAAATGAATTTGAAAAATTATTGAAATTTTACGAGAAATTGATTGGGTACTTTGAAGAAGGAAATCTGGATATAATAGATAATATTTCATTATTTTTAAATGAATTTGATACATTTTTTGGTGCAGAATCATATGGAGAAGTGGTTTTCAACAAAAAAGAAATTGAAAATGTTCGAGAATATCTAAACAACAGCAAAAGTGAAGAATTTACATCTAGCGGTCATTATCTTGCATGTTCTAATCCTGAAGACAATGAAAATATTTGTGAATGTGATTTAATAGAAGAAAAACAGAGAGAAAAAACAGATATAGCTAAAGAAGCTATTAGACTTATGAAGATATTTCTTGGGAGAATATATTATAATTATTTTGCTGATTATTAGTTAATAAATAAAAACACTTGATATTCATTTAAAAAATTGTTTTATATTGATTTTATATTATGTTATTATAAAAACCAGGTAAACTTATATCAAATTGTTGTGAAAATTCATCATAATTTATATTAGCTTCCGTTTCTGTTGAATATTGTTGATCTGGTTCTGATTGTACAGGTTTGCTGCTCATTCTCTGTTATTTTCGGTTGTTCTTGAAATTCATTAGATATCGGAAATTCGGTAAAGTCTATACTGTAAGCTTTGCCTACTTGTCCATAGTTGATTAAGTGATATTTCCTCTTGTTTAATGCTGTTAACACATTATCTGATAATTTATTGTATTTTTCTGGTAAATTCAATCGTTGACTTCCTTCTAATTCAAGCGAAACTCGATCACCAAATTTTGTGTTAACTTTTTCTGCACTGATGATTTTATATGGATGATTTTTCACCATATTTCCCAAGTTTAAGTATATATTGTATCGAAATGATTTTAACTCCTCCAGCTCAGAAGCAAATACTTTGTTTAGTAGTTCATCTCTTACAAGATTATCTTCTTGTTTTCGTTTAACTACTTTTGATGTCTTCTTTAAGCCAACTTTTTCAGGTTTCTGTACTTCACTCATTTTACAAACTTTAAGATAAAATTTAATAATAATCACTTTGAAATTTCACGATAGAATGATACCGTTCGAAGAAATTGTCTCAATTTATAGGCAAAAATCTTATCTCCACCCTTTTTCAACTGCTTACAAGTGCTGACAAAATTCAAACACTCACTTTTTCTACTACTTACAAGTGCTGACAAAATTTACGTACACACACACACACACACACACACACACACACACACACACACACACACACACACACACACACACACACACACACACACACACACACACACACACACACACACACACACACACACACACACACACACACACACACACACACACACACACACACACACACACACACACACACACACACACACACACACACACACACACACACACACACACACACACACACACAATAATTTCACAACTTGATGAAAACCGAAATTAAAACATTAAAACATCACATAATACACGTAAAATCAATCGTCAGAATAGCTCAGTGGGGAGAGCGTTACACTGAAACTCTAAAGGTCCCCGGTTCAAATCCGGGTTCTGACAATACGGTAAGTATTTTTTTTTTTTTTTTTTGTTAACTAAAAATAATAACACAGCATAAACAATATGAAACGTGAACAAACATGTCTCAACATGCTCAGCACATATGAATAATCCTAAAAAGTTAACTCAAAAAACAATGAAATCATAAACAATTTAAAACTTAAGACAAACATGTCTCAACATGCTTAGCACTGATTAAGCACACGTGAATCAGAACTGTACCAACAATTTTCCATTGCTTTTTCAATGATAACGCCCATAATTTTAACCCTCACTGATAAAAAAAATCTTAACCCCCGCATGAGCCATCACTGAACTGAAAAAATCATGACCCACGTGACCCCTCACTAGCCTTGACCCCTGTAACTCCTCGCTCATAACACGCAACCTTGACCCCCCGCACCCCTCACTGATAACACACAACCTTGAACCACGTGACCCGCTCTGATAACGTGATGATAACGCCATATCCCTACTACTTCCAGAACAGAAAAGCTGTTGAAAAATAAATTTTTAGTTCTAAATCTGTTCATAGAGCGGACAGACAAGAAGGAATCGCTTAGAACATTAGATTTAAAAATACGTTATTTATGACATTTATGACCGTTTTTGCAATAAAAAAAAAATTTAACATACACAAAAATCCTCAAAACTGTAATTAGACAATTTTATATGGAAAATAAGGACGGAGTAAATGTGCATGACATCATCATACAATTTTTTTGTTGATGTTGTACTATGTATATGAAAATTTATAATTAATATAAACAAAAACAACACACATGTAAAAAAATAATTGTTGTTTTTATTTTTCATTTTTCAAGTACCCAACCAAATTTACAATTTTTTTATAATACCGTATTTGAATTTTGTTGTTGCTTCGTACCTAAATACAAAATTTATTGTAAACTTGAAGTCACTGTTTTTTTCTCAATTTTGTATTTTTCCCATTTAGCATATACAAGTATATATTTTTGTATATGTGTCTATCAGTTGCAAAACGGTCTTTTCCATATTTTGAAAAAAATGAGTTATATACGTCATTTGAAAGGTCTTTTAAAAATCTACTTATTTACTTTACTTTTAAAAGAAAAAAAAAATCTTGTCCTCTGTATTTTGATCGTCAGAATATGAGCTCAGTTGCAAAACAGTACATTTTCTCAAATTTCAGAAACAATTTTGCTTAATAACTCAAAATGACTTAACATGACAAAGACCCCTTTTGCAACTGATAGACACATATACAGATTGTAGTTTATACAGTAGCGGAAAAAACGCATGACTCAAATAATTTTCATTTTTCTAAAAATAATTTATTTATTAAGCTGTATTACAGAATTATGTATGGTTTTTCTTTTCTTATAGAAAATACCTTTAGAAAACACACATACTTAGTTCAAAAACAAATCATCATCCATCCCCACCAAAATTTAAAGATAGTATCGAGAAAAGTTTTTAGAAATTATTAGTTAGGCGACTTTCATGATCGCTACTGTATATTATAATGCACGTGCATTATAATGTTAACACTTTGCAAGCATTCGCGATTTTCTAATTTTCTAATAAAGACTGTGATCATCTCCCGGCTGCAAGGTTTTAATAAAATTTTATAGGTACACCTAATTGATCAAAATTTGTAGAGTCCAACATATCTAACTACCTCACATTATGTAACATTTTGAAATATAAATATGGGTAAATAAAATGTATTTAAATGTGTATTGTAATGTTGTTAATTAGGTACCTACTTGAATTGAAAACAAAATATCTTAATTCCCTTTTTCATTTAAAAAAAAAAAAATATATACATACATAGTTACATAAAATAAAAACAAAAAAAGGGGGATTTGGATTCTGGATTTCAGTAAAATTTCTCATAGCATGCATTCAATAATCAGAAAAAAATTCTAATTCATATTCCTATACAATACAATATATTTACATACATAATGTATGTACATACATATTGATATTCTATGAATGAAAAAATAAAAAATATTATAGAGCGCGTATACTCCGCAGTACCAAACCGGTCTAGTACTATTTTGGTACGACTAAACCATTTTAGTACTGCCTGTATATACCGTAGGTGCAAATAACGAAAAAAGAAAGAAAAAAATACTTGTCAAACTCAAATATTTCATTAATTGTTAATTGATTTAATAATTTCTATTTGTGTATAGTGTAAATTATCAATAATTTTTTCCTTTTGTGCAAAATTAATTGGAAATAAACAAAGAAAGGAGGACCAAATTAGTTGGTTCGCACCAAAATGGTCGGCCTAAAATGGTTCGGTACCATGCGTATATACCGGGACCAAAACAGTAATAGTACCGGTTCGGTACTGCGGAGCATACGCGCTCATAGTAACCGATGAAACGAATTTTAAAAAAAGAAGAAAAAAAAACAAATATTAAATGAAATGTGCACAGAAGTTAAACACGCATTTGTGTACATGCAAAAATATGTACATATATACAGGGTGTTTCCGTTATCCAGGTCCAAAAGGATACCATAGATAGGGCTCATCGAGACAAACAAAAAATCGTCTTGGATGGGGGGGGGGGGGGGGGGAAATCCCAACGGTTTGGCCGCTAGAGGGCGTTGAAGTTTTTTTGCACTTTTTCCATTAAACACCCCATAACTTTTTGCAAGGGCACTCTAGAGTCACTTTGTATTACAAAAATTAATGTACTTTCACAGAAGTAGAAAGCTCAATAAATACTCACCTACCTATATTTCAATATAAATGTAACATTTTTAAATAAAAATACATAATTTAAATTTTAGGTTTATTTTGCAACCCATTTGGGTATTTTTAAATTGCAAATCTAGACCCTTCAGAAAGTTTATTTTGCTCTTGGTTGGAATTATTATTTAAATACTTTATCCGTGGTATAAGGAAAAGGCAAAAATTTTCCTTAAGGGGGCTCGTTACTGGGTATTCTCCCTATGTCATATTTTTACACTAAAATACATATATATCTATTGCAAAAAAAAAACGACTTTTGATAAAAAGAATTTTAAAAATTCTCATATGTATGTATAGGTACATATTTTAAAACTTATCTTTACAAAGGTATGCTGGAAAAAATGGCTAAATGCATAATTGGGTTCCCAATGAAAGAAAAATAACTTGCTTTTGAACTCAAGGACTGGAAAATCAGTTTAAAAGTCCGAAATATAATAGTGCAAAACTGACAAATTACATATCTTTCCACAAAAAATATGAAATAACTTTTTTTCAAAATTATATGCGAATTTTCAATGAAAATAGAAAATTATAAAATGCATTTATACCTGCAAATTTAAAAAGAAAGACAAAATTTGGTTAAAACTGAATTTTAATATAACAACAACAAAAATAAGAAAAACGAAAAAAATTTCAAATTTCTTCAAGTCAATAATAATAATATGGTTTTAAAAATTTTTACTTATAATTTGAAAACAACGCAAAGTATGGCTCGAATGTGTGTATGTTAGAATTATGTATGTATATAGCTATAGCTATATATATAGCGAGAATACCAACAATTCATATTTAATGTTACTTGTTGTTTTTAATTTTAATATAGGTATAGTAAAAAAATTCAAACTAAGCAACATTTGTGTAAAGAATTTATTCCTACTTTACCGCACTCTACATGTGCGTCTGTTCTAAACTTTCTCGATTCTACTGCCTTTTGTTCATGATTAAAATGTTGATACGATGAGTAAAATTGTTGATAATTGCTACTGAATATCATTATAAACATGACTATTAGAAACAAATGTATAAGCATCATGTTGTGGGGTGTGATATCACGCCCCAGATCAAAAATTTTGAGTGCCATGAGGATATATGGACGTTGGGCATCTTCTACTTATACAACTTTGGTATAACCAAATCAAAATAAAATACCAAGAGCATGAGCGAATGGATAATAAAAAAAATCACTCGATCATTTTTTTTTAAGTTTGAATTTCAAAACGTTACTTCTATTTTTGCTCGCCAGATAGGATAGACAAGAAGGTTTCCTTTAGGAGACTTTAATGAAATAGAGTGAAAATACAAATGTACTACGCGAAATATCTATTGTGTTAATCTATAATCATTGGCACAAGATTCAGAAATTTCTTATTATCCGAATCAAATAGACTTTTTGAGTGCTCTGGAGAAATATTCTGTTCTTCAGTTCTTCTGGCAAATTCGTTGATGACGATTGACGACTCACGATTTAAAACAAGGTCCCAATCAATTTCAATTATAAATTCGTCGTCATCATTTTCACAATTTGAATTTTTACACGTATAAATTCTCATAGACATAATTTTCGCGATAACAAAATTAAATTCGTAAACTGAGGGTGTTGTATTACATCCTCCTAGTGAGCGAACTTGGGCAAATAAATTTTAAATTATGTGTTGATTAAAACGGGAAGTTATTATTCGCACTTTTCAAACACAAAAACTATGTTTTTTTATTTCTAACAAATAATGTTTCACTTGCTCTGAAATCACTACACAAATGAAAAGTCGTTACTTTTTACTTTTCCATTGAAAAAAAATCAATGAAATGAACTAGTAAGGTTGTCATTAGAAGAGAAACAAAGAAGAAATATAAAAACATTTAATTTAACACTTCACTCTATTTTTGACCGTTTTCTTCGTTATAATGGCGCCAAAAATAATATGTGCATATATCATTTTTTTGTATTATTATTATAATATAAGTAGAGATTTCCCATAGGACTAAGAACTTGAAATTTGGCCAGGATATTACTTGAGGGGTCTAAAATTGTATAAACTTTAAACTATGAAAATCCGTTCATTAGGGCAAAGGTTATGAGGTAAAATGCACAAAAAGTCTTTTTTTTTGGCAAACAACAATTTTCATACAAAATGATCTTGTTAATTTATCAATTTTACCGACCTACGTAAAATATTAGAATTAAATTAATTTAATAATTCTATAATATTTAATTTCTATTTAGATGGACAACATAAATTAATACTGGTAAAAACAGATTTGAAGAAGTAGGTCAAGATCGAAAAAAGCAAACAAAAATAAAAAATGCTTGAAAAAAGAAAAAAAAATAACATAGAAGCAAAGAAAAAATCAAGCCAAAAAATATCAACAACAAATATCACTTATTTTAGTTGTAAAAAAATGGCACAGAATTAAGGAAAAGGAAAAAACAAATTTCTCGGTACATCACTGACATCACTGTACATTGACAGCTTTGACAATCAATGAGTGAAAGTGAGATAGGTAATTGAATGAACGAAAATAATGCATATACATGTCTCACTCTTAGGTAATTAACGAAATTTGTTTTGAGCCCACATGAAACAAGAAGTTGTACAGTCCATATCGTCGGCTTAGAGCCAAAGAAACGTAACTGAAGTTTTTCAAATTTTGTAAGAGAGCATGAAATTGTTCTAGAATTTTGATCAATTAATTGTCTTCTACCATTTGGACAAGATAATAAAATTTAATTGCCAAAATTATTTTTTTATTTAACGGAGATAATTCTTCTAAACACAATGTGCTAATTTACAGTTAAATAGAACTTTTAGTAATTAATATTTTCGAAGTTTTTTAAAAACCAACGCAGATACGTTTTTCTGGTTCTAAACTTTCACAACATTTTTGAAACCTTTTTGAAGTTACGTTTTTTTAGTTCTGAAAATTTTAAAAATCATTTGTGGAATTTGAAAAGAAAATAGTTTTTTTTTCATATAATTATTTTAATATAAAATATATTGAAGAATTTACATTTTTTCACTTATAAGTAATTATTAAAAATAATAGATATAAGTTTTTTGGAAATTAATCTGGATCTGGAAGGTCATCCTTCTCTTCTGCAGAATTAATTAAATTATAATAAAATGGCCTGTAGTGTTCTGGAATAAGACCAGATACACATAAATCCTTCAAGTCTTTTGCTTTTGCTAAAGCAATCTTCAATGGAGTATTATATGCAGCTTCCAAGAATTCTGTCACTCTTCTTCGTAATTTTGTAACATGAAATGAATTGAATTCGTCGTCATGGTTGTATTTGAAAAATATTATGTTTGTTTCATGTTTTCTATATTGGAAATGCACAATTTTAAACCAATTGATTTTCTTTCCTTTATCATCAGTTCTTCTATTTTTTTACCCAAGTTTTTTGCAATTTGGGAAAATTAAGAAAATCGCTTTGTTGCATTTCTATTACGTCATATTTTCTACTTCTAGAAGCAATTTTTACGACAGTATACCAGCCTGATGGATCAAATATGTCTATAGATCTGGAAGCTTTTTCTATGTGAGCATGTACAGAATCACATTCCATAATAGTGTACTGGCTCGAAAAAGTAGTGGTTTCGTTTTCTCTTATATTTCAAATTTATTGCAGAGTTTTCACTTGTTTTTTTCAGTTTGGATTCGATGAACAAACAAAATAAATCCATTTTTCTCAAAATTGTTTGTAACTGAGCTTAACCAAAGTTCATATCAATGATTATAGATTAACACAATAGATATTTCGGGTAGTACATTTGTATTTTCTCTCTATTTCATTAAAGGCTCCTAAACGAAACCTTCTTGTCTGTCCTATCTGGCGAGCAAAAATAGAACTATTGTTTTGAAATTCAAACTTAAAAAAAATGATCGAGTGATTTTTTTTATTATTCATTCGCTCATGCTCTTGTTATTTTTTTTTTTTGTGTATAACCAAATCAAACCAGTTTCCAGTATAACTTTGTGTATACCTATATTTATATAATATAATATATAACAATGTATATACATAATATATATGTACATATTTTTGCATGTACACAAATGCGTGTTTACCGTCTGTGCACATTTCATTTAATATTTGTTTTTTTTTCTTCTTTTTTTAAAATTTGTTTCATCGGTTAGTTTAGTACCTATATTATTTTTTATTTTTTCATCCATAGAATATCAATATGTATGTAAATATATATTGTATTGTACAGGAATATGAATTAGAATTTGTTTTCTGATTATTGAATGCATGATAATATGAAAAATTTACCCATTTATTTTTATTTTTTTTATAGTTTTTTAAGCTATGAGAAATTTTACTGAAATCCAGAATCCAGATCCCACTTTTTTGGTTTTTATTTTATGTAACTACCTATATATTTTTTTTTTTAAATGAAAAAGGTAATTAAGGTATTTTGTTTTCAATTCAAGTAGGTACCTAATTAACAACATTACAATACACATTTAATTTTAAATACATTTTATTTACCCATATTTATATTTTAAAAAAGTCGTATGAGAAAGTTTCTCAACAAAATCAGACAGTGTAAACGCTGTCAAACTTTTACCAGTGACATGTAGTATGTAAAGTGATATGAGAAATCAAGTAGTGTAAAGCTACTTTTAATAAATAAATTATTTTTAGAAAAATGAAAATTATTTGAGTCATGCGTTTTTTCCGCTACTGTATAAACTACAATCTGCATATACAAAAATACATACTTGTAGGTATATGCTAAATGGGAAAAATACAAAATTGAGAAAAAACCAGTGACTTCAAGTTTACAATAAATTTTGTATTTAGGTACGAAACAACAACAAAATTCAAATACGGTATTATAAAAAAATTGTAAATTTGGTTGGGTACTTGAAAAATGAAAAATAAAAACAACAATTATTTTTTTATACCTATGTGTGGTGTTGTTTTTGTTTATATTAATTATAATTTCAATATGGTACAACACCAACAAAAAAATTGTATGATGATGTCATGCACATTTACTCCGTCCTCATTTTCCATATAAAATTGTCTAATTACAGTTTTGAGGATTTTTGTGTATGTTAAATATTTTTTTATTGCAAAAACGGTCATAACGTATTTTTAAATCTTATGTTCTAAGCGATTTCTTCTTGTCTGTCCGCTCTATGAACAGATTTAGAACTAAAAATTTATTTTTCAACAGCTTTTCTGTTTTAGAATATCTACTTCTTATTAATTATCTTTGTTCATATCCTTTGTTGGGATCAGTAAATTCAGAAATAACTTCGTACAAGTTTTTCTCGACAATTCCTCTACTCGTACTAGGTTTTGGTTCTATAGATGTGCTCCTTATGAAAACAATAAAACAAGTTTGATTGTAAATTTCATTCTCTGGGCCTATCAGTATGAAAAATTACACAGGAGGTACACAAATTATTGTTTCTTGTTGTTCACTTGGTAAAGTTTGGCAATCTATGTGATAATCAAAATTTATCAATTATATTTTTCTTGACTTCACAAAATAAAAATGATTAACTTACCATTTTCTACTTTCCTACTTGAAGAAGAAACATATTGTGCTAGTGCAATGGATTCATCACTAGAATTTTCACTAAAAATATTTATGTCACTTGAAAAATATTCCATTATCACTTTTAAAACTTTCTTCATAGATAACTCTTAACTGAATGTACTAATTTTTCACGATCAGATGGTTTTTATATAAAATTTGAATGTGATTTAATTATTTTTATGATAGGTGTATTTTTTCATTGTTGTCATGAAATGTAAAATATGTATAATAACAAAATTTTTGCTAACAATTAGCACGTTGTAAAAAATTGAAAATATTTATTTTTTGTTAATAACAAGTACTGTCGGTTATTATTAAACAAAAAAATTAAGCAATAATGATGAAAATGTTATAAATGACCAATATTAAAATTAAAAGGATTCAAAGTATAAGGATTTTACCTGCCGTAAAACATTCTATACACTGATACACATTTCGACAAAATAGTACCTACCTCTTTTGAAATTGTTGTATAATGGGAAATGCCCAAGATACGTAAGAATGCAGATACGTTTGTTTGGTTCTAACTAATAATGTATGAAGAGAAGATACGTTTAAGTGGAAAAGATGTGATACTGTTTTATTTTTAAAAAAGTATAGATAAAAAATAAAAGATTTCAACATAAAGAATCAGAAAATATCAAAAAAGTAATTTTGGAAATTTTTCAGTTACGTTTCTTTGGCTGCCGACGATATTATATAAGTAATTGGAATTACAACTTCATTAGTTCCAATAAAACACAACTAATAAGTTAGGCCCATATTGCCATCGCAAGTACGCGATTTGGTATTTACAAAAATTTTACAATCGCAAATTTGACATACAGTTGTGGTAAAAATGTCAAATTTGCGATCACTGTTAACATGCGATTAGTAAATTCCACTGTTAGTTAGATGACAATTTTGACAACAAAATTATCAGCACAATTTTGTAGCAGCAATATTTTTAAATTTGAAAATTGAAACTGTATATTCGTTAAAGCTGAAAACCCATAGGACGCTGCAAGCTTCACAGTTCACGCCGCAAGCTTTTGCATCTCGCTGTCAATTTAAACATACGAGAATGCGAAGAAACTAACCAAATACATATTTCATGTGAAGCATGCCGCATACCTCATTTGAAGTTTTGGCTCATGTTTGTTAAATTTTAAATTTTGCGGTATGCAGGGCAAGTTCATGTCATTTACCTGTCATTTCATTAGTGTTGTTGAGCTGTCATATGAATTTAAGTATTGCTGTTTTTACTGTCGTTTTGAACAGCAATTTTGTCTACACAAAATGATGAGTTTTTTGCCTTGGTAATATTTAATTTAAAAGATTTACCTCGATTGAAATTGAGATTTGATCACCCCACACACGAGACAGATTTATTCAAATAATTTGTGAAAGAATATAGAAAAGTATGCCTATCTTGCCTGTACTGACATCCAAGAAGAAAAATAGTATAATTATATTATTATATATAATATTATTAAAATAATTACTAAAACTATACTATTTTTATTTTTGGAAGTCAGTACAGGCAAGATAGGGCATACTTTTCTATACTCTTTTACATTTCGTTTGTATAAATCTGTCTCGTGTGTGGGGTGATCAGATCTCAATTTCAATCGACGGAAATCTTTTAAATTAAATATTACCAAGGGCAACAAAGTCATCGGGTACTGCCTCCATAAGCACAATACTGACTTCCAAAAATAAAAATAGTAAGGGGATTCACTCTTTGGTGCAAACTTATTTTTTTCACACTTTTACTACGAATATTTGCAACGAAGAATGAGCGCACCTTGAACCTGAATTAAAATAATGGCTGTCAAGTGTCAACACCAACACTAATGACATTTCAAAGCTAACATGCACTACGTATAAATGATCGGATCCAAAGTTTAAAGGATTGAAAGATCGAATTATTATTATTTTTTTTTTTTATGTATTTAACTAATTTCATTTAGTTCTAAATAACACAAACGCTCATAAATATTATAAATTTCGATAAATAACATAACCTTAAACGATTTTAACTCGTTCCAGGAGAGAATGATAGGATCGGTTGGATCCAATATGGACTCAATCTTCATTTGCATGTATTTTTAGGGGATTCAGCTCGGATTAAATTCAGATTCAACCCTGCATGTATACGTAGTAATGACTGACATTTCACTTTGCAATATGCAACGCCTGTTTGCAATGGTTTGCAATAGGTCTTCGGTATTGCAAATGTGCAAGACTGTAGCAAAATTAGTTTTTTAGTAATTGTTGTTGTATCGTTGCAAATTCGTGCTACGATACACCGAATGCTACGATGCAATACCTATTTGCTCCAAAGAGTGAAAACCCTTATTGTATTTTTATTTATGGAAGTCAGTGTTGTGCTTATGGAGGCAGTACCCGATGAGTTTGTGATAACTTCACATATAATTGTTTGTAGGAAATTCTAAAAATCATATTTCTGTCAACCCTAACAAAGGTACTTTTTAAATTTAAAATATGCTAACGGGGTGTTTCAAATTGTACAGAAATCATTTCAACTTTTTTTGTTCAGAAATTTTTTTTTAAAAAAGCAGTTTCTGTTCGAATTTTACTTTCTCCTATCTTTATATTTGATAAAGAAGTTATTCAAATTGGAAATATCATAAAAATTTTCAATTTTCAATGAAATATTCCAATTTTTGTTCGCTAATTTTCTAATTTCTAAGAACGAATCATCCTGTACTTTTTAAGTTTTTATTTTTTTTTTATTATGAAAAAAAGAAGTACATCCTCCCATTTGATGTTGTCTATCACATCGCGTGAAGACAACTGATTTATTCAGTTGTCGCCATTTGTTTTTATGAAAAATAAAAAACCGAAGTAAAAAATATAAATTCGTTGCGCAGCCGATGTCCACTCAAAGTAGTAAATTTTGTTTGATTCGTGTCAGCGGGAAGATGAGTATAAAAGAAAATGATAAAATTTCAGGATTGCCGTAGCTATTGAAAGTATTGCCTTGATTAATAAAAAATTAATTTATGATACATAATTGATATTCAGTATTTTTAATTTTATTGTAAAATTTAAATTTATTATTTTCAATATTCCTACGTAATTGTTATTTTATATTTTATTTTTAATAAATATTTTTTTTATGTTTGATTTATAAAATTATGTTTTCAATATAAATTTGATTTTGACTTAAATGTATGCATACATAAGTACATACAATAATAATATACTCGTATTTCTTAAATTATCCTTTTTAATCTATGATATTTTGTTTCATTTATGTACGTACTTGTTTGTAATTTCGTTACATTTTTCAAGCCCGAATACTTCGTATTATTATTTGAATTAAATTAAAAAATCAGACAATATTTTTATCATTATTTTAGAAAAAACGTAATTTGCGTTTGGATCTTTATATAAATTGTGTAAATTGTGAAAAAAAAAACAATAATAGTTAGAAATAAATTTTATTTATTGAGATAATACAATTAGAATATTGAATATCAAAATAATATCAAACGACAAAAGATATATTTTATTAAGTGTACTTAACACATAACGATTTATCATTTGATTTATCATTTGACTAATGAAATTGATTGTTGTTGTTTGTTATGTTATCGAAATACCATAAAAGTAGCAAAAAGTAAAAATTCAATAACTCAGTAGTTACAAGGTTACAGTAGTTAATCTGTCGTTAAATGAAAACATAAAAATCCTTGATTAAAACTACTTTCATCAACACCGTAGATATTTTTGATCTCTTATACAGAAATTTTCATTAATTTTGTATGAATTTTCGATTTAAATACTTTGTTATTGGTTTTTTATTGTTATTCTTAATTTATTTTCGTTTCACTAAGGTATTTTTATTGTAAAAATCCAAGTGTTTCAAGTAAATTAAGTAAGTAAAAGTGGGTGAATTAAAGTGATTTTAAAGCTAATAATGTATTTAAGTAAATAATTTTGTTGTATATATTATTAATTTTATTTTTATTTTAAATTTCCCATAAATTTCCGACAATTACCAGCTTTTTTGTAAAATTGAAAAAAAATTAAAAATTTCATCTGGCAGCCCTCGGTAATTTTTAATTTAAAAATTTCCCTCGATTGAAATTGAGATCTGATCACCCCACACACGAGACAGATTTATACCAACGAAATGTAAAAGAATATAGAAAAGTATGCCTATCTTGCCTGTACTGACATCCATTAATAAAAATACTATAGTATATATAACCAATGATTATAGATTAACACAATAGATATTCCGCGTAGTACATTTGTATTTTCACTCTATTTCATTAAAGGCTCCTAAACGAAACCTTCTTGTCTGTCCTATCTGGCGAGAAAAAATAGAACTAACGTTTTGAAATTCAAACTTAAAAAAAATGATCGAGTGATTTTTTTTATTATCCATTCGCTCATGCTCTTATTTTTTTTTTTTTTTTTTGTATAACCAAATCAAACCAGTTTCCAGTATAACTTTGTGTATATCTATATTTATATAACATATAAATCAATGTATATACATTCATATATGTACATACTTTTGCATGTACACAAATGCGTGCTGTCTGTGCACATTTCATTTAATATTTGTTTTTTTTTCTTCTTTTTTTAAAATTTGTTTCATCGGTTGTATAATATTTTCTATTTTTTCATCCATAGAATATCAATATGTATGTACATACATTATGTATGTAAATATATTGTATTGTATAGGAATATGAATTAGAATTTTTTTTCTGATTATTGAATGCATGATAATATGAAAAATTTATCCAATTATTTTTATTTTTTTTTATAGTTTTGAAAGCTATGAGAAATTTTATTGAAATCCAGAATCCAGATCCCACTTTTTTTTGTTTTTATTTTATGTAACTACATATATATTTTTTTTTCAAATGAAAAAGGGAATTAAGATATTTTGTTTTCAATAAAAGTACCTAATTAACAACATTACAATACACATTTAAATACATTTTATTTACCTATATTTATAATTCAAAATGTTACATAATGTGAGGTAGTTAGATATGTTGGACTCTACAAATTTTGATCAATTAAGTGTATGTACCTATAAAATTTTATTAAAACCTTGCAGCCGAGAGATGATCACAGTCATTATTAGAAAATTAGAAAATCGCTAAAATGCTTGCAAAGTGTTAACATTATAATTTACGTGCATTATAATATACAGTAGCGATCATGAAAGTCGCCTAACTAATAAGTATGATGAAGATGGTTTTCTTTTTAACTAAGTATGTGTGTTTTTTTAAGGTATTTTGTATAAGAAAAGAAAAACCATATATGATTCTGTAATACAGCTTAAAGTAGCTTTACACTACTTGATTTATCATATCACATGTATGTTATTTTACATATGTATTGTCATACGACTTCTCATAATGCTGAAAATCCACTGAAATAAAAAAATTCAAACATTACGAAGTCGAATCAAATGTCATACGAAATTAGAAAAAATCTATTTTCATGATATGTCGAGTTTAAAGTCGTATAAGAAAGTTTCTCAACAAAATCAGACAGTGTAAACGCTGTCAAACTTTTACCAGTGACATGTAGTATGTAAAGTGATATGAGAAATCAAGTAGTGTAAAGCTACTTTTAATAAATAAATTATTTTTAGAAAAATGAAAATTATTTGAGTCATGCGTTTTTTCCGCTACTGTATAAACTACAATCTGCATATACAAAAATACATACTTGTAGGTATATGCTAAATGGGAAAAATACAAAATTGAGAAAAAACCAGTGACTTCAAGTTTACAATAAATTTTGTATTTAGGTACGAAACAACAACAAAATTCAAATACGGTATTATAAAAAAATTGTAAATTTGGTTGGGTACTTGAAAAATGAAAAATAAAAACAACAATTATTTTTTTATACCTATGTGTGGTGTTGTTTTTGTTTATATTAATTATAATTTCAATATGGTACAACACCAACAAAAAAATTGTATGATGATGTCATGCACATTTACTCCGTCCTCATTTTCCATATAAAATTGTCTAATTACAGTTTTGAGGATTTTTGTGTAAGTTAAATTTTTTTTTATTGCAAAAACGGTCATAACGTATTTTTAAATCTTATGTTCTAAGCGAATACTTCTTGTCTGTCCGCTCTATGAACAGATTTAGAACTAAAAATTTATTTTTCAACAGCTTTTCTGTTCTGGAATATCTACTTCTTATTAATTATCTTTGATATAACTTACAAATTTTGCTAGTAGACAGTACAAATTAAGGATATGCATATATGAAATGGTATTTTCATGGATTTTAGTTTTAAACGAAGAATTGTTTTGCAGTTCAATTTTGTCTATATGTTTGGACGAAGTAAACAAAGAGCTTGCGGTAAGGTATAGATGAAGTATTGATTTGGATTTGCATTGTAGAGCCTCAAGCTTTTGAAGCGTCTCACATTTAGCTTTTGAGGCCTGAAGCGTTGAAGGTGAAAATCCATAGGACGCAAGCAAGCTAACGAAATGTAAAAGAGTATAGAAAAGTATGCCCTATCTTGCCTGTACTGACATCCAAAAATAAAAATAGTATAGTTTTAGTTATTATTTTAATAATATTATATATAATAATATAATTATACTATTTTTCTTCTTGGATGTCAGTACAGGCAAGATAGGCATACTTTTCTATATTCTTTCACAAATTATTTGAATAAATCTGTCTCGTGTGTGGGGTGATCAAATCTCAATTTCAATCGAGGTAAATCTTTTAAATTAAATATTACCAAGGCAAAAAACTCATCATTTTGTGTAGACAAAATTGCTGTTCAAAACGACAGTAAAAACAGCAATACTTAAATTCATATGACAGCTCAACAACACTAATGAAATGACAGGTAAATGACATGAACTTGCCCTGCATACCGCAAAATTAAAATTTAACAAACATGAGCCAAAACTTCAAATGGGGTATGCGGCATGCTTCACATGAAATATGTATTTGGTTAGCTTCTTCGCATTCTCGTATGTTTAAATTGACAGCGAGATGCAAAAGCTTGCGGCGTGAACTGTGAAGCTTGCAGCGTCCTATGGGTTTTCAGCTTTAAGCTTGCAGCGTCCTAGGGTTTTCACCTTAAATTTTCGAGTGACGTCATTTTAGCTTACGAATTTGTCTTTTAGGTTATGTATTATTCAGCGTACCTTATCTTCATATTTTATTCACCATGTTCGAAATATCTCCATATAGAGTAGAGATATAAGTGATTGATTAATCAAATTAATTGAAATTTCGAAATTTTGCATAAAATTCTATTCTATTCTACCTCATTCAATTTTTCTATTATTGTTTCAAGTTTTGAGAGTAGAATTCGATTATTTAATGCTTCTAACTTTCACTTATTACATTTATCAAGTTAACATTTTCTAAAAATGAATTCGAATACGGAATACAATAGTAAATTTAGTAAATTTATTTGTTGAGTAAAACAAAATTCTAGTTTAAATTGAATAAAGATGAGTTATCGTGGTATCGGTGGTGGAGGCTATCCATACAAAAAAACGGAAATATCCGATAAAAGTGGTTTTTCAATGAATGCGGTACCTCCGCCAAGTACATTAACAAGTAATTGCGGCCGTTCTGGTGGTAATAATTATCGTAATTTTGTTGCATCTGGATCGGGAGTAAATACTGGTGGTAACAATAATGGAAATTTTCCTAAAAGCAGTGGTCTTTCAAAACATGGATATTCAACAATGGATGCAATTTCACAATTTGCAAATTCATCACAATATGCCGTTGGCAAACGTAAAACACGAACAGAAGATGAATATTTCGATGAAGATGATGAATCTACACCAGAATTAGCATATATTCCAGCACCAGGAAGCCCAACAGCAGATCTAAATGTAAATATATTGGCAACCATCATTTTTAGTTATTTTATTATTTAAATTAATTTAAAGAAGAATAAACAGAGAAACGAAGGCGCAGATGATGACGATGATGACCCATTGGACGCTTTTATGGCAGGAATTGAAAAACAAGTCGAGCGTGAAAAAAAAATTCAAGAAATCTCATCAGGTCAATTGACAAAAAATAAAGGCATACGAGGTGATATAGATGATGAAGATGACGAAGAAAGTTACTATAGGTACATTAAACATAACGTAATTTAGTTAGTGAAACATTTGAAAAAATGAATTTATATGATTTTCTTTACAGATATATGGAAGAAAATCCAAATGCTGGTGTACAAGACGAAGGATCTGATGTTGAAATTGAATATGATGAAGATGGTAATCCAATACCACCGCCAAAAAAGCGTGAAATTGATCCATTACCACCAATAGATCATTCTGAACTTAACTATGAACCGTTTGAAAAAAATTTCTACATACCTCATGAAGATATTGTGAATCTAACACATGAAAAAATTGATGAACTTCGTAGAACACTGGGCGTTAAAGTAACTGGTCCTGTACCTCCAAATCCAGTAACAAGTTTTGCACATTTTGGTTTTGATGAATCACTTATGAAAATTATACGTAAATCAGAATTTACTCAACCGACACCAATTCAAGCACAAGCAATTCCAGCAGCATTATCTGGTCGTGATTTAATTGGTATTGCTAAAACTGGTAGTGGTAAAACAGCTGCATTTTTATGGCCAATGTTGGTTCACATAATAGATCAAAAAGAGCTAGAAGCTGGTGAAGGACCAATTGCATTAGTTTTGGCTCCAACAAGAGAATTGTCATTACAAATTTACAACGAAGCCAAAAGATTTGGAAAAGTTTATAATATAAATGTAGTCTGCTGCTATGGTGGTGGATCGAAATGGGAACAGAGTAAAGCCTTAGAACAGGGTGCTGAAATTGTAGTTGCAACACCTGGACGAATGATCGATATGGTTAAAATGAAAGCAACAAATTTGAAAAGAGTTACATACTTGGTACTTGATGAAGCTGATCGAATGTTTAATATGGGATTTGGTAAAGATTTTTATTATGAAGAGTATTTTATTTTGTTTCACCCCTTTCTTCTTCTTCTTACTTTTATTCAAGTAATATAATTTCATTTTGTCTTGTTTTTCTTTGTTTCTATTTTTATACTAAACAAAAATTTTAGACTTATAAAGGCGTTATCTTTTTTTTAAATGTATTTTAATTTTCTATTATTTAATTTTTCTACAGAGCCACAGGTACGATCTATTTGTAATCATGTACGTCCAGATCGTCAAACATTGTTATTTTCGGCGACGTTCAAAAAACGTATTGAAAAACTAGCACGAGATGTTTTAACCGATCCAGTACGTATTGTACAAGGTGATTTAGGTGAAGCGAATGAAGACGTTACTCAACACGTAATTGTTTTTAGTAATCCACAACACAAATGGAACTGGCTACTATGCAAAATAGTTGAGTTTTTATCACAAGGCAGTATATTGATTTTCGTTACAAAGAAACTGGATGCTGAACAAGTTGCGAATAATTTAATACTAAAAGAACATGAATGTGTTCTACTTCATGGAGATATGGATCAAGCTGATCGAAATAAAGTTATAACGCGTTTCAAACGAAAAGAAAGCGATATTATGGTTGCAACAGATGTTGCAGCACGTGGTCTTGATATTCCACACATCCGTACTGTTATTAATTATGATATTGCAAGGGATATTGATACCCACACACATAGAATAGGTCGAACTGGACGAGCTGGTGAAAAAGGTACTGCGTACACTTTGGTCGTAGAAAAAGACAAAGAGTTCGCTGGTCATTTAGTCCGGAATCTAGAAGGAGCCAATCAAGAAGTACCAGATGCCTTAATGGAATTGGCAATGCAAAGTTCTTGGTTTCGAAAGTCCAGATTTAAGAGTGGTAAAAGCAAACGGCCTAATGTTGGTGGAGCTGGCCTTGGATATCGAGAGAGACCTGGTTTAGGATCAAAAAACATTAATTCATCATTAAATGATGATAGTATTGGTGTTGGTGGTCAACGTGGACCACCAAATTCAGATTTCAGTACGATAAGATCTTCATCGTCATCGACGGCAGCATCGGGACCAGCTAGCGACAGATACTCTGCTATGCGTGAAGCATTTCGAAATCAATACAGTTCACAGGTAAATTGGAACTTATTTTTGTAATTGATTTTTACTTGATAGGATTTTTCTTTTAAAAGTTTCGTGTTTCATCTGATCGAACTTGGGAGAAGACAATTCCAGAGACTGGTGTATTTGTTGCTCCTAATTTACCGCCACCTCCACCATTAGCAGGATTCAAAAAATCGTCATCAATTGAACAAACTTCTGAATCATCAAAAAAGAAAATGAGAAAAAGCCGGTGGAATTAAAATCGGACATAAGCTCAAAATAATCTTCTTTATGACTGTCATTTGCTTTTATTTGCAAGTTTGTTTGTTACTACTTAGTATGTAGGGTTTTCTGCATAAGGTATCCAATCCGAAAATTAATCTCTCATCGAGACAAGCAAAAAATCGTATGAGTGGTAGAGAGTAAATCTCAACTGTTTAGCTGCTGAGGGGCGAAGGCACCCAAAATTTTAGGCTTGTTTTATAATTACCTTGTAACTTCTATACGATCCACTTTGCAATCACTTCATGTTCAAAACAAATATAGAATCTTTTGAAATTTTTGAAAAAAGCCCAATATTTATAAAAAAAACGTTAACATATTTTCTTTCTTTCTTTTATTATTTTTATAAAAAAAGAAATTCAGGAAAATTCGTTTTTTTACATCATACCTCCATTTTCCTAGTTTAAAGTACGATTCCACTTATTGGTAATTGGTCAAATATTTGACAAAATTGATTTCAAAAATGTGTAAATCCTGGCCAAATACTGTCAAAACTGAATTGACATAAAATATTTGCTGTCAAAGATTTTTATACACATGAACCCTCTATTTTTATTTGATCAAAAAGTTTTAAATATTTGACTACACAACTGTCAAACAGCGTCAAAGAAAAAAAACGTTTATTAAGGATGAGGATGAAATAAAAAGGTGAAAATTGACTTTTGGACTTTTTCCTTTTTCATTTTCTTACTCGTCCTCAAATAAATATAATGCAACAACACATATTGCGGGAATCAATACTCATTTTTCACGTCCTTTCACTCATTTTTTTATTTAATCAATGAATAATACACGAACAATTTTCATTTGAAAAAACACGATAGTCTTCAAGTATAAAATATCAAATATAAAATGACACTGTTGTCAAATATTGTAAATTATAGTCAAATAAAACAGTCAAAGATTTTGACGTCAAAATATAATCAAATATTTGACAGGCGGTCAATAAGTGGAATTGTACCTTTAGAATAGAATTAAAAAAGACAAAGTAGAGGTCACTAATAAAAATCTGACTTCCTCAGTGAGAAAATGATAAAAAACACTTTCTAAAGAATATCAGTGCCAAAACAACTCGCTTATTAAGTGAGGAAGTGATAAACCTCAGTACTATCACTTCTTCAGTTCCAATAAAACAGTTAATAAGTAAGCTAAGCTAAGCTGATATGAGTTCAGTTCCTATGTAAAAAAAGATCGGAGGGATTTCTACATTCTTTCCAAACACCAAACTGCTGCAGAGTGGATATTTAAGGGGATACGGGGTGATGTGTGAATAAAGTGCCTGAAATCATTCCACTCCCGTTCTCCTGAACTTTTTGATCTTTGTCCTGCATTCCATATAATTTTCTGTTTAGCTCGACGAAAGCTATCTGTGATTTTCGAGTTTGACACCTTATGCAAAACACCCTTTGTAATGTAAATATTGAGAAAAATTATTTTTCAATTTTATCAATTGTATTGTATGCACGTTTCTTAATTATTAAATATACATACATACATATATATGTACCTATTTTAAAAATAGTTCATTTTAGTTCAGATTCAGTAATGAAAGCCGAATCAAATATAGACAAAGCCATTTTCAATTACTCAAACTTGTCGTCAGATATATCTTGCGAATGCAAGAAAACTGGGATTATTCAACATAAGCCGCCATTTTGAAATACACGTCAGTTATTATTGAGTTCTCTTAACTGGACACTGTCCTCTAAATTACCATCTAAGTAGGATAGGACTACAGGAGGAAGACAAGTGCAGATTCTGCAAGGAGGCCAAAGAAACCTCAAAACACATTCTGTGTGAATGCGAGGCGTTGGCCTCTAAAAGACTGTGCCACATGCACCAGTACTTTCTTAAGCCAGAGGAAATCTGGTGTGCACCTTCTAACAGAATATTAGGATTTATCAATAGCCTAAATCTATAAGAAGCACGGGCTGCACAAAAGATCAATATTGGTCGAAGTGCAATGATAGCCCATAGTCTATCTATCTATCTATTAGTTGCTTTCGATTTGCCACTTTCAAGTACTTGCGAGTAGATAAGGTGGAAGTCTGTGCTAAATCATCTACGCGTAGCTACTCATGTAAAATTTTTCAAGTAGATACAAGTAGTTACGCACAATTTTTACAACAGAGGGCTTTATAGTTTAAAACTAAGAGCACTAGATGTGTTTTTCTTTTTTGTATGTATATTATGACAAAATAAAAATTATTTTTAGGTTTTGACACCTATCAAAATTTTTGTGTCGTTCGATTTACCCATTTATCCAAGACATATTTTAGTACTCGCAAGTACTTGGAAATGGCAAATCGAAAGCAGCTATTATTGAGTATTTTTATGAATGCGTTGACGGCGTAAAAATCATGTTCATAAATTACTTTCCAGTGCAGTCGTGGAATGGTATCATGTTCATTAATTCAAGCTTGCAGCGCAGTCGGCTGAAATTGCTCAATCGTTTTCAGGCGACTGCGATGTTTATTTTCAATTAAGACGAATAGTGTTGTACATTTTTTTCTGATATTTCTTTAGTTCGATTTTAAATTTAAAATTAGATTTAAAATAATTAAAAATTATTAAATTTTATAAAGATTGTGACGTCATATTTGAAGATGGCGATGTGATACGCAAGTGATTCGCATCTCAGAATAAGGGCCACCATTTTTGAATCGAAGTGATCACTGCATTCGCTTCGATAGGTGCGAATCACTTGCATATCTATATATACTTGTTTTCTCTGTTTTTGGTATTCTGACATTCGTGTGAAGCTGTTACTTGTCGTGTTTTTGTGATACTTTCATTACGTAAAATTATAGGTGATACTTTTTTGAAAATGGAATTAAACAAAATGTATGTTAAATATAATTAATTATATAATTTTGTATTGTTTTTTATTGCTTTTGAAATAATTTTAATCATCATGAATATGTATTACAGCAAAAAAATTGATTTTATAAAGGAAAATCAAAATGTGGCCAAAGGCATTAAATAAAAAAGAACTAATTCCGACAGGAGGATGTTCATACAAAATGCACTCATTAATTATAAATTATATTTGATCATTTTTGTTGTGTATTTTAATTTAATAATTACATATTTATAAAGATAAATAAATAAATAAATAAATATAAATTATATACCTAATTATTATTAAATTGAAATGCACAACAAAAATTATTCTTTCTAAAACGTTTTCTTTCAAATTTATTAAACGTCAAATGGAAATGTTACCGTTTGTAGTTCATAATTCTATCACTTCGTAGCAGCGATGGGCACGTCAACAATTCTACGTCAACAATTGTATTGTTGACGTGTCAACAATACTAATTGTTTACTTAGCATTGTTGACATTGTTGACACTGACTGTTAACGTCAAGTTAACGATTTCATTTTTATTTAATTATATTCCATAAATAAAAATTTCAAAACAAAGGAAGGAAAAATAAAATTTATAAACATAAAAAAATTCTTCAAACATAACATTTTTAGGACGTCCAACTATTTTACAACTAAATGATTTAGTTGCTTTTATAATTTATACCTAGTTTATTTATACTTTATATTTATAAATTTTTATTCTATTTTATTATATATAATTAATATATTATATTATATATATAAATTATTAAATATAATCACTTCAAATTTTCAGTTTTTTTCAAGGTTAGGTTGGCTTAGTTAGAATGATTTGATTACAGATTAGACATACGTCAGTTACGTTTCGACTTACGGATAGGATAGGATAGTTGACACATTGTTGACAATTTTTAATTGTTGACAAAAATATCGATTGTTGACGGTGTCAGTCAAATTATGATTGTTGACACGTCAACATCCATCACTGCTTCGTAGATACGATGAGATCATCGTATCACGTGAATCTCAGAATACCATTTTTGAATCGAAGTGATCACTACATTCGCTTCGATACGCAAGTGATTCGCATCTCAGAATAAGGGCCGGTATTTTGAGATTCACGTGATACGATGATTCCATCGTAGCTACGAAGTGATAAAATTATGAACTACAAACGGTATATTTCCGTTTGATGTTTAATAAATTTGAATGAAAACGAAAATAAATACATTTTAGACACAGAAGAAAGACCAAATCAAACTAGAGTTTGAATAAGGAGGGAAATAATGAAGTCTATTGTTTAATTTTGTATTTTAAATTTATATATGTATATTTATTTGAATTATACTTAATAAAAAAAATTCAGTTCTCTTACTTAAACCTGGATCATTCGTGTTAAGCTGTTACTTCTCTTGGTTTTCTGATACTTTTATCACGTAGAAATTATAGGTGATAGTTATTTGAAAATGGAATTAAACAGAAGGTGTGTAGTAAAATATAATTAATTACATATATAATTTTGTATTTTTTTTTATTACTTTTTAAATATTTTTTTTTTTCATCATGTATTGCAGCAAAAAAATTACAACAAAATAAAAAGTGTTTTCTGTGTATTTCATGCCCTTAGCCACATTTTGATTTTTCTTCATAAAATCCACCAGAATTTTGAAAGTATCACAAAAACACGACAAGTGACAGCTTCACACGAATGTCGGAATTCCAAAAACAGAGAAAACTATCACTTTTTCAGATATTCATCACTTAATTCGCAAGTCGTAATACAAAACATGTGATACGCAAGTGATTCGCATCTCAGAATAAGGGCCACCATTTTTGAATCGAAGTGATCACTGCATTCGCTTCGATAGGCAAGTGATTCGCATCTCAGAGTAAGGGCCCGTGCCTTGGTGTGGCTCATGCCTAGTATGTTAAATCTAAATGTTATGTACATACGTATGACTTATGAGTTCATAATTATTAATACCACAAGACAATTGAATTTCTGTATTGAAATTTTGTATGTCAAAATGTTCTTCAAACTTGGCATTAGTGCAGATTCCTTACTTTTGATAGTGAAAACTATCACTTTTTTCGATATTCATCACTTAATTCGCAAGTGGTAATACCAAACATGTGAACTCGCTTCGATACGCAATTATACGATACGATGTCATTGTTATTAAGAAATTGAATAAAGAAACATGAACACGTAGATATTGGGTTCATCCTTCTATTACCCGGAATGTGAAATATTGTACTGGATCTACTTCAATTTATGTCGTTTTCAATAATTTTCATCGGGTATATACCAAATACACTTTCTTTTTTCTACATTTTTATATAACTTTACTATTATCGATCTTTCACTCATTCTCACTACGTACAGCTACTTCACTGGCAATATATCATGTGATAATGACGGACATGCAGATCGGATGAAAAAATCAAAAAATCTCAAAATCACAAGATCGCGTCTTGGTAGTCCCTTGTAAAATGGCTGTCGATTTAATATGTCGATACGATAGAAAAAAGTCTACAGAGTCCCATAATACCGTAAATAGACTTTAAGTCTATTGGGCTTCAAGCCTACTATAAGTCTATAAATCAACTTTAACAATACGGGCCAATAATATTCAAATAAAAATAATGCCCGTGTTATGTAAGTTGATTCATAGTATACTTAAAACTCTGAAATGAGAAAAAACCTTGCCCTAAATAATAATTATAATATGTCATAAACAAAGAGACAAGTCGATGTTTTTAATTGACTTTCACAGTACGAGCCTAAAATATGAATGCCTATAGAATATAGCTAGAATTAGCAGAATGCCAAATTAGCAGAAACTGCTAATAGCGACAAGAATAGCTATCATTATCCCTCCACATTTTAGACAACAAAAATTTATTTGTTTTTCTTTTTGAAAATCATGTGTAAGTGTACACTTGTACAGCCGTTTAGGATTGGTGAAGGAGAAGTATGCGCAGTTGAATCTGCGTACCTTTTGCACTAAAATTTCACTGCGGTGTAAGCATCAAATTTTATTAAAATCCTTCTTGGAAGGAAAAATTCGCATTCTTGTGCTTTAAGTAGGAATTTAATAATAAACATACGACCTTACAATTAAATATGCTCATATTTTACAAGATTTCGGCTTTAGCATTTACTCTGAAGCCACGCTTAACGCTTGTTTTTTTTGTTTACTTGTATGTAAGTTGCTTACAAACAAAGTAAATTATTGCTTGAAACATTTCCATATATGTAGCAGTGGCGGAGCCAGTAGTTTTTTCCCGGATGTTCAGGGGTCTTACTATGAGAATCGATTTCGTTCGTTAATTTACGATAGTGAAGTTACGAACGAAAAGGAAAATGCTACTATGATAAACGATAGTCGTTTCAATTTCGAAGTTCAATTTTTGTTTCAAATTTCAATTAAGTTTTGTTTATTTTCAATTTGTAATGTTTGTAGATGTTTCAACCGTTAAAACATGATTTTACAAAACAACGCTATCAAATGAGTAGTAGACGTAGAAATTACGAAAATTGCGTTTCTTTTTCGATATCGTTTCTTATATTAAGGTGTTCGTTCGTTAATTTTCACGACTTCGTAAGTGATAGTAGGAATAACATAAAAACGCCTGTGTTACGAACGAAATCGATTCTCACGGTAAGGCTCCAGATTTTTTTTATGAATATAGAGCTTCAGTACAAAAACACAAAAATATTTTTTTAGCTACAAAAAAACATCGGTTGACAGAGCGTCGCTTTTTTTTCAGCCAAAACGATGATATGCCTTATGTGTGCGCCATAAAGAATCGGCAATCGTTATACTGAGTGGAAGATTTTTTCTTTATTTCCTTTTGTAGTTTTCTTCAATAAAGAGGAAATGAAAGCAAATTTTCAGAAAAACCTTGTCAATCTTGCCGACAGACGACGACAAGCTTAATTAAATGAACACTTGGTATTGACAAGTTTGATTAATTCAAGTCTATGAAAATTGAAAAGTCAAACTTTAGACGAGCTTGAATCATTGAAAACAGTCCAACTTAGCATTACTATTACTTTATGGCTTTTTATTATTTATTTTTTACTTATTTTACATGTTTAAATATTTATTTACATTACATTCCATTTATTATCTAAACTATACTTTATTTAACAATTAAAGTCAGTACAGGCAAGATAGGCATACATTTCTATACTCTTTTACTTTTCGATTGTATAAATCTGTCTCGTGTGTGTGGGGTGATCAGATCTCAATTTCAATCGAGAAAAATCTTTTAAATTAAATATTACCAAGGCAAAAAACTCATCGGGTACTGCCTCCATAAGCACAATACTGACTTTAATTGTTAAATAGAGTATAAATACATTTGTGGCATATGCAATGTCAAGTTAAAATGTATTTATTATTAACAAAATTACAATAGAAGAGAAGAGACAACTGAAAAAAACTAAAAAATAACAAGAAAATAAAGTACAAAAATTATAAAGAAAAAATGTATGATATATGCACCAATGTCTTATTAGAAACAGATATTTACATATATTTTATGAAATACATAATTTAATAAGTACATATATTATACAGTTTTATCAATTTAGTTGAAAGATACAATCCAAAAGAAAACTATACTTTATTTATCAATTAAAGTCAGTATTGTGCTTATGGAGGCAGTACCCGATGAGTTTTTTGCCTTGGTAATATTTAATTTAAAAGATTTACCTCGATTGAAATTGAGATTTGATCACCCCACACACGAGACAGATTTATTCAAATAATTTGTGAAAGAATATAGAAAAGTATGCCTATCTTGCCTGTACTGACATCCAAGAAGAAAAATAGTATAATTATATTATTATATATAATATTATTAAAATAATTACTAAAACTATACTATTTTTATTTTTGGAAGTCAGTACAGGCAAGATAGGGCATACTTTTCTATACTCTTTTACATTTCGTTTGTATAAATCTGTCTCGTGTGTGGGGTGATCAGATCTCAATTTCAATCGACGGAAATCTTTTAAATTAAATATTACCAAGGGCAACAAAGTCATCGGGTACTGCCTCCATAAGCACAATACTGACTTCCAAAAATAAAAATAGTAAGGGGATTCACTCTTTGGTGCAAACTTATTTTTTTCACACTTTTACTACGAATATTTGCAACGAAGAATGAGCGCACCTTGAACCTGAATTAAAATAATGGCTGTCAAGTGTCAACACCAACACTAATGACATTTCAAAGCTAACATGCACTACGTATAAATGATCGGATCCAAAGTTTAAAGGATTGAAAGATCGAATTATTATTATTTTTTTTTTTTATGTATTTAACTAATTTCATTTAGTTCTAAATAACACAAACGCTCATAAATATTATAAATTTCGATAAATAACATAACCTTAAACGATTTTAACTCGTTCCAGGAGAGAATGATAGGATCGGTTGGATCCAATATGGACTCAATCTTCATTTGCATGTATTTTTAGGGGATTCAGACCGGATTAAATTCAGATTCAACCCTGCATGCATACGTAGTACTGACTGACATTTCACTTTGCAATATGCAACGCCTGTTTGCAATGGGAATGGTTTGCAATAGGTCTTAGGTATTGCAAATGTGCAAGACTGTAGCAAAATTAGTTTTTTAGTAATTGTTGTTGTATCGTTGCAAATTCGTGCTACGATACACCGAATGCTACGATGCAATACCTATTTGCTCCAAAGAGTGAAAACCCTTATTGTATTTTTATTTATGGAAGTCAGTGTTGTGCTTATGGAGGCAGTACCCGATGAGTTTGTGATAACTTCACATACAATTGTTTGTAGGAAATTCTAAAAAATATATCTCTGTCAACTCTAAAAAAGGTACCTTTTAAATTTAAAATATGCTAACGGGGTGTTCCAAATTGTTCTGAAATCATTTTAACTTTTTTTTGTTCAGAAAAAAATTCTCAAAAGGCAGTTTTTGTAAGAATTTCATATTCCCGTATATTTATATTTGATAAAGAAGTAACTTAAATTGAAATATCATAAAAATTTTCGAATTGGAATATAATATTCCAATTTTTTTTTTCTGCGAATGAGTCATTCTGTTCTTCTAAAATTACAAAAAAAAAAAAAAGTAAAAAAAAGAAATACATGCTCCCGTTCGATGTTGCCTATCGTACAGCACGATGGCAATTGGTTAATTCATGGTGGAATGATATATAAGGTGTGTGCCATGGTAAATAGAATAGGAAGGTATGCTGAAAAGCAATATGGCGGAGATTTTTTTTCGTTTTTTAGTGACATTACAATAAGTTGATGACGTTGCTGCGAAGGAAAAGTTTTTGTTTACATTTTTTTTTATATGTAGTTTGCATAGTGGCTAGTGATAAAGTTGTATTATTTTATAAATAAAGTGAATTTAAATATATTTAAAAACTATAATTGACTATATATTATTGAAAAAAAAAAAATCTATTAAAATGGTTAAATGTGTGGTGATGTCCTGTAAAAATTATACAGGAAAAACAAAAGAAAAAGTTAAATTTTTCAGATTTCCATCTGAAAAAAATATGTTTGAAAAGTGGATTCGATTCGGGCCTGTGGTGTAAAACCAGTAAAATGTTTCATATATGAAAAATAATTGGGCCGTGTGTTCAAATCATTTTGTGGAGGAAGATTATTTATTAAAACACACACTGCTAAATACACCTCTGCAAAAACGAACTCCTTAAAACCTTTTAAGCTCCTTAAGGGTTCATGTACAGTTTTTTTTATAAATCTTTAAATTGTTATACATACTTATGATAGTTATTTTTTCTAATCAGTTCCTTTTTTTCTTCAGCAATTGGAAATGAACTTCATGTGGTGCACAATAGCTATTTGAATACATCATCATCAGACTCCCCAAAGAATGAGCCCAATGAAGTTCAACGTGAAAAATTACATTGTAAATTCAAAGAAAAAATCCATGGTCTAGAATATGAAACAGATCATAATGTTCTTCTAACGTATGGAGCAAAAGAATTTTCTTTGATCTCATAATTGTGTGAGTAGTAAAATATTTTGATTTAAAATCTTAGGAAAATTGTCTTTTTGGCTCTTTTTTTTTTAGAAATATGAAGGAAAAAATATCAACGAAGAATTTAAACTACTTTCCTGTTCGAAAATTACGGATTGGATTAGTAATGGGCTGTTTTTAAATAAAAATACAAACCCAGAAATTGCAAAATTTTATCTATTAACAGCTCATAGTGTCCTTTTAATTGTTGAATATTGTTTTCATGAAAACGCATTTAAAATTCTAGAAAAATATTCATGTATTGATAAATCCACAATGTATTGTTCGCATTTAATGGAATCAAATTCAAATTTAACAATTTTTGGAGGTAATAAATTAATTTCATTTTGTATTTTATAGGAAACGCATTTGGTGAAGTGATTATCTGGACCATAAATGATGAAAAAATTACCAATCATTATCCAGTTTTACATCGTATTTCTGCTCATTCTGAAGTAATATTTTCTATTGATGTAAATATGAAATTTATGTTGATGACAACAACTTCAGATGATAGATCGATACGTTTTTGGAAAATACAAAATAAAATGATCCATGATACTACCACCGTTGATGATGATTGGAAAAATAAAGAAATTTCACCATACAAAAGTGGTTATGCTCATACAGCAAGGGTATTCAAAGGAAAAATTATTGAAAATGGTAGGTAGAAGGGAAATAATTAATAAATTGAATCATTTCGATCGTTTCAAAATTCAACACTTTGCACAATCTTTCCACCGAAACTACATTTCGATGTTTCAATAATCATCAATTCACCAAGGTGAATTCACCATATACCTTAGTGTGGACTCAATGTTGAATTCTGAAACGTAGCCAGTCTTTTTTAAGTCTTAAATTTTTGAATTTATTTTAGATAATCATCAGTTTACAATTTCTGTTGGTGAAGATTCAAATTTATGTGTATGGAATTCAAATGGTGAATTAATATTCAAGCGGCGACATCATTTTGGTGCAATTATATGGAATTTTGATTATTATGAAAAAACTAAAACATTATTAACAACCAGTAATGACGGAAATTTAATTAAATTTGAATTCGAAAAAATTTTCAAATCGTTCAGCGTGAATAGTGATGATGATGATGATGATAATAATTTAAAAGTAAAATTATCTGCCTTATTCTACATCAAGTCATAACTTGTGACCAGTCATAAGTATATTCACCAAACTAGTTTATGACCGTCATAATCAAGTTCAAAGTTGGGTTCAAAATGCTAGTAGCAAAGCAAAACAGTTAAAAGAATTTTATGGTCATAACTTGACTATGACGGTCATAAAACTAGTTTGGTGAATATACTTATGACTGGTCACAAGTTATGACTTGATGTAGAATAAGGCAGTATATCAAGAAATTCCAATAGTGATAAATTCATTCAATATTAATAATTTCACAAAATTTAAATGTTATCAAGTTAAAAATTGCGTAAATTCACAAAATTTTGTTGGAATTACAACAGATTACATTTAATTGGGAAATAAAAGAAGATATTCAATTGAAAAATTGTACAATTTTAGAAACATTTGTAACAAATGAAAATAATTGTTTAATTTTAATTGGCGGTTATAAGAAACTTTTAATTTATGAACATGGTTGTAAAAAACCAAAAAAATTAAAATTTAAACAAATTGAAATTACAAAAAGTTATATTAAATCAATTTTTATATGTGATGAAACTAAAGAAATATTATTATGTGATGATAATGGTAATTGTATTTATATAAATTCATATGAAAATATTGAAAATCCATTGTATCATATTAATTTTCAATTACCATCATCAATTAAAGAAAAATGGTTTACAACGGCAGAAATTATAAAAAATCGTTGGTTTTTAATATGTAACCGTCAAGGACATGTTTATTTATATTCATTAAAAAATAATATTGTTGAATTGAAATATACTTTAAAAAATATACTTAAAAAAACATTTAACGCAAATTAATTATTCAGATGATATAAATGATTGTTTGTATTTGAAGACAAGCGGTCGTGATGGTACAATAAAAACGATAAAATTAAATGAAAAAGAAACAAATTTACACAATTAAAACAAATATTTTATTTTTAGATTTTTTATAATATGAGCTTATAAAGTATGGGATATGAGAATGTGATTCTGATAAAATGTATATAAATACCTACCTAAAATATATAAAATATTTAAGGTAGCAAAAAAATGTATACTTTCGATATTTCACAGAAATGATGAGAAAAATATTTGTAAAAATTTTATACAATTAATTAATTGAAAACAATCTGAACAGAAAATGAAAAAAATTTGAAGAATTGCAAACAAAAAATGTATACATATATAATTATTGTGAACGTACTACAGTTTTTATTTCTAAAAATTCAAAATTTCTTCGCAGCTACGTCATCTGTAACTGACTTTTTTATTTTAGGTTAAAACCCCCTTTTCAGCATACCTTCCTATTCTATTTACCATGGTGTGTGCTTCCCGATGTAAACAATCGCCATATTGAACCAAATTGAATTTGACCAACCAGAGAGCATTTCAATAACAAAGAAAAATGACAGTTATGATGTTACCAGCCCTAATAACTTTTATAATGCTGCTTTTGACTTGCTGCTTTTGATGGCTTGGCATTATGAAATTTAATTTCTATTTTATCTTCGTGACGTGAATGACGCCGATAATGTCGAAGCGAAAACTTCATATACTCTTGACTTCATGATGATGAGAATATCAAAATTAACGATTTATATTTCGACGTTAGAATATTTTGCCGGTTATATTTTAAATAAATTAAAACATATCACTGAATAAGGAAATTTGTTCAATCGACGTCTTCATGGTCATGGGTAGATGAAGTTTCTGAAGGAGAACTTATTAAGCTCTCCGAAGAATTTATCGAAATAATTCAAAAACTAGAAAGGATATTTATTACACACAAATCGCAACTACTAAAAAATAAAAATATACTTAGAGTGTGTGTGGAATCGAGTAAATTTTTACTACAGTAGTAAATTTTGACATTAGATTTTGTGCTAGAATAAAATTTACCGTGGTAAAAAAAAATTTTCACATTTGCTGTGCGTAATGGAGTAAATTTTAAAAGCTACAAAATTGTGTACTTGTTTCGATATTTTGACTTTACATTATTTTACTATCAAACTGTCAAAATTTATACTAGCCCCAGAGCCAGATTCACCACATTTTATGTCAAAATTTACTACTGTAGTAAAAATTTACTCGATTCCACACACACTCTTAAAAAATTAAAATTTCAAACACAACATTTAAATGTAAATATAGAAGTGGTGAAATTATTTTTTAAGATCAAGAAATTTATTATGGTTGGTGTACTGATAATTGGTACTGCCATGAAAAATTCGTTAAATGACCATTAAGTTATCAAAGACACAAAACGTGTTAAATAAAAGCGACATCTATGATTGAATATGAAAAACGTCAATTTAAATTTGAAAAGTAAGTTACAATTTTTTTCTTGTGATATTAATAAAAACTTGTCTTTTACGATAATTTTCTACATGTTCAATATACATACCTACATATTTAGATAAGTGATTGTAAGATTTTGTTTGTAATATATAAATATGTAGGTTTTCAAAATTTTTATAGAAAAAAATCAAAATTCAAAATTTTAAAAAATTGCTAAATTTTGCAAAGTAATATATGTATACTATATGTAAATGGATGGAGCAATTCTTTTGCACTTGGGTAGTATATGTATCTAATTCTAGAAATAATGAATAATTAACTGTTAGATTGCAATATGTATTTATAAAAAAATAAAAATGTATATATTCACTAGAAAATTGAAAGTACATATTATGTATTAATTTAAAAAATTATTTATCATGAAAATTCTCCCAAATGTTAATATTTGTTTTAAGGCATATATTATTAGTTTCTGAGTCTTTTTTTTGAATTTTCACTCTCATTAGAAATCTACTGTAGGATCACTCTGTGTTCTGCAAAAGAGCCAGAATACATTGGTTGGAATGCGCTAGTTGTAACAATTTTTTTCCTACATGGTGTAATAAGAATAGTCTAAAATAATTTTAGCTGACGGTTGTAATACACTCACGCTCGTTACAACTTGGTCGTGCCACCATAAGGTGTATTTCCACGAGTTGTTAAAACCGGTTATAAACTCGTTTGCGACGGTGGCAGCAGTCCTAGTCTATTTTCTCTCAAAGATAAGAGAATTTTCTGCTCTTTCCAGCAAGGTATCACATATACTTTCCTTGTACGTTTAACCGTTCAGAAGTTTTAAAAACTCACGGTTAAAAATTGAGGGGTAAATTTTTTAAAATATTTACACCTACTACTTTATAACGTACTTTTTATTAAAAAATTTTATAAAATTTATAAAATTCAAAAGTATAGATCTTTTTGATACAGAAAAAGTTTAATTTTAAATCATTTTATATATAAAAACATAGTTCATAAGATTATATAGAATTTATAAGTTCATTTATCATTTTTATAAATCTGAATCTGTACATATTTTTATAAACTTCAACTTATCAAATGTTCTATAAACAACTGAAAATCTATTTTATAAATTCTTTTTATAATTTTAATCCTTTTTTGAGTATTGAGAAATAATTGTTTACAGGACGTAATGTCTACATAAAAGTAGAACTTGTTATTTTTAAATGGTGAGAGAAAAAAATCAGTCGAATAAAGAAAAAACGTTTTTTTCTAGATAAACGTGTATTAGTCAAAGTGGAGTTATTAATTTAATTTGCATAAAAAAGTGATAAAATTGTTAATTAAAATTCAAATAATGATAAAGATAATATAGAGAGTGTTAATTTGTTAGAAAATAAGTGAAAAAATAAGAGTGGTAAATTATGTAATAAGTAATAAGTATTATAATATGTAATAGGTATAATATAATAATGAAATATATTACAAATAAATGATTTTTGATCAAAAAAGTGTGTTTTCTTTTATTATATGTCTTTGCTAAATTCAAGAGAAATATCGCTAATAGATTCCCTTCAACTGTTTATAAAACTCATGTGTATATTCTATAAAAAAATATATACATATAGGTCCATCTAAAAAATACATAAATTTCATAAATTTCAACTTTATAAAAATCTATACTATAGGTATTAGGAGTATAAAATTTACACTTCACTTTTATAAATTTTATACACATAAAGTAAAAATTATAAATTAAATTTATTATTTTCATATAGACATCAATAGTTTAAAAATTGTTTATAAATAAGATTATAAATTTTACACTAATTGTTTATGAAAGAACTTTATAAATTTATAATTTTTACTTTATGCGTATATAAAATTTATAAAAGTGAAGTGTAAATTTTATACTCCTAACCCTAAGTCCTAGTATATATTGAGACTATTAAAAGCAAAAGTTTATCTTTTCCACTTTTTGAAAAAATTGAGTTAATGATGGCAAAATGTTCGTTGTGTTGAAGGCTTTTAATCTGAAAAATTTCAATTTTGAAAACTGCATTGATGCCCCTGAAAAATGGTTGTAAAATTTGGCATTGGTCGCGAAACTTAAACTATTCCAACATGATGTTAGTAGCAAAAGTGTTACTATTCCATTGAAGTGTAAAAACTCCCTCTACAAGCAACCAAATGTTCCACAAGTGGTCTACAAAACATAAGTAGATATAGAAAGGAAATCAATTGTAGGGCAAGGTAGGGTCTATGTTCACCCCCTCCCAGTTACGTGCGTTTGAAAATTTTCAGCTAGGCAAGTTTCCATTACGGCTATTATGATAACTACTGAACCATGTCAAATATTTAAAAGTTGTTGAGACTAAATTAAAGAGAACTAATTGCTCTTACAGCAGTGTGAATTTAATTGCCCTACGACAAACCATTCAAAATTATTAGCATTCAAAGTTCAACTGCAAAATTTGCGAAGTTGTAAAATTTTCGCTTCGAAGCAAAATATGTCGAGAATTTACTTTAAATATATTAATTTTTTTCATATTTTATATTTCAAAATAAAAGATTATTCTCTTCTCTTTGTATTTGCCTTTGACCGCATTCAAAAATCTTCAACTGCTTCTGAGTTATTACACAATTAATATAAGTGTATCTATGTATTTCCAATATTTACACATTTATAAAAAAATCAGATTGAGTGCTGTTTGTGATAAAATAAAATTTGAATTTTATGTTAGATTTAAATTTTTCTGTCTTTAAAGTAATTATCTTTAAAGAGCAATAAAACCAACTTCAAATGTTGCACTTGACACAGGGTCAGGGACATAAAAATATTCGAATAATAGCAAATAGAGTATAATTTAACATCATTTTAAAATATTTATTTGAAAAATTGACCAGAATTCACTTTTTTTTATTACTAAAATGAATAAAATAATGTTTTGAAAAGTAATTTTCATTAAAGAATGTTTCAAATTCGATGAAATGTAAAAAATCGTAATTTTTGAAGTTTTGTTATAGCATTAATTAGTCGATTGAGAAAATAATGAATTACTTGTATTTTTTTCAGGAAGATATTGATTGAATTCATTAATCAGTTTGTTTTTGAAGTTTATACATTTTCCCATGTTCTAGATTCCGCTAAAAGTGGAAGTGGAATACGAATTCAAATCCATGCGAAATGGAAAATGGTGTTCTGGATTCCACGCGGAATTATATATTTCGAACATTAATTTCGAATCAGCTGTTGTTAAATTCTCACATAAAAGTTTTATTTCTTCTTTGCTTTTTTTTTTTTTGATAATTATTTATTAGTTAAGAATTTTTGTCTATAAAATTCACAAATATTTCTAACTGCTCTTTATTTTTGGGTGTTTCATTAAATGATTAAATATATTTATGGAAAAACATAATTATACTAGGATAATAATATGCATTAACTTTACAATAAATTTAAATTTATTCACTATTTATATAATTTATTTAATAAATTTAAAAAAAAAAACTTCACTAATATAATTTTCGACTACACAAATACAAGCCACGATTGAATTTGACAACTATTATTTCAATTCCACGTACAAAAACATTGCGGAATTGAATTCACGAAAATTTAGTGAAAGTGGAATGTAGAACACCTAATTCCACTTCCGCAACTTCAATTCCGAAAAAGTGGAATTCAGAACATGGGTGATTATGTTAAAAAATAAATCTTTGTCAAAGGTCGTGCCGTCTAATAGGCAAATAGTGAGAAAAAAAAATTGAACGAGATAATTTCCAGCAAATTTCCCTTATTGTATTATCTAATTAATTTTATCTTATCGTCCAATCTTCTTTTTGTTCGTTTATTGTCAAGACTAAATTAGTTAATGAATAATTGCATTGTGGGTTTTTGCATAGAATTACATTGGCTAATATTTGTGACAGCAACCAAGTTAATATGGGGATTTTTTTTGCGTTTTTCGAAGTGAAGTGACATCTATAATTACAAATTTAAGATACGTTAGTTTTTTTCAAATTCTGGAAATTTAAAACGGCCTTTTTCCACAAGCAATTGTCTCGTGTTTTTCTTGTGTTTTTTAAACGTGAAAAATAGTAAATTTTTAAGTGAAATAAATTATAAAGTGAGTTTTTGGTGAAAGTGAATATTGTAAAATGGCACAGGTAAGTGTTTTATAATAAGTACAATATGTACAATACAAGAAAAATTCTAAAAAAACACTGATTCCTTCTTTCGTATATGTATACACAAAAAGATGACTACGGCATGTAAAACATGCAATATAGCAATTTTTATCACGAATTTATCACTAGCGATAAATATCACGATAACCATAGATTTATAACTTAGATTCATTCATATTTAAAAAAAAAAATCTTAATTTTTTTATATTTTATTTTTAGGACAATAATGGATTTCATGCAGATGTTTTTTCATCATTTAGTTGGTCAACAAATATTTTAGGTATTATAAGATGATTATTGTTACCACCAAAAGAAGAATTAGAATTAAAAGATAACTTTGGAAATGATCCATTTAGTATTGATGCAAATACTTTAATAGAAAATCATGTAAAGTATTATAAAATTGATCAAAATGAGAATGAATCAATATTTGTACCATCTGGTTGGTATCATCAAGTATGGAATTTAACTGATACAATATCAATAAATCATAATTCTATTCTAATTTATTTTTAATATGGAAAAATGAAATAAATGACTGTCGTAATATGGAAAATTTTGAAAATCATATTCAAATTATGTTAAAAGCAATATTTGGTATAAATTGTGAACAATTTTTTGATATAATCGAACATATTGTGAAAAAACGTATCGATAGTATTAAAAAAAATCAAGATTTAATATCATTTAAAATATTTCGTTATAACAAATATCATATATTTTTTGATATAATCGAACATATTGTGAAAAAACGTATCGATAGTATTAAAAAAAATCAAGATTTAATATCATTTAAAATATTTCGTTATAACAAATATCATATATTATTTGATTTAAAATCAATTCAAAATGTTTTATACAATTTATTTTAATTGAAGATGAAATTTTAAGAAATAATATAGAATTCATATCTCGATGTAATTATAATATATTTTGGAAAATTTTAAAAATTTGATATATCGTCAAAAAAAAACAAAGCAATACGGAATGAAATTGTGGTATGTATAGGTACTAGAAATATTTTTCAGACATATTCAGATTTTTCCAATATTATATTGGAATATACATATTGAAAACTTTTTAATAAAAACTTTACAATTTTCAAAACAACGAAAATATTCATAAACCATGTATATAAATTATTGATGAGTAAAAAAAATAGAAAATTATATATATGTATATTTTTTGTAAGTGTATACACTTGTATAAAATATAAACCTAATTATAAGAAAACAAAAGGTTTTGTTGAATTTTTTTTCTACAACTTTCTTATTTTCATAGGTAAGAATATTTTTGGATCTCAAATGTTGGTATGTATGTGACATGTTTGTGCCTCTTCAGTTGGAAAAAATTACGATAAAATAATATACATGATTCTAATTGATTATAATGTTAACTTTACATCAATTGAAGCACGATCATTAATTGAATTTCTTTTTCAATTGAATCGAATGATACTATAAAGGGTGAGAAATGAAATTCACTTTTTTTTTAAAATCATAATCTTTAAAATGTTTTTTTATTTATTCTTTTCATAATTTCAGTCTACAGTTAGTAATAAATACGAAAATTAATTGCCTTTTTTAAATTTAGCATTTGCTGATCGTTTTAGAGGTATTCAACAAAGACATGTTGGATCGACAGTTAATTTTTGGCTTTTTAAATTGTGGCAATTGTCAATGTTCTACAACAGTTTTTGGTGTTACACAAATTACATGTTGCCCTTTCCAATATTTAACCATTTTCATTGACTGTATATAAAGTGTAAATAATATCACCTTGTGTAATACCACTTAATTCACTTAATTCTTTAATTGATTGTGTTGTTGTACGAAACTCTTTCATTAATTCCAACAATGTATGTGCCCAATAACTGCGATAGCTTAAATGTCCTATACCTGAAAATGGTTTTTCTGGACTACCAACAATACCTTCACGTCATGATAATTCATAACTAATTGCTATTAAAAGTTTACCATATCCTTTTCTTTGATACGGTGGTAATATTAAAATACATGCTACATTATTATTTTCTGGTGATTCTTTTTCTTTTGAAAAATAACCAACAATATGTGCACCTTTTTTATCAACTTCACATAATACATAAAAGAAAAATGGTTCAACACCATAAAATAATGTTTTATGATCTAAAAATAGTTTTACAATCAAACATAATGTTTGACAATAAATTTTATGATCTTTTCCATCAATTTCAAATATTGATATTGTACCTTTTCTATAAATTTCATTACCAGGTGGTTGTCGTTGTATACATTCTGTTGCATGATATTTTATAAACTCTAAAAAACAAAATTACTTAATGAATTTGATTTTAATTTTACTATTTTTTTTAAATATGATGAACATCTTCAGGTACTTTATTTTTGTATTTATTATTTTACTTTGCAAATAAATTCTTTCTGTTCTTCCTTTATTCCTTTATTTGTTTTGTTGACAAATGCCAGTGAAATATAGTAAAATAACGAGCATAATTTAAACAAATTTAAAATCTTTTATATATAAATAACAGATGGCACAACCATCGTTTAACTTAAATTTACCGATTTGACGAAGAAAAATCATGGCAGTACTAGGTAGAAAAGTACCATAAAATAAGGGGAAAAATGTGTGTATAAGATAAAAAAAGTGGTTCTATCCGACAGATACTTCACTTGTTCCAAAGGATTATAACGACGTTTTTCAAATGTGCGGGTTAGCTCGTCGTTTCAGGGTCAAGTTTTACGTCGTTAGAGTTGTGAATAATAACAACTTTTCTTTTATACTTCAATAGAAAATTAAATGCTTTATTATCTGCATAAATTCTTAAAACTAACAATTCAATATTCTTAAAACTAATAATTCAGTATTCTTAAAATTAACAATTCAGTATTCTTAAAACTAACAATATAATAATTTGAAACCTGAACTAGATCCTGTAATTGAAAATGATTAATGAAAATATAAATGAATAGAAAGTAAGTCTCAAAAATAGCTATCTGGACGCAATACTAGTTTCTACCAACTTTGAGATATACTGAGTGGACGTAGAAACGTTCTGCCTACTGTTAGCTATTACGAGGAAAAGCCTAACTGGTAAGGAATAGCTATCTGGACGCAATACTAGTTTCTACCAACTTTCAGATAAACTGAGTGGACGTAGAAACGTTTTTGCCAACTGTTAGCTATTAAGAAGAAAAGTTTAGTTGAAAATAGCTATCTGGACGCAATACTAGTTTCTACCAACTTTCAGATAAATTGAGTGGACGTAGAAACGTTCTCACCATCTGTAAGCTACTAAGAAGAAAAGTAAAGTTAGAGAATAATAGCTATCTGGACGCAATACTAGTTTCTACCAACTTTCAGCTATACTGAGTGGACGTAGAAATATTCTTGCCAACTGTTAGCTATTAGGAAGAAAAGCCTAACTGGTAAGGAATAGCTATCTGGACGCAATGCTAGTTTCTACCAACTTTCAGATAAACTGAGTGGACGTAGAAACGTTTTTGCCATCTGTTAGCTACTTCAGGAAAAGCCTAGTAAGAAAATAGCTATCTGGACGCAATACTAGTTTCTACCAACTTTCAGATAAACTGAGTGAACGTAGAAACGTTCTCACCATCTGTAAGCTACTAAGAAGAAAAGTAAAGTTAGAGAATAATAGCTATCTGGACGCAATACTAGTTTCTACCAACTTTCAGCTATACTGAGTGGACGTAGAAATATTCTTGCCAACTGTTAGCTATTAAGAAGAAAAGTATAGTAAGAAAATAGCTATCTGGACGCAATACTAGTTTCTACCAACTTTCAGCTATACTGAGTGGACGTAGAAACGTTTTTGCCAACTGTTAGCTATTAAGAAGAAAAGCCTACTAGAAATATTACAAATTCTGTATATTACCTGTACTCGATTTTCTACTTACTCCTACTTTGATTTCACTTTTACTTTCCTACTAGGTATTACTTACTAGCTCAGAAGTCCAAATTGTAATGAATCTAATATGAAAATCGGCTCTGTATTTATACTGTTTTCGAATTACGCATTTTGAGAATTTCAAGCTTTCTAGATTTTTCTAGAATATTCTATGACGGTTATTTTTTCCAATTTTTTTGCGGTACCCGTTTTTTTGCCGGAAGTTTTAAAATAAAAAGCTTTCTGCGCAATTAGATAACAGATGTCACGCATACATATTTTTTTAAATTTTCATTTTCTTTTATTGAACTTTTATACCGAAATATGTAGTGTTGTGAGAATAAATATTTTTTTTTCTGTTTTCTTTTTATTCGTATTTATATACATACACAGTGATGGTAACATGTAACTTCGTTACATCTCCCCCTCACTTGCTAAAGAAAAATGTTTACATTTTTCTTATATGACAGTTTTCTTTATTACCGATTTTCTTTTTCTTTAGTCCAAATTTTATTTTAAACATATGTAACTTAAAACTATTCAATTCATTTTTCTTACAGCTAAGCTTATTCTTAATACATATTAAATAATTCATTTTTTTATTCTCGCTGGTAATATTGTTTCAAATCCTTAACGTGAGCTGTTCCTATCACTTTTCCATTTATTTCCGCTAATTTTACTATAACAGGTGATACTATTTTTGTTACTATAAACGGTCCATTATACTATGGAGTTAATTTTGCGTTAAAATTTTTAATTTTTGATGACAAGACGTGTTCTTTACGTAGTACAAGTTCATTTATTCCTGGTTTCCAGTTTCTTCGACGGAGATTGTAATATCGGCTTTGTTTTGCTACGGCAATTCTCAAATTTATCCTTACTAGTTCGAAAATTTCCTCCAATTTTGTTTTTCTCCCTTCTGGTGACTCTTTATTGTCTACTTTGCCTGTAACTTCTTCATATAAACATTTTGGTAGAACAATATCTCTGCCATAATTAAGGAATGCTGGACTATATCCAGTTGATTCGCTTTTACTGGTGTTTAATGCTAGCATTAGTTCCGGTAGATACTTATCCCATTTTCGATGATCTGTATCTATATATTATGATATCATTGTTTTTATCACACGGTTCATCCTTTCGGTAGGATTAGCTTGCGGTGTATACGGTGGAGTTAACTGGTGTTGAATCTGGTATTCATTTAATAACTCTTTGAACTTTTTGCTAACATACTGTTGTCCATTATCTGTAATCAATATTTTGGGACAACCATATCTAGAAAGAATCTTTTCCTTAAAACCTTTGATTAAAATTGGAGTCGTAGCGTCTCTTATTGCCATGAATTCTGTCCATTTTGTAAACTTGTCGTGAAAAACTAATATCATCGTGTTGCCTTTGCTTGAACGTGGTAACGGTCCTATAAAATCTGAACTTACCACTTCCCATGGTTGTGTAGAAATTTTTGAAAACATTTTTCCTGCTGGTGGTTTCTGTACAGGCTTGTGTTGAGCGCATGATTTACAACTTTTCACATATTTCGTTATATTTCTAAACATACCTGGCCAATAGTAATATTTAGAGATACGTGCCGTTGTTTTCCTGCTGCCTTAATGTCCTGCTGTGACATTATCGTGATTCTCCTGCAAAACCTGTAGCCTTAAATCTTTCGCTACACACAATTTCCATGCTGGTCCGGTGTCTTCATTATCATTATTATAAAATTTCCTGTATAGCTTATTTTCAATAATACAATAATCTGGTTCTTTTTCTAGATTTTCTTTTACAGTTTTTAATTTGTTCATATACCATGAACATTTATGGTCGGTGTTGATATTATATACTTCTGTTTCCTCAGTATCTGGTAGCGGTTGTCTGGATAGCGCTTCAGCTACTACATTCAATTTGTTTTTTTGTGGAATATATTGTTTGCTTATATTATAATTCGGTACAGGTGTTGTGGACATTGTCGCTCGGAAGTTTTAAAATTGCAAAATTATATTCATTCCTCTCGGCGGTATATTATCAGAACCAGTAGTTTTTCGTTGAAAATACAGGTATTTGAGAAACTTGAACTTCTTCAAATTCTAAATATACGGTTGAATTATGATCTGGTGAAAATGAATCAGCTTCTGACGTATTTTCGGCTGCGTTGTCATTTTCTATATTCGAAGACTCTTTGTGTTTGTTTAAATATTCAACTAAGCGGTTTCTTAGTATCTCTACAGTCCCTCTCGTTTTAAGTCCTCTGGTTTCACATTCACTCATAAAATCATTTTTTCGTAGTCCATACACCCAACTGAAGTTATTATTTGTAGCTTTTCTTTTTCCTGGCATTTTTGCTGCTTACTTGTTTTGCTGCTTTTCTATCTAGTAAATTCCTGGATGACTTTCAAAGTTGTTTTAATTCTGAAAGTCCCTGCTCACTTGTTTTGCTGATTTTCTATCTAGTAAATTCCTGGATGACTTTCAAAGTTGTTTTAATTCTGAATGTCCCTGCTCGGGCGCCAAAATTTATATAACGACGTTTTTCAAATGTGCGGGTTAGCTCGTCGTTCCAGGGTCAAGTTTTACGTCGTTAGAGTTGTGAATAATAACAACTTTTCTTTTATACTTCAATAGAAAATTAAATGCTTTATTATCTGCATAAATTTTTAAAACTAACAATTCAATATTCTTAAAACTAATAATTCAGTATTCTTAAAATTAACAATTCAGTATTCTTAAAACTAACAATATAATAATTTGAAACCTGAACTAGATCCTGTAATTGAAAATGATTAATGAAAATATAAATGAATAGAAAGTGTCTCAAAAATAGCTATCTGGACGCAATACTAATTTCTACCAACTTTCAGATATACTGAGTGGACGTAGGAACGTTCTGCCTACTGTTAGCTATTAGGAAGAAAAGCCTAACTGGTAAGGAATAGCTATCTGGACGCAATACTAGTTTCCACCAACTTTCAGATATACTGAGTGGACGTAGAAACGTTTTTGCCAACTGTAAGCTTTTAAGAAGAAAAGTTTAGTTGAAAATAGCTATCTGGATGCAATACTAGTTTCTACCAACTTTCAGATAAACCGAGTTGACGTAGAAACGTTCTTACCATCTGTAAGCTACTAAGAAAAAAAGTAAAGTTAGAGAATAATAGCTATCTGGACGCAATACTAGTTTCTACCAACTTTCAGCTATACTGAGTGGACGTAGAAATGTTTTTGTCAACTGTTAGCTATTAAGAAGAAAAGCCTACTAGAAATATTACAAATTCTGTATATTACCTGTACTCGATTTTCTACTTACCCCTACTTTGATTTCACTTTTACTTTCCTACTAGGTATTACTTACTAGTTCAGAAGCCCAAATTGTAATGAATCTAATATGAAAATCGGCTCTGTATTTATACTGTTTTCGAATTACGCATTTTGAGAATTTCAAGCTTTCTAGATTTTTCTAGAATATTCTATGACGGTTATTTTTTCCAATTTTTTTGCGGTACCCGTTTTTTTGCCGGAAGTTTTAAAATAAAAAGCTTTCTGCGCAATTAGATAACAGATGTCACGCATACATATTTTTTTAAATTTTCATTTTCTTTTATTGAACTTTTATACCGAAATATGTAGTGTTGTGAGAATAAATATTTTTTTTTCTGTTTTCTTTTTATTCGTATTTATATACATACACAGTGATGGTAACATGTAACTTCGTTACAGGATGCATTACAATCTATAAGAAACATAATAATAAAGGTTTAGAAACCGTTTCCTCTTGGAAAAAATTGCAGGAAGGGGTTGAAAATGGGCTTTTAAGTGAGCAACTTTGAAGTCCTTTTTCTCGACATCCAAATTTACTATGAAACGAATTTTCATGGATTTACGACAAATGTAAGTGCGTCAAAATCTTTCCGACAACAGGTGCACTTAAGCCCAAATTTACTATGAAACGAATTTTCATGGATTTACGACAAATTTAAGTGCGTAAAAATCTTCCCGACAACAGGTTCACTTAAGCCAAAAGGACTTCAGATTCGAATTCAGGACATCCAAATTTACTATGAAACGAATTTTCATGGATTTACGACAAATGTAAGTGCGTCAAAATCTTTCCGACAACAGGTGCACTTAAGCCCAAATTTACTATGAAACGAATTTTCATGGATTTACGACAAATCTAACTGCGTAAAAATCTTTCCGACAACAGGTTCACTTAAGCCCATTGTGGGTATTTGCATAGAATTACATTGGCTAATATTTGTGACAGCAACCAAGTTAATATGGGGATTTTTTTGCCTTTTTCGAAGTGAAGTGACATCTATGTATAATTATACATACATATAATAATTGTAATTACAAATTTAAGATACGTTAGTTTTTTTCAAATCATGGAAATTTAAAACGGACTTTTTCCACAAGCAATTGTCTCGTGTTTTTCTTGTGTTTTTTAAACGTGAAAAATAGTAAATTTTTAAGTGAAATAAATTATAAAGTGAGTTTTTAGTAAAAGTGAATATTGTAAAATGGCACAGATAAGTGTTTTATAATAAGTACAATATGTAAATTACAACACAAAAAAAACTCTAAAAAACACTGATTCCTTCTTCCGCATATGTATACACAAAAAGATCACTACGGCATGTAAAACATGCAATATAGCAATTTTTATCACGAATTTATCACTATACTATTTTTACTTTTGGAAGTCAGTACAGGCAAGATGGGCATACTTTTCTATATTATTTTACATTGCGTTTGAATAAATCTGTCTCGTTTGTGGGGTGATCAAACCTCAATTTCAATCGAGGGGAATCTTTTAAATTAAATATTACCAAGGCAAAAAACTCATCGGGTACTGCCTCCATAAGCACAATACCGACTTCCAAAAATAAAAATAGTATAGCGATAAATATCACGATAACTATACAATTTAACTGATACAATATCAATAAATCATAATTTTATTGTAATTTATTTTTAATATGGAAAAATTTATAAAATTGTATGAATAAAGTTCAATATGAAATAAATGATTGTCGTAATATGGAAAATTTTGAAAATCATATTCAAATTATGTTAAAAGCAATATTTGGTATAAATTATGAACAATTTTTTGATGTAATCGAACATATTGTGAAAAAACGTATCGATAGTATTAAAAAAAATCAAGATTTAATATCATTTAAAATATTTCGTTATAACAAATATCATATATTATTTGATTTAAAATCAATTCAAAATGTTTTATACAATTTATTTTAATTGAAGATGAAATTTTAAGAAATAATATAGAATTCATATCTCGATGTAATTATAATATATTTTGGAAAATTTAAAAATTTTTTATAGTGGCAGATATATCGTCGAAAAAAAACAAAGCAAAACGGAATGAAATTGTGGTATGTAGGTACTAGAAATATTTTTCAGACATATTCAGATTTTTCAAATATTATATTGGAATATACATATTGAAAACTTTTTGATAAAAATTTTACAATTTTCAAAACAACAAAAATATTCATAAATCATGTATATAAATTATTGATGAGAAAAAAAAATAGAAAATTATACATATATACGTATATTTTTTGTAAGTGTATACACTTGTATAAAATATAAGCCTTTATAAAAAAACAAAATGTTTTTTTGAATTTTTTTTCTACAACTTTCTTTTTTAATAGGTAAGAATATTTTTGGATCTCAAATGTTGGTATGTATGTGATATGTTTGTGCCTCTTCAGTTGGAAAAAATTACAATAAAATAATATACATGATCCTAATTGATTTTAATGTTAATTTTACATCAATTGAAGCACGATCATTAATTGAATTTCTTTTTCAATTGAATCGAATGATACTATAAAGGGTGAGAAATGAAATTCACTTTTTTTTTTAAAATCATAATCTTTAAAATGTTTTTTTATTTATTCTTTTCATAATTTCAGTCTACAGTTAGTAATAAATACGAAAATTAATTGCCTTTTTTAAATTTAGCATTTGCTGATCGTTTTAGAGGTATTCAACAAAGACATGTTGGATCGACAGTTAATTTTGGCTTTTTAAATTGTGGCAATTGTAAATGTTCTACAACAGTTTTTGGTGTTACACAAATTACATGTTGCCCTTTCCAATATTTAACAATTTTCGTTGACTGTAAAATGTAAATAATATCACCTTGTGTAATACCACTTAATTCACTTAATTCTTTAATTGATTGTGTTGTTGTACGAAACTCTTTCATTAATTCCAACAATGTATGTGCCCAATAACTGCGATAGCTTAAATGTCCTATATCTGATAATGGTTTTTCTGGACTACCAACAATACCTTCACGTCATGATAATTCATAACTAAATGCTATTAAAAGTTTACCATATCCTTTTCTTTGATACGGTGGTAATATTAAAATACATGCTACATTATTATTTTCTGGTGATTCTTTTTCTTTTGAAAAATAACCAACAATATGTGCACCTTTTTTTATCAACTTCACATAATACATAAAAGAAAAATGGTTCAACACCATAAAATAATGTTTTATGATCTAAAAATAATTTTGCCATTAAACATAATGTTTCACAATAAATTTTATGATCTTTTCCATCAATTTTAAATATTGATATTGTATGTACCTTTTCTATAAATTTCATTACCATGTTTTCAACATATAATATATCTACTGTAACCCACTTTTATGCAACCTCCTTAAATTCAAATTCTGCTTTTATGCACATATTTTTCGTGTTACTTCTCTTTTTGTATATAAATTGACCTCAATATATGCACACCGGATATATGCAAACCCCTGATTTATGCAACAAATATTATTGTCATTTAATTAAAGAAATAAAAAAACTTAACCTCTTTAACTGCATTTAATATTATGTTTCTTTTGTTTTATGTATGAATATGTTAAAATTGTTTTTTTTCTTTTTTTTTTTTTAATAAATTCTATCAAAAAATGTTTTTTAATTTGATTTTGATTAATTTGATAAATTTGATTTGATAAATTTAAAAAAGTTTAATTATTTACGAATGTAATTCTATAATTTGACAATTTGGCTAGTATTGTAAGCATAGAACAATATTTTAAAGGGAAATAATATACAACTTAACCCACCCTTTTACACGCACAACCCCACTAAATGAATGATTTTTTCTAGAACTTTGTGTGTGCATAAAAGCGGGTTCTACTGTTAATGTTTTTGCATATTTGATATATTTTAAACAATATTCACAAACATATAATGTACCAACTTTACCATATTCATCTGGATATGGTGAAAAATACCATGTATCAATTTCAAATTTACCAATATGTAATTTATCAATATATTTAACTTTTTTTATTGCTTCATGTTCTTTTTCCAATGCTGCCGTTGTTGGATCCATTTCAGCATATGTCCTTTGTACATGATTAATTTCATCATGACGTCTCTTTTGATTATGTGTTAATTTTCTATCACCATTGTCAACTGAAGTTGGATTTTCTAATGATGCAATCTGTTCTTTACTAAGTTCTCTTAATGTTTTTGCATTACTAAATGCATTCTCTTGATCACCATCATATTCAACATGTGTTTTATTTGTCCTGTACCAGATTTATGTCTTTCTAGTAATGCTAGACATATACTATATACCTAAAGCACATAAAAGTCCTCCACCAGCAAAATCAGCTAAAAGATTAATTGGAGGTGTTGGATTTTCATTTTTTCTACCCAAAAAAGAAAGAACACCAGATAAAGCAACATATAGTTAATATTATCAGAATGAAAACATATTAGGTAGATAATAGAAATAAAAATAAAAAAATCCGTAAAGTTATAACGTACAATTGTGTTTTAATCTTGTGAAATACGAAATCCCTATATATTTTTAATTTTAACAAAACCTCCGAGAGAGTATAATTGTAGCATAAGAAAATCTTACTTTACACATTTGAAACCAAAATAGCGGGACACAACTACATATCATGTGATTATATACTAAAAACGTGAATTTTACCTTAAAAAATTAATTTTGGAGAAAAATATGAAGATAACAGCGCATCTACAATTCTACATTTTCAATAACTACTGACAGACACAAGCAGATTATTAGCAGAGTATGTATACAAATATTTTCTTGGGGATTTTGTTAAAATATTTTTTTCGTTGCGCATGCGCATAATAATAATAAAAATTTTGAAAAATTTTGAATTCTTAAGTACATATTGTCCTTGTTTGTAGAAAAGTATGAAATTACAATAATATGATATTCAGAACTCTTAATTTTTTTCAAATTTAAATTTATTATTTCTAATATTTGTACATAATTGTTAATTTTGATATTTTATTTTTAAAAAAATTTTTTTTTGATGTATAAAATTATGTTTTCAATATTTGGTAACATTATCTTTTTTTAGCTATTTTGTACTTGTTATTGCTTATAATTTCGTTAAGTTACCGTTATATTCTGAATGTATTTTGTTGTCTTTTATAAACTTAGCATTAGAAACAAAATTATTTGCATTGAAATTAAGTAGAATGTTCAAAAAAGCCGGTGATTTTGTAAAGAACAGACATAAATTAAATTTTTAATTTAATTAATTTTGGTATAATTTATTGTAGAAATCGAAGTGTTTTAAGTGAATTCAGTGTGTCATAAAGTGAATGAAGTAAATTTAGTGCTAATAAAATATACTTTAGTTGATTAAAAATTTAATTTATTTATTAGTGAACATACCTTTTTTTTAGTGATTTACAGTTTTAATTTAATAAACGTGGCAGAAAATTAAAAACAAAATGGATGTAGCGGCAAGTTCATTCAACAAATCTTCAAAAACCGACAGGCGAGTAGTCAATGGAGAGGAAAAAGAAAAAATAAATAAAATTTCCCAAAATTACCCTTTTTTTGTTAAATCGAGGAAACAATTTTGTTTTTTGATCTGATTTTTATTTTTGGAAGTCGGTATTGTGCTTATGGAGGCAGTACCCGATGAGTTTTTTGCCTTGATAAAATTTTATTAAAAGATTTCCCTCGATTGAAATTGAGATCTGATCACCCCACACACGAGACAGATTTATACAAACGAAATGTAAAAGAGTATAGAAAAGTATGCCTATCTTGCCTGTACTGACTCTAATTGATAAATAAAAAATAGAAGCTTAATAAAAATTAAGAAAGATATCCAATGGTAAGGGGGTGCTGAGTAAAACTTAAATGCCAATCTAGATCATAAATGCTTTTGAATAGTGTTTCGACATCATCTAGGTTTAAAAACCATTTTTTATTTTGTTCAAGAAGTCGTACTTTTTGCGTACAAGTCTGATTTCACCAAGCAGTTAGTTCGATATGAAGGAACTTATGCTATAGGCTAGTAAAGAATCGTCTTCGACTTTCAGTTTTGACACTTGGCCCTACAACATACTTTTGCTTTCTTAACTCATATTCTGAATGCTTTTCACGGATCACTACGGAAAAAAAATATTTTTTAAAAATCTATATTTGTATACGATAGATACCTTATGGAAGATCTTCATTTGATCTAAAGATCAAAGAAGAATAAAGAAAAGTAGTATTTGTTTTCATTGTTTATGGTTGGAATCAGTGGCGGCTTATAACGACGTTTTATGCGGGTACCTCGTCGTTCCAGGGTCAAGTTTTACGTCGTTAGAGTTGTGAATAATAACAACTTTTCTTTTATACTTCAATTGAAAATTAGATGCTTTATTATCTGCATAAATTCTTAAAACTAACAATTCAATATTCTTAAAATTAATAATTCAATATTCTTAAAATTAACAATTTAATATTCTTAAAATTAACAATACAATAATTTGAAACCTGAACTAGATTCTGTAATTGAAAATAATTAATTAAGGTATAAATGAGTAGAAAGTAAGTCTCAAAAATAGCTATCTGGACGAAATACTAGTTTCTACCAACTTCAGCTATACTGAGTGGACGTAGAAACGTTCTGCCTACTGTTAGCTATTAAGAAGAAAAGTCTAACTGGTAAAGAATAGCTATCTGGACGCAATACTAGTTTCTACCAACTCACTATGGTCGAAAACCCCATTTTTCTGGCCAAAATTCGATTTTTCAACTTTCCAGCTTAGCAATTTTGGGTACCTGATTTAAAAGTAAACATACCAAAACCAAAAAATCAACATTTATTACCCTTGTTCACAGGTCATTTTGTGAGGTACAGTTGTTGAAAGTGAGAGTTTGTACCCTTAGTTCCACCTGAGTAGTTGTATTGTGAAAGTGAAAAGTTATTTCAAAGTGATTTAAAGTAATATTTTTTTTATTATTTTGGACGAAGTGAGATATTGTGTATAATATGACAGGTATGTACTTTATATTTATTATTTAGTTGTCAAAAATACAACTTTCTTAATATTTAAAAAAATCACTTGACATATGCATGCTATTTTTATCAATTATTTCTTGTACGTCAATTTAAATATAGAGCTACAAAATTTTGTATGCATTTGTATAAAGCGAAATTAACGCTATTTAACCGAATACTTTGATTTAAATATGCTCCAAAAAAAATCAAGTGCGCCCAGCTGCGCCTTCTCTAAATTTCTCTATCTTTTCAGATGTGTATCGATTTATCGATTTTCTTTCTTTTGAGGAAGTGGAAACAGACACCAGTTTCGAAGAAATAATAGAATTAAATACAGTAATTAATGTAGATTTATTAGATAGTATAGAATTAGAATCTGAATAAATAAAAATAGTTTTTTCAATAAGTTTTTAATAAATTAAAGCAATAAAATTTTACTTTTAAGTTATAAACAATTTTTTACCGATATTTATACTTGAAATTTATGTACTATTACAACATCACAAATACGAATATTTTTGTAAAAATTAATTTTAAGTGACATTCTTTTCTTTAAAGTGAATTTTTATGCTTTTTAATACCAATAAAATATTAAGACAAAAAAAAAAGTAAATTTTCTATTTTTTTAATTTTGGCCAAAAAATTGGGAATTCCGACCACTGTGCAACTTTAAAATATACTGAGTGGACGTATAGAAACGTTTTTGCCAACTGTTAGCTATTACAAAGAAAAGTCAGTAGAAATATTACAAACTGTATTACCTGTACCTGATTTTCTACTTAATATTACTTTCCTACTATTACCTACTAGTTCAGAAGTACAAATTGTATTGAATCTAATATGAAAATCGGCTCTGTATTTATACTGTTTTAGAATTACGCATTTTGAAAACTGCAAGCTTTTTGATTTTTCTAGAATATTCTATGACGGCAAAAACCATATAAATACCATATAGACAGACCAAAATGAAAATTTCTTGAAAAAAAATATTTTTCTCCCTGCAGATGGCCAGCCAAGGAGGCTCTGATAGAAAGAATAATTTTTGTATGAATTGGAATCAACAGTATGAGTGTTTGAGTGTATAAACATATACAATAATAATAACGTGGATTTTAAGAGCCAATATGGAAATTGCGTATACAGAAAAAAAAATACAGATCGCAAAAACGAAAAACGTACAGAAACAATATGTATAAGCGCATATATAAATTATGAGTCAATTCATTCAAAAACTATATAGGTATACAACTTGTCCGTTAAAATAATGATCATTAAATAATATGACATAAAGATATATATTATGCTGTATGTATAGTGTATACATACAGAATAGATAATGTATTTCATAGGATTTTGCAATTATATCCTATAATTATACATATATTGCTGGTATGGTTTTTTCTTGTCTTTTTCTTTTTGTCCACCATGCATATAGTTATGTATGTATGTATACCTACTTGATACAGCATTCTTTAAAGCTGAAATAAATGGTTATTGTTGTTGTTTTTTTTTCTGGTTTGATTTTTCTGTTTCTTGTTGTTATTGTACTTTTGCTACAATGAATATGCTCGCGTAAATAAATATTTTTTGGAATAAGAATTTTATTTCAAATTACAGTGTCCGCTCAATAATTTTTCACTTCCTATTTTCAACTTTTGGTTTTTTCAACACCCAAATTTCAATAGGTACTTTGAAGGTTTTTCGATGATTTTTATTTTATAAAATAGAATAAAGTTTAAATAAGCTAAACATGTAGGTACTGCCTAATTTAAATCACAGATTTTTGTAGAAATAATTCGTTATATAATTATCATGATCGGTTTTTATAATAACAAAAACTAATTTTATTACAAAACTATTTATTGTTTTTTCAAAAATAGCGTTGAAAGTTGCAAATTGGTTTCTATCCAATAATTTCAACTATTTTAAAATTTAAACAAGGCCTATTTTAATCAGTCCAAATTATCGAGCTCATACTGTATGTATGTGTAATTTTTGCTTCTTTTCTTTCAAATGAATATTAACATTAAAATACAAGTGCAAGTGAACAATTCGTTCTATTTCAAATTTTAAACCCTCGAATCAATTTTAAGTAACAAAATGTAACATTTTTTGATTCTTTAGAAAAGAATGTTCCTGTGAAGCTAGGAAGTTGAAATTTGGCCAGAATATTCTTTGAACGGTCTTATATTGCATGAACTTTGAAAGGTCGATTCTCTGTAAAATTATACCAAAATTTTCACTTGCTTCAGTAAAAATGTTGAAAAGAATAGCTAAATATAAAAAAATTCTTTGTTTTTATAGGCAGCTGACCTGATATTGGCATTGATTTTTAGTATAATATTACATACAATATACATTTTTATTTTTTTTAAATTACTTTAAAATGTCTTCTGCGTTGCCTGAAATGTCCTCATAGATTTTAATTGCTTATTGTAAAAGATCAATTATATGAGTTTTCTATAAAATACTTTTTCAAAGGACATGTGTTACAATAAAACTATAAATGAGACAATTATTAAATACTTAACAATTCACAGAATTCTTAAAGAAAATATTAAGAATGTATTAACAAGGTTGTGTACGAGTCTTCTGCGTTGCCGCCTTCATTTCAGATAAATTTAAAACATAAGGTCAGAAAAATAGAAATGCGCTATATAGTTTTAAAAGTGAGGTATAGAAAAATGTACAAGTATTAAGTCTCTACACTTTTATTATCCAACAATTTTTTAATAAAATTCCTCACAAAGTGTCTTCGATGTTAACAGAGAATCGACCTAAAACAAAAATACACACATGCTTAAGAAAATAATTTCACACGTACAGTATATATGGTTTAATAAATACATATTGTAATGTAAAAACCCAAACACAAAAACTTTAGTTCTATGTCCAACCACTTGGGGACAAGGAGAAATCGCTAAAATGATAAAAGTTATGCTGATTTGAAATGTAACTGTCAGTAACGGACAAGTGGGCTGTCTTTATGATGTAATTCAATGATTATAGATTAACACAATAGATATTTCGCGTAGTACATTTGTATTTTCACTCTATTTCATTAAAGGCTCCTAAACGAAACCTTCTTGTCCGTCCTATCTGGCGAGCAAAAGTAGAACTAACGTTTTGAAATTCAAACTTAAAAAAAATGATGGAGTCAAGTGATTTTTTTTATTATCCATTCGCTCATGCTCTTGTTATTTTTTTTTTTTTTTGTGTATAACCAAATCAAACCAGTTTCCAGTATAACTTTGTGTATACCCAAAACCCTCTATATCACAAGCCTCCCTGTGGCTTTCTGCACTAACACAATCAAACACGATAAAAGTGTTGAAACGTCAAAACGTTCAGTACTGGTAGTACAAATATTAGTGTAAAGAAATAGTGTTCTAATTAAATATTTTTGGTTTTTTTTAATAAAATATGGTTTATAAAAGTTTTGAAATATAATTGTTAGGTTTATGGTGGTTGATTGCTGTAATGTATTGACTACTTCACTTGTTGAAGTTGAAGAAGAGACTGACTATCAATTCTAATTCAATTACAATTCAAAGCCTAATCTTATAATTTACAGTTTGACCTATTATACATATACCTCTTACATAGTACCATATACTATACACAATTTGTGTTGCTATGTAAATTGTATTGATATAATATAATCTCAATATTCATTTTCATTACTTAACACTCCCCCTATCAATGCAATTTACATGTACATATCTACATATCAAAAATTCAACTATACAATTCAAAAAAAATTCAAATATCAATTATCTAAGCCTAATAATTCAATACATTTTTCGTGCTTATTCTTCTGCAACCCTTTTGTCATAATATCTGCTGCCATATCACTTGTTGAAACATATGTGACGTTAATAATACCTTCCTCTTGTTTCAATCCGTAAAGAGGTTTCATCAACTTACATACTTTATTTTCATTATGTCTTCCGTCTGGATACAAAGGTTGTTCCATATAAACTTCATCATTTAATTCGCCCTGTACATAAGCACATGTCACATCCATTTGGTGCAAATGCATTTCCATTTCAGCACATACAGCAAATAATATCTTCACCGATTCAGATCTTGCAACTGGAGCAAAAACTTCTTCATAATCGACTCCACTTTCTTGTTCACATCCTCTGACAACCAATCGAGCTTTGTATTTTTCTATAGAACCATCATTTGCATTTTTAATAGAGTAAACCCATCTGTTCGTCAAAACTTTCTTTCCTTTTGGACGTTCGACCAATTCCCATGTTTCGTTTTTCTTCAAGGATTCTAATTCTAATTTCATCGCTTCAATCCATTTTATTCGATCATGTCTCATTACAGCTTCCTCAAATGAAACAGGATTATTAATTTCTTTATCAATTGCAAAATTTACCTTTTCGTTCCCTATAAAAACTTTTCTTGGCCTTCCTCTCGCACCGGTTCTAACAATTCTGGGTCGTCCTTGTCTCCGTCTTATAGGTGTGGAGGTATCTGTGTCATCAACATTCGATTCTTCGAATACATCATCCGAACTTGACGATTCACTTTTCAACGGTGAACTTTCTGGTGTTATAAAATCTTCTTCTATCTCTTGTTTATGTTCATGCTCAATTTCACTTTTCTGGATATCATTTTCTTCTATTTCCAGCATTTTATTATCGTTTTCATTCTCACAATTTACAATTTCATTTAACCAAAGATAGTGCTTCGGATCCGTTTTCTCATATATTTTTACATCACGCCGATTTACAATAGATTTTGACCTGCCATCCCACAGTCTATATCCCTTTGATTCTTTTGAATATCCTACGAATATGTATTCTTCACCTCTTGGATTTAATTTCGATTTATGTGGACCTTTCTTCAATGCAATAGCTTTACTACCAAAGCCCTTTAAAAATGATACGTCTGGCTTTCTATTTGTCCAAATTTCATATGGTGTTTTCTGGATTTTTGAACTTGTTGTTGGACATCTGTTTCTTATAAAAGCAGCTGTATTAATGGCTTCAGCCCATAAACTTTTTGGTAATTCTGACTCTATTAACATACACCTTGCCATGTCTAACAACGTTCTATTCATTCTTTCAGCGACACCATTTTGTTGGGGTGTATATTCAATCGAAAATTGTCTTCTAATACCTTGTTTTTCCAAATACTCATTAAATTCTTTGGACTTATATTCCTTTGCATTGTCCGTTCTCAAACATTTAATTTTCTTACCAGTATATCGTTCGGCGTACTTTTGATAATTTTTAAAGGCGTTAAATACTTCAGATCTATGCTTCAAAAATGCTACTTCCACAAACCTTGATTTACCATCTACGAATGTTACAAAATATTTTGAACCACCTAATGATTCTTGATTAAATGGACCGCAAATATCTGAGTGTATGGTCTCTAGTAAATCGTTTTCTTTTATTTCAGAATTCGTATAAGGCATTTGAGTAATTTTACCCTTGTTACAAATCATACATTTTATTTCACTGGATTTTAAATCTTCCTTTAGACCAGTAACCATATTTTTGCGTCTTAAATTTTGAACATCTTTAAAGTTTAAGTGACCAAAACGTTGATGCCATTTCACTAAATCATAGTCTAATTTATGCATAGATAACATTAAACTTTCTTCATTCAACTGTAGAATATATAATTTCCCTTTCTTTTGAGCATTAAAAACATTTGAATTATCACTTCTTTTTGCAATCACACAATTTTTATTGAAAATAAATTTGTAACCTTTTTCGGTAGCTTTAGATACAGATAGCAAATTATGTTTCAACTTCGGTGCATAAATCACGTTTTCTAAAGTCACTTTGTCTACATAACCTCTAATTTTTGGCAAATTCAACACAACTGATCCAACCCCATATGCATCAATCTTTTCATTTCCAGCTGTTTCTATCATAGAATGTGCATTTGAATTCCATTTTACAAATAAATTCTTATCACGACACATGTGCGCACTGGCACCACTATCAATACACCATTCATTATTAGATATCAATTCTGTACTTAAGACAGTAACCATAGCTTCATTTTTAGCTTTATTTTTCATTTTTAACCAACATTTTTCTGATCTGTGCCCAATTTTACCACAATTAAAACATTTTCCCTTGAAACGTGAAGTATTTTCTTGTCTTTCATTTCCTTTCTTGTGACCATTATTCAATATATTCTTCTTATTTTTAACCCTATTTTCTTCATTTGATAGTAATGCATTCTGTGAATTTTCATTTTCATTACATTTATTCTGATTTCTTCGAGTTTCTTCTTCAATCAACTTAATTTTCAACATTTCTACATCAGGCAACTCATCTCTACTTTCTACAGCAATACAAAAGTTTTCATATTCAGCAGGTAGCGTGTTCAATAACATTATAGATAACAATTCTTTAGGTATAATTACCCCAATCTCTTCCATTTGATCAACTTTACTTTGAAAGTTACGTATATGTTGTACCATTGTTTGGTCTACATTCTTTTTCATCTGAAACAACTGCTTGTACAGCATTACCTTCTTTGCTGGTCCTTTAGACATGTGTAATTTTTCGAGAAGTTTCCATGCTTCATTTGATGTACTTGCCCTTTTGATATAGTTAATTTGATTACCTTTGATTGTCAATGTAATTAAAGATAACGCTTTGGAATCTTTAACCTCCCATTCAGCCTTTTTTGTGGTATCACTTGGAATCTTTTCTTCACCAGATGCATACTTCCACAAGTCATTCAGTGTTAGTACACTTTTGACTTGCATTTTCCACGTTTCGTAATTTTCGTCATCTAATTTCTCAATGTTGGTATTTGGCACATTCATTTTTTTAATTTTTCACTAAAGATTTTTATATATTTCAACTAATAAAAAATATTAATTTACCTGCTGGGTACTTTATTCAACTCGCCACGTGTTTTGCGGTACTGGGCACATAACCTGTTAGGTTTATGGTGGTTGATTGCTGTAATGTATTGACTACTTCACTTGTTGAAGTTGAAGAAGAGACTGACTATCAATTCTAATTCAATTACAATTCAAAGCCTAATCTTATAATTTACAGTTTGACCTATTATACATATACCTCTTACATAGTACCATATACTATACACAATTTGTGTTGCTATGTAAATTGTATTGATATAATATAATCTCAATATTCATTTTCATTACTTAACAATAATAAAATAACAGTGTTATAATATTTAAAGTGCACAATAGTCAAAAAATAAAATAAAAAGGTGAAAAATATTGTGCCTTCTTACCTACTTGTAAGAGAAAAAATTCAAGTATAACTACATAGTACATACCTATGGTGAGGTTATATTATTTGTAATAAAGTGAATAAATTGATTTGATTTAATAAAATTTAATTTATAATAATTCTGATACATATACCTAATTATTTATATAAATAATTAAAGTTTGAAGAATAATAATACATATAAACTTTTTTCTTCTATACCTATATATTGACATGTGACAAATGACTACATTGGCGAGGTTATATTATAAAAGTGAATAAATTGAAATGAAATGTAAACACAAATATATGAAAAAAATAAATAAAGTGAAGGAAATACAGAACAAATTGATTTAATTTAATTATATTTTATTTATAAGTTTATATTAATTGTTAAATTATTGAATCAAATCAATTTATTCACTTTATTACATATAATATAACCTCATCATAGGTATAGTCATACTTCAATTTTTTCTCTTACAAGTAGGTAAGAACGCACAATATTTTCCACCTTTTTATTTTATTTTTTTGACTATTGTGCACTTTAAAAATTGTAACACTGTTAATTTATTATATTTTAAAACTTTTATAAACCATATTTTATTTAAAAAACCAAAAATATTTAATTAAAACACTATTTCTTTACACTAATATTCCACCACTCTTATTAAGAAACCCATAAGAAACTAAAATGTCAAAACAAAACATGGCACTTCTAACTAATGCATACAAAACTCTTGTTCGAGGCTTTTATTGTAGTAGGTTTTGTGTATACCTATATTTATATAATATATAACAATGTATATAGGTATCATACATACATATTTTTGCATGTACATTGTACCCAAAACAAATGCGTGTTTACCGTCTGTGCACATTTCATTCAATATTTGTTTTTTTTTCTTCTTTTTTTAAAATTTGTTTCATTGGTTAGTATAATATGTTTTATTTTTTCATCCATAGAATATCAATATGTATTGTATGTACATACTCGTACATTATGTATGTAAATATATTGTATTGTATAGGATTATGAATTAGAATTTGTTTTCTGATTATTGAATGCATGATAATATGAAAAATTTATCCAATTTTTTTTATTTTTTTTATAGTTTGTGAAGCTATGAGAAATTTTACTGAAATCCAGAATCCCGATCCCGCTTTTTTTGGTTTTTATTTTATGTAACTACCTATATATTTTTTTTTTTAAATGAAAAAGGTAATTAAGGTATTTTGTTTTCAATTCAAGTAGGTACCTAATTAACAACATTACAATACACATTTAATTTTAAATACATTTTATTTACCCATATTTATATTTTAAAATGTTACATAATGTGAGGTAGTTAGATATGTTGGACTCTACAAATTTTGATCAATTAGGTGTACCTATAAAATTTTATTAAAACCTTGCAGCCGGGAGATGATCACAGTCATTATTAGAAAATTAGAAAATCGCTAATGCTTGCAAAGTGTTAACATTATAATGTACGTGCATTATAATATGCAGTAGCGGTTATGAATGTCGCCTAACTAATAATTTCTAAAAACTTTTCTCGATACTATCTTTAAATTTTGGTGGGGATGGATGATGGTTTGTTTTTTAACTAAGCATGTGTGTTTTTTAAAATATTTTCTAAAAGAAAAGAAAACCCATACATGATTCTGTAATACAGCTTAATAAATAAATTATTTTTAGAAAAATGAAAATTATTTGAGTCATGCGTTTTTTCCGCTACTGTATAAACTACAATCTGCATATGTGTCTATCAGTTGCAAAAGGGGTCTTTGTCACGTTAAGTCGTTTTGAGTTATTAAGCAAAATTGTTTCTGAAATTTGACAAAATGTACTGTTTTGCAACTGAGCTCATATTCTGACGATCAAAATACAGAGGAAAAGGTATTTTTTTTCTTTTAAAAGTAAAGTAAATAAGTAGATTTTTAAAAGACCTTTCAAATGACGTATATAACTCATTTTTTTCAAAATATGGAAAAGATTCGTTTTGCAACTGATAGACACATATACAAAAATACATACTTGTATATGCTAAATGGGAAAAATACAAAATTGAGAAAAAAACAGTGACTTCAAGTTTACAATAAATTTTGTATTTAGGTACGAAGCAACAACAAAATTCAAATACGGTATTATAAAAAAATTGTAAATTTGGTTGGGTACTTGAAAAATAAAAAATAAAAACAACAATTATTTTTTTATATGTGTGTTGTTTTTGTTTAAATTAATTATAAATTTTCATATACATAGTCCAACATCAACAAAAAAATTGTATGATGATGTCATGCACATTTACTCCGTCCTTATTTTCCATATAAAATTGTCTAATTACAGTTTTGAGGATTTTTGTGTATAATAAATTTTTTTTTATTGCAAAAACGGTCATAAATAACGTATTTTTAAATCTAATGTTCTAAGCGATTCCATCTTGTCTGTCCGCTCTATGAACAGATTTAGAACTGAAAATTTCTTTTTCAACAGCTTTTCTGTTCTGGAATATCTACTTCTTATTAATTATCTTTGATGATGCGTTTGTAATTAATAATAGTTTTCCTTCATGAAGTCGCTAATTTCATGCAAATGATACATACATTTGCATGCATTTGCATGCAGTATATTTTATATTGAATTTTAAAATTTCGATTTTGAAAAGCTATATCTCAAAAATTTGTGGACCAATATTCTTAAAATATGAATCAAAATATTTGTTAAAATTTTTACTTCAAAAACAGGGTCAGGGTGTTTGTTTTCATTGTTGAAATCTTTCACGTATGGATAAGTCTCGGTGAGACAAGCAAAAAATGGTTTTGGTGGTGAAAAAACAATCCCAACCATTTCGCAGTTTCGCCTTTATTAATTTCCAATAACTTTTTGGGTCTACAAGATTTGTCTTTCTTGTTAAAATTTATTAAAATTAAATGTGAAAGGAATATGCATTGTAATGTATGTATGTATACTCGTATTTTTAAATACCTACATACATGTAAATTAATGATAACCTCTTTTTTTTTGTTCTTGTATTTTTTTTTATCTGTCTATTAACTCTTTTTTTTTTTCAAATATTATTTTAACATCCTAAGAAAATATAAATTATAATTTAATTAAAACAAAATTTATCTAAATAATTTTTAAAATAAATTATTTTAATAAAAATTACGTATAAAGAGAAATTTTTAAAAATTTCCATTTAATTTTTACTACATTTTTGGTTTATCAATAAAATTTTGTTTTTTCTAATCTATAGAATTTCTAAATTTTATTTTATATTTTTGCCAATTTTCGTAGATTTTTAATAATAAAAATAAAAAATGTTAATGATAAATATAAGAACGTATTTACCACAGAAATTTATCATGAATTTATTCACCAATTAAGTTTATCACAGGTTTTTAAATAATTTAATGTGACTTTCAGAAGAAAAAAAAATAATAGGAATTTACACAATTCAATTTTATTTTACATTGCAACGTTTAGTTAAATTATTACTTATTATTTTATGTACAGTTCAAAAAAAATTTATTATCTTAGCTTGATTATTTTAATTCATTTTTTTCTGATTTTTAAATATCAGCAAAAACTGTTCCTTTTTTGTTTTTTTTTGTCATTTTCAAAATTAAACTTTTTTTTCAAATTTTGAACCTAATAATATAAAATTGTTTGCTGTTACATTCAAAATTTTTATTTCCAAAAAGTATAAAAAGATCTGACATTTTAAATGAGGAAAAAAATCAAGCTAAAAGTATCAATGAATTGTATACCTACTACAGTACCATTCTAAGGATGTTGTTAAGAATAAGGTTTTCAATTTTCAAATTTCAATGAACATTTTTTAATTCAAATTATAATTGATTATTTGTATAATTTTCATTTATTAGAAATTTGATATAATGACTCATTATATGAAAAATAAATTTCTTATAACACGCGAAAAATCTGAGAAAGGAAAAAAAAACAACAAATAATAACTGAAAATTTATCTTTATTTTGTATACATATAAAGTATGTAGGAAATCTCATACGAAAAAAATTTCAATTCACTACACACCGATAATGGCTTTGAAGTTGAACCTCAGTCATGAAGACAGGGTACTAATAATTACTTTATGACTTTGGGGTTCTGAAGTTGACTTCATCTATAACTTGGGGTACTGATATCAGTACAAAAATTTTCGGATACACATTTTTATATTACATGCTATCTCTTCCTATTTAAAATCTTTTTGGCTAAAGACATCAAAAGTAGTTAAACCACAAATAAAATAGATATACAGATATAAAGTTACTGTGTTGTCATTTGAAGCAAATATTTTTTGTTAACCGACAACGATTAACCACGATTAACCGACAATATATTAATACAAGAACCTTATGTTGATTATGTCAGTTGTTCGTTTGAAAATTAAAAAATCAACCGACAGAACTTTTGAAAAGATTTGTATTTATTGTTGTGTTTACATAGAACAGCTCATCACTGATATAATATATCAATAGTAATATTATATATGAACATGTAGGTACAAACAATATACATATATGTATGTATAAATTTTACTACCTCCCATCTATTTTAAGAAATTTTTGTAGACCTTTTCGTTCCTTTAAAAAACTATGGTGCTTATTATGATTTTCGTAAAATGATCGAACAGTGTTCGATTTCATATTTTGGTACATATTATCATTTTCGATTTTTTTTCTTTTTGTTCGATTAAATCGAACAGCTGTTTCGATCACTTTTTAACTGACGAAACGCAATTTGTAATACGAAAAATTTGAAAAAAAGATGGATATTTCAAAGAAAATGTAACTTTTAATGTTTTAAATGTAATAATAATATTAATTAAATGTGTTTTTGTTATTTATTACATACATTATTTATTATTTTAATAGGAAAAATACAGGTAATAAGAAACAATTAGAATAGCTTATGAATATTATGAAAATTTTGACATAAATTAATTTTTCTCACAGAAATCCTAAAAATTGTTCTAAAACAATAAAATACTTGCCTTACTAATAACATTTTTTTAAAGTCGAATTTAACAAATGTCGACTCTAAAAACTGAGTATGCCTTTAAGTTCTGTACACGAATACATACTTGTGAAAATAAAATCTTCAACATATTTTGTAAAATAGCATACACAGTTTTTAAAGTCGACTTTTGTTAAATCCCACTTTAAAGAAATGTTATTAGTAACTTAAAGCAATTTATTCAAATATGTATCTTCAAATTTTAACAGCTGAAAAATTGTTCAAAGAAGAAAATATACACAATAATTCACGGCAATGACGTTTGTATTCAATGTGTATTTGGAAACGCTTTTTGGTTCGATCGATCGAGTTACATAATGCCGAAATTAAATTCAGTCGAATCGAAGAAGATTCTTCGATTAACCTTGGAATCGAAAATCATAATAAGCACCAAAATCTTTTGTTTTTTGAAATAAGGCAAAATACGAGTATGACTAAGTATTAAAAAATAGCACAGAATAAACAGGTGCCAAGAATAATAATTTGAAACAACAATTTAACGTAAAATCACCACTCCTGACTCCACACTTTTCATTATAAAATTTGTGAAACTTGAATGTACAATATAACAACAATGCACAATTTAAAATACGTACACCCTGCAAACGCAGAGTGACTAGTTAACACAAATGCAAATTTTTTGACACTATCTTTATTATTTCAATTCTGTGATGGTATGAATAGGTTACTATATAAATACTAGTAACGGTTATTGTAACTATATGTTTTACTTTAAGTACAAATAGTGTAACCTATGGTTACTGTATTCATACTTGTAACTGTTTCTGTAACTAGTTCAACAGCGAATGCAGGAACTAGTGTGATAACTTATGGCTGAACTTTCAATACTTGTAATCGTTCTTGTACCTAGTCAGTAATTTGTTCGGTAACCTATGGAATGAAGTAACGGATTTCGTAACCGATTAAGCAATAAACATTCATTTTAATTCGTGTATAATAGAATATAGAAGTGATAGCGTGAATTATAATAATAATAAATTAAAATTACATTTTAATAATTTTAATATAATATATATATTTATTTATAGTGAACAGTGTAATAAATAAAAAACTTATTAATTATCTTATTAATTAAATTAATTCTGTTTTGTTTATTTTATATGATCACTAAAATGGATTGAATTTTATTTATTTTTCAAAATGAACTGTCATCGTTTTTTCATAGCTGAATACTCTGGAATAAAATTCAACCATGAAAAAACCAAGAAAGTATAGGAGAATTCAAAAACATCAAATGATCGTCAGTTGCAAGTATTCAGCTTCATGGTTTAGTACGCTGAATATTTGCAAATGACGATCATTCGATGTTTTTGAATTCTCCATATGATTTAATCGAAACGTACTGTGTACGAATGTTACCAGTACTAAGCTTATTACTGTAACTGGTACACTAAAGGTTACCATAGTAGTTACAGAATTAGGTATTGTATGTACTTTATACTGTATACTGTAACTTATACAATAAAAGTTCGTTTTTAAACTCTTCATAGTTACTGGATAGCTATAGTAACCTATAAGGTAACTTTTTCACTGCCTATATATCACAACTACTAATGCATAAATAACAAAGTAAATAAGGAAAAAGTGTGAACGCTTTTAATAAATTCATATGAGAAGTAATGGTTCTATTCCGGCAAGTGTATATGGTTACAAGACTAGTTACAAGACTAGTTCTGTGTTTGCAGGGCATATGTACATATATTGTATGTGCATTGTGCACATAAAAACAGAATCAATCATGAAAAGACAATTTGGATGCAAAAAAAAAAAAAAAAACAGAAAACGGTTTCGGTGTGTTACGGCAATATACACACAGTATACTTATATATACATACATCCATACATACTGAAGCAGAAACAAATGCGAGGCAAGTTTTTTGAAAATTATTTTTTAATTTTTGTTTTTTTAAACGAACAACCGACAATAATTTAAGCTTTTTTTTTGTGTTATAAAAAATTAAAATCAGTGAATTTTGGTTTGCGTCACTGAAATTTGTTGAAAACTGTTTCATATATCAACTTTGCCCATTTAAAGTTGTTATCTGTATATCTATTTTATTTGTGGTTAAACGGAAACAAGAAGATAATCTTGTAAGAGATGAACTACCAAACAAAGTATTTGCTTCTGAGCTGGAGGAGTTAAAATCATTTCGATACAATGTATATTTAAACTTCGGAAATATGGTAAAAAATCATCCATATAAAATCATTAGTGCAGAAAAAGTTGACACAAAATTTGGTCATTGAATTTCGCTTGAATTAGAAGGAAGTCAACGATTGAATTTACCAGAAAAATACAATAAGTTATCAGATAATGTGATAACAGGGTTAAACAAGGGGAAATATCACTTAATCAACTATGGTCAAGTGGGAAAAGCTTACAGTATAGACTTTACCGAATTACCAATGACTAATGATGTTCAAGAAGAAGAACAACAACAACAATAACAGTGAATGAGCAGGAACCTGTACAATCAGAATCAGATCAGCAATATTCAACAGAAACGGAAGCTAATATAAATTATGATGAATATTCGCAACAATTTGATATAAGTTTACCTGGTTTTTATAATAACATAATATAAAATCAATAAAAAACAATTTTTTTAAAAAATGAATATCAAGTGTTTTTATTTATTAACTAATAATCAGCAAAATAATTATAATATATTCTTCCAAGAAATTCATCTATAAGTCTAATAGCTTCTTTAGCTCTACCAGCTTTTTCTCTTTGTTTTTCTTCTATTAAATCACATTTACAAATATTTTTATTGCCGATATATATTTTCGATAGTAGACAAGAGTTCTCCTATCTTCGCCTGTTAAATAATCTGTGTAAAACTTGCTTTCAACTTGTTTAACATTTCGATTGTCGTGCATCAAAATGCTCGTGATCGGTTCTGTTGTTATGGTCTTGAAATCGTACGAGTTGTATTTAGTAGTGTATACAGGGTGATTCCGTTACGGTGTCCGACCGGGAAACTACGGATAGATCTCGGCGAGGGGAACAAAAAATCGTATTGGTGGGGGGAGGCAATCTCAACGGTTTCGGAGTTAGAGGGGGTTAAAGATTTTTGGTACTTTTTTCATATTTCACCCTATAACTTTTTACAGGAGTACGCTAGGCTCACCAACTCTTCTACATAATTATGAAGGACTCCTGTGCCTTTCCATCACCATCTTATCTGCTGCTGTGTATCTGACCATTCAGAAGTTATAAGGCCTCAAATCCATAATTTTGTCATTTTTTCACAGATTTTTGGACTTTAACCCTGCTTTACTCAAAAAAGACTTAAATTAACCCTCATTTTTTATTGCAGAAAATGAAGGCTCAATTAATTCTACATCGATTTGCTATGTTAATTTTTTTCGAAAAATGGATAATTTTTGAGATATTGAGGAAGACCTCTTAAAAAATCTGAAAATATTAGTCTGAAATTCATTATATTATTGGACACGTGCTTTTATTACAGTGTAAATTGAAAATAGGTGCTTGGAATGCTAGTTTTCAAGTGCAAATACCTTGAAAACTATGCATTTTTTGAAAAAAATGAAGATAGCAAATCGATGTAGAATTAATTGGGCCTTCATTTTCTATAATAAAAAATGAGGGTTAATTTAAGCCTTTTTTGAGTAAAGCAGGGTTAAAGTCCAAAAATCTGTGACAAAATGTCAAAATTATGGTTTTGAGGCCTTATCACTTCTGAATGGTCGGATACACAGCAGCAGGTAAGATGTTGATGGAAAGGCACAGGAATCCTTCACAATTATGTAGAAGAGTTGGTGAGCCTAGCGTGCCCTTGTAAAAAGTTATAGGGTAAAATATGAAAAAAGTACCAAAAATCTTTAACCCCCTCTAACTCCGAAACCGTTGAGATTGCCCCCCCCCACCAATACGATTTTTTGTTCCCCTTGCCGAGATCTATACGTAGTTGCCCGGCCGGACACCGTAACGGAATCACCCTGTATATGCCGATTCTAACTCAGGGAGGGTTTTGTGCAGCAGCAGCGCCCTCATCAATGACAACATAGATGCTTCATCGATGACTATAACCAAAGTAATATAATGATCTAGAAAGAGTAACCACTCAATGTATTTTATTGTAAAGGGGAGAGTGCCCAACAGTGAGACACTTTTTTTTTGTTTGGCTATATCTCAGGCACTGTTTAACATTTTTAAACGAAATAAGTTTTGTTTAAATTAGTACCTAGTTGTCTTTACTAATTTTAATTATTCTCAAATTTATCTCTCACTGGCAACTTACAATTTAAAAAAATTGTGAGCTGCCTATATTGTCTCACTGTTGGAGACAGGCTTCATACAGTGAGACACTACAAAAATTCACTTTAAAAAATACAAATTTGGTTTTTTTTTTAAATTTTTATTTCCATTTCTAATTAATTTAAGAAACATCCAATATAAAATAACATTTTAATAGCAGGTACAGTGTCTCACTGTTGGGTCATATAGCGTGTCTCACTGTAGGTGAACATGTTATTTTACATTCAATTAAAATTCTTGAGTTTTAAATTATTTCTAACCACTATTCTAACGTAATATAAATGTAAAATACACTTCAAACTTTAAAATTATTAAGCAATTGTATGTAATACATTTCACAGTTTTGACTTACATCGATCACAGCAACTACACAAAAAAAAACTTTTGACAATCAAATTCTTTTAAGTGGTTGTCAACGATGCGATTCACTTCGCAGGTGCAAGCAGCCTAACAGAACAGTTCTGTATATAGACAAACAATAAATTCTTAGTTGTGTGAAACATGTTCGAACATATCGTATGAAAGATATTGCAGTTGTCTCACTGTAGGAACTGTCTCACTGTTGGGCACTCTCCCCTACAGTAAAATTTTGAATTGGATTTATCATAAATCCAAGCTTTAAAGCTTTAAAGTTGTTGTTAGAGAACTTTCGTGGTACAAATAATAGGAAATATAAATGTGTGTTGTGAAATGTGATTACGCATTTAATATTGAATAAAATTAAAAAATATTGTTTTGCACATTTTGTATGGAAAAAGAGAACCGTTAAAATGTGCGTGACGTCACCCATATAATTTAAATGATTCGAATTTCATAGTTTTTAAATATACATTGGGGAAAATGCCCAGTAACATGCCCTCCGTCAGTAACGAGGTGCTGGCTTTATTCTACTCTTTATTTATATGTGAATTTTTGCTATATTTTTAGAAAAATATGTTATCTTTGCAATGCGTGGATGGTTTATAATTACAAATTCTTATTTTAAATATAATTCTAATAAATGTAAAGTGCCACAAAAAATGGCATTTTTCTCAACGTTTTGTATATAAGCAATAAAAAATATTTTTTACTTTACTGTCTCTTTTCAGGGGCTGGTTGCTGATCTTCAAGAATTTTGAGTTATTTTCTTAATTTTAATAATTTTATTGAAATAAAAACATTTTTTTTGCGTTAAATTGAAAATTGATTTTACTCTTTATTATTTAATAAATACTTTAAGCGTGGTATAAGGTGAAGGTTAAAAATTTTCCTTAAGAGGACTCGTTACTGGGTATTCTACCCTATTACATATACAATATGGGATACATAAGTGCATAATAATACAAGTATAAACTCTTCGAAGTAAAAGAGCATCCCAGCGGCGATATTTAATATTGATGACATTTTCCTCAATGTTGTCATTAATGAACAAGACAAATGAAACAAATAGAACAAATTTAATATATTATGAGTAATATCAAAAAACATGTAATAAGAAGAACTCTTACAGCTTTGTAATTTCAAAATTTAAAAATTTTTAAACGAATTATGAGCAGAAGGGAAAAACAAAAGGGATATGTATTATTTTACTCTCAGAGCCTTTCAATTAAAAATTAATGATTTGAAGCTTTTTTCAATATACAGGGTGTATTTTTTCTACGTACATTAATTGGCAGCACGATATTCGCTGGACTATTTCATGAAAAAAATTGTACCAGCGAAACTTTCGATCGTGTCTATTTTCGCCGCTAGAGGGCGTTCAAAATTATGAGTTTTATGCAAGACCTCTCAACACAAAATCGCCTGTAACTTTTTTTGCACCCTATGTATCAAAATTTTTCTTTTTATTATGAATGGCTATTAAAATTACCTTTCATTTTATGTATTACCTATTGTATGTAATAATCCCATTTTGAAGAAAAAGGGCCATAAATTTGAAATTTATGATTTTTTTTTCCTAAAATTTTTTCAATTAATTGGGCTCCTGAAAAAAAATTCACCCTGTGACCCTTTTTGCACACCTATGATCCTTAATTACATGATAACGGATAGCGGTATTAAACTGAAATTTTTTTTTGTTTTATTAAACATAATATGAGCTTTCAAAATGCTATGTTCTTATGGTATATAGCAATTTTTTTTATTTTTTTTTTAAGACAGAATTTTCTTAAAGGTTCACTTTTTTTTCTGCTTTTAATTGCTATGTTCTTATGGTACATAGCTATTTTCAAAAAAAGGGAAAAATTTTGAATTATTCACTATTAACTTTTTCACTACTTTCACACAACTTTTGTCCCTGCTCGGGCGCCAGTTAAGTAAAACACCTTTTTTACTTTTTTAGACTTGGTTTATGGAATCTCAAAAATAGACTAAGTTCTAAATTACAATTTAATTCTTAACATTACCTTCGATTTCCTCTAAAATAACAAGGTCAGCTAATTTATTGTATTTGACTTAAATATTAATTTTTTATATTTTTAATATTTGAAATTGCAAGTTAGCTTAATTACTTTATTATTCTACCAAAGTATTTCTCTATAAAACGGAAATGTTGACGTATTAATTTGAAAAGTGATTAATTTGCTGATAAGTGCAGTTTTACCGGATGCGCGTGCAAAGGTGTTATTGATTTGTTGTTAATGGTAACTTTAATGTTAACTTATAGTACACATTTTACCATGCAATATGATCGCTACCCAGTTAACCTAGAACATATTTTTAATATATCAAGTTTGTATTCTTAGAGCACGAGAACATATTCTGTTGACATTAAGATTAGATAGGTGGAATATACAGGGTGTTTTTTTTCTACGTACCATAATTGGCAGCACGATATTCGCTGGACTATTTCATGAAAAAAATTGTACCAGCGAAACTTTCGATCGTGTCTATTTTCGCCGCTAGAGGGCGTTCAAAATTATGAGTTTTATGCAAGACCTCTCAACACAAAATCGCCTGTAACTTTTTTTGCACCCTATGTATCAAAATTTTTCTTTTTATTATGAATGGCTATTAAAATTACCTTTCATTTTATGTATTACCTATTGTATGTAATAATCCCATTTTGAAGAAAAAGGGCCATAAATTTGAAATTTATGATTTTTTTTTCCTAAAATTTTTTCAATTAATTGGGCTCCTGAAAAAAAATTCACCCTGTGACCCTTTTTGCACACCTATGATCCTTAATTACATGATAACGGATAGCGGTATTAAACTGAAATTTTTTTTTGTTTTATTAAACATAATATGAGCTTTCAAAATGCTATGTTCTTATGGTATATAGCAATTTTTTTTATTTTTTTTTTAAGACAGAATTTTCTTAAAGGTTCACTTTTTTTTCTGCTTTTAATTGCTATGTTCTTATGGTACATAGCTATTTTCAAAAAAAGGGAAAAATTTTGAATTATTCACTATTAACTTTTTCACTACTTTCACACAACTTTTGTCCCTGCTCGGGCGCCAGTTAAGTAAAACACCTTTTTTACTTTTTTAGACTTGGTTTATGGAATCTCAAAAATAGACTAAGTTCTAAATTACAATTTAATTCTTAACATTACCTTCGATTTCCTCTAAAATAACAAGGTCAGCTAATTTATTGTATTTGACTTAAATATTAATTTTTTATATTTTTAATATTTGAAATTGCAAGTTAGCTTAATTACTTTATTATTCTACCAAAGTATTTCTCTATAAAACGGAAATGTTGACGTATTAATTTGAAAAGTGATTAATTTGCTGATAAGTGCAGTTTTACCGGATGCGCGTGCAAAGGTGTTATTGATTTGTTGTTAATGGTAACTTTAATGTTAACTTATAGTACACATTTTACCATGCAATATGATCGCTACCCAGTTAACCTAGAACATATTTTTAATATATCAAGTTTGTATTCTTAGAGCACGAGAACATATTCTGTTGACATTAAGATTAGATAGGTGGAATATACAGGGTGTTTTTTTTCTACGTACCATAATTGGCAGCACGATATTCGCTGGACTATTTCATGAAAAAAATTGTACCAGCGAAACTTTCGATCGTGTCTATTTTCGCCGCTAGAGGGCGTTCAAAATTATGAGTTTTATGCAAGACCTCTCAACACAAAATCGCCTGTAACTTCTTTTGCACCCTATGTATCAAAATTTATGATTTTTTTTCCTAAAATTTTTTCAATTAATTGGGCTCCTGAAAAAAAAATTCACTAACGAAACTTTTTTTTTATTTATTTTGAAAGCTCATATTATGTTTAATAAAAAAAAAAAATTTCAGTTTAATACCGCTATCCGTTATCATGTAATTAAGGATCATAGGTGTGCGAAAAGGGTCAAAATGAAATAGTCCAGCGAATATCGTGGTACCACTCTTGGAAGTTAGAAAAAATACACCCTGTATAATATATACAGGGTGTCCTGTTTGGTTTGCTTAACCTTGATACCATAGATAGGTCTCATCAAGCGAACAAAAAATCGTATCGGTGGGGAGGGGGGAAATCCCAACGGTTTCGCCGCTAGAGGGCGTTGAAGTTTTTTTGCTCTTATTTCACGATGTACTCTATAAATTTTTACAGGAGCACTCAAGGGTCATATTGTGTTAAGAAAAAAGAAGATCCTTGCCCCTTTTCAACAATACCTTACTTGTTCCTCTTCTTCCAACTGTTGAAAAGTTATACTCATTTGAAATCAAAATTTAGTGAATTTTTTCCAAATTTTTGTGTTTAACCCTGTCTTTCTCAAAAAAGACTTAAATTAACCCCAAGTTTTTATTGCAGAAAAAGAATGCCCGATTGATTCTGCACCGATTTGCTATCGTTGTTTTTTTTCAAAAAATTCATAGTTACATTAATGTAACAGAATTAATTCTGTAAGTGCCACAGTTTTCAACCACAAGAACAAAACACGCGAAAAACCATGAAGACGTTACTAAGATATATGATATACATATTATGTATATATACTATTTACTATTTAGAGGTATAATTAAAATAACAGAAAAAAATAACATTTCTTATTTTAGAAAAAAATTTTTATTCAAAGCAAATACCTATGTATTTTTATTCAAAACGAAAAAAAAATCAAAAGTATAAATCGTAATTTGTTATGTTGCCAATTGCCATAGCAACAATGCAATTATGATAAATATTAATTTGTTATACATTTGTAAAAAATGAAAATTTTTAACATAAATATAAATATGCCAAAACATGATCAAAGCAATCATAATGTATGACGTCAAAAAATCCTCTCAAAGTCAATGACGTCAAAGTTTAGAGAAAACTTTGAGAGAGCTTAACTAAGCTTTTAAAATAAAAGCTTGGGGTACTCGCGCCAGACCCAGAACCCCAGAGGCCAGAATAATAATTTTTATATGAATAAGAGTTCTTCTTATTACATATTTTTTGGTAATATATAAAAACGTAGTTTAAGCATGTTTCATTTATTGATTTTTTAAAGTTGTCATCGAAAGAGTCAGCTATGATCAATTATAGCAAAGATCGTATAATTACTATAAAGATGATGCAAGTAAATTAGGCATTTATCAACAACAAATTCAAGTTTAACATTCTCACGATTTTAAAGCAAAAAAAAGCTTTTTTTTTAATTTTTTCATACAAATAAAGAACGAAAAAAGACGTTACATATGTATATATTCATTCCGATATATGCATACATAATCTTTACATGTACAATGTACATGCGTGCCTGTACTGTACCATTAACAAACATTTCAATTTCATTCTTTTTTCTTCATAGCAACCGTCATACCACGGCAAGGCATAACTGCTTATGTCAAAAAATGCAACTTTAGATTTATGCGTTAATGCCTTGACAATATAGAATTACTATGATTTCGATTATATTTTTCTTACATCCACTCCCAGCAGCGCCCTCATCGATGACAACATAGATGCTTTTTATAAATCAATTCTTTGTTATTATCATAACCTTCTATTTCTTTGCATGTAATGACAATATATTTTGCCTCTGGAGCAGTGGTTGATGGTTGTTTTAAAAGTGGGAATTCAAATTCATCATTTATATTGATACCCCTTTTTGTGCCTAAATTTTTTCTCTTAGGTTGTGGGACCTGGCTATTATCAAGAATTTGATAATAGTTCCCATTACTAACTGCCCTAGAGGGCAGCATTTTGAAAAATAACCTCTTTATAAAACTTAGTTTATAATATTTATTATTTAAATATTTTAAAAACTTGAAAAATTTAATTAAAAATACAAATTTTAATAAAAAACACAATTAAAATTTTAATTTATTATTTTCGGATAAATAATTAATCCAAAATTCGGAATTTGGTTTAAAAGTTAAAAAAAAGGTAAAAAACTAAAATATTATCCAAAAAAAATTCAATATCCAATATTTAAATCACTTTTTTTTTTTTTTTTAACTTCCCACTGTTTTAATAAAAAATCCTATTATTATTTTCGCGTTGCGCGATAGCACAACACATTTTTCGGGCCTGCGCCCAACGAAAAAACTAATATTCACCAATCACTGATGTTTTATTTTTAAAATTTTATATTAATTTTGCGTTGCGCACTAAAATATAAGTTTTCACTATTTTTTAAAAAAAATAACTATTATTTAAAATAATTATGATTTAATATTAACTAAAAAGTTAAATATTTATCAAAAATACACAAAATTAATTAATTAAATTATTATAGGTATTACCTCCGATAGCTATTTAATAATTATATAAATTAATTTATAATTTTCACAAAAAGCAAACTAAATTCACCACCAAATAAATGAATCAAAACTCCTACCAATCTCACAACCCGTCCTGTTAAAAATTAGAAGGAAAATACTGAAGAAATAAACAAATGAATAAAAAAATTCTTCAAGTGGTACCACATTTACAGAGGTGACTGTTAAAAATGAGAAATGAGAGAGATAATTGTGATTTTAATAAAAAATTATCATTTTTCTTTAATAACTTAATTTCTATTAATTTTATGATCTAACAATGTTTGGGAAAAATGTTTATTTAATAAAAATCTACAAATTTGTAGAACGTTATAATTTGATATTTTTAGTAATTTGGGAAATTTAAGGAAAAATTGATTTTCAGTTGTATTTGTTACGTTGCTCATAGATGTTTAATATATTCGGTGAAAATAAAGCTAAGAATCTTCTCTACATTTCATTTGAACACAATTTTCATGTAACTTTAATCACAACTTAGTTATAATTGGGTTTTGGTCAGATTCAATTTGGTTCAATATGCCATATGGCGATTGTTTACATCGGGAAGAACACACTTTATATATCATTCCACCTCCACCATGGTAAGCGCAATACAAAATTTCGTCACAATATTTGCAAAGCAATCAACCTGTTATAACGTTCTTTGCTGGAGAAAATTTGGTCCTTGCGTATGAGTCAAATTTATATTCTATATCTGGTTTTTCCTCTTACAAGGTTTCTTGCAAAGTTCGTTATGGATTTAGGAGCAACGTAGTTCTAAGGCACAGGAAAGCTCGCCGCTCCAGGGTTCGGGTTTTTCGTTGTCCTGTGATTCTGTATGTAAATTCTAAATAAAAGAACTTATATTTCTTATTACAATAAACAAACTATTTATTCAAGTCAGACTCCTATTCTGTACAGTATTATGCCCTACGCTATGCTTATATTATATTTTATACTAGTATTTTTGATAAGTCTCAATATTCGGAAGAGGGATGTAATTGGGGTTATATGTATATCGGTGTGTCACAAATGTCGCGTGAGACTATTCGAATGGTCCACGGTTTTACGTGATCCTTTTATAATTATGGACCTTAACACGGTACGTGTCCTATCAAGTAATTGATATGGGACTGCCGTAACTTGTGTTAACCCTAACGCGAACTCCAACGCGATACGTGTCCTATCAGGTTGTTAAGGTGAGTTAGCCGGCGAACCCAAGATCTTCGACGGAGGGTTAGGATCTGGAGGAACAGCACGTGGGTAGTGAGTGGGGTTCGGTATGGTCTTGGTAACATATGCGTCTATTTACGAACGGTAGGTATCTTGATAATGTCGTGGACTGATTATGGATTCAGCCAGCGTACTAAATACTAAGAACGGTGGGTATCCTGATAGTGTCGTGGTCTGACTACGTACCAAGTATGTCTGTCGTAGCTCAGCCAGCGTACTAAATATCAGGAGCGGTACAGTAGGATTTCTTAGTAATGTCGTGGACTGACTACGTACCAAGTATGTCTGTCGTAGCTCAGCCGCGTACTAAATACTAAGAACGGTGGGAATCCTGATAATGTCGTGGACTGACTACGTACCAAGTATGTCTGTCGTAGCTCAGGCGCGTACTAAATACTAAGAACGGTGGGTTTCCTGATAATGTCGTGGACTGACTACGTACCAAGTATGTCTGTCGTAGCTCAGCCAGCGTACTAAATATCAGGAGCGGTACGGGAGGATTTCTTAGCAATGTCGTGGACTGACTACGTACCAAGTATGTCTGTCGTAGCTCAGCCAGCGTACTAAATATCAGGAGCGGTACGGAAGGGTTTCTTATCAATGTCGTGGACTGACTACGTACCAAGTATATCTGTCGTAGCTTAGTCGCGTACTTAATACTAAGAACGGTGGGTTTCCTGATAATGTCGAGGACTTACTACGTACCAAGTATGGCTGTCGTAGCTCAGCCAGCGTACTAAATATCAGGAGCGGTACGGGAGGATTTCTTAGCAATGTCATGGACTGACTACGTACCAAGGACATCTGTCGTAGCTCAGCCGCGTACTAAATACTAAGAACGGTGGGTATAAGGAAAGAAAAGTCATAAGTATTTTACCACTTACCAGTATTCCTCTTCGATGTTCTCCGTCTGAGTTCACCAAGCTAACTGACCGACTAGCAAATTCGATTCTGCTTTTATACTATTTTGCGGGGGTCACGTGACTTAAACTTTGTTATTGTTTTTCTTAATCCGGGTATATGTAAGTAATCTACGGTATGTATTAAAAAGGGTAAATCCGGATTACGGCGGTTTTAACTTTGTTATTATTTTTCTTAATCCGGGTACAAAAAGGTAATATACGGTATGTTATAAACAGGGTAAATCCGGTTTTCGGTGGTTTTTATTTGTACCTTACATTTTTTTTTTCATAGCATGGAACTTCGTTACATCCCCCCCTTTGTTGCTTAAAAGAAAAATACAAAATATTTCTTATTTTGGATTTTTCTTTTTTACGTTTAAGATTTGTTTTTCTTTCTTTTTTCTTTTTTTTTATATCATTCATTCTTTACTGAAAAAAAATTAAAAAAAAATTTAATTTCTCTTAATCCTAATGTATAAAAATTCAATGATAATGTTCCTAATTCTAAAAAAAAAATATAACTTCTAATAAATTCCTAATTTCAAATTTCATTTTTCCTATCGTTTAATATATACTTAAAAGAACTATTTACTAAACTAAACTAAAAATCTCTATACAAAAAATTACTTAATCATAAAACTCGCCGGGTACAAAGTGTAGCTTCCATCCTTTGCCCTTTAAAGTGACGGCCTCATTGTCGTGGATTTTGATTTCTACCTTTCGCCTTGCAAAATCCCATCTGCGATACCTTCCTGGTTTGAGTTTCAGGATCTTCGGTCTCAGGATTCGGACTATTTCATCGACCTGGTTGGCTGGTGAACACACCAGCGTCGATGGTTCTACCGGAAATTGTGGGGTTTGGGCCAATGATGGTCGTTGCTGTGGTTGTGGTGGTGGTTGTTGTGGTGGTTGTTGTTGTGGTAGTGATGGTGGTTGTTGTTTTGGTGGTGATTTCCACGGCTTGAACTTCTTCTTGATGTTCACGACGGTCATTTTCTGCATCTGCGCCTCGATCTTTCTTAGCTTAATCAACCTTTCTTTATTCACTGTTCTCGCTTCCTCTGCTCTTTTAATTAATACTTTGCTTGGTGCCATCTCGATGATTAATGATTTATATGGGTTGATGTTTCCCCTTTTATACTTTTTATCTGTTTTGTAAACTCTTCCTTTTAAAATTTTCTAATATCATTCTACCCGCATTAATTTTATATTTTTCCCATATTGTACCCGCATTATTTTTACATTTTGGTTTCTCCGCATTTAGGCTTAAAGGGTTGTGTTTTTTTGGTTTTCTTATGATTGTTGGATTTTCTGAGTTTTCTGATGTACGTTCATTTATCTTGTGCCATTTTATTACTTTTGTGAATCCCACGTTTTGGCTTGAAGGGTAGGCTTCTTGTTCAGGTTTCTCGGTAGGATTTTCATCTGGTTCGGCTGGTTTCAAATCCTTCAAATGGGCTATTTTTGTCGTGGAACCTTCCTTGCTAATTCTGACAATTACCGGTGATGTGTATTCTAGGATCTTCTAGGGTCCATCGTATTTTGGTGCTAACTTGGCGTTGAAATTTTTCTCTTTTGCTGACAGGTGATGTTCTTTCCTCCATACAAGCTCTCCAATTTTCGGTTTCCAATTTCGTTTCCTAAGGTTATAGTGATGACTTTGTTTGCTAAATGCTTTAGCCATGTTGATTTTCACGACATCGTAAATTTCCTTAAGCCTTTTGTTTACTGATTCAGGCTTTTCGGTGGTACAGGGAGTGCTTATCGTGACTTGATTGTACAGTGTTTCCGGTAAGGATATTTCTCTACCATAATTCAGATATGCGGCGCTATAACCTGTTGATTCATTTTTGCTGGTGTTGAGGGCTAGCATTAATTCGGCCAAATTTTCGTTCCAAGTTTTCTGGTCTTGTTCGATGTATTGAGCAATCATTGTTTTGATGGTCCTATTCATTCTTTCAGTGGGGTTTGCTTGGGGAGTGTACGGTGGTGTTGATTGATGACGTATTCCATAACTTCCTAATAGGTTCTTAAACTGTTTACTGGTATATTGACTACCATTATCGCTTATAAAGATCTTGGGGTATCCGTATCTGGAAATGACCCTTTCTTTAAATTGCTTGATCAGGATGGAGGTAGTTGCACTTCGTATAGCAGTAAACTCTATTTCAAGAATTTATCGTGGAATAAAAGTATCACCGTATTTCCTTTTTTGGAGCGAGGTAGTGGACCGACAAAGTCCGAGCAGACAGTTTCCCAAGGTTTTGACGGTATCGTGCTATACATTTTCCCAGGTTGTTGTTGTTGTTGCACCTTGTACTGTGCACAAGACTTGCAATTTTTTACGTATTTCGCTATATCTCTAAACATTCCTGGCCAGTAGTAGTATTTCGCGATTCGGGTACTGGTTTTACGGATTCCTAGGTGTCCTGCTGTTACATCGTCATGATTTTCAAGAAATACCTTTGACCTTAGTGTTTTCGGTATACAAAGTTTCCAGCTAGGTCCTACTTCATCAGTTTCTGGTATATGGAAGCGGCGGTAAAGTTGTTCATTTTCGAGTTTATAATCTGGTTCTAATTCGGGGGTTTCTTTTACTTTGGCGGACTTTTGCTCGTACCAAGATACTATACCGTCTATACCAAGATACTATGCCAATGAATCGTCGTAATTCTCGTACATTCGTTGGTATTTTGAGTTCTTGGATGGCTCGGATTTTATCTGGATCGGTGCGGATACCATCCCTGCATACAACATGTCCTAGGTATTTTATCTCTGTTTTGAAAAATTCACATTTATCCAGGTTTATTTTCAGGTTTGCAGATATTAGGCGGTTGAGTACTTCTTGGAGATGTTTCATGTATTCTTCGAAACTCTTGCTGACGACGATTATATCATCCAAATACGCAAAGCTATACGGCTCTAGTTCTGGTCCTATAACCTGATCTAAAATACGCTGAAATGTTGCTGGAGCTGAATGTAGACCAAACGGCATCACTTTCCACTGGTATAAACCTCTTCCTGGTACAGTGAATGCTGTATATTGTCGGCTATATTTATCTAGTAGTATCTGCCAGTATCCATTCTTATGGTCTATGGTTGAGATGAAGTATGCTCCTTTTAGTTTGTCTAGTATTTGACCTATTTGGGGTAGAGGATACGCGTCTTTTATGGATTTCTCATTCAGGATACGGTAGTCAATACAAAGTCTCCATCCTCCTTGCTTTTTCTTTACGAGAACTATGGGAGAGCTGTAAGGACTTGACGATGGTTCGATCTTTTTCGCTCGTAATAGTTCATCAATTTCTTCGTCTATAATTTTCTGCATTGCCGGATTGCGCGGATAATAACGTTGTTTAAACGGTTGTTCGGTCTTCATTCGGATCACATGTTTACCTACGGTCATTGGCTGGTTTATTTCGTTAAATTTCGGTATGTATTTATTTATCAGTTCCTGGAAACATGTTGTCTGTTTTTCTTTTAATTCGGTTGACATATTAACGGTGAATAATGAGGATGTTTGTATTTCTCGGGCGGGTGGACTTAGTCTTTGTTTAAAGATACTAATGTTTATTTTACTTTTATTCAGGAAATCCATTCCTAAAATCAGCGGTTCGGGTAGACCTGGCATGTAGAAAAATGTATGTTGGACCATGTGTTTCTTGTACGTTACTGTTATTTGGTATCTTTCGTTGCAAGTACTTTCTGATCCATTTGCCATTTGTGTTTGTAATTGTATCTTTTCTACCGGAGGATTGAAATTTTTAACATGTTGTCTAATTTTTTAGTTTATCAAGGAAAATACGGATCCAGTATCAATTAATGCTTTAAAGGATTTTCCGAATATTTGAATGGTGATTATGAAGCGGGGGTCAGTTGGTGGTCGTTGCGGAGAGGCGGTGTGGTGCTTTTGAGCGAATGGTTGCCTCTGTTCTCCATTGCTCCTTGTTCTTTTCCCGGATTCCTTGGTGCGTTGTTTCGGCATTTGCAATCTTTCGAGAATATATCTAGTGTGCCACACCTTGAACAGAATATTTTTCTCTTATTCTTACATTTTATCCTTCTGTGGCCGCGTTCTCCACAGCGCCAACAACACTCTTCTTTGTTGTAGTTGGTTATAACATAATAGGATTTGGTCCTTATGGGTTCCCTTTTCCTATCGGTTTCATTCGGGCGGTAGTTCTTCCAATTAGCTTTTACATGTTCGAATTCCTCAGCTGCTCGTAGTAACTCTGACAGGTTACTGAAATCTCTGGGTTTGATATATAGCCGGTATTCAGGTAATAAATTTTCATATATTCTTTCTAACTTTTCTGCTTTACTAACCCCATCTTGTCACCTTTGCATGGATTGAATGGCGGTTAGATAATCTTTAGCTCTTTCTCCATGTTTCTGGATTCTTGCTCTTATATCATCTGCTAACTTAGTTTTGAATCGTGGAGGTAGGAAAAACATCTTATAATCGGTGACGAAGTCATTCCATGATGACCACTGGTCTTTGTTATTACGGTACCATGCTAACGCAGTTCTAGTTAGGACCTCGGGTAAACATTTCAACAATTTGTCCAACGGTATCTGGTAACATTCGGCTAGTTCTTCAATTCGTTCTATAAAACTTAAGGGGTCTTGTCCTTGATCAAACCTTACGTTCCATTTACGTACTTTATCTATGATTTCGGCATCGGTCAGGTTTGATACTTCTGGTCTTTTTCTTTCGTTCTGCTCCTGTGTCATCACATACTGGTTACTCGATGTTGGTACGGATGGATATTGGTGTTGTCTACTAAAATCGGGTATCGTTTCATTCCACTGTGTATTTAGGTTGACGTTTGATGTTGGAACTTGTTGCTGAGTTGCTTGTGGTATTTCCGGATTGTTGAAGCATGTGCGGCTAAGCTTTCATGTCTGGATGACGTTGCGGTTGCATGATTTCCTTCGTGATTGTAGCTTCTTTCTAGTATCGATTCATTCAGGTATGCCAGAACATTCCTTCTCTGTTTCTTCAGGTATTCTTCCAATCTAGCCCTTAATGTTGTCATTTGACCTGTAGTCTTCAATTTCCGTTTTCTGCATTCCTCCATGAGTCCTTTCTTATTGAGTCCATTGATCCAATCGTGGTTACTGGGTAATTCTTCAGAATCTGACATCTTCTGAGTCTAAACTTGTTGTTGATATTGCGTGTAAGAAAAATATAAGTCCCTGTTCGGGCGCCAAATTTATAACGTTCTTTGCTGGAGAAAATTTGGTCCTTGCGTATGAGTGAAATTTATATTCTATATCTGGTTTTTCCTCTTACAAGGTTTTCTTGCAAAGTTCGTTATGGATTTAGGAGCAACGTAGTTCTAAGGCACAGGAAAGCTCGCCGCTCCAGGGTTCGGGTTTTTCGTTGTCCTGTGATTCTGTATGTAAATTCTAAATAAAAGAACTTATATTTCTTATTACAATAAACAAACTATTTATTCAAGTCAGACTCCTATTCTGTACAGTATTATGCCCTACGCTATGCTTATATTATATTTTATACTAGTATTTTTAAAAAGTCTCAATATTCGGAAGAGGGATGTAATTGGGGTTATATGTATATCGGTGTGTCACAAATGTCGCGTGAGACTATTCGGATGGTCCACGGTTTTACGTGATCCTTTTATAATTATGGACCTTAACACGGTACGTGTCCTATCAAGTAATTGATATGGGACTGCCGTAACTTGTGTTAACCCTAACGCGAACTCCAACGCGATACGTGTCCTATCAGGTTGTTAAGGTGAGTTAGCCGGCGAACCCAAGATCTTCGACGGAGGGTTAGGATCTGGAGGAACAGCACGTGGGTAGTGAGTGGGGTATCGGTATGGTCTTGGTAACATATGCGTCTATTTACGAACGGTAGGTATCTTGATAATGTCGTGGACTGATTATGGATTCAGCCAGCGTACTAAATACTAAGTACGGTGGGTATCCTGATAGTGTCGTGGTCTGACTACGTACCAAGTATGTCTGTCGTAGCTCAGCCAGCGTACTAAATATCAGGAGCGGTACGGTAGGATTTCTAAGTAATGTCGTGGACTGACTACGTACCAAGTATGTCTGTCGTAGCTCAGCCGCGTACTAAATACTAAGAACGGTGGGAATCCTGATAATGTCGTGAACTGACTACGTACCAAGTATGTCTGTCGTAGCTCAGCCGCGTACTAAATACTAAGAACGGTGAGTATAAGGAAAGTCTTAAGTATTTTACCACTTACCAGTATTCCTCTTCGATGTTCTCCGTCTGAGTTCACCAAGCTAACTGTCTGACTAGCAAATTCGATTCTGCTTTTATACTATTTTGCGGGGGTCACGTTACTTAAACTTTGTTATTGTTTTTTTTAATCCGGGTATATGTAAGTAATCTACGGTATGTATTAAACAGGGTAAATCCGGTTTACGGCGGTTTTAACTTTGTTATTATTTTTCTTAATCCGGGTACAAAAAGGTAATATACGGTATGTTATAAACAGGGTAAATCCGGTTTTCGGTGGTTTTTATTTGTACCTAACATTTTTTTTTTCATAGCATGGAACTTCGTTACACTGTACAAATACAAATTTTAAACACACTTTTAATCACTTTCAGAATTGATTTCGAGAAAATTACAGAATACGTATTTAATTATTTGAAGATTAGAGTATTTTCACCAACTTAAAAGTCAATAGTGCCATTTCGTAATTTTTCTTCATAAAATATTCGACTTCTAAAAAAAAACACATAATACGCGTTTAACTATTGTAGGTATTATCAAAGAACATTGAAATAGAGAAGAACTCTTAACACCATATAATCACATGCAATAAATTTTTTCACAACACAATTTGTTATATGTACCTCCCAGGCTTTTTTTGAAACAAGCTCAAGGAGGATTGAAATATAGAGATGCGAAAAGGAAATAAAACAAAATCGTAATATGGCCCTGCGCGGGCAAAGAAGGAGGTATCACATTCGTCTTTTTTATGAAAAAAAAAAAGCTTTCAATTGTTAATTTTGTGTTCTATATGACTTAAATTTTGTTTTACATTATGTTCTGAAGATTAAACGCACACATACAAGCGAAAGCATTATTTATGTTTATTGTAGAATGCATCTCATTATTTAAGTAAACTTAATGCATGTGCACATGATTTATATTATTTAGGTTAATATTCATAAAGCTTGAAAGCTCATTTTATTCTTATGCAAAGACCATATATAATTAGACAATCAATTTTTCCGTTACTTGACTGTTACATTTCAAATTTCTTAAACAATCAACAAAATTTGATCGTTATTTTCCAATAGTAAAGCTCTTGAGTTCTTCAAGCTCTGCAAGTACAATTGTTTTTTAAATATGTATTTCGAATTTTCGTAAATATCGTCGAAATCTACCATTTTTATTTTATTTTCTATTTCATTCACACACATTATTGTATTAATTGTTTTTGTATACCATATGATTTTTTTTAGTTTTGTTTTGATTCTGATCGTTTACATAAAAAATTTTATATTTAAATTGTTACAAACCTGAAAAATAAAAAAGAACTTCATTAATAAATTTGGATAAAATTATTCTTAAAATGAAGTCACCTTAAAGCAGGATCATTCCACCATCCTGTTGCCGCATACTTTTCCTGAAAAGACAAGAAAATTGATTAAAATTTAAGTAATAAAATTTGCCTAAGTTATATAAATTCAAAAGTCAAAGCATGTTGTTGTTGGCTGTAAATAAAAGAAACTTCCAATTGAACACCAAATTTTTATAAATTGGTGCCCAAACCAGAAGTCCCTATTAAACTACAGCCATAAATCATAGAAAATAAATAAAATAAAATAAAAGGAATAAGGACAACACAGGAAACAAACCCTTAAAACAAAAACAACAAAGAACACATTCAAATTCCTGTTCACAACAACAACACCACGTACTACCAATATACCCACGTCACGATAAATTCTCGAAAATCGCGAATTTTCTATGAGAGAAATTGAGACTTTATATGAGAAGGAAATAACTTTCTCATATTGGAATGTAACAATAACTTTCCAAAGAGAGTTCGCGAATCTCGACAGAAAACTATAAAAACACCCACAGTTTTTTCAGTTCAGTTTAGTTTTTTTAATTGGTGATTTCATTTTTGCAAGTTTTTTTTGAAACGATTTTTTTTGTACAAGTTTTTTTTTTAGTTCTTTTAGTTAAGAGTTAGTTTTTTTTTATAGTTCAGAATAGTTTCTTTTTTTTTCTTTTTACTGTACTTCACTAAAAAACTATCAGTTTTTTTTGTCACACAATCATTTTTTCTTAATTTTTTTTACCTTCAACCCACAAGGTACGTACATTTTTTTTTATCACTTCAATTTTTTTTCCTATTTCTTTTAAACAAATTTTATTATAAATTTTTACCCTTTTTACTTACCTATAATTTCATTGTTTTTCCTTTAACACTTCACTGTAAACTTTAAATCTAAACACTTTAAACGTCCACTTTTCTTTTTAACCTTTCTTTTTCTTTCACTAACACATTTTTTTTACAATTTTTAATAACAATAACACATTTTTCTTTTTGAACACAACCTTTACTCTTTTATTTTTTTTACCTGATTTTCATTTTTTTCTTTTTTATTCACACACTCACTTTCCACTTTTTTTTCTTAATTTTTTGCACATTTTTTTTTAATCTAACTTACCCGCGGCGCGATTTTATTTAACAAACTAATTTCGCGGAAATTCTAACTAAGTTAACTAAAAAGAAATAAAAACCACACGAAACCTCATTTCGTTTGTTTACATTTAGTTAACCTAATTAAAACTTAACATAACATTTGTCAAAATAGCAAGTGTTGCCACAGCGTCTGAATTAATAATTGACTTTAATTATTATCTATCGGGAGAGGCCTGGGTGGCCGAGAGGTTAGTGCGTTCGTCCATCACCCCACAGGTCCCGGGTTCGATTCCCGGCATAGTCGTGGTCCAGCACTTTTTCCTCAATACCTGTTTTTCCATACTTTCTAACCCATTCTTATATCTATGTATATATATATACTCGTATATATAGATGTATATGTATATATATACATAGAGAAATCCTAATCTCATCCTGTCATAATAACAACAACAACAACACTATGAGCCAGTAAGAAAAAACAACAACCACATCTACCAACAACAAGATGGCGTTACATCCTGCAGAAAAACTGGTATCATAGACACAAACCGGAAAAAAGTATGATATTACTCCTTAGCAATATCACCAACAGAGGGCGCAGGAACAAGCTAAGGACATAATCGCAATAGGCTAATCTCCTATTAGATTGAAAATAACAACAACTCGATTAAAGAAACCAACACATGCCTCGGACTAGGTTGGAAAATACCAACGAAGACTATGCTAAGATTAGGCCAATAGGTCACAAATAGCAGGAACAAAGTCAGATGGAAAGAGTTATGTGGAGGCGCTATGTTCCCTCGAGGAATGAATAAGCACAAAAAAAATTATCTATCGGTGTTGCCGACTAGTAAATTCTTCTCAATTTAAAGTCTGATCCAGTGAGTCAACTCGATTTCGATCTGATTTTCCTCACATCCGTGTAAATCAGATTCAGTTGTAAGTTCGACTCTCTTCACTCAGTTGATAGTTTGGTTCATTTCACTTTACTAGCGGACGTCTTTCTTTATTACCATAGCCATTTTTTTTTCCTTTTAGATAATTTTCTTAAGATAATTTTTTTTTGTAGTTTAAATTTTATTTTTTTTACATTGTAATTAGATTTTTTTTAGTTTTTTTTAGTAATAGACCCTAAATTTGTAAATTCTGTTGTTTTTTTATCTATAATAAATATTAGAATTTTTTTTATAAAATTGTAAAACTGCCTTTTATTTCATTATTTCCCATTTTTTCAGTCTGTGGCCCATATTTTTTTTCTATTTTTCCTTCCCCTCTATGTATCAAAATTTTTCTTTTTATTATGAATGGCTATTAAAATTACCTTTCATTTTATGTAGGTATTACCTATTGTATGTAATAATCCCATTTTGAAGAAAAAGGGCCATAAATTTGAAATTTATGAATTTTTTTCCTAAAATTTTCTCAATTAATTGGGCTCCTGAAAAAAAAATTCACTAACGAAATTTTTTTTTTATTTATTTTGAAAGCTCATATTATGTTTAATAAAACAAAAAAAAATTTCAGTTTAATACCGCTATCCGTTATCATGTAATTAAGGATCATAGGTGTACAAAAAGGGTCACAGGGTGAATTTTTTTTCAGGAGCCCAATTAATTGAAAAAATTTTAGGAAAAAAAAATCATAAATTTCAAATTTATGGCCCTTTTTCTTCAAAATGGGATTATTACATACAATAGGTAATACATAAAATGAAAGGTAATTTTAAAAGCCATTCACAGTAAAAAGAAAAATTTTGATACATAGGGTGCAAAAAAAGTTACAGGCGATTTTGTGTTGAGAGGTCTTGCATAAAACTCATAATTTTGAACGTCCTCTAGCGGCGAAAATAGACACGATCGAAAGTTTCGCTGGTACAATTTTTGTCATGAAATAGTCCAGCGAATATCGTGCTGCCAATTAATGTACGTAGAAAAAAAACACCCTGTATATTCCACCTATCTAATCTTAATGTCAACAGAATATGTTCTCGTGCTCTAAGAATACAAACTTGATATATCAAAAATATGTTCTAGGTTAACTGGGTAGCGATCATATTGCATGGTAAAATGTGTACTATAAGTTAACATTAAAGTTGCCATTAACAACAAATCAATAACACCTTTGCACGCGCATCCGGTAAAACTGCACTTATCAGCAAATTAATCACTTTTCAAATTAATTCGTCAACATTTCCGTTTTATAGAGAAATACTTTGGTAGAATAATAAGGTAATTAAGCTAACTTGCAATTTCAAATATTAAAAATATAAAAAATTAATATTTAAGTCAAATACAATAAATTAGCTGACCTTGTTATTTTAGAGGAAATCGAAGGTAATGTTAAGAATTAAATTGTAATTTAGAACTTAGTCTATTTTTGAGATTCCATAAATCAAGTCTAAAAAAGTAAAAAAGGTGTTTTACTTAACTGGCGCCCGAGCAGGGACAAAAGTTGTGTGAAAGTAGTGAAAAAGTTAATAGTGAATAATTCAAAATTTTTCCCTTTTTTTGAAAATAGCTATGTACCATAAGAACATAGCAATTAAAAACAGAAAAAAAAGTGAACCTTTAAGAAAATTCTGTCTTAAAAAAAAAAATAAAAAAAATTGCTATATACCATAAGAACATAGCAATTAAAAAACAGAAAACAAAAAGGAAACCTTTAATAAAATTTTGTGTTTTTGAATAATGCTAATAACTGAAGTAACGAAAACGAGGTAGAGGATCGTACCAGGAGTATGCCGTCTGCAAATTCAACGCTCAGAGCTAAAAAGGACACATCGATCCACCCGCCTTCACTCGAACACACACGTCTAGTATATACAGGATGAAAATTATCCTAATACTATTGTAAGTACCTTAAAATCTTAACACTCTCAATTCGAAGTTCTAATTTTTTTTTGGAAAAATGTACATATCTAATATAAAGAAAAAAATTTTTAAAATAAAGCAAAATTTTTTAATTCTTTTACAAAAATTCTTTTTAAATAAGAATTATACGAGTTTCCTTGTTTCGAATCAGAATAAAATTTTTAAAATAAAGCAAAATTTTTTTTATAAAAATATATAAAAAATTCTTTTTAAATAAAAATTGTATACAAGTTCTCGAGTAAAAATTTTTTAAATAAAACAAAATTTTTCTTTTTAAATACAAATTGTATACAAGTTCTCGAGTACAAATTTTTAAATAAAGCAAAATTTTTCTTTTTAAATAAAATTGTATACGAGTTCTTTTCAGTGTAAAAACAAAAAAATAATAAATAAATAAATAAATAAATTTAAGTGAAAGTTAAACTTTTAAGGCAAAATTTTTACAAAAAAGAAGGAACACCAGTAATAATAATAAACAAGCAAATTATAAGCAGGAAGTAAAATTGACAAATATATAGAAAAATATTACATTGTATTAAGATTTTTCACCTATAATTATAAGCAAATCATAACATTATAAAATAATACAATAAAAAATTTAAACGAACAAAATCTTTTTTTAATGACATTTGTAAGTACTCACATTTTTGAATAAAGTAAAAATATAACTTGAAAAATTTGTTATTTTTGTAAAATCCTTGTAAAACAAAATAAAGAAAAACTTTCTAGAACCCTTTATCCTTTCACAAAAAAAAAACAATATTTAGAATAAAACATTAAAAACATTAGAATAATAATTAATTAACTGAAATTAAAAGTGTAAACAAGGTATTTCTCAATAAAACAAAAAAACGATTATGACACATATAGAACAATTACAACAAAATCGTCAAACAATTAACCGGGGCGGTCAATGCTCAAATCGAGTTGGTCAAAGCCATCGAAGCAAGACTACAAAAAATCGAACTACAAAATAAAAGTACTAATGTAGCAGGAACAACATTAATAGCACCCAAAAATGAACAGGAATTAAAAGAAATATGTAAATTACCAAATAGCGTGAAGAAACTCCAAACATTTGATGGTGATCCTGTACATTACATTTCGTGGATACACAACGTAGAAAATATTCTGAAAGATTACAAAATAGTCCGTAACAAACCAAAATACCGTGCTATAATTCAAAGTATAAGACAAAAAATAAGGGGCAAAACAGATGCAGCCCTAATATCATACAATATTTTAGTAGAGTATATATAGCGACTCTAACTCAAGGAGGTTTTTGTGCACAGCTTTTTTGTGCACAGCTTTTTTGTGCACAGCTTTTTTTGGATGACGTCATGAGCTTTTGTGCTTTTTTGGTGTGTGTAAAAGAATGTGTTGTTGTTTTGTTGTTGTTTGAGATGAAGAAAAAATGAAAAAAATGTGATGTCGGTGGGATGGATGCGAACCTGAGACCTGTGGCATGATAGTCCGTAGCATATATCATTGAGCCACAGGGAATCTTAATATATGGTGATTATGTTGTGTCTATATAGGTATGACGAATTTTAGCTCGTATGTTATTAGAAGAAAAAAAAAAAAAAAGATTGTGAAATAGTTGTGATTAGATTTGAACCCGCAAATAAAAATGGAAAAATTTGTATGTATAATATTTTTATTCATTTGTGTGATAAGAAAAAAAAAAAAGATTGTGAAATAGTTGTGATGTTGATGAGATTTGAACCCGGGCCCTGACGTGATAATTCAAGAAAAAAAAAAAAGTTTAAATTTTGCAACTTTTATAAAAAGAAATTCTGGTTCGGTCTTTCTAATTGATTTTTTTTTTTTGCACATATGATACATATAAGCAATTTTTTTATTTCGGATTTCATCAAGTTGTGAAATTATTTTTATATGTATGTTTGTGTGTGTGTGTGTATATAAATTTTGTCGGCACTTGTAAGCAGTTGAAAAAGAGTGGGGATACGATTTTTGTCTATAAATGGAAACAATTTCTTGAAACGGTATCAGTCCATAGTGAAATTTCAAAGTGTTTAATAAATTAAATAAGTTAAATTCATAATAAAAAATGAAGTTTACATGTGAATTATGTAATAAAGATTTTTCAACAAGATCAGTTTTAAAAAGACATGTTAATAGCATTCATGGTGAACTCATAGTTTGTGATATTTGTGGAAAACATTTCAGTAGGCAAAACAAATTATTAGAACATAAAAAGAAGATCCATTCTGACAAACTTTCCTGTGTAGTATGTGAAAAGGAATTCTCAAGGAGTGATAATTTATTATCTCATTTAAGAAAGAATCATACGGTTGAAGTGAAAAATCCAGTTGAACCAATAGCGACAGCAAAATTTTGTGATGCATGTCAAAAAGATGTTTTAAAAAAGAATTGGTCATATCATGTAAGAACAAATTTTCACAAAAAAAATGCAGCTGAACCTTTAAATGAAAATTTGAAGGTAATCAAAAGTGCTTTTGAAGAAAGAGTTGAATCATATATGCTTGAAAACAAAGATGAAGGTGTATTAGATGTTTTAAAATTCTTTAATACATCAAAAGATCATATTTTAAATGCTTTAAGAAATCTGCTCGATAAACATTCATCATTCAAGTTTAATATGGAATTATTTTGTGAATATATGAAAATAACAAAAGGAAATGACGGCGAAGATGATATTACACTTTCAGTTAAATCATTTCAATCTTGTATGACAATTATACAGAAAATCGAAGATTTAAGTCAAGTTTATGAAGAGATGGTTGACAAAATTCATAAAAAAATGCAAGAATTTCAAGAAAGAGATAGCGGTTGGACTTTAATAAAAATTATTCATGTTGAAATTAATATTAATCAATGGAAGCCCTTACGAGGATCTCAGTACCTATCACTTCCAAAATCTATACAAAATAAAAAAGCTTGTATAAATGTAAGGAATGAGGATGAGTACTGTTTTAAATGGGCTATAATATCTGCATTGAACCCAGTTGAAAAAAATTCTGAAAGATCATCATCATATCAGATTGAAAATATCAAGTCTGAAAAAATAATTTTAAAAAATGGTGTTAATCTTGATTTTTCTACACTAGAGTTCCCACTAAAAACATCTGATATTCATAAATTTGAAATGCTGAATCCAAAAATCAGTATTAATGTATTTGGATTAGAAGATAATAAAATTATTGGACCATATTATTCAACTTCTAAAGAAAAAGAAATTCATATAAATTTATTATTTATACAAGAAGAAGAAAAGGCTCATTACGTTTGGATAAAAAACATGTCTAGGTAATAGTGTTAGTGTAAATTATGAAACTTTAATTATTAACAAAAAAAATTTTTCTTCAAAATTTCAGATTAATGAGGCAGCAGTTAACAAATTATCAGCATAAAATCTATATGTGTAATTCATGTTTATTATACTTTTCTTGCGAAAACGACTTGAATACTCAAAGAATAGATTGTAATAAAATAGTGACAAGAATGCCAACAAAAGAAAAAAGTATTTTGAAATTTGAACATTATGAACGAGAATTAGATGTTCCTTTTGTAATATATGCTGATTTTGAATGTATTTTAAAGGATATTAGTACATGCATGCCAGATGCATCATCACCATCTACAACAAATGTACAGGAACATGTGCCTTGTGCTTTTGCATACTATATTAAGTGCAGCTTTGATGATAATTTAAATAAATTCAGAACTTACAAGGGAAAAGATTGCGTAAAAATATTTGTATCTTCAATTATTCAAGATGTAAAATATTTATATCACAATTATATCGAAAACTCAAAATCAATGAATCGTTTAACACTAAATGAAATGAAAATTCAAAGTGAGAGCACAGAATGTCATATTTGCAAACAGTTTTTAGATAAGGATAGAGTTCGAGATCACTGTCATCTAACTGGAAAATATAGAGGACCAGCTCATGAAAAATGTAATTTGCTATATCGCGTACCTAAATTTTTCCCAATATTTTTTCATAATTTTTCTGGATACGATTGTCATTTGTTTATAAAGGAGTTATCATTTTTTGATGGAGATATAAATGTTATTCCTCTGAATAAGGAGCTATATGTGTCATTATCGAAGAGAATTTTCGTTGATGAAAAGAATACAATAGAATTGAGATTTCTAGATTCGAATAGATTCATGCAGTCTAGTTTAGATTCATTAGCGAAAAATTTGACAAATGATATGTTAAAAATAGTTCGATCAGAGTTCAGCGATGATGATAAATTTAAATTGATGACAAGAAAAGGAATATTCCCATATGAATATATCAATTCATGGGAACGATTAGATAAAACAAGTTTACCAGCACAAGAAGATTTCAGCAGTAAATTGACAAATAGTGAATGTAATAACGAAGATTATAATCATGCGCGAAAGGTTTGGCGTAAATTTGAATGTAAAAATCTTTGGGATTATTTATTATTATATTTGAAGACAGATGTACTACTTTTAGCTGATGTATTTGAAAATTTTAGAAAAGTTTGCAAAAGTATTTACTCACTCGATCCTTGTCAATATTATACTGCTCCAGGTTTATCATGGGATGCAATGTTGAAGGAAACAAAAATTGAACTGGAATTATTAACAGATATTAATATGCATAGTTTCATTAAAAAAAGCATTAGAGGTGGTATTTCTCAGTGTTGCCATAGACATTCTGTAGCAAATAATAAATATATGGATAATTATGACGAAAAAAAATTATCGCAATATCTAATGTATGTAGATGCAAACAATTTGTATGGTTGGGCAATGTCACAAGCTCTTCCTTATGGTGATTTTAAATGGATTGAAAATAAAAATATCGATATTAGAAATATTCCTGAAGATTCAGATACTGGTTACATATTAGAAGTTGATTTAGAATATCCTGAAGTATTACATGATATTCATAATGACTTACCATTTTGTTCAGAAAACAAAATTACTTCAAATTCAAAACATGTCAAATTAATCACAGATTTAACAAACAAGAAGCGATATGTTATTCATTATAGAAATCTACAACATTGTATTAAACATGGTCTTAAAGTTACACATATTCATAGAGTTTTGCAGTTCAAACAATCAAAATGGATGAAACGATTCATTGATTTAAATAATCATCATCGTACGCTTGCAAAAAATGTGTTTGATAAAAATTTTTTCAAGTTAATGAATAATGCTTCATTCGGAAAAACTATGGAAAATGTTGATAAAAGAAAAAATGTTAAAATTGTAACAGAATGGGATAGTTATTATAGAAAATTAGGAGCTAGAGCTTTGATAGCAAGACCTAATTTTCATAGTGCTACACAATTCACTGATAACATGATTGCTATACAAATGAAGCGAATGCATACTTATTATGATAAGCCAATTTATTTAGGATTTTGTGTTTTAGAATTATCAAAATTAAATATGTATAAATTTCATTATGATTATATGAAACCGAAATATGGTGAAAACATTTTAATAAATTATATGGATACAGACTCTTTTATATATTCTATTCAAACTGAAGATTTTTATAGTGATATTAAAAATGATATTGATAAATACTTTGATACTTCTGAATATGCATTCAATAATCCTTATGATATTCCATTAAAAAATAAAAAAGTATTAGGTATGATGAAAGATGAAAATAATGGAAATATAATGACTGAATTTATTGGTTTAAGATCGAAAATGTATTCATTAAGTGTTAAAGATTCAAAAGATATAAAAAAAGTCAAAGGTGTAAAAAAGACAGTTGTTAATAATTTAAGTTTAAATAATTATAGAGATTGCTTGTATAAAAAGAAATTATTTTATAGTAATAATATGTATGTGTTTAGATCTAAAATTCATAATATTTATACACAAATAATTAATAAAGTAGCTTTAAGTTTTTCTGATGATAAAAGATTTATAAGAGAAAATGGGGTAAGCACATATGCTTGGGGGCATTTTAGGATTAATATGGATATAAATTAAAATAAATGTTTTTTAAAAAATTATATTAAATAAATTTATTATTACTAAAAAATAATAATACATGTTTTGTTTTTTTCTTTCTTTCTTTACAATTCAAGTACAAGGTTTTCTTTTGTGAACTCTTCATCAACAAAATTTCTTAGAAGACATACATTTTCTAAAGCACAGTATCCTTTATGGATATTACAACGCAGAACATGCGGATAGTTTTGAAGCAATGTTGCAAATTTCGGACATTCTTCTTCTTCTTCTAAATCGTATACTTCAATCTTATTTTCAAGTATATTACAAATCCACTTTCGTTTTTCATGACCTTTCACACATACTTTAGAATTTCTCAGATTTGATCGAAGAAATTTTTTAACACTTTGAAAAGATATTGATCCTTCATTCCAAGTTAAACCATGATGATTTTTATGTAACCAATTCACTTGTTTCTTCTCTTTTGTTGTTAAACGTGAAAAATCAAACGGTGGCTTTATAATAAACACTTGAAATTCACGCGCATTGAAAGAAATAGCAAGTTCTTTAACAATAAACTTATTATTATAGTCTTTGAAACCTTGAACATCGATAATAATTTTATTAAACATTTTATGATATGTATATGTGTTTTTTCTCACAAGTTCTTTGAAATACTAAATAAATTTCTATATTATAATCCCATTTATATCAGTTTTCTAACTTCTCCATTCAGTGGATTGTACTCAATTATTCGATCATGTAGCAATAAACAAAATCCTGAAGTATTGTTAGGAATATTGACGTTGCTTGCTAACTCAAACTCTATTCTAATATCAACAGGTCCTGTTTTTATTGTTTCATTTTGATGAGCGCAATCAATAATCCCATTTTAATAACGGCTGACAATTCCTTCCATAATAAGTTTCTTGAAATTTTGTATACATATCATATAACAACGCATATCGATTACGTTCAAAAAGTATATTTAAATTATCATATGGATACGTCTCAGAGTTTAAATGAGCTTTAACGTTAGCTAGTTTACAGTGATCAAATTTACTAGCATCAGCTTCTTTTTGGTTTTGTCGATTGGTTTGTAATGCAAATATCAAAAAACGAGGTTTTTCTAGTTGTGTAGATGTTTTGATAGTCCATATGATGTGATTTGTATTTGGAATATTCGGATATTCATATAAATCCCAACTCCGAAAGCAAATACGAATTGGTTTCGCATTTCGAGTGATTTGAAGTAGTTTTAGTCTTTCTTTATCGTCTACATTTATATGAGGTACTTTCCATAAGACTTTTGTGAGTGTAATTTTATAGTCAGTAGCTGCAGCTGATACTTGAACCGCATTTGCATCATTTCTTGCTCTAATTAAAATCAGATCATGTCTTACATTAACAACTATTTTTTTATAGTCTTCAACAAATCCTAATAGCATTTTTAGAGGTATACAAAAATTGAAATGTCCTGATGTAGGTAATATAGTACTATTTCCTGTCCATCCTGCATTATACAGCATTGTACTTTCACTTTCGCTTAATGAAATGTAATTTTTTAAAACACTGCTGATTCCTGCATTCCGACAACGATCAATTTCTACACCATTCAATTCATATCGTATTTCATCAAATAAGAAGGCCCCAGAATTATTATTTAGTTTATAATCAGGTATTACAGTTCCATCGTTTTTAGTTAATGTTCCTTCAATATATATAAAACTTTCACTTGGTAGTAAGTATAAATCTTGGTTTTGAATAGAAATTCGTATTTCATCGCTATTGTTATACGATTCTACAAATGGTGAATATGTATGATATTCTTTTTTAGTAATACTTTCATCGAAGTGAGGTTCTTCTAAAATATCCAGTGTATCATTCATGTTTGCTTTTCAAAACAAACCCCAATGACTTTAAAAATTTTTTATTTTCAATTGTTAATGATGGTCTCGTTGAAGTAAAGTCTCTTTGTGTTGTTGTTTGTTCAGTAGGTAATGGTGTACTAATGATATTATCACTTTTGAATGAGTTTTTATTATTATTATTATGTTTGTTGAATATCAGCATATCTAGTTCTTATCCACTTGACACTTACATAAGAAATAATAGCTTTAGTTATCAGACTACTTGTTTTATACTTTACGTCTTATTCTATTATTGTGGTTTCAAGTGTAATCTAACTGTAATTATTTCGCCTCTGAAATTAATCAAATCTCCATCTTGATCTACAATTTTTATTTCAACAGAACTAATTCGTTTCACATTTACGGGTAAATATATAACATTCTTAGGAACTTCTGTTATTTTATATCCTGGTCCTACATCAGGAGAAAATTCATGAAGAGTGTGAACTGGAATATTATTAATATATGATCCTACTATTAGATTACATTCAATTCGTATAGCGTTAACTTTAGTTATATTCACAGGTAAATCAGACACATGCGTCGTATTTGACCCCAATTCTTTTTTACTGAAACCTAACAGTTGACCAATAGTTCTTTCTCTGTTAAAGTAGACGTTGTGTGAACTTTTAATTTCTGTTTTGAGTGTGTTGTTGTTCGCTTGTATTTTGATTGTAGGCTTAGTTTTCGTTTTCTCGAGCTCTTTTTGAATGAAATTCGCGATGTCATCAACTTCATAAGACCCCACAGGTATTTGAATAGTTTCATTACCTATATGAAATAAGCTATTGCTACTATCCACATTAGGTATTGAATTATAGGTATGAAAATCAACAAGACCACAAAGATAGTCAGATGATAAATCAATGGGTGGAAAGTTATTTATATTATATTATATATTATATTATATTAATTGTAATAAAGTTAGTTGCAAGCTAATAACGCCTTTTTATTTAAAATATAAACCTAAATATTTATCATTTAAAGTTAGGGTACCAGACTCTATGATAAGCAAGGTTAAAAATATGGAAAAATGGAAAAAAGGCACAATAATTAAAGATTTTTCAGATAAATTTGAGTCTGCAGCCTCTTCTTCCTCGGTACGGAAAGTTGACAGCAACAAAAAAAAATAATAATAAAGTAAAAAATGACAAGGTAATTTTAAACAAAACATACCCAAATTTTATTTGCAGCGAAACCATTAACTCCTCTCCTAGACATGAAACCACAGTATCCTACAATCAATCGACACCTCCTAGTCTTCTATCGCTTAATCTCTCTCCTCCTCATTTAACAACACCTGTAGTCCCTCAACAAGCAGCTACATACCTCTCAGCCTCCACATATGACCATCCCGTTTCCTCATTCGATCCCATGCTCCCACCAATTGTAGCCATGTCGAAAAAATTCGCAAATGTCGATGAAGGATGAGAGATACCAAAATCTATGAGAACGTAAGGCTTTACCTTGCTTATCTCCACAATCAAAGCGACTCTGTTTGTATCGATGGTAAAACCAAAGCGAATCTAAAGGTACTAATCCGTCAAGAAGGACTCCCTACTGACCCATCAGCGTTACGAGACATATATGTACGTTACCATCAGTGTTACGACGTTACCCCCCAAGAAGCCTTCGCAGATCTTCAAGCATATGCCTCTCATATCTCCTCTAAAAGAATTAACTACCTTCAAAGAACCAGAGATATTCATAATAAGTTTTTTCGTTAACAAGGACAACCTTATTTTAATCAGTAATTCGCACCCCTCTGAAACTCACCCATATCTGCCAAACAATCTTTCAATTTACTATCAAAATGTTAGGGGTCTTCGTACTAAAACTAAAGACGTTTATATAAACTCAGCGGTTTTAGACTTTGATGTTTACCTGCTCACAGAAACATGGCTAGCCAGCAACATTAATAACCTTGAACTTTTTGAGAAATCCTATTTAGTTTTCAGAAAAGACAGACATTCTTTTTGTCCCTCAACTATTACTCCAAAAGGAGGTGGAGTATTAATTGCTGTCAAAAATAATTATAATGTATCGGAAATCCATATTCCTGAATCAAGCTCCCTTGAAATATTGTGCGTCAAAATTCATGTAAAAGGGAAGGGTTACTACTTTGTTTGCTGTTACATTCCACCTAATTCAGACATCGAAATTTACAATATTGTCAAAGCGGTTGACTCTGTTTCTTCTCAGCTGTCCATAACTGACGAACTATTTGTTTGTGGTGACTTCAACTTACCTCATATAAAGTGGTCTCAACATGATGAGGAACATTATCTTATTCCCCTTAACCTGACAAACGCATCAGATAGCGCTCTTATTGACGGTTTGAACATAAATTTCTTACAACAAACATCAAACATAAAAAACTTTCAAAGCAAACAACTTGACCTAATCTTTACTTCTGATTGGAATAATTTTACTATTATTAACTATAACATACCCCTGGTAAATATTGACAACTTTCATCCTCCGATAAGCTTCACTATTTGTACTAACCCTCTATCGAATCCTGACACTGCTAATATAAAAAGTTTTAACTTTAGCAAAGCTGACTTTGTAGGACTTAATCAATTTTTTTCCACTATCAACTTCACGACATTGTTACAAAATGTAGAACTTGATGATGCCGTGATTAAGTTCTACGACGTTATTCTCCAAGGCTTTCATCTGTTTGTGCCCCGTTCTTCCAAAAAAACGACTAACAGTAGTCCTCCGTGGTTTAGCCCCGGAATTAGAAGCTTAAGAAATAAAAAAAATAAAGCTTGGAAGAAATACTTAAAATCAACAAATGAGGTGGATTATTTAAATTTCACTGAATTGTTAAAAGAGTTTAAGACCTGTGTGGAACAAAGTTATAAAAACTACGTTGTCGACATATCATCCAAAATTAAAAATAGTCCAAAGCTCTTTTGGAAATTTGTTAATTGTAAAAGAAAAGTAGATGAGTTTCCCACGTACATGAAATATGAAGGAAAAACAACCAGTGACCCCCTAATAATATCTGATTATTTTCGTCACTTCTTTTCTTGCTCATATAACAATTCAATCTTCACATTAAATGAAAATCTATTTGATCATTTGGATGAGTTCCCCAAAACGACTTTTGTAAGCCATTCTGTTGAAACTGCAGCAGTCGAAAAATATTTAAATAAACTCGGGACAGATATTAATCCGGGCCCGGATGGGGTGCCTGAAATAATCCTAAAAAAATGCGCCAAAAATCTAGCTTTTCCGCTATCTGTTCTTTTCAATCTGTCTTTGACTTCGGGCCATTTTCCTGAACTTTGGAAGGAAGCCTATATACGTCCTATTCATAAAAAAGGCTCAAAATTTGAGGTCCAAAATTATCGCCCGATTGCCAAATTATCTTCCATACCTAAATTGTTGGAGCAGATAATATTTGACCAGATGTACAACCATTGTACACAATTTTTGGTTCATAACCAACATGGGTTCATGAGGAAAAAATCAACCGTCACAAACTTGGTTGAATCGTCTTCAATATTTATTAATGCGATGGAAACAGGACTTCAAACTGACGTAATTTACACGGATTTCAGTAAAGCCTTTGACCTCCTTCCTTATAGTGTAATTCTTTTCAAATTGAAAAGACTTGGTTTTCCTCCATTATTTATCAATTGGGTTAGTTCATACTTAACAAACAGAAAATATACAGTTAAGTTCAAATCTTCAATTTCCCAATGTTTTATAGCAACATCTGGAGTGCCGCAAGGTAGCCATCTCGGTCCTCTTTTTTTCATTATATCTGTCAATGATGTTGTGTCTGTTTTAAGCGATAGTGAATTGCGTATCTTCGCCGACGATATGAAGATATTTAAAACGATGACCTCGTCTCAGGACTACTTAAAACTTCAAAATGACTTAGAAAAATTTTCCTCCTGGTGCCGCAACAACAACCTTTTGCTCAATGTGGATAAATGTGCACTAATGAACTTTTCACGGCGTACCAATCCTGTTGCTTTCGGCTACTCACTAAATAACCAAGTTTTGAATAAGGTAAATTCCATAAAAGATTTGGGAGTATATTTTGATGGAAAATTGACTTTCAAAAACCACTTCAATAATATGATTAATAAAGCCAATGCTATGCTCGGATTTATTAAGAGGTGGTCAAAAGAGTTTGATGATCCATATATTACAAAATCCTTATATACAGGTCTTGTTCGCCCGCATTTAGAATACGCTAGCCAAGTGTGGTCGCCTTACCACGAAACCCATTCAAACAGGATTGAAGCAGTTCAAAAAAACTTCATTAGGTATGCTCTTCGGAACCTTCCTTGGTCCAGCCCAATTAATCTCCCACCTTATGAAAGTAGACTTAATTTAATCCACTTAGATTCATTGGAGAAAAGACGAGAAGCCGCAGACTCAATTTTTATTGTTCAAGTTGTTAATGGTGGCGTTATTTCAAAATTCATTCGGGACAGAGTTACTTCTAACTCTTCTACCCGATTACGAAAAACTAATCTTTTTAACATCGCTTATCATAGAACAACTTATGGAAAATTTGAGCCAATCAATAGAATGCTTATGTCTGCTAATAAACACCAAGACGTCATAAATTTTGAAGTCTCCAAAAAGCTCTTAAGAAATAAAATACTTTCAAAAAAATTAAATATAGCTTTATAATTAACTAATCTAAAAATTGTAAATTTTTGTTTGTAATTTAAATTTTTTTTTGTATTATCTAATTTGAAATTGTAAAAAAAAAAAAAAAAAAAATTGTAATTATTGTAATTTGTTTGAGTTAAACAAATAAATAAATAAATAAATAAATATTGATAACCAGGAAGATGAAGCTCTACTGGTAACTTATTAATTAATGTATTCACTAATCCTTTACCTTTGCGAGTTTGAGTTCGACTAAATGTTTTTCGATTATATTTAATCATTTTATATGTTTTCTCATACAAAAAGATGAATAGAATGATGTTGAAAACCTATATATTGGATATTTATAGTTTTTTTCTTTAGTTCTTATCAATATGCGTTTCATTAAACAACGTGATACATTAAATGTGAAAAATATAGATTTTGTAACAAATACTTCAAATAAAATTAAACATAGTAAGCTATTACCTAACAATGTACGTGCCATTATTGTGGGTCCATCGAGTTGTGGAAAAACAAATGTAATGATGAGTTTACTTGAACATCCGAATGGTCTTAAATTTGAAAATATTTACATATACTCAAAATCTTTGTATCAACCAAAATATGAGTATCTTAAGAAACTGATTTCACCAATAAAAGGATTAGGATACAACACATTTTCTGAGAATACTGAAATAATGTCACCAGAACAGGCTAAACGAAACTCCATTTTCATATTTGATGATGTTGCCTGCGAAAAACAAAATAATATACGTTCATATTTTTGTATGGGACGTCATAAGGATATCGATAGCTTTTACTTATGTCAGACTTATACACATATTCCAAAACATTTGATACGTGATAACTCAAACTTTATTGTAATTTTTAAACAAGATGAAATGAATTTAAAGCATATTTTTAATGATCATATAAACACCGACATGTCATATGACAAATTTCGAGATATGTGTTCAAAATGTTGGAAAGATAATTACGGATTTTTAGTAATAAACAAAGATAGTTTATTAGATTGTGGACGATACAGAAAAGGATTCGATACTTTTATATTATTATAAATAGATACGTATGTAAGAGTTGTATATCATTATTATTTCATCTACCGAGCTGTTAAAAGACCTGTTCAAGCTGTTTAAAGACCTGTTCAAGCTGTTTCAGAACTGTTTAAAGACCTGTTCAAGCTGTTCAAAGACCTGTTCAAGCTGTTCAAAGACCTGTTCAAGCTGTTTAAAGACCTGTTCAAGCTGTTTAAAGACCTGTTCAAGCTGTTTAAAGACCTGTTCAAGCTGTTTCAGAGCTGTTTAAAGACCTGTTCAAGCTGTTCAAAGACCTGTTCAAGCAGTTCAAAGACCTGTTCAAGCTGTTTAAAGACCTGTTCAAGCTGTTTAAAGACCTGTTCAAGCTGTTTGAGAGCTGTTTAAAGACCTGTTCAAGCTGTTTAAAGACCTATTCAAGCTGTTTCAGAGCTGTTTAAAGACCTGTTCAAGCTGTTCAAAGACCTGTTCAAGCTGTTCAAAGACCTGTTCAAACTGTTTAAAGACCTGTTCAAGCTGTTTAAAGACCTGTTCAAGCTGTTTCAGAGCTGTTTAAAGACCTGTTCAAGCTGTTTAAAGACCTGTTCAAGCTGTTTCAGAGCTGTTTAAAGACCTGTTCAAGCTGTTTTTCAAAGCATTATCATGGAAAACGAGATAATTAAGAATATTATAAAAACAAGAAATGTTATTCGTAAAAAATATCAAGCTTTAAAAACTGGTAAAGCAGAAGAAGAAATACAATTGGAAAGTGTTTTTAAACCAATAACTCAACCTTTGAAGAAAATAGTAGATAAAACTAATTATCCGGATATTAAATCTGAAGTAAAAGAAGAATGTGAGACTTCATTTAAGCCTAAACGTTTGAAAACTGAATTCTCAAGTACACCACATGAATATTCCAATAAGTTAGAGCAAAACTTCGAAACACCTCAAACAATTAAACAACCTGATTTTTCACAGGAATCATTTGGTGAAAGTTTTGATGAATCACAACAACTACAACAACCAGCATTTTCAAACTCGCCAAATCGATTTTTGAAAGAAATGAAATTAAAAGAAGATGATATTGATTATAAATACGGGCCACATTTAGATCATGATAGAAATATTTGGAAAATAGGAAACTCTTCTTTTGATATTAACGATAAAACTATTGTTATTGATGGAAATTTTTATTCTCTAACACCTGGTTTGATACAATTATTGTTTTTAAAACATCCTAATAAAACGGTATGCACTAACGATGACTTCAAAAATTATAAAAAAATCATAATACAAACAAGTGCAAATAAACGAGATTATGAGGACGGAGGACAAATATCTGGAAACAAAAGTACGAAGTATAGACTAATTAAGGGATTGTTCAAATCTCATTCTGGTTCTGGATTAATGCATTTACTAAAAGAAAAATCTAATTATGTATACTGGGATGATCCAAATGAATTAGTGAATAGATTGAAATTACTATAAGCATCTACACATGCAGGTCATAATAATCACAACAATGAGGTAGTTTCAATAATTGAGGAGCTCAGAGAAGCAGACTTTATCGTATAAATTTATATTCTACAACGTGAAATTTATTATTTACATTATGAGCGTTGACAAGTTTGGACGTTTCTCTATTCGGAGACATCACCATGCTACAATTTCATCTGAACGTGGGCCTCCTGGTCCTGTAGGTTTGCCAGGAATAGGTTTTATTTTAACAAATGAAGGAAACTTTAATATAAATTCAAAACGAATGGAAAATCTTGAAAATCCTTTAAATGATAATGATGCAGTAACAAAGAAGTATGTTGATAATGAAATCAATGCTTTACACGAAAATCTTATAAAAATAGAAACATTTCGTCAGGATCTTGCAAAGAATCAGCAGGACATGTTAAAAAGTCACAGTGAAAAACTATATAGTTTAAATTATAATATTGAAAATATTCAACAATTTTTATTTGATGAAATAAAGAAAAAACATAAACCTGAAGAATCGATTTTCCCATTAGAAAGTGTACCAGAATAAATATGCAAAAACAACAACTTGTAGAAGAACTTCATAAACCTGCTAGAAAAAATTTTAAACGGCGACATGTTATAGTAAAAGGAATTAATGATTTGTGGCAAGCTGATTTAGTTGAAATGGGAAATTACTCTTCATTTAACAAAAATTATAAATATTTATTAACTGTAATTGATACTTTCTCAAAATACGCTTGGGTACACCCTGTTAAAACAAAAAATGCTAAAGATGTTACTGAAGCAATGAATAATATATTTAACATAACACAAACATCACCAAAAAATTTACAAACAGATTTGGGGAAAGAATTTTATAACACACAATTTAATCAACTTATGAAGAAACATAATGTTAATCATTATTCAACATATAGCACATTGAAAGCATCAATTGTTGAACGTTTCAACAGAACATTAAAAGAGATGATGTGGAAAGAATTCAGTATGAATGGATCATATAAATGGATTGATAACGTAAAAGCGTTAGTTACCAAATACAATAACACTATTCATCGAACAATAAAAATGCGTCCCAAAGACGTTAATAAAAACAATGAAAAATTTTTATTAAAGACAGTATACAATAACTTAAAAGTTTTTCATAAACCAAAATACAAAGTTGGAGACAAAGTACGAATAAGCAAATATAAACATATTTTTGAGAAGGGATATACACTCAACTGGACCACCGAAATTTTCACGATAAAAAAAGTTCAAAACACGAATCCAATAACATATCTTTTAGAAGACTACGAAGGACAACCAATTAAAGGAGGCTTTTACGAAAAAGAAATAATTAAAACCAATCACCCAGATCTTTATTTAGTGGAAAAAATTTTAAGAAAAAAAGGAAGCAAAGTTTTTGTGAAATGGCTAGGATTTTCTAATCAGCATAATTCGTGGATAGAGGAGAAAGAGTTATTAAAAAAATTAAATAAAAAAAACCTTTAACTGTTTTTGTTCTAATGATATTTTATTTTTATTTCATTAAATTTTATTATAAATTATTGAAAATAAATTGGTATTACATAAAAAACATTTCAAGTTGTGTTTTTCAATAAAACCTTTTATTACAAAATTACTATTTGCTTCAAAATTCCCTGAAACTCTACATACATTTACAGGCATGTATTTATGGTTTTTACAATCAAAACAAAATTTAATATTTGTACTGTTTTCAAAAAATTTATTAAAATATTGAAAACTTATTTTATATGAGATGCCGTTGTAACCTTCTTCTTCATCTAAAAACTCCATATTGAAATTGTTGATGTTGCTATTGAAATCTTCTTGTTCATCTAAAAACTCCATGTTGGAATTGTCGATGTTGCTGTTGCAATCTTCTTGAACATCCAGAAACTCCATGTTGTTATCTTCTTGTTCGTCTAGAAACTCCATGTCGTGAGTTTCAAAAATTTCTTTTAGAAATTCCAAAATTTCTCGTGTTTCACTTATAGTTTCCATTTTAAAATAATAAAACCGACTAAGAAAGAATTACTTGCTTGACTAACAGGAGGTAAAAAAGTCTTGAAATTAATGAAGCATAAAAGTGATTCACATGTGTTTTATATACCTAATCTCGAATGTATTTTAAAAGCTTAATAGTCGATAATTCTAATATTAGTCACATAATCCAAAAGCAAAATACTTTGTTAGAAATTCTTTTCTTCTGAACTTAAAAACAATAACGCAGCTGGCAGCATAATCCGTTTGAAAAACAAAAGACTTCATTGTTTCATTGTTTTAAACAAGAACAAACATGTCTCAACATGAAAACTGATAAAGTAGCAACTATACAAAACGTATACATACTCAACATATATTATCATGCTATGAATATCATGAATTTGAAACAGATTGAATTCTAAGCAATGGTGAAATATAACTTGTACGATTTCAAGACTATAACTACAGAACCGATACGAAAATCGAAAATGTTAAACAAATAAATATAATCATTAATAAAAGTCAATTCATTCTCAAAATAATTAACAGTTAACCAGCATTTTTCAAAGTATAAAGATGGATTTTGAAGGCGAGTTTTACACAGATTATTTAACAGACGAAGATAGGAGAACTCTTGTATACTATCGAAAATATATACAACAATATGAAAACATGGAAAAAATCACATCAATTCATGGATCTCATTACGTTGATTGTTGTTGGGCTAAAGATGATACAACTACAGGACCAGATACATGTATTTGTAGTTATAGACAAAATCAAGTTATCAAATTTAAAAATGAATTTGAAAAATTATTGAAATTTTACGAGAAATTGATTGGGTACTTAGAAGAAGGAAATCTGGATATAATAGATAATATTTCATTATTTTTAAATGAATTTGATACATTTTTTGGTATAGAATCATATGGAGAAGTTGTATTCAACAAAAAAGAAATTGAAAATATTCGAGAATATCTAAACAACAGCAAAAGTGAAGAATTTACATCTAACGGCCATTATCTTGCATGTTCTAATCCTGAAGACAATGAAAATATTTGTGAATGTGATTTAATAGAAGAAAAACAAAGAGAAAAAACAGATACAGCTAAAGAAGCTATTAGACTTATAAAGATATTTCTTGGAAGAATATATTATAATTATTTTGCTGATTATTAGTTAATAAATAAAAACACTTAATATCCATTTAAAAAATTGTTTTTTATTGATTTTATATTATGTTATTATAAAAACCAGGTAAACTTAAATCAAATGGTTGTGAAAATTCATCATAATTTATATTAGCTTCCGTTTCTGTTGAATATTGTTGATCTGGTTCTGATTGTACAGGTTGCTGCTCATTCTCTGTTATTTTCGGTTGTTCTTGTTGTTGTTCTTGTTGTTGTTCTTGAAATTCATTGGATATCGGAAATTCGGTAAAGTCTATACTGTAAGCTTTGCCTACTTGTCCATAGTTGATTAAGTGATATTTCCCCTTGTTTAATGCTGTTAACACATTATCTGATAACTTGTTATATTTTTCTGGTAAATTCAATCGTTGACTTCCTTCTAATTCAAGCGAAACTCGATCACCAAATTTTGTGTTAACTTTTTCTGCACTGATGATTTTATATGGATGATTTTTCACCATATTTCCCAAGTTTAAGTATATATTGTATCGAAATGATTTTAACTCCTCCAGCTCAGAAGCAAATACTTTGTTTGGTATTTCATCTCTTACAAGATTATCTTCTTGTTTCCGTTTAACTACTTTTGATGCCTTCTTTGAACCAACTTTTTCAGGTTTCTGTATTTCACTCATTTTTTACAAACTTTAAGATAAAATTAAATAAACACTTTGAAATTTCACTATGGACTGATACCGTTTCAAGAAATTGTCTCCATTTATAGGCAAAAATCGTATCCCCACTCTTTTTTTCAACTGCTTACAAGTGCTAACAAAATTTAAACACTCTCTTTTTCAACTGCTTACAAGTGCCGACAAAATTTATATACACACACACACACAAACATACATATAAAAATAATTTCACAACTTGATGAAATCCGAAATAAAAAAATTGCTTATATGTATCATATGTGCAAAAAAAAAAAAAATCAATTAGAAAGACCGAACCAGAATTTCTTTTTATAAAAGTTGGAAAATTTAAACTTTTTTTTTTTTTTCTTGAATTATCACGTCAGGGCCCGGGTTCAAATCTCATCAACATCACAACTATTTCACAATCTTTTTTTTTTTTCTTATCACACAAATGAATAAAAATATTATACATACAAATTTTTCCATTTTTATTTGCGGGTTCAAATCTAATCACAACTATTTCACAATCTTTTTTTTTTTTTTTCTTCTAATAACATACGAACTAAAATTCGTCATACCTATATAGACACAACATAATCACCATATATTAAGATTCCCTGTGGCTCAATGATATATGCTACGGACTATCATGCCACAGGTCTCAGGTTCGCATCCATCCCACCGACATCACATTTTTTTCATTTTTTCTTCATCTCAAACAACAACAAAACAACAACACATTCTTTTACACACACCAAAAAAGCACAAAAGCTCATGACGTCATCCAAAAAAAGCTGTGCACAAAAAAGCTGTGCACAAAAACCTCCTTGAGTTAGAGTCGCTATATATACTCTACTTATTTTCGGCTATGATTGGTCTGAAATAAAGAGATGTCTATCTTTACACTACGCAGATAAAAGGGATCTAAGAACCTTAGAACACCAATTAGGCACATTAACTCAAGGAAAGGTGACGGTAGATGAATTTTATGCAAGAGTAAATCATCAATTTTCACTCATAAATAATAAAATCAAAACGGAAGATTATATTCCAGAAACTGTAAACGTTTTAGTCGAAACCTACAGAAATCGTGCTCTCGACGTATTTATTAGAGGTTTAAATGGTGATATGTCAAAGATGTTGATGATCCAGAGACCCCAGACTCTTCTAGAGGCCTATACATCATGCCTTGAAATACAAAATCTCAATTGTAGAAATATAGCGATCCATAAGAAATCCTTCACTAACCCTATCGTAGCGCCCGTAAATGTAATGACGAAAATTAGAAGAGAACAGTCAAGCCTAGATAAAAATCTTATCCCCATACCACTACAACTTAAGAATATGGCGTACAACATTCAGCACGAAAAAAACACCAGACCACCACCAAGGCCAATACAACCTAAGCCCCCGACACCGATGGATGTAGACTCGTCAGTGCAAACTAAACAGGTAAATTACATGAATCGGCCAAGCCAAATTGCAAATATAGCTGCAAAACGGGAAAATACTTCAGATGGACATATAAGAAAACAGCAGCGAATTTACTGTATGGAACCAGAAAGCATAAACGAGGAATACGACAATTACATCGCGCATTACAGCGATGCTGAGGATATTATAGAAAAAGAAAACCCAGAATTAAATTTTATGATGGGAGCCTCTCTAGTATCCCATACATAGAATATAAAATAAGAAACGGCAGGATCTTAAAATTCTTGATCGATACAGGTGCCAACAAAAACTTCATTAAACCTGATTTAGCCTTTAGAACAGAGCCTACGAAAAAACCGTTCAGAATAAGGTCGGCAGGTGGAGACATCGAAATAACAAGGAAAATAAGAGGTAAATTTTTTGAGTGTGAAGGTAACAAAATGTTAGTGGAATTTTTCGTACTACCTGGCGTACTACTACTAGGGGACGACACGCTTAAAGAACTAGAGGCAGTAATTGATAGGAAAAATAACATATTGAGAATCAAACCACACATAGAAATTCCTCTCAAAGAAAAAACATCGAATCAAGTAAATAACATCGAAATTAGAGAAGGACCAGGCACTAAAACAGAAAGTAAGAAAATTAGTAGAAAAATTTCAAAAATTGTTTGGCCCTTTGAATGATCAGGAGTTGATAGATACAGACGTTGTAGCCGAAATCAAAACTACAACTGACGAACCCATTTACACAACAACATACCCATACCCAGTGAACATGAGAGGCGAAGTAGACACACAAGTAGAAAAATTGCTGAATGGCGGTATCATAAGACCTTCGAAAAGTCCATATAACTCTTCAGTATGGATTGTTGAGAAAAAAATGGACGCATCTGGCATCAAGAAATACAGAATGGTGATTGATTTTAAAAAGTTGAATGCAGTAACGATATCAGATACATATCCTATCCCAGATATCAACAACACCATCGCCAACCTTGGAAACTCTAAATACTTCACTACGATTGACCTAACATCCGGATTTCACCAGATAAAAATGAAAGAGCAAGATATACAAAAAACAGCATTTTCCACCTTAAACGGTAAATATGAGTTCATGAGGCTACCTTTTGGTCTTAAAAACGCACCGGCCATTTTCCAAAGAATGATCGATGATGTTCTCAAAGAATACATAGGGAAGATATGCTACGTGTATATAGATGACATAATTATATTAGGAGGACGGACAGAAGATGAACATTTGGCAAACGTGGGAAAAATATTTTCTAAGCTACTGGAGGCCAACCTGCGTGTAAATCTTGACAAAACAGAGTTCTTGAGGGAAGAAACGGAGTTCCTAGGATATACTATAACCAATCAAGGAATCAAACCAGACCAAAAAAAAGTGCTAGCTGTAAGACAAATCAATACTACAGGCGTACTCACATAGTTAACATATGGAATAAACGCACAAGTGAAATCGAGCCAATCGAAAAAAGTAAAAATTAAGCTGAACGAAACAGAGTTTAAAGCCTTTAATGATCTAAAGGAACTTTTAACATCTTCGTACATACTCATCTTTCCAGATTTCCAAACACCCTTTATTCTTACGACTGACGCATCCAATTATGCAATTGGAGCAGTCTTGTCGCAAAGAGAAATTGGGAAGGATCGACCAATCACATTTATTTCTAGATCACTTAACCCAACTGAAGAGAACTACGCTACGAATGAAACTCTCTAGACAACTTACGAAACTACTTATACGGCGCAAAAAAAATCAAAACTGTTACAGATCATCAACCTTTAACGTTCGCTTTAAGCAACAGAAACAACAACGCTAAGCTAAAAAGATGGAAAGCAAAAATGGAAGAATTCAATTATGAATTGATTTATAAACCGGGTTCCACTAATAAAGTAGCAGATGTACTATCAAGAATTAGACCAGAAATAAATAATCTGACACCACCATCTCTTAGTGAAACAATACACAGTGCAGATGAGGACAGTACAGATCTGATACCACATTGCGAGGTTCCGCTAAATGTCTTTAAAAATCAACTTATTATAAACCAGAATGGAGGAACTTACACCTTCAGAAGCAAAGAAACACCTCATCCAACATATCAGACATTATATTAGCATACCAAAAATAAGTAAAGAAAGCCTAACACACATTCTAAGCAAAAAACTCCAAAGCACAGTAATTAATGGTATAAAAATACCAGAGGAACATATTCAACCGTTACAAGATACCTATAGAGAACACCTTTCCCATTTTAAAATACGCCTAACACATAAACTCGTAAAAGACGTTACCAACGAAGAACAAAAATTTCAGATTATTCAAGAGGAGCACAAAAGAGCACATCATAATTGGTCAGAGAACAAAAACCAAATTTTGGAACAATACTATTTTCCACAAATGTCCAAACTAATTAAAAAATACACTCAAAACTGTGACATCTGTAACATCAATAAATATGACCGACATCCACAAAACCCCAATCCCAACGTATCCATCAGAGATACTCCATATAGACATATTTGAAATAAGAAACGAAAAATTTATCTCATGTGTAGACAAATTTTCAAAGTTTGCAAAATTTTTTCGAATAAAGAACAAATCCGTTTTTCACATTAGAGAAAAAGTTATTTAAATCATTCACTACTTTACTGTCCCCAAAATGATCGTAATGGATAACGAAAAAAGCTTTATAAGCCCAATAATAATGGATTACTTAAAAACAATAGGAGTAAAGGTATATCTCACCCCATCCCAAAAAAGCGAAGTAAACGGCATAGTTGAAAGAGTTCACTCAACTATCATTGAGATTGTACGATGCCTACAGAACGAGTATAAGGACTTAACGCAAAAAGAAGTAATATATATAGCAGCCGATAGGTATAACAACTCAATCCACTCAGTCACTAAAGTGAGACCTAGCGATGTATTCTTAGGTAGATCACAACGCATTAACTATCAAAGTTTACTTGATTTTAGAACCAAAATTAACGAAGATAATAACCAGAAGATCAAAATAAATAGAGAAAAACAAAAAAGGAATACACCGAAAACATACTCACCAGGCGATACAGTTTACACAGCAATAAAACGAATACAGGGTAAAAATAAACTACGATACAAAAAGGACACCGTAGCTAAAAACAATAAAGCAACTATAATTACCACCACAGGAAGAAAGATACATAAAAGCCATATCAAAAATCTAAATACTTGAATTTTCTTTCTTTCAGCCTTATCACGCGGATAACAATATCGGCATTACACGTATACAAATATGACACACCAAAAATAACCGTCAAATTGGGAAATGGACGAATTATAAATGGCAACTTTAGATTAATTCATATCATCAATCTCACTAATTATGAAGAAGCAATAGACAGGTTAATCCCACAAATACAACATATTTACTCAAAAAATACAATAAAACCGCACATAAATCATCAAGTGCAGCAAATTACAAAACTTTTAAGAGATCTAAGAGGACAAACTGTAAAAAACAAACGATCAATCAACTGGATCGGCAGTGCATGGAAGTGGATAGCTGGCTCACCAGATGCTACTGACTAGAGTAAACTTGTAGAAAATCAAGATGAAATAACAAGAAATAACAACGAACAATACACAATCAACAAAGTTCTGACAGAAACAACCCAACAAATTCTCAGTGAATACAACACCATAGCACAACATATAAGTGAAGACACAAACGGACATTACCTACAATCAGTATACAACAAACTCAGCCTACTTAAAGAGGAAATTAAAGAAATAATAAGGGCTACACAGTTAGCAAAAGCGGGAGTTGTCAATACAAACTTATATGATAAAGAAGAAATGAGACGCACAATAACAGAAATCGAAACTTTACCCTACTCGAATGAAATTGAAGCATTGGAATTAGGGTGACCAGGTGTACTCTAAAAAGAGTACATGTACTCTTTTGAGACATTACTCTTTCTTACACTTTTTGTATTTCACTTTGTTCACTTTTGTTCTCTTTTTTGAAAAATATTTAAAAAAGTATGAAAATTGTACTACAGCCGCAGCACGCAGTTTATCCTATTTTAAACTTGGATAATTAGTACATATCCTTCCTTACACAGCTTAAAATAATATAAACTGAAGTAATTTTAGTATGGGAAGAAAAAAGTATTTGACAATGACAACTTGTAATTCAAATTGACGCGACGTTAGGGATTTAAGCACCAAAAAGGATTTCAGTCCGAAATACAGGGTGTTTCCGTTATCACCGACCAAAAGGATACCATAGATAGGACTCATCGAGACAAACAAAAAATAGTATCGGAGGGGGGGAAATCCCAACGGTTTGGCCGCTAGAAACGATTTTTTGTTTGTCTCGATGAGTCCTATCTATGGTATCCTTTTGGTTGGTGATAACGGAAACACCCTGTATATTATAAAATGTTACATATAAATACATTATATGTGTGTTTATACATAGTATAAACTATAAATATACTATATTCACTATTTTTTTTATTATAACTGAAATAATTTACTTATTGATACCTTTTACATAGCTCTTCTTTTTTACTTTTACACGCGTCTTCTTTCGTTCTTCTCAATTCATTGTACATCCACAAATTTTTCAATGTATTTGAATATAAATTCTTCAAAAACATTGTTTTTGTATATATGCGTTAGTATCTTCACCTCGTTAAATAGAAATCAGTTTGGTTGAAAAAGTGAAGAAAGATGAGGAAACCGAACTACTCCCCTGGCTGGCGAACTTGGTCGTGGGGAAGAACTGTGTAAAACCCATGATTATCTACCTAACCTACCTACATACGTTTAATGTGTATTGTGTACTCTATTGTACTCTTTTTTGGAATACGAAAAAGTTCTCTTTTATCCGGACATTCCACACTTTTGTTCAAGTTCGACCTGGTCACCCTAATTGGAATACGCACAACCGATAGTAACACAAAAGGACTCTACGATCTTATACATAGTATCGATACCTAAAACAAGTACACAAAACTATAACCATGTTGCAATAAGATCCACAATAAAAAATGATAAACAAATACATATAAAATACAAAGAATTATTAGTGAATCACAATGAACTTTTCGGAATTCAAGAAAAATGTAACACCTTTAAAGATACCATTACATGCTCAAACAAACAACTACAGAAACTAAGCACGGATCATTGTATTGCACAATTATTAAAAGGAACAACCGCGAAGTGCGACTTTCAATTTAATAATGAACCTTCAATGGAATCGCTCAACGAAAATACTATTTTTTTAAATAACTTTCATGGTGAACTCCAATATAATGGCTCATCAAGACCTCTCAATGGAAACCTATTAATACAATACTCGAACGAAACATTCAAAATAAACAACAAAACATTTTCAAACGCTGAGTTACAGGTATCACAAATCCTACCACCAATACTACTGAAACAGTGAAACTGTTGCACAACCTACATTTGAACAACATAGAAAAACTACAACTTTTTAAGAAACAGAATATAACAACGATAACAAACGTCGGAATTATAACAGTACTCTTTATAATAGGTTCCACCTGTGCAATACTAAAAATACGAAAAAGACGAGAAACAATCACAATTTCTCCAAAAATCGATACAGAAGCTACATATTCTTCACAAGAACTACAACCAATTCATTTGAGCTTTTGATCCACGGGACGCGGATCTTAAAGAAGGGGGAAGTTAACATTAAAGTTACCATTAACAACAAATCAATAACACCTTTGCACGCGCATCCGGTTAAACTGCACTTATCATCAAATTAATCACTTTTCAAATTAATTCGTCAACATTTCCGTTTTATAGAGAAATACTTTGGTAGAATAATAAAGTAATTAAGCTAACTTGCAATTTCAAATATTAAAAATATAAAAAATTAATATTTCACAACCTCACCATAGGTAATGCAGTCATTAGTCACATGTCAATATATAGGTATAGATGTATAGAAGAAAAAAGTTTATATTATTATTCTTTAAACTTTAATTATTTATATAAATACATATATGTATCAGAATTATTATAAATTAAATTCTATTAAATCAAATCAATTTATTCACTTTATTACAAATAATATAACCTCACCATAGGTATGTGGTCATACTTTAATTTTTTCTCTTACAAGTAGGTGAGAAGGCACAATATTTTCCACCTTTTTATTTAATTTTTTGAATATTGTGCACTTTAAAAATTATAACACTGTTAATTTATTATATTTTAAAACCTTTATAAAACATATTTTATTAAAAAAACAAAAATATTCAACTAAAACACTATTTCTTTACACTAATATTCCACCACTCTTATAAAGAAACCATAAGAAACTAAAATGTAAAAACAAAACAAGCGGCACTTCTAACTAATCCATACAAAACTACAGTACCAGGCTTTTCTTCATATCTTTTTTTTCTTCTTCTTATCAAATTTTACTGACCAACGAGAAATAGGTATTATAATTATAAATTCATTTAATAATTCCATAAAATTAAATATCAATGTAAAACAGATTTGTAGAGGTAGGTCAAGAATAGGATCGAAATAAGCAAACAAAAATAAAAAATGCTTGAAAAAAGAAAAAACCATAAAAGCAAAGAAAAAATCAAGCCAAAAAATACCAACAACAAATATCATTTTTTTCAGCTGCAAAAAAATGACACAGAACTATAAAGAAAAAAAACACAACAACTAAAATCATTTGTTCTAAGCATAATGTATACATATAATATGTATAACAACATATAAATATGTATAGTTTCATTTACAATGGTTTTGTTTTTTCTTATTTTTCATATTGATCATAAAGCAATTTACAAACACATTCATCAATCCTCATTCATTCTATTCAATTCGACAGAGTTTCAGACCAGAGCTTTCTCAGACCAGTTTTTGAGCTTTCTCAGATAAATTTTTATAAAAATGTAAAAACTATGAATTTTGACGTTCCTCGTGAAGGAATCTCTTTAATACTTGATACTTTTTGGGGCCTGTTTACGGTTTTGTTTCATTTCCTTTTCGCATCTCTGTTATACACTCCGCGTCACTTGATTACGGCCACTGATTTTTTAAAGTTAATTTGGATATTACTATAAATTTTGTTACGTGTGTATTAGTTTTTATGCTTGTATTTGAGAATACGTTCTGTTACGAATATAATCACGAAAAAAAAAATTTGAAAATATAGTAGATACCGTTATTTGTGCAGTACTCATTTAGTACAATCTCTTCAAAAAACATGCATTTTTTTTCGTCACTTGATTACGGCCAGTATTGAAATTGTCTCAAAAAAATAAAAATTTGAATGAAAAACAACTTTTTGTGTTATTTATATGAGATTTAATAATTTTTTATTATTTTCAATTAATTGTAATAATGATTGCTGCCTCCGTTGTGACGAATTGTTTCGAAAATTCGTGATAACATCAAATTGTATAGCGATGTCAAGTACTTCAGCGAGATTTTTGTCCAAGCAGATTTTATTGCTTCTATTAGTGAAGCTTTATCTTCAAATTTTCTTCCTCCTTCATAGACCTCCCTTTACAGCCATCTCCGAATGTTTTCCATGATATTTAAACCCGACGAATATGGTAGCCACGGTAGCAATCACACATTTTGTTTTTCGGTGAACTGTATAGCACGTCCTGCGGTGTGAATTGAAGCATTATCCTGTTGGTAAATCAAAGCCAGAGGACCAAACATTTAAATAAACTTTGGAAAAGCTTCTTCTAATATGGTTTTATGTGAAACTACAGTCATTTTCGTATTTTTAAAAGGCAAGTCAATCGTGCCATTAAATGGAATAGCTCCCCAAACCATAACACCACCCTGTATAATGCGGTTTCTGCTTAAAATCGTTCTTCCTTTCTTAAATCATAAAAATAAAACTTAAATCCATCAGGATCATCCAAATTAAATTTTTTTTCGTACTAAAACACAACTCGTTTCCACTTTCTCCTTAACGACATGTGATTTCTTGCAAATTCCAATCGCTTTTCTTTACGTGGCGTATTCAACGGGGATTTTTTTCTTCAATTTTTTTATTTGTTGATGCGTGGCACTATTATTTACGCCACGTACTGTTGATAAAATGGCAGGAACTCCGGTTCTAGCCTTGATTTTTGCTGCTGATAGGCCTGAGTTTGAGGCTGTGCGAAGAATTGCTCGTTTATCTTGAGAAATTGTTGCTTCTGCGATTCGCCCTATTCTATTCTGTCCATAATTTTCAATAGTTTTAAAAAAAAAATCAATTACAGTTCTTCTTCTTCCAATTTTTTCTGCAATTTGGGGATTTGAAGAGTCTTTTTGCGTCAAACCCCGATTTTTGCCTTTTCACTTTCTGCCAATGTCTTTTCTTTACCCATGCATTCTTCAAAAAATTCAATAATTTGATAGCTAATGAACACTAGCAATATAATAAACGAAATAATTTTGAATAAAGTCGAAAAATTGTTCGTCATAGTAGTTAGAACACTAATTTTCAATACTGGCCGTAATCAAGTGACGAAAAAAAAATGCATGTTTTTTGAAGAGATCGTACTAAATGAGTACTGCACAAATAACGGTACTATATTTTCAAATTTTTTTTCCGTGATTATATTCGTAACAGAACGTATTCTCAAATACAAGCATAAAAACTAATACACACGTAACAAAATTTATAGTAATATCCAAAATAACTTTAAAAAATCAGTGGCCGTAATCAAGTGACGCGGAGTGTATATATACTTTTTGCGATCGTGTACATTTTTTTTTCACTTTATTGGTATATTTTTGTGTTTTGTTGGTTTTTAGAATGGATATATGAGAAATGTATACATGAAATTTTGTTTTTGTTTGCTTGTGTGTAGGGTAGATGTGGCACCCTCCGACAGTTTTTTTTCAAACTCCCATAAAATTTGTTGTAAATGATTTTCAGGCAAGGTTTTTGAGTTTCTGATTAATTTGATTGTTTGTATCTACGTTAAAAAAAAAATAATATTAAAACATTCCTTACTAAGCGAGCTATAAATTTTTATAAAAAAAATTAAATTATGTCGGCGGTGCCCCAGCCGGGGGTAGCTCAGACATGGGGTGGGGTACCTTCATCATTTACTTGAAATTATGGTAATAATAATAAAATTATGATATTTTTCATTGGATTAAATTTTATTTCTTAAAAATAATAAAACAAAAATGTCTTCGGACAATAATAAATACTAAAAACAAAATAAAAAATAAAAAAAAAATCAATTTTTAATTATTTTATATCACGTTATAAATTTTTTTGAAAATTATTCATTTTAATATTTTCACTATATTAACGCACATCAAGTGTGCTCATGTCAATTTTAAATTGACTTACAAGTTTAGATCTCGAAGTTCCCGGAGGATGTTCTGGTGGTGGAAGTTTAATATGTCTGATGTGCCCCGTATTGAAATGTCGGAGGCACCCCTGGTTGCATTTTTCCACATTTTGAAAATTATTTGAATATCAAGTAAATAAATAACAAAGGCACTTGTTCACATATTTTTCAACATTCTTATAGTTAATAATATACTACTAATTAAAATTACTTACCCCAAAAATACTTCTTAGACACGGGACACAAATATTATTAAAAATAACGTAAAAAACTTCGAACACGTATTGAGTTGTTCACAGCCGGCACTGAACTTTCATATTTCTACCATCAAACACAACAAACACAAGGTATGTCAACAATTTTTTACATAATTTTATGACCATATTTAAAATAAAAATATGAATGTGTCGTATGTGCCCCGCTGTCGGAGGGTGCCACCTCTACCCTATATTTTAAAATATATTAAAAACTAGCATTAGATATTTTATAATGTAAAAGAAAATAAAACAACATGCCTATTGATTATTCTGATCTCCTATCCATTAGGAATAAAATTTTCATATTTGTCAATGAAGTTGAACAAACTACGAAAATTTTCTGGATATAGAAATTTAGAAAAATATAAAAATATATTTTTAAAATTATTTTTAAAATTTGAAAAAAGAAAAAAAAATTTCGGAAGGGATAGATATTTGCTTTCTCAAACAGCAAAATATATGTACACACGTATGTACATACACATTCAGTAAAGGAGTGGGTATAATTTGTTGTTCGAATCGAGAAAATAAATGTAGGTACAAGTTGAATATTTTTTTTCTTTATAGCTTTATGCGTATATTTCAATGCATACAGTAAAATTTTTTTAGAAGGATATGAATAATAGAAATTAGGTACCTATATATATATATGTTATATGAATTAAAATAATATTTTGTGTAAGAAGCAACTGAGTAATAAACGAAAGTTTTCTCATGTATTTTTTCGTGAGAGATAGAAGCATTTCGTGCCTCACACTTCCCGCACAGGTCATCAAATTTTAAAAATTTTGCCGACATTCGCGCCAGTACAAAGTGTTCCTCTTCTTATATTGCTCCATGCTGCTACGTGCTACGTTACTTGTTATCATCACACATACTACCCTACAATCGCAAAAAAAATCCTGTGATGAGAAAAATTAGTAATAAAATTTTATGAAAAATTAACAATTTGTTTTATTAATAATAATTAAACTATGTAACCAATTTCCTTGAAATTTTTTTTAAACTTTTTGGAAAAGGTTAAATTTAAATCCTATGAAAAGAAATCACAATATCTAAACGTTTTAATACATGAAAAATGTGTGAAAAGTTGAGTGAATTTTTGTTTTGTCTGTACCTTGGTAAATCGAATATAAAAAAATTTAAGGATCAAAATTTAAAAATGTGTTCTATTTTAGGACCACAATTCCCTTCCGCCTATCTATATTCAAAATTTCATGAAAATCGGTTGAGAAATGTAGGCTGTAGGTGGTCACTTTGAAGGCCCAAAATCGCAAAACTGACTCACTTGGAACACTTATATTTTTGAAATAAAGGACTTTTTCAAAAATGTGTTCCATTTAAGGACCACAATTCCCTTCCACCTATCTATTTTCAAAATTTCATTAAAATCGGTTGAGAATTGTAGGCTGTAGGCGGTCACTTTACAGGGCCATTTCACTAAATTGGGCTCTTAAACTAAAATTAATAAATTATTATTTTAAGAAAAATTAAACTGAAAAAAAATTATGATAATTAAAAAATAATTCAATTCATTATCACATAAAAAACATTTATACAATTATTAAAATTTATATCGATCAATTCTTCTTCTTTATCTTCTGTCTTTGTCTATCTTCATATAAGCGATATGCATTGGAAATTTGTGTTGTATTATTCTTTTTGAACATTTTCTTAATTTTTACATACTTCTGCTGTCTACTTCGAAAACAGCTGATTTATATTAAAAAATTCAAATAGAAACGGAAAAAATTTAAATTTAGTTCGAAAATATTTATGTATGTTTTTATGTTCTTGATTTTTGAGAGAGCTTGAGATAAGTCTCTATAGTAGTAAATTAGTAATAGATATTCTCTTTGCCTATGTATTTCGTTGTAGCAAGATAGATGACGATTGACGAATGACGATTCTTCACTTGTAAGTCAGATTTATAAGACACAAGTAATGAATAAATAAATATAAGAAAATAATAATCATGTTGAGTTTGATTGTGTTGTATAAAAAATATAATAATAAAATAATGCATATTATATTATTCTTGACCTACCTCTACAAATTTGTTTTACATAGATATTTAATTTTATAGAGGGTGTTTTTCTTTATTCATTCTGTAGAAGGAATAGAACGAACGGAATAAATTTTAGAATATGCGGAATAGAATGAATAAAGAAACAAAAAAAAGAATAAACATTAAGAAAAAGATTGAGGTCTTGTGAAATAACAACTCTTTGTACATTAATCTAATAATAATAAGTAAATAAATATTTCAGGACGTTGAAATATTATGTTGTCCATTTAAAAATAATAATTTATTCTCACCATTATTATTTGAGTCCATTATTTATATTATTTATATTTTATCCAAACAAAGAATTAGTTGTTTATGTTTATAGTCGTATATTTGACATTTCAACATTAACAAAAGTAAGGTTAATTCCATTTATTCCAGTGTTGTGCAATTACACGTAAACTATTAAAGTCTACGTTTTGATGTAAATTATAGCGTATACAAATAACGTGGCGTAAACAATGTAGACAAAGGGTAAACAAAGTAGAAAATGTATACAAAAAGCTGTCATTATACTCATTTCATTAGTCATAGTAATTCATTGGATTTTCGCTTCGGCATTCGGTTGGATTTTTTTTTATTTCAGTGAGGTAAAATTTATCTTTAATAATTTAAAATGTCCAAGAAAGGACGCCCAAAAAATAGAACGTTTATTTTCTAGCTGGGGCTACGTTCACAGTTCTAATCGTAACAGATTGACTTTTGAGTGCTCAAAAAAATTATTACATAGCTATCTATATTATTCTTTGCGTATACAGGATAAATCCAAAAATAATGATGTTGATGAAATGATGATGATGAATAATGATGAGATTATTTGATAATGATGTAACGGAAATTAGAGATTTTAATAAATATAAAAATTGTTGTATGCTATAAAATTAATAAAGCATATCCTTTTTTAAATTAATTGAATTGAATTTAATTGTTTTTATTTTATTGGTGTCCCATTTCTTCACTTTTTACACTGTTTACTTTGTTTACATTATTTATGTCAAAAAATCTGTAGTTGTCTACATACGTACTCTACGCGTTCCAAATATTCGGAAAAAATAAAGAAATACAGAACGGAACATTCGGAATACTTTTCTAGAATAAAGAAACGCATATGGAATATTCCAAACATTTAGAGTAAATAAAGAAAAACACCCAGAATAATTAAATGAATATAAATTCTAATATTTTACGTAGATCGGTAAAATTTTACAATTTAACAAGATCATTTTGTATGAAAATTTTAAAATTTTTGTTATAAAGAGCTCTAATTTAGCATTTTGTTGAACGGGCTTTTTAAAATTATCCTTCACGTTTTTTTTTGTGTTTTTTGTTTGTTAATCAAGACTAATTTCAAAACAAGACAAGAAATATGAAAACATTTAAATTAACACTCCATTCTATTTTTGATCGTTTTCGTCAAAAAATCCGATTTCTCGGTAAATATCTCGGGACCTTGTGAAGGCATGCATTGTCTTAAAATTTCTGCATATTTTGCTCGTCATTCTCTACAAACCTCTCTATGACTTCAAAAAGATCCCTGCAACAGGGTGCAAGTTATACGACGCCAAACATAAAACTTCCTCGTATCAATTTTTAGAAACAAAATTTAATATTTTTGTCTCTATACTTTGAGAAGCATGTTCCCGTAAGACTAGGGAGCTGAAATTTGGCCAGGATATTTTTCGAAGGGTCTAAAATTGCATAAACTGTAAACGGTGTAAATCCGTTCACTAAGGAAAAAGTCATAGGTAAAATACAAAACTGGCCGGGTTCTTGTATGGTTATTGGTGATTGTCACCAACGATTGTTCCTGTATGGTGATCACCAAAAAAGTGATAATATTTTGAAGTGTAGTAGCGAATTTGTAACTGTCTGGTGTGTTTGTTGTCTTTTTTTTTTGTAGAAATGAAAGTAATAAGGAGAAAAATGAGAGATAGTAATCCGTTTGAATTACAAACTACTCAGTAAGTCAAAGTCAATAATGAAATTTTAATACAATTTTTTGATTATTAACAATAATGTTTCTTTACAGTTTTCTGTGTACTACCCATTGCTATCTACAAATTATCATAAAATATTTTATAATTAATATATTAAATTACTAATTAATATATTATTTATTTACTTGAATTCTTTTAAAAACACTCCAGGAATTTCAATTTTATGAAATGTGAACTGCAAACACCATACAAAATATATAAAAGTGACAGGTCTGATGCTGTCACCAAGAAAATGACAGTTTTTGGTGATATTTTCTGGTGACAGTCACGATACGTGAACAGAAATTGCTGGTGACAATCACCAATCACCATACAAGAACTCGTCCCAGAATACCTCAAAACAAAACCGAATGGACTTAGACCACTTTCAAAATAAGCAGTTCATTTTATGTTTTTATTCAGAATTTATTCCCTGATCAATATTGTCTTAAAAAATAGAATTAATTTTTTTTCTTTTCTAATCAAAAATACTAAGATTGTAACCTTCTTGACGATTTTCTAAATGCGATTTAATTATAGCGATAAACTGAGGTTTTTTTAACATTCCATAACCAGGGATTAATAATGATCGAATAACATCATGCAATGACTTATGACCACTGCAAAATAGATCGATACCCAATTCTATTGCTGTGCCGAAATCACATTCGTCAATAGCTGCAAATATAAAAAAGAAAATTATATACATGAATCTAAATGAATGAATTATATATATGAATCTAAAAATGCTAGGTATGTTAACTAATCACTGTACAGAATTCACAAAAAGTTGAGATTTCTTTTTTTAAATGAGATAAAATTACACGTTTTTAATTAATTTTTTTTTTTTAAATAATAACACTAGGGAACACAGGTCAAACAACAATAGCTGCGTTTTCTTTGCCATGATCTGATCTGGATCTGATCAAAAGCAAAGGAAACGATACGAATCTCTACATTTTTTTTTACATTTGACAAACAAATATTTAAAAAATTAATAGCTGTGCTCCATTGGGATTTCAGGCGTAGATAAATCTACTCCCATCTACGGTCAAAATAATGTTCAATTCACCAACTACGCCTAACTACGCTTATCTACTCCGGAGTAGCCGAATTGAACGCAGTTAATAATAAAAATACAAAAACAACAAATTGTCAGTTGGAAACAATTTATTATTTTTCATGGTCGCCAACCTATAGGAACTAAAAGTTTAACAAATACTGCCCCTACATTTGAGAATCGAAACTAAAACTCATCTACTAAGAGCTATCTCTAATAAATAACTTTTTTTCAGGCGTGTTGCAGCAGGTCTATATGTTTTTGCGATTCTCTTATGGCCAGTTCCACAGTCGAAGTTTAAGCAGATTTTAAGTTAAACCTAAAACATGACTTAAGCTTCACTTAAATTTTTTTTCGTTTCTCAGTCAATTTATATTTGTAGCTTAACTATCTTTAGTTAAACATAGGATTGTGAATGAATTTATAATGGAACTTGTAGAACTTGTAGATGTCATTGTATAGCCGCTAGATGGCAGTAGCAATTGTTGTGACATTCTAACACTTTTTCTTATAAATTTCAATTTATAATAAATTTAGGGACAAAACAGATAGATAGATGGCAGTTGTTTTCTTTTTTTTTCACTTTTACTTAAACCTTAAATAGAGTTTAAGGTCTCAATTCGAACGGCTTAAGTTAAACTGAGTTTAACACTTAAGCCTTCACTGTGAAACTGAAAAAAGTGCTTAAACTCAGTTTAAGACATAAACTCCGCTTAAGCTTCGACTGTGGAACTGGCCATTAGTGACTCAAAAAACATCGTGCAAATTATAAACTGAGGCTTTGTAAGAACCCTTTTTCTCAAAAATTTTCTGTAACAGTTTTTTGTTTTTGCTTAATAAATAATCAAAAGGTATACCTGAAATTTGAATAACGTGAACATATGAAATTTCAATGTGAGCGAACTGTTTAATAATTTGTTTAACTCACATACAGTAGAATTGGCCGCCTATGTTAGCAAAGCTAATGTATTTAGAAAAAAATTATATTTGTATACAGGGTGTTTCTTTTCTACATATCAAGTGTGGTACCACGATATTCCTTGGACTATTTCATAAAAAAGATTGTACTAGTGAAACTTTCGATTGTGTCTATTTTCGCCGCTAGACGGCGTTCAAAATTATGAGTTTTATGCAAGACCTTTCAACACAAAATCGCCTGTAACTTTTTTTGCACCCCATGTATCGAATTTTTTTCAATATAAGTGGCCATTAAAATTACCACGTAGTAACCTTTGGATTTTTTCTTTGTATTTATTTTTTTTGTTTACAACTGTCAAATTTACCAAACGGAATAAATGTCTATACATTTATTTTGTTTCATGGCGACGGAAAATTGGTGGATACTGATCGTCAACGCCATCTCTTGGACATTATTTAAAAGCAGACAATTTTAACTTATTTTCCGTCACGAACTCAGTACTGCAAAACAAAAAGCGAACGGAATATTTTTTTGACGGAATTCCGCCACCTTTGTTTTACATGTATTTTATATGGGAAACGAAATTTCGCTTCGAACACAATACTTAGCTATAAGCACAATACTGAGCTTAATACTTTTAATAGTAGTATACTAAGCTACTCATACCATACCCCATCTATTATATGTTCAATGAGACGCTGGATAAAAGTGCCGGTGATGAAAATCAGAAACACATTTATGTAATTACTCAAAGAAGAAACAAGACAAAATATATCCATAAGACCTGCAGTGAAGAAATTTATTGGATAGAGTATAGTATAATCTAGTATTCTATTCTACCATATTTCTTTAATAAAAAAATGCATATGTATATTTACTTCTGCGCTCGTTTTTCTAGTACATATAATGAGTAATCTCAACTGTTTTATAAAATGCTGAACAAAGTGAATTATGTTTTTTTTTTCTTAACTTACCAATATTAGTTGCAGTTATAATTGGCTGCAAGGCTTCAATAACTTCTTCAATAATTCTGTCACTACTACAAGGTCTTTCCAACTTAGATATAATTTTCTTAATATTTGCATCACTTTCAATTAGACTACGATAACCAACTTCAGTTTTATGATTAAATGGAACTACTAAACCAGCTTTATGAAACGTTTTACAAACAGTATTTTTATCGCGTTCTTTTTTCAATTTTTCCAATGTATTTAACTGAATATTATTCTCTTGAGTGTATTGTTCAATTGATTTTTTCATTTCTGCTATGTGTTTACGATTGAATGGCGTTGAAGAACAATCCTTATCTAAAAAGTATCTATGTGCAATCAAAAAAAAAATATATATATATAATTATATTAATACAGTAAAATTTGTGATCCAATTTTTTTGCTCTTACAGAACTCCTTCAAAACAATTTCCGGCAATAAATTCGAATTCACATCCTTTCTCAGCATCATTACGTGCTAATAATAAATTTATATTATTCTTTGGATCGTCTCTCCAATAACCATAATGTATGCATGATTTTGATTTCATGAAAATACTTTGAAATTCCGGTGGATCATAATAGAAACGCCAGTGACGTAAATATTCTGCTGGTTCATATATTTTTGCATCATTGAAATTTCCCGATAAATAATCAAATGGTCCAATTAAATGTAAACCAAATTTATAAAATATTTTTTGTGGAGAACATTTGTTTTTTTCACTTTGTAAAACACAAAAATTCCAAAATTTATAAAAATCTGGTGGCATTTCAACTAAAAATTTATGACGAATAAATTCTGGTGTTTTCAGTAAATCATCATATTCTGCTTTTTGTGAATAACGTACACGTTTCTGAAAAATCTCTAGATAATTTTTACCAGCTAAATTATTCATTACTTCATCATATGTATCAGTTATATCAATTTCACCACTATTTTTAGATATTTCATTTGTGTGTGAGGTTCCTGATGAAGTTGATTTGTGTTTAGAATTCGGTGATGATTTTTGCTTTTTTGAATCAATTAAATTTAAATTTGGAGATATATTTAGTTTTGTTTTATTTTCTTCATCAATTATTGATGATGAACTGTAGCCGATAAGAATCTTTTCTAAATGTTCTGGAGGATGATTATATTTTTCGTGATGAGCAGGATTTTTCTGATAGCACTTATTCCAATACTTACAATCAGACTTTTTTGTTTCATCCATTTCCTACGGAATTAACAAATAATAGATAACACATATAGTTCTACATAATATATATTTTTAAATTAACAAAAATTCCAAAAACACAATACATATTACAATATACATAGTAAAATAAAAATAATCAAATATAAGGAGTCTTGAAACTCCAAAAAACTGCAACTTACAATAGAATTTCAAAAGTGGCAATCGGTGTCCGGTGACAAATAATTTTAATTTTTTCTTTCATTTATGTTAGATGAGTTTGTGATAACGTGTATCTTCAAAAATGAATCGCTGCTTTCAGCTGTCACGTTCTTCTTCTATTTTTTATGTGGAAGAAGAATAATATGTATAATATAAGTGTATAAAAATATCAACATTTGCATGTAGGTACTTTTTTAATCCTAATTTTACCGTTTCTACGCTACTCCCAATTTAATCCAAAAAACGGATTATTTTTGTCCGTATAAACTCTTTAATTTATACAGTCGAGCAATCATCCATGCAGCAATGCAGCAAAATGACAGCAAATGCTTCTTTTTTAAAATTTTCATCCATTTTCTTTTGATCGAGTATTCTTCTTCATTAATCAAGTATTATTTTTCTACTATTTTATAAATATTATAAATACTTATGGCCAGTTCCACAGTCAAAGTTTAAACGGAGTTTAACTCTTAAACTAAGTTTAAGCACTTTTTTCAGTTTCACAGTGAACGCTTAAGTGTTAAACTCAGTTTAACTTAAGCCGTTCGAATTGAGACCTTAAACTCTATTTAAGGTTTAAGTAAAAGTGAAAAAAAAAGAAAACAACTGCCATCTATCTATCTGTTTTGTCCCTAAATTTATTATAAATTGAAATTTATAAGAAAAAGTGTTAGAATGTCACAATAATTGCCACTGCTATCTAGTGGCTATACAATGACATCTACAAGTTTCTCAGGTTTCAACTCAAATTCATTCACAATTATCTTGTTTATGCAGAACAGTTAAAACGTTTTAACGCTAAAACGTTTTAAACTTCGTTTTGAGATAATACACTTTGATTGGTGTTTATGCATAGTACAACATTTCGTTCTTACTCAAAACGTTTTGAGTAATGTCACCTGGTTGTTCTGGTGTTCTTGTTCATACAGTGCTATCACCATAGATTTTTGTGGTTTATTTCGAATGCCAGTAACTTCTCTCTTCTTGAAAATATCTTTTTTTTTTCAAACACAGAAAAAAATGTTTTTTTTTTTTAATTTTATCTTTTTATGCCTCTAAATAACACTTGTTTACTTAGTTCTACAATTAATAATAACCGCACATTAAGTGTTATTTGAAAATTTAATGTAACGTTACTAACACTACTCTAAAACCTCATATCGATGTTTTGTGGCTTACCAACACTATTTTGAAATGTCAAATATGACAATTCACTTAAAACGAAGTAAGTGTTTATGCACATTTTAAAAACGAAATGAAATTTTAAATTCGGATTTAATAGTGTATTAACTCAAAACGACTTAGAGCTTTAATGCGTTTTGAAATTTTGTTTATGCATCCGTATTAAGACAAGACGGAGTGAGTTAATGCGAAGTAACGCTTAGCATAAACAAGATAAATGATAGGTTTAACTAAAGTTGTTAAACTACAAATATAAGTTGACTTGAGGAACGAAAAAAAATTTAAGAAAAGTTTAAACCTTGGTTTAGGTTTAACTTAAACTCTGTTCAAACTTTGACTGTGGAACTGGCCATTAATAACTTTTTATTCACTTTAGTTTAAATGAATGTTAATTAATTTAGAAAAACGCACATTAAAAATGTTTTCTATTTTATTTTATATATAAAAAATATTCAAAAAATTTACTCACTGTTTTTTTTAACACTTTCGAAAAATAAAAACTTTTTTCACTTTTTGAATCTACTTTCTATCTTTATAAATTAACGATTTTTAATACTGCTTTCACAAAGTCGAAGAAGAAATAAAGCAGAGTTGAAAAAATTACGAAAAAGGAATAGAGGAAATGTCAAATTGCTCGATGAAATTTTAGGTACACAAGTGATGTGCTACCCCTCAATTTGCCTCACCCCGATCGCCATGGAATCTTTGCTTGATAGTTGATGGATAGAGCAATTGACGTATCGTGTAAATTGCGTGAATGTTAAAATATGCTAACGGGGTGTTTCAAATTGTACAGAAATCATTTCAAATTTTTTTGTTCAGAAAATTATTTTTAAAAAAGCAGTTTCTGTACGAATTTCACACTCCTGTACCTTTATATTTGATAAAGAAGTAACTCAAATTGGAAATATCATAAAAATTTTCGATTTTCAATGAGATATTCCAATTTTTGTTCGCTAATTTTTTAATTTCTAAGAACGAATCATCCTGTACTTTTTAAGTTTTTTTTTATTATGGAAAAAAGAAATACATCCTCCTATTGGCCAGTACCAGACCTGTCTTCTTTTAGCTTCAATAACCGGTTTTTTATCCCCACTTTTGGATAAAATGTACTACAATACAACTCGCCTTCTGTCTTAAAAAAAAACCGGTTATTGAAGCTAAAAGAAGAAAGATCTGGTACTGGCCATTCGATGTTGTCTGTCACGCACTCACACCGCGTGAAGCCTTCTACAATGTGGATTGAAATATAAAAGAGAAGAGATTCCTTCACGAGGAACGTACGAAATTCATAATTTTTACATTTTTATAAAAATTTATCTGAGAAAGCTCAAAAACTGGTCTGAGAAAGCTCTAGTCTGAAGCTCTTTCGAATTGAATAGAATGAATGGGGATTGATGAATGTGTTTGTAAATTGCTTTATATGATCAGTATGAAAAATAAGAAAAAATAAAACCATTGTAAATGAAACTATACATATGTATTTATATGTTGTTATACATATTATATGTATACATTATGCTTAGAACAAATATGATTTTAGTTGTTATGTTTTTTTTCTTTATAGTTCTGTGTAATTTTTTTGCAGCTGAAGTAAATGATATTTGTTGTTGGTATTTTTTTTGGCTTGATTTTTTCTTTGCTTTTATGTTATTTTTCTTTTTTCAAGCATTTTTTATTTTTGTTTGCTTATTTCGATCTTATTCTGGACCTACCTCTACAAATCTGTTTTACATTGATATTTAATTTTCTGGAATTATTAAATGAATTTATAATTATAATATTTTTCGTTGGTCAGTAAAATTCGATAATATAAAAAGATAATTTTGAAGGGGCATTTTTAAAATTATCCTTTACGCTTTTCTTGTATTTTTTGTTTGTTTTCAAAATACATTTTAAAATAAGACAAGAAATATAAAAACATTTAAATTAACAACACTTCATTCTATTTTTGATCTACACCAAGGGCAAACGGACAAGTTGAACGTTTTAATTCAACTGTTTTAAGTGCATTATCAACTTCAATACATGACGATAACAAATGGGATAAGAAATTACCAGAAATTCAATTTTCTATTAACAATGTTGAACATAGTGTAACAAAGAAAACACCTAGCGAATTTTTTTGGGGTATAAACCTCGCTCTTCGAAGGACGCTCAACTATCTAACTTGGTAAGAATTCAAGAACATGTAATTGAAGATATTAATAAAGTGAGAGATGATGTGAAAGAACTAATAGAAAAAGATCAACAAAAGCAAAAAGAAAGGTTTGATCGGAAGAGAAAGGTGGCGACAAGTTATAAAGAAGGAGATATAGTCGTAGTAAAAAAAGCAACAAGCAGTAATGATGGACAAAGTAAGAAACTTATTGCAAAATATAAAGGACCGTTTCAAATCAAAAAGTGTCTACCCAAGGATCGATATGTCATCAAAGAAATATCAGGTTCTTATCGATCACAGAGATCAACGTATGAAAGTATTGAAGCGGGGGAGCACTTGAAGAAGTGGAACAAACGTGAGGATGACTTATGTACCGAAGAAGAAAAATTGATGAGCGAGGACGCTCAATAGTCAGGACGACCGAGCTGTTATAGGTACAAAATTTAATAAATAGTTTATATATTATTTTTCTTAATAATCTAACAAATAAAATAAAATTATATAAATAAAAACAAAATGAACCCCTTTTGTTAGGGCGCATATTTAAAATTTTTAAAGAATGAAATACAGTTTTTTTTAAAGTGGCGACATGAATATCTATTCTCACTTGTAATATAAACAAAGGAAAATATTATGTTTTGAACGCATATGTTAAGGAATAAATAAATAGATATCTTATGAACACCATAAGTACCATATGTAATATTAGGTTTTTCCCAATATTTCAGAATTTAAAATGCAATACTATGCATAAATGTGATTATCAGGTAAAAAAAGAAGGTTATTTTAGGAATTGAAGAAATTAGATCAGGCATTAGTAAAACGAAATTAGAAGACGAAAGTAGTTAAGTGAGAAGAAGGAAAATATTATTATACGAGTTATTATAGAGTGCTATATATTATTACATAGAGTTGACAAATTTAATTTAAACTAGGTGGGTAAAATTAGGTTGTTTTTAATAATTTATTTATTAATTAATAATAACAAATTTAATAAAAAAATATTAAGGAGAGAGTATCTGTGTATATGTTGAATGTGTGTGATGTGAATAATTAAGGACTGGGTTTGTACAGGTCCTAATCATAATCATTGGCCGTGGTATGTCCGGGCAAAATAAATTTATAGACTGTGGTTTGTCCAAGTCTACGACCGTGGTATGTCCAGGTCGAATTTATTTATATAGACTTTGGTTTGTCCAAGTCTGAAACCCTATTTTAATTGGGATTGTAATTATCAATATAGTTGATATTGTGTGTGTGAGTGTTAGAATATCCACTGAGTATTTATGTAATACTCATACTTTTGTTTTAATTATTTTATTTGCAGGTGAGACAACAAAAACGAGTGCTTAGTTTTTCTTTTGGCTACACTGACACCATATAAAATATTCTTCTTAATTTATATTTATTTAAGTTTTTGTAAAATTTAAAGTTTCACTTTTATATTTTATTTTATATTTTATTTTATTTGTCTTCTAACAAATATCAGAAGTGGAATATACCCATATACTCTGTATCAATTACACAAAAAAAAAAAGTTATTTTTTTCAAATGAAAATAAAGTATACACTCGTTAATGTAGTCTCACAATATTTTTTTTTTTCTTTCAACTTTTCTTCATACATGAACATATTTTAAAAGTAATATTAATCATAATAATAAAATTCAAGGAAAAAAAGTGTTTAAATCAATTAAAGGAAAAAAATGGATTCAAGTGCTTGGTTAGTAGAAGATATCAATTACCCAGTCGCAAAAAGAATGAGGTCTAACGAAAGTGATGAATACATGACAAACAGCTCTGCAAATACTTCATAAACAGCTAATGACATCAATAATTTTAGTGATTTTTCGAAGTTTTTGGTGAATATTTTTCGAAATGCATCACAGCCACAGACAAATATTAGAACTTGCAGTGAAATCATACCTTTCTTTGATCCTGAACACAAAGATCAAGATATTATTAAATAGTTGAATAAAATTGAAGAGTTAAAACAAATTTATGAGTGGAATGAGCTCACAACTATATACAATGCTACATCACGATTAAAAGGGATTGCAAATAGATGGTATCAAATTTTACCATCAGTTATAGTTACAGTTGGGACGAGCGGAAAAAGAAATTAAAACAAGCATTTCCATGTCATGAAAATTACGCTCAACTGTTAGATAATATGCTAAGAAGAACAAAAAGACGCGATGAAACGATGACAAAGTATTATTATGACAAATTAATACTTCTAAACCTATGTGAAATTAAAGGTTCTAAAGCAGTATCCTGCATCATTGCTGGATTACCAGACACCAATATACAAGCTGCTGCAAAAGTTGCTAATTATAGGCAGCCAGATCAACTTTTGAAATATTTAAAAACTATTGATGAAGAAGCTATATTTCGTAAACCAATTTTACAAACACAACGTCCACAATTTACGCAGCAGAAGAACAATAATATCAACAGAAACAAGTGTTATGGATGTGGTGCAAGAGATCACATTTTACCATCATGTCCAAAAAGAAATAAAAGATGTGAAAAGTGCCTCAAATATCATCCAGGAGAATGCAACCGAACATCAGTAAAAACCCCACAGAGACATGTAATGGCATTAGGTAGGGCAGACAACCATCAAAACACGAATAGTAAGTACTTTATTGAGTGTAAAATAAATGATATACCTGTGAATGCATATGTAGATTTAGGCGCAACTTGCAATACAATAAAGTTGGATATATTTAAGACAATCAATTTAAATTATATAAAAAAAAGGAAATAATAAAGGGATTTGGAGGTGGTATTGTAGAAACAAAAGGTGTAGTGTATAACGCCCCGGTAGAAGTAGATTGTGTTAAAATTAATACCAATTTTATGATAGTACCAAACTCATGTCAAAATATTGGAGCTATAATAGGTCAGCCAGTAACTGAACAGCCACACATAATTATTTATAAAGGTGCAGATGTACTTCGTATTCACGAAAACCTTTGTAATGATCTACCAAATATTAGTAGTTTATCTTTTAATAAAGTTCCACTTAGAATTAAAGAAAATGTAGTTATACCTCCACGTCATATAGAAAACATAGCATGTGTAGCAGATAATCCTGGAGAATATTTTATTGAATCTAGTATAAGAACAGAGCCTAATAATGAGTACTGTGTATTACGATGTATCGTAGCAACAGACGAAAAAAATGAATGCCATGTCCCAGTAGTCAATGCAAATGATAAGGAAATTGTTATTAAAAGCAAAAATAATTTTGTAAGAGGTCAAAAATGTCAAAAAAAATGAAAATTCTTTTCATAGTGAAGATATGAATTTAAAGTTTGAAGAGATAATCATAGGTGAAGAAATGTCAAATGAACAACGTAGACAACTTTATCATCTCTTACATAAATATGGAAAATGTTTTGCAGAAACAATTTCAAATATTGGATGTGTACATCTGCTGCTGAGCTTAAAATCGAACTAATAGATGAAAAACCAGTCGTATATGCACCTTACCGTATGAGCTTAGCAAACAGGGAAAAAGTGAAAGAAATTGTAGACGAGTTATTAGAACATGACATTATCAGAGAATCTACATCACCTTTCGCCTCTCCAGTCTTACTAGTTAAGAAAAAGAATGGTGAGCAGAGACTATGTATAGATTACAGAAAACTTAACGAGAATCTGAGACAAAATAGATTCCCACTTCCTCGAATAGATGATCAGATGGATAAACTTCGAGGGTATAAACTGTTTTCAACGTTAGATATGACTTCAGGTTACTACCAAATACCAGTCGAAGAATCATCAAAATACAAAACGGCATTCATTACTCCAGATGGGCAATACGAGTTCAATAGAATGCCTTTTGGGCTCAGTACAGCTCCAAGTGTATTTCAAAGAATGGTTAATAAAATTTTGGGTCCTCTTCGTAATAGTATCGCAATTGCTTATCTCGATGATATTCTAGTACCATCGAAAGATTTTGAGGAAGGAATGTATAGATTAGAAGAAATTTTCAAAATTATACAGGAAAATAATTTAACTCTCAACCCAAAGAAATGCCAATTTTTCAAGTCAAAAATCACATATTTAGGCTTCGAAATAGATTGCAATGGTCTTAAACCAGGTGAAGAGAAAATTAAATCTTTATTGCATTACCCAGCACCTAAAAGTCCTCATCAAATACGTCAGTTTTTGGGCCTTACTGGCTTTTTCAGGCACTTTGTGAAAAATTATGCACTTATAACGAAACCTTTAACCAACTTGACTAAGCAGAATATAAAATGGCAATGGACTGAAGTTGAACAAAATGCATTTGATAAATTGAAAGAAATACTCATACAAAGACCTGTCCTAGCTATTTTCAACCAAAATGCAGAAACACAAGTACATACTGACGCTTGCAAACTTGGTTTAGCAGGAATGCTACTACAAAAAAGTGATGATGGAAAATATCATGCAGTGGCATATTATAGTAGAGTAACATCAGAAGCAGAACAAAAATACCATTCATATGAGCTCGAGACACTTGCAGTAGTAGAATCACTAAGAAAATTTCGAATATATCTACTTGACATTATTTTCACTGTAGTAACAGACTGTAGTGCAGTAAGAGCAGCAGCTAAAAAAAAAGATCTAGTACCTAGAATAGCAAGATGGTGGCTATCGCTTCAAGAATTCTCATTCAAAATAGAACATCGACCTGGTACACGAATGGCTCATATTGATGCACTCAGTAGAAATGCAATAGAAAATGACAGCATAGATGAAATTCACGAAATTTTTAGAATTGAAATAGGCGATTGGGTTTTAGCCAGCCAACTAGATCAAATCAATCAATGAAATTTTAAACACAAAACCTAATTCGGAATATGAACATAAAATTCACAAAATGTATGAACTTCATGACAATAGAATTTATAAAATTACTGATAAAGGTCTAAAATGGTTAGTACCGAAAAGCATGAGGTCAGAGATTGTTCGACGATCTCATGATGAGTTTGGCCACTTTGGACTTGAAAAGATTTTGAGGAAAATCACAGAAGATTATTGGTTTCCCGATATTAGGAAATATGTGGAACGCTACATAAAAAGCTGTATTGGGTGTATCTTCAATAAACAGCCAAAGGGGAAACAACAAGGTTTCTTACACCCAATAGAGAAAAATCAGACACCCTTTCACACAATACATATTGACCATTTAGGTCCGTTTATCAAAACAACTATGGGAAAGAAATTTATTATTGTGTGTGTAGAAGCTTTCACTAAGTTTACGTTTTCACATGCTGTTAAAAATACTAAGACGTTGCCAGTATTAAACTTTTTAGACCAAGCCACTACCATTTTTGGGGTCCCATCGAGAATAATTACCGATAAAGGAACCAGTTACACTTCAAAGTTGTTCAAACAGTACTGTGAAAAACGCGATATCACACATGTGCAAAATGCTGTTGCTACACCAAGGGCAAACGGACAAGTTGAACGTTTTAATTCAACTGTTTTAAGTGCATTATCAACTTCAATACATGACGATAACAAATGGGATAAGAAATTACCAGAAATTCAATTTTCTATTAACAATGTTGAACATAGTGTAACAAAGAAAACACCTAGCGAATTACTTTTGGGGTATAAACCTCGCTCTTCGAAGGACGCTCAACTATCTAACTTGGTAAGAATTCAAGAACATGTAATTGAAGATATTAATAAAGTGAGAGATGATGTGAAAGAACTAATAGAAAAAGATCAACAAAAGCAAAAAGAAAGGTTTGATCGGAAGAGAAAGGTGGCGACAAGTTATAAAGAAGGAGATATAGTCGTAGTAAAAAAAGCAACAAGCAGTAATGATGGACAAAGTAAGAAACTTATTGCAAAATATAAAGGACCGTTTCAAATCAAAAAGTGTCTACCCAACGATCGATATGTCATCAAAGAAATATCAGGTTCTTATCGATCACAGAGATCAACGTATGAAAGTATTGAAGCGGGCAGGGCCGGCCCAACCTAATTTTTCGCCCTGTTCGAAGAACAAAATTTCGCCCTTATTCTGTTTAAATTTTTAATGAATATTAAAATGTTCAAGCCGTTTCCACACCACCCTTGGGTAGACTTTCAACTCACATTTCACATTTCATATTTTGAAAATAAATCAATTTATATACATAATAATACATACTTTCATATAATTCGAATTATATACGGAACTATTTATATACATACATACAGCCTTGAAAATAAAAAAAGTTATTGCAAACTGTTCAAAATAAAATCTTGCTCCTATAGTATTATTCGATCTTCATTAGAGATGAAAAAACCCATGAAAAAAACAATTTCGTTGGATTCTTTCATATTTTTCCGGATTTTTTCATAAAAATCCTGTAGTCCTGGAAAGGAATTTTTGTAGTTTGTAATTTGGCACAAGATGTGTGAAACACCCTGTACACCCAAATTTCATTAAATATCATAAATTTACCTACTTACTTCAAAAAATTGAAAAAAAACCGTTCAAATGAATGTATGTATATCTTTTTCCTATGATTATGAAAAAAACAAATGTTTTTTTCCTGTTTTTTCCCGCTTTTTTGGAAAAAAACCGATAAAAAGCAACGGGTGAATGTATTTTTCATTTGTGAAAAAAGCATTTAAAAAGCAGCTTTTTATGAAAAAAACGGAAAAAAACAATTTTGAAAAAATCGGATTTTTGCTTTTTTCATCTCTAATCTTCATAAAAACGAAATCCAACGAAATTGTTTTTTTCATGGGTTTTTTCATCTCTAATGAAGATCGAATAATACTATAGGAGCAAGATTTTATTTTGAACAGTTTGCAATAACTTTTTTTATTTTCAAGGCTGTATGTATGTATATAAATAGTTCCGTATATAATTCGAATTATATGAAAGTATGTATTATTATGTATATAAATTGATTTATTTTCAAAATATGAAATGTGAAATGTGAGTTGAAAGTCTACCCAAGGGTGGTGTGGAAACGGCTTGAACATTTTAATATTCATTAAAAATTTAAACAGAATAAGGGCGAAATTTTGTTCTTCGAACAGGGCGAAAAATTAGGTTGGGCCGGCCCTGCCCGCTTCAATACTTTCATACGTTGATCTCTGTGATCGATAAGAACCTGATATTTCTTTGATGACATATCGATCGTTGGGTAGACACTTTTTGATTTGAAACGGTCCTTTATATTTTGCAATAAGTTTCTTACTTTGTCCATCATTACTGCTTGTTGCTTTTTTTACTACGACTATATCTCCTTCTTTATAACTTGTCGCCACCTTTCTCTTCCGATCAAACCTTTCTTTTTGCTTTTGTTGATCTTTTTCTATTAGTTCTTTCACATCATCTCTCACTTTATTAATATCTTCAATTACATGTTCTTGAATTCTTACCAAGTTAGATAGTTGAGCGTCCTTCGAAGAGCGAGGTTTATACCCCAAAAGTAATTCGCTAGGTGTTTTCTTTGTTACACTATGTTCAACATTGTTAATAGAAAATTGAATTTCTGGTAATTTCTTATCCCATTTGTTATCGTCATGTATTGAAGTTGATAATGCACTTAAAACAGTTGAATTAAAACGTTCAACTTGTCCGTTTGCCCTTGGTGTAGCAACAGCATTTTGCACATGTGTGATTCCGCGTTTTTCACAGTACTGTTTGAACAACTTTGAAGTGTAACTGGTTCCTTTATCGGTAATTATTCTCGATGGGACCCCAAAAATGGTAGTGACTTGGTCTAAAAAGTTTAATACTGGCAACGTCTTAGTATTTTTAACAGCATGTGAAAACGTAAACTTAGTGAAAGCTTCTACACACACAATAATAAATTTCTTTCCCATAGTTGTTTTGATAAACGGACCTAAATGGTCAATATGTATTGTGTGAAAGGGTGTCTGATTTTTCTCTATTGGGTGTAAGAAACCTTGTTGTTTCCCCTTTGGCTGTTTATTGAAGATACACCCAATACAGCTTTTTATGTAGCGTTCCACATATTTCCTAATATCGGGAAACCAATAATCTTCTGTGATTTTCCTCAAAATCTTTTCAAGTCCAAAGTGGCCAAACTCATCATGAGATCGTCGAACAATCTCTGACCTCATGCTTTTCGGTACTAACCATTTTAGACCTTTATCAGTAATTTTATAAATTCTATTGTCATGAAGTTCATACATTTTGTGAATTTTATGTTCATATTCCGAATTAGGTTTTGTGTTTAAAATTTCATTGATTGATTTGATCTAGTTGGCTGGCTAAAACCCAATCGCCTATTTCAATTCTAAAAATTTCGTGAATTTCATCTATGCTGTCATTTTCTATTGCATTTCTACTGAGTGCATCAATATGAGCCATTCGTGTACCAGGTCGATGTTCTATTTTGAATGAGAATTCTTGAAGCGATAGCCACCATCTTGCTATTCTAGGTACTAGATCTTTTTTTTTAGCTGCTGCTCTTACTGCACTACAGTCTGTTACTACAGTGAAAATAATGTCAAGTAGATATATTCGAAATTTTCTTAGTGATTCTACTACTGCAAGTGTCTCGAGCTCATATGAATGGTATTTTTGTTCTGCTTCTGATGTTACTCTACTATAATATGCCACTGCATGATATTTTCCATCATCACTTTTTTGTAGTAGCATTCCTGCTAAACCAAGTTTGCAAGCGTCAGTATGTACTTGTGTTTCTGCATTTTGGTTGAAAATAGCTAGGACAGGTCTTTGTATGAGTATTTCTTTCAATTTATCAAATGCATTTTGTTCAACTTCAGTCCATTGCCATTTTATATTCTGCTTAGTCAAGTTGGTTAAAGGTTTCGTTATAAGTGCATAATTTTTCACAAAGTGCCTGAAAAAGCCAGTAAGGCCCAAAAACTGACGTATTTGATGAGGACTTTTAGGTGCTGGGTAATGCAATAAAGATTTAATTTTCTCTTCACCTGGTTTAAGACCATTGCAATCTATTTCGAAGCCTAAATATGTGATTTTTGACTTGAAAAATTGGCATTTCTTTGGGTTGAGAGTTAAATTATTTTCCTGTATAATTTTGAAAATTTCTTCTAATCTATACATTCCTTCCTCAAAATCTTTCGATGGTACTAGAATATCATCGAGATAAGCAATTGCGATACTATTACGAAGAGGACCCAAAATTTTATTAACCATTCTTTGAAATACACTTGGAGCTGTACTGAGCCCAAAAGGCATTCTATTGAACTCGTATTGCCCATCTGGAGTAATGAATGCCGTTTTGTATTTTGATGATTCTTCGACTGGTATTTGGTAGTAACCTGAAGTCATATCTAACGTTGAAAACAGTTTATACCCTCGAAGTTTATCCATCTGATCATCTATTCGAGGAAGTGGGAATCTATTTTGTCTCAGATTCTCGTTAAGTTTTCTGTAATCTATACATACAGTACTAGTAACGGTTTGGTTCTGCGGAGTATACGCGCTCATAGTCTCTGCTCACCATTCTTTTTCTTAACTAGTAAGACTGGAGAGACGAAAGGTGATGTAGATTCTCTGATAATGTCATGTTCTAATAACTCGTCTACAATTTCTTTCACTTTTTCCCTGTTTGCTAAGCTCATACGGTAAGGTGCATATACGACTGGTTTTTCATCTATTAGTTCGATTTTAAGCTCAGCAGCAGATGTACACATCCAATATTTGAAATTGTTTCTGCAAAACATTTTCCATATTTATGTAAGAGATGATAAAGTTGTCTACGTTGTTCATTTGACATTTCTTCACCTATGATTATCTCTTCAAACTTTAAATTCATATCTTCACTATGAAAAGAATTTTCATTTTTTTTGACATTTTTGACCTCTTACAAAATTATTTTTGCTTTTAATAACAATTTCCTTATCATTTGCATTGACTACTGGGACATGGCATTCATTTTTTTCGTCTGTTGCTACGATACATCGTAATACACAGTACTCATTATTAGGCTCTGTTCTTATACTAGATTCAATAAAATATTCTCCAGGATTATCTGCTACACATGCTATGTTTTCTATATGACGTGGAGGTATAACTACATTTTCTTTAATTCTAAGTGGAACTTTATTAAAAGATAAACTACTAATATTTGGTAGATCATTACAAAGGTTTTCGTGAATACGAAGTACATCTGCACCTTTATAAATAATTATGTGTGGCTGTTCAGTTACTGGCTGACCTATTATAGCTCCAATATTTTGACATGAGTTTGGTACTATCATAAAATTGGTATTAATTTTAACACAATCTACTTCTACCGGGGCGTTATACACTACACCTTTTGTTTCTACAATACCACCTCCAAATCCCTTTATTATTTCCTTTTTTTTATATAATTTAAATTGATTGTCTTAAATATATCCAACTTTATTGTATTGCAAGTTGCGCCTAAATCTACATATGCATTCACAGGTATATCATTTATTTTACACTCAATAAAGTACTTACTATTCGTGTTTTGATGGTTGTCTGCCCTACCTAATGCCATTACATGTCTCTGTGGGGTTTTTACTGATGTTCGGTTGCATTCTCCTGGATGATATTTGAGGCACTTTTCACATCTTTTATTTCTTTTTGGACATGATGGTAAAATGTGATCTCTTGCACCACATCCATAACACTTGTTTCTGTTGATATTATTGTTCTTCTGCTGCGTAAATTGTGGACGTTGTGTTTGTAAAATTGGTTTACGAAATATAGCTTCTTCATCAATAGTTTTTAAATATTTCAAAAGTTGATCTGGCTGCCTATAATTAGCAACTTTTGCAGCAGCTTGTATATTGGTGTCTGGTAATCCAGCAATGATGCAGGATACTGCTTTAGAACCTTTAATTTCACATAGGTTTAGAAGTATTAATTTGTCATAATAATACTTTGTCATCGTTTCATCGCGTCTTTTTGTTCTTCTTAGCATATTATCTAACAGTTGAGCGTAATTTTCATGACATGGAAATGCTTGTTTTAATTTCTTTTTCCGCTCGTCCCAACTGTAACTATAACTGATGGTAAAATTTGATACCATCTATTTGCAATCCCTTTTAATCGTGATGTAGCATTGTATATAGTTGTGAGCTCATTCCACTCATAAATTTGTTTTAACTCTTCAATTTTATTCAACTATTTAATAATATCTTGATCTTTGTGTTCAGGATCAAAGAAAGGTATGATTTCACTGCAAGTTCTAATATTTGTCTGTGGCTGTGATGCATTTCGAAAAATATTCACCAAAAACTTCGAAAAATCACTAAAATTATTGATGTCATTAGCTGTTTATGAAGTATTTGCAGAGCTGTTTGTCATGTATTCATCACTTTCGTTAGACCTCATTCTTTTTGCGACTGGGTAATTGATATCTTCTACTAACCAAGCACTTGAATCCATTTTTTTCCTTTAATTGATTTAAACACTTTTTTTCCTTGAATTTTATTATTATGATTAATATTACTTTTAAAATATGTTCATGTATGAAGAAAAGTTGAAAGAAAAAAAAAAATATTGTGAGACTACATTAACGAGTGTATACTTTATTTTCATTTGAAAAAAATAACTTTTTTTTTTTGTGTAATTGATACAGAGTATATGGGTATATTCCACTTCTGATATTTGTTAGAATTAGTATAAGGTGAAGGTACGAAGTTAAAAATGTTACAAATGCTATTATAAATATCATTAGGCTTTTCATTATCTACATGACGAATTCCCTTAATAATAACATCACAAAGCCTCTCACTTCTTTTAAAATTTTTAAGTGATATTTCAACATGAGATTTTAAATTTTCAACTTCATTTAATCTATTATCATGTTCAGCGAACTCTTCATTAAGAGTTTGTAGTTGAATTTTCATCGCATCGATTTTGATATCAATGGTTTCTAGAATGCTCTGTTTTAAAGTTTCAAGCTTATTATTCAAAAGAGAACTTAATCCAGACATCAGCCGCTTTTCCATCATACTAAACTGATGGCCAATATCGAATGCTGTGGTCGAAGTTAATGGTGATTGCTAAGATGGCGAAGAAGATTCTGAATTCAAGTTATTAAGAGAAGATTGAAGAGGCTTCTCATGATGAGACTGTTGTGATTGTGCATATTGCTGTTGGTGGCTGCTGACTTTTCAATAGGAGGATAACATGCGAAATCGCACAGGACCGATGGAGCATGCCGTAACTATTGAACTGTCGAAAGTCCGGCTATGACCTCCACGCAGTGCCACTGGTAACAGATTCTCAGTACGGTCTTGTCTCTGCTGAGAATCTGGCCAACAGTAGCCTGGGCGTCCAATCCAAGAGTGAAACAGCATATGCCCAGGGATGCGTGGCTAGGGAAGAGCCTAGTCGCTAATATGCGAACTCTGGATACCAGGCGACCACCAGTTTCAATTAAGCCTTCCTATGGTAATGCATGGCTCTGCCATAGGTGACCGTACTTTCCCGTGTAACTCGTGGGACCACTTATGGATACCTTAAAAAATAAAAACAAAAAAGAGGACGATGCACCTCCAATAGCATCAAACGCAACAATTTCAACCGAGGGAGAAATTCCTCAGTTCGGCAACACCATAAGAGAAGCTAAAAGCTTAAACAGCTTAAGCGAATCTTATGGCAGCAACGATGATATAATTACAAACGTATCATCGATCTCTGACAGCGAAGCCAGGTCTAACCGACATCAAGAGGCTGAAGTGGAAGCTTCCTTACAGAAGTTGAATTGAAAGACTCTGATAAGAAGATAAACTCAGCGGAGCAGGAAGGAAGAGAATGAAGAGGCTAATACAACACGGCCTTGGCGTTGACGAGGTACGTTTAAAAGCTCTTCAGCCTTCAATAAAAAAACCGGGAGAAAATCTCAAAAGAGGCCGCTCTGTCGCTCAACTTCTGAGGCTTCTGGCTCTAAATAAGCCAAACAACCCCAGAAGAACAAGAACATCTCTCAGGAAATAAGAAAAGATGCACCTTCTACAATAAGCTTTAAGCAAGCTGTAGAAAGTATCCCAATAGCTATCTTGGCTAGATCTTTTCCAGAAACTCTGTTGACAAATGAGCAAATGAGTGCCATTCAAGAGAAAATCCTGGGAAAGATAATAGAGCTAAAGAATAGCCCTATCAAACCAAAATTCCTTGGTGCTACCTTCAAATCTGGTTGGTTAGTGCTAAGGTGTGCAAATGAGAGCACTAAAAAGTGGATTCAAGAGCTGATGGGAGACTTGAAACCATGGGACGGGGCTGATTTGGTGATGGCCGAGAAAAAAGATATTACTCGTACTCAAATCCTGGCTGGTCATTTTCCAAATAGTGCAAAAGATAAAAATGAGGACATTTTAGGACTCATCAAAGGACAGAACGACTACAGAGTGGATGATTGGCGTATCATCAGAAGGGCCAATGAGAAAACATCCGCGATGATCACTCTGTCCGTAGAATATAAATCTATGGAGGCCTTAAAGAAGAATGATTTCAAAGTAAGCTTTAAGTTCAGCGAAGTCAGACTTCGTCGTAGAGGTGAAGGAGGAAAGAAAAAGTTGGAAGAACGTGAGGATTCTAAAGTCCTCACAGAGCTAACCGCTTCGACTTCCACAGCCTCTACGAGTAAGGTCAAAATAGCAAAAAATGATGACAAACATCAAAGAAAATCCAAAAAAGGGGCAAAGGGCAAATGTCCTAGCTCCGATCAAGGTAAATAGATGTCTGCTATCAAATGTCTGCAGATAAACCTTCACCATTCCAAAGCTGCGTCAGATGTGCATTGCCGAAGGTTTATCAAGGAAAATATGGACATGGGACTAATACAAGAACCATGGACATTGAGAGGACAAATTAAGGGACTCAACACACAAAACTGTAAGTTAATTTACGACAACGAATCCAGCAGGCCTAGAACAGCCTTGTTATTAAGGAAATCATTTAACTTCTCTTCAATTCCAGAATTCATTACACAGGATCTGGTTGCAGTACTGGTGGAGCTGCCAACACAGTCGGGGAAGCAAAAGGCTATAATAGCCTCATCTTACTTTGACATAACGGTAGCCAACCCCCCCCCCTGTTCAACTCAAAAACTGGTACAGTACTGCAAGTAGACAAACAAACAATTAATTCTGGGCTGTGATGCTAATGCGCATCACCTAATATGGGGAAGCTCGGACAACAACAAAAGAAATGAGTGCCTTCTAGAATTTATTAATAGTAATAATATTATGATAAATAATATAGGCAACAATCCAACTTTCAAAACTATTGATAGGCAGGAAGTAATTGACCTAACCCTATCCACCCCAATTATAAACGAAAACGTTATTGATTGGCATGTTTCGGGGGAGACTTCTATGTCAGATCATTTGGACATAAGATTTAACATAGAAGTCGACATTTGCCGCATCCAGCTCAATCAAAATCCCAGACGTGCAAACTGGGCACTATATACCAATCTCTTGAGCTGTCGACAGGGCCGGCCTTTACATATGAGCAGATAGAGCAGCTGAACAGGGCGACAAAATTAGAGGGGCGCCATTAGAACAATATAAATATTTACATAATATTAAAATTTTATATACATAGATTTTTATTTTTGTGTGAACCAATTCTGTGGTCACATTTGCAAACCACTTAAGTCGACATAAGCATCTTCAGACTTAAGCGATTAGTGCTTGTGACCATAGAATCATCTACTATGAACATAAGTCTCGCATGAATGCCACAAAAACAACAATATATAGCAAACTGTTCAAAATAAAATCTTGCTCCTATAGTATTATTCGATCTTCATAAAAACAAACAACAACAAAAATGCTATACACACAGTATTAGGTTCAATTTCAAATCTTGCACAGTCTCTGCTTTATCATTCTATATGTTTCGTATGGGCGCTACAAAAACAACAATATATAGCAAACTGTTCAAAATAAAATCTTGAACCTATAGTATTATTCGATCTTCATAAAAACAAACAACAACAAAAATGCTACACACATTTCCTTTTTTGTGCTGTCTTATCCCCTCAAAATTTTGTCCGTCTCTTCTAAATTCATATTATTTTGAATTTGAATTATTTTGGTTATAGGTTCAAGATTTTATTTTGAACAGTTTGCTATATATTGTTGTTTTTGTAGCGCCCATACGAAACATATAGAATGATAAAGCAGAGACTGTGCAAGATTTGAAATTGAACCTAATACTGTGTGTATAGCATTTTTGTTGTTGTTTGTTTTTATGAAGATTAGAGATGAAAAAAGCAAAAATCCGATTTTTTCAAAATTGTTTTTTTCCGGATTTTTTCATAAAAAGCTGCTTTTTAAATGCTTTTTTCACAAATGAAAAATACATTCACCCGTTGCTTTTTATCGGTTTTTTTCCAAAAAAGCGGAAAAAAACAGGAAAAAAACATTTGTTTTTTTCATAATCATAGGAAAAGATGAACAGTTTTTTTCAATTTTTTGAAGTAAGTAGGTAAATTTATGATATTTAATGAAATTTGGGTGTACAGGGTGTTTCACACATCTTGTGCCAAATTACAAACTACAAAAATTCCTTTCCAGGACTACAGGATTTTTATGAAAAAATCCGGAAAAATATGAAAAAATCCAACGAAATTGTTTTTTTCATGGGTTTTTTCATCTCTAATGAAGATCGAATAATACTATAGGAGCAAGATTTTATTTTGAACAGTTTGCAATAACTTTTTTTATTTTCAAGGCTGTATGTATGTATATAAATAGTTCCGTATATAATTCGAATTATATGAAAGTATGTATTATTATGTATATAAATTGATTTATTTTCAAAATATGAAATGTGAAATGTGAGTTGAAAGTCTACCCAAGGGTGGTGTGGAAACGGCTTGAACATTTTAATATTCATTAAAAATTTAAACAGAATAAGGGCGAAATTTTGTTCTTCGAACAGGGCGAAAAATTAGGTTGGGCCGGCCCTGGCTGTCGAGTAGATCAAGAGAACACAATAGACACCAGGGATGAACTGGACATTGCAGCAGCCAGACTGCAACAATCTCTGGTAAGCTCTTTTAATGAAAGCTGCCCGATAAAACCAAAACGGATCAATAGAGACGTTCCTTGGTGGAATCAGGAGCTGGAAAAATCAAGAGCTTCGGTTAGGAAATTATTCAACAAAGCTAAACGTACCGTTGATCGGACTGAGTACAAAAAAGCTTTAACAGAATACAACAGAACATTAAGAAAATCGAAAAGAAAGACCTGGAGAAGCTTCTGTGAGAGTGTAACGGAACTACCTCAAACAGCAAGACTTCACAGGGTTCTTTCAAAAACACACTTTAACGGATTAGGCTTATTAGAAAAACCTAATGGGGAGTACCTACACTTCGGATCAAGGGGAAACCTTAGAACTTCTTCTAAGCACACATTTCCCTGGTTCGACAAATGCAGAGAGCGAGCTAACTTTGCAAGAGACTAACAGCATAGTCTCGAGCAGAGAACATAGTCTAGCTAGTAAAATATTTACTAAAGAAAAAATATTATGGGCTCTAAATCATTTTAAACCATACAAAGCACCAGGCGGTGATGGTATTTACCCAGTGCTCCTACAAAAAGGGGCTAAGCATATCATCTCAAACCTGGAAAACCTATTTAAAGCAAGCTTCAGATTGGGACATATTCCCAAATCATGGAGGAAGACGAAAGTCATCTTTAGACCCAAAGCGGGCAGAAGACCTGACGCTCACCCTTAGTCTTACAGACCAATAAGCCTAAGCTCTTTTCTCCTTAAAACAATGGAGAGAATAGTTGATCAGCATATTAGAGACAGCGTTCTAATAAAAAAGCCTCTAAATGCTAATCAACACGCATATCAAGCAGGAAAATCAACTTTGACTGCTCTCCAGAGTCTAGTTTATAAACTAAACAGGACGATGGACACAAAACAGATTGCACTAAGTGCATTCATAGATATCGAGGGAGCTTTTGACAATACCTCGTTCACATCAATTGAAAGGGCGACCAAAAATAAAGGATGTGAACCTTCAACAACTAAATGGATAAAAGCCATGCTAAATCAAAGAGAAATCGAGGCTACGTTGGGAGATATATCGATGACTATAAAAGCCATCAAAGGATGCCCACAAGGAGGGGTACTATCACCTTTGTTATGGTCTATTGTCATTGATGATCTTCTATACAAGCTTGACTCTCTTGGATTCGAAGCACAGGGATATGCTGATGACCTGGTGATAATGGCTATAGGCAGAGACGATGCAACAATATCCATGCAACTACAACAAGCACTAGTAACAATCAACAACTGGTGCAACGAGGAAGGGCTGACAATTAACCCTAACAAAACAGTTATAGTTCCTTTCACAAGAAGAAGGAAACTCAACCTGAGGAAACCTTCTCTTAAAGGAACACAAATTCAATTTTCAAGTGAGGTCAAATATTTAGGAGTCATCCTGGATAGCAAGCTCACTTGGAACAAACATATAAATAATTCAATACATAAAAGTCACATTAGCTCTATGGAATTGCAACAGACTTCTTGTCAAAACATGGGGACTAAGACCAAAAATGGTACATTGGTCTTATACAGCCATCATAAGACCCATACTTACCTATACTTCAGTCATATGGTGGCCAAAGACAAATCAAGTAACGGTCCAAAACAGACTCAATAAAATACAAAGACTAGCTTGTCTTAGTATAACAGGAGCTCTTAGGACCACTTCAACGGCGTCAATGGAAGCCATGCTCAACCTGCCACCTCTTAATATACAAATTAAGAAAGAGGCATTAAATTGGGCTCTAAAATTTCAAAGAAATAGAGAACTTAAACCGGGTAATCTCATTCATAATCTTAAAATTCTTGAGGAATTTAAGAATTATCAAATCAACCAAGTAACTGACGATATAGAAACAATATATAACTTTGAAAAGCCGTTCAAAGTACTGTTTCTAGATCGGGAATTCTGGCGCGACAACAAAATAACCTTTGATAACGGTGCGTCTGTGTGGTACACAGATGGTTTAAAAACTGAATTGTGGGTCGGAGCAGGGGTAGCGGGCCCGAAAACAAGCCTATATAAATCTCTGGGAAAATACTCATCAGTTTTTCAAGCTGAAATTTTGGCTATCGACATGTGTGCTACTGAATGCCTAAAAAAAGGCTTCAACAAAGCCACAGTCTACATAATTTCAGACAGCCAAGCAGCACTCAAAGCCATCAACTCATACAAAATAGTATCTGGATTGGTTTTGGAGTGCTTAAGAACTGTTAAATCTTTAGCTAGGACAAACAAAGTACATCTAATGTGGATTCCGGGACATGAAGGATTCAAGGGCAACGAGCTGGGAGACTCCATAGCAAAAAAAGGTGCCAACTCCAATTTCCTTGGTCCAGAACCTTTCTGCGGCTTGCCCAGAAGCCACACAAAAAACAATATCAAAGAATGGGAAATGGAGAAATGCATCTCCCGATGGAAGAAAACCCCTGGAAATCTACAGGCAAAGGAATTCATCTTACCTTCAGCTAGCATTTCCAGAAAACTACTCAACCTCAGTAGGAAAGAGCTAAGAACCATTACAGGTCTCTTAACTGGACACTGTCCTCTAAACTACCATCTAAGCAGGATAGGACTACAGGAGGAAGACAACTGCAGATTCTGCAAGGAGGCCAAAGAAACCTCAAAACACATTCTGTGTGAATGCGAGGCGTTGGCCTCTAAAAGAATGTGCTACATGCATCAGCCTTTTCTCAAACCAGAGGAAATCTGGTGTGCACCTTCTAATAGAATATTAGGATTTATCAATAGCATAAATCTATAAGAAGCACGGGCTGTACAAAAGATTTTCATTGGTCGAAGTGCAATTATAGCTCATTAAAAATCTAATCTAATCTAATATTGCTGTTGACGATGCTGCAGATGCTGTTGTGACTGTTGCATATGTATACTCGTGCCATCTTTGTTGATATTATTGCTTCTCAAAAACATCTTTTCATTAAGAGAATTAATCGTAGACATTTAAGAGAATTTTTTTTTATTCTAATATGCACAAATTAATTATAAGAAAATAATGGTATGTAAGTGTAATTGTCTTGCAATTTGCAAATGCCCGTTAGAAGAACAAAATTAACTGTATGATTTCAACTGTGTGATTTAACATTTAATCATACTAACTATGTAATCAAGTTTTTTTTAAAATTTTAATTTCACTTCTTGTATGATTTAGTTCTACATATTTAAAAAAAATAATTTCACACACCAAACTGTCAAGACCAGAAAAAGTGATCAGTTTCACAAAAAAAAATGTTTGCAAATACCACTTGGCAACTTAACTTTGAAAAAACAAAAAAATAAAAATAGCTTGAATTACGAAAAGCAAACCAGTACATTTCAATATTTCAGTACATGCAATATTGAGTGCTTATTCGAAGCCAAATATTTATGTATGTTTTTATGTTCTTGATTTTTGAGAGAGCTTGAGATTAAATCTCTATAGTAGTATATATATTCTCTTTGTTAGAAATAATCCAGCCCCTGAACCAATGGAGATAGGAAACTCCACGAAAGCCCAGATGTAAATTTTCAAATCGAGCCTCGGAACCTAGAATCCCTGGATCAGCCACCAGTGTCATAAAATCAAAACTTCTAGACGAAAGTAACTTGGAAAGTAATAGATTTAATGAGTAGAAATTATGACGCAATTATGGGTCAAAATTTCTTAGTACCTTTTAAAGCAAAAATAATTTTGGAAAACAAGAACATCGAAATTAATAACAATGAAATATTATTTGAGGAAAACATTTACACATTTATCCTCAACGAAATTAACATATTAAAGGGATATCAGGAAATTTCTTAGAGAAATTAAATTTAGAAAGCCTCAACACAGAAGAGAAAGAAAATTTAATAAAGTTACTAAAATGCAACGATGACCTCTTTTTCAAAAAAGAAGATAAATTACCCTCAACTCATGAAATCAGACATGAAATAATCACTACTCCCGAAAATCCTATTTACTCTAAAATCTATAGATAAGATACATGAGAGGGAAATCGAACGTCAAATTCGTGAAATGCTTGAACAGCGTATCATCAGAGAAAATAACTACCCATATAACAAGTCCACTATAGATTGTGCCTAAAAAAGTGGACAATTCTGGTGAAGGAAAATCCCATTCCTAACATGGAAGATATATTCTATAAACTGGGAAGAGCACAATATATATGAGAAAATTGAGACTTGTCAACTTTATACTTTCATATCTTGGGCTTTGTTGCACCGATTTGGGTCAAACAAAAAGTAATAGATCAGAACACACTTCAATTTAATCGCAAACTGAAATACTTTTTCAAAATTGCAAAAATAAGGGGCGTTACAGTAAAGGGGAAAAAATGCTGCTTTTTTTTTAAAAGACGTTATTGTATATTTCAACCTATAACTTTTGCCCTAGTACATGGATTTCTTTTGTTCAAACTTAGATTAGAAGAAAACTCTTCAAGAAATATCCTGACCAAATTTCAACAATCTACTTCTCTAAATAACATACTTTTTGAAAGGAACGAAAATGTCTACAAAAATGTTTTTAACATTGATCCGTGTATTTAAAATTAAATATTGATCGGAATGCTAAACTAACTGATAATGATCACAAATTGTGTAATACAGAATAAGGAATAAGTGGCAGTATGAAAGGAGGCCTGGGTGGCCGAGAGGTTAGTGCGCTCAATACCTGTTTTTCCATACTTTCTACCCATTCTTATATGTATATATATATATATATATATATATGTATATAGATGTATATGTATATATATATATACATAGAGAAATCCTAATCTCATCCTGTCATAATAACAACAACAACAACACTATGAGCCAGTAAGAAAAAACAACAACCACATCTACCAACAACAAGATGGCGTTACATCCTGCAGAAAAACTGGTATCATAGACACAAACCGGAAAAAAGTGTGATATTACTCCTTAGCAATATCACCAACAGAGGGCGCAGGAACAAGCTAAGGACATAATCGCAATAGGCTAATCTCCTATTAGATTGAAAATAACAACAACTCGATTAAAGAAACCAACACATGCCTCGGACTAGGTTGGAAAATACCAACGAAGACTATGCTAAGATTAGGCCAATAGGTCACATAGCAGGAACAAAGTCAGATGGAAAGAGTTATGTGGAGGCGCTATGTTCCCTCGAGGAATGAATAAGCACAAAAAAAAAAAAAAAAAGCAGTAGGAAAATAATCCCAAAAATTTGAAGTTTATTTTGATTATTTTTACCTTGTCCCAATACTTTTTTGAGTTTTACATTTTCGAGGTTTTTTAATAAATTTTTTTTTCTAGAAAACGGTAAATAATAGAATATTGAAAATTTGTAAAAATTTGGTAAATAAATTGATTATTAAAAGAAAATAAAAAAATCATAAATCACGTATACTCATAAATTTTATTAGCCTCCATTTCTAAAAATATAGTTTGTTCCAATACTTTTTTGAGTCAGTGTACGTAGATAGAAGAGATTTAGAACAAAATGAAATGTATACAGGGTGTAAACTATACATTTTTCGAAAAAAATGAAGATATTAAATCGATGCAGAATCAATGGAGCCTTCTTTTTCTGGAATAAAAAATGAGGGTTAATTTAAGCTTTTTATGACAAAAAAGGGTGAAACACAAAAATTTGGAAAAAATTCACAAAATTTTGATTTTGAACGCGCCTAACTTTTTAACAGTTAGACATAGAGGAATGAGTAATATATCGTTAAAAAGGGCAAAGGGTTCTCTACATTTTTTCTAAACCCAAAAAGACCCTTGAGTGCCCTTACAAAAAGTTATAGGGTACATCGTGAAATAAGAGCAAAAGAACTTCAACGCCCTCTAACGGCGAAACCGTTGGGATTCCCCCCCGATTTTTTGTTTGTCTTGATGAGACCTATCTATGGTATCAAGGTTAAGCAAACCAAACGGAACACCCTGTATATGTATACATATTTTAAATTTCGTTTACTCCCAATTTTATCTGCTATAAACTAGCTAATTCGGGTTTTGGCTTAAGCCCAATTTATTTTTATATGTATGTGTGAGGTAAAATGCAATATGGCGGATTCTTATTTTTATGCCGAGAGTGAAGCTGTCACGTTCTTCTTCTCCTTTTTTTTGTACACTATACGAAATACGTGTATAAAAGTATCAACGTTTGTATGTGTTACTTTAATCCCAATTTACCATTTATAGCGTACTCCCAATTTATTCCAAAAATCGGTTTTGATTCGAATTATTTTTTACCTTATAAACTGTCTAATTTTTGATCGTATATGACATTCTGGATCTTAGTGTTGGAGGAATTAATTCACTAAAAGTGTTTTAGTGTATGATAGTATTGTATATGGAACTTAAGTGCAGCTCAAGACCTTGTACGTTTATCTCTGACTGTGCACCATTAGTGGTGATAATTAGTCCTAATCCTTTGATAATTTCCTGTGATATTTTGTTGTTGCATTGGATGTTAAGAGTAGTTTCATGTTTCATCTGATAAATCCATTGGTTTGCACTGTTGAGTTGTAACTAATAAGGGTTTTCACTCTTTGGTGCAAATAGGTATTGCATCGTAGCATTCGGTGTATCGTAGCACGAATTTGGAACGATACAACAACAATTACTAAAAAACTAATTTTGCTACAGTCTTGCACATTTGCAATACCTAAGATCTATTGCAAACCATTGCAAACAGGCGTTGCATATTGCAAAGTAAAATGTCAGTCATTACTACGTATACATGCAGGGTTGAATCTGAATTTAATCCGGTCTGAATCCCCTAAAAATACATGTAAATGAATATTGAGTCCATATTGGATCCAACCGATCCTATCATTCTCTCCTGGAACGAGTTAAAATCGTTTAAGGTTATGTTATTTATCGAAATTTATAATATTTATGAGCGTTTGTGTTATTTAGAACTGAATTAAATTAGTTAAATACACAAAAAAAAATAAATAATAATAATTCGATCTTTCAATCCTTTAAACTTTGGATCCGATCATGTATACGTAGTGCATGTTAGCTTTGAAATGTCATTAGTGTTGGTGTTGACAGCCATTATTTTAATTCAGGTTCAAGGTGCGCTCATTCTTCGTTGCAAATATTCGTAGTAAAAGTGTAAAAAAAGTAAGTTTGCACCAAAGAATGAATCCCCTTAATGTGATTCTTCTGTCGAAGTCTTCATTTTCTTCAATGGTTACCGAGATATTCAAGGTCAAAGACAATTTTTTTCCAAAAGTAACCAGTTCTACTTTTCGCAACATATTTCAGTATTCACTCAATGTAGAGAGATAAATGAAAATTATTTCTATAAAGAACCTTCAGACCTTTCAAAAAATGTTACAAAGTTTTATGTAAAATGATTTAAAAGTTATTGTAACTCAAAGTCAAAAAATTTTGAAAAAAATTCGTCATTTTTATGTTCAAGGTCGAATATCTCGAAAAAAAAACCCTTATTTTTTAAATTTTTCCAGCTTAAATGAAAGCTTATCTTGTTTACTCTAACTTGGCTTTTGTTTTATTACAATTTCTTTATCCTTTCATAATTTATGAATCATAATCATGAAGTTATAATAGTTATAATTATCAAATAAATAATAAAATTACTTTGTAGAAGTACAATAATTTTACTTGAAAAGGAATTTTTTTTATTAACTTTTCGTATCGTTCTCGTTGCATTGTCAATTTCTCTCCGATGTTCATTCGAGATCGACGTTAGGGTTAGGACGAGATCTCGTACCGTTCTCGTATTGGACACTTCGCATTAATGTAAATCCACCATAAGTCGCTGTACTTTTGACAGGTCGTAGTACTACATGTACTACATACTACAGCTACACATTGTATTCCCGTCTTAAGAAAAATTAAAGGAGCCAGTAAGGAAAATTTTTATATTGATTTTATCCTATCACACATGCATATTATATTCCAATTTTTTTTAAAAAACTTAACTTTTTCATCCTGTTGTCAGTTAAAACAGGAATTTGAAAAATTTTCATAAAAGAAGATAAATATTTTCGTATACCATATATGTATGTATGTATGTATTTTTGTTGTTTTAACTATGTTGCACATGACAGAAGCGCGAGTTGGCTTGCCTGTGGAGAATTCTAGCAAAACGACTAGTGTAGGTGTGTAGATGCGCGTAAAGCCTCCTAATTGTTTTTCAATTCTAAATCATTACAACAACAAAAAATATTTTAGTAATAAAATTGAAAAAAAAAATGATTACTATTATTTTGCAAAATAATTATTTTAAATAGCAAATACAATACAAAATCAAATTCAAAAATTTTAAAGAAATACAATAACTGATTATAAAAATAAAAATAAAAAATAAGAAAAAATCTACTTTAAATTAAACATAGCGTTTGATGATAATAATGATGGTATTTCATTTTCCGTAGTTGTTTGTATTAGATTTTCATTATCATTAAGAATTTTCGTTTCATTATTTATTTGTTGATTAGTAATTAATATTCGTATATAATTTATAATTTCATCATTTGTTAATTTATTATTGTTGAATAAATTCATTATGAATTCATTTAAATCTTTATGTAATTTATCTAATTTTAATAAATTTTGTACGTGTTCTAATAGTAATTTACGTACATTAATTTGTAATTTTGATTTTTCACAAATATATTCAATTATTGATGTTGAATTTAATTTATCACAAACTGTTGAATTTAAATTTTCTTGTATAGCATATTCTAAAAATTCAATAGGATGTGATTCAGATAGTTGTTCTAAAATTTGTCTTTTTAAATTTGAATTATTTACCATTTGATCAGATATATTTTTTATAATTGAATTTATTGATTTTGATTGTAATTTTTTATCAGTTTGTGTTAAATATTTTTCAAATATTTGTTCAATTGAATATTGTTCAAAAATATATTTTAAAATTGATTGTTCATCATGAAAATATAATGGTGATGATGGGGTTAAACAATTTCCATCATCGCCATCATCACCATCATCATTATCAGCAACACTTGTAACAATATGGCTATTTTGATTTGTAACAGTTTTTATTGATTCTGATGTTAATACTGTTGTTTTTGTTATTGTTGTAGAGTGGTGATTAGTATCATTAAGTGAATTCCACTTTAATGAATCCATTTCTGTTGAAACTTGTACTGATGTTGACACAGGTGTCCCATTAGATGTTTCGGTTAGTAATGTTGATATTGATTCGTTTGGATTCTTTGTGAAATTTGCATCATTTGTTATTGCAATTGTTTCAGCTGATGGTGATTCTTTAGTAAATTTTTCGATACTGACCATACTATCAGCACGACACATACGTTTGAATTTTTTCACATTTTGTGGTGTACTTGTATTTTCTAGCATTAAACATCTACAAAATAATATAAAAATATTGTTTAATTTTGAGGAAAAATAACAAAAATTTAGGATGTGCTTGCTTAGACAAAACGGGAAGCAAATTGTTTACACAATCAGTGCTGTCGCGAAAGTTTTCTAAATGAAAGACCTATTTATATGAACAAAAATACTATTCATTGTTTTATAATTAATTTCATTTACATATTGTACACAAGTAAGAAAAACCGAAGCAAAAAATGAACAAGATAAATAATGCATTTCAACTTTCTACGATATAGTAGTTTTTTTTTTTAAATAAAAATTTAGGTTAGAGAATTTATAATAAAATAAAATTGGTTTTAAAAACAAATAATTTTTCTTTTAAAAAAAAAAAAACGCCCACCAGGTGGAATCGAACCACTTCGATATTACTCGACTACAGGTTTGAAGCCTGCACCCTGGACCACCAAGGTTCAGTTGGGCACTATACACATTCTAACACCATTCTAAATACTAACTATCTAGAACAAAAAGTTTCCACGAATCATATCTACTGAAAATTTTCGAAAAATAGATTGAAAATATTCTAACATTAAATTTATGTTCAAATTCATTAATTAATTCAATTTTCCAATGAAAACTTCAATTATTCAAGTAGTTTTCAAATTATATAAATGGAAGTATGTCAAGACTCGATTTGAGCTGTGCAGAAGCTGATTACAGCATTAACAGACCATCGAAGAAGAAAATATTTTCAATATCCACATTGTTTTAAATCATAACATTATAAAAATATAACATCATCGTCAGGGACACAGCAGCTCAATATGAGTAAGGACTCAGGGCTCTCTCGAATTGACAATATTCTTATAACAATATATGTACATATATAATTTACCTTGTAAAATGTGGCTTCTCTACTAAAGTTGGTGTAGTTGAAGATGGCGATTGACGATGACAATGATTTTCGTCAGAATGTTTAACATACTCTTTTGTCACAGAAACTGGTGGATCGTGAAATGAAACTCTTTTACGTTTCACCATTGGTGATTCTATAGTGTTATTTGTAGTTTCATCGAAACTTTCTTTGTTGAATTTTCGTTTTAAAATACTGGTTGAGGGTGAAGCATTTGGTGGTGGCAATGTTTTTGAAAATACTAATAAATCTCTTTGATTTGACTGAAGATAATAACTTGAAGTTTGTGTTGATAGATTGATAGTTGAATTTGTCATCAAATTGTTAGCAGTCATTTTGGTAGTATTGTTGGAATCATCATCAGAATTTGATTTTTGATTTTGTAATTGCTGATGTGATTCTTGTATTTGTATTTGATTGATTGCAACATTAGTTGTTTGTTCAATATTGTTTGATGGTATTGATGACATTGAATGAACTAATTGCTGTTTTGTTGATGATTCAATGTTATTTTTATTTCGAATCATTTGAATAAATTGTGCACCGCGTCCCATTAACTGTGATATCGGTTTAGGCTTAATTGCTGGACTACAAATAGTCGTAATTGTTTTACGATCTGGAGGAGATGATGGAAAATTCATTATGGATGCTTTCATTAATAATTTTCTTCCAGTAGGAGATGTACATTTTATATTATTTCTATTACCACTGGTAATATCTTCATTTTCTGTTGTAGCTGATAACATAGTATCTGTCACTTTATTTGCATCTAAAGTAATTGGTGATATTTTTAATGTATTATTAAGAAATTCTGCAGTTCTTTCTTCGATATTTGTAAATTCTGGTGAAGATTGTACACTTTTATTTAATGCACTACCAGATCTTGACGGTAAATTACGTTCTAAACAATTGATAGATTTTTGAAAATCACTGCTAACTAATTTCGAAACACCTGATAGTGATTCTGATTCAATCATAAAAATATTCGTTAAATATTGTTGTTGTTTTTTATTCGGTGTTATTAATGTATTTTCTGTATTTAATTGTGTTTCATCCTCGGCTGTTTTATTTTGTTGATTTAATGAAATTGTAGCACCAGAAATTTCCTTCTCCGATGAACTATTTATAGTAAATACTGAATTAACTTCATGTTGAATGCTCTCTATAACTTTTCTACTACTGTTTGATGACTGATTAGATAAAGATTGATTAAAAGATTCTATATCTGCCTCATCGTTTGTTTCACTTTTTGATTGTGAAGATGATAATAAATTTTGTTGCTTTAGAGATGCGGTTGTCATCATTAGAATGTCATCATCTGATAATATGCTTGTAGCAGTTGTGGTAGCATTATTTTGATTTTTACTTTGTTTTACTTTTTCTGTAACAGTTGAAGATTGTAATATAGTTTGACGACCTTCTGATGCTGTTTTTGTTGGTATATGAGCACTACTTAAATCATCAGGAACTGTAGGATTTTCTATAATCGCTGCAGTTTGTGATTCTTTTTTACTGCGATCTACTGTTGGTGATTTTTCTTTTGCAGATGATCGATTCGGTGTTGTAGGGGTCATCGATTTACGCAGCATAAACTAGAGAAAAGAATAATAGAATGTTAAAATAAATTTAATTATTGAGACACTTTTATAATATTTATTTTAAATGAAATATCTTTACCCTTTTAGTAAAAGTAGATTCACATTGTTGTGATGATCCAATAATTTCTTCTACTGAAGAATCATTATCAACATTTTCTTGTTGTTCTTGATTTGTATTTGATGATATTAATATCGTTGTTGTTGTTATTATTGGTACCTTTACATTATCACTTTTACTGAGTAATAATGCTTGTTGCATTAAATTCATTGAATCGTTATAACTTTTCATATTATTTTCTGGATTATCTTCTGTCATATGCTTTTCTTTTTCAAATGAAAGTGATTTCCTTGCAGGCTTTAATATTGTTTTTAAAGTACTTTTACTGCTTTCTTCACTCGTCGTCACTTCACCAATATTTAGAATACTATTATTCATAGTACTAGTCGCAGTGGTAAATAAAAATGTATCATTGTCAAATGTTATTTCTTTGTTTGACATTTTTGCACGTTTTTTTTTTTTATTTCCGACACTATCATCTTCATCAGCTGTCATTGTTGATGAAGGTTTTGTTGCAAATGCTATTGATGCTGATCTTCTCCTTAGTTTACCCTTCACTAGTGTATTACCCTCGTTTGTATCAATTTCTATTGATTTTAATTGCTTTATAACCTTCTGACGTTGCTCTTCATTATATATTTGAATATTGAATATACTCAATATTTGGTCAATACTTTTTGTTAAAGATTTCTGTGAATTATCTACTAATAATTCATTTGACGATGTTTTTGTTTCATTTGATGTAATATTATTTCCTAAAATAATTTCATTATCAGTAGATAAGCAACGTTTTCGATTTAAAACATGAGTCGTTTTATTTGTTTTATTGTTTAATGTTATTTTAATTGGTGATCGTTGGGTTTTTAAAACAGATTCACTGTTCATTGCAGTAGAGTCATTTTTTTTAATTAGTGATGGAAACGGGCTTTTATTTCCTTGTTGTTGTTCTTGATTTTTGGTATTTGATTTTGGTGAAATTATCTTTGGATTTTTACACTGTAAATCATTTTTTAATTCTAGTTGTTTTTGAGTATCATTGATTGAATTTTTTATTACAATATCCTTTGTCATAATTGTTTCCTGTTGTTCAACATCATCATTATTTAATTTACTTGGAGAAATTGCAATTTCTGAATTCGGATTTTTACTTTTTGCTATAACAATTTTTTTTGGTGTCCATGGCTTTATACCAACACTATTTTCTGTTGTATCCATTGACTGGCTAATATCATTATATAATGCTGGTATATCATGACGTTTTGCTTTCATTTTTTCTTTTTGATGTTCAGTTAATTTATCTGGATTTAATGACCATATTGCTGGTATAATAACAAAATCATCTTTATTACAGTTTTTTATAAAATCTTTGAATTCTTTCAAAAGTTTCTTATAGGTAATATCTTTTCGTGTTTTCAATTTATCTTGAATATAACGTGAAATTTCATCTTCTAAACATTTTAAATTTGATGATAATGATGAATTTTTTTCTTGTTGACGTAATCTTAGTATTGATGAAATAATTAATTTTATATTAGAAAAAATATAAATAATTTGTTCATTTCCTAATGTTTTTAAATATGAAAAAAAGGATGAAATTATTTTCAATTTTTCTTCAAATGGTAATAACTTTATGGAATAGGAGAGAGCGTAATTAATTAACTCAAGTACTTCGTTTGGTATTGACGTTGAATCTAAAAAATCAAAATAAAATACATATAATTTTATTAATTTTTTTATTTTGGTACAGTGAAATAATTTCAATTTTTTTTGAAATAATGTTCGATTTTATTTGAAAAATAAATAAAATGCATTATTTCTTCCTAGAAAAGTGATATAATTTAAATAAGTCAATTACATTTAGGCAAATTTGCAAACAAAATTGATCATGCTGACTTGACTACATTTCAAATAAGATCACATTCATATATATACATATGTATATTTTTCTATTGTGCATTATTTCACAGTGCCTATAATTAAAAAATCTATAAACATCTATAAATGAAATTACCAAATTTAGTTTCCATAGATAAAATAATTTTATCTATTATATCGCCTAATTTTATTGATATCGATGCTGTTCTTTCTTCATTTTCACACATTATTTTTTTCAATTTTATTGAGACCATTTTAGAAAATTCCATTTGTCCTCTAGCTCTTGCTGCAAACATTGCTAAATTTCTCCAAATCTTTATTAATTCATTTTCATAACAGTCATAATTATCATTTTGAACAAAAGTATAAGAATATTCAAAGTATAAATTGATTGGCCATAACAACCATTCATTTAAAATTTCTAAATTTTTACTATTCTGACGTAATTCAAGCAATGTTTTAATACTATTTAAATAATCAATAATTGATAATGTGACATTTTTCCAAATTCTGATATTTATCATAACACAATCATTATTTTCAATTTTATTGTTCGTTAGTGATGATTTCATTAAGATTTCCATAAGATTCATTTGAAATTCCCACCAAAATTTCTCTGTAACATGTGTTCTATAACGTTTCATGTCATACAAATTCTTTATAATTTCTTCTAATTTTTTTGAACATTTTACATACTTTTTGTGATAAGTAATTAATAATTTTGTAAAATCCCATATAATTTTATTCAATTTATCAAAATCATCATCACAAACTTTTTGTATCATTACTTTTTGTATTTTGAATGGGAATTCTGATGATAAACAAAATAATTCATTAAAAATTTCATTGAATAATTGTAATTTTATTTGATCAGTAGTTGGTGAATGAATTAAAAATGCATTAAACTGAATTAGAAATTCATTTAAAATATTATAATTTGTTGAAATTTGTAAAATTTTTGAACATAAAATTTTCCATAAAATTTTAAAAAATGTTTGTGTACCAAGACCATGTTCTAAAATCATTATTGTTGATTCAAATGCTGCATTTAAAATATATTTTGATGATTTTGATAGAATTGTTAATGAAATTAATGGTAATTCTTCTTCTTTTAAATTTGTTTCTTTAATAATATTAAAATTTGGAATTTCAAGCCCCTTTGTTTCTAAAATATGACGTATTTCACGACATGCTAGTGATAAATTTATACGATCTGTATCATTTGATAAATTCAATATAAATTGTTGTGAGCCTAACATTTCAATAAAACATGCTACAGACATTTGCTTAACAATTGGATAAGCATTTGGTTTTCCAGTAAATACATAATTGTTTTGTCCTTCAGATAGAGATGTTGATTGCTGTTGTTGTTGCTTTTGATGATACCCAAAACAGAATTGTAAAAATTCTTCTAATGTTTCATCTAAATGTTGTTCAATATGTTTGGTACCTAATTTACATAAAAAATACCACCATACTTTAAATTTATTTATTAATGATTCCAAAGAACGTGCTTGGGATGATTTTAATGGTATACATAATAATTTAATACGTTTTGTTGATGACATTTCATTATATTTCGAAAATATTTCAATTAAACATTTCCAACAAATAAATGCTTCTGAACGTGTTTGATATTCATTACTTCGAAAACTTGATTCAACAATTGTTAAAAATACATTTATACAATTTGCCCTTAAAATTTCTTTATCAAGAATACGTATTAGTTGGCACCAAATTTTATACCAATTTGAATTTAAAGTTTTTTGCAATGAACGTAATTGTTCAGAATATCTATAAAAATAAAAAAATAAAAATTTAAATTTATAATATATTTTAAAGATAAATTAAAAATCACTTAGAAATTTTAAACTGCATATTAAGAAACCCAGATACGAATTGCTTTCGTATTTCATATTCTAGATCTAGAACACTAAATTCGGTACATAAAAGTTTTTGAAATTTGTACATCGAAATTTTATATTTTTTTAGGGCTCAATTAATTAAATAGTACAAACAAGTACTTTTTCCGTCTGATGTGCCACGCACGCTATTATGTTATGGTATTTATTTATACTTAAATGATATCAATTGTCATATTTTAGTATAAGCGTTTTTTTTTATATCACAAAGCTGCCAAATAAATAATTATAATAAAATAAGAAAAAAACTGTAGAAGATTATCTACAGCAATGTAGATTCTTTAGCTTCAAAGCGATGAATCTGTGACGTACCAAGTGAATTCTATGAGTCAACAATAGACGCGTGGAATATTTTAATAATACATATAAACAAATATTTTTGGTTCTGTAAATGTTTAAATCCGATGTAACTTATAATTTCGAAAGAACGTAAATATGTATATACCTAACAAAAAATATAAATACGAAATAACTTTCTTCATAGTTATCCATTGTCTCGAACTAATTGAATTTTTTGATAAACAAAAAGATTTGTAACTTATACTATAACAATTTCTTTTCTAAAACTTACTTTTCAATAATATTTGTTTTAATCATTGACCATTCAGGCATATCATGACATTTAGTTGTATCCAAATTTGATAAGAAAACTTCAATTGCCAATACAGCATTATCTTGGATAGTTTTATCATCATCAAATACTAGAGGTAGAATTTCCATGCAAAAAAACTTCATATATTCATCTGTTATTAAATCTTTTGATGTTGAAGATGCATTTGATGCTTTCAATGTGCGTGTTAATAAATCTAAAATCTGAGAAAAAGAAAGATACGAAAGTTTTTAGATTAATTAAAAACTGTAGCAAATTAGATATATATTTTTTAACGCCTTACATTTATATACAAATTTCTTTGTTTATTCCTCAAAATTTCCTTTGAAGAATTAAAAACATCATGATACGCTTCCATCAAATCGTTTGCCATTTTTTTAAGGTTTGTAGTGTAAATATAATCACTTTGTGCAGTGATCAACAAACCTGAAGATAAAAATTATAGAATACATTTTCTGCATAGTAATTAAAATTTGATCAATTAAATTACTTTTACTCTGATTACGTATTTTATGTAATAAATTATGTACATAAACATGCAAACATCTTAAATTTCAACTTACCTAAAATTCAATTTTGTTAGATTTACTGGTTAAAATTAGGTATGTATTTCAAAACTCAAACTCTTAATTCTAAAAAAAAATTAATTTTTTTATGTTAAATTTTTTGGACTCTTAAATTAATATTACATATTTAATTTGTATTTCGTGGCACTTTCATGTTTATGATTCCTAGTCCATATAAAGATAAAAATACTTTATTTTAAAGTTAGTTATGTTTTTCCTCCTGACAGTTTTTTACTGAAGAAAAATAATTTATTTCTGGTTAAATTATGATTACTTTTAAAATATAATTTTTTAATAAAAACTTAATTAAAAAACAATAAAGAGCAAATTCAGCACAAACGCATAATGCGATGTAGATAGAGATTTTACGCGCGACACATTTATGATTATGCGCGCCACGCCAGTTTAATTGTCAATAAACCATAGATGCATAGATATAAAATCTTCCAGATAAACGAAATGTTATAATTTGTTATATATATTGTTGTCTCAATTTTCATTTAAATTAACTGGATTTGAATTAAAATGAAATTTAAATTCGATAAAAATAAAATTGTCCTTAAATAAATCAGTTATGTACTTGTTAATACATTAGCTACGTTCCATTTTGGTATTTTTATATACTCCGGAGTCCGGAGTAGTTGAGACTGTTGAGAGTACTTCATCACCAGTAATAAATGGAACGATCATGACTCATGACTCATGGTCAATTCAATTCAAGAGTAATTCTTAACCTTCAAATATGTGTAAATTTTTCTCTTCTTTGTTATAAAAATGGATTTTTAGCAAAGTTTATCTATATATATAAGTTAGGAAACTGAAAGCATGTTCTCTTATCGATTTTCGACCTTGGTCCCGTTATTCAAATGTCCTTAACGGATTTGCGAAAAATAGATGGTAATAAGGAGTTTATTTGTAAGAAAAAGATAAAAAATTCAAAAAAAGTGACATCATTGAATGTGGAAATCAAAACATTATTACAGGGTGCAGGTTTAAGGTTTTTAATTAAAACAACTACGTACAACAATTCACTGTTATTATTGTTTCTATAAATAACACAATTAATATAAGAAAAAATTATTTCATTTTTATTGCTTTAATTAATTTGTTGAACAAACTTACTCTTTTTTAATATTCGAAAAACGGTTTTATACTTCACAAATTTAAAAAAATCTTTTTATATCACAAATTTAACTATCTTTACTATTAGAATTATACCTTATACGTTTTCATTTAATTAAATGGTTTTTGATTGAGGTTACTTATATTGAAATGCCGGGATATATTGAATCATTCAATGCATTGTAATGAGAACATCACAGTGTGACTTAACAATATACTATGTAAAAAAATCAATTAACTTGACTACAGCGCCACCTATCAGATTCTAGCATAGCTATGAACCATCGTCTTGACAAAACATTAGGAAGTCTTACTTGCTTGCTAGACGATTGAATATGTTGAATTTATTTGTTGGTGTTGTACTACATTACATGGAAATTAATATAAACAACTCGCATATAAAAAAATGATTGTTGTTTTTATTTTCCATTTTTCAAGTACCCAACCAAATTTAAAATTTTTTTTATTATTTATTTATTTATTTAAAAAATTAGGCTAAAAACGAAATACAGTATCTTAACCTAACTATTCTACTCGAGGTCGTTGAACCATTTTGGCGTATTTACAGTCTCTTATCACCTAGCAGTTTCATCGACTTAAGTCTGCTTAATACACCTATGCTTAAAATAATTTGTAGAAGCTATATTTTTAAGATTAAACATTATAAATGTTATATGTATTACCCCTAAGCTTTAAGTAATGTGAATTTGAAAATGAAAGGTGGTAAATCAGTACATATATCTTATCTTTAGTGCTACAAAGATAAAAAAAATTGTTGGTCAGTTCTACCTGTTTTTAGAACTACGTAACATTATTCTTAAGCTAGCTTCAGACTACATTATTTAGCATATGCTTCAGTCATATAACTTTCATATGTTTTGTTATATGATTCCAAAAATTATGGCGTTTGATATTTTTAACCCTATTTGATATATCTGTGTGATTTGAGTTTGTGTTGTCATAAAAATGGAAAGTGAAGAACAATACTGCTTTACACAACAGCAACATTTCCTTATTTGTGCTGTCTTATCCCCTCAAAATTTTGTCCGTCTCTTCTAAATTCCTACACTGCTACCATTTAATAGACGATGATTAAAGTGTTGCAAAAACGAAAAAGCATATGCTTTTGTCATAGGAATTAGGGTTTGTTCTAATTTCAAAAATTTAAAAATTTTAAAAATTTGAATAAAAAAAACCAATTTTTTACGTAATATAATAGAAAATTAGAAAATTCAGCAAAAGTGCTTACAAAGTAAAAATGCTTAACTTCCGATTGTAGTTTTTTGTAATCGCAATTAGCAATCGCAAATCCGCAATATTTGCATGTCCTTCTTTTTCAATCGATGGTAACATCATAATTCCCGTAAAAAAAGCATAAAAAATTGACGGGTTTTACCAGGAGTGGCAGCACGTAACTTGTTTCGACTATTTTTTCTTCGGCTTAGTCGAAGACGTTACAACTTTGGTTTCATAGCACGTAAGTTGAAACGAGTTTGAATTGACGTTGCCACATAGAAAATTTTTTTTTTGCTGTCATTAGCGTCAAAACGAGTTTGAATAGTTGTAGAGATAGTGTGAAATATTTTTATAATATATTGAATTTATTGATTAAAATGATATTTTTTGAGGACTCCAGCGATTCTGAAGAAGAAAATAAAGTACTAAATAAGCTCTCACGCAAAAAGTTGAGATGCGACAGCAATATTTTTGACTTGCCGACAGCAGAGTAGGTTTTTTTCTAACAATTTTTATGGTTTCTAATATAAATTTAAATATTGTTTTTTTCCAGATTTATTCAAAATTTTAGAGTAAATAAAGAGTGCTTCCTAATGATCTTAGAAGCTATAAATATTGAAACAACCCGTGAAACTGCCATTCCATTTTTTAGTCTTCCTTTCGCCAAATCATTATTATTTTGCATGAATTCAATCATGCATTGATTTGGTTCTTATTATTGCTTAAACCTTGCTTTTCTTCCTCCCTTAAAAAAAATTAAAACAACTTCAAAACATGTAATATACTATTTTGTTATATATGTACTTACATTTTATGAAATTATTTACTTTAAAAAAAAGTTTTTTCCAAAATAAAATCACTTGAAATTAATTAATACTCGATTTAAAATTATTGTCGATAACACCTCTACTGTCGACTAAATTATTTTGTGACAGATGCTAAAAACACTCGAAACAACATTTACGTGCTACCAACTTTATCGAAACAAAATTTTAATTTGGTCGAAACAACTTACGTGCTGTCAACTTAAAAAAAACCCGTTTCAAACCTTCTGTTACAAGTTACGTGCTGCCACTCCAGTTCTTCTTCACGACAGTATTCACGAAGTTCGTTGGCCAGGGGAGTAGTGCGGTTTCCTCATCTTTCTTCACTTTTTCAACCAAACTATGTAATTTCTATTTAACGAGGTGAAGATACTAACCCATATACACAAAAACAAGTTTTTTGAAGAATTTAAAATTCAAATACATTGAAAAATTTGTGTATGTACAACCAAAACCATCTATAATACAAAGCCGTGCTATGGATTTCTGCACTAACACAATCAAACACAACAGAAGTGTCAATTTTTCAAAACAACACTGCTGGTAGCACAAAAAGTGGTGTACAGAAAATGTGTTTTAGTTAAATATTTTAGAACAGAAAAAACGACATTCGACTCGCTTATCAATGCGCCACCGAATGTCATGCTGTTCACTGCTCTTAGTGTTATGTTCCAGCATTCCTCCTAATACTTTTTCACATAATTTACATTATATTATTATAATTATTAATAATTACTCCAATAATACTCTTTCTCATAAATCATATCAATGTTATAAGTAAAATTCTAAGAATTATAACGTTAACTTTCACATCAATTATCTCCCATGTAATATTTCTATCAATAATTTACTTCTTGCATAATTTCATTCTCACCAAATAAATTCTAAGAATTGCAATTGACTATTATTCATTAAGCTTTCACCTACTTGCTATAAATTGGCACACTCTGGTCAAACGGGTCGAAGTTGATTTTTAAAAGTTATACAGTTCACGTTGTAACGTGTTATTCAATTATTCAAAATCAATAAAATCTAAGTTCGTGATTAAACAGTAAAATTAATTTAAATGAAAATTTGAATAAAAAAAAACTAAGTTGTGATTAAATAGTTAAATTAATTTGAATTAAATAATTTAAGTTTTGTTATTAAACAGTTAAATTAATGGAAATTTGAACAGTTAAATTCAGTTAAATAGAAATTTGAATCATATAATTAAATTTTTGATTTGGTGACTAAATAAAAGATTTAATTAAATTAAATAGAAATAATAAAATTTCCCTTTATTGTAAAAGATCATAATTATTTTATTTAAATAAAATAAGTTTGTAAACAAAACTAAATCATAGTTAAATAAATAATAATAATTAAAGTTTTACAAAAAAAAGGTGTTTTATTTGTAACGGGGCCATAACAAAAATTTGGTGTCAGAAGTGAAATACTGTTAAAAGTGAAAAATCGGTCAAGCCGCTTTACTTTTACAGCGGAAAGCCTAAAAACAATTTTTACAAATAAAACAAACTTATATGTCTACTCCAGAGGAATTTTCAGACGACGAAGGGCAAACAACGGATTTTATTGATTACATTCGGCAACAGTATCAAGGAAAAGAAGATAAAATCGACCCAATTTTACAAAATCTCATCAATCAACGAATTGAAGAACAACAACTTCCAAATCAAGATCACCAACAAGAATCATCTTTAAATCAATCTACAAATCAACAAAATTAAATTTAATCTTCATCATGAATTTTTTAATTCTTCTTTTAGTTCTGTAAGTACTACAATTCAATTTAATCTTAATTTATAAGGAAAAAATAAAAAATAAATAAATATTTTTCTTTTATAAATTTTTTTTTATATACACATTTAAATATAATACAAACATACTTGTAAAACTATAATCTCTATGTGCACCTTTTAAATAAATAAATAAGTTTATGAATTATACTATTGTAATAAAATATCTGTCAATGAATAATTGAATAACATATAACATTTTTACAACAAAATTTTTTTTTTATCAGAGTGTCTCAAAACGCATATTACAAAAAATAAAATAAATAAAATAATTTTTTTTTTATATATATAATAGTGAGGTCTGATGGTAATATTCATTTAAGGGGTTAAAATAATCATAATAAATATATAAACACATATTCACATTTTAACATGAATCATCCTGTACTTCCCGACGACGGTGGGGACAATGTACCCTTACCTATCGAACTTAATTTAAATACCCTCTTTAAATTTATAAAACCCTTCGATGGAGATCGCGAAAAATTAGTAGCTTACTTAAATAATACTGACTCTGCATTTGAACTAGCTTCTGAAGATCAAAAGCCTGTTCTTTTGGCCTACGCAAAGGCTCAACTTACTGGTAAAGCAGAAACAGCTTGTGCAAATCATATTTTTACAACATGGGAAGATTTGAAAACCTATCTAAAGGGGATGTATGCAGATAAAAAACATTATGGCCATTTACTAATGGATCTACAAAATTGTAAGCAACTCCCAAATGAAACCGTTTCACAGTATATGCTTCGTATAGAAACAGCCTTGAAACGAGTATTAACTGCTACTAGCCAAAATAACCCAAATCCAGAAGAGTTAGTAGGTCGATTAGCAGCCCTCAATGACCTCGCTCTATATACATTCATTCTAAACATTAAACCAGAAATAAGTCAAATGTTGCGTTCTCGTGAAATAAAAACCCTAAATGAAGCATGTAATATAGCATTAGAAGAAGAAAAGGTTCAATTATTGCTTCGTGCACAAATTCAGAAAAGGCCTACATGTAGTTTCTGTAAGAAAACAGGTCACGTCTCTCAAAATTGCTACAAAAAAACTAACAATAAAACAATTCTCCAGGCTAATGGAAGTCAAAATTCCTGTAGATACTGCAAGCATTTAGGACATACAATAGAAGAATGTCGAAAAAGAGCCTATAAAAATCAGAGTCAAAACCAAAGTCAACAATCTCAAAATTTTAAAAGAGTCGAAAATTCAAACAAAAATAAATCTGAATAGGGAAACGTACAGAATCTCGAAGGGAACGCAGCAACGCCTCGGGAATTGGGAAAATTTGCTGCACTAACTATGAATTAATTCTTAATAATGAAAATACTATATATCTAAAAGTTAATTGTGAAAATTCGAAATCTAGATGTCTCAAATTTCTCATAGATAGTGGTGCAAATATCTCACTCGTAAAATCAAAATCTCTTAAGTCCAATACAAAATATTATGACAACGAAATTCTAAATCTTAAAGGCATCGATAAAAACGATAACCCTCTTAAAACAATAGGATTCACGTATTTAAATTTAAAATCCAATAATTTCGATGTAGTAGGAAAATTCCATATCATAGCATCAACTTCCAATATACCTTATGATGGAATCCTGGGTAATGACTTCTTGCAAAAATACAAAGCAAATCTCAATTATGAACAAAATGTTCTCGTTATAATTAAAAATGAAAAATCATATCAAATTCCATTTTATAAGTGTTCTGCTAGCACTTCCAATCAATTCATTCTAGATGCTCGAAGCGAGACACTAATTGAAGTCAATGTAGAAAACCCTAATATACTTGAAGGACTTTTGCCTGAAATAACAATCCTTGATGGTGTCTATCTAAGTAGAGCTATCACAAAAGTAAACCAAAATCAAAAAGCTTTCGCAACAATTCTTAATACACTCGAAAAACGAGTTCTTATAAATAATCCAACGGTTAAATTAGAACCAATTCCTAAAGACATGTATGTATTCAGTACAGACTCAAATTATAAAACAAATCGTATCAATCTTTTAAAATCTCAAATTCGTTGCGATCACTTAAACAATGAGGAAAAACAAAGTCTCATGAGCCTATGCACAGAATTTAATCATTTATTTTTCCTAGAAGGAGATGTCTTAACCTCAACAAACGTATTAAAACACAAAATTCATACAAATGACTCTCCTCCAATTACTAATAAGACTTATAGGTACCCGCAAATTCATAAAGAGGAAGTTAATAGACAAGTCAATGAAATGCTCAAACAAGAAATCATTAGACCGTCTTCCTCTCCTTGGTCATCACCATTATGGGTTGTACCAAAAAAATCAGACGCCTCAGGTAAAAAGAAGTGGCGAATTGTTATTGACTATAGGGGCCTCAATCAAGTCTCTTCAGGAGATAGTTATCCTCTTCCGAATATAACCGAAATATTGGACCAACTTGGTCATAGCGTATATTTTACAACCCTCGACTTAGCCTCAGGGTTTCACCAAATTGAAATGGAAGAAAGTGATAAATGTAAAACAGCATTTTCTACGCCAACTGGTCACTACGAATATAACCGTATGCCATTCGGACTTAAAAACGCGCCCGCGACATTTCAAAGAGTAATGAATACAGTCCTTTCAGGGCTAAATGGAACATCCTGTTACGTCTATTTAGATGATGTAGTTGTTTATGCCTCAAGTCTTCAAGACCACGAACAAAAATTACGCGATATCTTTAAAAGGTTTGAATTTAATAACCTCAAACTCCAACCAGATAAGTGTGAATTCCTACGTAAAGAAGTAGCTTACCTTGGTCACATAATATCTAAAGATGGAGTAAAACCAAACCCTGATAAGGTCAAGGCGATAGAAAACTTCCCACGACCTCAATCAGTCAAAGATATTAGAGCTTTTTTGGGTTTAGTTGGTTTAATAACCAACCTTCTATAATAACCTTCTATATAATAATAATAATAAATAACCTTCTATAATTAGAAGGTTCATTGAGAATTTCAGTACTTTGGCTAGGCCATTAAATTGTCTATTAAAGAAAGATTGCCAATTTAAGTGGACATTTCAACAGGAAGAATCGTTCAATACTCTTCGCGAGAAATTAGTAAAGGAACCAATCCTTCAATACCCAGATTTTAAACGTGAATTTATTCTCACCACGGATGCTTCAAACTTTGCTATCGGAGCTATTCTTTCACAAGGACTTCTTAGACTTGTACGATGGCGTCTGAAACTCGAGGAATATGAATACGAAATAGTTTACAAACAAGGAAAAATAAACTCAAATGCAGATTGTTTGTCAAGAATTTCTAACACTAATATAAACATTGCCGTCACAAGCAATGAAGACACTTACGACGATTATATAAAATTCTTTTATTGTTCTCTATCTCCTAAAATATATGAATATTCTGAATCTGATGCCATTCTAACAGAGGCCAATGATAACATAGCTTACATAACTAGCGCAGATCTGGACGATAACAATAAATATTGCGAAGAATTATTAACCTTATCACATAATACAGAACAATTGAAAGCACATCCTCATGAAATATATTCAAATTTCAAATCAAGTAATATTAAAAACAAAAATTTTATTTTTCACTGCTTTATCAAAAGAAACAGTTGGGAAAAAGCATCGTATCAAGATTTTTTCTATACCATACGAAACTTAAAGAAAAAACTTCTCGAAGATAATATTCAATCAATTGCTTTTCCAAACTTCGAAGATCCTATAAATCAATTAAAATTCAACAAAGTAAAAGACATCATATTATTTATTTTTAGAAATACAAAAATTAAAATAACTGTTTTTAAAAACAAAATAATAACTCCACCAAAAGACCAAATTCCAATAATATTAAAGGAAAATCATGATAACCCTCAATCTGGACACTCTGGGTTCCATAAAACATATAACAGAATCAAGTCCAAATACAAATGGCAAAACATGAAATCTGACATCAAAAGATACGTAAAAGCTTGTGAATCTTGCCAAACAAATAAAACAATGCGTAAAACAATCAAAGCTCCTATGGAAATCACCTCAACAGCTTCTCAAGCATTTGAAAAATTATGTATTGACATTGTAGGTCCCTTACCTATAACAGAAGAAGGTAATCGATTCATAGTAACATTACAAGATGACCTCACAAAATTCTCTCAAGCTTATGCAGTTGAACGACATGACGCTGAAACTATCGCAAATAAATTACTTTATTTTATAAGTCACATGGGAATTCCGAAAACAATTTTATCAGATCAAGGTCCAGATTTCATGTCCGAAATCATAACAAAATTCACGAAACTATTTCATATACGTAAATTAACTTCAACAGCATATCATCCACAAACAAACGGAGCACTCGAAAGGTCTCATTCCACTTTGAAAGATTACTTAAAACACTATATCAATTCAGCCCAGAACGACTGGGATAAATGGTTACCTATGGCCGTTTTCTCATATAATACATCAGTTCACACCACCACTAAATTTACACCTTACGAATTAGTTTTTGGAACAAAACCAACACTTCCAAGTTCTTTAACTCAAACACCCGAGTTTAACTATACTTACGATAATTACATCGACCAGTTAAAATACAGATTCAATAAATCACTTGAAATTGCCAAAGAAAATATCCAAAAATCTAAAGAAAACTCAAAAAGAAGATACGACAATAAAATAATTAACCCAGATTACAAAGAAGGGGACAAGGTATATTTACAAAATACTTCATCGAAACTAAATAAGAAATTATCTCCGAATTACAACGGTCCCTACGAAATAATCAAAGTACACAATAATCAAAACGTAACTTTAAAAATTAAGAACAAAAAAGTACGAGTTCACAAAAACAGAATTAAACCCTCGATATCCCTCTTTTCAGATCCATTGGGTCAGTCCAACCCTTCGACTTCAAATTAACTAAGGTTGAGAATGGAAGCGGTATTTTTTATGATAACATTAGACAAGTAAATCTGTACTCCGCAAAGTGGAAGTTGCTAACTTACGTAAATATAACAACCTTTTCAGAAAAATTAAATTTAATAAAATCAACTTATGATAAATCCGAAAATCTTTGTAAAAATAGAATGGAGGATCACATAGCTTTTTATTGTACTCAATCTTTAAACTTTATAAAAGCCCAATTACCAAATTTATACATGAAATCTCAATCCATCAAAGATATTATAGGACACACAAGACAAAAACGTGGTTGGTTTAATGCAGTAGGAACTCTTTTCAAAACCGTTTTCGGAACAATGAATGCTGATGATGCAGAATATTATGATAAAATAATACAACAAGTAAAGGATGATGACTCTCACATGCTAAATGTCATGAAGGATCAAATACAAGTTGTGAGATCAACCATAGCAAATTTTAACGAAACCATTAATACCTTTAAATTAAACGAGGAGATTTTCAATGAAAATATAAGAAAATTCAATTCTTATAATAAACAAGTCACAAATAGAATTAATACAATAATTTCCTCAGATTTAGTACAGCAACACATTTCCCTTTTAACATATTTAACAAATGAATTAAATGAAGAATTAGACAGTCTAATAAATGCAATTCTCTTTGCGAAACAAAGCATTCTTCATCCTTTCATAATAACCCCAATTCAGCTAATAACAGAATTAAAATTCAATTCCCGTTTAACTAAAGGACTAGAATTTCCAATACCATGTAATGTTGAAAACGCACATATATTTATAGATATATCAGATTTGCAAGTTTACTTCATTAATGGGAAATTAGTATTTATTATCAACATTCCTTTAACTCAAGAAAATGAATTTAATTTCTATGAAATTCTTCCTCTTCCCATACCACACTCAAACAGTAATAGCTATGCATATATACAACCAAGCTTCAAATATGTAGCACTATCTACAACTCGTTTAAGATACTCATATGTCGAAAAACTAGAAAAATGTAAATTACTATCGCAAAATAGATTCTTATGTGAAATAAGTGTAATCTATTCTACAAGTAATAAAATGGATTGCGAAATTACACTATTGACTTCACATCCTAAAACTTTACCTGAAAATTGCAATACAAAATTAATGGCAGGAGACATTGAAATCATACATAAATTAAAATCAAATAGATGGATAATTGTCACAACAAATCGCAAACCAATCACCATACTTTGTAATAAAATTATTGATGAAGAAATTTCTGGAACACTAGTCCTTGAATTAAATGATACTTGTGAAGCCTATTTTGGATCTTCCAGGCTTGTTCCTAAACATATTATTCAAACAGAATTACAAATAATAATACCTAAGGTAAATATTACTGAAGATGATTGCTGTAAACGAGAAAAACTTAACATTTCACATGAATACATGTCACTTTCTCCAATAACACTAACAAACATTAACCTAGACGGTTTAAAAGTCGTCTCTCACACTTTAGACAGAATGAATGATGAACTGCAACAAGCAGCAAATCATCCGAAGTTAATAAGATACCCATCAATTTTTTCAATAACAATCTATTCAATTTTAGGTTTAATTACACTTTATATTATACACAAATTATTTAAATTCTGCAAACCTCATTTAAATCATGGTACGGATAATTGTTTAGTCAAAGTGTTCAATAACTATAATCCTTCAACTGATCATAGAGTTGACCATATTGTAGAATATCAAAATCAAGTTCCTGAAACAGTCCTAGGTCACCCAACGCCAAGGCGTCCAATTAGACGCACAGCATCACAGCTGAGTTTTAATCTTCAAAATTGATTTCCTTCAGTAATCAATTTTCTTCTTAGGGGGAAGGTGTTATGTTCCAGCATTCCTCCTAATACTTTTTCACATAATTTACATTATATTATTATAATTATTAATAATTACTCCAATAATACTCTTTCTCATAAATCATATCAATGTTATAAGTAAAATTCTAAGAATTATAACGTTAACTTTCACATCAATTATCTCCCATGTAATATTTCTATCAATAATTTACTTCTTGCATAATTTCATTCTCACCAAATAAATTCTAAGAATTGCAATTGACTATTATTCATTAAGCTTTCACCTACTTGCTATAAATTGGCACACTCTGGTCAAACGGGTCGAAGTTGATTTTTAAAAGTTATACAGTTCACGTTGTAACGTGTTATTCAATTATTCAAAATCAATAAAATCTAAGTTCGTGATTAAATAGTAAAATTGATTTAAATGAAAATTTGAATAAAAAAATCTAAGTTCGTGATTAAACAGTAAAATTAATTTAAATGAAAATTTGAATAAAAAAAAACTAAGTTGTGATTAAATAGTTAAATTAATTTGAATTAAATAATTTAAGTTTTGTTATTAAACAGTTAAATTAATGGAAATTTGAACAGTTAAATTCAGTTAAATAGAAATTTGAATCATATAATTAAATTTTTGATTTGGTGACTAAATAAAAGATTTAATTAAATTAAATAGAAATAATAAAATTTCCCTTTATTGTAAAAGATCATAATTATTTTATTTAAATAAAATAAGTTTGTAAACAAAACTAAATCATAGTTAAATAAATAATAATAATTAAAGTTTTACAAAAAAAAGGTGTTTTATTTGTAACGGGGCCATAACATTAGTTACTACTTTTAAACATTGATATTGAAATCTCCTGCAATATTTTTGGTTTTTTAAATAAAATATGGTTTATAAAAGTTTAAAAATATAATAAATTAACAGTGTTATAACTTCTAAAGTGCACAATAGTCAAAAAATAAAATAAAAAGGTGGAAAATATTGTGCCTTCTTACCTACTTGTAAGAGAAAAAATTGAAGTATGACAACATACCTATGGTGAGGTTATATTAAGGGTTTTCACTCTTTGGTGCAAATAGGTATTGCATCGTAGCATTCGGTGTATCGTAGATTCGTAGCACGAATTTGCAACGATACAACAACAATTACTAAAAAACTAATTTTGCTACAGTCTTGCACATTTGCAATACCGAAGACCTATTGCAAACCATTGCAAACAGGCGTTGCATATTGCAAAGTGAAATGTCAGTCATTACTACGTATACATGCAGGGTTGAATCTGAATTTAATCCGAGCTGAATCCCCTAAAAATACATGTAAATGAATATTGAGTCCATATTGGATCCAACCGATCCTATCATTCTCTCCTGGAACGAGTTAAAATCGTTTAAGGTTATGTTATTTATCGAAATTTATAATATTTATGAGCGTTTGTGTTATTTAGAACTAAATTAAATTAGTTAAATACATAAAAAATAAATAATAATAATTCGATCTTTCAATCCTTTAAACTTTGGATCCGATCATGTATACGTAGTGCATGTTAGCTTTGAAATGTCATTAGTGTTGGTGTTGACAGCCATTATTTTAATTCAGGTTCAAGGTGCGCTCATTCTTCGTTGCAAATATTCGTAGTAAAAGTGTAAAAAAGTATGTTTGCACCAAAGAGTGAATCCCCTTATTATAAAAGTGAATAAATTGATTTCATTTAAAACCATCTGTTAACAACAACAATAATTAATTAATCAAATTATTATTGTCTCAAAAATAATACCATAAAATTACAATATTGTTTTATTCATTAATGTTTTAATAAAATACTTAGTAAGCAGTTTTGTCAACTCAGCAAAACAAGTACCTACATTACGTTGACCCACAAAATGCAATGTAATTAAAATATTTCTTAAAGGTATAAAGATATAAAGATACTAACATAAACATATGATTATGAAATTATGAATTATGAAATTATTGCAATTGTAATATACATATGCAGGTAAATGACCTATAAATATTACATATGTCTGAAATGTAGAATTTATGAAATTAATATTACTGTAATTAGACTTTAAGTTATTTGAAATATGTATATTGTATTGATTAGTAAGCAATATTGAACCACGGAGCAATATAATAAGAGGAACACTTTGTACTGGCACGAATGTCGGCAATATTTTTAACATTTGTTGACCTGTGCGGGAAGTGTGAGGGACGAATATCTTCTATCTCTCACGAAAAAATATATGAGAAAACTTTCATTTATTACTCAGTTGCTTCTCACACAAAATATTATTTTTATTCATGCAGGATGAACATATACATACCTAATTTCTATTATTCATATCGTTCTAAAAATTTTTTTTCTGTATACATTGAAATACAGGCTAAAATATATGTAGTTACGCATAAAGGTATAAAGAAAAAAAATATTCAACTTGTACATTTATTTTCTCGATTTGAACAAAAAATTATACCCACTCCTTTACTGAATATGTATGTACATACGTGTGTATATATTTTGCGGTTTGAGAAAGCAAATATGTATCCCTTTCGAAATTTTTTTTTTCTTTTTTCAAGTTTTAAAAATATTTTTAAAAATATATTTTTATATTTTTCTAAATTTCTATATCCAGAAAATTTTCGTAGTTTGTTCATCTTCATTGACAAATATGAAAATTTTATCTGTAATGGATCAGGAGATCAGAATAATTAATAGGCATGTTGTTTTATTTTCTTTTACATTACATATCTAATGCTAGTTTTTAATATATTTAAAAATGGACACACAAGCAAACAAAAACAAAATTTCTTGTATACATTTCTCATATATCCCTTCTAAAAACCAACAAAACACAAAAATATACCAATAAGTGAAAAAAAAATGTATACGATCGTAAATAATATGTATGTGTTGACGCATATTGTACGTTTTAACTATACGCATTTGTATTCAATTTCTTTCCTTCAAGAATAATAAAAAAAATTTAGTGTGATATTTTTTGTAAAATTTTTCTCAAACACATACAGGGTGTTCCGTTTGGTTTGCTTAACCTTGATACCATAGATAGGTCTCATCAAGACAAACAAAAAATCGTATCGGTGAGGGGGGGGGGGGAATCCCAACGGTTTCGCCGCTAGAGGGCGTTGAAGTTCTTTTGCTCTTATTTTACGATGTACCCTATAACTTTTTGTAAGGGCACTCAAGGGTCTTTTTGTGTTTAGACAAAATGTAGAGAACCCTTTGCCCTTTTTAACGATACCTTACTCATTCCTATATGTCTAATTGTTAAAAAGTTAGGCGCGTTCAAAATCAAAATTTTGTGAATTTTTCCAAATTTTTGTGTTGTTTTCTCGTAAACTATACATTTTTCGAAAAAAATGAACATATCAAATCGATGCAGAATCAATTGAGCCTTCTTTTTCGGCAATAAAAAACGGGGGTTAATTTAAGCTTTTTTTGAGAAAACAGGGTGAAACACAAAAATTTGGAAAAATTCACAAAATTTTGATTTTGAACGCGCCTAACTTTTTAACAATTAGACATATAGGAATGAGTAAGGTATCGTTAAAAAGGGAAAAGGGTTCTCTACATTTTGTCTAAACACAAAAAGACCCTTGAGTGCCCTTACAAAAAGTTATAGGGTACATCGTAAAATAAGAGCAAAAGAACTTCAACGCCCTCTAGCGGCGAAACCGTTGGGATTTCCCCCCCCCCCCCCACCGATACGATTTTTTGTTTGTCTTGATGAGACCTATCTATGGTATCAAGGTTAAGCAAACCAAACGGAACACCCTGTATATACACATTTTTTTTGTACGGTGATTAACTATATTATTGGTCTTTTGCATTGAAAAATGTATAGAGGCATAGGAAGAAGGGTAATAAGGATAAAGAATGTTTTTTTTTATTATTTTTATTATTATTATTTATAAATTATAATACATACTTCCAATTGTTTTTTATATGTATATGTCGTCATTATATAATTTAAAGCAATCCTATTGGCTATACGTAAATCACACAAATTGATACTATTGCCTATTAGAGATGATTTTGTTGAAATTTTTGTTTGCTAAGAATTAATGATTTCCTATTACAAAAACGATTTTTAGTACTGTAAAATTTAGGATTTTTGATTGAATTTATGAATAAAATTATTTTCTAAAAGTATCATTTTGATATTCGACCTGATAAACCATATGCAAATTAATAAATTTTATATAAAAATCATTATTAGAAATTTTAAATGCGTTATGTAATATGCACATTAGCAGTCTTATAATGTATGTACATGGTCATGAATGTTTTTTTTTTAACTATCATCAGATCCTATATTAAATTTTAAAAAGAAGAAAAAGAATCGTTCACTTTAACTTCTCATATACACATGTATGTACCTACATACTTATGTACATTTCCATGCCCATTCCCATACTCAATTTTGTATATTTTTGTATATCAAATGGATATATTAAAAAAAAAATAAAAAAAAAACCTGCTTTCACAAATACATACTTTTAAATTTAAAATATACATAAAATATACATGTGTATGTACATATACTGAATTTGAAATCCTTTAGAAATCACTAAAGAAAATCACAACAATTTCTTATCCTCTTATATTGTAGAGCAATTTGTGTATAACTTGAATTGCTTTGAATTCTGATTGCCTGGTGCAAAAATGATTTTTAATGTTAGAAAATTAAGATTTTTTGATCGAGTTTTTCAATAAAATTATTTTTTTTCAATAAAATTATTTTTTTTCAATAAAATTATTATCATTATGATATCAACATTATATTTGACCTGATAATCGATCAAATTTGATATGTAAATTATCAACAGAATTTATAAATGTCCAGATCATATGCAAATTAGCTACTTGTATGCTTCTTCTTCTTGAAATACTTGAAATATACCCTCAAATCCTATATTTTCAATTTCTCATAAAAATTTTTATACTGAACCAAATGGTATGTATACTGAATATACGGAGAAAAGGAAAAGCTGTTTCCATATGATTCTGTATATTGTAATGCTTGATACATGAGAATGATTGAGTTAAAAATGTTAAAATTTCTCAAATTTTTTTAAAAATTTTGTATGTACGAGTATTGCATGGAAAATATATAGAAAAGAGAATATATGTACTTTAAAATTAGAGAAATTAAGAAAAAATCCTGAGAATAAGAAAGAGCTTAAAACAGCTTTAAGATTGGAGGCCAGCTTTCAAGATTGGAGGCCGTTTTGCTGTTTTTAAATTTATTTCAATGTTCAGCGATAAAATGTCTGGTGGAAATTTATATAGTCATTGATTGAACTATATAAACGAATCGAATTGGCAATAAAGTATTCAGTATATTTTCAGTGAATCAAGCCTTCTTTTATTCTTCTGGTGAGGCTGCCAGATTCCAGAAGCACTGAAAATCCTTTCTTTTTTCCAGAATTAGGTGACTACCAAAATATTCATATTCCACAGGAACCATAATCAACCAATCAGATACATAACCAAATTGTATCAGATACAATCATAATCAGTGTATCTATAACCAAAATATCAGTTACCTAAGATTCATAACCGAAATATTAGTTAACGTATATCCATAACCGTACACAATTTTTGTACTTGGGTACATTTTCATTTTGTCTTATAATACACAAGTTTTGTACTTGGGTATATTTTATCATAAAAATACACAAGTTTTGTACTTGAGTATATTCTTATTGGTATATAGTTTTGTATTTAAGTACACAAGTAGTTCTAGCATAAGTTTGGTACTTAGGCTACGAATTACGCTGTGAAAGATAAAAGCATCTTTCACAATAAACATTGGTGACCCCGACGAGATTTAAAGATATAACATGGAGGCATTATTAGAGAAGCAACGTGATATTGGTTTTGAAATCAACCGTTTGTTGATAAATTTCAAGAAGGATTCGTTACATAGAAAGACCCAATCTTATAGCCTAGGCAGACCAAGCTAAAGTACGTACTTGAGTACAAAAATAAAGCACGAAGTACGAATTCATCGACTTTCCCCATACATTTGTGTACTTTAGCTAAGCACAAAAATTTATGTACTTTAGGTATAAAGTACGATCTTCAGCGCCACTTGTTGTCAATAGTAGAAGTAAAATTTGTGTTGAGCCTTGCACCAGTAAAAAAAAATGTGTGAAGTAATGTATTTAAAAATAAAAAATAAACATGGTTGCTGTCATAATAACCAGAAAAATATCTATCTCTTTTCTGTATATATAGAAATATTGAGACAGATATACTTTTGGTTATGGTAGCTGCAATTTTTAATTTTTGAGCCAAATTTAATACAAACCTTTTTTGAAGATTTTTATATAATTCACCAATTTTTGTGATATATAATTTTATATTTTTACTAAATATTTAATAAATATTTAAATATTTATCAACAGTTGAACAATTTTCATTCAAAATAAATTTAAACGTCAAAATTAAGTACAAAATAAATTTAAACGTCAAAATAAAGTACAAAAAACGGTGTCACCAAAATAAAGTACAAAGCCAAAGTACGTACTTTATTTGTACTTCATATAGCGGTATGTCGAGGCTATTATCTAACAGCAAAACTAAATATTCTTGAACAACAATGGGTTGTGTTTGATGATAACCATGAAAAACTTTCAAACTCCGCCGAAGTCGATAAAACATCAGAATATTTCACTAAAGACTTCTTTAATGAAGTTAAGGCTAGAAGAGACAAGTTGAAAGAACTTATACAGGCCTTACAACATCCTGATGGAACAGATTTTCATCAACAAAAAAATGAAAAGAATGAGGTCTCCACAAGCACAAATGCAGCAGTATCATTTTCGTTTGAAAACGAAGATGAAGGCAATGATCTAGTTCTGCCTATGGTCCATCAACAAAGGGCACTTATGCAGAATATCTCCCATTTTCTTGAAGATATTGAAGCAAAGGAGTTATCCCAGCAGGCAGTCGCGTATTTAGAATATAAAATCAGTTTGTTACATCAGTACGCAAATGAAATGCGGCGTTTAGATAAAAAAATATGGGAACTAGCACGAGAAAATGAGCCGAATGGCTACAGTGCTACATATTATATTATCGAAATGGAAGATTGGTTACAAGAAACTTTGATTACTTTAACATCGAATCTGCAAAGCATGAAAGGAACAGCTAAAAGTGAGAATTCCACTGGTCAACTTCAGTTACCAATAATAACCATTCCTACGTTTACAGGAGATTACTCAAAATGGACTCAGTTTCGAGACCTATACACTCAACTGATACACAACCAAAATATGAGTTGTGAAGAAAAAATGTTTTACTTGATTAGCCATCTTGCAGGAGAACCACAACAATTAATTAAGCATCTGCCTGTATGTGACAGCAACTATGATGATGCATGGAATCTCATATGTGACAGATATGAGAACAAAAGATTATTGGTAACAACGTTTCTAAATAAATTGTTCACACAGCCCATTTGTCATAAAGAATCTGCAAAAGAATTGAAATAATTGCACGACGTGACGAGAGAATGCTTACTAGGACTGAAAAATCTAGGAATAGCAGTAGACTCAGGGCCCCTGAGTCAGGGGACCCTATATTAGTCCATATTTTGATCAAAAAAGTCGATGCTAATACAATGACATTAAACGAACAATCATTGAAAAAACCCAAAGAGATACATGATCTGAAAAGTGTGTTAGAATTTATACAATCTAGATTTCAGTCTTTAGACGCAGCAGGCTCGCGAAATCTCACTAAGGATAAATCAATTACCAGAATCGCATCAATTGCCTCAGCAACAAAGGAAAATGGTTGTGCCGTATGTTCTCAAGACCATGCATTGTATGCGTGTAAAAAATTCCTATCCAAATCACCATATGAAAGGTATCAATTTGTACGGGAAGCTAAATTATGTATTAACTGCATACGAAGTGGTCATAGGACAGACACATGCACGTTAAGACCATGTACAAGGTGTTCCAAAAAACACAATGCATTAGTCCATTATGAAGACAACCAAAACACTAAATTAAGATCCACAAAGGGTCAACAAGATAAAAAGAAAAACAATGAACCAAAACCAAGCTCACAACCACAAAGTGTTGCTACCACATTAGCCGCTGAAGTTATTGATCAACATGAAGATTATGTGTTACTGAGTACAGTTAAACTTGGCGTAATATCTCACACCGGTCACAAGATAGAATGCCGTGCAATACTGAACACAGGATCACAACTCAATTTCATAACTCAAAAGTTAGCCAAAAAATTAAAAATAAAACCACAAGCAGATCCAATGCATGTGCAAGGTATTGGTCGAAACAACCAAACAATATGTGACAAAGTCAATTTAACAATCTAATCGAACCACAGTGGATTCACAGCTAATGTAGAAGCATATATTTTAAAACAAAACACCACAGATCAGCCTTCAGTGCACCTAAAAACAAATAGTTGGAAGATACCAAAGAACTTGCCCCTTGCAGATCCAGAATTTTATAAACCAGGAAGTATTGACATGCTTATTTGAGCAGAACTGTACTTTGAGTTATTGACAATAGGACAAGTCAAATTGGGAGACCACGCTCCTACATTACAGAATACTACACTAGGATGGATATTCGCCGGAAAGGTCAAACACCAAACCACTTCTAAAGCTAAGATATGCGGAATCTGTGTGCATGATGAAACCAAATTAACAGAGCAAATCGAGAAATTTTGGAATATAGAAGAACCAATCACACTACAAAAACCTATGAGTGCAGCCGAAATTCGTTGTGAAGAATATTACAACCAAACTACACAGAGAGATAAAGATGGACGATTCGTAGTTAGGTTGTCATTCAGAGAAAGTTCCAAAACGCTTGGAAACTCGAAGCAAATGGCAATGGCACGTCTAAAATATATGGAGAAGAAATTTAAGAAAAACCAAGAATTGAATATATTGAATTGAATATTACATAAAGGTCCAAAAATTCAAGACGAGTTAATGTCCATATTGTTAAGATTTAGAATGAAGAAATATACTTTCACGACTGACATAGAAAAAATGTACCGACAGGTTCTCGTCAATTCTGCAGACAGACAATATCAGCTGATATTATGGAGAAATGATGAACATGAAACCATAAAAATTCACCAGTTAAATACCGTCACATATGGTCTCACATCAGCCCCATATTTAGCAATAAAATGTTTGAAACGGTTAGCAGAGCAAGGCAGAAAACAATTTCCAGCTGGGTCGAAAAGTTTAGAAGAAGATCTTTATGTTGATGACGCAATGGTAAGAGCAAATACACTACAAGAAGCTTTAGACAAGCAAGAACAACTCAATGCACTACTTAAGTCTGCAGGTTTCAAATTGAGAAAGTGGTGCGCAAATAACCCAAAATTACTGGAGAAAATTGCTCCACAAGATCAAGCTCCGCAGCTAAACATCCATGATACCGATGAATGTCATATAAAAACATTAGGAATAACCTGGTTGCCAAAGACAGATGAATTTCAGATCACATCAACACAAACCATTAAGCAGTCCACCACGACCAAAAGAAAGATTTTATCAGAAATAGCCCATTTGTTTGATCCTCTCGGAATTTTGAGTCCGGTTATCATGAAAGCAAAAATATTTATGCAGAAATTATGGACACTAAAATTAGATTGGGACGCTGCATTACCTATGGCACTTTACACCGAGTGGAATCAATTTCGCAAGGGAATTGAAACGTTGCATAGCCTCAGAATACCACGGCATATCGTAGCTGGAAAATTGGCAAAGAGTATGCAACTACATGCTTTCAGTGATGCATCAGAAAGGGCATATGGTTGTGCAATCTATGTACGCTCTGTACTTCACGACGATACCATCATAGTAAGGTTGCTGTGCGCCAAATCTAGAGTAGCACCGACCAAAACAATAACGATTCCTCGATTAGAACTTTTTCTGCTATAACAGTCGTTATATATATATATATATTATTACAGCATTAATCTGTCAAAAAGACACTTAACAGTCTTTCTAAGTACATACATGGAACGACATAATATAATATATGTATTTTAATTAAATGGTGATGCAAAATAAAATAGTTTCTATAAATTGGAACACTTTAAATTTCATTATATAATATTAATAATAAATTTATAATAATAAAATATAATGTTTCGCACTTTTAATACAATAGTTATTACAATTTTAACACGTGCCGTAAAAAAGAAACGTCAAACTTTTAAAAACAAAACGTTCGTGAAGCCGCTTTGTTTATCGTGACGATTTGCTGAGTGTAATAATTAATATCTAGCGCCTCTCTGTAGCTTTGAATGACTTTAAGCGTCGATATCGAATGTTCGTTATTGAATCGTGAAAAAGCTTTACCTAGATTTTTCTTCAAAAGGCTATATTGTTCGTTAAACTTTTTTTCTGAAAATGTTTTAAAAAAATAAAGTCGATATTCAACGTTATTTGCCTAGATTTGTCTTTAACGATGAATGAAGACACTTGACTGATGGTTGTACGGGAAGCCTATGGCCATTTGTGGACGACCAGGGAGTAATACGAGTAGGAGGAAGGTTAAAGGAAGCCGACTTACCTTATGATGCCAAACACCAGATATTGCTACCATACCCACATGAAATAACAAAAATGATACTCAATTACTATCATATCACAAATTCACATGTTGGAGCACAGACCTTACTAGCCATCATTCGTCAGAAATTCTGGTCCATAAAGGGTAAAACAGTAGCACGGTCAGTAGTCCAAAATTATGTTAGGTGTGTCAGAGCCAGGCCAAAATTACTCACACAACTAATGGGAAATCTACCGGCATCCAGAATACAACCATCGCGACCATTCGTTAATTCAGGGGTTGACTTTGCAGGACCATTCTTCACACACTTCAATGTAAGAGGAACGAAACCGGTCAAAACATATATAGCGATATTTTGTTGTTTCGCCACCAAGGCCGTTCATATTGAGGTGGTAAGTGACCTAACAACAGAATTGTTTATAGCAGCATTAAAACGATTTGTTGGGCGCCGAGGGAACTGCAAGGCAATATTCTGCGACAATGCAACAAATTTCGTGGGCGCTAGTAACCAGTTCAAGGATCTAGAAAAGTGTATTTGTGCAACGACAAAGGAATAGATTTCAACTTCATCCCACCTCGTTCACCGCACTTTAGCGGCTTGTGGGAGGCACCGGTCAAAGCAGCGAAGAACTTGTTCTCCAAAAGCATTGCAACTGATGCCCTAACGTATGAAGAATTGGGAACAGTTATGGTCGAAATTGAGGCGATACTTAATTCAAGACCTCTTACGCCCATGGCCCTATTGCACCAACCACTTATCACTTATTATTTATCAACTAATCAAAAATAATTTTTTCGATAAGTGTATGTGATAAGTATTGCACCAAGAACATTTTAAATTCTACTCACTTATCAATTTTTGCTAAGTTAAAATGATGAGTATTGCACCAAAAAATTAACATGAATTATCACAAAACGATAAATTGTTTGAATTGATAAGTAATTTGCTATTCATTATTATTATTCCTACAGAATAATATATTTTACTATGTACGTAAATTAGACTGTCCCTTATTTTTTAACTTCAGATTCTCAGGGTCTCACCCCCTAAATTTTTTGTACTTGACGAAGTGAAAAAAACCTCAAAATTTAAAAGCTCTAGAAAATCATTTACCCGTGTCGCAAAAGGGTTCTTTTTACCTTAGAAAATGTACTAAAAATATGAGTTCGTATGTTAGCACGTTTTCGTCCAAAATCAAATTTAAAATTTGAATATCTCTGGACCTCGTGATCCGAAAATCTTGAAATTTCTGCAGGTCTAAAAAAATCACCTTAACATAGATGGAAGAAGTTTTTTTCTTTGATGCTTAGAAGAGCCCTCACTGCTGCAGGGGTCTTTTTTGTTTAAAAGAAAAATTTATAGGGAATGACAAGAAGAACGCCCTGCAGAAATTTCAAGATTTTTGACGAAAACGTGCTAACATATGAACTCATATTTTTAGTACATTTTCTTAGGCAAAAAGAACCCTTTTGCGACAAGGGTAAATGATTTTCTAGAGCTTTTTAATTTTGAGGTTTTTTTCACTTCGTCAAGTACAAAAAATTTAGGGGGTGAGAGGTTTGTTTAGAAAAAAAATTTTTTGGCTGTACATAATAAGAGACAGTCTAATGTACATATTGAATTCTATAGATTTAAAATATCGAATTTTTTTATTGAAAAATGCTAACAATAAATTTATCCGTTATTTTGCATTTTTGTTTTTTTTTCTTGTATTTTGTTCTTGTACACAACAATTTAATGTTGTTGCATTTTAGCAATCTCATGGTATTGACAACCATTCCTCAACCAATGCAGAGTTGTCAGCAGTTGCTGCAAAGGACTTGAACAATTATTTCGTCTACTCTGATGTTTCAAATTTGCTCCAATCTTTGAAAGTACATATTCTATTTGAACACGCGTTAAACGAAAATCTTCCATTGTTTCCAACTCCAATGAGTAATTAATTCTTTTTTTAACTTCACGATTTTGAAACTCTTCAGATTCTTCGTATAACTTTTTGCCAATACAAAAAAAATACTTCAAAATGCTTAAAAAATGCACTTGAAGTTTTAAAAAAAAAAACACGCTACCGATGACACTCGAAATGTTTTTGAAAAGAGAATTTTTTCTTATCAATATTCTGCTTAATTTATCAATTTAATTATTGATAAGTAATAAGAAAATACTGTTGGTGCAACAAGAAGTGAAAAAATGCTTAAAACTGCTAAACTTATCACTTTGCAAATGAATACTTATCACTCACTCAAATTGTGTTTGGTGCAACAGTAATCTGAAAAATTTCCCAGTTATAACTTTTAAAAGTTGTACTGAGGACTTTTCAATTTGCTTATCAATTTTTGTTTTGGTGCAACAAAAACTTATTGAAATTCTTGAAAAGTTGATAAGTAATAAGTGATAAGTCGTTTGTGCAATAGGGCCCATGTCAGAAGATCCCAACGATCTAGGAGCTCTAACTCCAGGACATTTCATAAGGGAACCACTCACCACAAAAATAGATCCACAATTTTAAAGTATTTCAATATCCCGTGGACCAAAAACCGTAATTATTTGACCTAATTGTTTGTTGAAGAGTTTCCTTTGATTATGCCGTACGATTTTTTTCTAGTATTTGTACTTTTCGAAATAAAGAGCAAAAACAAGGTAAAAAGTCGAAAATTTTCATACATTTCCTAGACCAAACACAAATTTGACTTAATTTTCAACTTCAAAGATCTGTATCTCAGCATCCCGTAGGCATAAAACTAATATTTTTATACTAAAAGATTTATCAAACTGCTTTCTTTAGTATTATCTTTTGCAAATTTCTTGTTTTATTATTATTTTTCGAGATATAGTGTAAAAGAGACTAAAAAACGTTGAATTTTCATACATTTACATATTCAAACATAATTAGGACATAAAGTTAACTTTGAAGGTCTGTATCTCAGCATCCCGTGAACAAAAAACTATTATTTTTATATTGAAATCTTCACTGAAGTATTTTCTTTAGTGTAGTTGCTATTGCAGTCTTTTATTCTTTCTAATTTTTGAGATAAAATGGAAAATAAGGTTAAAATGTTGAACTTCTTAATGGTTTTTCGCGTATTTTGTCCTTGTGATTGAAAACTATGGCATTTACAGAATTACCGAATAAGATAGGTTTTCAGCAACACCAACAAATATTTGAATACAAAAATATTAGTTTTTGGTTCAGAGGATGCTGAGATATCTTATTTTGAAAAATAAATTGTAAAATTTCGATATATCGATGGCTTATAGGCAATTGGCCGTAACACACATTTGGAAAACTTTACAGTAGCAATATAAAACTTATTTATTTGATAATTATTCAGATGACATAATAATTTTTCTGTATAATTTTAAAGTAAGAAGCCATTACTCAATTGAAATGGAATCATTTTAGAAATATTTTTTCACGCATAAAGCGTACAGAATCGATTAAGATCGAAATGTTAAAATCACAGAAAATGTGACTTAAGGCCTATTGCATATAAGCCATCGATATGTACTTTTGTATTTCATTTCTCAGATCGTCCATATACTTTTGTATTGCCATATGATCTTTCTCACGTTTTAATGGCGCCGATTGTGTTCCGATTGATATTACCTTATTAGTGTTTCTTTTACCATGGATACTACCTATATCTGTTCCAATTACCTTGATAGAATTTCGGAACTTTCGATATCAAAAATCGAACACATCCTGACTCCTGAGTATTCAATTGAGTACTTCAATTTCAAACTGGTTTTTAAAAGTGTTCTATGGTCTATACCAAACGTGTCAGTCTACGTGTTTATGCCTGCTCCGAATTTAATACGGATTTTGGTTTACTCCCAATTTTTTGTCGTATAAACTCGATAATTCGGATTTTGGCTTAAGCCCAATTTATTTCGGTTTAATCCCAATTTTTTTATATGTATGTGTGAGGTAAAATGCAATATGGCGGATTCTAATTTTTATGATGAAAGTGAAGCTGTCACGTTCTTCTTCTTTTTTTTATGTGGAAGAAGGATAATATGTATACTATAAGTGTATAAAAATATTAACATTTGCATGTACTTTTTTAATCCCAATTTTACCGTTTCTACGCTACTCCCAATTTAGTCCAGAATTCCGATTATTTTTTCACCGTATAAACTCTTTAAGTGTCAGTGAAACGTTTTTTTTTTTTTTTTGAAGAAAGAATGCGAAGTACATTTTGTGCAAAAATAAAAAGAAATGGACAGAAATTTTATTGAAAGCACCCGACGTTTTAAGAAGTATTCAAAATTATCAATTGAATTAAAAAAACTATTTTTTTGATTTAAAACTTCTGATACTAAGTATAATTTTTCTAAATGGAAAAGAATTTGAATAAAATAGGTTGACAAAACACACATAAGTCTAAAAAACAGAAAATAGTGAGTGAAAATTGTAATTTTTTCCCAGCTCTCCACTCTATTGATCGTGTTAAGTATAAGATTTAATTTGATATACGATTTAATTTGATTCGTTGTAAAAATATGTAGTTAAACCTGTTTACAGAAGTTGCTATAACCACCAATGTTACATGTTTACATTATTTGTTGTTTACATTTTGTAGATACACAGCCATGCCGTTAAGATTTCCACCCCCCTTCGTTTCGATTTTTTGTTTATCACGCTGAGACCTACCACTTACTGGTGCCAATTCTAAGCAAACTAAACCGGACACCCTGTATAAAAAAATAAAACACTTCTCCAGAAAATTAAAAAAGAAGTGTTTTATTTATTTATATAATAATAATACATATATTTATATATAATTTTACCAAATTAAATATGCTTATCTTTTAACTTTTTTTCAAATTATTTCTACAACCACTAACACTACACCAAACCAAATTTTTTAAAATAACAAAAATACATAATTATAGCAAAATAGCTGAAATTATTTCAGTCAACGACTCCTATCTATAGTACCAAGCCTGAATGTCCATTTTGTGTATGTGTTGGAAGTACCAAATTGACATGACAACTTATTGCTTTTAATCAATTATAACTAAGTAGTGATTAAAGTTACATGAAAATTATGTTCTAATGAAATGTAGAGAAGATCCTTGGCTTTATTTTCACCGAATATATTAAATATCTATGAGCAACGTAAATCAAAGAAAAAACGTGATAAATATTTAGTAACATAAAACTGAAAATCAATTTTCCCTGAAATCTCCCAAATTACTAAAAATATAAAATTTTAATGTTTTACAAATTTGTAGATTTTTATTAATAACATTTATAAACATTTTTCCCAAACATTTTTATATCATAAAATTAATAGAAATTGAGTTATTAAAGAAAAATGATAATTTTTAATTAAAATCACAATTATCTCTCTCATTTCTCATTTTTAACAGTCACCTCTGAAAATGTAGTACCACTTGAAAAATTGTTTTTTGTTTATGAATAATATTTTTGAAAGAAGAAATAAACAAATGAATAAAAAAATTCTATAGGAGTCGTTGTTTCAGTTGAAGCTTCTTTGGGCATGTTTTACATGACGTAGGATAGTGATATAGTGATCTTCTTGTGTATATGCATACGAAAGGAGAAATCCGTTCATTAGAATTTAAAACAACAAAAACACATGTGGTAAGTATCTTTTTCTCTGCGTATGCCAACATACAAACAGGGTGTTCCGGAAATGGTGGAGAATATTTTAAGGGGTGAAAGTAGAGGTGATTTCCAATCGAAAATGTCATATAATATTTTTTCCGATTCGCTTTGGATTTTGAGATATTCGAATTTTTAAGTTTTTCTATAGGACCCACGTTTTCGGATGTATCAGTCTTCATATCACCTCATCTTTTTCACTTAGAAGGCCGCTAAAACATTTGTTATGACGAGGAAGCATTCGCCTTTTGTCCCAAATAAGATTCTTACCTGCTAGTAAAATCTACTTTTTGTTCTTGCCTTCATTGCATATCTCATATGCCTGTTTTGTAACTGTGACTCAACACATTTCTTCAGAAAACACCCTTATCGTCTAAAACAAGCTATGTTCCGGTGTAAATAAAAAACTTTCACAATCTCTTATCTTTCAGAAAATCTCTCATTTATGGCTCTATGCCACATTCTTTGCAAATTATCGCAACATATTCGGCGAAAGTCCCGTTTTTGTTCAATGCAGGCCCTTTTTTGCACTAGTTTTTCAATGCAGAAAACAGAAGACAGAAAACAATGACCCTCATTTTTTATTGCAGAAAAAGAAGGCTCAATTGATTCTGCATCGATTTGCTATTTTCATTTTTTGCAAAAAGTGCATAATTTTCGAGATATTTGCACTTGAAAATTAGCATTTCTAGCTCCTATTTTTAATTTACACTGCAATAAAAACACGTGTTCAATATCCAATGAATTTCAGACTTATTTTTTCAGTTTTTTCAAAAGATATTCCTTAATATCTCGAAAATTATGCATTTTTTGCAAAAATTGTAAATAGCAAATCGATGTAGAATCAATTGAGCCTTCTTTTTCTGCAATAAAAAATGAGGGTTAATTTAAGCCTTTTTTGAGTAAAGCAGGGTTAAACACAAAAAATGGGTAAAAATTCACAAAATTTTGATTTTAAACGACTCTAACTTTTTAACAGTTAGGAAAAGAGGAACAAGTAATGTATCGTTGAAAAGGGCAAAGGGTCTTCTACATTTTTGCTTAATACAAGGTGACCCTAGAGTGCCCCTGCAAAAAGTTATGAGGTCTTTGGTGGAAAAAGTGCAAAAAAACTTCAACGCCCTCTAGCGGCCAAACTGCTAGATTTCCCCCTAAATATTATATGGCATTTTCGATTGGAAATCACCTCTACTTTCACCCCTTAAAATATTCTCCACCATTTCCGGAACATCCTGTATAATAATATTAAAACAAATGAAAATCCCCAACGACCTAACATGGTACTAACCAAGATAAATTGAGAACACAATATTATTTTCTTCAAATAATTTGGTGTGGGTCTTTTTAATCCTCCTTCATTAACTTCTTCTATCCAAGTATAACTACACCTACTGCTAATCCCACCTTCATACACAAATTCATTGCCAAGTTTTAATTTTTTGGCTATATAGCCTGCAATATATTCCAATGCATCTTGGTGAAAATCATCTGGTTCAAAGTTTTCAATATCTTGACTATCATGAGGTAGTTGATTAGAGGATTTGTCTAATTCAGTTTCAGGTTGGAGAACAGCGCACAAAATATTTGTAGATAGTACATCTTCACATACATCTTCTGTGTTGCTTGCGGTATTTGAGTTAAAACTCACTTGTAATGATGAATCTGATTTCCCTTTAAAACCAAATAATGTAGTTGTAACTAAAATACTAATTTTATATAAATATAAAAAAATATTCATTACCAACTCCATTATTTAAAAAAAAATCCCTATTATGTGTAGGACGGCACAAACATATACATGCAAAAAACACAAATAACAATAAGTACTTATAATTTTACCTAAAATAAACGATCTGATACGATACTTAAATTCTATTGGAGAGGGATGGTCGTTTAATCCTCCTTTAGCACGCATAATACCGAAAAAATTCTCCAAGACATCTTGGTTTACACGGTCGGTAAGAATATATGTTACTTTATACCTTTCTTTTAAATATTGTAATAGTTGAGGAAGGGCTGAATTATTTATAATAATAGCCTTTTGGAAAGGAAGTAAAGTTTTTCTATTTCCGACTCTTAAATTTTCAATAGTTTGTGTCATCTTGTCTATCATTTCTTGCTGATCTTTAAGTTCAAGCCCATAAGCTTTTTTGGTAACTCGAGAATCAGCAGTTGACAATCGTGAATTAAAAATATCGAACCAGTCATTTACAGTTTTTATCAAATCTGCACATTCTAATGCATTTGGACTGCTACATTTACCTAAAGCTACACAATACCTGATTGCACTAGAAACGCTATGCGAAAAAAGCTGAACCGCAGTTTTAACTTTTTGTCGATTTGCATTTTTGACTTCTAAGTGAGCAGTGGTAAGCTTATGGCAAATTTTTAAGTCCGATTTGTCCATATTTATTAATTGTAATATCGGCTTCGATGTTATAACCTTTGTTTTTAGCACAAAACCACTATCGAGAAAGTGATTTCTCAACAACTTTATGAGATGTGGAACAGCAGCAAACACGAAAATTTTCTTTAATTTATCAGTTGGATGAATAATGTAAGGTTGGCTTTCACTGATCTGAAGAGAATATCTTAATAAATGGTTAGATGGTCCCAAATCGGAAGTAACTACTACTACTTTGAAATTGATTTCTTCTACTTTTGTTATCAGTGTGTTTAAAAGAGCAACTGTAATTGGTGTGTCAAAATTGTAAAAAATAGGCTGCTTCCACTTTCTCATTAAGCCTCTCAACATGACTACTTGCACATACCGTGAAGGTTTCATAACAACATCATTCATTTTGTCGTACTCGTAGTACGTTCTGAGAATCTTCATTTCATCGAAAGTCAAGACACAAAGAGAATCCCATTCATTAAAATTGAGATTTTTCATAATATTTAGTACAGAAGTCAAAATTCCAGGAGCAAAATGCAACTTTCTAGCCCATGTACTTAAGGTAGAAACTCCTGGTAGAGGAAATCCTTTTCGATACATGTATCTATAGCTACGCGACCCAGCAGAGTGTAATGCTATCGCGGAGGAAATATCTTCTGATGACCACTTAATTTTTTTTTGGGTTCTCAATTTTTCTATTTGGCCACTTGTGAAAATCGTTTTCAAGTTATTGTATATTGCTTTGCAATCTGCATTTTGCTTCGATGATATTTTCAGCTCAGTCTTCAATTTTTTGACTTCCTTCTCAAGCTCAATTATCTTCAAGTCTTTAGCACAATTGAAATCAATCCTAAAATATAAATTGTTGAAAATATGTTCTAATTAACATATTCAATAAATAGCTAAGTACATTGTTTGTGTTTCAGCATGACAATAAGCTTCTGGAGCAGATTCTTTTGTTTCATATGTGTTTATCATAGCACCAGCGCAATTATTTTCACTACAAAATAAAAATACACATGAATTATTATGTTTATCAAAAAACAATCCATTAAAAGTTTTTACCATTCATAACTACTTAATACATTATCAATAATCTTTTTTCTATTTCGATTGTTACATCTTAGTTCTCTCTCAGATTGAACTCCTATTATAGGAAGATTTTTAGTAGGTACGGCTGTTTCTTTAAACATTTTTTTTTTCAAAAGAAGTTTTTAAAAGTTGATCTTTTATTCTGTAGTCGTTCTCATCAAAATGATCTGAACAAATTTTACTATATTTTAAATTGGTTTGCTTCTTTTGTCCGCACGCACTTATCCACTTTTCAAGTCTTTCTTTTTCTTGCGGAAATTTAAAAAATTTAATTTTTGATGTATTATTTTGTTTGTTTGTATAGTTTTTGCACGTTTTTACTGCACAATTCACCATTTTTATTAATAACAAATTTAAATTTTTACGATCAAAATATTCACTTTTTATGTATAAAATATTTTTCTACCAGTGACGTCACAAAACAAAAGAAAAACTCTTTCCCATATAAGTTACGAGTATACCTAGTAGTATTCTATTTATCTTCCTATTTACTATTTATAGGTGCGTTCCATTTTGGTAGTTTCATCTACTCCGGAGTAGTTTGTCCTACTCTCAAGTTCTCCCAACTACACCATCTCATTCTTTGGTGTAGTTGATCATCTTACTCAGGAGTAGTTATATCGATTTTTACCACCAGAGTATTTTTAATTTTTAAAACTTCCAAAAGATGGATTTCCCTTTTTTAAGGTTATGTAGTTTGTTTTCTTTTCCATTTGTTTTGAATTTTTTCATATTAAATACATATAGTAAAAAAGATAAATTTATCAAATAAATCTCAATTTTTTTTCAAGATCCTAAAATGGACAGTGAGAACGTAAGTTAAATAAATGTTTTGTATTTTATATTAAAGAAGATAATATTTTTTTCACTTCAGTAGTTTGTTTTCTTTTTTATTTGTTTTGAATTTTTGTAAATATATAAGTGAATCAAATAAATTTCGTTATTTTTGCAAAAACTTGAAATATATATTTTTCACTTTAGTTAATGTTAATTGAACTAGAAGAAAGTAGCGAAGAAAGTGACGGCAGTTTGATCTTTTCATCTTCATCAAGTACGCTTTCCTCAAGTACTGATGAAAACGTTTCAAACGTAAAAAACGTGAAAATTGAAGATTATTTGGACGTTATTGAGTTGTACTCGGATTTACAATTTAAACAACACTTTCGGTTGGAAAAATTTGCTGCTAATAGACTAATAAGTATTTATAATTAAAATATCTATAACTTCACTTTATCTTTTTGATTGACTGAATTTATCTTTCAGATGATTATACTGATTATTACTCCACTTTACATCGAAACATTCGTGGCCGTGAAATGGTTGGTCCAGCCACAGAAATATATATTTATCTTTGGTATATGTCGAACACAAATTCTTACCGGGAAATATCTGATAGGTTCAATATAACGAAAAGTTCAGTTCATCGTATATTGCACCGTGTCGTTAAATGGATAATTTCAGAAAGTCCAAAATATATAAGGTGGCCTTTACCATTGGATATGCCCGTTAATGAGATGAAATTTAGAATGAAAACTTGTTTTCCGAATGTTATTGGTGCCATTGATGGATCACATATAGAAATAAGTGCACCACGGAAACACAAGTTGTCATATTACAACAGGAAAAATTACTATAGTATTTTGATACAAGCTATAGTAGATTCTGATAAAAAGTTTATAGATTTATATTGCGGTGAACCAGGATCGATGCATGATGCACGTCTATTCAAAAGATCCTCTTTTTACAAAAGAATTTCGCAAAACCCTAATTTAATACCAAGTGGCAAAATATTATTAGGCGATTCAGCTTATCCACAGTTGAATTATTTAATAACTCCATACAAGGATTTTGGAAATTTAACGACAAAACAAAAAAAGTTTAATACTATTCATTCTTCAACACGAATTGTAGTTGAAAACGCGTTTGGATTGCTGAAGCGAAGATTTAGGAGATTAAAATTCTTTGAAAGCCCAGATCTAGGGTTTGTAGCCAATTGTGTTTTAACTGCGTGTGTTCTTCATAACATCTGTATCATGACGAATGATTTTGAAGAATGGTTAGATGACGATTCTGATTCAGATATTAATTCAAATTCTTATGCAGATGAATACACGAATCGTGAAAATAATGATCCACCAGAAAATATACAGGCGAGAGAAGAAATATTTAACATACTAGATAGAATGAATCTATTAAATTAAATAAATCTAGACCATTTATAAAATTATTGAAACAAAATAAAACATTCAAAAATTTGAAAAAATAATTTTTATTTATATTTGCTTCAACTAATATTTCATTTTTACTAAACTTAAACAGTAATTCATTTTAAAAACAAAAAAACAAAAAATTTAAAAAAATACAGTCTTTATATTATTGACACTTAAGATGTTAAGATGCTTAATGTCTAGAAACAGCCTAAACTGAACTGGCACTTAAATATTTTAATGGTCATTTTTATTGCTTCTTAAAACGTTTATAATTTCTTCATGTCTTTTCTGTTTATTTAATTCTTTTTCTTCTAAGTATTTTTGAATCATAATCCTTTTTTCTTTCTTTTCAGAAATAATATCTTCATAGTATTTTCTTTTAACTTCAGTTAAACTTTGCGTTAGTTTTGCTTTTTCCATTTTACCTTTATTCAATTTGTTGGATGTACAAGCATTACTGTTTTCATCGTTCTCGTTCTCATTTTCAAATGGCAAGTCCTGTGCTGTATTTTCTCTGATGATGTTTTCACCTTCGCAGAGCATTGCAGCAGGTGCAGGTTGAAGATTAACACCCACAGACACGGTATGTGTGCATTCCATTACAATGGGACTATCATGGAATATTTCATCCATCTCACTCATATATAAAAATTTTGATGGAGTTGACCCAGTTCCCCTGTCTTTACTATTTTTATATGCTCGATACAAAGATTTCCATTTAGTTTTTACGTGTGCGCTCGTTGTTATGCCAGTCTTTTGGATGAAAAAAAGTATGTATTTATAATTTAATTTTAATGAAAATATCTACACTATTTACATACCAGGACATCCATGCTTTCCAAATCAATTAATAAATTTTGCCAAAAAGTATCCTTGTTTTTACATCTATTATATTCCTCTCTCCGGTTTTTATAACACTCAATTAATGCTTTACCTTCCTGGTAATTCCAGTTTCTAACTTGCTTTTCTCGATCTTTTTCCTAAAACAAATGAATTTATCTCAAAATCAGTATATTGCAAATAATAAAATATTTTTTATTTACCATATTTTTAAAACTCAAGATTTTCATTAGAAAAGACACCAAATGAAATGATAGAACAGACTGACATGACAGCTGAATTTTGAGGTTAGAAACTATTCCGAAATAGTAATTAGGCGTTCCATTTATTCCTGGTGATGAAGTGCTCTCAACTACTCCGGAGTAGATAAAAATACCAAAATGGAACGCAGCTTATATGTCAACAACAGGGTTGCCAAGTCGATGGTTACTGTCGTAGCTAGATCTAGGAAATTATGAGAATTAGTACAAAGTTTTTATTTGTTTCTGAAAAATTAATTTATTTTTATTCAAAAGAATTTTATCGAGTATCGAGTAAAAAAAATGATGTAAAATAACAATTAACAAAATTATTAAAATTTTCATTACAAACATAACTAGAAATATATATAAAATAAAAAGGAACTTCCAAGTTTCAATCCAGTAGATGAATAATATCATCAATATTCAAAAAATCACTATTTTCATAAGTCTTCATATTTCCACTTTTTTAGTCTCTTCATTTGGTAATTCGTAATTGTTACAACATTTGTTGTATCTTTGAAGGCCATACCTAATTGATAAGATAGAAGAAGAAGAAAGATAGATTTTCAGTTTCATTTTATTCCGTATTTTATTTTTTTCTATATTCATCGTACTAAAAATCTGCTCAATATCAGCATTGGAATAAGGTAATGATAACGACTCAAATGCAAAGTTACAAAGTCCTTTAAATGGATTTTTTCTAGCAGCATCCGTGTATTTATATATTTCTGACCATAACGATATTGCATCACTTTATGTTACATAGATTATTATACTGATATTCAATTTCAATTATTAATTTTGAATCTTCATAAAAAAGTTTCAATATAGGAACAATATCTAATTTATATTTTTTTAAAACATTGTCTATGCTTAATAAGGTCCACATTTTTTAAAGTATTAATATTATCTGGAAGCCTGTTTCTTAACTCATCAATTATTATTTTTACAAATCTTATACAATTTCTTTTTAATTTTTTTTGCCTGTCTACAGGTATGTCCTTCACTTTTATTTCAAATTCATAACCTAACCTACATTCCCAATCAATAAATGTTTCAATATTTTCATTTATTAATTAAGTGCAATCATAAGATATAAATGAACTATTCTTCTTATCAATTATCTTATTTATGCGAAGCGTTACTTCGCATTAACTCACTCCGTCTTGACTTAATACGGATGCATAAACCAAATTTCAAAACGCATTAAAGCTCTACGACGTTTTGAGTAAATACACTATTAAATCCACATTTAAAATTTCATTTCGTTTTTAAAATGTGCATAAACACTTACTTCGTTTTATAGTATTTTTCTTTTTGGAAGTCAGTATTGTGCTTATGGAGGCAGTACCCGATGAGTTTGTTGCTCTTGTTAATATTTAATTTAAAAGATTTCCCTCGATTAAAATTAAGATCTGATCACTCCACACATGAGACAGATTTATTCAAACGCAATGTAAAAGAATATAGAAAAGTATGCCTATCTTGCCTGTACTGACTTCCAAAAGTAAAAATAATATACATAGTAAACATAATTTCAAGTAATTGAAACATACGAATGGCGTCCGATTTTATCCTACCTATATTTCTCTTTCTTAACCTACCAGAAAGATTACACATCACTTGCACGTGGCTTCTAATATTATTTGAATTTGTAGATCGCGCCAATTTTGTAGGTAAAAAGCAAAGTATACGGTATGATATGTGATTACCTTATCAATATCAGTTCTTATGTGATATATTCAAGTTAGTTTTTAAAGTTTTCTAAGTGTATTTTAAAAAAAAAATAATATAAAGTGCATTAAATTAAAAAATTGAAATAAAACTTAGTGCGTGAATGATAATATTATGTATTAATTATTATTGTTGTGATTATTTTCATAATAAACTAGTGTACGAGAATAATTAATAAGAGGTTTTAGTGCTATATTAAAAGACAGAATAAAAAAAAACAATAAAATAATTGAAAGAAATAAAATTTAATAAAATTAATTAAGAAGAAATAAATAGTTTTAAAAAATACATATATTTTTTTTTTTTTTTGAAAATATGGGTCGTCATTTTATTAGGTGCATTATATGTGGAGAGAAAAAGATAATAGATAGATATAATAGAGATATGTATGTATTAGAATTAATAATAACAAAAATAAAATTTTATCTGTAACACATATCTACGTGATTTGTAATAATTATACTTATAGACTTTAAATTAAAAAAAATAAATTTCAATTTCAAAATTTTACATTTTTTTTCGTTTTTTTTTAATTGACTTTTATAAGTGAATAAAAACACTAATTAAATTTACAAATTACGAAAAAGTCTTTTATTTATATTACTCGACGAAACTCAGGTGCTTTACCCTACACATTTCTCATCACTAATCAACTTTAACGAATCTTCTTTTTCAGATCCTCATCATTTATTTCATATTAGTGCAAGAAATTGCGCATTTATTTGAGATCTTATCAGTTCTTGTTCGTAGTTTAAACCAGTGATGGATGTTGACGTGTCAACAATCATAATTTGACTGACACCGTCAACAATCGATATTTTTGTCAACAATTAAAAATTGTCAACAATGTGTCAACTATCCTATCCTATCCGTAAGTCGAAACGTAACTGACGTATGTCTAATCTGTAATCAAATCATTCTAACTAAGCCAACCTAACCTTGAAAAAAACTGAAAATTGAAGTGATTATATTTAATAATTTATATATATAATATAATATATTAATTATATATAATAAAATAGAATAAAAATTTATAAATATAAAGTATAAATAAACTAGGTATAAATTATAAAAGCAACTAAATCATTTAGTTGTAAAATAGTTGGACGTCCTAAAAATGTTATGTTTGAAGAATTTTTTTATGTTTATAAATTTTATTTTTCCTTCCTTTGTTTTGAAATTTTTATTTATGGAATATAATTAAATAAAAATGAAATCGTTAACTTGACGTTAACAGTCAGTGTCAACAATGTCAACAATGCTAAGTAAACAATTAGTATTGTTGACACGTCAACAATACAATTGTTGACGTAGAATTGTTGACGTGCCCATCGCTGGTTTAAACACTACCTTACCCAATGGTATAATGTCAAGTCATGGACCATACCATGGTGGAATGACATAGAAGGTGTGTTCTTCCCGATGTAAACAATCGCCATATTGAACATAAAAGAAAATGATTAAATTTCAGGATTGCCGTAGCTATTGGAAGTATTGCCTTGATAAATAAAAAATTAATTTATAATAATAATGATATTCAGTATTTTTAATTTTATTGTAAAATTTAAATCTATTATTTTCAATATTCCTACGTAATTGTTATTTTATATTTTATTTTTAATAAATATTTTTTTTTATTTGATTTTGAATTAAATGTCTGCATACATTAAATTATCCTTTTTCATCTATGATACGTACGTACTTGTTTGTAATTTCGATACAATTTTCAAGCCCGAATACTTCGTATTATTATTTAAATTTGAATTTTTTCGAAATTCTTAATCAAACAATATTTTTATCATTATTTTAAAAAAAACGTAATTTGCTTTTGGATCTTTATATAAATTGTATAAATTGTGAAAAAAAAACAATAGTTAGAAATAAATTTTATTTATTGAAATAATACAAATTAGAATATTGAATATCAAAATAATATCAAACGACAAAAGATATATTTTATTAAGTGTACTTAACACTTAACGATTTATCATTTGACTAATGAAATTTGTTGTTGTTGTTTGTTATATTATCGAAATACCAAAAAAATAGCAAAAAGTAAAAAATTCAATAACTCGGTAGTTACAAGGCAAAATCAATCTATCGTTAAATGAACATAAAAATCCTTGATTAAAACTACTTTCATCAACACCGTAAATATTTTTGATCTCTTATAGAGAAATTTCCATTATTTTATATGAATTTTCGATTTAAATACTTTGTTATTGGTTTTTTATTGTTATTCTTAATTTATTTTCGTTTTTACTAAGGTATTTTTATTGTAGAAATCCAAGTGTTTGAAGTAAATTAAGTAGGTAAAAGTGGGTGAATTAAAGTGATTTTAAAGCTAATAATGTATTCAAGTAAATAATTTTGTTGTATATATTATTAATTTTATTTTTATTTTAAATTTCCCATAAATTTCCCAAAATTACCTGCTTTTTTGTAGAATTGAAAAAAAATATAAAATTTCATCTGGCAGCCCTTGGTAATTTTTAATTCAAAAATTTCCCTCGACTGAAATTGAGATGTGATCACACCACACACGAGACAGATTTATTCAAACAATTTGTGAAAGAATATAGAAAAGTATGCCTATCTTGCCTGTACTGACTTCCAAAAATAAAAATACTATAAGTGAATTGTCATATTTGACATTTCAAAATAGTGTTGGTAAGCCACAAAACATCGATATGAGGTTTTAGAGTAGTGTTAGTAACGTTACATTAAATTTTCAAATAACATTTAATGTGCGGTTATTATTAATTGTAGAACCAAGTAAACAAGTGTTATTTAGAGGCATAAAAAGATAAAATTTAAAAAAAAAGACATTTTTTTCTGTGTTTGAAAAAAAAAGATATTTTCAAGAAGAGAGAAGTTACTGGCATTCGAAATAAATCACAAAAATCTATAGTGATAACACTGTATGAACAACAACACCAGAACAACCAGGTGACATTGCTCAAAACGTTTTGAGTAAGAACGAAATGTTGTACTATGCATAAACACCAATCAAAGTGTATTATCTCAAAACGATGTTTAAAACGTTTTAACTGTTGTGCATAAACAAGATAAATGATATAATAAGATTTGTTGAATCAGATTTGTTAGAAGTAACTTAAGTGAGATACACATTATCATTTAAACTGACAGTCGGCGACTGATGAAAAAAACTGAACAACCGCGAAATCATTTTGTCAGCATCAGTTTTTTCATAAGTTACACATAAGTTGCGTTCCATTGGGATTTCAGGCGCAGTTGAATCTACTCCCATCTACGCTCAACTACTCCTATTCATTCAACTACCTACCTTAAGGTACGTCTTCACTTATACACTTTAGTGTATGAAAATAAGTGTAGAACTCCACAAAAGTGTAGAGTCAGTTTAGACTTGTACACTAATGGAGTACTACATTCGAAAAAATGTGTAGGTCTCCATTTTTTGACCTCCACTTTTTCGAGTGTATACAATAAAGTGGAGTATGTGTTTAAATTTATAAATTAAAGTGGTCAAGTAAAATTTAAAATACACTTTGTGATTTTGTCGCGTGTGTTTATTTAGAGAAATTAAATACGTAAGAAAATAATAATTAAACAAAATGTAATTATCTTTAACAAAAATCGCTGCATCTGAACTATTTGCGATTTTACTTCGCAAAAGAATTAGAAAAAAACAGATACAAAAACAAAAAAGAAAGTGTTGGGTTAATTTTATCTTTGTAATGCTGTTATGATACGGTATTAATTTCATGATTAATTTCGTTATTAAAAAGAGATAACAAGTATGCCTTACGGAAAAAGCAACTAGAAAGAAAGAGAGATATGACTAACACTTATTTCAGTATTAATACTGAAAATGTCAAAAAATAACTCTCCCAATTCTCCAAACTCCAATATCCTTCCATTAATCATGAAATTAATCATGAAATTTGAACATTAATATTATTTTTGTGTTGCCATCGTGTTTAGACATTTTTCATAGTTTGATATTATATTTAAACGAGTGTGACGTGTCTAATTATTTATTTCTAATTTTTTTCAGTGAGTCCAAACAAAATGAATAGAATAAAAATAATAATAACGAACATTCATTTACTTAATTGTTTAATATTCATTTATTTTAAACAGAGATACCGGCAACACAACTTTAAGAAAATGTCAGCTGATTTTGATAGTGTCTCTCTGTTTCTCAAATCTGTTGTCTCTTTCTTTAAGTACTTAAAATTTCCAATAGTATTAATACCGTATCATAACAGCTTAATATGGGGATGTAACGTTCCATAATATATTTTCATTTTCCAATAATTCTATTAATTTAATTGTCATTTCTTTTGACCACATTGTAGACTTTTTTTTTTTTTATTTTTTCAATTTTTTTACTTACTAAAACACAAGAACTGCTGTTGAAAACAAACCAAAATGTAGTCATACACCTAAAAGTGAACTGTCAAATTCTGTCCACTTTTCCACTTGTCTACATTTATTTCCACTTCTTTAGAATTGTGTTTAGACATCTACACTTTTAAGTGGAGGATTCCACAAAAAATGTAACACTCCACTAAGTGTACGGTAACATTTTGCAGTTTACATTTATACACTTGTCTACATTTAGTGGATAGCTACATTTTCACTCGAAAAGTGTATAAGTGAAGTCGTACCTTTTAAGCATAATGTATACATTTAATATGTATAAAAACATATATGTATACAATATACATTAAAAATCTTGAAAAGGGAGAAAAAAGAAATATTTCAATGCTTTTTGTGTATAGATAATATATATATCCATATATACATATATTATACATATAGTATAGTACCAAAACCTACTACAATAAAAGCCTGGCTGTGACAGCTGTCACTAACACAATCAAACACGATAAAAGTGTCAATTTTTTCAATACAATACTGCTGGTAGTACAAATAGTGATGTAAAGAAAATGTGTTTTAGATAAATATTTTTGGTTTTTTAAAAAAAATATGGTTTATAAAAGTTTTAAAATATAAAAAATAACAGTGTTATAATTTTTAAAGTGCAGAATAGTCAAAAAATTAAATAAAAAGGTGGAAAATATTGTGCCTTCATACCTACTTGTAAGAGAAAAAATTAAAGTATGACAACATACCTATGGTGAGGTTATATTACATATAAAAGTGAATAAATTTAAATGAAATGTAAACACAAATATATGAAAAAAATAAATAAAGTGAAGGAAATACAGAACAAATTGATTTAATTTAATAAAATTTTATTTTTATGTTTATATTAATTGTTAAATTATTGAATCAAATCAATTTCTCACATCGTAACATAATCACAAAAATTTATATAAAAAAAGTCTATGAAAAAGTAAATAATTTGATACATAATCTTTAATTGTGTATTGAAGGCAAATAGACACTTAATTTGTGATAACTAATAAATTAAATTCTATTAAATCAAATCAATTTATTCACTTTATTACATATAAATAATACATATAACCTCACCATACTTTAATTTTTTCTCTTAAAAGTAGGTAAGAAGGCACAACATTTTCCACCTTTTTATTTAATTTTTTTGACTATTGTGCACTTTAAAAATTATAACACTGTTAATTTATTATATTTTAAAACTTTTATAAACAATATTTTATTTAAAAAACCAAAAATATTTAACTAAAACACATTTTCTTTACATCACTATTTGTACTACCAGCAGTATTGTATTGAAAAAATTGACACTTTTATCGTGTTTGATTGTGTTAGTGACAGCTGTCACAGCCAGGCTTTTATTGTAGAGGGTTTTGATAGAACACAAAATTAGCTATTGAAAGCTTTTTCTTTCTCATAAAAAAGACAAATGTGATACCTCCTCCTCTGCCCACACAGGGCCAGTTTACGGGTTTGTTTCATTTCCTTTTCGCATCTCTATTATATTTCAATCCTCTTTGCGTACTCTTAACACTTTCGAGAATCGATGATGGCAGAAGCAGTGATGGGAGATACTCTACTCTGAAAATCCCTGATTTTTTTTTCGAAAATCCCTTTTTTTCCCCCCAAACCTTATTTTTCTCTGAAAATTTCCCTTTTCAGTAAATACAATTTTTTTTCAACAAAACTTTTTTTATTGAAAACCAGTTACAATTTATACAGTCGCGATCAAAAGTACTCGTAGCAGAAGTCCAAATATAATAGAGGCATTTTAATGAAATTAACTATGATTAATCCTTTACTCGTCCTTGATACACTAAAAAAATTTTATATCAATACAAATTAATTAATTATTTCTTAAGTCTTAATTAATCAAATAAAAATACGTCATAAATTTACGCTTATAAGTATTTGTACACTTTGTAATCATTCTGCAGATGAGTTTACAATTTACCGTTATGATTTTCTTCAACAAACTTTTATTGATTGATGTTATTACTAATAAGTTTTAGTTAAAAAGTGCTAGCATATTAACATATAAATAATTAATTAAGTAATTAATTTTCTAATAAAAATTAATATTGATAAAAATTAAATCTTGAATAACAAATAATGAGACGCAAAGGCAAAAAAACAACATTAGAAATTAGAAAGTTAATTGTTGATTTGAAAAATGAAAGTAAATCATTACAAATCATTAGTGAATTTCTAAAAAGACCAACCCAAAGCAACCATTCTCGACAAATCCTTGCAGTATGCTTCGGATCAAATTATCAAATTCTGTTCGGTTTTTTATTCGCTAATTCGGATTTTGGCTTAAGCCCAATTTATTTTGGTTTAATTTCAAATACAAGCAAAATGTCATCAGAAGATCTCCTTTTTACATACTTTTTAGAAGTTACTCGTAAATTAATTTCCTAATAATAGAGTAAAGTAAGGCCACGAGTTGTAGTAGAAGGGGAAAAAAAATTCCGTTTTATTAATGGTATTTAATAGAAACTATTTACGTGATTACATTCCTAATTTTAAAATTTGCTTTGCTTTTTCTGAAATTCGCCGAAATCTTTTAAATATCCGTTGTTTTTCCGTTTTTTCCTCTATGCTAAAATTAGAACCTAAAATCATTTAAAAAGGGATTTTCCTTCAATCTCCCAACACTGGGCAGAAGGCTTTGTTTGAATTGTGTCGGTTAGCTTGACGTATTTGGTCGTTTATAGTTTGTTTAATTATTTCTTCTCTTTGGCACTGAGGACTTTTTTGTAAAAAAATAAATTCAAAATTTGTGAAAAAAAATTTAAATAAGTCATGTCGATTAAATTAAACTCGTCAATAATTAATAAACTTGGTAAGTGGTACTTGTTAAAAATAATTTGTATGTTTAGCAATATTTATTATTCTCTCGTAGATTAATTTTCGAAATAATAATATAGATAAAAATTTTATTGTAAATAATAGTTTGTAAAAGTAAATTATTCGTGCAGAAGTTTTATTAATAACATAATATAATATTTATTTTCGTTTATATAAATTTGAACAATATAGACTACATATATAATGTGTATTACATATTATGTATTTTTAATAAAGTGCATGTTATTAATTAATGGCTGCGATACATGAAATTTGGGTTTACATTTTTTTGTTTTAAAAAAAGACGGCTTTATATCGAAAGTATAAAGTATTATTAATCTTATAGTGAAAATATAAATTTCGAATTTAAAAATCTAAAATACGTTATTACAAGATTTTAATATGTTTTACATAATTCATTTACTTAATTTCATCTACCTATGATGTGTAGGTATACATACATAACATTTATGAATTTTATCTTGGATTTTCCAACCTTTGAAGTATTCCTATAATTTTGAAATTTATTATCATAAAATAATATTTACCTCTCCTGCATCTCACGGTCGGTACCCAAAAGAAGTAAATACTTTTTCTTTGTGTAGTTAATTAAGCATAGCTTGACTTATTAGGAGATTATTTTTTTTTCATCAAAATCGAAATAATTTTTGGTATAATCGGTTATAATAATTCCGTACTCGAACGTAATTGGAAAGATTTTCGAGATTTCATAGAGTATAAGGTATGACCCAGAAACAATGGGAACTTATGACATCATGTACAATGGAAATTGGAAACTATTGTTTACAAATCAGGGGCCATTTTCATTTGCGATTTATTCTTGAAGTTTTCTTTCGTGAGATTATTCATGACATTTTCAAAATATTCATGAAAGAATTTCACTTTCTAGTGTAAACAGAAGTGCAGAATTTTGTTGCACATTCAAGTTTATATCGTGAACTTTTTCTATCGTGAATATTTCACTATAATTTCACGAAATATTTGATGTAATGTAAATCTGCCGTACAATGGCTAATCGAGGCAACTGCATTTTTGGTGATTTTGAGTTAATAACATTTTCAAATAAAGTATTTGTTTATCTTCAAATTTTTGAAAACCATGTAACTGTACGAAGTTTGGTTGTTGAGTAATAAAGATTGGAAATTTTTGAACAAAACAAAGAAGTAAAAGAATAAATATCTATTTAACAGTTTATACGGAAAAAAAAAAAATCCGAATTTTGGATTAAATTGGGAGTATCTACGCTATAAACGGTAAATTGGGATTAAAATAATACATGCAAACGTTGATACTTTTATACGGAACAAAAGTTTTTTTAAGAAGTTTCATGTAAAAAATTTAGCTATAAAACAGTTTTTTTCGAAATTTATTTAAAAATGAACTTAAAATTTCGAAGTATTCAAAAGCTATTATTGTTGACGGTTATTGTTTCTACAAAAAAGAATAATTATTTCAAACAAAGAATATAAAGATATGTATGTCAGTTTAGATTTGAATTTTCAAATGTGCTTTATGAGTGAAAATATCCGAAAATCGAACTTACTAAACTTCACTCTACGCTGAATTTTAAACAGGTAAAATTTTCCACGTTATGTTATAAACGCTCCATTATACTTTTGATTTTTTTTCGTTTTGAATAAAAATATATATTTGCTTTGGAAAAAAAATTTTTTTTTGAATATGAAATATTATTTTTCTCTATTATTTTTATTAAACTTCTAAATACTATATCTAAGCCCACGGTAGTTCGCGGCCGTAGGCATGTCATATACTATTAACACGAACTGTTTCGAGCCATTTTTAACCTCTCACAGCTCAGTGTCTAATAAAGCTAAACAGACAAAATTTGACCCAAGTAATAGTGTGCTTCGTCCCGCCCGCTGTATCAAATTTCATGTATATAGGTTCAATGCGTCTTGAGATATTGACCCCAGAAAATAGCTAATTTTGGCACTCACTCACTGACCGGTAATCAAAACCTGTAGGGTACTTCTGATAAGCCTAGAACCATGAAACTTTACGCGTAGGTAGTGTTTAACGCGTAGGTTAAGGAAAAATTACGAAATCTGTCGTATGTGTGCTGGAGAAATAAATATTTCTATAATTGTTACAGAAATTGAGCATTTTATATTATTTTTCTATTATTTATAACTCTAAATTTAGCTTCCATAGCTTGCTTTAATAAAATAAAAAATGTCATATTTTATAATTAATTTTATACAGACACATAAAATATATAGTGTGCGAAAATTTTATATAATTTAAGGCTGTAATGTATGAAAATTCACATGATTTGTAAACTTTCTTCCTTATTGCAGTATTGTATGTTTGCACAAATATCGGAGAAAATAAGACTTTAGATGTACCAACCAAATCAATGTAAATCTAATACCTATATTTCAATCAATTAGTTTAACAAAAATAGTTGAAATTCAGCCTAAAACATAAATGTTAAAAGGGCCAAGTTCTTATTCTTTAACTGTTGGGCCAGCAAAAGTTATGAAATCTGCATTAATGCCAAGTTCATAATTATTAATACGTTCTGTATTGAAATTTTGTATGTGAAAAAGTTCTTAGAACTTGGCATTAATGCAGATTTCATTACTTTGCTGGCCCAACAGTTAAAGAATAAGAACTTGGCCCCTTTTAACATTTATGTTTTTGGTTGAGTATAAAATATACCATATATCTTAGTTTTTGTAATTCGGGAGAAAAAAAAATTTTTTTTTTCAAATTTTAAAAATAATTTGAAAAATATATATTAATATTTTTCTAAATGTCTATATCCAAACATTTTTTCGTAGTTTTCTCATCTTCATTCAAGAATATGAAAAATTTATTCGTACTGAATTAGGAGACCAATAGGCATTACCAATAGGCCAGTGGCGGAGCCAGTAGTATTTTTCCGGGTGTTCAGATTTCTAAAAGAAATGAAAGTTATATTTTGTTTCTATTCAAAATAATTTAAAACACGAGTTTCCACTCCACCCAAGAGGTATCGCGGTCAGAGCGTTAACCGATATAAAGTGGTCGGTTTCCCTAAAGAGAAAACTGTGTAAAAAATAAAAATAAAAACTCAAAAATCCGTTTAAAATTTCCAATTTTCTCATTAGGCCTATCCCACTTAAACAATTCAATAAAAATATAACAAAAAAAAAAAAAATAACAAAAACAAAGCATAAAAAAATATAAAATAAATGTATAAAAAATAAAATAAACGAAAATATCACTTTTTTTGCACTTCAATGTTCATCTCAAACTCAAATTAAATTTTTCTTGTCCTTTCGCAAAATTTCTCAATAACTTTAAACATTCTTAATACCACTTAAATAAATTCAATAAAAAATAACAAAAAAAAAATAACAGAAAAAAAAAATAAATAAAAAAAATAAACAAATATAAAATACTATAAATAAATATACTAAATAAAGGAAAATAAAAAAATATCACTATTATTGCACTTTAAAGTTTATATTTAAATTCAATTTTTCTGGTTTTTTCGCAAAATTTCTCAATAACTTTTTCGTGAAAATCTGGCCTAGTTCTCAATTCTTTTAATAATTTTTTTTCAATGGATATCAAAGCTAACCCCGTCAACCTATTTTGTGCCATCGAATTTCGCAAATATGTTTTAATTCTTGTTAAACAAGAAAAAGATCTCTCAGCGCTAGCTGTAGTTACCGGAATAGTTGTAATTAAACAGCTTAATTTGAAAACTTCTGATAACGTAGCTTTGAGATTGTTGCGTAAAATATTTTTTAAAGTTTCAGGTACTGGCAGGTTAGAAAAAAAGGAATTTTTATTATAAATGACAGTAAGTTCATTTTGCAATTTAAAAAAATCAAATTGTTCTGGGTATGCAGCTATTAACGCATTTATTTCAGTTATTGGGAAGATTTCAGAATACTTATGAAATTTTTGAGCGTCTAACAACTCAATAAAAATTAAATCTTTCATATTTTTAAAGCGTACTTCCAGTTGCATTATAATAGTGTCTAAAATTTCATTGAAAAGCTGCCTGAATTGTTCTTTTGGATCACTTTGATTTTGAACGTGACGTCTTTTTCTGGGCTGCCCAACTTCAGATACTGTGTTTTCAAAAAAAGTAGAAAATTGAGATTTTAAATCTCGAAGTTGTTCTTTAGTATTATTGATTTTTGAAACACAATACAAAATGTCCAAACTTTTATTTTGCAAGATGTCATATAAGACATCGGTATATGAAAATATTTTTGAAAAAATTTCAAGCAGGAATTGGTTTTCGAAATTATTTAGGAAATATAAAAATCCACCAGCAGTAACGATTGTGTCTTTATCCCAGTCACCAGGTTGCATAGTGATATCTTCGAAAAATTCAAGGAGATCTTGTCCAAATTGTTTGACGAAGCTCACAATTTTCGAATTAGAAAGCCAACGAGTATGGGCAACTTGTGGAATTTTTTTTGATTTGCTCAAATAATTTATTTGTACGCTTTGTGGACTTAGCAAAAAATGTAGCCATGCCATACATTGTACTGAAGAATATTTTGCATGGCTTTATAAAATTAACCGATTGTTGCAGAACTAGACTTAATCGATGGGCTGTACAATGTACAAAGTGCGCATTTTTGTAAACTTGTCTGATTTTGGCCTGGGTGCCATTTAAATCACTTGACATAACTGCTGCTCCATCATATGATTGGGCAACCATTTTCGGGCCAAAATTGAATTTGGATGCTAAATTTAAAACATGATTTGAAATTGCATTCGCAGATCTATCCTTACTGACATCTATAAAAAACAAGAAACGCTCTTGAACTTCGCCGTTCTTATCAACTAATCTAAAAACAGTTGACATTTGAGATTGAGATGAAACATCTGTGGTTTCATCTAAAATTATCGAAACGTACATTGAATTTTCGATTTCAATTTTTATTTCGTCCAGTATGGTTTGCCGAATTGACTCAATTAAATCATTTTGAATATCGTGGGATGTGCCTTTACAAACATAATTTGATTGCAAATGAGCGTTAAGTGTTTCATCATATTTGGCAATGTGATTTAACAACTCAATATAATTTCCTTTATTTATAGAATTTTGACTTTCATCATGACCCCGAAAAGCTAACTCTTTAACGCCTAGAAAACACACGACATCAATGAGTCGTTTCAAAATGTTTCTATTTTTTTCGACCGCTTCATTTAACGAGTAATTGAAATTTCTTTTTGCTTATCAAGCAGACGATCAATTCGAATTTGACCAAAAGTTTTAAGTGCAATCATAGAATTAATGTGTGCTTGACATTTTTCGTGCTTAGAAACGCTTGCACTCAAATGGTTCAAGTCACAAAAACCATCTTGGGACCATACTCTTTTATCTTTTTCCGGACACAAAAGAAGACAGGGCCAGCAAAATAATTTTTTTAAATAATCACAACCGGTGATCCATTCATTTTTACTATAAATTGAAATTTGAAAATGACGAGTTATTATAGATTTCCCAGTTTTAAGGTTTGTTTTTAAATTTTCCATAATAGGCGTGGGTCTACCGTTTTTAATTATCAATGATTTTTCTTCTATGTTTTGTCTTGAAAAAGACATACATAAAAGATTTTCAATGACGCAATTACAAGGACAAGCATTTTCCGCGTTCTTATCCATCTTTACAAAATTTTTAAAAAACTGTTTAATTTTTTATGTGAAATATTTAATATTGGACAACCCTTTATTTAAATTTACAGTTCAAAATGTTAAACTACCAACGACAAAAAATTCCGTTTCAAATTCGAACTATTTTTTTTAATTTTTACCCCGAGAAAAACAATCTATTTATTTCTTACCTTCCAGCTTCAACTAAAAGAAATTTTTCACCACGGCACACACAATTTGAATTATTATCTAATAAAAAAGTTGTATTAATTGAAATTTAAATGAAATTGAATTTATTAATTTATATTTTGAGATAAAGTTCAAAACAAGGTAAAGAGTTAAGAGACGAAAAATTCCCATAAATTTTCAAGACGAAACACAAATTTGGCTTAAATTTCAATTTCAAAGATCTGTATCTCAGCATCCTCTGAACCAAAAACAAATATATTCGAATTTAAATATTTGTTGAAGTATTTTTTAAAAGCTATCTTGTACAACAATTCTGGTTAAAATCGTAATTTGTTATGAAATGAAAATTTTTAACATAAATATGCCAAAACATGATCAAAGCAATCATAATGTATGACGTAAAAAAATCCTCTCAAAAAAATGACGTCAAAGTTTAGAGAAAACTTTGAGAGAGCATAACTAAGCTTTTAAAATAAAAGCTTGGGGTACTCGCGCCAGAACCCCAGAATAAAAATTTTTATATGAAGAAATTTTATATGAATAAGAGTTCTTCTTATTACATATTTTTTGGTTATACTCTGATTCTCAAGCCGAAACTATTTTAGTTTTAAAACTAAAAAATGTTTATTAGTAAGGCCCATAATATGTATTTAAAAGCTTCTAATTTTTTTATTGATTTTTTTTAAATTCATTCATATATGAAATATATTCTGGTCATAATTCATTCAAAAATTCTTGAATTTTGAAATTACAAAGCGGTAAGACTTCTTTTTATTATATATTTTTTGGTACAGCATAGTAAATTATAAAACAAATATTAATAATGATTGCATTGTTGCTATGGCAACATTACAAATTACGATTTATACTTTTGAATTTCTTCTCGTTTTGAATAAAAATACATACCTATTTTCTTTGAAAAAAAATATATATTTTTTTTAATATGAAATATTATTTTTTTCTATTATTTTTATCATACCTCTAAATAATATATATATATATGTACATATGTGTATCATATATCTTAGTTTTTGTAGTTTGGGAACAAAATATTAGTTTAAAATTGCCGAATATTTCTTTATTAAATTTTATTATGTCGAAATATTCAACTTTGAAAACGGATTTTTGACGAAAACGGTTTAAAATATAATGAAGTGTTGAATAACTAAGTTTGAATTTTATTTTTAATTAATTTTGTCATACAGAAATACAATATATACATGTACATATACATATATGTATTACCACAAGACAATTAATAACAGATACACAATTTCATATAAGCAAATTGTTGTACATTTGCTGGGCTATTGAAAATCTGATAGCCAAGTAAAAGCTTTTGTGTTTTGTTACTTGCCGTTCTTGTTCACCTAAAAGTTTGAAAATTCAAAATTTATATGATTTCACCACAGAACAAAGAATTACTTGGCTTATGATTCACCACTACTCGTGTTTCAGGCTGAAATTTTTTTTCATGTCGTTTTGTGTGTATTTAAATTTTACAGTTACATCATTATGCATATGGTTGATTCTCGAGTAACATAGAAGACATTTTTATGAGAAATTTTATTGAAAAATTGTTGGATAAAACTACATAGCATATTCCTATTTATTTGACCTTACGTCTTAAATTTATCAAAAAAAAATGTGGTAACGCAGAAAAATCACACACAACCTTATAATACATGTTTAATATTTCCTTTAAGAATTCTGTGAAATGTTAAGTATTTAAGAACTATCACTTATATAGTTTTATTGTAACTCATGTCCTTTAAAAAAGTACTCAATAGAAAATCTATATAATTGATCTTTTACAATAAACAATCAAAATTTATGAGGAAATTCCAGGTAACGCGGAAGAAAAATCACAGGTAACGCAGAAGACATTATGAAGAAATTAAAATCACAAATTAAAATGTATATTGTACTTGTAATAATATACTAAAAATCAAAGCCGATAACAGGTCAGCTGCCTATAAAAAACAAAATTTTTTATATTTAGTTATTCCTTTCAAAACCTTTTCTGAAGAATGCGAATATTTTGGTTTCATTTTACAGAGAATCGACTACCTACATATATGCATTATACAAATGTATACCATACATTTCATATGAAAATTTTTAATTTTTATTTCTGAAAAAGTGATATCTCAGCAATCCGTGGACCAAAAACCGTAATTCTTGTATTTCTCATACTTTTTGAGATAAAGTGCAACACGGTAAAAAAACCTCGAATTATCATAGATTTACATTTTACAAATTCAAACATTAATTAGGTAGAAAAAAAGAACATATCGTTGGCCTAGTCCTTATTTATTCAATATCTATTATTTTAGTTTTTGTTATCTTTTTTTTTATTGCGACTTTTTTTTATAAGAATGGTGTTAATTCAATTCAATTTTGTTCTATATCCTACTACTAAAAAAAGTATTTGTTGCTCATAGAAGTTTGTTCAATATCCAAACGTATATCTCTCTATATATTAATGAATAACTTTTAGAAAAACGGAAATTAAAATTTAAAAAAACGAACTAGGATGAAGCTAACCTATTGTTTTTCCCAAAAAATAATTTCTGTTGTTTTTTATTTTGTAAGGAATTTTACTGTTTCAAACTAAAATTTCGTTTTTCTCAAAACTTGATGCATTATCTATTGAACAAATGACTGCGAAAAAAAAAGAAATTTGTGTATAAAAGTGGATAAAAGTTGAAAGAAAAAGTGATGTACAAAATAATATTCCTTTTTTCACATATGATAGTCCTCTGTTGTGTGCTACGTGTGTTATGAGTAGGTTTTGATAATAAAACACTTTCTTTAATTTTCTTCTAATCACTATTTTATTTTATTTTATTTAATATAAGATTATTAATTAGAATTACAAAGATTTTGAATACAAAGATTTTGAACACAAAGATTTTGAATACAAAGATTTTGAACACTAAGATTTTGAACACAAAAATTTTGAATAGAAATTTACCTTTGTTGCACTTTAAGTAATTTAAAATGCAATAAATAAAAGATTCGTACATAATAATGTACGCCTGATAGAAATTTACTTATGTTGCACTTCAAATAATTTAAAGTGCAATAAATGAAAGAAAGTGAATTTGTACTTGTAATTTGGAATTATTTCAAAAAATGTAATAAATTGTGAAAAGAGAATATACTAAATTTTGTTGACCAAAGTGGATTAAGAGGATGTTAATTGATATGGGTAAATATTGCGCGTGCGATATGCATGAGAATGTTTTAAAATTTTGAAAAAGATTAACATGACTATCTTGTTTCATGAATTTTAAGTGTTTATAATATTTATTGTTAAATTTTAAGAGACCAAAAGAATTTTGCTATACAACAACCCTCCCCCCTTACAAAAAAAGTTTATAAGCTAGTTTTTAAGCGAAATAAACTTTTGAAAAAAAATTTTTTTTTCTTAAATCTATTCGTGTTTACATCCATGATAACATTATTGTGCTTATTGCGAATATCACTAATCGATCGATGAAATGTCAATCGAAAAATTTGGTATTACGAATATCGATTGCAGTCGAAGCAAGTTCGATTACAGTCGAACCCGTTTCGATTGTATTTTTCTTCACGAATGTTATTCGATTAACAGTAGTTGTTTTATTTTCGTGGTGTATCTTTTGGTTAAAAAGTCTTTTTTGTAAGTTGTTAATTTTTTGGTTTTAAAATGATTTAAGTATAATTATTATTATTTATTAATTTTAATTTAGTTCTAGATTTGTATATGAATTTAACTAGTAATGACAAGTCAAGAATTTTCGTATTATCATCTTTGCTCAAAATAGGCGCTGGCGTCACTCAGTATCGTCAATATAAAAAAAAAAAGAAGAGAAAGAGCTTAATTTTTTTTTCGCAGCTTTTGTGCGTACACTAACACTTGATGCTTGATGTATGCGATATGATTCATATGTATATACTATATGTACATATTTGTGTAGTTCATTTATATTCATATTATGAAGTATAAGCGAAAAAGAAAAACAAAAAACAAATATATTTTTTTTCAAAACGCAATAATAATATGTATAGGTATCGTTATTAGCTGCTTTCGATTTGTTATTTCCAAGTACTTGCGAGTACTAAAATGTGTCTTGGATAAATGGGTAAATCGAACGACACAAAAATTTTGATAGGTGTCAAAACCTAAAAATAATTTTTATTTTGTCATATATACCAGAGTGCGGAAAAAATCATTCACGAATGAAAAAAATTCAATTTATCACCAATTTTATCATTCGTGAATGATAAATATTTTTTACCATTTTTATCATTCACGAATGATATTTAAATTACAAATTCTTATCACTCATAAAGAATGAAAAATATTTCTGTATACTAATTTTTTTTCATTCACGAATGTGAAGAAAAATTTCTTTCCATATCGTTCCTTTTCACGAATGAAAAAGAATAGAAATGAAAAATTCATTATGTATTCTTTCTTTCCTCTTTCTTAGAATTTACAACAACAAAAATGCATGTGTGTAAGTATCTTTTGTTCTGCGCATATTTTTCTAGTATATAATACGATTTGGTATCTTTTTTAAATCGAGCTATACCAATTCTTATCACGAATTTATCACTAGTGATAAATATCACGAATGATAATTATTTTTGATTCTCAATTTTTTTATGCTCACTCACGAATGAAAAGAAACGATATTGAGAACAAAATTATAAAATTCATGAGTGAGTGAAAAATAAAATTCTTTTTTTTTTTATCATTCGTGAGTGAAAAGAATTTTTTTCATTCTTCCTACTCTGATATATACATACAACACACATCTAGTGCTCTTAGTTTTAAACTATAAAGCCCTCTGTGGTAAAAATTGTGTGTAACTACTTGTATCTACTTGAAAGATTTTACATGAGTAGCTACGAGAAGATGATTTAGCACAGACTTTCACCTTATCTACTCGCAAGTACTTGAAAGTGGCAAATCGAAAACAGCTATTATGTACATATATGATATATGATATTGATAATACAAATATATCGCCTATTAATACAAATGTATACATATCGCATATAATATACACTTAGGTATATATTTTTATCACAAACAATATAATAATACAGATATATAAAAACTGTTGTACAAAATGTTGCATATGAATTTTGGTTAACTGACAACGATTAACTGACAAATGTGATATGATTAGCAAAGACATAAACCTATCATGATGTTATATAATAAAATAAACTGACAAAGTTTTCAGTTTTTTGTTTCTTTTTCCTTTAGGTACAATAATTGTTAACCGACAACAACAAAAATATATGACAAGCAAATAAAAGCCATTATTATTGTATGTAGGTATATTGTATACATACAATATTGTATTTTACTTTTGCTGACGCACAAGTAACTGTTCAGTTCAACCGACATTGTATGGTTTAAAGAATTAGGTATTTTACATTTATGTACAGTAGAATCTCGATAATTTTACCTAATTAAAACTACCCTCGTTGAAATTACGGGATAGTAGAAATTATTGAATACAAAATTAAAACTAAATATGTACATATGTATGGAAGTAAAACGCACACATGAAATTAAAAAAAGATTAGTTTATTTATTTCATATTTCTCAATTTTTAATTAACACAAAAAAAAATCAAAAATAAAGCCTTTCACAAATCAAATCAAACTTAGATTTAATATGTTCAAATATGTATTTTATGTGTAAATTCATGTATAAATTATGGCTGTTGAAATTATAGAGTAAGCAAAATTTTTTTCGCTGTAAATATAGGAAATTATCAGGTAGTAAAATTATCGAGATTCTACTGTATTCACTTTTTTGATAATTGGATGCCCCACTTTCGAAACCTATGTTTATAACAAATCATAAACAATTACCTTGTTTATGCGACACATTAATTCGCATTAACTCACTCCGTCTTGACTAAATACGGATGCATAAACCAAATTTCAATGCGCATTTAAAGTGTGCATATACATTTTATTGGTTTTAAGTAATTGTTATTACACACGCAGATGGTTAACGTTTTGAGTGAGAACGAAATGTTGTATTACGCATAAACACTAATTAAAATGTATTATCATAGTGTAAGGTAGTGTTTTAACTAGGAACAAGAACTGATAAGATCTCAAATAAATGCGCAATTTCTGCACTAATACACATGTATCTGAGTTAAAAATAGATAGTAAGAAAAATCATGATGAGGAACTGAAAAAGAAGATTCGTTAAAGTTGTATTAGTGATGAGAAATATATAGGGTAAAGCACCTGAGTTGCGTCGAGTAATATAAATAAAAGACTTTTTCGTAATTTGTAAATTTAGTTAGTGTTTTTATTCACTTATAAAAATCATTGAAATACATTTTTCCATCTCCATCTTTTTTTTCTCCACATATAATGCACCTAATAAAGTGACGACCCATATTTAAAAAAAAAAAAAAAAAAATATTGTATTTTTTAAAACTATTTATTTCTTTTAAATTAATTTTATTAAATTTTATTTCTTTTTAATTAATTTTATTTCTTTATAATTAAGTAAAGTTTTTGGTTTTTTTCCCTTTATCTTTAAAAAATAAATGCACTTGGTTTTCTATTTATAGTCTTATTATTTGTTTTCGTACACTAGTTTATTTTATGAAAATAATCACAATAATAATATTTTATAATATTATCATTTACGCACTAAATATTATTTTAATACACTTTATATTATTTTTTTTAAAAATCACTTAGAAAAACTAACTTTAATATATCACAACAGAACTGATATTGATAAGGTAATCATATATATGATACCGTATACTTTGCTTTTTACCTACAAAATTTGGCGCGATCTAAAAATTCTAATAAAATTAGAAGCCACGTGCTAGTGATGAGCAATTTTTCTAGTAAATGAACAAACACATGTTAAAGTGATGAGCACGTGTTTACTTGCGTGTAGAAAATAAACCTATACAAGTAAAAAATGTTTGTAAGATAACAAAAAAGGTTGGGCTTAGTTTTTTCTTGTCTTTTTCAGTCTTATGCATGTTTTTCATTTATAAGAAAAAACAAAGGGGATATTTCATTCTCGCTTGAAGAGATTTTTTTTTTTTTTTTAATTTAATTTTTTTTTTAGTGATAATAGTATATATTTGTACTCTTTTTTTGTTTGCGTCCTTTTTCATATACCGTTACCCGAAAGTTATTCCTCTTTATTAGTATCTACTCTTTGGTATTATCTCAAAATGATGCTTAAAACGTTTTATAGTTAATACATTTTAATCTTTGTGCATAAACAAGGTAAATGTCAGCTACAAGTTAGAAACGGAAAAAATCAAAAATCATGATGAAATGAAAAGTGGAAACATAAATAAAAAAACTCAAAGTTGTTCGGTAATGTTGTTGACTTGTTGTTGTTTTAAGTTTTTAAAAAAACTATAGTTAAGACGCAAACATAAAAATTGTTTGTTCTTCTTCTTTATTACCACTGAATAACATTTCAGTTCATTTACAATACCCATCTGTATTATTATATTATTTGTGTTTTTATGAAACAAGTCTAGGGTGGCCAGATCAGTTGTAAAGAAAAAGAGACCATCAACACAAAAGTTAAAAGTACAAACATATTTTTTTATATATTTAATGTAAAATTATTATAATTATTATAATATAATTAATTTACATAAATTGCACACTTTCTTTTTTTTAAATTAAAATAAATCTCTTTCTTCATAGAGATAAAAACAAGTTATAAAGTAGTAAAATTGTTATAACAAAAAATTAGCAAAAGTTCTTAATTTTTTATACAAAAGATTTCTTATTTAATCTTCATAATCTTATAAATCTTCATCAATATTCTCTTCGTCTGAACTTTCTTTGGTATCATATTTACTTGAGTTTCTAACTTCATTTAAAAATTTTTTATTATTTTTTATTTTTTCAAAAAATTCTTTACATTTAATATTTTTATAATTATATACAACTGATAAAATGCTTCTAACTGTTGAAACTTTCAGACGATTTCTCTCTTTTTTCCAATGTCCTGATATTATGGAAAACACTCTTTCAACATTAGCATTTTGACAAGGCAACGCAAAAAAAAATTGGCAAATTTTTAGTAATTCGGAATAAAATTCAATGTTTTTTGAACTTTTAAAATACTGGACCCATTTTTCACACGTCTTTAACATTTTAAATTTGTCGTTATTTAAGTGATCTTTTACAAATAATTGAAGATTACAAAATTGATCGAAACATTTATTTTCATCAATAGAAATAGTTTTTGTTTCCAAATATCTTAGACTTGTACCAATTTCTTCCCACTTTGAACATTTGTCTAATTTCATCCAACTAAAGCAGACAAATTCATCAAACTGTTTGAACCAATTATTTAAATAGTTATAAGAAATTTGGTAGCATGTTATCGCATTTAACTCGAATAACTTTGCCTCACTTTCAAAACCGTCATTGGTACATTTTCTTAAAATAGATTTTACACTTAAGGGCAAAAACTTTTGCTGGACCCGCTCTGTCAAAGCAGTTTTCAATGAGTTAATAATAGTTGTTACTTCTAAAATAGAATTATTTTCTGATTCCATTTGATTTATTTTTTCATGAAAAACATATATGAAAGAATGAGCAAAATACAATAAAGCTTCACTTAATTCTGATTCGAAAAATGTTTTTATAATTTGTGGGCAGGAATCTAAGGAAAGAAAATATGATTTTAACGGGTGATACATTTGCAAAATCCTGTTCACTGCTGGATACAAAGATAACCACCTTGTTTTAGAATGGCTTAGTAGATCTTTGTAATGAACTTCAACAAATTCACAAAAACTTTTTAAAGATTCTGTTCGTACAGTGTATATAGAAAAAAAGTTATAAATTTTCATAACTATTGATTCCACGTCAATGCTAAGAGAGTCCATACCATGTTGAGCAGCATTGTGTACAATATGCACAGGGCAACCAATACCAATCAGATTATCATTATGTACTTTTTCTTTTAAATATGTGTAAATGTTTTTTGTTCCAGTTCTTTTCAGACCACCAAAGTTCGTGTTACAATTATCTGCTGAGTACCCAACAACTTTAGAAAGTAAATTAAATTTCTTTAAATGTTTAATCAAAAACTCGGAGATCGTTTCTGCTGTTTCGTTAGGAACTTCATCTAAATAAATAAATTTTGTTACAATACCTTTTTCGTTTGTAAAATCAAAAAACTATCAAAATCGGGAAAATTTTTTTTGCACCATGGTTGCTGCCATCAGTATATATCGATATACATGGAACTGTTGCAATCAATTCTATTATCTCATTTATGCAGTACGGTGCAATAACGTTCTTGGCAATAGCTCGCGTTTTTGTTTTCGCAGATGACACTCGTCTAGCAATTGCAGAATCTTGTAACATTGCATTCAAAAGATTTGATGTGCAGGTTGAAGACCGAAAACTAAAGCGGTAAGCTAATGTATGGTACGATAAAGTCGCTTCAACCGTCAAAACTTCATCATCCATTTTGGAGAATTTTTCAGTAACAAAGTTTTTCATATTAATTCTGCTTTCTCCGGCTCTAATATTTGAAATATGCTTTTGTGAAGCAATATGTTGTTCTAGGTCATAACGACCTTTATTAGCAACAGATACTTTGATGCTACAAACTGTACAATATGCCTCATGTTTTGAATCAGATTGTTTCTGAAAACATGTGAATTTTTTTTGCAATTCTTCACTGAAAGTACAGCGTCTTTTACTCATATTTTAAAACTGTTGCATGCAATGCAAACGATGAATATTATTACTAAAACAAAATTAAAATACAATAGCAATAAGTAATGTAAAAAATAATAATTTGTGAAGAAAACTTGTTTGATTTTTGACAATTGATAGTTCAATTGTCAAAAGAAAGAAAAAAAACAGAAGAAATGAAAGATCAACAATTTGAACTTTGAAAGGGAGTTACCAAATACATAAAATCGAAAGTGCATTGTGCATTCAAGTTTAGAGTAATGACAATATAAAACCATGATAATTGATTCTGATTGCAAAATACCAGTATTTTTTTAAAAAGAGACCAAAAAGAGAGCATTTCAAGAGTAGACAACAAAAAGAGAGATCGAGGTGAAAAAAGAGAACATGTTCTCTTTAAAAGAGACCATATGGCCACCATAAGCAAGTCAGAAAAAACACTTTGAAGATATATAAGTATATACATGTCGTCGGCCAATTTTGTTTTCGGTTCTCGGTGAAATTATAAAAAACAAACTTAAAATTTTTATAAATTTATTTTATTAAATATTAATGTTTGAATTCTTAAGTTAAAAATGCAACTGACTAAACTACAATTTTGTATCTTAAAAGTAAACTCGGTTTTTATTCTTATCTATTTTTGTATTTTGAACTATTTCTTAATTACTTTATTAGTTTCTAATTTAATCTTTTCTTAGAAAGATTAAATTTGTTTTTAACAAAAATATTTTCTTGGATTTTGGATTAGTAAATAAAATTACAATTAGTTTTAGATTAAATTTGTTTTTCAAATTATTTTCTTGGATTTTGGATTAGTAAATAAAATTACAATTAGTTTTAGATTAAATTTGTTTTTCAAATTAAAGATAATGGTGGCTATTCTAGAGAAATTCTTTAGTTAGCGAATTTTTCTGCTAAAAAAGTTAGCAGATTATGATGTTAGCAGATTCTTAAAAATTCGTATTCTTGTCACTAATATTTTTCGAAATCTTTATGAAGCTGTCAACAAAGATTCGAAATCTGCTAACAAATGTCACTTTAAAGAAATTTTTGCCATTCTACACTAGGTAGTTAAACCAGTTTTTTGCGTTCGATCTAGAATATTGATATAATTTTTCCGAGCTCTGTATACTAAGAATTACTAAAATAATTTTATCACGAAGATAATACTCTCTCATTCTAGTTCAAATTTGTCGTGTTAACTATAGATTTAATTTGATTCGTTGTAAAAGCATGTAAACCTGTTTACAGAAGTAGTTATAATCACCAATGTTTATACACTATTTGTTGTTTACATTTTGTAAATACATACATACATTTTTAAATGAAAATGAAAAATAATGATAATCAGAGGCTAGGTATTTCGTATTTATTCTATTTAATTTATATATTTATGTAATTGCATTAAAAAAATCATACATTCTATTAAATTCACTATTTCTGTACTAAAACTTAAAAATGACAGAAGTTAGCAGAAAACTTAAATGATAACAAAATGGAAAATAGGACCTGCTAAGTTAACGAAAAATTAGCAGATTTTTCTGTTAATTTTTGGTACCAGAATACCAATTTTTGTCTTAGCAGGTTTTTTTACCAGCTGTCAAAATTTTGTATGAGAATTAGCAGAATGTCAAATTAGCAGAAACCTACAGAATAGCTCCCAATATGTGAGTCAGATATGTGATTATATGGTTATGGTTTTTCTATAAGGAGATGGTAACATAACACCTCCCTCCTTAAGTTCGATTCTCTCCTGAGGATCGATTATTTTTTGTTTTTTTATAAAATAAAATTATCAAGAATATTAATAATAATACAATTATACTTATACTACCATAAGATATATAATGTTTTTTATATACTTTTTATCCACTTACTTTTTCCTTTGTGGGTAAGAGTGTTCCTCGTGACGTAATTGAAATTTTGGAAAGAGTTTTAGGGTAGTAAACGTGAACGGATTTACATGTGAGTCAATAGAATGCTTCCTGTCTAGAATCGATTCCTTTCTTGAAAAGAATTAAATATGATGGAATATTCGAAAAATATGAATTTAAAGAACGGAGAAAGTTACTGAGAAACTTCCGAAACGTCCTCGAACAACTCTTTACTTGAATATCATCGTAGTTACAGAGGCTTTATAATCAGTTTTTAAAAAGTATATGTTATAAAAGTTTTTTTAGCCTTTAAGCCTATTTATATTTTCATTTTTTAAATATTTTATTTCTTTCAAATTATTTATTTGTTTCAAATGTATCTCTTCTATGGTTATTGTCAGATTTACATTGTTTGGTTTTTGATATACTGGAATCAAAATATTTTCTTTAAATATTTGTTTTTTATTATTAAAGGTTGTTTCATTTATTTTTACAATGCAATTATGAAAATTAATTAAATTATTATTTTTTATGATATAATTAATATTATTACAATCATTCCATAGATTAGTTTCATATACATTTTTTGTTAAAATTAAACCTTCTTCGATTTCTAAGATTTCTGTTCTATTATTAAATCTGAATTTACAATTTTCATAAGATTTTTGGAACAAACTTTGGATACAATTGTTGCTTTTAGTTAATTCTTTTATATATATTTCTTGTGGGTTGAAATCATAAATTGAATTTTTTAATGAAATGTATTCAAATTTATCGACACTTATTTCGTGTTTATTTGAGTTTGGAATTGGCAAAATTCGTACTTTAAAATATTCTTTATCCGAAAAAATGGGTATCATTATAATAAAAGCAATATTATTATTGTATGTAACAAGATTGCTTTTTATGTGTTCCAATTTATTTGTTGTAATATTAAATTGTTCGATTTCCTGAGAGGGTAATATATTTCTACCTAATATACCTAATCTTGAGAATACTATGTTGTCTTGTAGTTTTTCTATTTCGTCATTTAGAAGCATTATGTTTGTGTTAATTTGTAAGGAATATAAATTTTTTGCTAATATTTTCTGATCGTTAGTTATATTTTGTGAAAATTCTTTAATTAGTTTTTGATTTGTATTTATTCTGTCTGTTAAGGTGTTTAAATGTTTTTGTAATTGTGAGTTAATGGAAATTTGATTATTAGTTGTTGTTATAATATTTAAAGTGTTTTTGTCTAGATTTTTTAAATGATTTTCTATTTCTTTTCTATCATCGTCATCCATTGTACCATATGACCAGTTCATTATTTTGCCTCCAAAGTTAATGAGACCTCTTTTTTGTCTGGGATGTGGAAAAATAGTGTTTAGTTTATGTTTACAATTACTTAAAGAGTTGATCATTGTTGTGGTTAATTCATTGTCTTTAAAAATTTTATGGTTATTTTTGATTGCATCTTCAATACTTGTTATGGCTTTAATATAATTTTCAATATTGATTAAATGAAGTATTTTATTATATCCTGAGATTAATTCCAAGGGATTTTGTTTTATTATAATATAACCTGCTTCATTGTGGATTTCTTCTAATTTAAAATCGGCTTTAATTATCACTATTTGTATTATGATTAGAATTAGTTGTCTCATGTTGTTTCTGCAAAGAAATATTTTCGCCTAAATATTTAAATTTTCTTTTAAATTGAGTTTTATGAATTTTTCTTTTATTAGAATAAAATTTACCATTATTATTTTTTGATATTTTTGTTTTTATATATTTAGGGGCTAATTTTTTTTGGGTTCTGGGTATACCTGTTTTTATATAAATTTCTTCGTTGATATTAGGTTCTAAAAATTCTTTCCTATCTTTATTCAGTGTCTCAATATTTTTCTTTTTATTTTCAAAAATTTTGTTAGCAATATAATCTAGTTCTTGTATTTCTATTTTGTTTTTTATAAAATCAATTGGTCTTTTTCCTGTTGTATTGTGTAATGTATCATTATAAATTTCGACAGCTTTAATTACTTTTTCTTTTAACGATATATTTTCTTTTCTAGCATTAAAAATTCGGATATGCTCATTAAGTGTGCCGTGTACTCTTTCTATATCTGAGTTTCCAGTCTTCACATATGGTGTAGTAAAATGGGTTTCTATGTTTTCTTTTCGACAATATTCTCTAAGAATTAATGAATTAAATTCTCCATCGAATATTATTTTTCTGGGTTTACCTAATATTGAAATTCTTAGTTTTATTTGTTCTAAAATTGTTATACTGTTTCTATCTTTAAGAGGTAGAGCGGTTAAATGTTTTGTATATTTGTCAATAAAGGTTAAGAAGTATTCGTTTTGAGATGGTATATACAAAACCCTCTACAATAAAAGCCTCCTACTAGTGTTGTGTATGTATTAGTAAGAAGTGCCATGTTTTGTTTTGACATTTTAGTTTCTTATGGTTTCTTAATAAGAGTGGTGGAATATTAGTGTAAAGAAATAGTGTTTTAGCTGAATATTTTTGGTTTTTTAAATAAAATATTGTTTATAAAAGTTTTAAAATATAATAAATTAACAGTGTTATAATTTTTAAAGTGCACAATAGTCAAAAAAATTAAATAAAAAGGTGGAAAATGTTGTGCCTTCTTACCTACTTTTAAGAGAAAAAATTAAAGTATGGTGAGGTTATATGTATTATTTATATGTAATAAAGTGAATAAATTGATTTGATTTAATAGAATTTAATTTATTAGTTATCACAAATTAAGTGTCTATTTGCCTTCATTACACAATAAAGATTATGTACCAAATTATTTACTTTTTCATAGACTTTTTTTATATAAATTTTTGTGATTATGTTACGATGTGAGAAATTGATTTGATTCAATAATTTAACAATTAACACAAACTTATAAATAAAATTTTATTAAATTAAATGAATTTGTTCTGTATTTCGTTCACTTTATTTATTTTTTTCATATATTTGTGTTTACATTTCGTTTCAATTTATTCACTTTTATAATATAACCTCACCATAGGTAATGTAGTCATTAGTCACATGTCAATATATAGGTATAGAAGAAAAAAGTTTATATTATTTATTATTCTTTAAACTTTAATTATTCATATAAATACATATATGTATCAGAATTATTATAAATTAAATTTTATTAAATCAAATCAATTTATTCACTTTATTACATATAAATAATACATATAACCTCACCATACTTTAATTTTTTCTCTTAAAAGTAGGTAAGAAGGCACAATATTTTTCACCTTTTTATTTAACTTTTTGACTATTGTTCACTTTAAAAATTATAACACTGTTAATTTATTATATTTCAAAACTTTTATAAACCATATTTTATTTAAAAAGCCAAAAATATTTAACTAAAACACATTTTCTTTACATCACTATTTGTACTACCAGCATTGAATGTTTTGACGTTTCAACACTTTTATCGTGTTTGATTGTGTTAGTGCAGAAAGCCATAACTCGGCTTGTGATATAGAGGGTTTTGGGTATATATATATCGACATGTAAAATTTCATTTGGCCTATTCGAAGTTTCTGAGATTTCGAGATTAATTTTATTAGGACTTCTGTCATGTTTTGCTGTTTGACATATGTGGCAATTGTTTATGTATCTTCTAATTAATTCTCTTAATTAGGGAAAAAGCAGTCATTTTTAATTTCTAGGTAAGTTTCATTAATACCCCTATGGTTACGTTCGTTGTGTTTTTTTTCTATTAACTTAATTGCTTCTTCAAAATTTTTTATGAGATATTGAGGAAGAGCTCTTAAAAAATCTGATAATATTAGTCTGAAATTCATTATATTATTGGACACGTGCTTTTATTACAGTGTAAATTGAAAATAGGTGCTTGGAATGCTAGTTTTCAAGTGCAAATATCTCAAAAATTATCCATTTTTCGAAAAAAATGAAGATAACAAATCGATGTAGAATTAATTGAGCCTTCATTTTCTGCAATAAAAAATGAAGGTTAATTTAAGCCTTTTTTGAGTAAAGCAGGGTTAAAGTCCAAAAATCTGTGAAAAAATGACAAAATTATTGTTTTGAGTCCTTATAACTTCTGAATGGTCGGATACACAGCAGCAGGTAAGATGTTGATGGAAAGGCACAGGAGTCCTTCACAATTATGTAAAAGAGTTGGTGAGCCTAGCGTGCCCTTGTAAAAAGTCATAGGGTAAAATATGAAAAAAGTACCAAAAATCTTTAACCCCCTCTAACTCCTAAACCGTTGAGATTGCCCCCCCCCCACCAATACGATTTTTTGTTCCCCTCGCCGAGACCTATCTGTAGTTTCCCGGTCGGACACCGTAACGGAATCACCCTGTATATACAGGGTGTTTCCGTTATCCAGGACCAACAGGATACCATAGATAGGGCTCATCGAGACAAACAAAAAATCGTATTGGAGGGGGGAGTGAAATCCCAACGGTTTGGCCGCTAGAGGGCGTTGAAGTTTTTTCGCACTTCTTCCACTAAAAACCCCATAACTTTTTGCAGGGGCACTCTAGGGTCACCTTGTATTAAGCAAAAATGTAGAAGACCCTTTGCCATTTTCAACGATACATTACTTGTTCCTCTTTTCCTAACTGTTAAAAAGTTAGAGTCGTTTAAAATCAAAATTTTGTGAATTTTTACCCATTTTTTGCGTTTAACCCTGCTTTACTCAAAAAAAGCTTGAATTAACCCTCATTTTTTATTGCAGAAAAAGAAGGCTCAATTGATTCTGCATCGATTTGCTATCTTCAATTTTTGAAAAAAATTCACAAAATTTCGATTTTGAATGCGTGTCACTTTTCAACAGTTGGAAGAAGAGGAACAAGTAAGGTATCGTTGAAAAGGGCAAAGGGTCTTCTACATTTTTGCTTAATACAAGGTGACCCTAGAGTGCCCCTGCAAAAAGTTATGGGGTTTTTAATGGAAGAAGTGCGAAAAAACTTCAACGCCCTCTAGCGGCCAAACCGTTGGGATTCCCCCCTCCCCTCCAATACGATTTTTTGTTTGTCTCGATGAGCCCTATCTATGGTATCCTGTTGTACCTGCGTAACGGAAACACCCTGTATATTTTTTTTTTATAAATTTTTATTATGTATTTTTCCATATTCACAAATCGCTTCACTTTTTATTATTTATTTTATTTATTCATGTACTTTGTTAATAAAAATAAAAAGGAAAAAAAAATGATTTTAGGTGATTAGAAAATATACGAATAAAAAAATTTCACTGTAAGACACTTCCGGGATCCTACCGACTGCGCCAATTTTGTTTTCGGTTGTCGGTGAAATTAAAAAAAACAAACTTTTAAAATTTTTATAAATTTATTTTATTAAATATTAATGTTTGAATTCTTAAGTTGAAAATGCAACTGACTAAACTACAATTTTGTATCTTAAAAGTAAACTCGGTTTTTATTCTTATCTATTTTTGTATTTTGAACTATTTCTTAATTACTTTATTAGTTTCTAATTTAATCTTTTCTTAGAAAGATTAAATTTGTTTTTAACAAAAATATTTTCTTGGATTTTGGATTAGCAAATAAAATTACAATTAGTTTTAGATTAAATTTGTTTTTCAAATTATTTTCTTGGATTTTGGATTAGTAAATAAAATTACAATTAGTTTTAGATTAAATTTGTTTTTCAAATTAAAGATAATATGTGAGTCAGATATGTGATTATATGGTTATGGTTTTTCTATAAGGAGATGGTAACATAACAGGCCTGGTACTTATTTGTTCCATAGACCATTTTTTTTTACGAAATTGAGTTATTGATGCAGACATACTAGTTTCGAATTTTTTTTTCGATTGGTGTAATCAGAATTTCTCTAGGTGCTTCCGTTCTGGAGATACAGAGTTGCTGTTTTGTGCTAAAACCAATTTTGTAGATATTTTCTGTGCTTATTTGTTCAATAATGCGAGCTTAGTATTGTATCTTATTTGTTATTGAACAAAATATATGTATATTTATTATTATGCTTTTTTGTTCAATATCCATTATTTTCTATATCTATGCAGGGTGTTTCACAGTTCGTGTGTCAAACTAAGCTGGATGCAGTGATGTTAACTCTCCATGACTAAATTACTGTCTCTATTGTCTAAAAATACTGATGTTATATAATTTTTTTTAAATTTTCACTAATTACAATTTATTGAATTTAATTAACTAAACTGAATTTAATTTTATAAATTTATAATCTATAGATTTATTGCAATTTCAAATATAATGATAGTTGTGTTATATACGTACTGTAACATTGAAATCTATGAACCAACTGACCTAAAAACACAATTATGAATTTTTAGTAGGTACCTGCTAGTAGAAATATAGGTCTAAATTATACAATGATTTGATTGTAATTTACTAATCAATTAATACTATTACATAAATTAGCGTCATTCTTATAAATACCGTATACCTAGTGTATTTGTATTACAAATTCATTAATTGATTTTTATAGCAAGTAATCAGGTTCAAGTGAGCATTTACTTATACATATAAATTCTTAACATACTCCCCCCCGTTAAGAGCATCTTAACTATCACAATTGACAGGTAGCTTGATTATTTTAACGATAGGACGAGTTATGATTCCATGTGATGTACGAATAGTTGCAACTCTAACTAGGTTGTCATTTCCGGAATGAGTCTGTAGAATACGACCCATTAACCATTTAGCAGGTGGGAGGTTCTTTTCTTTTATGATGACCAAATCACCAACTTCAAGGTTCTCAGTCAGTTTTTGCCATTTCGGTCGTTGCTGTAAAGTTGTTAGATACTCATAGTACCATCTCTTCCAAAAGTCTATATACATCCTTTGAGTCAATTTCCAACGTTCTTGGAGAGTAACTGGCTTATTGGGATGTTCCTCTGGCAACATTGTGATCGGCTGGCCAATCAAAAAATGGGCTGGAGTTAGTGGATTTATGCTGGATGCATCGTCACTTCATGACACTAGTGGTCTCGAATTCAGTAAACCTTCTATTTTAACAAGCAGTGTGTACATTTCTTCATATGTTAATTTCGTGTCACCAATAACTCGACGTAAGATAGATTTAACAGCCTTGACTCCAGCCTCCCACAAACCACCAAAGTGAGGAGCTGATGCTGGATTGAATACCCATTGGATTCTGAAAGAAGATAAAAATTTTGAAATGGATTCGCTTTTGCTAATTGATTAAACAATGTCAGATAATTCTTTCAAATATCTATGAGCTCCAATGAAATTAGTGCCATTATCACTGTATATCACTACTGGTATTCCACGGCGCGATATGAAACGTTTGAAGCACGAAAGGAATGTTTCCGAAGACAAGTCTCCTGCTAACTCTAAGTGAATGGCTCGAGTGCTAAAACAAACGAATAAAGCTACATATGCCTTTGATGCTTTTGCTCCTCTGCCCTTCCGATTGAGTAACTGAAGTGGTTCAGCGTAATCAATTCCTACATGTTCGAATGCTCTATATGCTCCCACACGAGATCTAGGCAAATGCGCTATTTATTTTTGTGATGTTTGCGCTCGATATCTGATGCAGATTACGTTGACGATTGACTTCACTAGGCTTCTGCATGACAATATCCAATAACGTTGACGGATTATGCTGAGTAATAAGGAGACACCAGCGTGAAGATGCTTTTCATGTAGATGTGTTATCAAAAGCTTTGCAAATGTGTGACGTTTAGGTAAAATTATAGGGTGTTTGATTGAATATGATACTGCAGCTCGATTTAGTCGACTACCAACACGAAGTAAACCAGCTTCATCTATAAATGGTGTTAGTGACGCTATGCAACTGGATGAATTGACTGTAGAGTTATTCTTGAGCTCCTTGATTTCCTTTTGAAATGCTTCATGTTGTGTCCACAGTATAATGCTATGATATGCCTTATTCACATCCTCAGCTTTTATCCATGTTGTATTGATGTTGTGTTTACGAGTCTTGCAGTTTCTTACAAATTGGAAACATCTACTAAGTATTCGTATTATGTTCGTCAATTTTGAATACTTTGAGAACAAAATGTTTAGTACATTATTATCATTAGTAATAACATGGAATGTTTCTAAATGAGTTCTTTTTCGTTCTTCGTCGATGATGTGTTCACAATTTTCAAATGAAGATTTTCTATTTGCATATAATCGCCAATCTTGTTTCAACCAAGATGGCCCATGTCACAACAGGTTAGAATTGACCAATTGCCTTGGTGTGAGACCTCTTGACGCGAGATCGGCTGTATTATTAGATGATTCAACATGATTCCATTGACTACGTGGAATGTGTGATAAGATTATCGAAGTTCTATTTGCAATAAAACTTTTCCACTTTCTAGGGTACGTGTGATGATAGCCAGTGTAATACTATAGAAGAATCAGTCCAAGCAAAGCAACTTCGTACGGATATGTCTAAATTTTTCACAATGAATCCAAACAATTTTGCCAACAATGTACTAGCACATAATTCTAACCGAGGAACAGATAGTTGTTTGATTGGTGATACCCGAGTCTTTGCAAGAAGGAGTGTAACATTACATTCACCGTTTGCAAGGATACATTTACTATAAACTGCTGCTGCATATGCTAATTCTGATGCATCAGCAAACCCATGGAATTCAATTTTGGATAAGTCACCCTGTATGTATCGCGGAATACGTAATTTTGTTAGGCATTGTAACTCATTTCGTAATTCCAGCCACCGTTTACCGACATTATCGCATTCATCGTCCCAATCGTAATTTCGCAGCCACAGTTGTTGAAGTATTATTTTGAACGTGATTGTAACTGGTGAAATCAGTCCTAATGGATCGAAGATTTTACTTGTTTCGGATAAAATACGTCTTTTAGTGGATATAGTACTATCGGGTAAATTGACATCCACTGAAAAACAATCTTCTCCGGGTATCCATTTTAGACCTAGGATTTTGAGACTTCCACCGTGTTCCTCAATAAGAGTTGAATTTTAATTTAATTGTTAGATTGTATAGACAAAAATATTCCTGAATTTGATGACCCTTTCTCAATGAAAATCCACGTCTTTTTAATAATGTATCTAATTCGTTGTACAATTTTAGAGCTTCTTCTTCACTTGATGCTCCACCTAAAAAATCATCTACGTAAAAGTTGTTTATTATTGCCTTTTGAGCTAGTAGAAATTCGTTTTGAAATTCGATGGTCAATTGTTTCAGCGCTCTGGTAGCTAGAAATGGTGCTGATGTTGTTCCATATGTAACTGTGTTAAGCCAAAATTGTTTAACAGCAGTTGATGTATCATTTCTCCATAAAATTCTTTGATAGGTTTTATCTTGTGGATCGATTAAAATTTGTCGATACATCTTCTCAATATCTGCCACCATAGCAATCTTGAAGGATCGAAAGGATAATAATATTGGAACCAAATCTCTTTGAGTTTTGGGATCAGTCATCAACCGTTGATTTAAGGAAATACCAGATGACGTTGTTGATGATCCATTGAAGACAACTCGTACCTTAGTTGTTGTACTAGATAATTTAATGACAGCATGGTGAGGTAGGTATGCATGTTCTTTATTTAAATTGATTTCATTTTCAGGAATTGGTTCCATGTGATTCAACTCTTCATATTCTTTCATGAATTTTCTATATTCACTGAAAAGATGTTCATTGTTTTTAAATCTTCTTTCGAGTGCATTGAAACATGAATTGGCAATGTGAAATGATTGACCCAAATTTGGAGAATCCATCTTGAATGGTAATCTTACTACATATCTATTTGTGACTGGATCAACATAATGGGTATTGCTGAAAAATTCTTCACAAAACTTTTCTTCATTCGTTAAATGAACTTGTTCATCTTGTAACTCTTCGACTTCCCAGAATCGTTTCAATGTTGTATCGATATCTGTGATATTCAAATGTAAGGATGTGAGTTGTGTTGAATAAGTATTTGATGATAATTGACCTGCAAATATGTATCCAAATATAGTGTTTTGTAATGGTGGTATATCTTGTGAAACGTGTACTCGACCATCTTGTATAATCTTCCTTGAAATGTTAAATTCAGGGTCAGCAAGATTGTATTCCTTGATAGCATTCCAGGCATTAAAGTCAAATGTGGTTGTAGGTTGTGGTGTAGTAATTTTGTCCAAAATGTATGCCGACATTTGTAAAGTGTGCTGGGGTGCTGTCCTTGATATCAGTGATAATGAAGATTTGCCCTTGGTAGTTATTGTTGTCGTTGATGATAAGCCATGTACCATAATTTTAGCCTTTTCACGTTGTAGTCCTAAACGTTTGATACAATCTTCTGAAATGTACGATCCTTGTGAACCTGAATCTAAAAGAATTCTGCAATTTTGTGCACATCCGCTGGAATCTAACACTAGTGCAAGTGCTGTTGGTAAAAGAATAATGTTGCCTTGATTTTGTTTCCGAAGTGTGAATGAATGAATGCTTGTGAGTGGTTGTGATGAAGTATGTGGTGTGCTGAATGTGTTCGTATGTGATGAAGTGCAGAATGGTGGTGTGTTTGGATTGAGTTGATTATTTGATGATGATTGTGTGAGTATTGCATGTGAGTGTAGCCTTGCTTGAGCTGGTTCAGTGGAGTGTGGACTAGAATGATGCAGTTGCTTGCAGTAATGACATCTATGCTTTGATTTGCATTTTTGAGCTGTATGACCTGCAATAAGACAATTAAAGCATAATGAATGATTCTCAACAAATTTTCGTTTGTCTGGAACACTCAATGATTTATATTCTGGACACTTGAATAAGCTATGGTTTTGTTGATATTTAACACAAGTTGCTGTTGTAAGATGCAGGCTTCGCAATTGATTTTGTTTTTTCGGTGTTGAGTTGCAAGTTTCCAGAGCATTGCAGCGTTTGCTCAAAAAATCTATAAATAATTCAAATGTTGGAAATTCAATACCTTCTGTTTTTTCTGCCCATGATTTTTGTGTATCTGAATCTAGTTTGTTCAACAGTAAATAAATAAGCCAAGGATCACGGTTTGATGCTTCAGGTCCAAGAACATTTACTCCTCTAATTAATTGATCAGCTGTATCTGTTAATCGTCTTAGTGAGGCTACAAGATTGTTGCTTGAGACTGAAGGTTGATTGATGAATGCTTTTATATATGCTGCTACAATTTGACGCTTCTTGTCATACCTTGACACAAGTTTATCCCAAGCCACGCTATAGTTAGCATCGGTGACTGTTAAATGTTTGAGTAGATCCGCTGCTTCTCCTTTCAATGCACCCTTTAAAAATTGTAATTTTGCTGAATCTGATAAATTTTTTCGTGTACCTACACAAGAGGAATATAAATCTTTAAATGAAGGCCATTCTTTGTAATCTCCCAAAAACACAGGCAATTCAATCTTAGGTAATTTTGTGGAATTACAATCTACTTTCGATGGTTGCGACAATTTAATAAGAGCTGAGTTTTGTTGTTCAAATAAGGCTTTTATGGTCGGATCTAAGTTATCTTTATTGGATTCTTGAGCATTTGAATTTTCAGGACGTAATTGATTGAGATATGTGATTAATTTCACCTTAACTTCTAAATATTTGTCTTCAAATGCATCAAATTCAGAATCTACACTTTGTCCTGTCAGTTCTGTATCAATTCTCGTAAATTCACACATTATTTCCTCGAATCTTTGTAGACGAACTTGAATGTCTTCAGAAGTTCTGGTTGCTGGTATATTATCAATGTAGGTCTAAGTTTTGTGAGAGAAGCTTTCAAACGCCCTCTTTCAACTCGAAGAGTAGCTTGATCAGTCATCTTATAAACTTGCAATTTCGTATTATTTTACTAATGAACTGTTCAATTTTATTGTTTCATATATAATTTTGAATTTTATACACAATTTAAAGTTATTAAATATTAATCAACTAATAATCATTAATTGTGTGAAAGTATTAAATGTCATTTACCACAGTATTTCGGAAGTATCTCCACTTGAAATTATATTTGAAATTGAATAAAGTTTTCTTTCAACGCTTTAATAAACACAAATTTTATTAAATTACTTGAGTTTCTGTATGAAATTTACTGTTTATTTTCTAGAATATACACTATATGATTTCTAATTGTATGATAATTATAGTTATGAATGTTCTAAAAAATTCTTCAGAGACACGTGTATTTTGAGGTATGCTTTTATTGTTAAGATGTGAAAAATTGAATAAAATATATTGCCCTTTTCATTAATTGAGTTTAGATAATAAATTAAATTTTATACTTATCTGTTTTTTAAGATGGATGATGAGAATATTCCTGGATGATGTGTTTAACCAGTAGGTACCAAAAATATCACGTGTTACTATTTAACACTATGTTTAGGTTAAATTTTCATTAAGTTCAAGTTTTTTTTTTACAATTTGAAATGTCCCGGGTTTCGGCACCAAAAAATTATGTTATATAATTTTATTTAAATTTTCACTAATTACAATTTATTGAATTCAATTAACTAAACTGAATTTAATTTTATAAATTTATAATCTATAGATTTATTGCAATTTCAAATATAATGATAGTTGTGTTATATACGTACTGTAACATTGAAATCTATGAACCAACTAAAAACACAATTATAAATTTTTAGTAGGTACCTGCTAGTAGAAATATAGGTCTAAATTATACAATGATTTGATTGTAATTTACTAATCAATTAATACTATTACATAAATTAGCGTCATTCTTATAAATACCGTATACCTAGTGTATTTGTATTACAAATTCATTAATTGATTTTTATAGCAAGTAATCAGGTTCAAGTAAGCATTCACTTATACATATAAATTCTTAACAACTGTTTTTCACTTCAAATTACTGTACGCACAGAAGAGGTATACACAGTGGTGGGCATAAGTATTTTTACAATGAATTTTTTTATTGTAGTAAAAATATAAAGCTACATAACTTTTTTATTTTCCAATGAATCATTTTACTTTTTTTTTCATTTGTTTATATGAGATGACTAGAAAGACTGTGCAAATTTTCATGCCCAGATGTTCAATATGTAGTTCTTGGAAAAATAACGGTACAACGTGATCACTTCATGGGGCAACGGGAAAAGTATTTTTATAAAAAACGAAATTAAATTAAGTTCAGTTTTGAACTATTTTTTTTACAGCAAAGTTGGTGATTTGGTGAATTATAGTTTTCTGCTTATTTATAAAACTCTACCTGTGCAGAATTTCATTAGAAACTGGTGCAAAATGGGGAAAATCAAAGAAATGTCTCTGTATTTTTGATCAAAAGTGGTTTTTTAATTTAAATGTGAAGTTTATGCATCAGAATTAACAAAAATTGAAAAAACCACCTGGCAAACACTCTATAATCTTGTTAGGAAAAAAGACACCATTGGATCCATACGAAATCAGGCAAGGAGTGGGCGAAAACGGGTTGTCAGCAGACGCCAAGATAGAATTATACTACGTGTTGTGAGGGAAAATCCAGAAGTAAGTTATGAAAAGATTGCATCTGCACCTGAAACGTTATTGACAATCAGATTATCCAAAGGACAATCTAAAGGAGGTGTAAGGAACTTTCTCCCAAAGCTCCTATGGTACTGGAAAGAGCTCTCATCCGTCGATGAAAATTTTTTTCAGATATGTTAAAATTCTTTCATGTATCTCTGAGCGAATTCTAAACGCTTTGTCTTATTTGTCGCTGAGTGTAGATAGATAAATGAAAATTATTTCTAAAGAGAACCTTCAGGCCTTTTAAAAAATGTCTTTTACAAAGTTTTATGTTAAGTGGTTTAAAAGTTATTGTAAAGTCAACAAATTTTGAAAAAAATTTGTCATTTTTATTTTCAAGGTCGAATATCTCGAAAATAACCCTTATTATTTTTTAAATTTTTTTTTAGTTTTTTAGCTTAAACAAAAGCCTATTTTATCTACTCTAATATTGTTTTTATTTTATTGCATTATCTTTATTCTTTCATAATTTATAAATCATAATTTAAGGGCAGTTTTTTCAATATTAGGTAAATTTGTTGTTCTTAAGAATTATTCAATTGTTTTTTTGGTATGTTTTATTTGACTCTCTGTATTAATTACTTTGTATTCCTGAAAAGGACTTATTCTAGTCCTGGTTAGGAGTTATTTTAGTCCTGAAAAGAACTTATTCTAGTGCTGGTTAGGAGTTATTGTAGTCCTGAAAAGAGCTTATTGTAGTCTAGGAAAGGACTATTTTGAAATTCTAGAAAGGACTTCTTGTAGTCCTGGAAGAAGTTATTATTACCTAAAATGCCTTTAACAAATTGTTTTCGATGTGTCACCCTCCATTTTGGATACAAATAAGAGCCGGAAGAAAAGTTACGAAAATTTATTAATAATTAATTTGAAAGGCGCAATCAGACAAAGAGCTCCAAAATGTATTCAAAAGCATTGAAAACTACAATAAGCTCTTTTCAATACGTACTTTATTATTTAAAATTTTTTTTTTACAGAAATGTTACAAATTAAGATAATCATGAAGAAAATGTCAGGTGCAAAATTATTTGTGCAGTATAAAAAAGTGTAAATACAGGATGTTCTGTTTCGTTTGCTTAGAATTGATACCAGTGATAGGTCTCGTCGAGACAAGCAAAAAATCGTATCGGAGGGGGAGGGGTGAAATCCAAACAGTTTGGCCGCTAGAGGGCGTTGAAGTTTTTTTTGCTCTTATTTCACGATGTACCCTATAACTTTTTACAAGGGCACTCAAGGGTGACTTTGTGTTAAGAAAAAATGTAGAGAACCCTTTGCTCTTTTCAACGATACCTTATTTGTTCCTCTATTCCTAACTGTTAAAAAGTAAGACTTGTTTAAAATCAAAACTTTGTGAATTTTTTTCAAATTTTTGTGTTTAACCCTGTCTTTCTCAAACAAGGCTAAATTTAACCCTCAATTTTTATTCCAGAAAATAAAAGCAATACTTATCTATCAAGGTGCGTTTCCACTGCGGTGACCGTACTGTTCGCGAGTTAGGATTATCAGCCAGGATAATCTTAAAAAAAAATTATATTAACAACTCAAAACAAACACTTTGATATTTTCAAAAATTCTGTTTTATTACAGTTCTGGTTTAGTTACAAAATTGAACTAACTGAACATTTTTACAAAATGTGTAGATACAAAAATTTAAGTTATCAAAAATGTTAATTACATTAAAATTGTATAAGTTGTAAAAATGCTAATTTAATCAAAAATTCGATGTGAACAATTTTATAAAGGAAATTCATATTAGGTTACATTATAATGTCTATGAGAAAATTAAGATAGAATATGCTGACTCAAGAAATATGCAATTTATTACATTTAACTAATTTTACTATTTTATGATTTTATAATTTTATTTAAAAAAATGATAATATGAAAAATGGAATTAATTATATTATTTTATTTATTTGTTAGGTAAGTTATGTCCATAACTCCTCCCCCCTAAGAATGAAGCGACGGCCATGAGAGCTTAACTCGTTGAGTCTCTGATGCTGGAGCGTTGAAATTAGGTGTTACGTTGATGGTGTCGATTACTTGCATTTCTGTTGTTGATGTATTTGAAGTTTTATATTTAATGTAGGAATATGTAAATGATGTGATAATGATAATGATGAAAATAAATTTTATTTCGTTAGGACTTAAAATTTGTTTTGAGATTATATTTAATTTTGCTAGTGTTATTGTTTCGGAAATTTCTTATAGGTGATTTATTAAAATTTCTATATTAAAGTTTGTTTGATGTATGTACTGAATGTATTGAAAGTTTTCTTGTTCTGAGCGGATCCTCTGTGACAAGTTTACTTGATAGTTATTTAGGTATTTTTCCAATAATTGTTGTTGTGAATTTATGTGGTCTGTAATATTTTTAAATCTTTCTGTCATTTTGTCATTGATTAGTACTTGTCCTATCAGTCCGTCGTGTATTAATTTTTGATTTGATTTTAGGTCGTCAATTGCCTTGTTTATTTGTATAGCGTCGTTTTCGTCTAAGTTTCCTGTAATACCTTTTATGATCGTGCCAAAACCATTAATAAGTCCTCTTGTCTGTCTATGTCTAGGTAGTAATGTTTGTAATTTGTGTTCTAGTTCATTGAATTTGATATTGGTTATTCCTCTCATAATTTTCAAATTCGTATTTTGATTTATAATCCGTACTGAATTTCGAAGATTTTCAACATTTTCTGCATATTGTGTTAGATTAATAATATGGATTACATAAATATAGGAGTCTATAAGCCGTCCTTGACCTAATTTCATTGGAAGAAGACCTGGACTATTCGACAGATCCTGTATCTCTATTCGTTGTCCTAGCACTGCTATTGCCCTGAAATTTTCGTTTTCTTTTAATTTTATTTTTGTGTGATTTTCTATTGAAAGGAGTTAGAATAGTTTTTTTTTTGATTGGTTTCTACTTTTAATTTCTTTGCTTTCGGCGCTATTTTATTCCGTCTATTATTAAATTCATAAACTGAGTCGTTTTCTTTAAAGTCAGGTGGGGGTTCGCGGTTTTTATTTAGTTTGTTAATGATGTAATTGTTGTGGTTTTCTAATTTGGCCCTTATTTCTTCATGCAATGTATTCTGATACGTTCGTAGTTTATTAATATAGTCATGTTCTGAGTCTGCTTGTATGGTTTTGTTGAATTTGGGTGTTTTACCTGTTAGCAATTCGAAAGGAGTTAAGTTGGTTACTGAGTGTATGCAATTGTTGAATGTAATTAGAGCTTCATTTAATATATCTACCGGGATAGCCCTTTTGTCTTTATCATATATTATCCTATAAATTTCAGTAAGTGTAGAATGGAATCGTTCAACGGGGGAATTTCCCGTTGAATTTTGAGGAGTAGTAATATGTAACTGGATTTCGTATTGATCGCAGAATGTTTTTAATAAGCTAGAAGTGAATTCTGCACCTGAGTCACAGACTAATTTTTTAGGAATTCCATGTTGAGCGAAAAATTCTCTTAACTTACTTACAACTTGAACGCTATTCCTGGCATCTAAGAGATAAGCTGTGGCAAATTTGGAAAATTTATCAATGATTGTTAATATTTGTTGGTTATGAATGTTGTAAATATCTATGTGTAAAATGTCTAGAGGTTTATGTGGAGTTTCCGTTTTTTCACATTGTATTTTTGGAGGATGTCTATCGTATTTTAAGATTTGACATTTTTCACAGTTATTAATAATTTTTGTAATTTTTTCTTTCATTTTAGGAAAATAATAGGTTCGCCGTAAGTGACTGAAGGTTTCATGAATTCCTCGATGATTATTGTTTTGATGATAATCATTAATAATTTGATCTTGTCTGTCTTCGTCAGGGACATCGTTCAATTTCTCTGTGCACCGTATAATTTTGAATGTTCTATTATTAGAGAAGTGTTTAGAAAAGGCAGTTTGGACAATTTTGAAAGTTTCGTCGTCAGTATAAACGGCTGTAAGTTTATTAGGATTCAGGAAATTTTTTAGGATGTCTGTTAGAGTTTTTTCATTATGGAGGTCAGGTTGTCTAAAGATCCTACGTCGTTTATTGGTAAACATAATATTGTAAATCATTGGTGGCTTAACTATGTTATTTGTTTTTGTTAATATTAATTGTTCAGAAAATTCATTGATAGGTCGTTCGGAAATGGGTATCCCGTCATTTAAATTTTCTTGAGCTGAGTGTATTGTTGAGGCACTTGAACTTTTTTCTAAGTCGCCGTTGTTTTCAGGGGATTCGTTGTGGTTTACCTCGATACGACTAAGGGCGTCAGCATTTGTATTCGCTTTTCCTTTTTTATAGACAATCTCGTAATCGAATTCTTCAAGTTTCAAGCGCCATCTGATTAATTTAGAATTTGGTTCTTTAAGAGAGAAAAGCCATGTAAGGGGTTTGTGATCGGTTATAATTTTAAATTTTCGTCCAAAAAGGTATGGCCTGAAGTATTTGGTTGCCCATATAATAGCTAAGAGTTCCTTTTCAATTGTACTGTAATTGGTTTCTGTTTGTGATAAGGTTCTTGAGGCATAGAACACTGGTTTATCTGAGCCTATAGGTCCTTGACTCAGAACAGCGCCTATAGCGAAATTACTGGCATCCATTGTGAGATTGAATGGTTTGCTGAAATCAGGGTATTGTAACAACGGGTCATTACTTAGGATGTCTTTACAAAGTTCAAAGCACCTAACATATCTTTCGTCTAACTTTATTTGTTTATCCTTTTTTAGACATTCTGTTAAAGGTTTATTCAATCTGGCAAAATCCTTTAATTTCCTATAATATCCCAACAATCCTCGGAACGACTTTATTTGCTTTTGAGTACGGGGAATTGGAAAGTTCTTTATTGCTTGAATTTTATCTGGGTTGGGTTTTACCCCCTCGGAAGTGACTATATGACCGAGAAATGCTACTTCTTTACGAAGGAACTCTGATTTATCTGAGTTTACAGAATACTTTAGTGAGGTTTTCCATGTGCTCTTGCGACGATGTAGAGAAAACTATTATGTCGTCCATATAAACGAGACAAATTTTTCCTTGTAACTCTCGCAGGACATTATCCATCACCCGCTGGAACGTAGATGGGGCATTTTAAAGTCCAAAGGGCATGCGTATATACTCATAATGCCCATTATCTACTGTGAAGGCTGTTTTTTCGATATCCTTGGGGTCTACTTCGATTTGGTGGAATCCGGACGCTAAGTCGAGGGTACTGAAGTACATGCATTTACCTAATTTATCAAGAATTTCTGAGATATTTGGCAGGGGGTATCTGTCACCAATTGTTTTTTCGTTTAGCTTGCGGTAATCCACTACCAACCTCCATTTTTGCTTACCCGAAGCGTCTCTTTTCTTTGGTACTATCCATATGGGGCTGCTCCATGGTGAGTAACTTGGCCTAATTATACCCTGCTCTAATAAGGATAAAATTTGGGATTGAACTTCAGCTTTGTGGATCTGTGGATATCTATAGGATTTTGTGTAAATTGGAAGATTATCGTTGGTGTTAATTTTATGTTTAACTACATTTGTGAAGCTTAATTTCTGCCCTTCTTTAAAGAAAATATCGTCGAAGTTCCTACAAAGTTTGAAAATTTGTTTTTTCTCTTGTTCGTTCAAGTGGTCGGTTCTGGTAAGATCTATTATATCATTAGTTTTCACATCGTCAATTTTGGTATTGTTATATTTGATTTGGACATTATGAATTTTGTGGAAATTACAAAATCTATCTGCTTTAAGAAGTTGTTCGATGAACAGTGTTTTATCTTCATTAGATAAATTAATGACTTCAACGTTACTATACCAATTAGAACAATGATATATTCCTTCGAGTACTTGTATGTAATCATTAATTTTCGTAGGTCGTATAAGAATATCGCCGTTTTCAATATCCACTGGTACCCTAACTATGGTTTTAGAATTTGGTGGAATATTGTAAATTCCAGACATAAAGTTTGGTTTGAATTGTAACGGAATTATAGAATTATTTGTTTCGAGTAAATTGTCTTTTAAATTTACCTTTGCTCCTATCTGCTCTAAAGTTTCTAATCCTATGAGGCCATCGAAATAATTGTGAAATTTAAATAATAAGAATTTAAATTTTGTGTTTTTGTTATATTCATAAAAAGCGTTGAGGTTTACCTACTTGTTTATTAATTTTATGATTACAAAAAACTGTGGTAACCGTTACTGGGTCTATAGTTTTATGTAAACTTGGATGAATGAATTCGGGGTTAATGAAACTGACTGACGCTCCTGTATCTATGAGAAACTTTAGGGGTCTTCCGAATGGTGAAGAGATATTTATGTAAGGTAAAAGATTTGTATTATGCTTATTGATATCTAAAAATCCGTACTGGTTCCCGAGGCGATTAAAGGAAAATTTAGGTCATCTATTTCATTTGTAGTTTCCTCATTATTTTCGAATTTTGTTATTTCATTTTCGGGGTAATTATATTGTGGTAAGTATTGATATTGATATTGATTTTCTTCAATATTTTCATAATTTTCGTATTGTGGTAGATATTGATCTAAATATGACACACAGTTAAGACCATAATTTCCAGATTTTGGATTGTTTACAGAGTCAGGGTTATTTTCAGAAGCTTCTTCTAAATTATGAAGTTCTTTAAATGTATATTTAGGAGGATTTTTTTGACCAGTTATATTATTACTGTTAGGTAAGGGTTGCTTAGTTTGACTTAATCTGGTATTACCACTTGATATGTCCATAGGGACTGGGCGTGGTTGTTGTTGACCTTGGAATGGTTTGGGGGCAAATACATTATTGTTCCAGTTTGGTAGTTTGGTAGCATTATTTTGTCGAAAGGGTGCAGAAGGACGTACCACTGGGTATTGAGGAATTTGAGGGCGAATATGAGCTGTGTTTGGATTTGGTTTTCGTTCTTGTGGTTGGATTTTAATTGGTGCCGAAATTATTTTATTTTGAGTAGTATTTCTCATATAATACGTGTTTTGTTCTTTAATACATAAATTAAATGCTTCTGCTAAAGTGGTAGGTTGCATAGCCCTTATTGTAGACCCTAAAGGTTCTTTAAAGCCAAATAAAAAGGTATTTAAACACATTTGAGAAAAGAGTTTTTGTTTTGCATTAATAACACTACGGTCTGTCTCGTGAATGTTAACGTGGTTAGTCAAAGTTGAAAATAGTTCGATTTTAGAATAATATTGTTCTACAGTATCGTTAGTTTGTCTTATGTTATGCAAGTCTCTAATCAATGACGTTTCATTTCTTTTGTCAGAGTAATGTAATATTAAATTTGTTTTAATTTTATCCCATTCTAATGGTGTACCATACATATTCAATATCTCATTAGCTTGTCTCACGATTTTATTACGAACAGATCTCAAGATAATTTTTGCGTATGGTGTACCATCGATTGTGGTCAAAAGGGATAAAATTTTTCGATATTATTGATAAATTCATACAACAATCTTGGTTTGCCGTCAAATTGTGGCAAATCTTTGATAGCATCTGGTATTCTTAAATGATTAAAAATCGATATATATGTATTTCGACAAGTCATTAGAGGTTCCGTTTTCAGCGGCGTTACTTGCGTTATTATTCGCGGTTGCCATAGCTGGATAGTTAGCAATTCTTTTAATTTAATTTGATAAGAAAAATAAAAATTTGTACGTAAAAGTAAATTTACTTATTGGTATCGTACCACACGAAAAACTCACAAAAAATTTCCTATATACATATAACGCTCACCAAATTTGATTATTATTATACAGGGTGTTTCCGTTATCCAGGACCAACAAGATACCATAGGAATAGATAAGGTTAAGGTTAAGAGGTCTTCCTCAATATCTCGATATTGCATAATTTTCGAGATATTAAGGAACACCTTTTGAAAAAACTGAAAAAATAAGTCTGAAATTCAGTGGATTATTGGACACGTGTTTTTATTGCACTGTAAATTGAAAATAGAAGCTGGAAGTGCTAATTTTCAAATGCAAATATCTCGAAAACTATGAGTTTTTTGCAAAAATTAAACATAGCAAATCGATGCAGAATCAATTGAGCCTTCTTTTTCTGAAATAAAAAATAAGGGTTAATTTAAGCCTTTTTTGAGTAAAGCACTTGCCCCACGACTAGTAAATCATAATAATTTTCAGCTCCTATGAGCATGTCGATTTCGCTGGGATGATTAAACTCTGGATCTGCAAGCGTAATATTTTTTGGTATGTTCCAATTTGTGGTATTCAAAGAAATAGTAGGTTGATATGTAGTAATACGTGGTAAAATGTGGGTATTTATGTTCATGGCAAATCCTGTGGTTAAAGATTTTACAAGTACGTTAGCTCTATGATGGGCCTTTTGTTCAGCTGAGCCTATTCCATGAATATGAACTTCGTCGATGCTTTCTTGAAGTGCTAATTTTTTGGCCAATTTCTTGGTTATAAAATTTAATTGGGAGCCTGAATCCAGAATGGCCTTACAATTGACTTCTTTACCATTGTGCGAGACGAGCTTTATTTTTATGGTACTTAAAAGGACATACTTGTGATTAATAGGAGATGCGTGCGTCGACAAACTAGTTTTGGATGGTCCTGAGGTTGAGGCAGGCTTATCATTGATTAATGCATAAGTTGTTGTCTTTTAGCACTTGTAGTCGCTCAGCCGGAGGTTTTGCCAAAAAATCCTTGCACGCGTAAAGTGGGTGGTTCTGATGACATAGCACACATGATTTTCTTTGTTGAGCTGCTGCGAATACAGTAGCTTTCGTATGGTTTGTAGCAGCTGGTTCCTTGGGATGGTTCCTTGAACCTTAAGCCTCTAGTGACTGAAAGCGAGCTTCTAAAAAGTTCAATACTTGTTGCAAAGAGTTTAATTCACGAGGATGCTTCAGATTTTGCTCATATAGTAATAATGTAGCCCTATCCAGTTTTTTGAGAAGAAGATGTACTATTAAAGGGTCCCACGTATCAACTTGGATTCCTAGATTCCTTAAGCTTAGCATACATTCTCGTGTGGTGTCGTGAAGAAATTTGATTGATTGACTGGAATCGGGTTTGCAAGTTTGTTGCTGTAATAATTTGTTGAGCACTGCTGTTACGAGGAGACGTTTGTTCTCGTATCGATTACATAGCGTGCTCCAAACATCGAGATAATTTTTGTCTGAAATTGAAAAATGTTTCACTAGATTATGTGCTTCACCTGAAAGATTGCTCATGAGATAAAACATTTTTTGGGTGTTATCAATCGATTGGTTATGAATTAGTTTGGTAAACAATTCTCTGAACTGAGCCCATTTTAAATAATTTCCATCGAATTTGGGCATTGTGATTTTCGGAAGTTTCACTTGATTGTTTGTTACTGCAATTTGGTTGTTTAGTGGTGGTTCAGTTGTTGGAACTTGCGGTTGCATTCCATGTAGCCCTTTCTGTAAAGTGATAATTACATCTTGAAGCCATGTTATTGTTTCATTGTAGTAGTCTAATTTGTAGTCATAGGGCTCATCCTCGTCTGTAGCCTCCCAAATGAGTTGATTTGTATGCATGATGTCAAGTTCATACTTTTGTAATGTCTGTATTTTGTATTCATAATATTCCTTAGACTGTGGTTCGCTCAGCCTAGATTCAACATCTTGTAATATGGCTGTTGCTATTTTGATTAATGTTTTTTGTTTTTTAACGAGACCTAGTAACACATTATCGACATCTGGTTAGTTATGAAGGCTAAACTTGACTTCTTCATTGTCTTTAGGCACCGTTGTAGGAGCAGATGTAGTATCGGTAGAGTTACTAGATTGTTGATCAAACTGTTGTTTAAGCTGTAACATGGAGCTTAGAAACTGTGATCGAATTTTCGAGATTCCTTCATAGTAATTGCTTAAAAAATATGGATGTGCCGTATAATTGTCAGCTACAGCGATTAACGCCTTATGATTTGCTTCGAATTCAGCCCAAACTGCTTCAAGTGCATTGATCCTTTTGACTAAGTAATCATGAGTCTTTCTAGAAGCTGAGTCTTTCTTAAAGTTAGAATATGCTTGATCGATTTGTGATCCAAGGTTATCTTGTTTATCAAAAATTTCTTCAACCATGATGTTTTAATGGATTACGTCGGGGTCACCAATGTACAAATCAAATTCTTTTATTTGACGTTTTATTATTTAAAGTACTAAACTTTAAATTTATGAACTGAGATGTTTCAAAGGGGTGATACACATATATTAAAATCTGTGTATATCACTAACCACAACCAGCTACTAAAGCTGTTGTTGTAATTCTAAATGTGAATATTCAGATACTTAATCTGTATATTCTGTAGAATAAGTATCACACAAGTACTTAACTTGTATGATAATGCTGAAAAAAAGTAAATTAGTAAACACAACGAAGACTTGACCAAATACACAATTTGTTCAAGTATTATTATTCAAACAATGCTCTTGGCAGCCTCACCAAGAGAAAAGAAAAGGCTTGGTTCAAAGTTGAATAATAAGTGATTTTTATTAAAATTTTCATTTGCTTATATACAAAATTTTCCCTAATAATTAATTAATAATAATAATACATTGATATATAATGTCTAATGCAAATTTATTTATTTGCATATTATTGCACATAAACAGCATAAAAAGTCAAGAATTTTCATGATTACGCAAATTGTGTCCAGACGAAATTTGACACTTACTTTAACGAATAGAATGTAAAGCATAACAATAAATAAGTATTTAAATCAAAAAATGTTAAGGTGGCATTTTTGTGTATGAACAATTGAAATTTTTATGCTGTTTATAAATAAAGAAATCTTTATTAATAAAGAAAATTATGCTAATTTAATAATTATTACATATTACGAAATATTATTTTTTTACGTATTTTAAAATTGAACAAAATGTATGAATTTAACATTTCTCCCCGCGTTGAACTATCAGTTCAATTATTGTCATCTAATAGCTAGAGATTCTCTAGCGTGAACGTGCGAGGTGCTGGAATGGGTTGAGTCGGTTGAGTTCCTTTCTTATGACACTTGTATGCTAAATAGCAAACGACAAAAAATGTGGCTGCCAAACTGAGGTATCCAATTGATAAGTGATGAATGTTATGTTCTTGTAATTTTGTGGAAAAGATCTCTTCACGAACTAAATTACTTAACTTTGCTTTTAGTTGTGTTATTTCTGCCTTTAAGGTCTTCTGAGATGTTGGATGGTGTAACAACGGTTCCCAATTGGATGGTTGAAACAACTCTGTTAAATTTTTAGAGTAATTATAAGTGACGTTAATGTTGCTTGCATAAATATTGTGTGCTTGGATTATTATGGATTCGTCTTTGATCGTGCAGCCTTTTGCTATGGTTACAAGTCCTGATCCGCTAATAGTTCTCCGTGATAATGTGTTATCACATAGTACATTTATTGTAGTGTTGCTTTTTAAAGTGTAGATCCAGTGATTTGGATTTGTGAGTTGGATCCATCGTTTGGTATGGTTTGAAATACTGAGTTTACAAGACGGTGGTACTGAAGAGTGTGTCAGAATATTTATTTCACATTGATGTGTAGCTGCTCCCTTTCTGTATAGAGGATGATATAGGTGGCATAAATGATCTGTTGACGTTATTGGGATGCATTTCAAAAATTCTTGTTCTGTTAATGGGTAGTATAGGTCCTGGTGAAAATTAACTATGAAGTATTTTGAGTTGGGTTCAATAGTTATAACTGTCTCATTGATATAAATAGATTGGCACTGGAACGATATTGAAGAGTTCGAAGGATTCGTATGATAGTAATGGTAACTTAATTCGATATAACATGAAGTTTGAGTTGGTGTGACCTTCGATTGTCATTATGTTATATATAGTAGGTAATTGATATTTATCGGATGGCAATCGTAAGGTTGGTGGTAAATTGTTCTTAATGATGATCAGTTGTTGTCGCAATTGATTTGGTGAGAGCAGTAATGGGTTAATTTTTCCGTGATGGGTGTCAATAATTACATCCAATAACGCTGACTGGATTCGTTGGATGTTGATTATCACGAGTGTGATGCGGTTCGTTATTGTGTTAAAGATTTCGACGGTACGTTGTTCATGTAGTTCCCAGTGCATGTTGTTTATAGCCGTAACTGTTTTATTAATGTACAAATTGAACTCTGTAGTCAGATTTTTTGATGACTCTTCCGATTGTTTCATAATGTTCAATGTTGAGTCGATGATTACAGTTTAGTTTCTTATTAGTTCTAACAACTTGTTATCGTTGTTATTCAACTTCGCTATTATATTGGACATTTTTTCAGCGTGCTCTGAATCAAGGACTCCAAATAATGAATGTGCTAAATTTCCAATTATATTTAATGGAGCTCGCTTAACTCTGTTGTATGCTTGAAACGACAGTAATTCATTATTGTTGTTCAATTCGGCCATGGTTCGATTGAGATAAAATAGAGTATTGTTGCAGGGCTGGTGGTTGATTACATGCTCACAGATTTGTTTTAGTTGCTTAATTGAGTCGTGTATTGATGCAATCTCCTTCCAATATGATTTCATATCATAAAATACGACCAAATTCCATTCATCTGAGATCAAAGTGGATGAGCCTATGTTTTCGAAGTACAGACCGGGATTGTGGATAAATGGCTTGAAACTGGTGCTTGTAGATCCAAGTACTGGAAGTATGAGACATGTTAGTAATACTGCACTAATTGATGGAACTCGTGGACGTTTGTTAATACGAGTAGTCCTTGACCGCTCATCTTGATCAGACAGTTCGCTTTGTGTTTGAACATGATTACGCTTTTTGCTGTGGGTACGTGTGTTTAAATTTTCTTCATTTGGTTCTGCTGATGGAGTATGTGATTCTGAGAGTTCGTTCTCACTTTCAATTTGCAGAGGTTCTACTGGTAATGGTGCCAATTTAGTTATAGGTTTTTTTAATATGCCAGAGCTTGTTTTCTCTACTCTAGCAATACCGTCGCGTCCCTTTATAGTTTCGACTATTCTTCCTAACGGCCATTTAAGAGGTGGAAGATTATCCTCTTGGAGTATCACCATAGTATCCTTTTTCACATTCTGACATGATTGATTCCATTTATAGCGATGTTGTAATTGATGAAGATATTCTTTTGTCCATCTCTGCCAAAATTCATTTTTCAATGCTGTAACTTGTTTCCAACGTTGTACTAGACTTTCTTTCCTCTGCGATGCATGTGGGTCGACTATACTTGTGAGGGGTTCTCCAATCAGGAAGTGTCCTGGTGTAAGAACAGTTAGATCATCAGGGTGTGACGACATAGGTGTTAGCGGTCTGGAGTTAAGAATCGCTTCTATTTCTGTCATTACTGTCGTTAGTTCTTCATACGTGAGATTGGCTGCTCCAATGCTTCGGTGAAATAGATGCTTTGCAGATTTTACTGCGGCCTCCCACAATCCTCCAAAGTGTGGAGCTCGAGGCGGTATAAAATGGAATTGTATGAATCAATGATTTGCTCCTTGGCCTTAGTTGAGTATATAGTGCTTTGCAATTCTTGTAATTGATTATTGGCGCCGATAAAGTTGGTCGCGTTGTCACAGTATATATTGCTACAATTTCCACGAATGCTTATAAATCGTTTCAAGGATCCCAAAAATGCTTCAGTGGTTAAATCGCTTACGACTTCGATATGGACTGCTTTTGTGCTGAAGCAACAGAAAATAGCTACGTACGATTTCACTGGCCGTTTGCCCCTAATTTTAAAATGTGTCCAGAATGGACCGCAGAAGTCGACTCCAGCGTTGACGAATGGACGAGCTGGCTGGACTCTTGTAGCGGGTAGATTTCCCATGATTTGTGATAGTAGATGAGGCTTGGCTTTGCAACAACGTATACATTTTCCTACCACGGACCGTGCAATAGTTTTTCCCTTAATGGGCCAGAATCGCTGCCTGACTGTTGCCAGCAAAGCTTGTGGTGATTCGTGTTTGTTGGTAACGTGATAATGTGTGAATATCATTCTGGTGACATTGTGATTGTAAGGCAACAACATGGGGTGTTTGGCGTCGAATGAGAGGTGTGAATTTTCAAGCCGGCCTCCGGCTCTGATGATATTATTGTTGTCCAGGTATGGATTGAGACTCACAAGTGGGCTCTTAGGATCGACTTGTTGATTTCTTTTTAATTGCGCTACTTCTTGTGCAAAACTTTGATTCTGGGTCTCCCTTATGATTATTATAACAGCTTTTTCTAGTTCTTGCACTGATAGTGTTTCATATTTACGTTCGTGAGGTAGTATCCGGCAGTAGTTGATAAATCTTAGTACATATGCTATCGTGCGTTGTAAATGGATGAAGGAGTTGTGACTGTCGATATTATCTATGAAATAAGTTGAGCCTGTTGTTAGAGTTAAGAGTAAGACAGTCTTTACTACTTTTTTCTCTACTGATGTTTCTGCAATTGTAGACACCTTCGGCCAATCAGATTGCGCAGCATGTAGAAAAAGCGGTCCGTAAAACCACAAATGACATGAGTGAAACTTGTCTGGAGTAGTTCCACGTGACACTAAATCTGCCGGGTTAAGTTTTGAAGAAACATGATTCCATTGTTCTGGTGTGGTAGTTTCTTGGATCGCTGCGATTCGGTTGGCCACGAATGTGTGATATGAAGTAGATGTGGAGCGTATCCACGCGAGAACAATTTCTGAATCAGTCCATAAATAGCTTGCATGTTGCCATTTTAAGTCTTGTTTGACTCGATGTAGGAGCTGAGCTGCGAGTTTTGCAGCACATAACTCTAGTCGTGGTAGAGTTATAGCTTTTAGTGGAGCTACCCTGGATTTGGCGCAAAGTAATCGTACGGTAATGGTCCCATCCTTGTATACTGACCTCACATATATGGCGGCACCGTAAGCCTTTTGCGAAACATCACTGAAGGCATGGAGTTGTACGTCCTTAGCTACCTTATTTCCCATAACATGTCTAGGAAACTTGAAATTGTGAAGCGTTGAAAGACCTTGACGATAACTACTCCATTTGGTATGAATCTCCATGGGAACTGCAGCATCCGAGTCAAGTTTTAACATCCATAATTGCTGCATAATTAATTTAGCGGTGATTATTATCGGACTCATTATTCCCAGTGGGTCAAATAATTGTGCAATATCTGACAGTATGGTACGCTTTGTAACCTTTTGCTTCGCGATGAGTGGTTTTGAAGTTATTTGAAATTCATCTTTTTGTGGTGTCCATATTAGGCCTAGCGTCCTAATGTGATTATCGTTTTCATCATGTACATTTAATTGTATTGCTTGATCATCAATTGGTATGGTTTGCAGTAGTGCCGGATGGTTACTACACCACTTGCGAAGTTTAAAACCAGCTGTTTGTAATAGCGTATCTAGTTGTGCTTGCTTTTCTAGGGCTTCAACCAGATTATCAGCTCCTGCCATAACATCATCCACATATAGCTCATTAATGATTGCATATGCTCCCAGTGGGTAATGCTCTTGATTCTGAAAAGCGAGTTTCTGCAAACATTTTATGGCTAAGTATGGCGCCGATGTGAGACCATATGTGACTGTGGAAAGTTGGAAATAATCGTATGGTTTAGTTTCGTCATCTCTCCATACTATAAGTTGAAAATTCCGGTCATCTGGATGAACTAGTACTTGTCGGTACATTTTGGCAATGTCTGAAGTGAAGACGTACCGCGGCATTCTAAAACGTAGAATGACTGAAAATAGTTCTTGTTGAATTTTCGGCCCTGTGTATAGTATATCATTTAAGGATATATTTGATGTTGTTTTAGCTGAACCGTCAAATACAACTCGCAGCTTAGTTGTTGTACTTTCTGGTTTCAATACACAATGATGTGGGAGAAAGTAGTGTGGGTTGGTAATTTGTGAATGGTGAATTTTTTCCATATGTCCGAGTTTGAGGTATTCATCCATGAACTCTACATATTGTTTCTTCAGATCGGGGTTTGATCTGAATTTTCGTTCTACTGACCGAAAACGAGCCAATGCCATTTCCTTTGAGTCCCCTAACTTCCCAGGATCTTCGGCGAAGGGTAATCTTACGGTGAATCGTCCTGACTGGTCTTGTTGTGTAGTTTGTGAAAATGTTTCACACTTAATTTCCGATGGACTTAATTTTTGTGGTTGTTCATCGTTGTCTTCGATATTCCAAAATTTTTCAAGCTGTTCATTCAAGTTGTCATCGTCTCTTATACCAATACCGCAATAAGCCTCTGAACTTTTGGTTGAGGTATCAACAGCTCCTCCTAGAATCCACCCAAAGACAGTGTTTTGTAATACCGGTAGATTGTCTCCTAGCTTTACTTGCCCCACGACTAGTAAATCATAATAATTTTCAGCTCCTATGAGCATGTCGATTTCGCTGGGATGATTAAACTCTGGATCTGCAAGCGTAATATTTTTTGGTATGTTCCAATTTGTGGTATTCAAAGAAATAGTAGGTTGATATGTAGTAATACGTGGTAAAATGTGGGTATTTATGTTCATGGCAAATCCTGTGGTTAAAGATTTTACAAGTACGTTAGCTCTATGATGGGCCTTTTGTTCAGCTGAGCCTATTCCATGAATATGAACTTCGTCGATGCTTTCTTGAAGTGCTAATTTTTTGGCCAATTTCTTGGTTATAAAATTTAATTGGGAGCCTGAATCCAGAATGGCCTTACAATTGACTTCTTTACCATTGTGCGAGACGAGCTTTATTTTTATGGTACTTAAAAGGACATACTTGTGATTAATAGGAGATGCGTGCGTCGACAAACTAGTTTTGGATGGTCCTGAGGTTGAGGCAGGCTTATCATTGATTAATGCATAAGTTGTTGTCTTTTAGCACTTGTAGTCGCTCAGCCGGAGGTTTTGCCAAAAAATCCTTGCACGCGTAAAGTGGGTGGTTCTGATGACATAGCACACATGATTTTCTTTGTTGAGCTGCTGCGAATACAGTAGCTTTCGTATGGTTTGTAGCAGCTGGTTCCTTGGGATGGTTCCTTGAACCTTAAGCCTCTAGTGACTGAAAGCGAGCTTCTAAAAAGTTCAATACTTGTTGCAAAGAGTTTAATTCACGAGGATGCTTCAGATTTTGCTCATATAGTAATAATGTAGCCCTATCCAGTTTTTTGAGAAGAAGATGTACTATTAAAGGGTCCCACGTATCAACTTGGATTCCTAGATTCCTTAAGCTTAGCATACATTCTCGTGTGGTGTCGTGAAGAAATTTGATTGATTGACTGGAATCGGGTTTGCAAGTTTGTTGCTGTAATAATTTGTTGAGCACTGCTGTTACGAGGAGACGTTTGTTCTCGTATCGATTACATAGCGTGCTCCAAACATCGAGATAATTTTTGTCTGAAATTGAAAAATGTTTCACTAGATTATGTGCTTCACCTGAAAGATTGCTCATGAGATAAAACATTTTTTGGGTGTTATCAATCGATTGGTTATGAATTAGTTTGGTAAACAATTCTCTGAACTGAGCCCATTTTAAATAATTTCCATCGAATTTGGGCATTGTGATTTTCGGAAGTTTCACTTGATTGTTTGTTACTGCAATTTGGTTGTTTAGTGGTGGTTCAGTTGTTGGAACTTGCGGTTGCATTCCATGTAGCCCTTTCTGTAAAGTGATAATTACATCTTGAAGCCATGTTATTGTTTCATTGTAGTAGTCTAATTTGTAGTCATAGGGCTCATCCTCGTCTGTAGCCTCCCAAATGAGTTGATTTGTATGCATGATGTCAAGTTCATACTTTTGTAATGTCTGTATTTTGTATTCATAATATTCCTTAGACTGTGGTTCGCTCAGCCTAGATTCAACATCTTGTAATATGGCTGTTGCTATTTTGATTAATGTTTTTTGTTTTTTAACGAGACCCAGTAACACATTATCGACATCTGGTTAGTTATGAAGGCTAAACTTGACTTCTTCATTGTCTTTAGGCACCGTTGTAGGAGCAGATGTAGTATCGGTAGAGTTACTAGATTGTTGATCAAACTGTTGTTTAAGCTGTAACATGGAGCTTAGAAACTGTGATCGAATTTTCGAGATTCCTTCATAGTAATTGCTTAAAAAATATGGATGTGCCGTATAATTGTCAGCTACAGCGATTAACGCCTTATGATTTGCTTCGAATTCAGCCCAAACTGCTTCAAGTGCATTGATCCTTTTGACTAAGTAATCATGAGTCTTTCTAGAAGCTGAGTCTTTCTTAAAGTTAGAATATGCTTGATCGATTTGTGATCCAAGGTTATCTTGTTTATCAAAAATTTCTTCAACCATGATGTTTTAATGGATTACGTCGGGGTCACCAATGTACAAATCAAATTCTTTTATTTGACGTTTTATTATTTAAAGTACTAAACTTTAAATTTATGAACTGAGATGTTTCAAAGGGGTGATACACATATATTAAAATCTGTGTATATCACTAACCACAACCAGCTACTAAAGCTGTTGTTGTAATTCTAAATGTGAATATTCAGATACTTAATCTGTATATTCTGTAGAATAAGTATCACACAAGTACTTAACTTGTATGATAATGCTGAAAAAAAGTAAATTAGTAAACACAACGAAGACTTGACCAAATACACAATTTGTTCAAGTATTATTATTCAAACAATGCTCTTGGCAGCCTCACCAAGAGAAAAGAAAAGGCTTGGTTCAAAGTTGAATAATAAGTGATTTTTATTAAAATTTTCATTTGCTTATATACAAAATTTTCCCTAATAATTAATTAATAATAATAATACATTGATATATAATGTCTAATGCAAATTTATTTATTTGCATATTATTGCACATAAACAGCATAAAAAGTCAAGAATTTTCATGATTACGCAAATTGTGTCCAGACGAAATTTGACACTTACTTTAACGAATAGAATGTAAAGCATAACAATAAATAAGTATTTAAATCAAAAAATGTTAAGGTGGCATTTTTGTGTATGAACAATTGAAATTTTTATGCTGTTTATAAATAAAGAAATCTTTATTAATAAAGAAAATTATGCTAATTTAATAATTATTACATATTACGAAATATTATTTTTTTACGTATTTTAAAATTGAACAAAATGTATGAATTTAACAATGTGTAGATACAAAAATTTAAGTTATCAAAAATGTTAATTACATTAAAATTGTATAAGTTGTAAAAATGCTAATTTAATCAAAAATTCGATGTGAACAATTTTATAAAGGAAATTCATATTAGGTTACATTATAATGTCTAAGAGAAAATTAAGATAGAATATGCTGACTCAAGAAATATGCAATTTATTACATTTAACTAATTTTACTATTTTATGATTTTATAATTTTATTTAAAAAAATGATAATATGAAAAATGGAATCAATTATATTATTTTATTTATTTACTATTTAAACTATCCATAAATCGTTTAGTCGGAGTTTCTCTTTCTTTTAAATAAGGTCGTACTCAGCAAAGTGGAGATTGTCTCTTCCTCGTAGTTATAGATAATGCATTTAAAGAAAGGCAGCATTACCTATGCAATTTCTCCAGAGATTTTTAAATTCACTTTTTATTTAAACACTGATAAATTTCCACTGAACTAAATTAAATATTTAAATGATATGCACGCTATGTTTCCGCACACAATGTGGAAAACAAGGAAACTTGTGCGCGCACACGAAGTATGTGTCCCCATCAATAATAAAGTTCGGACACTGTGCTCGCACAGTGCAATCAATGTTTCCACCAATGTTGACAAACATGAAAAACATATTATTTGGTGGAAACACCTAAGGAAACATGTGCGGTCACAGTGCGTTTAAATTTTTTTTTCTTTCAAATTTTTGTAGGCGCACAGTGCGGTCACCGCAGTGGAAACGCACCTTAATAGATACATATTGTTGAGTGTGGCAATGGAGCCACGTTTTACTTTTTATGTTTTTAAAAAGAATAATCAATAATCTTTTTAAAATGTCTTTATTGTCTTATCGCTACTCTCTGACTAAACTAAAAACTAAATTATATAAAAATTCATAGGTTGATGGGAATGATATTTAGGTATCAGCTCACTCTCATTTCTTATCAACGATAAGAGATGCTGAGTGTGTATATACTGTATATATGATAGCAATTAATGCAATTATGTATTAAAAGTATATGGTTGTTTATGTAATTGCATACCGCCACATCACTCCCCCCTCATACAAAATTTGTTTACATATTTGTTAATTAATAATAACAACTTAATTATGTATTTGAATTTCTTTTAAATTCAAAAAAAAATGTTACGTGACTATCTAGTATCTATCTAGTCTATCTAGTACAAAACATTTTGATAAACTATTTTATATATGGGTTATATACATTACTTTATGTTTATTCCATTATTTAAAACATGTACTAGGTTGTTTGATAAGTCTTTGGTCTCGGTAAGAAAAAATATAGTTTTTTTGGAAAATCTTTTTTATTATTCAATGTAGTCTCCTTCAAGCTCGATACACTTCATCCAACGGTTTTCAAGTTTTTTTATGCCATCAGAAAAATATGATTTTCCAAACTCCTCAAAATAAGCATTTTTTTCAACGATGACTTCATCATTTGAAGAAAATCTGCGACAAGTGAGCCATCTTTTCAAATTTGGAAATAGATAGAAGTCACACGGGGCCAAATCTGGAGAATAAGGTGAATGAGGAAGCACTTTGTATCCCAATTCTATCAACTTTGCTGTGGCAACTCCTGACGAATGAGCCGGTGCGTTGTCATGATGGAAAATCAGTTTTTTCTTTGCCAAATGCGGTCGTTTTTGTTGAATTTCATCCCTCAGTCGGTCCAATAAGCCTAAGTAATCAATAAATATTATTCCATGCGCGTCCCAAAATACAGTTGCCATGACTTTCCCAGCTGCTTGACTCGCTTTTGGCCGTTTCGATGCACTTGTACCAGGTTCTGTCCACTGTTTTGATTGTAGAGTTGATTCTGGCGTATACTGATGAATCCAGGTTTCATCGACGGTGATGTAAAGCCGCAAAAACTCCTGTAGATTAGTTCGCCATAGCCTTAAACATTCTTCCGAATCGTCAACTCGTTGCACTTTTAGTCAATTGTTAGTGAACGCGGCACCCATTTTGCTATCAGCTTTCGCATTCCTAAATATTCGTGTATGATATTAAAAACACGTTCGGTTGAAATGCTTATCACGCCAGCTATCTCACGAATTTAATTTTGCGGTCATTTCGTATAATCTTATGGATTTTTTTGATAATTTCTGAAGTTGTTACCTTCATTGGCCTTCCAGAACGTTCAGCATCTTTCGTGCATGTACGACCGTGTTTGAATTCATTCAATCAGTATGTTATTGTTGATTTCGATGGAGCAGATTCTCCATAATGCTTATCAAACCATTCTTTTGTTTGCACTCCATTTTTTTCCATTAAAAAACAGTGTTTAATCAAAACACGAAATTCATTTTTTTCCATTTTAAAAAACTTCACAACTTCTTTACTTCTAATGACTGCCAAACACAGATTAATTAACGTATCTTAATGAAAATTTAAATACATATGGAGGTTTGACAGATCACAATCATCAAAAACAATCTTAATTTTGATTTTGCGACGCAATATCTTGGCGAGACCAAAGACTTATCAAACAACCTAGTATTTGTTTGCAAAATTAAACTATTTTTGAAATAATGCAATTTACGTTTGTTAATTAAAGTTTAAATGTTATTTTATTTTTTTCTAAATTGCTTGTTTCTTTAAAATCGGTGTTTGTAAGTACTTGTGGGCATAAAATATAGGCAGGTTTCAATCTGCCGATAGAAATTATTTCTTCCTTGTTGTCAATGAGTATTTTGAAAAATTTATCTTTTTTGGATAAAACTTTGAAAGGACCTTTGTAAGGTGGATTCAAACTACTCTTATAGATTTCCTCTTTTATGGAAACGTGTGTGCAATTATCCATATCTTTGGGTACGAAAATCCTACTTTGTTTCCTAATTTTTTTATATTGTGGTTTAATGTTCTGTATAGTTTGTTGTAAATTTTGAGCTGTACTGTTGGTAATTGCAAATTTCTTTGGGGTGCTTTGTGTTACGAAATCTCCTGGCAGACGTAAAGATTGACCGTACAACAGTTGAGCAGGTGTAACATCGAGATCTTCCATGATAACTGACCTAATACCTAAAAGGATCCATGGTAGAGAATAAAACCACTTTTTAGGTTCATCGTAGGTTCTGATGGCTGTTTTAAAGACTGTATGGAACCTTTCTACGAAACCATTGGCTTGTGGATGGTATGCTGTAGTTTTTATCCTATGATTGCCTAAAATTTGAGAGATTTCTCGAAAAAGACATGGGACCCTATTATGATTTTCGATCAAAATTCAATCGAATCGAATGAATATTCACAATATTTCGTGTCATTCTCAAACAAATGCTAATATACGCTATATGAATTTCATTTAAAATATCTAGTAATCTATGCATTTTAATGTTATATATACAGGGTGATTCCGTTACGGTGTCCGACCGGGAAACTACGGATAGGTCTCGGCGAGGGGAACAAAAAATCGTATTGGTGGTGGGGGGGGGGGGGGCAATCTCAACGGTTTAGGAGTTAGAGGGGGTTAAAGATTTTTGGTACTTTTTTCATATTTTACCCTATAACTTTTTACAAGGGCACGCTAGGCTCACCAACTCTTTTACGTAATTGTGAAGGACTCCTGTGCCTTTCCATCAACATCTTACCTGCTGCTGTGTATCTGATCATTCAGAAGTTATAAGGCCTCAAATCCATAATTTTGTTATTTTTTCACACATTTTTGGACTTTAACCCTGCTTTACTCAAAAAAGGCTTAAATTAACCCTCATTTTTTATTGCAGAAAATGAAGGCTCAATTAATTCTATATCGATTTGCTATCTTCATTTTTTTCAAAAAATGCATAGTTTTCAAGATATTTGCACTTGAAAACTACCATTCCAAGCACCTATTTTCAATTTACACTGTAATAAAAGCACGTGTCCAATAATATAATGAATTTCAGACTAATATTGGTGGCTATTCTAGAGAAATTCTTTAGTTAGCGAATTTTTCTGCTAAAAAAGTTAGCAGATTATGATGTTAGCAGATTCTTAAAAATTCGTATTCTAGTCACTAATATTTTTCGAAATCTTTATGAAGCTGTCAACAGACATTCGAAATCTGCTAACAAATGTCACTTTAAAGAAATTTTCTGTCATTATACACTAGGTAATTAAACCAGTTTTTTTGCGTTCGTTTTCAGAATGTTGGTATAATTTTTTCCCAGCTCTGTATACTAAGAATTACTAAAATAATTTTGTCACGAAGATAATACACTCCATTCTAGTTCAAATTGATCGTATTAAGTATAGTTTTAATTTGATCGTTGTAAAAGCATATACGTAAACCTGTTTACAGAAGTTGTTATAACCACTAATGTTTATACACTATTTTTTGTTTACATTTTATAAATACATAAATACATTTTTAAATAAAAATGAAAAATAGTGAAAATCATAAGGTAGGTATTTCGTATTTATTCTATTTAATTTATATATTTATGTAATTACATTAAAAAAATCATACATTTTATTAAATTCACTATTTCTGTACTAAAACTTAAAAATGACAGAAGTTAGCAGAAAACTTAAACGATAACGAAATCGAAAATAGGACCTGCTAAGTTAACGAAAAATTAGCAGATTTTTCTGTTAATTTTTGGTACCAGAATACCAATTTTTGTCTTAGCAGGTTTTTTTACGAGCTGTCAAAATTTTGTATGAAAGTTAGCAGAATGTCAAATTAGCAGAAACCTACAGAATAGCTCCCATTATCAGATTTTTTAAGAGGTCTTCCTCAATATCTCAAAAATTATCCATTTTTCAAAAAAATGAAGATAGTAAATCGATGTAGAATTAATTGAGCCTTCATTTTCTGCAATAAAAAATGAGGGTTAATTTCAGCCTTTTTTGAGTAAAGCAGGGTTAAAGTCCAAAAATGTGGGAAAAAATAACAAAATTATGGATTTGAGGCCTTATAACTTCTGAATGGTCAGATACACAGCAGCAGGTAAGATGTTGATGGAAAGGCACAGGAGTCCTTCACAATTACGTAAAAGAGTTGGTGAGCCTAGCGTGCCCTTGTAAAAAGTTATAGGGTAAAATATGAAAAAAGTACCAAAAATCTTTAACCCCCTCTAACTCCTAAACCGTTGAGATTGCCCCCCCCCCCCACCACCAATACGATTTTTTGTTCCCCTCGCCGAGACCTATCTGTAGTTTCCCGGTCGGACACCGTAACGGAATCACCCTGTATATAACTATATATTACATCATAAATATATCTATCTCAAAATGAGTGAAAATGTAATTATTCGTTTTCTCTATTGTACGGTAGATCTGTGGTGATAGTACAGGGTACGCCGAAACGCGAGATCCATTGATGAAGAAAGGTTTGGGTGATGTTTTCTGCTGAAATGCTTCTAAGTGGATAAGCCTCTGGCCAATGACAAAAACGATCTTTGGCCGTGAGTAAATTAGTGTATCCGTTAGATGAAGTTAGGGGACCGAAGATGTCCATATGCATGTGTTCAAATCGGCCTTAGGAATTTCGAAAAATCCGTAAGGAGTAATTACGTGTCTGTTAACTTTTGCCTTTTGGCACTTTATGCAAGTTTTTGCCCATAAGCCGACTTCTATGTTCATTTTTGGCCAAAAGTATTTAGATGTAACGAGCTTCCTCGTAACCCGAATGCTTAGATGTGATAAATTGTGGATTTTGTCGAAAACCGCACGTCGCATGCTTTGTGGTATATAAGGTCTGGTGTTACCTGTTGAAACTTCGCACCAGATATCCTGGTTTTCTCAGTTTTTGGATTTGGAAATTTTTGTATACACTGGATTTTGTCTGTGTTTGGCTTTATGCCTTCAGGGGTTATTATATGTCCTAAATAGGCCGTTTGTTTTTTTAAAAACTCAGTTTTGTCTAATTGTATTTTAAGATTTGCCTCGCGGAGACGTTGAAATACTTGTTTAAGGATCACCATATGTTCCTGTAACGATGTAGAGAATACAATAATATCATCAAGATATACTAAGACATTTTGAAGTCCTTTCAGGACGTTGTCCATTACTCTCTGAAAGGTAGCGGGAGAGTTTTTTATGCCAAAAGGCATTCTCAAGAACTCGTAATGCCCGTTGTCGACATTAAACGCAGTTTTCTCCACATCGTCAGGGTGCATTTCGATTTGGTGGAAACCACTAGCCAAATCGATTGTCGAAAAATAGTTGCATTTGCCAAGCTTATCCAGTACTTCATTTATATTAGGTATGGGGTAGCGATCACCGATCGTTTTTTTATTTAACTTACGAAAATCTACCACAATACGTCATTTCTTTTTACCAGAAGAATCGGCTTTCTTTGGGACTACCCAAATTGGTGAAGACCAGGGTGAAATGCTAGGTCTGATAATGTTTTGGTTTAACATTTTCGAAATTTGTTTCTGAATTTATTCTTTATGTATATATTGTAGTATACTAATATCAGATTAAGAACACAAATTATTAAAACACAAATTATATTCAAATTACTAATCAGAAAAATGCATGTTTATTCTCCAACAACTAAGATGACAAAGACAATAAATGTACATATAATATTATAACCAAAACCAACAGTCGAAATGGCCGGGCCAATTTAAATGGTACTGCCAAATATAAAATAATCTACTTCATTAACATAAAATAATTTTGCTTTTACTACAGCTTCGGCCATCCTGACAAATAAGTCGACCTCGACTTATTGGTTTACAAATTAATTTTACTTATATATTACCAAATATAAAATTCATTTACATTAATATCTTATTTTATATATGCATATCTGAATATTAAATTAATTCAATGAAATTTGTTCTTAACATAATGTCTCATATTACTCGAAGAATATACTCCATTAAAAGGACGGTGTGTATTTTGATATCCATCCGGATCAATAATGACATATCTATCGTTATTCAAGACCTTTTGAATCTTGAAGGGGCCTCTAAATTTCGGGATAAATTTCTTATTTCTACCGATTGTTGTATCAGTATTTTTAATCATAACTAAATCGCCTTCAAAAAATATTTTAGGTTTTCTATGGCGTAAATTGTAACGTTTTTCATTATAAGCCTGATTAGATTCATTATGTCGATTTGCGTTTTGACGTATTTTTTCTAAATTAGGTTCTTGCATATCGAAAACATTATTTTCCAACCATTCACGCAGCGGATCCAAAACTTTATTTTTTTGTTCGATACCAAACAATAATTTACTTGGACTTTCTTTAGTTGAACGACATTTACTATTATTAATGACAAATTCGACTTCATTTAAAATTGTATCCCATTCAATACCAGAGCTTTCATCAATCAATTTCGAAATTATGGGATTAATGGTTCTATTCACACGTTCGACAGCACCGTTAGATTGCGGGGACGCCGTCGCTACTAAATTATGATCAATACTATTATCTTTGCAAAATTTGGCAAAATCATGCGAAGTAAAACAACTGCCGCGGTCGGAAATAATACGCAAAGGGCGACTGTAAAAACTAAAATAATTCATAAGACAACTTATAACTTCGGAAGTATCTGTTTTTTTAACCGGAAATAATTTTACAAAGCGACTAAATCCATCAATAACTACAAGAATAAATTTATTTCTTTTCTTTGTTAGGCTGAGTGGGCCATAATGATCAATGTGAATCGTTTGAAACGGAAAAATACCTTTTGGAATAGGATGTAAAATCCCTTCATTTTTTCCACTATTGGGTTGAAAATTTATACATTTGATACAACTTGAAATGTATTCTTGAACATGTTTTCGAATATCAGGAAACCAATAAGATTTTAGAATCAAATCAACAGTTTTTTCTATTCCAAAATGACCCATTTGATCATGATAAATACGAATGATGTTATCACGTAACTTTTCAGGCACATAAAATAAAATCTTATCATCTGATTTACGATACACCAACCCATCTCGCAATTCAAAATTTACATTTTCTGTTTTTTCCAAATCTGTTATTAACTTCTTAATATTCTCGTCTTGATATTGATGAAGAGCAAGGTTCTGCTCCAAACTATTTTCTTCAAGGATTAAAATATTTTGAATACGGCTAAAAGCATCAACATGATGCATCTTATCCCCTGATCTATGAATAATTTAATAATCAAAGTTTTCAAGAAACAAAGCCCATCGTGCAATGCGTGGATTTATATCTCTTTTCTTCAGAGCCAAAGTTATTGCATTACAGTCTGTGACTATAACATATGGGATTCCTTGCAAATAAACCCTAAACCTCAAGAGGCATAGACAATAGCTAATAATTCTAATTCAAAACTACAAAATTTTGACTCTGGCAAAGTTGTCCTTTTACTAAAGTAGAAAACAGGATGCAATTGACCATCCGCTTTCTTCTGTAGTAAAATCGCACCAAATCCCAAAGAACTCGCATCACAATGAAGTTCAGTTAAATCATTCGGTGAATAAATGGACAAAACTGGGGCTGAAACTAATTTAGATTTTAATTCTTCGAAACAATGTAATTGTGCATCACCAAATTCGAAATCAACATTCTTTTTTATTAAGTCATAAAGTGGTTTCGAAATAATAGAAAAATTTTGAACGAACTTCCTAAAGTACGAACAAAGTCCTAAAAAACTTTGTACTTCTTTCGAATTTTTAGGTATCGGGAAATTAATAACACTTTGAACGTTGCGTTGATCTGGTTTAATTCCGTATTCATCAATTAGATAACCAAGATATAAAATACTTGTTTTTAAAAAATGACATTTGTCCAACCTTAATTCAAGTTTATTTTTTGCTAATATTTGTAAAACTTCCTCCAAAATAATAAAATTTTCTTCGATCGTTTCTGTCGCAATAAAAATGTCGTCCAAATAAATTAAAATTAAATTCTTCTCAAGTAAATCTCTAAAAATCGAATTAATGTACCGTTGAAACATTGCCGGTGCATTTGACAAACCGAAAGGCATACGCAAAAACTCATATTGCCCAAATGGTGTAACAAATGAAGTATACTTGACCGCGTCTGGTGCTACACGTATGTTATGAAAAGCACTTTTGAGATCCAAACTTGTGAAAAATCTTTTATTAGAAAGAGCTTCAATTTGATCCTCTATTAAAGGTAGAGGAAAATGATCTTTAATTGTTATTTTATTTAAAGTACGAAAATCAATACAAAGACGCGTATCTCCAGTTTTCTTTTTAACAAGCACTATCGGACTACTATATTCTGAACTACTAGGTCGGATTATTTTATTTTCCAACCATACTTTAATAATTTTATTAGTTTCATTTTTTTCATAAACTGATAAACGTCTAGGCTTATAATAAAACGGTTGATTATGTTTAAGATTAATATTAATTTCACAAAATGACTCAACGTCCTTGTTTGATTTCAAAATGTTTAAATAGTTACTATATAATTCATAAATTTTATTTTTAGTTTTATAATCAATATTTTCATTAATATTAAATTCATCAGAAATTTTATGTAGCTTTTCTCCTAATAAATACATTTCAATATTCATTATTTCATGTATTTGTTCCAAAATTTTACTTTTTTCATTCTGTTCCAAAATTCTGTTTCTAATTTTAACCTCACCTTTTTTAACAAATTCAACAACTAAATCAGGATGAGTGATAAAATCTCGTCCTAACAAACAAGGTCTTACAATAGTATTATTGTCAACAACATATAATTTTAAATTTACTGTAGCATTATTAACAAAAATTATACCATCTATATGTCCTAAAATTTTTAATGGTGAATTATTAAGACCTACTAGACTTGGTTTGAAATCTACTGTATTTACTTTTATATTATCTAAAAAATTTTCTTTTATAATAGAAATAGGACTACCACTATCTATTAATGCATGTACTGTTATGTCTTTACTTAAAGTTTTAAAATTATTTTTAGAAAATTTAACTTCACAAATAAATTCAGAAATGTTATCAATGTTGTTAAGTGATGTATTTCTAATTGTGTTTTTGTCTTTCGTAGGACACTTTTCAAATTTATGTCCCTTTTCACCGCAATTAAAACAACTGTTCCATAATCTCTTAGGTTTTTCGCACCGTGATGAAAAATGTCCTTTTTTGCCGCAATTGAAACACGTAATATCATCAAGTTGCTGTTGCTGCTGATGATTAGTTTTAAATTTTTGTATTTTCAAATTATGTCGCTCATCTGGTAATTTAATTTGGTTCATAGCAGTAACTAAATCATTAATTTTTTTAAACATTTGGATTTTCGCCTGCGTCTTTATCATAAAATTCGGAATTCCATCAATTAAATGGTCGATGATTTCTTCTTCAGTCATACGCAGCTGGTTGGCTATTCCTATTTTGTCCTGAAAATATTCAACGAAAGACTCACCTCTCTGCCATATTCTTTTTTCAAATTTTCGTTTCAAATCCATCCGATTTTCTTTTTCATCAAATACCAACGTCATGCAAGAAATTAATTCTTCTAACGTCATATTAACGTGTTCTGGTCTTGAATTATACCATACTAACACTTTATTTTTGAATTTAGAAATCGTTAATAATTTTAAAATCTTATCACTAATTTTATATTCTTCTTTCACTCTGAAAATCTGTTCTATAAAAGTATTCAAAAATATGTTATTGCCATCGAAATCTGATATTAATTTACTATAATATTTTATTAAAAATGAATCATTTTGTTCAACACTACAATATTCTGTTTTCACTTGTTTTTTCATTTCAATTTCTTTTTTCAGTAACACATTTTCCCGTTGTAATAATTCGGTTTCTTTTTCAGCAATTTGTAATTTCTTTAACAACAATTCTTTTTCAAAAACTTGCAACGTTGTCGCTTTTGCATCAATTTCATTTTTATCCGCTACACACACACTTACACTAGACCGGCGTTCTTTATCATTAGGTATTTCACCATCAACATCAATCGACGCCGAACATGTTGAAACATGTCCATTTTTTTTGTTTAAACCGGCCTTTGAAAGCCTTTCTATTAAAGTCTTTTTATTACCATTCGTTGGGAGGCCATTTTCTTTACATATCTCACGAAGATCTTTCGCAGTTAATTGAGAAAATTCAATATATTCACCCTCCATAGCTCCAATATAGCTCCAATCAATTCACCAATCGTAACAAAACTGTTTTTATTTTAAATTCCAGGCAAAACCGGAATATAAACTAATAAAAACCAATTATTAAAATAACCAGACAGAACCGGATTATTTAATTCACAATAAAACTTTTGAAATTTATCAAATTATTATTATGTTCCATAATACAAAAGATCGAACTCCACACCTGAATTTGTAGTATACTAATATCAGATTAAGAACACAAATTATTAAAACACAAATTATATTCAAATTACTAATCAGAAAAATGCATGTTTATTCTCCAACAACTAAGATGACAAAGACAATGAATGTACATATAATATTATAACCAAAACCAACAGTCGAAATGGCCGGGCCAATTTAAATGGTACTGCCAAATATAAAATAATCTACTTCATTAACATAAAATAATTTTGCTTTTACTACAATATGGGTAGCGATAACTTTTTTGATGCACAGGAATTTCGTCGGTTGTTCTTATACGGTGTTTGATTGTATTAGAAAAGGTGAGGGGACTATCTTCATTATGAAAAATGTCTGAAAACTTTTTACAAAGAGAGAGGATTTGGAATTTTTCTTCTTCGTTCATGTGATCGCATCTTATTAAATTTTCATCAAGTTTTTTACTTTGTTCTTGAGTTTCTTTAAAGTTAACATGGTAAAGGTCAAATTTATTTTCAACGTTTATGGTTCGTACTGGATATAACAGGGTAAAATTAGTGTTGTCTTCAGGTTTGTTATGTATTTCTACAACTGCCCATCCATTTATAGCTGTAGTCAGAGTTTCTGGTATAATACAATTGTGGATTGTTTGAAGAGGAACAATAATTTGTCCTGACTTAGATGTCACGGGTATTTGAATTTTGGAGATACTGTTTTTTGGAAGTATGGTATCAACGAGTATTTTGGGATTACTTTCTAAAAATTTTATTGGGATTGTGGTATTTGGAGTTACAAATTGTAAGCTTGGAAAATCGATACTTGCTTCTAGATTTTGAATAAGGTCAATGCCAATTAACCCATCGAAGATGTTATGAAATTTGTAAATATAAAACTATTGGTTCATTGAACTCTTCAAATGCTGGTATAGTTATTGAAAAATTATGTGTTGAGGAAATAAAAGAATATGATACAGTGAACGGATCATATGTTTTATATTGTATGTAATAATTATCTGCTATAGACGGATCAATGAATGATTTTGTTGATCCCGTATCTATTAACAATTTTAGAGGAGGGTTTTTTATTGTAATGTAGGGTAGTTGTTTTTTATTACAAAAATTATTAATGTCTATCACAACTGTGGGTTGTACTGCTGAATAAGTGGAAAATTTGCGCACACTGTATTGTAGTCACCTTCAACATATTCATAATCAGTATTATTTTCGGTCATAAATAAATCTTGATTATCATCAATTGCATCTGTGTGTTCTGTATTATGTAATTGTTCTTGAGACCATTTTGGAGTTGACTGTTGAAATTTTTGAGAAGTTGATGGTTGTCTTGATGTAATGCTCATAGGTATTGGTTTTGGTTGATGTAGGGTTTGATTTGGGTTTTGTTTCCATACGTTTTTGGGCCTACCGAAAACTTGAGTATGGGTAGGAAATTTTTGTTGTGGTAAATTTTGTCTTTGCTGTATGCTGACTGGTCCTGTTGGAAATGGTAAATTTTCTTGAGGATTTTGATTTGTTTGACGTGCGTCAGTTGCAATCATGTTTGATCTATTTGCATACGCTGCATATGTGAAGACAGAATTTTCGTGTGTAGATTGATAATCTTGGTGAAAATTATTTGGATTCAAGGTTCGCTGAAAAAGATTTTTCGATTGTTGGAAGTTTTTAAATTTATTTAAATTTGGATCTTGTTTTTGCACGTTGTGTTAATTGAAATTATAATTAGACTGGTAATATTGTAGGTATTTGATATTATCTTCTTTTTTTATAAAATTTTTGGCTTCTAATAGCCTATACACACCGCAATATAAAGTACGAATAAAGTACGTACTTTGCCTTTGTACTTTATTTTGGTGACACACCTGTTTTTGTACTTTATTTTGACGTTTAAATTTATTTTGTATATAATTTTGACGTTTAAATTTATTTTAAAATTAATAAAAATACGGAAATTTAGCTCAAAAATTAAAAATGGTAGCCACCATAACCAAAAGTATATCTGTCTCTTTATTTCTATATATACAGAAAAGAGGTAGATATTCTTCTGGTTATTATGGCAGCAACCATGTTTATTTTTTATTTTTAAATACATTACTTCACACATTTTTTTTTTACTGGTGCAAAGCTCAACACAAATTTTACTTTTACTATTGACAACAAGTGGCGCTGAAGATCGTACTTTACACCTAGAGTACATAAATTTTTGTGCTTAGCTAAAGTACACAAATGTATGGGAAAAGTCGATGAATTCATACTTCGTCCTTTATTTTTGTACTCAAGTACGTACTTTAGCTTGGTCTGCCTAGGCTATTAGATTCGAATTCAGGACATCCAAATTTACTATGAAACGAATTTTCATAGATTTACGACAAATATAAGTGCGTCAAAAACTTTGCGACAACAGGTTCACTTAAGCCAAATATTGTTAATGATTTCAAAAAAAAAATATATTTTTTTTTTTAAACGAAAAATTTTCATAGTTGCATAGTTGCATTTCTAAATTAGCACTTCTAGCTCCTATTTTCAATTTACACTGCAATAAAGACACGTGTCCAAAAATTAATCTAATGAATTTCAGACTTATTTTTTCAGTTTTTTCAAAAAGTATTCTTTAATATCTCGAAAGTTATGCGTTTTTCGAAAAAAATGAAGATAGCAAATCGATGTAGAATCAATTGGGCTTTGATTTTCTGCAATTAAAAATTAGGGTCAATTTAAGCCTTTTTTGAGAAAGACAGAGTTAAACACAAAAATTTGAAAAAAATTCACAAAATTTTGATTTTAAACGACTCTAACTTGAGGTATCGTTGAAAAGGGCAAAGGATCTTCTACATTTTTTCTTAACACAAAGTCACCCTTGAGTGCCCCTATAAAAAGTTATAGGGTACATCGTGAAATACTTAAGAGCAAAAAAACTTCAACGCCGTCTAGCGGCCAAACCGTAGGGATTCCTCCTCCCCCTCCGATACGATTATTTGTTTGTCTCGATGAGACCTATCACTGATATCAAGATTAAGCAAACCAAACGAAACACCTTGTATATGTGATGCTCATTTTGAAAAACACTTTTTTTCAAAAAGTACTTAAAACCAAATGCAATACCAACTTTAAATTTAAAATCTCTCCGTGAAAATAATAGCAATGTTGAAATTATTGATTTGTTAATGGAAACCGGTAATGAGCTTCGAAATTTGAAAACTGAAAATGATCCTTATAATTTTGAAGAATTACAAGAAGAAAGTTTTTTTTTAACCCAAACAGAGTTACGAAAACTTATCAAAAAAAATGTATGAATCAAAATGTTTCCTTCGAAGACCTAAATAAAGCGGCTTCATATTTTGAAAAGCAAAAACTAAATCAAGCAATACCGTCAGTATGCTGTGAATGTGAAAAAAAAGTAAAACCATTAGACTTTTGAAAAGTGGATTTTCCACCTGAAATTTTACTGAAAACATAATACACTGCTTGCGTCATCTGTATAGATATTACCTTCTGTGGTACAATTGTGTTACTGGCGAGATGGTTAGTTTGTTGACGTGGCAGCACTCGAAATCTTTCGAAAGACCCATTAGCACTAAAAGCGCCGTTTTGATACCACTCCTCGCGTAACCTTGGGCAATGACGTTCATAATACCGGTAGATCGCTATAGCCATCCTGTTCCATTCAGGAATTGTAAATTGTCTCTTACCGTAACTTGATATTTCCTCAAGGTCCCTGAAGGAGAAGCTCCCCAACGTCTGGAACCTTGCTCTGGCAAGTGCCGGAGCAGAGGCAGTGAGTGAGGGTTTTTCTCTCATTGGCTTCCTTGCAACTACGACAGTTGGTATTGAAGGGAATACCGTCAGTATGCTGTGAATGTGAAAAAAAAGTAAAACCATTAGACTTTTGAAAAGTGGATTTTCCACCTGAAATTTTACTGAAAACATAATACACTGCTTGCGTCATCTGTATAGATATTACCTTCTGTGGTACAATTGTGTTACTGGCGAGATGGTTAGTTTGTTGACGTGGCAGCACTCGAAATCTTTCGAAAGACCCAATTAGCACTAAAAGCGCCGTTTTGATACCACTCCTCGCGTAACCTTGGGCAATGACGTTCATAATACCGGTAGATCGCTATAGCCATCCTGTAACTTGATATTTCCTCAAGGTCCCTGAAGGAGAAGCTCCCCAACGTCTGGAACCTTGCTCTGGCAAGTGCCGGAGCAGAGGCAGTGAGTGAGGGTTTTTCTCTCATTGGCTTCCTTGCAACTACGACAGTTGGTATTGAAGGGAATACCCATTTTCTCTGCATGATCTCTAGTTGGCCAGTGCCCTGTGATACATGCCGTGGCCCTGGCAATATTTCATTGGCTTCTGTTAATGAGGCTTTCAGTTTTCTGTTTGTTATAAGATGGCTATTGCAAGAAAGTGATTGAAGAGAGATTTGGTTCAAACAACCAAAAGGAAGATACACTTCCTTTGCTATAGCTTCGTGCAATTCCGACCCCTGTCTCGCCAAAAGGTCGGCTCTCTCATTCCACTCAATGTTCCTATGAACTGGAACCCAGAGGAGTGTGACACTAGCCTTCTCCGAAATTGAAGTTAGCTCTTCCCTTTATTGTGCTACCAGTTTAGCGAGGCTTTGATCGCGGCCTGGCTGTCGGTGAAAATACCTATATTGTTGCCTGCTACAACAGTTTCTCTACATGATTTGCAGGCCTCAAGGATAGCAAGTGTTTCCGCCTGGAACACTTCTGCCCCCACACCGTCGTTCGTCTTAGATCCATCCGTAAATATTGTGATATTGAAATTCCCCATCCCCTTCCCTTGTCTCCATTCTCTCTTTGTGGAGACTTTCACCTTGAAGTTCTTTTCAAGGTTCAGCTTCGGGATGAGGTAATCCGTATTGATAGTTTCTCTAGAATGCAGCTGTGGCCATACGGTCTTGCGGTCCACCGCCCAGATTCTCTGAGTCTTACTGCACTGCACGAGGCGACATAACTAAGGTTGGACTTTTTCCAAAAAGTATCGAGTACAAGTATTTTGATGAGTACTTTTAAAAAGTAGCGATACTACTTGGTATCAACCGAAGTATCGAGTATGAGTACATGAGTACAAAAGTATTCAAGGAAACGAGCAAAAAAAAAAAAAACGTCATATGACAAGTGTATTACCAAACACCGAAAAGCGCCATTTAGTACGGGGATTAGGGCGCCTCCTGATCTAAGTATCTACTTGCAAAAAAGTATCGAATACCTAGTAAGTAACGCAAAAAAGTATCGAGTACAAAAGTATCGAAGTATCGAGTGAATGTACTCGATACCAAGTACTACTCGAGTACTTTAGTCCAACCCTAGGCATAACTGATGTGAAGATCGGGGAGGGGAAGTTGCAGGACCACATTCAGTGCGTCCGTTGGGCATGATCTCAACGCTCCCGTGACACTTACTACCGCCCCTCTCTGCACTCTATTGAGTTTAGAGAGGTTATACTTTCTTCTTAGGGCCGGCCACCACACAAGTGCTCCATAAGTGAAGATTGCACGTACTACTGCTGTCTACATCCACAGTAACATATGTGGTTTCAGGCCCCACCTTTTTCCGAAGGTTTTCTTGCATGCGTAGAAGGCTATGCATGCCTTCTTTTCACGCTCTTCAATATTTTGCTTCCAGCTAAGTTTACGGTCGAGGACTACTCCCAAATACTTCGCGCTAGAAGTTAAAGACAAGGTTACTCCGTTTAACTTTAGCGAGTTGAAAGTAGGCACCTTGGTTTTGGTTGTAGAAAGCATCAGTTTGTTTTGCCTGGGTTGACACTCAGGCAGCAACTATCTGCCCAAGCGCTTACCTTACCCAGGTTTCTTTCCATGATCTCGCTGATCTCAGAAGGAAACAGTCCTGAGATTAATATAACAAGATCGTCTGCATACGCGACGGTTTTGACTTTGTCCCTGTCAAGTCTCGACAGAATTTTGTTAATCACAAATAGCCACAGTGAAGGTGATATTACTCCCTCTTGTGGAGTGCCTCTACTCGCATATTTGGTAACTTGGCATTCACCCATATTCCCCCGAATTTCTCTTGACCTCAACATTGAGATCAGTTATTTTCTAAGACCCTCTTCTACCTTCAACTCGGTTAGAGAGTCTAAAAATTCATGCCCTCTCACTTTAGCCTGTGGTATGAAAACTACTCGTACACGTCTCCAATTCAAGGGTACATGCCCGAGCAACAAACATTACTTAAAGGTTACCATTAACCACGGAACCACTACATCCTGCAGTTCCTTAAGCATGATTGGGTGTATGCCATCTGGTCCTGGTGATTTATAAGGTTTGAAAGTGCTTATCGCCCAGGAAATCTTTTCCCTGGTAATAAGCTTTCCTATACTAGTCCATGTCATATTTTGGTTCTCTTAAACTCTCATCTCCGTTTGAGTGCTGACACATCCCGGAAAATGAGTTTTCATTAAGGTTTCTAGGGATTCCTCCGCAGATTCTGCATACGACCCATCCTCCTTTCTGATGAAATTAGGACATGTTCTCTTCTTTAGTTTGGCATTCCTTATACCAAAGCTCAGCCTATAATCCTGCTTGCCTAGTACCTCTAGGCTCTTATTGCTGACGAGGAGCAGATACGATTGGCTGTTTGTCTAAAGTTTCTCCGCTTTGATAACCATCCAGCCTTCCATGGGAATCTCAGTATTTTGTATTTGTAAGACTTGGAAAAGTTTCCCCGCCTCCAAATCCATCTTGGGCAACCAGACGCGAGCCCTTGGTTTCTTTGGAATGTCCTTGGCTGGAATTAGCTTGAAGAAGCCCTCCCAATTGTCACTAACCTTAGCGACACATTCACCAAGAAAGTCTTTTAAAAACTGGTCTTCACACTTGATGACCCGGCAGCCTCTGACCACTACTGGCGAGATGGCTGTTATTGTTTTTTTTTCTATCATATTTTCCAGCGTCTTATTTCACATATAATAGATTGGGGTATAAGTCGCTTAGTACACTACTATTAAAAGTATTAAATGTAATGAGACTGTATAAAAATCAACTCTTCTATTATACCTAAAATTTGTTTACATATTCTTAATTGTCATTTATTAGTAATAAAATATGAATTAATTATTATTTAAATTGGTAATTAGTGATAAATATAAATAATTAAAATAAAAAAATTTTTTTAATATAAAACGTTTTTAAAACGGACTCAAAAGTATAAAATAATTTTTCCTAGCCACATACACATTCTCAATCCCATACAGATAATCCTGAAAATTTGTGATTGCGAATTTTTAATAGCTATAAAAATACTTGTAAGAATAAAAACGAAAAACGTGGGGCGCTATTCTTTACACTTCTTACTATTAACTTGCGCTATTCTTTACACTTCTTACTATTAACTTGCACTACTCTTTACACTTCTTACTATTTTATCTTGCGCCCCATGTTTTTCGTTTTTATTCTTACAAGTATTTTTATAGCTATTAAAAATTCGCAATCACAAATTTTCAGGATTATCTGTATGGGATTGAGAATGTGTATGTGGCTAGGAAAAATTATTTTATACTTTTGAGTCCGTTTTAAAAACGTTTTTATATTAAAAAAATTTTTTTATTTTAATTATTTTTTGCTTTTTAGTCTTATGTGAAATTTGTCAATCGATTTTATTGATATTATTTTACATTAAAAAACAATATAAGTAAAACTAAAAAAGTTTTTTTAATTTTAAAAAACAAATATATTTGTATATACATATATGTAAAATACAGTCGCTCTCAAAACATTTGCAACTGAATAAATTTAACGTGTGTATATATTAAAATTGTAATATTTTTTTACCTATTTAAATAATTAAATACTTTCTTGGTATATTTTTGCCGAATGTTCTTTTCCTTGTAATAAATATATTTTATATATACACGTTTGGTATAGGTCATTGAACACTTATTTAAAATTAACAAATTTTCAGTATTGTTAAAACCAACGACTCCTATAGTACCAAGACTTAATCCTCAATTTTATTTTATTGTTTATATGACGTGTTGGAAGTACCAAATTGACATGACAACTTATTGCTTTTAATCAATCATAACTAAGTTCTGATTAAAGTTACATGAAAATTATGTTCAAATGAAATGTAGAGAAGATCCTTAGCTTTATTTTCACCGAATATATTAAATATCTATGAGCAACGTAAATCAAAGAAAAAACGTGATAAATATTGAGTAACATAAAACTGAGAATCAATTTTCCCTGAAATCTCCCAAATTACTAAAAATATCAAATTTTAATGTTCTACAAATTTGTAGATTTTTATTAAATAAACATTTTTCCCAAACATTGTCATATTGTAAAATTAATAGAAATTTAGTTATTAAAGAAAAATGATAATTTTTTATTAAAATGACAATTATCTCTCTCATTTCTCATTTTTAACAGCCACCTCTGAAAATGTAGTACCAATTGAAGAATTTTTTTATTCATTTGTTTATTTTTTCTTTCAAAAATATTATTCATAAACAAAAAAAATTTTTCCAAGTGGTACTACATTTTCAGAGGTGGCTGTTAAAAATGAGAAATGAAGCATACTAAAATATTTTTGACTTGAAAATCAGAGTTTGCTTAGATTAAATTTTAGTAAAGAAAAATTAATATTTTATTTGTTTTAGACCAAATTTGAGGATCGAATATCATAAAAAGTAAAATCTTAAAACTTTCATTAGCGATGTAATATTGCATTGTCATGCAGTTCTGAGCTATGTTGAAAGTTTCAAGTCTCTATCTCATTAAAAAGTTGGTTAAAAATTAAAAATCAATTTCCAAATTTGTACCGAACAGACAGACAAGAAACCAAGCTAATAAAAACATTTTAATAAAATTGATTAAATTATTAAAATTAATAAAATTGTAATTAGTGATATAAATATTAATAAAATATAAATTAATTAAATTACATAATTAAATTGGTTATTAGTGATGAATATAAATAAAATTAATTAAATTAATCAAATATCAATTAATTATACCTAGTTTATTTCAAATAGAGGATAATAATGTATGCTTTTATTAATTATCTACTTTTCTGTGCAACAACCGTGTGTTTTATTTAAAATATTATTCGTTTTGTCAGAAAACAGCTGCAGTAGCAGTCACAAAACAGAAATTTACAGGTTAGAATTTGAACTAAATGTAAAAATTAGCGTTCCATTCACCAACTACGCCTAACTACGCCTATCTACTCCGGAGTAGCCGAATGGAACGCAGCTATTTGCAGTCAATTGCAAAGTCATCGAGTTTTTGAATTTTTGACGCATTCGTCAAAAAGTTTATGAATTGTTGATTTTCGTCAAAAGACGATCCTCTGACGTTTTTGAAAAGTACCTGTGTTTTATGTTGGGAAGAAATGGTAATAAAAATTAGTAATTAATTAATTAATTAAATTATTACTGCTCATTTTTGAAACAAATTTCATAATATTTCTATTATCTAATATTTAGATGGTTGATTACTTACAAAAAAATGATAAAAAAACAATGACAGGACAAAGCGAATTTATTTTGCTGGCCATTGTTCGTCATTCGTTGGTCGCTGTATGTATTGTATTTATGGCATAATGCTCAAGGATGCCAACTCATTTTCAACAAATCCTGCCAGATTCTTCAAAATTTCCTGCTAAATCCTGCTAAATTTTCTACTTTTACCTGCTAAAAATCCTGCTAAATATTGAAATATGAAAAAACTAAAACATAATTGTATTTATACCCAAAAATTGAAAAAAATACATATCACTATCAGTATAGCTGCTCAGTATAGCATTAACCTCAAAGAAATGTTGTCCAACAGATATTAGAACGAAACTGTGAATTGGAAACGTAGCAAATAATGAAACAATCGTTTCAAAATTTTATAATTCTATTAAAAAAAAAACATAAACAAAAAATTCATAATTTGCAAAAAAAAAACTTTTGGTAAGTCGCCAAAAGGCCCTGGTGGGTCGTGGTGCGGTCGAGGAGGTACCAGGTTTACCTGATATCCTCTTTAAAAAAAAATTAAAAATAAATTAAAAAACAATAGCGTAAATTTATTTCAGTTAGTGAAGTGAAAAGAAAAAGATAATCTTTTGTAATATTGAAAATAAATTATAGTACGATTCAAAAAAGATGGCACAGTTTCGCGCATGTCTTACATGTGTTGGTGATCTTCTTGTGTATACATATACGAAGGAAGAAACCTCTTTCTTAGAATTTACAAAAACAAAAATGCATGTGTGTAAGTATCTTTTCTTCTGCGCATGTTTCTCTAGTATATACGAAATGCCATCTTTTTTAAATCGTTCTATATTTCTTTTATTCGAAAATACTATACATACATATGTATATTTTTATTTTACTCCAATAACTTTTAGCACTATGCTTTACCCTAAATTCTCGAACATTTAAGTAGTTGTGTCCACACAAACATGTGGAATATTGCATCTTGCTTGGTGAAATAGATTTTATAATTTGGACTATTTCTAACAACTTTTATGAAAAATGTCTATGTAATGCATAAAATAAGACGCAATTTTTAGTATTTATAAAAAAAATGTATTTTTTCAAAATAAATCTGTTTCTGCTAAAATCCTGCTAAAGCCTATAAAACTTGCTTAATTAGCAGGAACCTGCTTAATTATACTTTATCCAATAAGTTTTTGCACAGCGCTTGTGAAGAGTTCACTTTTACCCAGTGTCGTTACATTTAATAGTAGTATATCTATGTATTAAACTACTCATACCTCAACCCAATCTGTTATATTTGCAATGAGACGCTGGGAAATAGAATAGTGTTCTCGCCAGTAACACAGTTGTATTGTACGGTGAATGATTATTTTTCTTGTATTTCATTCAATTTAAGGAATAAACATACGTAGGGTAAAATACCGAGTAACGAGCTCTTCATTTTGAAATAAATTAAAAATATTTTCTTTTTAAAACTTTAAGAAAAAAAATATTTTTTATTGCTTTTATACAGGTTTTAATTTTTAATTTCGTATTGACTGTATTTGTTTTCTTTCAAATAGAAGTAATATAAATATTAATAACGTGCATTGAATAAAAACCCGTCAAGTTCATAATTATTAAACGTTCTGTATTGAAATTTTGTATGTGGAAAAGTTCTTCGAACTTGGCATTAATGCAGATTTCATTACTTTTCACATTTATGTTTTTAGTTGTATTTCACCTATTTTTGTTGAACTAATTAACTAATAAATGAGAATAAGGTAATTGAAAAGGACATACAAAGAAGTGCAAAAGAACACATACAATATTGCAATAAGTAAGAAAGTTTTCAAGTAATGTGAATTTCCATACATTACAGCCTTAAATTATACATAATTTCCAGGTGGTAAATATTTTTCACTAAGCAGTTCTATTTTTTAGAACATTAGTATCGAACAATATATATTTTATGTGTATATATAAAATTAATTATAAAAGCAAGCTATGCAAGCTAAATTTAGAGTTATAAATGATAGAAAAATAATATAAAATGCTCAATTACTGTAACAATTATAGAAATATTTATTTCTCCAGCACACATTCGACAGATTTCGTAATTTTTCCTTGACCTACGCGTTAGACACTACCTACGTGTAAAGTTTCATGGTTCTAGGCATATTAGAAGTACCCTTGAGGTTTTGATTACCGGTGAGTGAGCGCCAAAAATAACTATTTTCTGGGGTCAATATCTCAAGACGGATTGAAACTATATACATGAAATACAGTGAGTGATACAGTGGGCGAAACGAAGCACACTATCACGTTGGTCAAATTTTGTCTGTTTAGCTTTATTAGACACTGAGCTGTGAGAGGTCAAAAATAACTCGAAACAGTTCGTGTTAATAGTGTACGACGTGCATACGGCCAATGTATTGAACTTGGCCGCGCACTACCGTGCGCTTAGATACTAAGGGGATTCACTCTTTGGTGCAAACTTACTTTTTTTACACTTTTACTACGAATATTTGCAACGAAGAATGAGCGCACCTTGAACCTGAATTAAAATAATGGCTGTCAACACCAACACTAATGACATTTCAAAGCTAACATGCACTACGTATACATGATCGGATCCAAAGTTTAAAGGATTGAAAGATCGAATTATTATTATTTATTTTTTATGTATTTAACTAATTTAATTTAGTTCTAAATAACACAAACGCTCATAAATATTATAAATTTCGATAAATAACATAACCTTAAACGATTTTAACTCGTTCCAGGAGAGAATGATAGGATCGGTTGAATCCAATATGGACTCAATATTCATTTACATGTATTTTTAGGGGATTCAGCTCGGATTAAATTCAGATTCAACCCTGCATGCGTACGTAGTAATGACTGACATTTCACTTTGCAATATGCAACGCCTGTTTGCAATGGTTTGCAATGGGTCTTAGGAATTGCAAATGTGCAAGACCGTAGCAAAATTAGTTTTTTAGTAATTGTTGTTGTATCGTTGCAAATTCGTGCTACGATACACCGAATGCTACGATGCAATACCTATTTGCACCAAAGAGTGAAAACCCTTAATAAATTTATTTGATTTTTTTGTAAATTGCAATAGGATAATAATAAAAGTATATTGTTACATATTTACATATATTTGTATAATAAATATATATTCCATATTTATAAGTATATATCTACATACATATAATAATAAAAAACATAGTACCTAACTACGCCTATCTACTCCGGAGTAGCCGAATGGAACGCAGCTATTTGCAGTCAATTGCAAAGTCATCGAGTTTTTGAATTTTTGACGCATTCGTCAAAAAGTTTATGAATTGTTGATTTTCGTCAAAAGACGATCCTCTGACGTTTTTGAAAAGTACCTGTGTTTTATGTTGGAAAGAAATGGTAATAAAAATTAGTAATTAATTAATTAATTAAATTATTACTGCTCATTTTTGAAACAAATTTCATAATATTTCTATTATCTAATATTTAGATGGTTGATTACTTACAAAAAAATGATAAAAAAACAATGACAGGACAAAGCGAATTTATTTTGCTGGCCATTGTTCGTCATTCGTTGGTCGCTGTATGTATTGTATTTATGGCATAATGCTCAAGGATGCCAACTCATTTTCAACAAATCCTGCCAGATTCTTCAAAATTTCCTGCTAAATCCTGCTAAATTTTCTACTTTTACCTGCTAAAAATCCTGCTAAATATTGAAATATGAAAAAACTAAAACATAATTGTATTTATACCCAAAAATTGAAAAAAATACATATCACTATCAGTATAGCTGCTCAGTATAGCATTAACCTCAAAGAAATGTTGTCCAACAGATATTAGAACGAAACTGTGAATTGGAAACGTAGCAAATAATGAAACAATCGTTTCAAAATTTTATAATTCTATTAAAAAAAAAACATAAACAAAAAATTCATAATTTGCAAAAAAAAAACTTTTGGTAAGTCGCCAAAAGGCCCTGGTGGGTCGTGGTGCGGTCGAGGAGGTACCAGGTTTACCTGATATCCTCTTTAAAAAAAAATTAAAAATAAATTAAAAAACAATAGCGTAAATTTATTTCAGTTAGTGAAGTGAAAAGAAAAAGATAATCTTTTGTAATATTGAAAATAAATTATAGTACGATTCAAAAAAGATGGCACAGTTTCGCGCATGTCTTACATGTGTTGGTGATCTTCTTGTGTATACATATACGAAGGAAGAAACCTCTTTCTTAGAATTTACAAAAACAAAAATGCATGTGTGTAAGTATCTTTTCTTCTGCGCATGTTTCTCTAGTATATACGAAATGCCATCTTTTTTAAATCGTTCTATATTTCTTTTATTCGAAAATACTATACATACATACAGGGCCTATCAGAGGGGGGGACAGGAGGGGCTGCTGCCCCGGGCCTCGCAATCTCAGGGGCCTCAACTTGGCAACTCAATTTGATGTGTTAGGCAAAAATATAGGGAAAGGCAAAGCAGAACGAAATGTAAAACTAACCATAACTGTATTTAATGTGCTTTCTACCACTAAATTGCATGGAATGGTTGCATGCAGCACCTTACAATTTACACAAAAATGGTAGTACGCCGTTGCTTCACTTCGCCGTTCTGTCGGTGCATCTCCCATTTGAATTCGTATATTTTTATACTGTTCGAATGTGTTCTTATGTCTACAATTTGGCTGAAAATACTAAAGTTATTACATCAAACGAATCTCATTATCGAATCTCGTAAAGCAACATTGGATGTAGAAAAAGATAATATTGAAAATCTAATTGAAAATATAGAAAAATTTAAGAAAACATGGAAGTCCGTTCTTGATGAATGTAAAAAAGTTGCAACTGAAAATGAGATCACTTCAGAATTTGAAATAAACCGTCGATTAAAAGACCAAAACTCTGCTATAAATTCAATAATAGATGGACTTACGCGTCGATTTCAAGCAATTTTTTCAATTTGCAATTTTTTTGAAGTTTTATGGAAATTTAATGAAATGGTTCGAGAGAATATAGTTTCAAAGGCGAAATTATTGCTAGAGAAATATAAAGATGAAATTAGTGAAGAAATTGTAGAAGAACTAATAATGCTGAAGCGTATTTACAAATCCAATTTCAAACTCAGCACGAAACCAACAAAACTACTTAAAGAAATTATCGACATGGGATTCGTGAACATATTTCCCAATACAGCGATTTTGCTTCGAATTTTTTTAACCATGCCTGTGAGTGTAGCAGAAGGTGAGAGGTCATTTAGTGTTCTGAAAAGAGTTAAAAACTATCTACGATCGACAATGTGTCAGGAAAGACTAAATGGACTAGCAACACTCAACATCAATTATCAGATAGCACGTAATTTAGACTATTCTGAAATAATCAGTGAATTTGCTAATGTTAAAGCGCGCAAAGCATGTGTAAAATAAATCAATGTCGATAATAATAAAAAATATTTTAAATACTGTTGATTTTATTTTTTTGCACAAAATTTCACTTTAAATTTTGAAGGGCCTCTAAAATACTAGTTGCCCCGGGCCTCGCATTTTCTCTGAAAGGCCCTGCATACATATGTATATTTTTATTTTACTCCAATAACTTTTAGCACTATGCTTTACCCTAAATTCTCGAACATTTAAGTAGTTGTGTCCACACAAACATGTGGAATATTGCATCTTGCTTGGTGAAATAGATTTTATAATTTGGACTATTTCTAACAACTTTTATGAAAAATGTCTATGTAATGCATAAAATAAGACGCAATTTTTAGTATTTATAAAAAAAATGTATTTTTTCAAAATAAATCTGTTTCTGCTAAAATCCTGCTAAAGCCTATAAAACTTGCTTAATTAGCAGGAACCTGCTTAATTATACTTTATCCAATAAGTTTTTGCACAGCGCTTGTGAAGAGTTCACTTTTACCCAGTGTCGTTACATTTAATAGTAGTATATCTATGTATTAAACTACTCATACCTCAACCCAATCTGTTATATTTGCAATGAGACGCTGGGAAATAGAATAGTGTTCTCGCCAGTAACACAGTTGTATTGTACGGTGAATGATTATTTTTCTTGTATTTCATTCAATTTAAGCAATAAACATACGTAGGGTAAAATACCGAGTAACGAGCTCTTCATTTTGAAATAAATTAAAAATATTTTCTTTTTAAAACTTTAAGAAAAAAAATATTTTTTATTGCTTTTATACAGGTTTTAATTTTTAATTTTGTATTGACTGTATTTGTTTTCTTTCAAATAGAAGTAATATAAATATTAATAACGTGCATTGAATAAAAACCCGTCAAGTTCATAATTATTAAACGTTCTGTATTGAAATTTTGTATGTGGAAAAGTTCTTCGAACTTGGCATTAATGCAGATTTCATTACTTTTCACATTTATGTTTTTAGTTGTATTTCACCTATTTTTGTTGAACTAATTAACTAATAAATGAGAATAAGGTAATTGAAAAGGACATACAAAGAAGTGCAAAAGAACACATACAATATTGCAATAAGTAAGAAAGTTTTCAAGTAATGTGAATTTCCATACATTACAGCCTTAAATTATACATAATTTCCATGTGGTAAATATTTTTCACTAAGCAGTTCTATTTTTTAGAACATTAGTATCGAACAATATATATTTTATGTGTATATATAAAATTAATTATAAAAGCAAGCTATGCAAGCTAAATTTAGAGTTATAAATGATAGAAAAATAATATAAAATGCTCAATTACTGTAACAATTATAGAAATATTTATTTCTCCAGCACACATTCGACAGATTTCGTAATTTTTCCTTGACCTACGCGTTAGACACTACCTACGTGTAAAGTTTCATGGTTCTAGGCATATTAGAAGTACCCTTGAGGTTTTGATTACCGGTGAGTGAGCGCCAAAAATAACTATTTTCTGGGGTCAATATCTCAAGACGGATTGAAACTATATACATGAAATACAGTGAGTGATACAGTGGGCGAAACGAAGCACACTATCACGTGGGTCAAATTTTGTCTGTTTAGCTTTATTAGACACTGAGCTGTGAGAGGTCAAAAATAACTCGAAACAGTTCGTGTTAATAGTGTACGACGTGCATACGGCCAATGTATTGAACTTGGCCGCGCACTACCGTGCGCTTAGATACTAAGGGGATTCACTCTTTGGTGCAAACTTACTTTTTTTACACTTTTACTACGAATATTTGCAACGAAGAATGAGCGCACCTTGAACCTGAATTAAAATAATGGCTGTCAACACCAACACTAATGACATTTCAAAGCTAACATGCACTACGTATACATGATCGGATCCAAAGTTTAAAGGATTGAAAGATCGAATTATTATTATTTTTTTTTTTATGTATTTAACTAATTTAATTTAGTTCTAAATAACACAAACGCTCATAAATATTATAAATTTCGATAAATAACATAACCTTAAACGATTTTAACTCGTTCCAGGAGAGAATGATAGGATCGGTTGGATCCAATATGGACTCAATCTTCATTTACATGTATTTTTAGGGGATTCAGCTCGGATTAAATTCAGATTCAACCCTGCATGCATACGTAGTAATGACTGACATTTCACTTTGCAATATGCAACGCCTGTTTGCAATGGTTTGCAATAGGTCTTCGGTATTGCAAATGTGCAAGACTGTAGCAAAATTAGTTTTTTAGTAATTGTTGTTGTATCGTTGCAAATTCGTGCTACGATACACCGAATACTACGATGCAATACCTATTTGCACCAAAGAGTGAAAACCCTTACTATTATAAATATTAAATAAAAAAAATTAATAAGGGGATTCACTCTTTGGTGCAAATAGGTATTGCATCGTTGCATTCGGTGTATCGTAGCACGAATTTCAAACGATACAACAACAATTCGTGCTACGATACACCGAATGCAACGATGCAATACCTATTTGCACCAAAGAGTGAATCCCCTTAATGTATTTACTATTCTCATATATATAATAATATTATATATGGTATACAAAACATTGTAACCAAAATTCTTTGCTAACCGACTCCTGGTAACCGACAAACGCTTTTTATATAGCAAAGCTTCGATAAAGTTCTCTCACAACTTTGACGTCATTGATTTTTTTTGAGTTTATTATTTTGTGTTATGAATGATCATCTTATACATATACATATAGCTAGTTGTTTAATGTTAATAATGCTTAAGCACATTATGATTTATGATTATTTCGATCATGGTTTGCTAGATATCTGTTAAAAATTTTCATTTGCTAAATGTACATAGGTATAATAATTAATATGATTGCATTACCATAATTTATGCTTTTGAATTTCTCTTTTGTTCTGAATAAAAATGTATGGGTACATTTGTTTTTAAAAAAAAAAAGTTCTTTTTATTATTATTATATATTAAGGGGATTCACTCTTTGGTGCAAATAGGTATTGCATCGTTGCATTCGGTGTATTGTAGCACGAATTTGCAACGATACAATAACAATTCGTGCTACGATACACCAAATGCAACGATGCAATACCTATTTGCACCAAAGAGTGAATCCCCTTATTATAAATAGGTACTATGTTTTTTATTATTATATGTATGTAGATATATACTTATAAATATGGAATATATATTTATTATACAAATATATGTAAATATGTAACAATATACTTTTATTATTATCCTATTGCAATTTACAAAAAAATCAAATAAATTTATTAAGGGTTTTCACTCTTTGGTGCAAATAGGTATTGCATCGTAGCATTCGGTGTATCGTAGCACGAATTTGCAACGATACAACAACAATTACTAAAAAACTAATTTTGCTACGGTCTTGCACATTTGCAATTCCTAAGACCTATTGCAAACCATTGCAAACAGGCGTTGCATATTGCAAAGTGAAATGTCAGTCATTACTACGTATGCATGCAGGGTTGAATCTGAATTTAATCCGAGCTGAATCCCCTAAAAATACATGTAAATGAATATTGAGTCCATATTGGATTCAACCGATCCTATCATTCTCTCCTGGAACGAGTTAAAATCGTTTAAGGTTATGTTATTTATCGAAATTTATAATATTTATGAGCGTTTGTGTTATTTAGAACTAAATTAAATTAGTTAAATACATAAAAAATAAATAATAATAATTCGATCTTTCAATCCTTTAAACTTTGGATCCGATCATGTATACGTAGTGCATGTTAGCTTTGAAATGTCATTAGTGTTGGTGTTGACAGCCATTATTTTAATTCAGGTTCAAGGTGCGCTCATTCTTCGTTGCAAATATTCGTAGTAAAAGTGTAAAAAAAGTAAGTTTGCACCAAAGAGTGAATCCCCTTATTGTATTTCTACTTATTTCTTTATTTATTTATTTTGATCCTATGTTTTATAAATTAACATTTCAGTATTTTTTCTAAGTTTTTTTTTCTTTTTCGCATCCAAATTGTCTTTTCATGATTGATTCTGCTTTATGTGCACACACATACAATATAATATGTACGTATTCTAAATTGTGCATTGTTGTTATATTGTACTTTCAAGTTTCACAACTTTTATAATGAAAAGTATGGAGTGGTGATTTTACGTTGAAATTGTTGTTTCAAATTATTATTCTTGCCACCTGTTTATTCTGTGTTCTTTATGTTCTGTCAGCTCATTATTTTGTTGGCTGTTGAATAGTAAAGACTAAAGAGCGATTTTATTGGCATTTTTATCAAATCTGTATTTTTCAATACAATTTATCTATACATATATTAGTCCTCTTTTAAACATCAAAAATCAGTATTTTTTAATACTTATTCATACTCTTATTTTGCCTTTTATTTTATTTTGAAATAATATTTTATTTGAAATTTGATTTCATTATGAATTATTTTTTAAAATGTCGTGGAAGAGAAACCGGTGTGCAATTATATCCTGTAGGGATTCAATCCAAGAAGTCCCTTCAAAAAGGTTTTTTGAGTTCCCGAAACCTGGGACTTCCAAATATGATAAATGGCTCGAAGCTGTTGGTAAATCAAAAGAAGCTATTCAAACAAGAAAACGTCGTCCTCCTACAAGGTGTTCCGTTTGGTTTGCTTAATCTTGATACCAGTGATAGGTTTCATCGAGACAAACAAAAAATCGTATCGGAGGGGGGAGGGGGGCAAATCCCAACGGTTTTGCCGCTAGAGGGCGTTGAAGTTTTTTTGCTCTTATTTCACGGTATACCCTATAACTTTTAACAAGGGCACTGAAGGGTCACTGTTAAAAATTTGACACTGACAGTGACATTTAGCAAACTAGGAATATTGTGTGAGTGTAAGTGAATGCGTAATTCGCAAATCGCCATTGTCTGTTTTTTTAAATTAATTGTAGGATCATAATGGAGAAGTGGACAAAGTAGAAACTCTGATTCCTATTATACATATAAAATTCGGCATGATTACCAATAATATTTGTTGTAAATCTTTTCAAATAACAAAACGAATGTTGAATAGATTAAATTGTTCTATATAACACTGAAGACCAAGAAAATTTGGACGATATTTTAAACTTAAACTTTGGCGAATTGTAATCCTGTGGTCTGTGAATCAAAAATATATAATATATAAAACAAATACATACAGGGTGTCCCGTTTGGTTTGCTTAACCTTGATACCAGTGATAGGTCTCATCGAGACAAACAAAAAATCGTATAGGAGGGGGGGGGGGGGAAATATCAACGGTTTCGCCGCTAGAAGGCGTTGAAGTTTTTTTGCTCTTATTTCACGATGTACCCTATAACTTTTTATAGGGGCACTCAAGGATCACTTTGTGTTGAGACAAAATATAAAGGACCCTTTGCCCTTTTGAAAGATACCTTACTTGTTCCTCTTCTTCGAACTGTTAAAAAGTTAGATGCATTCAAACTCAAAATTTTGTGAATTTTTCCCAAATTTTTGTGTTTAACCCTGTCTTTCTCAAAAAAGGCTTAAATTAACCCCAAGTTTTTATTGCAAAAAAAGAATGCTCAATTGATTCTGCACCGATTTGGTATGCTTATTTTTTTCGAAAAACGCAAATTCTCAAACCACCCCTCCACCGATACGTCTTTTTGTTTGTCTCGATGAGACCTATCACTGGTATCAAGATTAAGCAAACCAAACGGAACACCTTGTATATGTGATGCTCATTTTGAAAAACACTTTTTTTTCAAAAAGTACTTAAAACCAAATGCAATACCAACTTTAAATTTAAAATCTCTCCGTGAAAATAATAGCAATGTTGAAATTATTGATTTGTCAATAGAAACCGGTAATGAGCTTCGAAATTTGGAAACTGAAAATTATCCTTATAATTTTGAAGAATTACAAGAAGAAAGTTTTTGTTTTAACCCAAACAGAGTTTTAATAGCTATAAAATACTTGTAAGAAGTGTAAAGAATAGCGCCCCACGTTTTTCGTTTTTGATCTTACAAGTATTTTATAGCTATCAAAAATTCGCAATCAAAAATTTTCAGGATTATCTGTATGGGGTTGAGAATGTGTATGTGGCTAGGAAAAACTATTTTATACTTTTGAGTTCGTTTTAAAAACGTTTTATATTAAAAATTTTTTTTTTATTTTAATTATTATCAACGATGTTACAACTTTTTTCAAAATATCTATAATAGTTTGATCAGATACTTTCTTATCAAACATTTTTTTAACTCTAATTTTCAAAAATGTAGCGCTAGTTTACAGATTAATATGGATCCGATTAAGAATCCACCTCTTTTCCTTAACATTTAATACTGTTGGTCGTCTAGAACGTTTACAAAATTTGATTATTTCGGATTTTTTTAAAGGTTTTATTATATTCCTAACACTTGATTTCGTTTTCTAACAATATCACTTATGTTTTTATAAGATTTTCCATGATTTTTTAAAGAAGTAACCAAATTCCGAATAACAACACTAATTTCTTTGTTTTTAGGCGCCATTTTAAAATATTTTCTACAAATAATTATATCAAATGATAACAGGACTTAATAATAAACTTTTAATAAAGAAATAATGCAGCTTTTTCAATTTTAATAACGGTACATACGTGATAACCGAAATTATAATAATAGGTGCCAATACTTTTTTTGCGTTATTTTACTACTTATTTGAATAAAATTATTAATTTTTGTTGTTGTAATTATTAATTTACTATAATATTGTATATTGAATTAAAGGTAATGAAGAGAGCATTACATACCATAAATCATAATTTTGATATCTTGCATAGTACTCTTTAAAATCGAGTTTATTTACTGGAAATGCTTAGGTGCCAATACTTTTTTTACATAGTGTATGTACATAAGTAAGTATAAAGATATGTATATCTATAATTGTGTATATGTATATAAACAATGTTTAAAGAATTCATATAACGATGTTTATGTTAAATTGTGTTGTGCTGATGATGAATTATTTTTATGGTGCCTGTTATGGGCCCGTCTAATATATAATCTTAGTTCTTATTCGAAGAACATCTAAAACAAAAATAAAATTAATTAATTAATTAATCCACGAAGTCTTTTAATAAATCATCAGACACAGGAAAATTTTCCTTACAAGAAAATTTACACAGAAGCATTCATTTTTACTGTTTTATTATTCATTTTACTTACCTCTATATCTACAAGTAATTAAACACTCTTATTTATTTTTTTTAATATTAAATTTTAAATTTTATTAGAATATTTTATTTTTTATAAAAAAGAAATCTATTACAAATTTTCAATTTTTAAGAAATTTACCATTTTACACAGTTTGCTACGTTATTTTTTTATTACAAAAACTTCAAATGTTTATATAATTCACCAATACATAACCAATATTAGCTGCGTTCCTTTGGGCTACTCCGGAGTAGATAATCTTAGTTGGGCGTAGTTAGGCGTAGTTGGTGAATAGAACGCTAATTTTTACATTTGGTTCAAATTCTAACCTGTAAATTTGAACATCAAAAAATAAATTTCTGTTTTGTGACTGCTTCTGCAGCTGTTTTCTGACAAAATTAATAATATCTGAAAAAAAAAACACCGTTAATTCCACAGAAAAGTAGATAATTAATTAATATTTAATTAATTTATATTTTATTTATATTTATCTCTATTTACTAATAACCAGTTTAATTATTAATTAATTAGTTTATATTTTATTAATATTTATCACTAATTACAATTTCATTAATTTTAATAATTTAATTAATTTTATTTATATTTATCACTAATTAACAATTTAAAATTTAAATAATAATTCATATTTTATTTATATTTATTACCAATAACCTAAAATTTAGAAAATGTAAACAAACTTTATAACCTCTAAAATGAAAAATCCATCTATTGGATAATAGAATAACTAAAAACCTGCTGTGGTGAATTTTATAGCCTAGACATACCGCAATATAAAGTACCTACAAATAAAGTACGTACTTTGGCTTTGTACTTTATTTTGGTGACACACCGTTTTTTGTACTTTATTTTGACGTTTAAATTTATTTTGAATGAAAATTGTTCAACTGTTGATAAATATTTAAATATTTGTTAAATATTTAGTAAAAATATAAAACTATATATCACAATAATTGGTGAATTATATAAAAATCTTCAAAAAATGTTTGTATTAAATTTGGTTCAAAAATTAAAAATGGCAGCTACCATAACCAAAAGTATATCTGTCTCAATATTTCTATATATACAGAAAAGAGATAGATATTCTTCTGGTTATTATGGCAGCAACCATGTTTATTTTTTATTTTTAAATACATTACTTCACACATTTTTTTTTTACTGGTGCAAGGCTCAACACAAATTTTACTTCTACTATTGACAACAAGTGGCGCTGAAGATCGTACTGTACACCTAAAGTACATAAATTTTTGTACTTAGCTAAAGTACACAAATGTGTGGGGAAAGTCGATGAATTCGTACTTCGTGCTTTGTTTTTATACTTAAGTACGTACTTTAGCTTGGTCTACCTAGGCTAAAAGAACCTTTTTGGATTTCGAGTTTTTGTTGTATTACATGTAAAACTATGATCTGATCCGGATCAGATCACAAACAAAAACGCAGCTAACATTAAAAAGAGTGAAACAAATAGAGTGGATGTCATGTACATTTTATTCATCTACACTTTTTTGAGTGCTAAGAAGCACATTTTCAGCACTTCTTCTGCACTTTCTTTATGTAAAACAAATAAATTAACAAAATTTATCTTTTGCATGTAGTTGAATACATAAGACTCAGCAACGACTCCTATCAACGACTCCAATAGTACCAAGACAGAATGCTCAATTATATTTTATTGTTAATATGTGTTGGGCGTACCAAATTAACATTACAACTTATTGTTTTTAATCAATTATAACTAAGTTGTGATTAAAGTTACATGAAAATTATGTTCAAATGAAATGTAGAGAAGATCCTTAGCTTTATTTTCACTGAATATATTAAATATCTATGAGCAACGTAAATCAAAGAAAAAACGTGATAAATATTGAGTAACATAAAACTGAGAATCAATTTTCCCTGAAATCTCCCAAATTACTAAAAATATTAAATTATAATGTTCTACAAATTTGTGGATTTTTATTAAATAAACATTTTCTCCAAACATTGTTATATCATAAAATTAATAGAAATTGAGTTATTAAGGAAAAATGATAATTTTTAATGAATTTCACAATTTGTGAAATGCTCATTTTGTGTATGTGTTGGAAGTACCAAATTGACATGACAACTTATTGTTTTTAATCAATTATAACTAAGCTGTGATTAAAGTTACATGAAAATTATGTTCGAATGAAATGTAGAGAAGATCCTTAGCTTTATTTTCTCTAATTATCTTGATCATTCATAACACAAAATAATAAACTCAAAAAATATCAATGAAGTCAAAGTTGTGAGAGAACTTTATCGAAGCTTTGCTATATAGCTTTGATGAAAAAGCGTTTGTCGGTTACCAGAAGTCGGTTAGCAAAGAATTTTATCATATATGGTCATATATAATAGCTGCTTTCGATTTGCTATTTCGAAGTACTTGCGAGTACTAAAATGTGTCTTGGATAAATGGGTAAATCGAACGACACAAAAATGTTGATATGTGTCAAAACCTAAAAATAATTTTCATTTTGTCATATATACATACAAAAAAGAAAAACACATCTAGTGCTCTTATTAGTTTTAAACTATAAAGCCCTCTGGTGTAAATACTGTGCGTAACTACTTGCATCTACTTGAAAAATTTGACATGAGTAGCTACGAGTAGATGACTTAGCACAGACTTTCACCTTATCTACTCGCAAGTACTTGAAAGTGGCAATTTGAAAGCAGCTAATATTATTTTATATATGCTATTATGTAACAGGTATAACTATTTATTTAATAAGTTTTCATTTTATTTTCTTGTTTTTGTTTTTCACCATTTTTCTTTACCTTTTGCAACGTAAAGCATTTAAATTGAAAATATTCTGTTTAGTACGTACGTTTAATTTTAGAGGATGGAAATATCCAAATGGGTTGCAAAATAAAACGAAAATTTAAATTATTACTATTCAAAAATGGTGAAATGTTATTCCAATGTTTTTTCTTCAAGTGCTCATTACTGGGTATTTTCCCCAAAATTCTGGATGAAGAAAAATTAACAAAATAATAATGAAGAAGAAGATAAAAATAATGAAAAACTTCATGCGCACACACTCTGATGAGCTAAAAGTTGGTTGATTGAATAATCGAGATGTGTATAAAAAGTAGAATGAATAATAAATAATCGCAAATTAGTGTTACTGAATACTGTGTAATAATTATATTACTTAATAGCAGTACCGTTTTAAATTTAAAATTAAATTTTATATAATATGTACATAATATGAATTGAAAAACAGAGTATCATTACATTTATTTGCATATTATATAGTAAAAATAATAATTTATAAATTAAAAAATATGTACAATATTATACATGGTGCTTCGTTAATCGTTATAGAGAATGCAAAAAAAGTTTTTGCAAAAAAAACATAATTTACTGCATTTATACATTTACAAGTATACATGTGATACATACATATAATAGAACTTGTAATTACAATAAATTATGTTTTACGTATTTGAAAAAATGTTTCAGATATTATTATAAATTTATACATTATATACACATATTCCTTTGCAACAGAAAGGTATTTTGTAATAAATACTCACTTATTTTGATTTTACATACGTATAATGAATTATAATAAAATAAATAATAGGAAAATTTTTCAGAAACTGGACCTTGAACATAAAAATGCAGAATTTTCAAAATTTCTCATCAAATCCGACCACCCCGTTTAGTATGGTACACATTTCGTGAAATATCCTGTATACATGCATTTTTGTTACAGAACCGTTATTTTTCGAAACTTTTTTTAAGCATAGAAATGTAAAGCTATAGGAATATCATTTTTGTTCTTAGGAATATCATAAAATAATTGTTCTTGTGAAGAAAAAAAAAAACAAAAGACAAACTGAGTAATTCTTCAGTTACAAGAACTATTTTAACCGATTTTGAAAAAAATGCCCTTGAATTATGCTCAATAACTTTAGAACGGATGAAGATAATGCAATAAAATAAAAACAATATTAGAGTAGATAAAACAGGCTTTTGTTTAAGTTAAAAAACTAAAAAATTAATAAGGGAAATTTTCGAGATATTTGACCTTGAACATAAAAATGACGATTTTTTTCAAAATTTTTTGACTTTGAGCTACAATAACTTCTCAATTTTTAAACATAGAACTTTATAAAAGACATTTTCTGAAAGGTCTGAAGGTTCCCTATGGAAATAATTTTCATTTAGCTCCCTATATTGCACGAGCGCTGAAATATGTTGCAAAAAGTGGAACTGGTTACTCGTCGAAAAAAATTTTGTTTGACCTTGAATATCTCGGTAACCATTGAGAATAGACCCCCCCCCCCCCCCCTCCCATACGATTTTTTTCATTTCTCACCGAGATCTACCACCCATTTCAGTTTGGCACACGAACTGTGAAACACCCTGTATTTTAAAAAGCCATTTGGAATTTACAATTTATTAATTTTCAAATAAACGAAATATGCAGTTATGTATACATAATTTTACATCATTTTTTAATCATAAATTATTTAGTTTGGTTCGTGAAAAATTAAATTTACTAAAAAATAAATATTATGATTTTTCTTTATTAACAAACAATTTTTACAAAATACAAAATTTCATAAATTTTGAAAAACAAAGATAAAGTCGGTAATACTTATCAAAAAGTTTATCTGATTTTACATAGCCAATTTAAACTAAAGGGTAACACTGCCGGCCATGAAAATCAGAAACACATTTATGTAATTACTCAAAGAAGAAATAAGACAAAATATGTCCATAAGCGCTGTGGTGCAAAAACTTATTGGATAAAGTATAAGTTTTTTCACTGCTAAACCATGCGAAATCCTGCTAGATCTAGCAGGAAAACTGCTAAATTGGCAGCCCTGCAATGCTTCTATTCGATCGCAATCTATAATAAAGGTGATAGAGCATGTACACATTAGGTGGTTGTAACAACCGTCGCATACCGGTTTAAAAACCAGTTTTTTCAACTGCTCAAATTACATCTAAGGAAGGTACGATCAGTGTGAGTGTATTACAACTGTGAAGCTAAAATTGTTTTAAATGATTCTTATTATACCAAGTTGGAAAAAAATTATACCATTATTGTTACACCTAATGTGCTCATAGTGATAGTTGGCGATTTAAGTGGACATATGTCGAGGTAAGTAGTAATTTAGTGACGATTTTCTTCACTTGATATAAAACAAAACAAAAGTGAGTTTCTTAACTGAGAACGGAGTATCGGAGTGAAATTATTCGAAGCCGATAGAAGCAAAAAACTCCGATCGGAGTAAAAACCACAGCGCTAAAATTAAGAAGTTCCTTGTGCGGTGTATGAGGCCTTTTTACAAATCAAAAAACAGGATGATTTATTCTAAGAAATGCAAAAATGGCAAATTAACATTTAAATATTTAATTGAAAATCAAAAATTTGTATAATATTTTCAAAATAAACTACTTCTTACTTAAAATAGGGGGTTAACAGACAGACATACATTTGTATACTCACAGCCAAAACTTTGACAATGTCGATCCAGGCGATGCTAAGATTAAAAACTGTAGTACAATTTAAAAAAGATGGCATTTCGTATTATACTAGAGAAACATGCGCAGAAGAAAAGATACTTTCACACATGCATTTTTGTTTTTGTAAATTCTAAGAAAGAGGTTTCCTCCTTCGTATATGTATGCACAAAAAGATCACTAACACATGTAAGACATGCGCGAACCCGTGCCATCTTTTTTGATTTGTACTATAGCATTAGATATTTTATAATGTAAAAGAAAATAAAATAACATGCCTATTGATTCTGATCTCCTGATTCATTACGAATAAAATTTTCATATTTCTCAATGAACATGAACAAACCACGAAAAAATTTTTGGATATAGAAATTTAGAATAATATATTTATATATTTTTAAAATTATTTTCAAAATTTGAAAAAAAAAATATCTATTATATATTTTTCTCCCAAATTACAAAAACTAAGATGATCAAAGCAAATATGTATTTTTATTCGAAACGAATATAAATTCAAAAGTATAAATTGTAATTTGTTATATTTCCATAGCAACAATGTTAATTTGATATACATTGGTAAAAAATAAAAATCATAATGTATGACGTCATAAAATACTCTCAAAATCAATGACGTATACTATTCAAAAGTTTAAAAGCTCTTAATTTAGTGTGAGTATAAAGCTCGAGTGTTATGACTAAAGCTTAGGTGTTATGATTTCAAGTTCGGGTGTTATTGTGTACAATTTTAGTGAAATTTTCATAAGATCCTGAGACATCTATACTAGTCTATGCTACTACTTAGTTTTAATATTTCGTTGGAAATCTATTTTGATTTAAAACTGCTCACAACAGTCACAACGTGATTTCATAGATTTTTTACGGTTTCGGCATCGCTGTAGTAGTATTGCTTCCCACGCCTTTTTAACTGCTTAAAAAAGATCGTCGAAAGGTGTTTAATACTGTAAAATATTTCAAAAAGCAACGTGTGACAAAACGCTTGATAAGAACTTTGAAAGCGGACCCTCTAAAAAGTGTTTTTGATATTCATCAGAAGTTTTTTTTAATCTGGTTTAATTTATCTGTAAGAAGTTTTGGAAGATTTCCAAAAGAAATTGTATTATATGAAGAATTTCTAGAAAGAAGTAATTAATATCTGTTACAAATAGAGAGAAAAGAAAACTGTTCGCCAGGTCTCGTCTGCATTGGACCGAAAAGCAGTGAAAATTTATATTGTGGAGTCATAAACTTTCATAAGAACTACATATTGTAGGAGATTTGAATATCAATGTTTAGAAGTAGTAACTAAGAGCAGTGAACGGCATGACATTCGGTGGCGCATTGGTAAGCGCACTATCCCGGCAAGATAGAGGACTGTGGTTCGATTCCCAGTCGAGACGAATGTCGTTTTTTTCTGTTCTTAGCTACTACAATTTCAGAAGTGGGATAAAGAATCTAGGCAGTTCGGCATTTGAAACATGTGTTGTCATACGGAAGCTTTCTGGTTATATGATTGATAGACATCTGGGGTAGATGTGTCCATAGGGAAGCTTTCTGGTTATGATAGACATCTGGGACAGATGTGCTGCCAGGTTGGCCGAACTGTAGGAGATTTGAATATCAATGTTTAGAAGTAGTAATTAAGAGCAGTGAACGGCATGACATTCGGTGGTGCATTGGTAAGCGCACTATCCCGGCAAGATAGAGGACTGTGGTTCGATTCCCAGTCGAGACGAATGTCGTTTTTTTCTGTTCTTAGCTACTACAATACATATACTGACTTCAATTGTTGAAAATGCGTTATTTATTTTTCTTAAAATAAATAAAAACATTTTCCTTTTTTTAAGAACATGAAATTCCTGAAATTCGAATACGTGCTTTGAAACACATAGAAGGGAAGTTACTTCGAGGTTTACTACAAGATCAAGAAATTATATTCAATCCTGGTAGTCTTATGAAACAATTAATCATGTGGTTCGGACAAAAACCTTTATCAGAAGAAGAGATTATTTTAAATTTAATGTTAATGGTTTTGAGAGTGAGTGAAAAAAAAATATTTGTTTAAAATAAATGTCTTTATAAATTATATTAATAATGAAATATCAAACTTCGAAAATTTATAATTTTAGAGCAAATATATTGATGAAACTGTACGATATATCGGTATTACACGCTTAAAATGTGAAATAGGAAAAATTTATGAAATTTTGAATATTAACACAAAGTGTAAAAAAATTTTATTTGAAATGAAAGAAATTTTAGAGAATTATGAGGCTAAGGAAAGTGAAAATCATAATCAAATTCAAAAACTTACTAGTCGAACACCATCTGTTGAAAGTGAAGTAATTGAAATTTCTTCGGATTCGATTGAAATTGTCAACGATGAGTAAAAATATAAAATATATTATAAATTACATATTTATTTTAATTTTATTGTAATTTTTTAGGTTTTCTTCTGATTACGAGAAGCCATGGTCAATAATTTCTATGTCAGACTATAATTCATTAAAATTACTTTTCGAATCTTTAACATCCAGTGTTGGTGAAATTGATTTGAAGCATGCATTCAAATACCTTCAAATAGGAATATATGATTATCCCGCTGAATATTTTTTACAACCACCATACATTTTTAAGGTAAATATAATTCTGAAATGTGTCGATTGAAATTAAAAAGAACCTTTTAGGACTTTTTGTCATTTTAACTTTTATAAAAGTTAATTTGGGCTAGTAATTTAATTTTAATTTTTCTATTTTTTTTATTCATATTTATTAAGATTTTTTCATAAATATTATTACGTACATACAAACATATGTATGAATGTATATGAAATTTATAAAATTTTTCAAAAATATTGTCTTTTGTTTTTGTTGTCAAAACAAATTTTACTCAATTCACTCAATTTCGTATGCTATGAAGGCACATGAACTAAAGTCAACAAAAATTCAAAATTTTCGTTCAATTTGACTTGAGCTGACTGCAGCCTATTATGGTTTGATTGATTTAAAATAACGTAATCACACTTTTGACTTGAGTGGCTTCAAGCCAAATTTGGTTAGGCCTCAAGTGTGAAGTGAACATATTGGGCCTTATAAAAATTTTGTAGTTTTAAAACTAAAATAGTTTCGACTTGGAAATCCAAGTGTGCTTTGAAACTCTTTACAAAATATTTGAGTTAATATGTATCTCTTCATTTTATAAAGAATTTGAAAGCTCTGATTTACAAGTCGAAACTATTTTAGTTTTAAAATTAAAAAATGTTTATAACCCATTATGTATCTGAAGAAAATGTACATAGTACAAAGATATGATGAGTGAGGTTGGAAAAAGAAAAAAAATACAAATAGAATTATTTAAAAATGGAAATCGTTTCTATATTACTTTATTTATTTTTTTACAATATTCAAACGGCAGCAATAAGAAATATATTGTATATTCCAAGGTTTTATACCGCGTTTACATTGTAACAAATATTTGATCTGGAATTCAGCAATTTTAGAGATATACATATAATAATAAAAATAGAATTCAAAAGTAATAGTTAAATAATGTGAAAAAAGTACTACGTTAATTTACATTAAATTCAAAATCTTAAAAGTGTCATTTAAATTAATTCGATTTAGATTAGGTGAATTATAGACCGCGCACAATCTTTTAACAATCTGTCATAGGTTCCCAATCAGTTTGAGATCAGGATATTGCTTAGGGACTTTTGAAATCCTACATAATATTTAAATCTTCGAACTAATTCTTCACTAAACATAAAGTATGCTTAGGTCCATTATCATGCTAGAAAACCCATGAAATTAACACCTCCTCACCAGTACCTATAAGACAACATAGTCACAGTGGAATAATATACAGTGGGTAAACTCTTGCATAACGGTATATGAAAAAGGACTCACCAAAAAAAAGAGTCCAAATATATATGAAAAATAATAAATAAAAAATAAAAAATAAATTCTAATATGTTGAAGAAAGATATTCTTAAATCAATTACTTCTAATGAAAACTTCACAAAAGAGTAATGTAGACAAAAAATCCCAACACAAACCAGTTATGTATTCTGATTAGCGTGGCTTTCGTTGTATGGGTTATTTTTAGCATGAGGTTAAGATTCCCCTTCGACTTTGAAATGCATTTGTATTGTTTTTATATTTTACTTGTTACTTTTTTATTGCCTCTCACTTCAACCCATGCGTTATTGTTCATTCGTTTTCGTTCTTACACACAAGATTATTACCCTTCAAATTGAAAAGCACATGGAAAACACGTGCGTTTTTGTGTTATTAATTTGAAAGGCAAAGAGGACTAATGTGTTTCTGTAAAACAAATTATCATTTAGGAATATTTTGAATTTAGAAACGAAACAAAATAATGAATTTTTTGATTTTTTTAAATATAAAAAATAATAATAAGGTGTGAATTTTGATTTTTTTAAATATAAAAAAAAAAAAATATTAAATTTTTTATTTTTTTAAAACAAAAAATAAAATATTGAATTTTTTAATTTTTTCAAATATAAATAATAATAAGTGTTAAAGTTACAAAAAGAAGTGAAAAATTATGAGTCATCATTTTGTCATTTATATTTCCGACTATTTTTAGCGTAACTACCAGTGTATTAGTGTAAAAAATCATGTATTTAGATGTAAAAATTTTGAGATCGTTATCAGTGTTTCTATTAAGTTTGGACACTTAATAATAATAGATTCACTTTGACATAGTGTTCGAAAAATAGATTTATAAACTTCTTCTGCCATTGTACCTGTTATTTCTTCAACGAAACCTAGGTCCGCATTGTGTAAGTCGATTCAAAAAAATCGACTTGTCTTTTTTCAAGTACATCTGTACATATGTATGATGAAGAAAGTCATGGTATTGTCATTGATTAATTATATGAAAAAGCTGGAACGCTAAAACAAACAATGCTTTTTACTCTCGCACCCATTTTAAAGGCAGTTTACTTATTTACTTTCCTGATACAAAAACCCACCATTAAATTTAAATTTGAAACAAATTGTAACGATCTATTTTTTGGTGAGATTTTATTCTGTAATTGTTAATTGTTAATTATTCATATTTTTCATTTTACTATTCAATATGAGTATGCGTATTATGTACCGTTATTAATTTTTGTATTATTTTGTTACTTTTCTTTTTTTGTTTTTGTAATGTACCTACTCATTTTGAGATTTGAAGAATTTGTGTCTTTAATTCGCTGTGCTGTGGTTGTTCCTAAATATTTTTTTTGAAATAAAAATTAAAAAATTTTATAAATGGATAAATAATGTTCTCATATTGAATTTTTGAAGAATTTGTGTTAATTCGCGGTGCTGTGGTTTTTTGTTCCTGATATATTTTTTTTTGAAACAAGAATTAAAAAATTTTTTAAATGGATAAAAAAGGAGACTGGGTGTTAAGTGTCAAATTTTATCTTGCAGGAAAAGTAAAAGACATAACCCTTACCTTAAATTGTTCAAATTTCCAGCTAAAAATTCTGAAAATTTTAAAAAGCGGCGTGAAGCATGTCATTTATCTGAACCACCTAAGTAGCAACATGCTTATGTATGTTCTGATCATTACAGAAGTGAATCGATTGGTAAAAAATACCTTAAGAAAGGCGCTTTACCATGTCATGACGATTTAGATTTTGATCGTATTCCAGTACTATTTTCTGGGAAGTGTTACAATTAGGAAATTTAATTGACTTAGAACCCTCCTTTGTATGTTGTAGAAAATAATGATATTGAAGACTTCACATGTAATCGGTGCTTGAAATTTGAAAATAGTGTCAAATTATATAAAGATAAATATAACAAGTTATTTGGAAAATATTTGTTGTTAAAGAAGAAAATAAAGTATATGGCAAGTACTAAAAGAAAAAATGCATTTCGTTCATAGATTTTTAAGAACGCTTTGAAATCTGAGCGACAAAAGTCATTATCTCAAATGATTGATTCTTGTGATACTTTTTCAAAAAGTAAAATATTGTCTAAGATGATATTCATAAAAAAACGCAAATCTGGTGTATGAAAACAAAAAGAAAGAAATTTAGCACAAAATCTGCATTTTAAATCACCTGCTACCTAAAAGCTCCTTAGAAAGTATTTGAAATTAAATCTACCTTCTTTAAGTTCTATTCACCACTGGAGTCCAATTAAAAAATTAAACCCTGGATTTAATTCAAAATTAACAGAAAATCTAAAACGTATATTTGGTAACTGGCAAGCTGATGAAAGAGAAAGTATTTTGATTTTTGATGAAATATCTATTGTAAAAAAAATTAATATACGATTCTGTAAATGATGAAATTATTGGATTTCAAGATATGGGTAAGCAATTGGTAAGCACATATGCGTGTACAAATTCATATTCTACATTTTGCGAAAACTGAAAAAAAAGCCCGATCAACTGCAAGTTTCTTTGAAGAAATTAATACTCTTTTTGATTGTTTGAATAGCAATCTAATTCTAATGTTTACAAATCTGGGTTGATTAAAAATTGCAAAGTAGAAGAATACCTCAAAGATATAATCGAATATGTGAAAAAAATTAACTTTGTTGGCAAATCTAGAGTTCACTGTTTGAAAGGATTACAACAAACTATTTCAGGGATTCTTCATGTTTCAAATTATTTGTTTGCTAAATATCCAGATAAAACCTACCTCCTCACTAGAAAATTTCAGCAAGATCCTCTGGAAAATCTATTTTCTATCATAAGAAGTAGTAGAGGCTATAACACAAACCCTTCAAGCGGAAGAAAACAAATTTGGAAAATGAAGAATCACAAAATGATGAACAAGAAAGTGAGAAAATTTCAGCTATACAGGATATGGAAAAAATTATTTACTGCATAAATGATTACGAGGATGTAGCTTGTCAAAATACATCATTGAGATATTACGTTGGCTTCGTAGCGTTTAAAAATTTGAAAAAAATAAACTGTACTTCCTGTAGTGAAGTGATTCGCAAAGCTGATGAAATTGTATCATTCACTTGCAATACTGAAGCACTTATTTATTTTAGAAATTATCGTAGTGATTCAGACTTTAGAAAACTAACTGACTGTACCATCCGATATGTTTTATGAAATTTGTCAAGTTTATCTAAAAACGTTCAAAGCAGTTATTAATTCAACTCCAGAAATTGGTGTCTATTGCGGTTATTGATTTGACAGTCGATCGAAGAACTCTTTTCGATTCGATTGAATTTACTTTCGGTATTGTGTAACGCAATCGAATAGGCCTAAAAGCATTGCCTCATGTGGATTTAAATTGCATATTAATTTTCTAAATTATTGTGAATGATTTGTTTTGACATTTCATGAACTCATATGAATAATTGATATTGTATAAATGTTTGATTTTAATTTTTTATATTTTTTTAAAATAATAAAATAATATTAAATATTGTTCTAAATAGAAAAGAAAAAACAAATAACATTTCAGTTTAGTTGAAAAAAAAAAACAAGTAATATTTATTAATTTCTTATACTAGAACTATACTTTATTTAACAATTAAAGTCAGTGTTGTGCTTATGGAGGCAGTACCCGATGAGTTTGTGATAATTTTACATGTAATTGTTTGTAGGAAATTCTAAAAATCATATTTCTGTCAACCCTAACAAAGGTACTTTTTAAATCTGAAATATGCTAACGGGGTGTTTCAAGTTGTACAGAAATCATTTCAACTTTTTTTGTTCAGAAAAAATTTTAAAAAAAAGCAGTTTCTGTTCGAATTTAACATTCCTGTATCTTTATATTTGATAAAGAAGTTATTCAAATTGGAAATATCATAAAAATTTTAGATTTTCAATGAGATATTCCAATTTTTGTTCGCTAATTTTTTAATTTCTAAGAACGAATCATCCTGTACTTTTTAAGTTTTTATTTATTTTTATTATAAAAAAAAGAAGTACATCCTCCCGTTTGATGTTGTCTGTCACACAGCGTGAAGACAACTGAACTGGAGTGGCAGCACGTAACTTGTAACACAAGGTTTGAAACGGTTTTTTTTTAAGTTGACAGCACGTAAGTTGTTTCGACCAAATTAAAATTTTGTTTCGATAAAAGGCCCAACCACAATGCTACGTAACGTAACGTAAGATTACGTAACGTAAGGAACGAGAAATGTAAAATAATACATACGGCCATAATGAACATAAGGTTACGTTCGTTAACTTTCGTTCACTTTAAAATGTCAAATTTCCGTAACTTAACCTGCCGTAAGCTTCGCACTTTACGTAAGATAAGTGAGGTTATATTAAAATTATTGTAAAATGTGTAAATTCTCCAGGTTCCTTTTATTTATAGAATTCATTTTCCCTCTAATCCATTTTTCTTTTAAAGTTATTTTTAAAATATTAAATACAATTTAAAAAATTTATTTATAATTACAATAAAAACTTTTCACCAAAAACTTGTCAAGTACACATTACACAAACAAGCTACGTAAGTGACTTTTTCTATTGTGGTTCATTTACGGAAAAATGACAGCCGTAAGCTTACGTTCGTTCACTCTTACGTTACGTTACGTAGCATTGTGGTTGGGCCTAAAGTTGGTAGCACGTAAATGTTGTATCGAGTGTTTTTAGCATCTGTCACAAAATAATTTAGTCGACAGTTGAGGTGTTATCGACAGTAATTTTAAATCGAGAATTAATTGATTTCAAGTGATTTTATTTTGGAAAAAACTTTTTTTTAAAGTAAATGATTTCATAAAATGGAAGTACATATTAAAAAAAATAGTGTATTACATGTTTTGAAGTTGTTTTAATTTTTTTTAAGGGAGGAAGAAAAGCAAGGTTTAAGCATTAATAAGAACCAAATGAAATGCATGATTGAATTCATGCAAAATAATAATGAATTGGCGAAAGGAAGACTAAAAAATGGAATGGCATTTTCACGGGTTGTTTCAATATTTATAGCTTCTAAGATAATTAGGAAGCACTATTTATTTACTCTAAAATTTTGAATAAATCTGGAAAAAAACAATATTTAAATTTATATTAGAAACCATAAAAATTGTTAGAAAAAAACCTACTCTGCTGTCGGCAAGTCAAAAATATTGCTGTCGTATCTCAACTTTTTGCGTGAGAGCTTATTTAGTACTTTATTTTCTTCTTCAGAATCGCTGGAGTACTCAAAAAATGTCATTTTAATCAATAAATTCAATATATTATAAAAATATTTCACACTATCTCTACAACTATTCAAACTCGTTTTGACGTTAATGACAGCAAAAAAAAAATTACCTATGTGACAACGTCAATTCAAACTCGTTTCAACTTACGTGCTATGAAACCAAAGTTGGAACGACTTCGACTAAGTCGAAGAAAAAATAGTCGAAACAAGTTACGTGCTGCCACTCCTGATTTCTTTTATTCAGTTGTCGCCATTTGTTTTTATGAAAAATAAAAAACCGAAGTAAAAAATATAAATTCGTTGCGCAGCCGATGTCCACTCAAAGTAGTAAATGTTGTTTGATTCGTGTCAGCGGGAAGATGAGTATAAAAGAAAATGATAAAATTTCAGGATTGCTGTAGGCATTGGAAGTATTGCCTTGATTTATAAAAAATGAAATTATTAAATGATATTAAATATTTTTTATATTTATTTAAAATTTAAATTTATTAGTTTTAATATTCCTACGCAATTGTTATTTTATATTTTATTTTTAATAAAATTTTTTTTTATGTTTGATTTATAAAATTATGTTTTCAATATAAATTTAATTTTGAATTAAATGTATGCATACATAAGTATAATAATAATATATTCGCTCCCCCCCCCCCTCCGATACGATTTTTTGTTTGTCTCGATGAGCCCTATCTATGGTATCCTGTTGGTCCTGGATAACGGAAACACCCTGTATATTATTAGTTTTATTTTTATTTGAAATTTCCCATAAATTTCCCACAATTACCTGCTTTTTAGTGAAATTGAAAAAAAAAATAAAAAATTTCATCTGGCAGCCCTTGATAAAATTTTATTAAAAAATTTCCCTCGATTGAAATTGAGATCTGATCACCCCACACACGAGACAGATTTATACAAACGAAATGTAAAAGAGTATAGAAAAGTATGCCTATCTTGCCTGCACTGACAATGTTTAATGTTAAATGAAGTATAAATTAAAATTAATAAATAATAATAATTATACTTACATCATTTGAAAACCAAAAAATTAACAACAACTTACAAAAAAGACTTTTTAACCAAAAGATACACCATGAAAATAAAACAACTACTGTCAATCGAATAACATTCGTGAAGAAAAATACAATCGAAACGGGTTCGACTGTAATCGAACTTGCTTCGAGTACAATCGATATTCGCAATACCAAATTTTTTGATTGAAATTTCATCGATCGATTGGTGATATTCGCAATAGGCACCAAAATGTTCAAAAAGAAAAATAATGGATATGTGCATTTCAAAAACGGAACAACGGTTTTTCAATTATAAATAAATGGTTTTCTAGTGAAAATCCTTGTTATGAATACCACATCAAAGTTTTGGACTATTTTATTTAAATTTTAATTTAAAAAATTTTGTGTTTGGAGAACTAAAGATATTATTTTTGAAGAAAAAAAAGAGAAAGAAGGGAAAACTCAACAAAAACTGAGAATTTTAAAATCCCAATTTTAACCTGACGTTTGACTTTTTTTTATTTTATTTTTCCTCTGAAAAAGTCTAAATTTGTAAAAATAGATTTTGAATAAAAAAATTATCAATTAAAAAAATAAAACAAAATATCCTTTCATTTTTCTGCCACTACATAGAAATATGTATGTACAACAACATGTAATGAATGTACACATTCGCTACTTCGATTACTTATATTGAATGGTAAAATGGAAAAATGAATAATTAACAATTAACCATACAAAATAGAATCTCACCAAAAAATAGATCGTTACAATTTGATTCAAATTTAAATTTAATGGTGGGTTTGTGTATCAGGAAACTAAATAAGTAAACTGCCTTTAAAATGGGTGCGAGAGTAAAAAGCACTATTTGTTTTAGCGTTCCAGTTTTTTCTTATGCTGTTATGATACGGTATTAATTTCATGATTAATTTCGTTATTAAAAAGAGATAACAAGTATGCCTTACGGAAAAAGCAACTAGAAAGAAAGAGAGATATGACTAACACTTATTTCAGTATTAATACTGAAAATGTCAAAAAATAACTCCCAATTCTCCAAATTCCAATATCCTACCATTAATCATGAAATTAATCATGAAATTTGAACATTAATATTATTTTTGTGTTGCTATTGTGTTTAGACATTTTTCATAGTTTAATATTATATTTAAACGAGTGTGACGTGTCTAATTATTTATTTCTAATTTTTTTCAGTAAGTGCAAACAAAATGAATAGAAAAGAAATAATAAACACGAACATTCATTTACTAAATTATTTAATTGTCATTTACTTTAAACAGAGACACCGGCAACACAACTTTAAGAAAATGTCAGCTGATTTTGATAGTGTGTCTCTGTTTCTCAAATCTGTTGTCTCTTTCTTTAAGTACTTTAAATTTCCAATAGTATTAATACCGTGTCATAACAGCATAGCGTGTCATAATTAATCAATGGTATTGTGTAGAGGAGTAGACTTTTTAAAAGAGAGTACCGTTTGAAAGTACAAATTTTACAACTGTGAAATTGCATCTTTATTATTATTATTATTTTTTAAAAGTATTTTTATGGGTAAATTTTACTTATATTTCAAAGTAAAATAGTATATACAATCTTTTATATCTAATTAAATTTATTAAATAAAAACGGACACATACTTTTTCACACACTTCTTTGAGTTCTTTGGCTATTACATCAGCCACAACTTCAAAAATTTAATAATTCGATCACATTCTTTCTCGGGGGTTTTGCCATTATACACAGTCATATACATACATATGTTGATATGTTGATTATTAAGTATAATTAGTAGATATACCTCGAAAAACGACTCCTATAGTACCAAGACTTAATGCTCATTTTGTGTATGTGTTGGAAGTACCAAATTGACATGACAACTTATTGCTTTTAGTCAATTATAACTAAGTAGTGATTAAAGTTACATGAAAATTATGTTCTAATGAAATGTAGAGAAGATCCTTGGCTTTATTTTCACCATATATATATTAAATATCTATGAGCAACGTAAATCAAAGAAAAAACGTGATAAATATTTAGTAACATCAAACTGAAAATCAATTTTCCCTGAAATCTCCCAAATTACTAAAAATATAAAATTATAATCTTTTACAAATTTGTAGATTTTTATTAAATAAACATTTTTCCCAAACATTGTTATATCATAAAATTAATAGAAATTAAGTTATTAAAGAAAAATAATAATTTTTTATTAAAATCACAATTATCTCTCTCATTTCTCATTTTTAACAGCCACCTCTGAAAATATAGTACCACTTGAAAAATTTTTTTGTTCATTTGTTTATTTCTTCTTTCAAAAATATTATCCATAAACAAAGAAAAATTTTTCAAGTGGTACTATATTTTCAGAGGTGGCTGTTAAAAATGAGAAATGAGAGAGATAATTGTGATTTTAATAAAGAATTATTATTTTTCTTTAATAACTCAATTTTTATTAATTTTATGATATAACAATGTTTGGGAAAAATGTTTATTTAATAAAAATCTACAAATTTGTAAAACATTAAAATTTTATATTTTTAGTAATTTGGGAGATTTCAGGGAAAATTGATTTTCAGTTTTATGTTACTAAATATTTATCACGTTTTTTCTTTGATTTACGTTGCTCATAGATATTTAATATATTCGGTGAAAATAAAGCCAAGGATCTTCTCTACATTTCATTAGAACATAATTTTCATGTAACTTTAATCACTACTTAGTTATAATTGACTAAAAGCAATAAGTTGTCGTGTCAATTTGGTACTTCCAACACATACACAAAATGAGCATTAAGTCTTGGTACTATAGGAGTCGTTGGGTAAACTCGGATATGTCTTACATGACTTTTATATTTTATATTGCAAGGTGATAAAAAAAATAAAATAAAACTCTTTATTTATGATTTAAATTTCACTATTTATGTATTTATTCAGTAATTCACATAAACTTTACTATCAATTTAACTTTACAATCAACTTAACAATCAGAAGTTATGACCGAACTCTTTTGATGAAAACTAAGAATGAATCTCTAATTTTCATAATTTAATAATTACCTTTTGTCTTTTAAAATTACATTCTATGTGATATATGCATTTTCAGCATAATTGGTGAGAACGGAAAAAGTAGCATTAGAAAGTTTTGATGATTAAACTATTATATCAATTAAGATTGCATATCAGCAAGATTAGTAATGTAAATCGTAATCAAAGGTGATTTTCAAAGCTTGAGAAAATCATCTTTAGCAAATTACCACGACATTGGTTTTGTTTTTGTTTTTATTTTATAGTAATCCGGCAAGTCGGAATTTTCCATACATTTTAACTTATTTTCAAGATCAATATATGTAACTCCTCCCCACTTTAAGTCAGAAGCCTCCGGCTTCAAATTATTTATAATACTAATTTTCCCGTTCTTGTTTTTACAATATGAAATTATTCCAATACCTATTAAAATTGCAATTAATATGATTGTTATACCTATATTAGTACTATATGTAATAATTTTATGAAACTTTAATTCTTTTATTTCCTCAATATTATTTTCATGTTCAAATTTTATTTTTTTTAAATTAATAGGGTTTTCATTGATTAATTCTATATTTTCAGATGGATAATAATATTTATCAAGTATTGTAATCTTTTCATTGTAAAATTTCATTTCTTTTATTTTTATTGTACAATAATTAAAGTTAATCAAAAAATTTCCTTTTAATTTATACTTTCTTTGGTCACAATTCTGTGTTAATGTATCGTTATACATATTCTTTAATAAAATAGTTTCTTCATCTAATTTTTCTATACTAGTTATATTATTATATTTGAAAGAGCATTTCTTTTTAATTATACAATTTTCACTTAGTTTTAGCTCTTTGAAGCTTAATGTTTCATCATAACTATATATCTTATTGTCTATCTCAACTACTAATTCATCTTTTTCATAAATTTCTAAATTTTTGTTATTTGGCAGTGGTTTTATTATTTGTAATTCTGTTATAGCTGAAATTATCTCAGTTGAAGGTTCATTGCGCATGTTTTACATGTAGTAGTGATCTTCTTGTGTATACATACACGAAAGAAGAAACCTGTTTATTAGAATTTACAAAAACAAAAACGCATGTGTGTAAGTATCTTTTCTTCTGCGCATGCCAACGTAGTACAATACGAAACTTCAACTCTTTTGGGACAAGCTATAGAAGATAATCTTTTGGAATTTTAATGGCAAAGACTAATGTTTTATTTTTATATTCCATAACCCCTGCTTTTAAAAGTTTTAGTTTATGAATATCTACATTGTATAAGTCTAATTCTTCAGGAGTTAGCATACTTGGATGAATTACTTATATTATATTTTGTTGACACTATATTGTCAAGAATTTGATTTACATAATTTTTTAAATAATTAAGCTTTGTTTCTTGGTCTAAAAATAAAATTTTATTACTTATATTTTTAATGTGTGCATTTGATTGATTAATTGATTGTATAAATTTTGACCTATCATCTTCTATTATTGTTTTTAAATTAAAAAATGATTTATTGAAATGATCATTGATTTTAATTTGTTTATTGAGATTTTGAATACTATTATGATTATTTTCGTCAACGTATTTTAAATGTTCTAAAATTTCAGTTCTGTCACTGTCGTCCATGGTTTCAAACAACCATTTCTGTACGGTACCTACTACGTTAATTAGTCCTCGTTTTTGTCTATTTGTATTTTGTATTGTTCTAAGTTTGCTTCTAATTATATTAATTTCGTTGTTTAATACTTTTTTGTCTTCTATATCTAAATATTTTATATTTAAGTACAATTGGTCTAGAATGTTCAATATTTCATTTAAATTAATTAAATGTAGAATTATGTCTGTATTATTAGCGATTTCTACATCTTTTATTCTAATCTTAACATAACCATTCTCTTCATGTAATGGATGAACTTGCAATAGCCCTTGTGCTGTGCCTATCATCATTATCATTATTATTGCAGTTATCTGTAAATTTATAAGGTCTTTTAATATTTGAGATATGTACATTTTCTAAAATATGGTGCATCCTTATGCCTAATAGCCTAACCAAAATAGAACATTACGAGACGAAACGGTAAGAGCGAAAGTACATTAATAAATGATTAAACCATAATAGACGGTAACTCACGTTCGTTGAATTTCGTTAAAATTGAAATGTCATTTTTTCGTACGTTAGCTGCCATAAGAATCGTATTATTTAATGGAAGACGCCGTTGGTTAATGTTGTATTTTGGGTGAATCAATTAATTTGTATAGTTTCGAACGATAAAGTAATTACAGTTTTTTATTGAAATTAATCGGTTTTTTTTATTCCTTATTTTTCTTTCCCTTCATTGATTTTTTATTGAATTTGGAATATTTTGGAGTATATATAAATCTATGATATTTTCCAAATTTTCTATAAGTTTTTTTTTATTTATTTTTCAAAAAAAAAATCACAATATTTAACAAAATTGAAAATAGTATTTCACACAGTATAAACTGAAAATTTATACAAAAGCAAACGTTTTGTTACGTTTTCATTGTGGGCAAAATGTCAAAATTACAGCACTTTTGCTTACGTTCGTTCAGTTTCTAACGTCTCTTTATGTTCTATTTTGGTTAGGCTATAACTCTTCTATAATTTTTAATATACCCTTCCTTTCTTTTTTCAACGTATTCTTCCCTACCTATATTTAATTTTTGAATATATTTCGCTTTCTTTTCTTTCAATTTTTTTTATTAAAGGTGTCATATAAGTTAAGCTTTTTGCTACCATTGGGGTCATTTCGATGCTTGAATGATACCTATTGTTGTAATTCCGTATTGCTCTGTATAATTTTTGTTCAATTGAGATATTTTCGTCAATAGCTTATATTTTTTCGATTAAAGTTGAATGTAACCTTTCAACATCTGCATTGCCGGTATGATTGTTGGGTTTGGTCCAATGTACCTCGATTTCTTTTTCCTGTAAAAATCTCTTTAGTTGTTCTGATTTAAATTCGTTGTCCATAATAATTTTCTTCGGTTTGCCAAATGTGGCTATATATCCTTCTATTATAGCGATTTTCTTTGCCCAATTTCTATCATTGATTAAATATGCTACTGCAAATTTAGTCAGCTTATCTATAATTACAACGAAAGTTTGTTTTAACCCTAGGATTGCCTGATCGTATACAAACGTATACACGCGAACTTTGACCCTTAATAAAATACGAACCCTTTGAGCTAGGACCTTGAAACCTTCGACAAATCCTTCGTTGGAGGGTTCTCTCTAGACATCCCAATTTTCAAAATCCTAGCTCGAAATCGGTAGAACAAAATATCCTTTTTTATGTAAAAACACAAATTTGGCCGTGAGTATACAAATGTATACCATACATTTTATATGGAAATTTCGAAATTTTTTTTTCAAAAAAAGATATCTCAGCATCACATGACCCAAAAACCGTAATTCTTTGACCTAATTATTTGCTAAAGTGTTCTCTTTGATTATCCTAAACAATTTTTTTCTAGTATTTTTACTTTTTAAGATAAAGTGCAAAACAAGGTAAAGAGTCGAAAATTTTCCATACATTTTTGAGACAAAACATAAATTTGACTTAAATTTCAACTTCAAAGATCAATATCTTAGCATCCCGTAGACTGAAAACTAATATTTTTATACTCAAACATTTATCAAAGTATCCTCTTTAGTATTGTCCTTTACAGTATTTTTGTAGTTTTTTTAGTTTTCAAGATAAATTGCATAATAACATGAAAAACGAGAATGTTCCATACATTCTTGTACATTCATGAAAGCAAACATCTATTGTTGACTTTGAAGTTCTATATCTCAGCATCTTCTGAACCAAAAACTAATATTTTTGGATTAAAATATTTGCTGAAGTGTTGCTTAAAAGCTATCTTAACAATAGTTCTGTAAGTGCCATAGTTTTCAACCAAAAGGACAAAATACGCAAAAAAGCATTAAGAATTTCAACATTTTCAATCTTATTTTCCATTTTATCTCGGAAACTAGAAAAAATATGAAACTACAATAGCAACAACATTAAAGAGAACACTTTAATTAAGATTTCGAAATAAAAATCATAGTTTTTAGTTCACGGGATGCTGAGATCCAGACCTTAAAAGTCAACTTTAGGTCTTAATTATGGTCGAATTTGTAAATGTATGAAAAGTTAACGTTTTTCACCCTGTTTTGAACTTTATCTCGAAAACTAAAAGAAAAACAAGAAAACTGTACATGACAGTTTTAAAGAGGACACTTTATTTAATATTAAGGTCAAAGAATTACGGTTTATGGTCCATGGGATGCTGAGATACAGCTCTTTGAAAAAAAAATTTCAAAATTTTCATATAAAATGTATGGTATACATTTGTATACTCACGGCCAGATTTGTGACATTCTCGATCAGGCAATCCTAGGGTTAAATAATGAAAAACGTCTAAATGTATTATTTCATATATTTAAGCAGGTGTTTCTGTGATATTTAATTTTGGTTTTATTGGGTTTCTATCGTATTTTATTGCTTGACATGTCGAACAATTATTTATTATTAACTGTATATGTTCTGAAAGTTTTGGAAAATAAATTTTATTTTTCAATGTTTGATACGTTTCATTTATACCGCTATGTAGAGATTCTTTGGAATGGTACAAAGAAATTTGCTTATGACATTCGTTTTCATTTTCTAATTCTTGTGCCCTTTTTGTAGATTTTATAAATTTCATTGTTTTATTTTCTGAAAATAATTCTAGTATACATTGCTGTACTTTATTGTAATCTTTATCCTCTACCTCTGCATATATTCCAATACGTCCTGATTTTAAATATTTTTTCAAAATTTCTATTATTTTATCTTTTTCGCTTTGTGGGTTGATTTGTATTATTTTTCTACCATGTATAATTTCTACTTCTTTAGTAGGACTATACGTTAATATTATTTGCGTTTTATATTTATTTACTATTTCTTCTCTGATGCCTATGTGATCTAGAGATTGGTCAGTTACAGAATGTATTGTATCAGACAGGTCCATGTTGGATTCACTGGTGTTTTCATTATTTATTTGAGGGCTGTTTTCTATTCTGGTAAGAAAATCAGCTACCTTATTTTCTTTACCTTGAAGGTATTCTATTTCAAAGTTATATTCTTGAAGTTTTAGAAGCCATCGTTGATTCCTTTGGGAAAATTCTTTACCCTTATATTTTGTGTTTAAATATTTTATAGGTGCATGATCTGTAATGATCTTGAATTTTCTACCATAGACATATGGTCTGAAATAATTTACAGCATAAACTATAGCAAGAAATTCTTTATCTGTTACACTGTAATTTCTTTCATGTTTGTTTAGGGTTCTTGAAACATAGCATACTGGATGACCTTCTTGAGATAGAACGGCTCTAATAGCATACTCACTAGCATCAGTTGTAATAACGAAAAGTTTTTCATAATCAGGGTATTTTAGAATGGGATGTGAGGCTATCAAAAGTTTTAAATTTTTAAAAGCTTCTCTATATTGTGGTCATTAATGTTGGTTTTCATTTCTTTTTTCAAATACTTTATCAAAGGATGAGCTATTTTAGCGTAGTCTTTTATGAATTTTCTATAAAATCCCGTCATTCCTAAAAAGCTTTTAAGTTGTTTTTTTGTTTTAGGGATCTCTACTCTTTTTATATCCTCTATTTTATTTGGATTTGGTTTAATCCCGTCTTTTGTTAATACATGCCCCAAAAACTCTGTTTCTCTTCTCATAAAACTACACTTATCAGCTTGAATTTTTAGATTATGCTCTGTTAATTTTTTGAAAATCTTTTCAAGAGAATTTAAGTGCTCTTCTAGAGTGGTAAAAAAAATTAAAATATCATCTAATAAACCACACATATTTTATTTATATATTCCCTCAGTATTTCATTTATTAATCTTTGGAAAGTGGCAGGTGCATTCTTCAACCCGAATGGCATCCTGACATACTCATATAATCCTGCTGGTGTTACAAATGCTGTTTTTTCAATATCTTGTTCTCTTACTAAAATCTGGTGGTATCCCTTCGCTAAATCTAAAGAACTAAAGTACTGGGCTTTCCCTAACTTATCAAGGATACTGTCAATATTTGGTAAGGGATATTTATCATCAATAGTGACTTGGTTAAGTTTCCTGTAATCTACGACAATACGAAATTTTTGTACTCCTGAATTGTCCCTTTTTTTAGGTATGACAATTATTGGTGAAGAGTATTTACTGTTACTTTTTCTTATTATGCCTTGACTTTCCATTTCTCTCATTTGTTTTCTTACCTCCTCTTCATGTTGGGGTGGGTACTGGGTAGCGATATAATTTGGAGTTTATCTGTTCATTGGTTGTTGTTTTGATTTCATGAACTATACTAGTAGTGCTAGTCAATTTATCCCCTTCCCTAAAGAATAACTTTCGGTATTTATCAAGTAATTTTAAAAGTGTAGATTTTTCTTCTTTTGATAAATGTTCTAAATTTATATTTATTAGATCACTTTCTTCTAGCATATTGACCTCTTCTTCCAATAATTTATTAAAAAATGGAATTTTAGCATTATTGTTTAAAATTATTTCTTTATTTATCATATCTATTAATTTTACATTATTTTCAATAAAATCCATGCCTATTAAAAGATCATAAGGTTTTTCTAAATTTAATTTGGTCCACTTCATTTTTGCGTTTTGGGGTAACTTAAATTCTTCAGGACATGAAGTTTTTATACAAGTTCTGTACGTTTCGTAATAGGACCTTCTATAGTACTAATTTTTACTTTTTCACCTATCATATTTTCATAAATGTTATGTGGTACACTTTTTGAGTTTAATAAACTAATTGTAGAGCCAGTATCTATCATAGCAATAAATTTTTCTTGTTTTATAGTGAAAGCGATGTATATTTTTTTTGTTTCCGAGGCTAGTTTATAAAAAAATCGTTATCACTTAATTGATTTACTTCATTATTTGTACTTAAAGTATCAACATCCATGGGTTGAACTTGATTAGGGTTTCTATTTTGAGTAGAATTTCTACTATTATTATTATTATTGATACCACTGTTATTGGAATTATTATTAAAGTTACTATTATTAAAATTATTTTGTCGATTCTGTCCATAGTTATTATTGTAATTATTGTTTTGTCGGTATTGTCCTGAATTATTATTGTATCGAGTTTGTCCAAAATTATTGTTAGTATTATTACTGTTTTGTTTATACTGTCCAGTAGTATGTCTCGATTGTCCTAACGAATTATTTGATTCTTTGTAGTTATGTTGATTTGGTCTTTGTAAATTTTGTTTTTCTTTTATAAATGGGTTTATTTTAGAGATTTTCAAATTATAACAATCTTGACCTATATATCTATTAATTACTGTTCTGATTTCTTCTAAACTATATTTCAGCTGCAAGGGCTCCAGCTGTTATATCTTTAATTTTTAAAACCAAGACACTACTTAAATTATTAACTATTTCAGTTTGATAATCACTAAAAATTGCACACTCTGATATATCCTCTACAATATTTCTTATTTTATCTAATAATTATATGATTGAACTTACTTTGAGGTTGTTGATTTCTTGTACAATCCGTCCTTGATCCTTCGTAGATTTATATTGCAATTTTAATTTTAACTTACATTCGTCCCATGTTGTTGGTGCTGCTGTCTCAAGATAATTTTTCGCTGCTCCTACGATCTTTTCATTGTAAATAACAGTATAAACTTGAGGACTCAGGTCTCCATATTCAGCTAATATCCTTTCTACAGTTGTAATGAATGCTGGTAAGGTTCCAGGTCGTCCTTCAAAAGTTGGTAGATATCGAATCTCTTTCTCGGTTCTACTTCGTAGAGATATGGGTTGATTCTGTAGTCTTACAATATCTGTTAAAGCAGCCAGACATTGTTCAATCATATTTTGTTGTTCAGCCATTCTTCTGTTCTGGTCAATTATGCGAATTCTGTTTAATCTTCTTTCCAGTTTAACAGTGTCGTTTCTTCGTAGTTCACTAAATTTTGCGTTAAACTACTACGTTTCCCATTTTATAAATATATAAGTGTATGTTTAGATCACTTTCAAAAATTTATATCACTTTACTAACTAACTAATTTATTAATTAGTTAAGATTAAGATTAAGATTGGAGATAGGGCTATTACCGCACTTCGACCTTTGCAGATCTTTTGTACAGCCCGTGCTTCTCATAGATTTAGGCTTTTAACAAATCCTAATATTCTATTCGAAGGTGCGCACCAGACTTCCTCAGGCTTGAGGAAAAATTGGTACAAGTATCGCACTCTTTTTGAGACCAAAGCCTCGCATTCACAAAGAATGTGTTTTGAGGTCTCTTTGGCCTCTTTGCAGAACCTGCATTTGTCATCCTCTTTGAGTCCTATTTTGCGCAGGTGGTAGTTGAGTGGACAGTGTCCAGTAATAAGTCCCGTGATTGTCCTTAACTCGTTCCTATCGAGGCTGATCAGTTTCCTAGCAATATTTTTCGAAGGCTTAATAAACTCCTTCGCTTGCTTGTTATTAATTAGTTAATTTTAATTTTATTATTTAGAATTTTATGTTCGTTTCTACGTAGTAATATTTATATATACATATGATTGTATATATTATTTATACCATATAATATATTGTTTCACACTTTAATTCTAAAAATTTTTTTTTTTTTTTCAATTCGTATCACTGGATCCTAATTCTACGGAAAAGGATCCTACCGACTGCGCCACTTTTATATTTTATATTCCAAGGTGATAAAAAAAAAAAAATAAAACTATTTATTTATGATTTAAATTTCACTATTTATTTATTCAGTAATTCACATAAACTTTACTATCAATTTAACTTTACAATAAAGAGAACGGAAAAAGTAGCATTAGAAAGTTTTGATGATTAAACTATTATATCAATTAAGATTGCATATCAGCAAGATTAGTAATGTAAATCGTAATCAAAGGTGATTTTCAAAGCTTGAGAAAATCATCTTTAGCAAATTACCACGACATTGGTTTTGTTTTTGTTTTTATTTTGTAGTAATCCGGCAAGTCGGAATTTTCCATACATTTTAACTTATTTTCAAGATCAATATATGTAACTCATGTATTAGTAATCTTTTTGTGTATACATATACGAAAGAAGAAATCTCTTTCTTAGGATTTAACCAAAGACCTATCAACGACTTCTATAGTACATACCAAGCCTAAATGTTCATTTTGTGTATGTGTTGGAAGTACCAAATTGACATGACAACTTATTGCTTTTAATCAATCATAACTAAGTTGTGATTAAAGTTACATGAAAATTATGTTCAAATGAAATGTAGAGAAGGTCCTTAGCTTTATTTTCACTAAATATATTAAATATCTATGAGCAACATAAATCAAAGAAAAAACGTGTCATTTTTCTTTAATATTGCAATGCTCTCTGATTGGTCAGATTCAATTTGGTTCAATATGGCGATTGTTTACATCGGGAAGAACACACCTTCTATGTCATTCCACCATGGTATGGTCCATGACTTGACATTATACCATTGGGTAAGGTAGTGTTTAAACTACGAACAAGAACTGATAAGATCTCAAATAAATGCGCAATTTCTTGCACTAATACACATGAGTTAAAAATAGATACCAAGAAAAATAATGATGAGGATCTGAAAAAGAAGATTCGTTAAAGTTGATTAGTGATGAGAAATGTGTAGGGTAAAGCACCTGAGTTTCGTCGAGTAATATAAATAAAAGACTTTTTCGTAATTTGTAAATTTAATTAGTGTTTTTATTCACTTATAAAAGTCAATTAAAAAAAAACGAAAAAAAATGTAAAATTTTGAAATTGAAATTTATTTTTTTTAATTTAAAGTCTATAAGTATAATTATTACAAATCACGTAGATATGTGTTACAGATAAAATTTTATTTTTGTTATTATTAATTCTAATACATACATATCTCTATTATATCTATCTATTATCTTTTTCTCTCCACATATAATGCACCTAATAAAATGACGACCCATATTTTCAAAAAAAAAAAAAAATATATGTATTTTTTAAAACTATTTATTTCTTCTTAATTAATTTTATTAAATTTTATTTCTTTCAATTATTTTATTGTTTTTTTTTATTCTGTCTTTTAATATAGCACTAAAACCTCTTATTAATTATTCTCGTACACTAGTTTATTATGAAAATAATCACAACAATAATAATTAATACATAATATTATCATTCACGCACTAAGTTTTATTTCAATTTTTTAATTTAATGCACTTTATATTATTTTTTTTTTAAAATACACTTAGAAAACTTTAAAAACTAACTTGAATATATCACATAAGAACTGATATTGATAAGGTAATCACATATCATACCGTATACTTTGCTTTTTACCTACAAAATTGGCGCGATCTACAAATTCAAATAATATTAGAAGCCACGTGCAAGTGATGTGTAATCTTTCTGGTAGGTTAAGAAAGAGAAATATAGGTAGGATAAAATCGGACGCCATTCGTATGTTTCAATTACTTGAAATTATGTTTACTATGTATACTATTTTTACTTTTGGAAGTCAGTACAGGCAAGATAGGCATACTTTTCTATATTCTTTTACATTGCGTTTGAATAAATCTGTCTCATGTGTGGAGTGATCAGATCTTAATTTTAATCGAGGGAAATCTTTTAAATTAAATATTACCAAGAGCAACAAACTCATCGGGTACTGCCTCCATAAGCACAATACTGACTTCCAAAAAGAAAAATACTATAAAACGAAGTAAGTGTTTATGCACATTTTAAAAACGAAATGAAATTTTAAATGTGGATTTAATAGTGTATTTACTCAAAACGTCGTAGAGCTTTAATGCGTTTTGAAATTTGGTTTATGCATCCGTATTAAGTCAAGACGGAGTGAGTTAATGCGAAGTAACGCTTCGCATAAATAAGATAATTGATAAGAAGAATAGTTCATTTATATCTTATGATTGCACTTAATTAATAAATGAAAATATTGAAACATTTATTGATTGGGAATGTAGGTTAGGTTATGAATTTGAAATAAAAGTGAAGGACATACCTGTAGACAGGCAAAAAAAATTAAAAAGAAATTGTATAAGATTTGTAAAAATAATAATTGACGAGTTAAGAAACAGGCTTCCAGATAATATTAATTAAATAATAACACAGGATGTGCATACTACTCAGAAGAATATAAACAAAAATACAAAATAGATAACAAATCTTCCATACATACCGCAGAATTATACGCTATCCAAAAAGCAATAGAAGAAATAGAAAACAAAACAAACGTATTATAGTACGATTCAAAAAAGATGGTACAGGTTCGCGCATGTCTTACACGTGTTAGTGATCTTCTTGTGTATACATATACGAAGGAGGAAACCTCTTTCTTAGAATTCACAAAAACAAAAATGCATGTGTGTAAGAATCTTTTCTTCTGCGCATGTTTCTCTAGTATAATACGAAATGCCATCTTTTTTGAATCGCAGTATAATATGCGTTGACTCAATAAGCGCAATCTCCACCATAGAACAACTATATCCAGACAACCCTATAGCAATAAATATAAAAGAATCCATTTATAAAAACAAAAACACAAAATATACTTTCCTTTGGATACCCAGCCACATCGGTATCAAAGAAAATGAAATTGCAGATAGCCTAGCAAAAGCAGCAACATCTGAAGAAAAAGAAGAAAACACATCCTTTGAAACACTAAGACGAGATTTACAAACAACAATCAAAAACCAAATACAAAACAAATGGAAAGAAATATATGAAAAAGAAAATAGTAAACTGAAAGAAATTAAACAAAACACAACCCCATGGACGAACATCAATCAACTAACAAGAAAAGACAGCGTCATATTGACAAGCTCAGGATTGGACACACAAAATTAACCCACAAACACCATTTTAAACAAAACAGTCCTCCATCCTGCGAATGCAAAGAACTACTTACCATCAAACACATCTTCAACACTTGCTCATATTACAAACAACACAAGGAAAAAAACAACATCCACAACATACAAATCTTAGGGAGCGAAAAAAAACAGGACATTAATAATATAATAAAATTTATAAAAGACACAAAATTGTATAATAAAATCTAATTTAAAAAAAAAAAAAAATGTAAATATGAATTTTTATTTGTATCAATTATTATGAATTAATTTTAAAACATTATAAAAATTACATACTGTAAAATATTAGTTGAATCACATATTGTAAAATAATTGTAAAACATATTATGTAAAATTATCTCAACGATGGTATATACGAGGGGCGGCCCAACCATCTCCGGCCTGATAGTAATTGAAAGGTCTGAATAAAACAAAATAGTTTTTATTTTTCTATATAATCACCCTTCAATTAAACGCATTTATTAGATTTACAAATTAACATTTCTATGCCCTTAAAAAATTAATCTGAAATTTTGTCCTTAAAATGGTCAAAAACTGCTGCCTTGATGTCTTCAAAAGTCTCAAATTTTTTTCCTCGTAAATCTTTTTTCATTTTCGGAAACAAATAAAAGTCACTTGGAGCCAGGTCCGGACTGTAGGGTGGATGATCAATTTCGGTGAAGCCACACTGCATAACAGCGGCCTTCGCAGCAGCTGCAGTATGAACTGGCGCATTATCATGTAGCAAGTAAACATTTCTGGACAGCATTCCTCGTCGTTTTTTCTTTATTTTTTCTCTTAACTGCTGCAGTAAGTTAGCATAATATTTGCCATTCATGACTGTATTGGGTTCTAAGAAATCAATTAATAAGATTCCTTGAGAATCACAGAATACTGTTGCCATCACCTTTTTTTTTGATTTCACGACCTTGGCTTTTCTTGGTGCCCCCTCTCTCTTTCGACGCCACTCCATGGACTCTACTTTAGTAGTAGGATCGTAATAAAGCACCATTGTTTCATTTCCAGTAACTATTTGTTTCAAAAACGAATCTTTGTTTTCATTAAACGATATGCTAATGCAAAAATTTTTTCACTTGACACTGACATGTGCTATATTATCAACAACTCTACTTGAAATAACTGACCAATTTCTTTAAAATTTTACCTGCAACGTACATACGGATTGTAAAAGACAAACACGTGAACAACCGGTTAAAATGACTTATAGAAGTATATCAGGCCGGAGATGGTTGGGCCGCCCTCCGTATATAGTATAATACAAGTTAAAATTAAACCAAATTAAAACATCCTTGAGGTAATTACAAATAATTAAGGCCTGATATGACAGCAATGCTGTTGTTAGGCAAAAAAAAAAAAAAAAAAAAAAAACTCATCGGGTACTGCCTCCATAAGCACAATACTGACTTCCAAAAATAAAAATAGTATAGCTATTTTTTTATTGAATAAATGTTTTATTTGTCAACTGGAAAAGTTAAGTTATGTATGTCATGTCATAGGAATATAATATGTATATAATATGTACATATGTATGTAAATATATACTTTTTTATTCGTTACGGAAACGCAACGCTATAAACTGTAGTTACGTGCGAATATAATGATTTTTCTAAGAGAAATATATAATATACATATTAGCTTTAAAAAGTTAAAGTACATATTTTCCTCCTTTTTTCAGCTTTAAAATTTAATACAATTTATTACCAATATTTTTCAAAAATGTTTGCTCAATAACATAATATTACAATGAAAAAGGTCATCTTTTTCATTTCATAGACACAATTTAACATAGATTTAATATTAATTCTATTGATAAATAATTGAATTTTTTTTACTCAAGGCTCTTTTAAAAATTTATGCAAGTGACCAACCTTTATTGATTGAAAATTTACTACAAAATTTTATTTATTTAACAAAATCACTTTTGGGTAGAGTTAAAATGAGAAAATTATCGAAAACATACCGTGGAACTGCTGAAGAAGAAAGTTTCAAGTCAAAAGTTCAAATTACTGTAACACGTTATTGTAAAGAATTATTTAATTTATGTATTGAACACATAAAACAATTGGCTGAAAGTTATGACCAGGTTTGTAATAGAATGAAAATTATTTGAAATTATTATTGTTATTTTAATGACTTTTTTTGCTTTTCAACAGAATCAAGTGGTCTTAACTTTTCGATTATTATTTCAAATAGTCAATTTGATTGAAGAAGATCCAAAATGCTACATATCATGTGAATCACTATTAATTGATTTAGGTTATATTACAAAATATTATCGGCAATTTTTTCAAACAGAAAATACAAAATTTCAGTTGGGAAGACAATATTATATTATATTTTTAAATTTAACAAGTAAAATCGCGAAATATCATAAAAAACGTTGCAAAAGATTCGAAGATTGTACACAAAAAAATTTTGTTATAAACCAAAATTATCATCAAGAAACAACTAGTAACAGAAAATTTATTAAAGCTCTGAATAATGATGATACTGAAATTTGGCGTGAAGAATTACAAAATGCTGTATTCGATTATTCACTAAAAGAATTATACCCAGCAGTTTATGATAGTATTATAGATATTTCAAATGTAAGTAATTAAGTTTTTTTTATAAATAAATATAAATTTTTTAAAATTAACATTCAATTAATTTTTAGATAAATACAAATATATACGTTCAAACAATTTTAAATTGCGATAAATTATTATTACCTGCAATCAAATTATTACGACAGCCAGATCAATTTGATAATGAAAATTTTATTTACCAGGGATATGAAGCAATGGAAACACTTTCAATTCATAAAAGTTTAGATTTTGTTAAGAAAATATTTGAAATAATAATCAGGTTTAGTTTTAATAAAATTTTAAAAATACTATAGAATTAAAACTATTATTATATTTCTAGTTGTATACCACTTCTTGAAGGCAATATTCACTTAAAAGAAATTTCCGAAAGCATAATTTTACGTTTATTTGCACATGAAAATTTATCCATTAGAAGGTAAAATATTTTATTTAATTAAAAAAATATATATATATATTTATATATTTTATAATTCTTTTTCAAAGATTTATTTATGATGAATCAGCTAATAAAATGAAACAGTTATTTGCTGAATTAATGAATGGCACACAACATTTTGGTAAAATTTGTGGCTCAACAATGTGTAATACAAAAATATTTGGGATACCACTAACAGTTGATATTTTAAGTGAAATAATTTGTTTTGGTTATACACACACAGATCTTTCTGTAAATATGCATACATATCGTCGGTTTGCAAGAAAAGTGGCACATCTCAAAATCGAAAATTTTCACAATGGAATTTTTGAAATAATGATTCAGTTCAATATTGTATAATAATATATAATAAATTTTGTTCAATTTAACAACTTATGTTATTAGTAGAGTATAATGTTAACAAAAAAAATATCAGACTGTTTAACCAGATACCATGCCTCTTTTTCTTTTACATCCTCGAAAATTCACGTTTTTGAGTTATGCCACTTTTCTTGCAAACCGACGATATATCTATTTTTATTATTTTCTATTTCAATAAAAAGAATGATTCAGTATCGGACTCCAAAATGGTAATAAATAGGTCTCACTGGCGTAAATTAAAAATTATATAGAAGATGAGAGATTTTGGGTTAATCATTTAACATCATTGTATGTACATAAATGGTTGGTTGGTTGGTTGACGTGGCAGTTCTTCGGATTACTTACGGTTGTAAAACCTTCTGTCATACATATATACATAAATACACATTTCTATTGCAAAAATTGAAAGCTCATCGATTCTACATCAATTCTATTATTCTTCGAGGAACTCATAGTTCTTGAGTTTACACATTTACCTTAAAAACTATAGTTTTTATGGAAAAATGCTATTATGGAATTTGAAAAGAATTGATTCCAACATGTATTTCTAACAGTCTAACGATATATCGACTTATATTAGTCGAGTAGCTTTTGACAATCGCTTCATCAGTTGAGGTTACATTTTTATTTTGTTGTGTTGTATTGTTTCGCAGGTATTAAAATGAAAGTATATATAAACAATTTTTTTATATTCTAGTTATATATTTATATTAATTTACAGAGTAAAAGTTTTAAAAAAATTGAAGAATTTGTTTTTCCAACTCTTTCAACTCTTTCTTCTTCATATGCAATAAAAAATTTCATTTTTAAAATTAGAAAAAACTCGCTTTAAAAACAAAATTGAACCACAACAATAAACAACTCGTTAAATTTTTTTGAAAATATTTTAATTTGACAATTTTTGACAGTTTAAATCGACACTAAATCATGTTTGATATGATAACATTTTTAAGTCGAGGTGATCTATTTACATAATACGAATTTTTTATCGCCTCGACTGAAAAGTCGATAGTCGATTGTCGATCGAAACAACTCTCAAAATCAGGGCCACTCTTTGCAGCTATTATTTTCTTACTTCTTCTGTTTCAATAAAAGACTAATGCTTGGATCTTTTTACTTTTCCTCATCAATTACCAATCATTCCAGTTTCCAGCGACTTTTAGTCGTGCTTATCTTGTGACTGATTTTTGAAAACATGTACTGTATTTGTTTAAGCTATCTAAAACTACTAGTTTTCACCATTTTCGTATCCGACATCATAACTGAATCAGTCTAGGTAGACATGAACACATACATATGTACATATGTAATTATGTATTTTAAATTTATAGATTACTAAAAATTCAGAAGTCATATTATGTTTGATTATCAAAGCTAAAAATGTTCTGGATAACAAATATTGGAAAAATATGTTGAGCATTCTGTTGCCGAATGTACCATTATTACAAAGCATTACAACAAAAGATTCCGCTTTGGGTAAAAAAAAAAAATAAAATTACTTCGAAGATTCATTTCATTTTCCAGTTCATCGTAGTTTTTCACTTTTGACTTCATTTTTTCGTAGTTTTTTTTTTAGCTTTCATTTTGTGTGAAAAATTTCTTTCACATTTTTTCAAAATTTCCATAGTTTGCGAATCTATGGAAACGAATTACGACAACGGAAAAACTGCGAAGGCTAAGAACATGAAATGAGTCATCTAACTATTTGTTAATAAAGTGTTCTAAAATTTTTGTATTTTATTTCAAGGTTCATTAGTTTTAGAATTTCTTAGCCCAAATAGTGACATTCCTAATATTGAACTTATTCAGGCAAATATACGTTATTTATTCAGTTCGGATTTATCAATTCGTTCTGAAGCTATATCACGAGTAATTCATTTATTACATCATGATTCTGATAGTCATATGTATATACCAAAGCTTCTAGAAATAAGCGATACAATACCAAATAATGTTTGTATATTAAATATTCCTAGAGATCCAGAAAAAATATTTTGTAGAGGATTTTATGAGGTAAGAATTATTTTTTAAAATTTCGTTTTGAAAATTTTTTCAATTCTTCTAATAGAAATCAACGATGTTTGCTCTTTTGGAACTTCTGAAAAACTCTGATATTGATCCATCAATTAGAAAAACAACTTTAATGCAATTAAATGTTATGTGCCAAGATCCAGAATTCAGCGAATTGATTCATGATGAGAGTGGATGGTATTTATCGATTGAGGCTATGGAAAATGCATTACAGGCAAGAAACATAAAAATCAAATCACATTAGGTCCTTTGATTACGATACGATGTGATTTCTGTCCGAAATCGTTTGTATCATAAGTACGTGTTTTCTCATAAGAGTTCATACAAAATTCGATATGACTTTTGAACAATTTTTTGTGAATAGACTCATATCGTGATTTAATTGTCCATTTTTAATCTTCTCTTGACTTTTACCGTGTGTGTATTTTTATGATATTGTAGTAAAATAAGTATTAGGCTGTTTGATAAGTCTTTGTTCTCCCTACGAAATAGTGTTGCAAATACAAGAATGCTACTTTTTTTGGCTACTGCAATCCAAACCTTTAAATTTAAATTTTCTTAGAGATACGACAGTGCAGTGGTTTAAGGTAAACAATTTGTGGTTTTTCCAAACAATTGAAAAAAGTGAATTCTGTGTATTAATTAAAGATTGTTTTTTAATGGGGAAAAATGACGTACGTACCAAGAAATGGCTTTATAAACGTTACGGTGAATCTGCGTCATCGAAATCCAACATTATATATTGGTTTATTGAGTTTAAACATGGCCGTATGATCACAAAAAATGCTAACGTCCTGGTACACCAGTGGAGGTGACAACTCCAAAAATTATCAAAATAATTCATCAAATTATTAGAAGCGATAGGTAATTTAAAATTCAACGAGAAGAGAACGTGTATACAATATAGTACATGAATATTTACATATGAGAAAGCTAGTTGCAAAGTGGCTCACTCACATTTGATCAAAAACAACGACAATGTTCAAGCTCATTCATCGTCAACAGGAACAACAAAATTGGTAGAATTATACGTTACGAAGTGCTTCCTCATCCACCGTTTTCTTCGGATTTAGCACCGCGTGACTTTTTTATTTTCCAAAATTTGAAAAAATGGTCCACTGGACGCAGATTTCATTTTAATTTCGAATTTATATATTCAGAATCATATTTTACTGAAGGTATTAAAAAGCTTCAAAATCGTTGGATGAAATGTATTGAATTAGAAGGAGAATATGTATTTTGAATAAAGATGTATAGTTGTTTTAAAAAATGCGTTTTTTCTTACCGAGTGTAAAGACTTGTTAAACAGCCTAGTACATAATATGTATGTATATTGAAATTAATTGTCATAGTTATCGTATTGTGATCTTATTGTAAAAGTGAATGATGAGCTTTATTGTATTTCATTTATATTAATACAAATCTTTATAGAAAGATCCAATTTTGGATTATCCTGATACAGTGATTCCAGCAATTGGCATAATATCGAAAATTGCACTATGTAATCCACAATTTAGACGTGAAATATCACAGGAAAAAAATATCTATAATCTCCTGATTCGTTCATTATTCATTTTTCATCATGATATTGTACTTCTACAAGATTGTGTATTAGTGATTTTCTTATTAGCATTTAGTTCTTTCATTATTGGTAGCAAAAATATTTCAATTCCAGTACAATTATCTCGTATGATGAAATTACCAATAAAATTTAATTATCATTGGCATACAACTCCATTTAATAGTAAAAGTGCATTAGAGACAATATTTTTGGAGTTATCAGAAGAATTTGAAAATGATGATAGTTTATTATATAATGAAACACCATCATCATCATCACCTACAATAAGTAGCAGATCATCTTTAAAACTAGATTTAAAATTACTTACAACAAAAAAAACTATAAATATATTACAAAAACCCGAATTACAATATATTCGTTTGAATTTTGCCTCGTTATGGTTTGATGGCTTTGATTGTGTATTAAAATTAATGAAGAAAATAATAAAAGTCAATGATATTGATTCAAATTCAAATTTTAATTATTCCCTGTTACCAGGATATTTATATACACGAAAAATTAAAAATGAAAATAATACAACACATATAATAACAGATTCAATGAAATTTAATGAATATTTACAATTAACTGATTTAGATGTAAAAATTATAAAATTCACTTTAGAATCAGAGAATGTGAAATATTTTTTGACAAAAATATGGAATGCGATTACACATAATGATGTTTTAATAAATTTATATAGAATTGAGTTAGCTTTATTATTAAATGCTACATGCTGTAACTATAATATCAATAACTACAACAACAATAAAAAAGAAAAATTAAAAACAATAAATATAATTGATTGTTTTCGTAAGTTTATAATGCAAGCGCCGAATTTAAACTATGAAATAGATTTAATTTTATATGAAAATGTTATAAATTTTTTTATATACCTTCTAGAAGAGAATATCGATGATAATAATAGAACAATTTTAAAATGGATTTCAAATGAATTAAAAGAAAAGAATCCCATACAATTAATGATGTTGAAAAACTTTTCTTATTCAAGATCATTATATCAAAGTATTTGTAATTTTCTAGAAATTTTTATTAAACAAACAATAAAAATTAATTTAAATGATAAAACTTTTATGCAAAAATATATTGTATTCAAGGAAACGATTACTGCAATGCCTGTTAATATAGAAAAATCATCAAAATTAGAAAAAAATATTCCAGAAAAAATAATAATTCAGCAAAATTTATATAATAAAATTTTTGAATGTTTAATACCAATAACTGAAGAGTGTTTTCATAAACGTTTATTAAGTCGTTTTCGTTCATTAATAAATTTAATAGAAATTCTAAGTTCAACATACAATTTATGCTTAGATTCTGGTTATATTAGTTCAATTGTAAAAAAACTTTTGTATTTTATAATGACATTAAAATCATTCACACAAACTGGTTCAAATTATGTAGAAAATTGCTTATTGATTATTGGAAATCTTATTTTTGGTTTAGATGAGGTTTGTATTTTATGTGAACATTTTTTAATTCAATTTTATTTTAAAGACCTTTTTCTATTTTTAGTTCATTTTAGATGATCAACATATTCGATTTTTATCCGGACTTTGTGGTCATTTAGATTTTGAAATTCGAGGTTTATCATGGTGTATAATAGCAAAATTAACAAAATGTTTTAAAGGAGCTCAAACAGTTGTTAAAGGTAATCTATAGACTATATATTGTATACAATAGTGCTTATTCTGACAGTCATCTTTCTCACTTTTAAATCAAGTGAGTAATAAAAATCAGTATTCTGACAGTCACTTCAATTAACAAATTGTCACTTGAAAATATCTCGAGAGTGTCAAAGTAAATGATTCAATTTGAATGAAGTAGTGTAAGTAATGAAGAATTAAAAAACATCAAATAATCGTCATTTGGCAGTACCAGACCTGGGCCTCTATTCTCGAAACCACTCGTAAAGTTAAGTATACGTAAATCCACCATTTACGAGTGGTTTTGACATATGGCTTATTCTCGAGATCCGCATACGTAAATATTCGAATGAAAACCATTCGTAAAGATACGAGTGCCTATTTGCACTCGTAACTACTTACGAGTACTAAGTTAATACTGTCTAAAATAAATAAATAGTTATTTAATATAATGTATGTATGTATATACCCATACTATACATTATATATTACATTAAAAAACTATAAAAGTAAAATTATGAATTAAAAATATTATATTAATAATAAAAATAAAAATTATTGATACAATCCTTTGTTTAATGTCATCCACCATACACATTTTTTTAATTTGAGTAATTTTAGAAATTTCTCTTGGATATTCTCAAAATGACATACGTCATATATATTTCTTCTCTCATTATTCATTAAACCTCATCCCCCTTGTCTAAATCATCCGATACACAAACCAGTTTTGAACTTTAGAACTTTCACCATACTCGTAATCTATTCGAATGGTAAATAAATATTCGATTGATTTCAAGAATACGTGTAACATAAACCATTCGAAACAAAGTACTCGTAAAGATACGTATGCGTAACTTTACGAGTGATCTCGAGAATAGAGGCCCTGTGTTCTTTCAGCTTCAATAACCGGTTTTTTATCCCCACTTTTGGATACAATGTACTACAACTCGGTTATTGAAAAAAAACGGTTATTGAAGCTGAAAGAAGACAGGTCTGGTACTGGCCATTCACCATGAAGCTGAATACTTGCAATTAACGATCATTTGATGTTTTTGAATTCTCCTTAATTTTTGTCATATATGTACTTCGAATTTGAAAAAAAAGTATTCGTTTTGTACATATGTATATAAATGATGAGTGAAAAGCACTTTTTTTATATTTCGAAAGTGAAGATTGAAAATAAAACATATATCGATCCTACTGGCTTATTCAGTTTTGTTTGTCTTTTTTCTCAATAAAAATTAAAATGCACTTTTTGAAATATTAAAATACGAATAAAATCTGAAATAATTTTTTAACGAAAAACATACTTAAACTCTTAAATGTCCAATACGTCACTCAATTATTTGGTATATTGGACCATTTAGAACTAAGGTTTTAAGTTTAAAAAATTATAATGATTAAAAAATACTCACATTGTGTTGAACAATTCTAAAAGATTCGAATTATCATCCTTTTCACTCTACATTCACTGTCTCAATTCAAGTTAAATTTTTGTATTTTTTAATATTTATGTATTATACATATGTATAATAGTTAAAGAAATTATGAAATTTATCAATAAATCTTAATGTATTTTTAAAAAATCTATCAGTTAAAAAAGTTTGGAGGAAAAATTTTACCAAATGGTAATTTTAGCCTAACAAGCAAAAAAAAAAAAACCTCTTTTCATTGCTGTGAATAGAGTAAATAAACTTCTATATCTAACAAGCAAAAAAAACAAACCTAGTTTCGTTTTAAACTTCCATCTAACAAAAAAAAAAAAAAAAAAAAAAAAAAAAAAAAAAAAAAAAAAAAAAAAAAGGAGGAGGGCGCCATATGAGAAATTGCCTAGGGCGGCATCACACTTAAATCCGCCACTGCAAGTGAGGCATCCATTTACTGATTGTTATATTATTTTTTTGTGTTAATAAAATATCATTGATCTTATCATATATGAAAAAAGGAGTATTATTTTGTACATAACTTTTTCTTTCATCTTTTATCTACTTTTATACACCAATTTTTTTTTTCTTTCGTAGTCATTTTTTATTTTACAAATAATTAAACAAATGATATTGTCAATTTTTCTTTGTTTTTTTTTTTTAAATAATTGTTAGTAAAAAAAACAATTTTTTTTCTTCTATAATTTTTTGCAAAAAACAAAATGTCCCATATGATATGAATTACAAATAAAAACAAAAATTATGAAAACTGTTTTACAAAAACTATTTCGAAAATAAAAAATATGCAAAAAATTTTTTTTTGTGCTAGGTATGTAAAACATACATATGCATATTGTATTTCTGTATGATATAATTGTATTTTCTTCTTTGCTATATACATGTTCGAGTGTCATATTTATTTGTGGCTGAAACGAGCTATCTGATATTTGAGTATGTCCATATACCATTGCGTTAATGATAATATCATCGTCTTTAAGTATGCATCCATTTTTCAGTACGATAATTCCATTACCGTATAATGTTTGTTGATAATTTTTGTCGCTGCATATAACTGTTACGAGGTATGGTATGTCTAGTGAAAATATCCATTGGTTCGGCTTATTTAATTGAATCCAAGATTTTGTTGGTGATGTAATCTTGAAAGCACATGTTGATGGTATAGAGTTTTGCATAAATAGTTCTATTTCGCATATATGAATTTTAGATGTTCTATAATAAATTGGTTTCTTTTGCTCACAAAAGATATGCTTGTCTGAAGTTTTTACACACTGTGCGTATTCATTTTCTGTCATTAAATAAAATTGATCTTTAAGTAGATTTGTCATTATAAATTTCATTGTCGTAACAATTGAGATGTGTTATAAGTGTAGGTAATGGGATAATTTTGTACACATCAAAATTCATCGTGCTAATTAATGGGATTTGTATATTGAAGATAACAAAATTTCCTGTAGTTGCGCATTGTAATGTCATTAACTTGTAGAGCAATGCTATATCAATTTTTCCACCTACGGTGGGTAGCTGTAGTCCTGGTGCTAAGTTTTCTTTAATAATTGTGATTTGTGATCTTAACTGGTCTGTTGTTATAATTAAAGGGTTTGCTTGACCATTGTAATGTGTGTCAGTTAAAATATTAACAATTGCATTTTGCATTAAATGACACTCATTAATTAGCGTTGTGATCAAAATCGACAATGTATGAAATGATTGAATAGCTTTTTGTTGTTTCATTTCAGTATTAAGATTTTTCATTTTTTCATACATTGTTTCTACGTGGCTTTCTATGCGTTGTAATTGAACAGTTCTCTCATCTTCATTCTTCTTGACAATGTTGGCTGTGGTCTCAAGGACAGATGTTTGATTTTTTATTAACTTTAAAAGATGTTCTTCGTTATTTCTAACCTTTTCAACAGTGTCTGCCATTTGATTTGCATAATTTTCATCAAGAATGCCAAATAATTTATTAGCTACGGTACCTATTATATTCAAGGGCGATCGCTTACTACGCAGGCTAGTTACAGTTGAGTTGTTGTATTCGAATAGTGCATTGCCGTTTTGAATTACTTCCAGTTGATGTTGATACTGTCGTACAATTTCGGTGTACTGTTCGTTATGATTTATATATCTATTTAAACGTGCTAATTGTTTCATAGCTTGTTCTAACGTATGAATTGTAGCAAAATATCCTTTTAGGTCGTAGTAAGCTATTATATTCCATTTGGATTTGATCATTTCAGTCTTGCCGAGGTTCTCAAAATATATCCCTGTTTTGCTGTTCAAGCTTTGTATTTGAATTTGGTCTTGTGTTGGCGGTGGTGCGGCAAAGGCCAGAAGTGGTAGCAACAATACTGATAACAGAAATACTTTTGCCGAATTTAAGTTATTGTTTTTACCTTTTCTTTTTCTTGATGTTTGTAATTTTTCGTGTTCTTGGGGATCTTGATCTTCCTTATTCATATGATCCGTCACTTCATTATCATTTTCCTGTCTATCAACTGGTAGAGGTGCTAATAAATGAATGGCTCGTCGATATATGCCTGTAGCTGTTTTAACATCTGCTACCCTGACTTGTCCATCTGCTCCAGGTATTGTTTCTATAATTCTGCCCAGAGGCCATTTCAATGGTGGAACATTATCTTCCTTTAAGATGACAATTGTACCTTCTTTCATGTTAGGATGTTGGTGTGCCCATTTGGCTCTTTTTTGTAGTTGTGATAAGTATTCTAAGTACCAGCGTTTCCAAAAATCGTTCTTTATAAAATTTACTAATTCCCATCTTGTTAATAGTGATATTTTATTTTCTTCAGAATGTGTATTGATGGATGACGTCAGAGGTTCACCGATTAAAAAATGAGCTGAATTGGTTGTGTGTAGATAACTCATTATTAATTTAGTAACAAAACTTTCTGCTGGCATGAGAATAGGGTGTTTGGAGTTATAGTCAATATCTGATGCTTGAAGTCTGCCTCCTACTCTCAGCAGTTCATATTCATCCAAAAATGGTGTTAAAGTTACCAGTTTGCTAGAGGTTGGTAACTGTTTTTTACCTTGTATGCATTTAATTTCATCACTAAAGGCTTTTGATTGAATTTCGTTCAGATGCTCCGTTGATTTAATTGGTTTCCCTATTTTAAATGCTGTTTTAGCTCGTAGGACGTATGACATTATGCGTTGTAGTCTACTGAACGAGTTGCCATGGTTAATTTCATATAAAGGGTGCTCATGATGTTGATGTATTGTTGTTAATGTATATTTCAACTGTTTTTCCTCTTCTTTAATACTAATATTTTGTACTTGTTCCATGGGCCATGAAGATCTCGATGTTCTTAAAAATTCAGGACCGTAGAACCACATTTGTGAGTTTTTTAGTTGCTGTGGAAACATTCCTCTAGATACAATGTCAGCTGGATTGAGTTTTGTATTTATATATTTCCATTTTGTGTTAATTCTTGGATAGCTACTATTCTATTTGCAACAAAGGTTTTTAAACTTGAGGCATCTCCTTGTAACCATGATATGACAATCTGCGAATCAGTCCAATAACAAATTTCGTCAAATTTTAAACCGATGTTTTCTTTTACGTAATCAACCAATTGAGCCGTTAATAGTGCAGCACATAATTCCAATCTTGGTAATGTTGTTGGTTTTATCGGTGCTATTTTGGATTTTGAGCACAATAATTTTACTAAGATGTCGCCGTTTGCTTTTACCGATCTCACATACAGTACAGATCCGTAGGCCTTTTCACTGGCATCTGAGAATGCGTGAAGTTCTGTACGGATGGTATTTTCATGAGTAAGCACCAATCTTGGAATTTGGATGTCATTTAATACGTTTAGTTCATTTCTAAATTGCGTCCAGATAGCATGCAGCTCTGCTGGTAACTCATCATCCCAGTCCAACTTGTTTTTCCATAATTGTTGTAGTAATATCTTACTGGTTACTACAATTGGATTTATTAGTCCCAACGGATCAAATATGTGAGCCATGTCTGCTAACACAGATTTTTTAGTGATCTTATTATGTTCTTTTAGAGATGATGTTATTTGAAACAGATCAGTTATAGGATGCCATATCAGCCCTAGCGTTTTAATGTGTTCGTTATCAACATCACTAAAATTCAATTTTATCTCTAAGTCCTATTCGGAATGCTTTGAACTAAGCTTGGATGGTTGCCACACCATTTTCGCAAATGAAAACCTCCTGACTTAAGCATCTCAATTAATTCCTTTTGAATCCTTAAAGCTTCATCAAGATTGTTGCTACCAGTTAAGATGTCGTCTACATAAAAATCTCTTATAGCGTTGGCTGCTAGCGGGTAGTTATCCTTTTCATCTTCTGCTAATTTATGTAGGCATTTGATCGCTAGGTAAGGTGCTGCCTTTGTACCGTATGTAACTGTACAAAGTTGGTAATATTTTATTGGATCAGCTGGGTGTTTTCGCCACATGATCAGCTGCATATTTCTATCTTCTTCAGCCACTAAAATTTGACGATACATCTTGTTTATGTCAGCAGTAAAAACATACTTTTTTGTGCGAAAGCTTAGTATTATTGCAAATATATCCTCCTGTATTTTTGGTCCCTTTAGCATCAAGTCGTTTAATGAAAGGTTGTTTGTAGTTTTGGCTGACGCGTCAAATACGACTCTGAGTTTAGTCGTGCTACTCGATGGCTTCAAAACATAATGATGTGGAAGGAAAAAGTGCGATTGAGTGATATTTTTTGCACTAATTTCTTGCATGTGGCCTAGTTTTAAATACTCGTCCAGAAACTCTATGTATTGTTTTCTTATTATAGGATCTTGTGCTAGTCGTTTTTCAATGCTCAACAATCTTTTAAACGCCATTTGCTTCGAGTCACTTAGTATCGATGTTTCACCTAATATCGGGAGATTGACGATAAAACGTCCATCAACATCTCTCATGGTGGTGGATTCAAAATAATCTTCACATTTTTTATCTGATTGTGACACGCATTTTTTATTAGGGCATTCTTCTAAGCTCCAAAATTTTTGCAACTGCTTTTCAAGCTCCACGTTGCTCATTCCACAAAATGATTCATTGTAGTTGGTATGTGACACTTTTCCAAAGACAATCCATCCTAATGTTGTATTTTGTAAAATAGGAAGACCATCACCTAATTTTAGTTGTCCATTTCGAATAATCTCACCATAGAGCTCCGCCCCCAAAAGAATGTCAACGTTCTGTGGTCTGTTGAACTCAGGATCTGCAAGTTTTAAGTCTTTTGGAAGATTCCAGTTGTCTATATTTATGTATTTTTGTGGTTGATACCTAGTTATCTGTTTAATTGCATAAGCATCTATTTCTGTAGAAAATTCATGTACCTTTGATTTTAATGTAATTGTTAATTTATCATTTACTTTTATTTTTGCATCTCCTATGCCTGATATATTCATGTTTACATGTGTATTTGCATGATTTAATTTTCTTTTTAATTTTTCAGTTATAAAATTCAATTGTGATCCTGAATCAAACAGGATTCTACATGTCAATGGCTTTCCTTCATGATCTTCAATATTTGTTAACGCTGTTCCAAGAAACACGTAGCTATTATTAATTTCACTAGTTTGTGCTGCTAAATTTGTAGGAGTAATTTGTTGATTATTTTTATTTTCATCAATTTTTTGTGTTTGCGATGATAATACAGCTGGTGTCAGCTAATAATACAGCTTTATTTTGTCTTTGCAGGGTGGTCATTTTTTTAAATGTATCACAGTATGTATATAGCATGTTGATTTTTGCATACTAAACATTGAATTTTTTTATTAGTGCTTACCATTAAAGCTGATGGTTTATTAGTTTTTTGCAGCGATTTGGTAAAGTTTGATTTCTGGCCCATAGCTTCAAGTGCTTGAAATCTTGTTTCTAAGAATTTCATAAATTTGTCTACTGATTGTAGTTCTCTTGGAGCTGATAATGTTTGTTCGAACAACGTGTGTGTATTACTATCTATTTTTTTCAATAAAATATGTATTATGATGGGATCCCAATTGTTTTTTACAGGAATACCCATATTTTGTAAACTTAGTAGACACTCTTTTGTGGTGTCATGAAGAGATTTCAACATTACTGCAGATTCACTTGTTAATTTTGGCTGAGCCATGAATTTGTCAAGAAGAGCAGTTACTAGCAGCCGTTTATTAAAATATCCCATGCTAGATCATAATTACTGTCTGTTAACGTTAAATGTCGTATTAATTTTTCTGCTTCCCCTGCACTGTAAGATTCAGTTTTACATACCACATCTTTTGAGATTTTGGTATATTTTGATTGTGAACCATTTGTGAAAACAGATCGTGAAACTGTTTCCACTTCAAATAGTCACCATCAAATTTTGGGAGTGTTATTTTAGGTAGTTTTCATAAATTTTGATTTATTGCAGCGGTATCACTAATTGTTAGTGCTTCTCTATTTGAGTTGTAATTATTGCGACTGTCTTGATGGTTTTTTGTATCCAGAATTTGTTTAATTTGGATAATAGTATCTTGCACCTTTGATTCTATATCAAGGTATTCTTCGAGATTGTAATCAATTTTTGCTTCAGTAATATTTTCCCAAATAAAATTGTTTGTTTCTTGAATTTGCTTCCGGTAATGTTCAATTGTTTCAAGTTTAATATTAAAATATTGCTGCGACAGTTGCTCATTCATTTCTATGCTTGCCATAGTACTGTTTAAAGCGGATATAATATATTTTTGTTTGTCTAGAATTTTTTGTATATTGGATTCATTTTTTTGTATAATAATTTTTGATCCATCTTTTGATGAAGAAGGACCAGTTTGATTTTTCGTAGCTTGAATTGGGCCAGTTTGATTATTCGTAGCTTGAATTGGATTGTTTGTAGGTGTTGCACCTTGATGTACATGTTCTATGAGTTCAGAAATTTCAGTTCGAATTGTCTCATACGGTTTTTGTACTTTAAGGTCGATTCACACATTTCAGGTCAGTCTCAGTTCAGTCTCAGTTCCGATTATTCGGATGGTATTATTGTATGGAGTTCATATGTACATATTCACACATGTCCGTTCAGTCTCAGTTCAGTCACCGATCAGTCAGAATTTCTCGGTGTCAGAGATTTCCGATATCGTCGTCAACGTTATTTTTTGAAATGACTGACGGAGTTCTGATAGCTTTCAGTCTTTTTTTTTGTACATTGTTGAGGTAGGTTGTGTTTTTTTATGTGAGCAAAATGTCTACTGACGAAAAATTAATTGAAAAAGTACGGGAAAATACTGTGTTGTACGATTTATCAAATAAAAAAAATATATATATATATATTTACACAATATTTTAACTCACACTTTTTCAACTTATGATAAAATACAACTGATTGAGCTGATATGTGTGAATATAAATCGACTGAAACTGAACTGAGACTGACCTGATATGTGTGAATATAAATCGACTGAAACTGAACTGTGACTGACGTGACGGAACTGAGACTGAACTGAGACTGACCTGAAATGTGTGAATCGACCTTTATTGTAATATTCATTCACAAAATATGGGTGTAATAATTCATGAGCAAATTGAGATCTAATTGTATCATACATAAAATTTGTAAAATATTTTTAAAGTGAAATATAATAAAAAAAAATATTAATTGTTGCCAAATAACATTTTTATCCCATGTATTTTGAAGCCCAACCAAAATAACTCTTCATAAAACTGGCATCAATGATTTTCAATTTATTCATTCAATGAAAAAGAAGTAGAAAATATACATAACTGTGTCACCTCGATAATTTGAACTGATTTCAGACAGAAACCAATTTACACTTTTAACACTATTTTAAACAAAACTATCACATAATTCTGTGATAAAATTTAAGGTCGATTCACACATTTCAGGTCAGTCTCAGTTCAGTCTCCGTTCCGTCACATCAGTCACAGTTCAGTTTCAGTCGATTTATATTCACACATATCAGGTCAGTCTCAGTTCGAATTATAAAATTCGTATTTTTCTTTTTACACATTTTCTTAATTCTTCCTACTTTTCTTATCTACTTTGAAAATAAACAAAAGTCAGCTGATATGCATTAGGATATTTAAAGAAGAAGAAGAAGTGAAACTTTTAAAGGAAAAACCTTTATACAATAATTAAAATTGATGTTGATCAATTTTTCTTCTTTATCTTCTGTCTTTGTCTATCTTCATATAAGCGATATGCATTGGAAATTTGTGTTGTATTATTCTTTTTGAACATTTTCTTAATTTTTACATCTTCTGCTGTCTACTTCGAAAATAGCTGATTTATATTAAAAAATTCAAATAGAAACGGAAAAAATTTAAATTTAGTTCGAAAGACTTAAAAGCTATATTGACTGCTTATTCGAAGCCAAATATTTATGTATGTTTTTATGTTCTTGATTTTTGAGAGAGCTCGAGATTAAATCTCTATAGTAGTATATATATTCTCTTTGATAGATATTACCGTACCGTCTGTGTTTGTAAATTTATAAATTTAATTTGAGATATATCATAAAAACCGTTATCTTGAAAACGAACGAAGTAAAAAGAAAATTTAATTGTTTTAGAATTATCTTTTTTACCCGGTGGTTTTCATGCCTGCTGTTTAAGTACATTTCTTGATAAAAATGAGATACCATCGGTACGTATTGCAGCTGGAAATTGTTTTTCAAATCTCCTGATGTATAAAGAGAAGTCTAATGATGAAACTGGACTTGATTTAACAGTTGCACCACTTTGTATTGAATATGATCCAAATGAAAATATTGATGGATTGGAATTAATGAAAAAAATATTCGAAAAACATAAATTTTTCATGGCAATTAATAAATCACTGGAATATTTTTATATTGCAGATATAATTATTGAAACCCAGGTGATTTTAATGAACATTGATCAAATTTAAATTAAATTCATACCTTTAACTGCATTTTTTTTTTCAGTTGAATGAAATAACAACATGTAATATGGTTATAACATATTGCTCAATACTTACTAATTATATTGATTTAAAACCAAATGTAGTTGATGAAATAGTTGAAGAACATTTTTTGATGAAAATTTTTAAGTAAGTACTTATTTTTTTATTTATTGAATTATACAGTTTTACAGAAAATATTAACAATGAATTAAAATATTTTGGTTTCTTTTCATTACAGTTTAATTAAACGTGTTCCCTCTTGGTTAACGAAATCATCATTAGAAATGACAGGTGCAATTTGTGAATTTTTACTTCGAGTATTAATATTGAACTCAATATTTTTGCAACGACATGTTATTCATGATCGTGAATTTATTGCTACTCTGATGCAATTACTAAATCTTAAACATTTTGGTAATTTCTTACATTTGATCTTTAAATAATAAAATAATGGGATATTTTCAATGAACGTTTTTTTAAACTTGGTTGCGTAATGTTTTAGAATTCAACACTTTTTAATATCACATCATACGGTTTGAATTAATCTTGGTTTATTTGGTGTTTCAATAAATCAAAATACATTTCTTAATACTTAAAAAAAAAAAGTAGAAAGATTTTAGTAGAAAAATTGTGCAAAATGTTGAATATTAAAACGTAGCCCTTATCTCAATTATGTTCAGTTGAAAGCTTTACCTAGCATAATTTGCTGGACATAGAAAAGTGTGTTCAAATTCTGGAGACTGTGTTTTAGAAATCTAAAATAATAAAAATGAATAAATCGCATAGGTATACTATTTATCGTTTTTTATCAATATCAAGGAAATATCTTTTGTTTATGTATGTATATGTATACAAAGTGCAGATATGTAGCATATGTATGTAAAAAGTTATTTGACCAAGAAGGGGGAGGGGAGGATATTAGTGTAAATCTCGAAGGATCTGGCGGTATGAAGTATATGAACACTTTTAGCAATTTTTAAAGATTTGAATAAAGCAAATAAACATTAGAAAATTAATCATAATATATAACAAAATTAATCAACAACGAGAGCAGTGCAAAATTTTTCGCAGTTGTTAGAATTTTAATGTATGAATCTTCCAATATTACAATTTTTTTTCTTTTTTTCCTCCCAGAAAATTACAATGATTTGAAAGTACTTATGCCAGTTATGGAAATTTTACGACTTCTTAACAATGACACAATTGCATTTAAAATAATTTCTGACATATTTTTATGCAGTGAATATTTTGATGCTATTGTATCGATGATAAGTTATGCAGTCCTTTTGGAAGACAATCGAGGTATAGTATATAGTAAAATACCAACAATTAATGGCTATTTTATTTCAAATTGTCGAAACAAAAAAACCTGATTTGCAAAGAGTTTAAAAATGATTAGTTTTAAAAAACATTTGCCATGGTATAATTTAATATGTTTCATTACTGAAGAATTTTTGAATATTTTGAATTCAATCAATCAAAATTATTAGCTCAATAAACGTATTTATCATATAAAAGTGAAATTTACAGGACTTTTTCTAAAGCAATTGATATTATTTATCCAAACACAAAGTGTGTGTATATAATAGAATTTGAATGATCAAATCAGAACTGCTATTTGCAGAATGTTAAAACAAAAAATAAAAAGTTTTAAAACAACTTTGACCTACAATAAATTTAAAATATATTTTACAAAATATTTTTAACTTTTTCAATGCATCTAACGTATAAAAAATTTATAATGTGGTTTACATCATATCATATTACATAATATAATTTTTTTCGTATTTTCCACTTTAAATAATAATTTTTGTTGATAGAAATGGAATAAAAATTAAATATTTTTCCTAGTTGATCAAAATTCAGTGATCGGTAATAAGTTTTTCTTGTAGTTTCTGCACTTTGCAAATATATTTTTTTTTATTGGAAAATCGGTATATCTGCCAATTTGCCAGATCGTTTAAGACTACCTTAATAAGAAATTGACTTTCAAAAATAGCCAGTTTATTTTTTTTTTAAAATTCTTAAAACAAAATATTTTCATATATTTTTTTTTTTAGGATTTCAAAATGCTTCGTTGAAATTGCTTATATCGCTTTTGATAAAAAGTCAAACAGATAAGTACAAATTCATTACATTCTCTCAAATACTTGATTCAAATATAATACAAAATTTCACAAATACATCAAAAAGTTCAACTGAAATAACAAAAGAAAGTTCTTGTGATCGAAAATTTGAAGAAATTGGAAAAAATTTTATTTATGGATCAGAAATATTATTTCTTAACGTAAAAAGGATCTTTGAAAATAACTTCATAAATAAATCAAACAAAAAAGTACAAGGTAAGTCATAAAAATTTATTTTTGATAATCAAGATTGTCCCAGTTAAAACTGATTTTCTGATTGCTAAAAAATGGTTTTTACTAGCTTCTTGGCCAAGAAATCCTTTCCTTGTATAAATTTTTTTATGGTTTCTGGATTAACTGTATTTTGCAAGTATTTTCCATCTTTAAAAGCCAATGTCGGCGAAAAATCTCTGTTCGGCTTTAAATTTTTCTAGGATATACTTTGGTCATTTTCATTTACAATTTTTTTGCAAATTAGTCCTTGAACATAAGAATGACTTCTGTTTATTAGTTTTTTGATAATTCATCAGGCACTCACGGCCATATTCATCATTATGTCATACCTTATGACAATTAACAGTCATAAGTCTATTCACCATACTAGTTTATGACCGTCATAATCAAGTTATGACTAGGTTAGAACCACTCATATGCTGTCATATATATAATTAAATAAATATATAATATAGCTAATAACAATATATAATTGAAATATAGAATTGAGGCAAAATATGAACATGGAAAAAGTGAATTTTATTTGGATTTATTTGATAGTTATTCGAAGATTATTTAAATCATGGCCGAAAAAACCTGATTTTAATTTTCGGTGAATACCGATTTCAAGTCATAAGTTATGACCGTTATAGTGTTATTACCTTAATATAACCTGTTGGTGAATATGGCTGTTAAAGTCTTACAAAATTGATATGTATTATTAGTTGACCTCATATATACTAAGTTAATGTACGTTTTCATTCTTATAACTATTACATAAATAATTTCATACATATATACATATTTTTTTTTTAAATTATTTAGTATTATTATTATGACACAATGTATACGGCTATGAGTTTATTGTATAAAATTGTTATATTATTAAGAACCAGGTTTCTCTGATTCTTGTAATTATTTGAACTCAGGTTTCTCTAAGTTCAAATGTAAGTCTTAAGCAATTTCTACAAACTGTTGATAAAGCAATTTAAACATCCATATACAGGGTGATTCCGTTACGGTGTCCGACCGGGAAACTACGGATAGGTCTCGGCAAGGCGAACAAAAAATCGTATGGTTGGTGGAGAGGGGGGTCAATCTCAACTGTTCCGGAGTTGGAGGGGAGAAAATATTTTTCGTACTTTTTCATTATTTTACCCTATAACTTTTTACAGGGACACGTTAGGTCATCTACTTTTTTTGCAAAATTGTAGAAGACCCCTGAGTCTATCCAGCAACATCTTACATGCTCTATACCTCTTACCGTTCAGAAGTTATAAGGCCTCCAAATCAAAATTTTGTCATTTTTCACATTTTGCATCGATTTGCTATCCTTTTATTTTGCAAAAAAGTAGATGACCCTAGCGTACCCCTGTAAAAAGTTATAGGGTAAAATAAGAGAAAAGTAACAGAAATCTTTCCCTCCTCTAACTCCGTAACGGTTGAGATTTCCTCCCCACCGCAACCATATGCTTTTTTGTTCGCCTCGTCTAGAGCTATCTGTTGTTTCCCGGTCGGACACCGTAACGGAATCACCCTGTAAATTAATTGTTACCTTGACTTTACATCATTCAACGCAGTGTAAGAAATGCATTTCGTTATTTTTCGGATTTACCACCCTGGCGCCCTTGACATTTCGTTCACATTAGTGTGAACAGCCAATAATTTGGTGTTGTTAATTGAATTCATGCTTTGCCTGGTGCTGATATAAGTACTGCACAGTTTTCCGGAAGGTGTTTTTGGATAAATAAATCTATTTCACAGGAGTTGTCTCTTGTCGTTTTAGTTGGTCTATGTTGTTTGCATTAGATTAGATTAGATTGGAATAGGGCTATTGTTGCACTTCGACCTTTGCGGATCTTTTGTACAGCCCGTGCTTCTCATAGATTTAGGCTTTTTATAAATCCTAAGATTCTATTCGAAGGTGCGCACCAGACTTCCTCAGGCTTGAGGAAAAACTGGTGCAAGTATCGCACTTTTTTTGAGACTTTTTTGAGGTCTCTTTGGCCTCTTTGCAGAACCTGCATTTGTCATCCTCTTTAAGCACTATCTTGCTCAGGTGGTAATTGAGCGGACAGTGCCCAGTGATAAGTCCCGTGATTGTCCTTAACTTTTTCCTATTAAGGTTGATCAGTTTCCTAGCAATATTAGCTGAAGGTTTAATAATTTCCTTCGCTTGCCTGTTACCGGGAGTCTTTTTCCACAGTAGGAGATGCACTTTTCCATCTCCCATTCCCTTATAGAACCCTTGGTGTAGCTTTTAGGCAGTCCACAGAAGGGTTCTGGACCAAAAATCTTGGAGCTGGCGCTCTGTTTTCGCTAGGGAGTCCGCCAGCTTGTTGCCCCTGATTCCCTCGTGTTCCGGAACCCGCATAAGATAAACTTTTTTTGTTCTGGCGAGTGTTAAAACAGTCTTAAGACATTCCAATACTAGCCTCGACTCAATTTTGCGAGCGTTGAGGGCATTCAGCGCTGCCTGAATGTCCGAAATTATGTAGACTGTGGCTTTATTGAAGCCTTTTTTTAGACATACGGTAGCGCACATGTCTATGGCATAGATTTCAGCTTGAGAGACCGATGGATACTTGCCTAGGGATTTGAAGAGGCTTTTTTTCGGGCCTGCTACCCCTGCTCCCACTCCCAACTCGGTTTTTGAGCCATCTGTGTACCATATTGAGGCTCCTTTTTCAAAGGTTATTTTGTTTTCGCGCCAAGATTCACGATCCGGAAACACTACTTTGAAGGTGTTTTATATTTATGAATATTACCTATTTTAATAAAGCACTCACTAAATTTTTGATTATTTGAAGTGAATACTTCTTTATTGTAATAAAATGCAAATCTCCCGTACAAGACAAGTACTAGTACACTATTTGCTGGCTGACTCAATAATAATAATAATACAAAATGGAAGTTACATAACATTAATATTAACTTTAAATAATCAACTATCATTTGACTTGTATTCTATATTCAATATATTTATACAATGATTTCAATAATCAAACATCTTTTGACTTGAGTAGTACTTGAACCAACTGCTGTTTTATGTATTCCATTATAGTAATATTATAGCAGATTGAACATACCACGCGCCTCGTCTTTGACGAAATCGAAATTCCAAGGGACAAATCTTAACCACCGGACGTGTAATTGTTGTGTTGCGACAGTGCAGAGTAAAATTTTTTTTTCCTTTTTAAATCTATTCGTGTTTACATCCATGATAACATTATTACTTTATGTATAGTTTATACTGAAATAAAAATTTTGAAACATAAAAACTTACTTAAAAAAAATTTGTGATTTTACAATTATATTTATTTATTTATTTTTTTATTTATTATTTTACTTATTTACTGTTATTACTATTATTATTCATTTATTTTTTTTAATTTTCTTGTACATCACTGTTTGATCTATTTATAGTTAATTTACATTTAAAAGTTCTCCTCAAAATAACATATATTAAAATTATTATTATTATTGATATAAGAACTATTATTAATATAAATTGTTTTGAATTTATTAATGGGGGTTTAGGGTTTAGGGATATCTTCAGCGTTGGCTTGCTTATTTGTTTCAAGATCTTTTCCTAACTTATTTAAATTTATACTTATTGAGCTAAAATCAGTATTTTCTGAATTTTGTTTTTGTAGAATTTGATTTAACGGATTTTCAATTGGTATGGTTAAGTTTATTTTTTCGTCTTTGAAAGTGATGTTAAAATGATATGACGTTTGCTTAACGTTTTTGTTTTCATTGCTAAGGGTTTCTAAATAGATTTGGGCGGTCGTAGCTGAACAACCGGGAAGTAACTCTAAGATACCACTTTCAGAAATTTTTATTGAGTAGTCTTTCGCATTACAATTTATTCTTAAATTTGCTTCATAAGGAAGAACGTACATCCATATATTTGGCTTGGGAAGTGGGTACCACATTTCATTAGCTGCTTTAAAGACCATAATATCGCAGTTAGACCAATTTTGGTATTCCATAATTATACGAACAATGCAATTTTGCGAATTTTGGCTATGAATAAGGAAGTTTTCTTTGCATATGAATAATTCAGAGTCTAGATGAATGCAGTTTTCGAAATCACTCTGTTTAAGAAGAATGTATCGTTTTAGCTTTTCATTGATTGCAACATAACTGAAACTTGTTTTAATAAAATAATAGATTTTACTTTTGTATTTGGCAGGAATACTGGTTATTTTAAGAGTTGATAGAAATCATTAATTAAAGGTACTGATACAAGAAGGGTTAATTTGTTGAAAGCATAAAGTGGTTTGTTTGACATACGGTAGCGCACATGTCTATGGCATAGATTTCAGCTTGAGAGACCGATGGATACTTGCCTAGGGATTTGAAGAGGCTTTTTTTCGGGCCTGCTACCCCTGCTCCCACTCCCAACTCGGTTTTTGAGCCATCTGTGTACCATATTGAGGCTCCTTTTTCAAAGGTTATTTTGTTTTCGCGCCAAGATTCACGATCCGGAAACACTACTTTGAAGGTGTTTTATATTTATGAATATTACCTATTTTAATAAAGCACTCACTAAATTTTTGATTATTTGAAGTGAATACTTCTTTATTGTAATAAAATGCAAATCTCCCGTACAAGACAAGTACTAGTACACTATTTGCTGGCTGACTCAATAATAATAATAATACAAAATGGAAGTTACATAACATTAATATTAACTTTAAATAATCAACTATCATTTGACTTGTATTCTATATTCAATATATTTATACAATGATTTCAATAATCAAACATCTTTTGACTTGAGTAGTACTTGAACCAACTGCTGTTTTATGTATTCCATTATAGTAATATTATAGCAGATTGAACATACCACCCGCCTCGTCTTTCACGAAATCAAAATTCCAAGGGACAAATCTTAACCACCGGACGTGTAATTGTTGTGTTGCGACAGCGCAGAGTAACTACTCGAACTACTCCATCCTGACCTGGATGAATTTCTTGTACTCGTCCTAATAACCATTTAGTTGGAGATAGTCTTTCTTCTTTCACTAATACCATATCATTGACTTTGATGTTCTTTGATGTCTTGGTCCACTTATGTCTTTGTTGAAAATTGGTAAGATAACTTTGAGACCATTGCTTCCAAAAATGTTGTTTTATTTGCTGTATTAATCGCCAACGTGTTAATACATTTGAATGAGTTTCCAAGTTACATGGTTTTGGTAGTGAGTTCACAACGTCACCAATTAAAAAATGTGCAGGAGTAAGAACTGCCAAATCTTCCGGATCATCAGACATCGGGTAAAGAGGACGTGAATTTAGGCATGCTTCTATCTGAGACAAAACTGTTGATATTTCCTCATATGTCAGTATTCTATTGTTTACAATTCTACGAAAATGACGCTTAAAACTCTTCACCGCTGCCTCCCAGAGTCCACCAAAGTGAGGACTTAAGGGAGGGTTGAAATTCCATTGAACTCCTTCTGTTGTTAAAAGTTCGGCTATTTCCTTTTCTGATCTATTAGCTTGTTTAAACATTCTTTTCAATTCATTTGCCGCGCCAATAAAATTAGTTCCACGATCAGAATAGACGTTGGCTGGTAAACCTCTTCTGGAGCAAAATCTATGAAATGCAGCCACAAAACCTTCTGTTGATAGATCAGTCACACCTTCTAAATGAATCGCGCGAGTTAGATTTTTCTTGACTCTTAAGAGCAAAAAAATTAATTAGTTCACCTTTAATTTTCTTTTTAAAGAAAATAAAACACTAAAGTTATATTTAAATATATACTTTATTTAATTTTTAAGTCGCTGGTACAAAATTTAGATTTTGACTGATTTGAGGTTGATTTCTTAAAAATAATTACAACTCTTATTCTATGTTTTTCTTAAAAATATTCTCATTGACTAAGCTTAAATTGTAATATGAGATTTTTGTTTTTCACAAAAGTCTGAATAAATATTCTCATTGACTAAGCTTAAATTATAATATGAGATTTTTGTTTTTCACAAAAGTCTGAGAAAATAAATATTCTCATTGACTAAGTTTGAATTGTAATATGAGATTTTTGTTTTTCACAAAAATCTGAGAAAATTTGTGAGACAGAGTTTTTGTAGATTCATCAAGAAAAATGTGTGGAAAAATAGAATATTCTGATTTCTCTAATTTGTTTTTTGTTAAATATTCAAAAATGTGGGAAAATAGAATATTCTAGTTTCCCTGTTTGTATTTTCTTACTATTTCTTGAAAATCTAATTTTTGTATATTGTTAGAATCATGTATGTATCTAACTCCTCCCACCTTTGTGTCAGGATTCTCCTGGATCCTGTTTACTATTTTTATCTTAAACTTTTTACTTTTAATATATATAAGTATTATAATTCCAAATGCACTTATTGTAACTATTGCTAATACAGATCCTAAGATAGAATTTAATTTTTTATGATATTTTAATTCTCTAATTTCTTTTATATTTTCTTCTAAGGTTAATGTAATTTCATCAAATGTTAACTTAGAACTAGGATGTGATAAATTTTCATTTTTAGGAATTACATATTTGCTTGTGAATACATTAATGTTATTGCTAAACAGTTTATCATTTATTTGTATTGTACAATTTTCAAAATTAATAAAATAATTTCCTTCAAGTGTAAATTTTCTATCATCGCAAGAACTATTAAATTTTGCATTTTTCATATTTTTTTAAATTACAATATCATGTTCTATTTCAACAATTTCTTCTCTCATATTTTTAACAAATTTACAATTATTCTTTAATATACAGTTTTTGCTTTTTTGTAATTCATTGATAGGTTTTGCTTCTTCATAAATATATGTTTGGTTTTTTATTTCTACTATATACTCTAAATCTTGTTCTATTTCTTTATCCTCGAAGTTTGATATTGGTATCAATAGTTTTTGCTAAAGTTTTGTGTTTCTGTTGGTATTTTGATTGCTATAATAATGGAATCATTGATATATTTTGCTACTCCTAATTTAATGTTCAGTAGTTTCTTAAAGTCTATGTCATAGTCTTCAATTTCTTTGTTCGTCAGTAAGTTTGGGTGTAAAATTCCTGATTTTGCTGAAGCGATGTTGTCTTGAACTGTTTCAACTTGTCTTCTTATTTAATTTATTTTAATCATTAGTTCTGGAAATATACTGTCGTCATCGTTTTGTCTATCTAATTTTACTACTTCATTGATTTTGTTGGATATTTTTATTCGATCTAATTCAATTGCTTCTTTTATTAATTTAAAGGTTTTATTAAAACCTTCATTGATTTTTATCTGTTGGTTTATTGTTTGAATAGTCTCATGAATGTTTTGTCCCGCCAATGTTAAGTAGCCCTCTTTTGAATTTATGCGGAATTAATGTTTTTATTTGATTTTTGATACGTTCATTTTCGTGAACTGCTAAATTTTTCTTTGAATCTTGGTTCAAGTCTGTTGAGAGTATTTATCATATCACTTGGGTAAATAATATGTAGAATTATATCAAATTTTGTTACAATGTCAACTTCGTCTATTTTTATTTCAGCGTATCCTGTTTCTGATTTAATTGGTTCCATTATTAGTGTTTGTTGGGTCAGCGGTAGTGTCATTAGTAGGAGGATCAATAGTGTTTCCCTGGTGATCTGCGAATTTAAGTGGACGTTTTATGTTACTTTCGCGTACATTTCTTAAGTTATATTTTCTAAATTTGGGCTCCTCTTTATGTCTAACTGATTTGTAATTTTTTATGAAACCGATCTCTCTCTGTTCTGAGTATTCTTCCCTAGTTTTGTTTCTTTTGGTTATAACTTTTTTCTTTGTTTCAATTAATCTATCATAAATTACACTAAAGTCAACTTGCCTATTCTGTACAGACAGAGGTGTGGTTTTTATTGCGGTATGGTATGAATTGTTGTATGCTTCAACAGCTTTAAGTATCTGTTCTCTTACCGGTAATTTTTCTTCTAAATTCAATGCCCTAATTTTTTCTGTCAATGTGCCATTGAATCTCTCAATGTCAGCGTTGCCGATGTGACTGTTTGGTTTAGTTATATGGTATGATATATTTTCTTTTTCGCAGAATTCTTTAATAGGCTTTGATGCGAATTCATTGTCAAAAATTAGTTTCTTCATTTTTGCTCTTATTGATATTATTTGTCTTATTTTTTCTATTATGGTGATATGGGTCCTATCTTCTAAATATAAGCTAACTGCATGTTTAGAGAACTTATCTATCACGTTAATAAAGTTGTGTTTACTGTTGGTATAAATATCTAAGTGTACTATTTCGTTTATTGTTTTTGGGGTATCTGTAAATTCAAATTTTTTCTTTATCGGATTTCTGTCGTATTTGGAATCGGTACAAATATCACAGTTGTTAAGAATTTCATGTATTTTTATTTTTAAGTTGGGGTGATAGATTTTGTGTTTTAAGTTTTCATATGTTGCTACAATTCCGGAATGTGCTGATTCTTTTTTGTGGAATATTGAAATTTGTTTCTTTAGTTCATCTTCATTTTGAATATCTCTTGCTAAGTAACTACATTTAATGAATTTTACGCTCTTTCCTCGATATAGTTCGATCAATTTCTTTTGCAGATGATTGTATTCGTGGTCGTTTAAATGAGAATATATACCTACTTTCCCTTTTTGGATATATCTTCTGAAAATATCCACTTCTTGTTCTAAATCTCTTTTATCTACATATATTCTTCTGTTGTTGAATATTTGTTCAAACTCTTTTTCTTTTTTTTCTACGAGTATAATTTGCAATCTGAATCTATTCACTACAGTTTCAAGAATAGGAAAATGATCATCGAAATTTTCTTCCTGTGAATGGGTGGTTTGTACATCCATTGATTCTTGAGAAAGGGTGCTAGGGTTTTCACGATCAATCTGGTTTTCTGGGCCTTCTTCTATGTGATTGATTTGTATATTTTGCGTAAGTTTTCCGTCATCTATATTAAGTGAATTAATTTCATTAGTTTGTGTATTTATTCTACTAAGGAAGTCTGCGACTTTATTCTCTTTCCCTTTAATATACTCTATTTTCATATCGTATTCCCCTAATTGAATTAACCACCTCTGTAACCTTGGATTAATATCTTTGCCGTTATATTTGGACTGTAGCAATTTAATGGGCTGGTGATCTGTTTGTAGATCGAATTCCCTACCATATAGATATGGTCGGAAATATTTGGCGCCCCAGATTATTGCCAAAAGTTCTTTTTCGATTGTCGAATAATTTTTCTCATGGTCGTTGAGGGTTCGGGATGCATAACAGATAGGATGACCTTCCTGTGTCAGAACGGCGCCTATCGCTAAATTACTGGCATCCGTAATAAGCTTAAATCTTTTATTTAAGTCAGGGTATCTCAAGATAGGATGGCTTGTGATTATTTCTTTAAGTTTTTCAAAACTTGCGATATAACTAGGGTCATTTGAATTTATTTTAGTTCCCTTTTTAAGATACTTGACCATGGGACTAGCGATCTTCGCGTAATCTTTTACAAATTTCCTATAAAAACCAGTTATACCTAGAAATGATTTTATTTGTTTCTGAGTGGTGGGTAAATTCAAGTTCTTAATTGCTTCTAATTTATTGGGATTTGGTCTTATGCCATTTTGTGTAAGTATGTGGCCCAAGAATTCAGTCTCTTTTCTCAGGAAATTGCATTTATCGATCTGTATTTTAAGTCCAGCCGATCTCAATTTGTTGAAAATTTTCTTCAAATTGGTTAAATGCTCTTCAAGGGATGTACTGAAAACAGGAATGTCGTCTAAGTACACGACACAAATTTTGTTAATATACTCTCTTAACACCGAGTTCATTAACCTCTGAAATGTGGATGGAGCATTTTTCAATCCGAATGGCATTCTCAGATATTCATAGTGGCCAAACGGGGTTGAAAATGCCGTTTTCTTTATGTCAGATTCTTTCATCAGTATTTGATTAAAGCCTTTAGCTAAATCTAAAGTACTGAAATATTGTGCCCTTCCCAGTTTGTTAAATATATCTTCTATATTCGGGATGGGGAATTTGTCATTGATTGTCACTTCGTTTAGCTTCCTATAATCAATGACAATCCTCTATTTATTTTTGCCTGAATTGTCTACCTTCTTAGGTACAATCCACAATGGGCTGTTATATGGGGAATTACTTTCTCTGATGATACCTTGTTCAAGCATTTCACGAATTTGACGTTCGATTTCCCCCTCATGCATCTGTGGATATCTATAGATTTTAGAGTAAATAGGGTTTTCGGTGGTGGTGATTATTTCATGTCTGATTTCGTGAGTTGAGGTTAGCTTATCTCCTTCTTTAAAAAATAGGTCTTCATTATATCTCAATAGCTTTATTAAATTTTCTCTTTCTTCTATGTTAAGGTCTTCTTAATTTAATTTTTCTAAGAAATTTCCTGATATCCCTTCTAATGTGTAAATTTCATCAAGGATAAATGGGTAATTAATTTCTTCAAATAATATTATATTGTTATTAATTTCGATATATTTATTTTCTAGATTTATTTTGGCTTTAAAGGGTACTAAGAAATTTTGAACCATAATTGCGTCGTAATTTCTACCCTTTAAATCTATTACTTTCCAGGTTACAGAACCAATGAATTTAAATTCTTTGGGAATTGGAGTAACAATCTTTTGTGTTATTTTATTAGTGCCATTATTAGTTGAATAGAAGACAGGTTTAGTTAAATTTTCTGCTGGGAATTCATCCAGAAGTTTTGATTTTATGACACTGGTGGCTGATCCAGTGTCGATGAGGCATCTGATTTTCTTATTACCTAAAGTTATGGTTATTATTGGGATTCTTGGTTCCGAGGCTCGCTTTGAAAATTTACGTCTGGGCTTTCATAGAGGTTTCCTATCTCCATCGGTATAGGGTTTGGGTTATTTCTGGTCTGTACGGAATTTTGTCTGGCCTGATTCCCATTGTAATTTAGATTTCGGTACCCAAACTGCCCGGAACTGCTGCTTTGATTAGGTCTATTATTATTGTTGGTAACCTGATTATTACCCTGGTTATTATTGGAATTGTTGCGATTATTATTAGTCTGATTTTGTTGTTTGTATGTATTATTTTGGTTGTTATTTCTGTAGTTAGATAGTCTATTATTCGGGTTGTTGTTAATGAAATTAGGAGTATTTTTGTTGGGGTTATTAGAATAGTTGTAACTATTGATACCAATACCATTATTTTTGTTGAATGAATTTCCCGTTTTAACAACACTCATATTTTTATGGAGATAACTTTTATTAACTTTTCTGCTACGAGGATCTATAGCCTCCTCGTTATCTAATAGTTTTAATTTCTCAAATTTATTATAAATTTCAATGAGAGTGGCATTTTCTGGTATATTGCCACGCAAAAAATCATGAATTTTATTACTTAAAATATCTACCAAATATTTATCTGTGTTGTTAGGATGATAAGTAGGAGGTCTACTTTCATCGAACTGGTACAATTCATTCAACTTATAATTTATTTCTTTAAAATTCTCAAACAATTCTCTAAGTGAACTTACTCTTAGACCTCTACATTCATTAAGCAACTCTGCGTAATCTCGTCGTGGTTTATAATGTTGTCTTAGCTCTCTTTTTACCTCGTCCCAGTTAGGTTGTACATCGATCCCCAAGCGTTGGATGCAGCGTTTTGCCTCACCTTGAATTTTGTCGTTGATGACGATACTTAAGGCGTACTCTGTCAATCCCGGTATATTCTGGTAGAGTTGGAAGGCTCTTTCAACAAAATTTATAAATTCTTGAACGGTAAAATCATCTTTTCCATCGAATTTCCTTAATTTATTAATGTAATTGAGGATTTGTTCCGTTGTTAGTGTAAATAAATTTTCTTGTTGTTGTTGATGCTGCTGTTGTCCTGCTGCTATCAATTGTTCCATTCTTGCCTGTAGGGCAGCGATTTGAGCCTCTTGTTGTTCAATTACATTTCTTAATTGTTCGTCGGCTTGTTGTTCCATTTCTTGATGATTGATTCTTCGATTAAAATCAAAAATATTTCGTCTAATGTTTCTCATACACTTTCACTATTATATCTTTATGTCTGAGTTTTTTTTTTTTTTTTTTTTTGAAATATTCAAAAGTTCTGTAAGAGTAACAAAAATTAAAATTTCAATTTATTTTTTCAAGGATCGAGTAAATTTTTTATCTAATTTTTCATTTAAATAAATTAGATGATCTGTAAGTAACATATAATCCACCAAATTAATTTTAATGTCTTTTTCTTCAAGTATCACGATAATTTCTTTTAATTTCTTTTTAATTTCTTTGACCCTTTGAGCATCTTTCCTTGTCACTATCATTGATATATATGTGTGATTATTATTATTATTAAAATTAGCACTAGTATTTATTTGTTTGATTCGCACTTTATAAATTTTACTTTGGTTTCTCAAAAAAAAAAAATTTTATTATTATTATTATTTTTTTTTTTTTTGTTTCAAGTAACTAACTTTAACTTTGGAGAGTAATGAAAACTTTAATAATTTTAAATTTATTTAATCTATCACTGTTGATTGAAACGAAAGTATGACCAAGCTCGTTTCTTCGCAATTAGAAAAAAAAAATTTTTCAATTACTTCGTTTCTTTGGTCACGACAAAAAAAAAATTTCGAACTTAATTAATAGTTCCGAATCACTGGATCTCAATACTTTTGACTGAGATCCTACCGACTGCGCCAGTTAGATTTTTCTCGACTCTTAAGAGCAAAAAAATTAATTAGTTCACCTTTAATTTACTTTTTAAAGAAAATAAAACACTAAAGTTATATTTAAATATATACTTTATTTAATTTTTAAGTCGCTGGTACAAAATTTAGATTTTGACTGATTTGAGGTTGATTTCTTAAAAATAATTACAACTCTTATTCTATGTTTTTCTTAAAAATATTCTCATTGACTAAGCTTAAATTGTAATATGAGATTTTTGTTTTTCACAAAAGTCTGAATAAATATTCTCATTGACTAAGCTTAAATTATAATATGAGATTTTTGTTTTTCACAAAAGTCTGAGAAAATAAATATTCTCATTGACTAAGTTTGAATTGTAATATGAGATTTTTGTTTTTCACAAAAATCTGAGAAAATTTGTGAGACAGAGTTTTTGTAGATTCATCAAGAAAAATGTGTGGAAAAATAGAATATTCTGATTTCTCTAATTTGTTTTTTGTTAAATATTCAAAAATGTGGGAAAATAGAATATTCTAGTTTCCCTGTTTGTATTTTCTTACTATTTCTTGAAAATCTAATTTTTGTATATTGTTAGAATCATGTATGTATCTAACTCGCGTGTGCTGAAACATACAAAAACTGCTACGTAGCTTTTGTATGATACATAACCTCTGTCTCTAGCTGCTTTTAGAGATATTGGTCCTGCATAATCTACGCCGCAATTCAAAAAGGGTCGCGATGGTGTAACTCGATGAAGATAGCAAATCGATGTAGAATTAATTGAGCCTTCATTTTCTATAATAAAAAATGAGGGTTAATTTAAGCCTTTTTTAAGTAAAGCAGGGTTAAAGTCCAAAAATCTGTGACAAAATGACAAAATTATGGTTTTGAGGCCTTATCACTTCTGAATGGTCGGATACACAGCAGCAGGTAAGATGTTGATGGAAAGGCACAGGGGTCCTTCACAATTATGTAAGAGAGTTGGTGAGCCTAGCGTGCCCTTGTAAAAAGTTATAGGGTAAAATATGAAAAAAGTACCAAAAATCTTTAACTCCCTCTAACTCCTAAACCGTTGAGATTGACCCCCCCCCCCACCAATACGATTTTTTGTTCCCCTCGCCGAGACCTATCCGTAGTTTCCCGGTCGGACACCGTAACGGAATCACCCTGTATATGTGACTTCTTATAAGATTTCTAGCGTTATTTATCCAATAAGTTCTACGGATGTAATTTAATGTTTGTTTACATCCACCATGAAGCGTAACTGAGCATGTTGCATTTTAAAAATAATGCACACAATTAGTTTATTTGAATTTTTGGGAATACCCTCTACAAATTTAGCTGTTTACTTTTTTTTTGTTTGTTTCTCTTTAAATTAATTACTTCACATTGAACAATTTTTTATTTTAATATGCTTTTAAATTTATATCATATGACGTGCATGATATATGCGCTGTAAAATGTAATACACCTTTAAAATTTTATTAGCTTTCAAATATAGAAAATTATAAACGAATTTATGGTGAATTTGTATCTCATTTTTTCTATTCTTCTCTTAATTGTATATGTACATGTTGAGCATGTGATATTACAAGTTTTGATAAAAAAACTATTTTTTGGTAATATAATTGGATGTTTAAATGTAAAATTTAAATCGGCGTTGAACTCTTAGTAATCCATCTTTATCCTTAAACACATTAAGCTTCAAAAGAGAACTTTTTCGATTTATATGTTCATTCGAATTCAATTCTTTGATTTCAGCTGAATATTCACTTTTTTGTACCAATCTTGCCCAATGAAGTTCGGATGTCGTGAGAACTCCTGTTGTTCTTTGTGAGCTTCTGGTTACAAAACGATGACAATATGCTGTCACACGGTAAAGTTTTGTTAGCGATGAAAATTTGTGTAATAGATCAAACATATCTGATCGAACAACTAAATATGTAATGGCCGTTTTTTTCTCTTCAGCATGTATTATATTCTGATCACTTTCAGGTATATGAATTTGTTGAATTTCGTACTGAGAAAGAAAATTAGGTCCATACCACCATAATTTATTATTTTGTAGATCTGATGTTGTTACACCTCTTGTAGCTAAATCTGCTGGATTATGATCTGTAGGAATGTAATTCCATTGTGCTCTAGATACTATGTCCAAAATTTCAGATGTTCGATTAGCTACGAATACTTGCCATCGACTTGGATGTGAACTTAACCATGATAATACAACTGTTGAATCTGTATATGCAAAAATAGATTCTTCCTGTATATCATATAAATTCTTGAATTTTTTAACTAATCGTGAAAGTATAACTGCTCCACAAAGTTCAAGTCTTGGTATAGATAGTAATTTTAAAGGTGCCACTTTAGATTTCGCAGTCACTAACTTCGTTGTTATTTGATTATCAGAATGTATAATGCGAATATAAATTGAAGCTGCGAATGCTTTTGATGAAGCATCACAAAATGCGTGAAGCTCCATCTTCTTGATGTCATTTGATAAACCATACCATCTATTTATACGGATGTTCTCTAGCTCTTTTAATTTATTACGATAAAGAGACCACTCAGATGCTATTTCTTTTGGAACTTTATGATCCCATTCAATTTTCAAAATCCATAATCGTTGTAGCATAATCTTGGCCGAAATGACCACAGGGCTAAACCATCCCATTGGATCAAAGAATTTAGCAATGTCCGATAAAATAAACCTCTTGGAAAATATGCTTCCATTCTCACATTGGTTTAAATTAATTTTGATGCTCAGCTGATCGTTTACAGGAAACCATAGTACACCAAGTGTTTTTACATTATCTTTTCAATAAAATCATTCGGAAGATGCTCCAATAGATGAGAGCAATTTGACGACCATTTTTTTAATGTAAAACCACCCGCCATAAGCAACTCAATTAGATCTTTTTGCAAAGCTAATGCAGCTTCTACATCATCACTGCCACTTAAAATATCATCAACAAAAGAATTATTTATCAATACCTGGGACGCATGTGGTTACTTGAACTTTTCTTCATTAGCTAGTGTCTGAAGAACCTTGATTGCCAAATAAGGTGCACAAGTGGTACCATATGTTACTGTTTTCAAAACATATTCACTTACTTTATCATTCATAGATTCCCTCCACAAAATTCTTTGTAGATTGTAATCTCTTTCATCAACCTTTATTTGTCGAAACATTTTTTCAATGTTGACGAAATCTACATATAATTAACATTATATCACTTTGCAGTTTAGGACCACTTAATAAGCAATCGTTTAATGAAGTACCACTGTCAGTTTTTAAAGATGCGTCGAATACGACTCTAAGTTTGGTGGAAGAACTATCAAATTTTAGAACACCATGATGTGGTAAGTAATTTATGAAATTGGGAAAACGACTTTCATTCTGTAGAATTTTTTGCATATGGTCAAGTTCCAAATAGCTTTTCATAAAATCGATATAATTTACTTTAAAATCATTATTTCTCTGAAAACGCCTTTCCATTTGATGCAAACGTCGTAAAGCAGAAGAATGTGAATTTCCCAACGGTAAATTTTCAATAAATTCTTTTTTTATTGGTAATCTAACTGTAAACCTAAACAGTAAACAGTTTTATCCCGTTTATAAGTTTTCTCAAAGAAATTTTCACAATATTCTTCATCTGGTGACAATGGTTTAGTGCTACTCAATTCTTCAGTTTCCCAAAACGATTTCAACTGTTCATTTAAGTCACATTCAATATTTGCTGTTAATGAAATCATAGCGAATTTCGAGTTGACGAATTCTTGATTATCAGATAATGCAGAGCCAGAAATAACCCATCCAAGATATGTATTTTGAGCAACAGGTTGTCCTTTTTGTCCTTTAATAATACCATCAAGCAATAAATGACAATATAATTCTGCTCCTATAATCATATCAACTCTACTTAATTTATGAAATTCAGGATCAGCAAGTTTCAGACCAGACAAATGAGCCCAATGCTTGTGATTTTCTGAAATATGTGTAGGTGTTGTTGTTAACTTTGGTAAAACTAACGCGTGACATTCAAAAGTTGCCCAAGTTGTTGAATGCTATATTCTGATATAAAAGAAACTTGAGAGCCTTGATCTAAAAGAACTCTTAATCTGATATATTGACCATCTTTTCCTAATACATCAACCAAAGCCGTTGCTAGCAAAATGGATTGAACATGATTAGAAACGCAAACACTAACTGTTGAGGCCACTTCATTTGACAGTGGTAATTGTTTATGTGCGTTTTTATTGTTTTCATGTAAAGATGTATGATGCGAGTCATTGCATTCACGATATCTATGTGTTGAAAAACAATTAGAATTTGTATGACCCCGTCGTAGACAACTATAACATTAATTTTCTTTTAATACAAGCTTTTTTCTTTCTTCTGGTGACAATTTTTTATACATAAAACAGAATGAAACAAAGTGTTTTTTATTACAAAGTGCACAACAAGATTTATTAATTGTTGTTTGCTCATTATTTAAAACGACGTGACTTTTAACCCCAGTTTTAAATGATTTTGAATGATGTTTGTTTAGTCCGATAGCCTCAAGAACTCTTATTCTATTTAGCAAAAAAACTTTTAATTCTTTGAACGTTAGAAGTTTTTCCTTACTAATGATACTCTGTTCCCATTCTTTTCGAAAAGCTGGATCTAGTTTTTTAGATATAACAAAAACTAACCAATCATCCCAACTCTCTACTGGTCGTTTTAACCCCTGCAAAGCTTTAATAGCCTCCGATAAACGATCCAAAATTCTTTTTAATTCAACGGATGATTCACATGCCGCTACTGAAAGATTCATTAAAACTTCGATATGGTTTTGAATTAGAACACGTGGATTATCATATCGTTCTTGTAAAGCATCCCAAACTAAATCATAATTTGCTTCTGTTATTGAAATATTTCGAACTAACTGTGCAGCTTCACCTGATAAGCTACTCTTTAAATAATGTAATTTTTGCACTTTATTTAACGATTTATTGTTTTGAATCAACGATGTAAACAGATCCTTAAAGAATGTCCATTCTGCATAGTTGCCCGTAAAGTTAGGTATGTTCACTTTTGGTAATGGTATATCGTTACATTGAAAAGTAGCAGGATTAAAGCTTGAATTGTTAGAATTTGTTTTATCTTCATCATTTTAAATTTTAATTTTACTAATTTCGAATTTTAAATTACTTAATGCTTCCAAATAACTCCCTTGTGTAGTTGTAAACACATTATTTTCTAAAAAGTAATAATATCTTCATGTCTTTCAAAAAACTTGCTCCAATAATTTTCTAACAATTCTGTTCTTGCTTAAAGAGCTTCTTTATTAAGTTCTTTCAAATTTAAACTTTCGTTGCGTATATTTTCAATTAAATTTACAAGATTTTCTTGTTGTTTTATTAATTTATTCATTTTTATAAAATGTAAATTTGTAGTTTGAATAGAAAGTTTTAATGAATTACCTGAACATAAAATCTGGCAACACTAACCAGTTGCTGAATAAGAATAATGTATTGTAATGTGATGTAGAAATTTATACACCAGAACACCCGGTCTAAATCAATTATGTATACAGGGTGTCCCGTTTGGTTTGCTTAACCTTGATACCAGAGATAGGTCTCATCAAGACAAACAAAAAATCGTATCGGAGGGGAGGGGGGAAATCCCAACGGTTTCGCCGCTAGAGGGCGTTGAAGTTTTTTTTGCTCTTATTTCACGATGTACCCTATAACTTTTTACAGGGGCACTCAAGGGTCACTTTGTGTTAAGGAAAAATGTAGAAGACCCTTTGCCCTTTTTAACAATACCTTACTTGTTCCTCTTCTTCCAACTGTTGAAAAGTTACACGCATTCAAAATCAAAATTTTGTGAATTTTCCCCAAATTTTTGTGTTTAACCCTGCCTTTCTCAAAAAAGGCTTAAATTAACCCCAAGTTTTTATTGCAGAAAAAGAATGCTTGATTGATTCTGCACCGATTTGGTATCTCAATTTTTCACAAAAAATTCATAGTTTTCGAGATATGTGCATTCGAAAATTAGCACTTCTAGCTCCTATTTTTAATTTACACTGCAATAAAAACACGTGTCCGAGGCCTGGGTGGTCGAGAGGTTAGTGCGCTCGTCCATCACCCCACAGGTCCCGGGTTCGATTCCCGACATAGTCGTGGTCCAGCACTTTTTCCTAAATACCTGTTTTTCCATACTTTCTAATCCATTCTTATATGTATATATATATATATATGTATATAGATGTATATGTATATATATACATAGAGATATCCTAATCTCATCCTGTCATAACAACACTATGAGCCAGTAAGAAAAAACAACAACAACCACATCTACCAACAACAAGATGGCGTTACATCCTGCAGAAAAACTGGTATCATAGACACAAAACCGGAAAAGTGTGATATTACTCCTTAGCAATATCACCAACAGAGGGCGCAGGAACAAGCTAAGGACATAATCGCAATAGGCTAATCTCCTATTAGATTGAAAATAACAACAACTCGATTAAAGAAACCAACACATGCCTCGGACTAGGTTGGAAAAATACCAACAAAGTTTCTATGCTAAGATCAGGCCAATAGGTCACAAATAGCAGATGGAACAAAGTCAGATGGAAAGAGTTATGTGAAGGCGCTATGTTCCCTCGAGGAATGAATAAGCACAAAAAAAAAAAAAAAAAAAAAAAAAAAAACACGTGTCCATTAATCCAATGATTTCAGACTTATTTTTTCAGCTTTTTCAAAAGGTCTTCCTTAATATCTCGAAGTTATAGGGTACATCGTGAAATAAGAGCAAAAAAACTTCAACGCCCTCTAGCGGCGAAACCGTTGGGATTTCCCCCCTCCCCTCCGATACGATTTTTTGTTTGTCTTGATGAGACCTATCTATGGTATCAAGGTTAAGCAAACCAAACGGGACACCCTGTATATTTATAATGTATAAGTTAACATAAGTTAACGCATAACAGGTAAATAAAATTATGTTCCCACAAACAAGTTGCAACGTGACCACCAAGAAGAATTGCTGACCTAATGTCTACGACAAATTATAAAAAAATGTAATTTTTAGGTTATAAGAAAATTTGTAAAATTATTTCAAGTTAGATCTAGTTTTGATTTCAATTAATAAAGTTCTAAATTTTTTAATTGTAAAAGTTATAATATAATTAAAGTAATAAAAAATATTTTTTTTATAATCAAAAAATAAATTTTTATTAACTTATATGGGTAATGAGTACATATCATAGACATATTCACTAACAATGAAACCTATTTTAATACTGTTTTTCAGTACAGTCCGTACTCGTAGGACGAAAATGTTTTATATTTATGAATATTACCTATTTTAATAAAGCACTCACTAAATTTTTGATTATTTGAAGTGAATACTTCTTTATTGTAATAAAATGCAAATCTCCCGTACAAGACAAGTACTAGTACACTATTTGCTGGCTGACTCAATAATAATAATAATACAAAATGGAAGTTACATAACATTAATATTAACTTTAAATAATCAACTATCATTTGACTTGTATTCTATATTCAATATATTTATACAATGATTTCAATAATCAAACATCTTTTGACTTGAGTAGTACTTGAACCAACTGCTGTTTTATGTATTCCATTATAGTAATATTATAGCAGATTGAACATACCACGCGCCTCGTCTTTGACGAAATCGAAATTCCAAGGGACAAATCTTAACCACCGGACGTGTAATTGTTGTGTTGCGACAGTGCAGAGTAAAATTTTTTTTTCCTTTTTAAATCTATTCGTGTTTACATCCATGATAACATTATTACTTTATGTATAGTTTATACTGAAATAAAAATTTTGAAACATAAAAACTTACTTAAAAAAAATTTGTGATTTTACAATTATATTTATTTATTTATTTTTTTATTTATTATTTTACTTATTTACTGTTATTACTATTATTATTCATTTATTTTTTTTAATTTTCTTGTACATCACTGTTTGATCTATTTATAGTTAATTTACATTTAAAAGTTCTCCTCAAAATAACATATATTAAAATTATTATTATTATTGATATAAGAACTATTATTAATATAAATTGTTTTGAATTTATTAATGGGGGTTTAGGGTTTAGGGATATCTTCAGCGTTGGCTTGCTTATTTGTTTCAAGATCTTTTCCTAACTTATTTAAATTTATACTTATTGAGCTAAAATCAGTATTTTCTGAATTTTGTTTTTGTAGAATTTGATTTAACGGATTTTCAATTGGTATGGTTAAGTTTATTTTTTCGTCTTTGAAAGTGATGTTAAAATGATATGACGTTTGCTTAACGTTTTTGTTTTCATTGCTAAGGGTTTCTAAATAGATTTGGGCGGTCGTAGCTGAACAACCGGGAAGTAACTCTAAGATACCACTTTCAGAAATTTTTATTGAGTAGTCTTTCGCATTACAATTTATTCTTAAATTTGCTTCATAAGGAAGAACGTACATCCATATATTTGGCTTGGGAAGTGGGTACCACATTTCATTAGCTGCTTTAAAGACCATAATATCGCAGTTAGACCAATTTTGGTATTCCATAATTATACGAACAATGCAATTTTGCGAATTTTGGCTATGAATAAGGAAGTTTTCTTTGCATATGAATAATTCAGAGTCTAGATGAATGCAGTTTTCGAAATCACTCTGTTTAAGAAGAATGTATCGTTTTAGCTTTTCATTGATTGCAACATAACTGAAACTTGTTTTAATAAAATAATAGATTTTACTTTTGTATTTGGCAGGAATACTGGTTATTTTAAGAGTTGATAGAAATCATTAATTAAAGGTACTGATACAAGAAGGGTTAATTTGTTGAAAGCATAAAGTGGTTTTGTTTGGGCTATTTTGTCAAATAATTGAAGATTGCCTACTGTAGGTTTAAGTGGAAATTGAGTATCATGTGACAATTCCAACTGAACTTCCTTGAACGCGTTGATAAATAGGTTGGAACTTAACAAGTGTTTGTCGAGTTTACCTATGTATTCTTGCTTCATGAAAGGTGTCAGATAATTCTGTCTGCTTTAGAAGGAAGTGTTCTATAGAAATAGTAAGTAAATTTGATACTTCATCAAAAAAGTGTAACAGGTGGTCATAATGACTTTTATTTGTTAATAAATGTTTGTTTTCTTCCAACGTAGTCAAATGTTGTCGAAGGGTATTTAGTTGTTCGTCTAATTTTGAGTGGCTTTGAGTTAACGTTTCAATAGTATTTACGATTAGAGAAGTTCGTGAATTCATTATGTAATATAATTTATTTTGATTTGTTTTTAAAGTATTTTTAATAATTTGCAAGTTTTTTTGAACAAATCGCTTAAGAAGTTTGTACCCTGGTCCATTAATAAGTATTGTGGAGTACCAAAAGTACAAATTATTCTACGAACAAAGTATTCTGCAACAGTACTTGCTTCTTTATTTGGAATGGGTACAGCTTGAATGAATTTTGTCAAATCATCCTGGAAGGTTAGAATAAATTGATTTCCACTTTCTGATGTAGGAAGCGGTCCTACAATGTCTAGAGAGATTTTTTTGAAATGTTTTTCAGAAGTTGTAGTTATTTTTATTGGAATTTTGGTTTTGCGACCTATTTTGTTTTTCTGGCATTCTTCGCATGAAGAAACATATTTTTTAATATCACTAAACATAGTTTTCCATGTTGTCTATCAGTTTCAAAAGGGGTCTTTGTCATGTTAAGTCATTTTGAGTTATTAAGCAAAATTGTTTCTGAAATTTGACAAAATGTACTGTTTTGCAACTGAGCTCATATTTTGACGATCAAAATACAGAGGAAAAGGTATCTTTTTTTCTTTTAAAAGTAAAGTAAATAAGTAGATTTTTAAAAGACCTTTCAAATGACGTATATAACTCATTTTTTCAAAATATGGAAAAGATCCCTTTTGCAACTGATAGACACATGTATACTTTTGCTTATTTCTTTGGAAAGTTCTAGAAATGCCTTGATGACCTCCTAACGGAGAGTTATGATATTCGTAAAGTACACGTAATCTGTCTTCTTTATTGGAAAGTGTGATTAGAGATAAATGTGAGTTTTCATTCGATTGGAGTTGTAAATCATTATTAAATTGTAGTTTTGATGCATTAGAATTTAGAACTTTGATTTTCATTGATTTTTGTTTGTGATGAAGTCGAATTGTGAAATTGAATTTTGATTTTGAAATAGATTTTGATTTGGAATTTGATTTTGATTGTGAATAGAGTTTTGATTTTGATATGAAATTGATTTTGTAAATTTTTCATTTGAATTAGAATTAGATTTAGAACTTTATAATTTAGGACTTTCTTCCACTGAGTATGAATCAGATTCGTTGCCACGCTTAACTTTTTTATTTCGTAGAGATATATTTAAACAGACACTCATAAAAATTGAAACAACACTTTCACACACAAAAAAAAATAATTTTTGACGCAATATTTATTTATTTTCCTTATTAATTTTTTTTTTTTACGATGAGATTAATAAAAAGATCTTTTGAGGGAAAAAATATTTAGACTTTCAGACAATTACTTTTCACTTTTAAGATTGTTTTTTTTTTTATTATTATTTTTAAAAGAAATATATGGTTACATCCACGCAACCAAAAATCCTTCCGCTCTCATAAAAATTCCGTTCTAATAAAAATTCCATTCTCATAAAAATTGCTGACACAAAAATCTTTTATAAAATACCTTAATATTAGAATTTAATTTCAAAAATCATGAGAAAACTTATTTTCTTGCATTATCAGCATAATTGCAATTTTAAATTTTAACAAACCGTCGCGTTCACAGCGACTCAAAAACAAAAATCTCATATTTCTAAAATTAAAAATGTAAAATTTAGAAGTAAGAAATTATAAAATTTTTTAGATGTTAATTTAGTGGCGGAGCTAGGTGCTGCGGCGCCCGGTGCATTTTTAGAAAATTGCGCCCTCGATTATTTATTTATTAGAAAAAAAATTAAAAAAATATTTACAAAAAGTAAGGTGAACATATTTTAATTACATCTTTAAATTGAATAAGAGCAAAAAAACTGCATCATTAGATAACCTATTTCTACACTTTGTTTTTACTAAATTTCCTAAAATTTACAAAATAGTTTTGATATTGAAGGTACATACTGAAAATTAATAAATAGTACTTAGGTACTTTTAGTTTCTTCAAAGTAATGAATTATCTATACTATATATACATTGTACTGAAAATTCCATCCCTGAATTTCAAATTTCGGTTTTGTATGCAATAAATAAACATCAACCAAAACAATGCATTTGCAAAAAGTGAACCAAAGTGAAGTTCACATTGTTAAATTATTGTAAGTGTAGCAATATATATCTATATATGTATGTATGTATATATACTACACACAATATAAAGTATGGTTGATTCTTATATAAGTGAACCAAAATATAAAGTACAACTTTCAAGTTTCAACTTTGGTTTTATTCTGTGACGGTGGGCGCATTATTTTGGTTGAAGTTTTTTTATTCCAAATCTAAAATCTGAATGCGTTAGCGTTAGTTATGAATTAAAATTATGATAAGAGAAATTGCGTCAACTTATAAAATTACGTTATAAAAAATATGAAAGAAGGTTGACACTTTTAAGAGTGAACCAAAGTGCATACACAGTTGTAGCTTTTGTTGTTTTTGTTGTTTGTTATTGACGTTATTGTATATTAAAAGAATACAATAAAAAATGAAAATGTGTGAACAATGGCGCCCCTAAAATATAGCGCCCGGTTGCATTCAACCATCTGCACCAATAGAAGCTCCGGCCCTTTAGTCGTAAAACGTGTCTCAACCGAAACGATCCAAAATTAAAAAGTTGTGAAAGTTTAAATAATTTGTGAATGATAAAATTTAGTTGTGAAATTAAAAAAGCAAATTAAACTTAGTTGAATTGTGAGATTAGAAAATAATTAAATAAGTGTAGAAAATAAAATTTTGTTAAAAGCAAGAAAGAATAAATAAAACAAAATTGTAAAATTCAAAATAATTGTGTTTTATTGAAACTTTCTGGTGGAAAATAAAAGCAACAAAAAATTTTATTAAATTTTTTTTCTTTACTCGCGTTGACCACATTTAAATATATATAAATATGTATATAAAATCATGCAAATAAAAATTTTAACAACAAAAATATTTAAAATAAATTTTTTTTTTTGTTTTAAACGAAGAAAAATTTTAATAATTCAAAATAAACTTTTTTTTTTTTATGTATTAAATTATTTAATTTACATTTTAAGTAAAATATATAATATACTATATATGTATATAAAATATAAAATAATATCCGCAAACAAAAACTGACTATAAATCTCGAAATTAAATTACTATTGGAAATATGATATTTTTCACGAATATTTATTAACAATTAAAGAAAATTTTGCGCGTAAAAAAGAAAAAGATGAACTTACTTTGATGTATTCATTCTATTTTTGTACTGCCTTACTTGTTGTTGTTTTTTTTTTTTTTGGATAATGTTGAATTGAAGATCTCTGATGATGTTAAGCTGTCCGTTAAGCTGGTTTTGTCCTATCTTCTTTGTTAAATGATTTTAAACCCGTTGGGCTGTGTTTGTCCTATCTTCTTTGTAGATTGTTTTCTTCTTTTTTTTTTTACAGGATTTTGTTGTTGTTGATTTCGTTGTCCCACTTTATATATGTATAATATGTAATATAAATATTCTTAGTGATTTTAATAAATAAAACTTATTTTTGATTTTATTCTTAATCACTATTTATTTTTATATTTATTCTGATTAACTTATTTATTTTATTTTATTTTAAAGAACTTTGATTAACTTATTTATTTAAAATAAATTGTTGCGACAGCAAATAGCCCCTGTATTTTTTTTAGATATTTTCGTACGCCGCTGTTATTTTTTACAGACGGTTGTACACATAATTTTTTTAAATGGTTAAAATCGTACATTTATTGGAAATTTTCATCAAAATATTCCAATAAATGAACTGTAAATTCAAGTCCGTTGCACACGCGCAACATAAAATTTAATCTTGTTTTGTTCAAAAAATTGAACAAAGATTTTTGTGCTAATCACATGGATTATTACAAAAATCACGCCACTTCATGAATAATCCCATGTATTTAATGCAAATATATGAGATTATTCCATATTTTTCTCGAATATAATCTCAGACAAATTTTCTATATTTCTTTTTCTATTTGTCTTCATAATATTAAATATTATGAACTTCAGTGTATTTGTCAATATACAAATACACTATCTAAATTTCTCACACAACATTTGATTTATTCTCATATAAATCAATGTGTATGAAAAATCAATAAAACCATATGATCCATACATTTACATTATGACCTATTTACCTAAAGTAAATAGCATAATGTAATACCAATTTTCTATTGCACACACACCCTACCAAACTCCATACTCACAATACTCTTATACATTATTTATATAATAATGTATCGAATAATCTGGAAATTATAGGTAATGATGATTGATGTACTCGCGCATGGTATCATATAATAACGATGAATTAATTCCGCTGCGCAAGTACCGCGTATATATGCGTATTGATTGGTACACGTAATTGGTATACAACGTAGCAGAATGTCTCACTTTTTTTTTTGAGAGTTTTTTTTTCTTGATGTGCAATTCGGAAAAAAAAAAAAAATCTGTCGCGGACAGAGAACAAGTCAGGGAGTTGATGTGGTGAATTCTTGGCTGACGGACGTCTCCTCTTGACCGGGTAAAAATTAAAAAAGTAAATCATAAAAAAAAAATGAAGAAAAAAAAAAAACACGGTGTTTAAGATTTTACTATAATTCGTAATTTAAAAGAAATAAAAAAAAGTTAAAGATGTATTTTGTGTAATGAAGAAGAAGAAAAGAAAAAAGAAAAAAAAATTCAAGTAATGTAGTTTGGTTATCTGGTTGGGAAAAAAAAAAATACATAATGATGTTAAAAAGTTCTAGTTGTTCAATAAGTAAAATCAAATGAGAAATAAAGTTATAAAAAAAAAAAAAAAAAAAAAAAAAAAAAAGAAAAAGAAAAGGGTGACCTAAATATTTTTTTTTTTTTGATGTATTAGCAAAGAAACAAACAAAACGAAGAGAAAAAAAAAATTTAAGTTAAATCAAAATGGATAGTTCAATGAAATGAGTTTTATTCAGATAGTAGATTGTCATTGTAAACGAAGAAAAAAAACAACAACAAAACTGAATATCATCCAGCTGTACTTTATATACTGATACATTGGCCTTTTGTTTTACAAAATTTTTTTTTAACAGAAAGATAATGTGACTAAGTCAGTGAGATCATATTAATTTAGATTTGCCTTTAAAGTGTTTAAATAGATTGTAAAGTCATTAGGAGTGATAATTGTATCTGAAATACATAAATTGTTAATTTAGATTTGCCTATAAAGTGTTTAAGTATATTGTAAAGTCATTACAAGTGATGATTGTATCTGAAATACATAAAGTGAAAGAAAAAAAAAAACCCAAAAAAAAAAAAAACAAGGAGAAAAAAAAAAATTCAACGCAACCAGAAAGGAATGCCAGCAATACAGGGAGTTACCCCATCAGATATACCATCATCTCCAAGTAAGATTAGTCAGTTAATTTTTTTTTATAACAAAAAAAAAACAAAAGGATAGGAAAAGAGAAGGAAATCACCAATTTTTTTTTGTAGAGAAAATTTTTAAGTGTAGATGTAGAATATGTAGAATAAAATTGGAAGATGAATATGTTAAAGAAATACAAATTCGTGATTTATAAGATATGATAATATATAATTTTTTTTTTTTTTGGGCCCTGCAGGAAAATTATTTAAGCAAAAAAAGAAATTTTTTTTACAAAAATTATCAAGTTATGATTTGATACAAAAAAAAAAAAAATGATGATTAAGTTAACATAAATATCTATTAAAAAGGAAATTTATAGTAGAAAACTATTTGAAAGAAAATAATATTAGAAAAAAAAAGGAAAGTAAACAATTTTAATTGAGTTTAAAGAATAATGATGTTGATAAAATATTATTTTAAAAGAAAAAAAAAGAATATATATTAGATAATTCAAGCATACATACATTATTTCTCTTCTATTTACGTATTTCGATTCAAATAAAGTAAAAAAAAAAAAAAAAAAGAAAAAAAAAAGAAAAAAAAAAGGAATCAATAATGTTAATAAACGTAGGTTAGAATATTAAGTTGAATAGGAAATTAGGGAATTGCAAGGATAATATGTACGTAAATAACTGTAAGTAAGGTTATAAATATCTATGTGCATCTTATACTGTAAAAAAAAAAAAAGAAACGAAAAAAGAAAAGGATAAATAAATGGAAAAAGGCAACTTTAAATAAATATGACAGATTATTTTTTTTATTATTTTATTCAGTTTTTTTTTATTTTTTTTCTACGAGTGGTGATAAATCAATTTAGTATGCATCAATAACTTAATAGTGGTGTTGTGGCGTGGATAAACTCATCGAGGGGTGAAGATGGTCCACTTGTCTCATTCTTTTTTTGTGAAATCATTATGCAGCAGATTTTGCCCCTGTCAATGAAAAAAAAAGAAATGGATTTTTGTTTTTGGACTTATGTCGATCCATTTCGGTTCCTTTTTTTCTTCGCTCGGTTTATTTTAGCTTTGGATTTAGCCGGTCCCTTTTATGTTGTCGTGACGGACCCGCTTCCGAAATGGTGTATCCAAAGAACCCACCCCGGCTGAAGCAGCTGGAAAAACGACCGGCTGGGTACACCAGGAAGCCGTTTTCAGCTGTCTCACTCATTCATTTATTTAAAAAAAATTTTCGTTACGTAACAAAATTTATGAAGATTTGTAAAACACAAATTAGAATTTACTTATTTATGTAAAATATAATTACAATGATTTTTAACACGAATTAGTATTGAGATATACCTATAATTATAAAGATTTAGAAAGATTTTGAACACGACTTAGAATTGATTATATGTATAATTATAAAGATTTAGAAAGATTTTGAACGGCTATGCATTATAGAATCACCCATGTTTAGGTTTTATTTTATGGTACAAGGTGATATCTCAAATGCATAGTTTGAATGAAATTTAATTCGGTTAATTTTTGAAAACCCCCGCGTGCCCAGAATTTACATTCTCTATCTGCAATCTGACTTTTGAATCTTTTTTATTGATGGAGGAAACCTTTGCTTTTGTTCCAGATTTTACAAGGTGAAAATTGTTTATTTTGACACCTCTCCACCCGCGTTGAGGTTCTCCAAGCCACAACACCTAAATGTTTAAATGAAAAATAAAACTAACATTTATTTTTTTTTATTTGCATGTTTTGATTTTTTTTGCATGTTTTTGATAAAAATATTTTGATTTTTTTTGGTTTTGATAATAAAAACATTTTGATTTTTTTTAAATTTTGATATTTTGATTTTTTTTGAGAAAAAACAAAGATTTTTTTTTCTTTCTTTTCTTCTCTTCTTCTTATGGATAAACGGAGTAATCTTAGGGTTGTCCGCGTCCGCGTTTTGAAGAATCTATAAATAAAATCAGCTTTTTTTTATATATACATACATTCATTTTCGTGATGAATTTTTGAGTTTTTTTTGTATTTCCTGATTTTTTTTAATTTTTGGGTCTACGTCGAGGCGTAGATCATTTAACACCTGAAGGTTTAATCGCTGGTCTCGCGCGGCTGAGTTTCGTGTCGAGCCCCGATTTTAAAAATTTTTCGAATATATAGTTTTTTTTTTACATAAATTCAGTGATAATAATAATTTTGATTTTTTTTAGTAAATTAAATTACATTGATTAGATTTTCCAAATCAAAGATTTTTTTTTGTGACTTACCTTTCTTCGATTCGTAATAATCGCGAGTGATTTTGTGTTAAATTCAGTGTGAATTTTACAGATTTTTTTTGAAACGGATAATTAGTCTTGGTTTGCAATATGGGTCCTAGTTATTTGGACCAACCGGAGTTCGCGTATGAATGTCAAATTAGGAATATAGATCCTAACCACCAGGATTCTCTTAGGACCCTAAGTGATCAGTTGACCGCTGAAGCCGATGGAATTGTCCAACGAACAGATAAAATGGTTCACTCGTTAAACAAGGAAATTGCTGATTTGCGTAGCCAGGCAGAAGGATTGATCAACAGCCTGACTTCACAGGATATCGCATCTGACACTGATAAGTCTCTGCGTGTTCAAGCGAAGCTATGGCACTTGCAGCATCGTGTGGATCGAGTTAAAACGAGGAAACCTAATTATGAGTCTGTTAAGTCCATCGACGATGTCATCAAAAGAGGATTTCAAATGTTAAAGCGTGTCTTGAGAGCTGATGATGCAGATTTAGGAGCAGTAGGAGGAGATTTGAACTTTGATAATACTCAATCCATCGTAAGGAGTACCCCTGCGACTTCTATAGAAAATCTTAGCATCATGGGTGGAAAAGAAGGACCTGCTGTCTTAAATTCTATTCCTTTTGTCAAACATAATGTTGTAAACATTCAAAATAAATCTAAAAATAAACAAACAAAATCTCTGGCTTTTAATATCCCTTTTTCCAGTAAATCTTCTGTAAATATCCACCAACGTGATCACGATATCGCTTCGCGACCCCAGAATCGAAATTTTGAAAACTTAAACTTGGCAAACACAACCCGACGGGACATTGATAAGTCCAATTTCAGATTAAATACTTCGTTACCAGCCACAACTAAAGATTTTTCTCCAGTTGTTTTTGATAAACCTTATTCTCAAACAACTCATAATATCCCAATTTCTTTCAATAATGATTTTAATCGTACGCGACAAGCAGCTAATCCTCAGCTTTCTAGTTTGAATCTTCCACAATCTCGTCCTGAAGTTTTTCTCAATAATACCCATCCAAATTTTCGTACTGAGCCTTCGTCGGCAAATAATATACGTTTTGGCTCTGTGCCACCCTTTTCTCAACAACCTAGACGTTTTTACAGATCCACAAGTCCTCTTAAAAGATGGAACTTGTCCTTTTCAGGTAGCCGTATCGGATTACCTATTGAAGAATTCCTTTTCCGTCTAGAATCTTTGGCCGTTGCTGACAAAGTCTCAGAAGATACTTTAGCTGCTCACGTGAACCGATTTTTGTCCGATAAAGCTCTGACGTGCCAATAGGCTTTTCCGTCGATCCAATCCGCTTGCAACATGGCGCGATGTACGACGGGCATTGCTTGACGAATTTCGAAGTCAGACCACCGATTTCGAGATACGCCAAGCAATGTTCGCTCGTCATCAAAAGCCTGGCGAGTCCTTTAGTGACTTCCGATTGGAGATGCAGGGTTTGGCTTCACGCCTTAGACATCCTATGAGCCAACAGGAGCTTATCGACATTGTTCGTCGTAATATGAATGCAAGATTACGTAACGCCCTTCTGCTTCATACAGTTAACTCTCTTGATGAATTACGAGATCTTGCCCGTCGTTTTGAAAAGTTGTGGTCAGAAACTGAGCTTCGTGCTAGAACGCGTAATGTTTCTGAGGTTTATAACCCTTACGATTCGTGTGTCTTCGATGAGATGCCTCATCAAAACTTTTCAAGCTCTTTTGATACCCCTTGTGACTTAGGTCACCAATTTTCTCACATGTCTATCAATTCATCTCCAAATTTACATGAATCAAATATTCCTTCTGGAACGGACATACCCATGTCAAACGTTGATGTTTGTGCCTTAAACAATTTAAACACAGAAAATTATATATGTTGGAATTGTGACGCGAAAGGACATTCTTTTAGAGAATGTACAGTCGCCAAAAGGAATTTATTTTGTTATAAATGTGGCCTCAAAGGTGTCACAACTCCAGTGTGCAAAAATTGTGTTTCGGAAAACGGAGTGTCAAACGTGATGCACTCCGGGGCACCGCGTTTGATACGTCGTTTCCCGGATCAGAAAACCCCCGCTACGACGAAAAAGACAACTTAGATTTGTCTGGTGTTGATGGTGGTTCTCTTGTGATGGACCGTGGGCCTGATTTGAACCAAGTTTTTCAGGGCGTCTGTAAGTGTGCCACTGATTGTGACACCGTGACAAAAAACCCGCTTGGCGATGGTCAGTATCAGGGCCCATCACAGGACGATACCATCTCCAATGTCAGCCAATCTCTATCCTTGTCTGAAAAATCTGATTTGTCCGAAATTTTACCTGATATGTCTATTAATTTACCTGATTTGTCTTATAATGCAACCATGAGTTTCGAGGATCGTTATCTAGAAAAGTTGCGTAAATATAATGAACGTCGAAATAAAATATTCGGTACGGTCTCGGAAGTTGTATCAAAACGTATTTTAGAATGTCGTGAACGTTTCAAGAAACGTGCAAATTCGGAAGTCGTTGGAAGTTCTGAATAATTTTTGTCCTTTTAAAGATCCGCGTCCGTACGCTAAAATAAAAATAAATGGTGTCGAATTATACGGTTTAATGGATACAGGGGCTTCCATAAGTTGTTTGGGCAAAAACGCTCATGAAATATTAAAGCAAATAGGTGTCAAGAGTTCACACTCGGCAGCACCTATTCAAACAGCTGATGGAAGCGCGCAAAAAGTTGAAGGCGTTATAGATGTTGAAGTTGTTTACAACGGTGTTTGTAGAACACTTCAACTCTATATCGTGCCAACTTTAGCGCAAAATTTGTATCTCGGGATCGATTTTTGGCAAAAGTTTAATTTATTACCAAAGTGTGTTTCAGAACTTCGTGACGAAAGCGTTCAAGATCCGAAAATGCACGTTTTGACCGCGGAACAGCAACGAAAGCTGAATTCAATTAAAGCAAAATTTCCGTCGTTTGCTGTTCTCGGTTTAGGTAAAACGTCTCTTGAAACGCACGTAATAGATACCGGTGATACACCTCCTATAAAACAACGCCATTATCCTGTTTCGCCCGCGATTCAAAAATTAATGTACGACGAGCTTGATCGCATGCTCGACATGGGAGTTATCGAAGAATCATTTAGCGCGTGGAACAATCCCGTTGTTTTGGTAAGAAAGCCTGGTAAAAATCGATTGTGTTTGGACTCGCGAAAAGTCAATGATGTGACAAAGAAGGATGCATATCCTTTGCCACACATTGACGGGTTGATCAGCCGCTTGTCCGACACAAAATATATATCAGGGATCGATTTGAAGGATGCCTTTTGGCAGATTCCCTTAGAAAAGGAATCTCGAGAAAGGTACTGACCTGGCCGGCCTCTTTACCAATTCACCGTGATGCCGTTCGGCCTGTGCAATACTCCCCAGCGAATGTGTCGATTGATGGACAAAGTCGTACCGTCGGAGTTACGCGATAATGTTTTCGTTTATCTTGATGATTTACTGATAATATCGAAAGATTTTGACACTCATTTAAAAACGCTCGATAAAGTTGCAACTTGTCTAAGAACGTCGGGATTAACCATTAACGTCGAAAAAAGTAAATTTTGCCAAAAAGAAATTAAATATCTTGGCTATATCGTCGGCGATGGTTGCATAAAAACAGATCCTGACAAGATTTCCGCGATTGTCGATTTTCCAAGTCCGAAAAATCCTAAGCAAGTTCGCCGTTTCTTAGGAATGACCGGTTGGTATCGTCGTTTTATTCGTGATTATGCGTCTCTTTCGGCACCTATTTCTGATTGTTTGAAGAAGTCGAAGAATTTTAATTGGTCCGATGAAGCTCAAAACTCTTTTGAAAAGCTCAAGATTTGTATGACTTCCGCGCCCGTGCTAGGAAATCCGGACTTCACGAAGGAGTTCTTCATACAATGCGATGCGTCGAAAGTGGGCGTAGGAGGAGTCCTATTCCAACTTTCGGAGGCGGGTGATGAAAATCCCATCGCATTTGTTTCGCAAAAGCTGAACAAAGCGCAGAAGAACTACTCCGTGACAGAACTGGAGTGCTTGGCCGCGGTGTTGTGCGTCAAAAAGTTTAGAGCTTACGTTGAAGGTTTTAAATTTACGATTATTACTGATCACGCGAGTTTGAAATGGTTGATGTCTCATCCAGATTTAAGTGGTCGTCTCGCCCGTTGGAGCTTGAAATTGCAAGCTTTCGATTTTGCAATACAGCACCGCAAAGGATCACAAAATGTGGTTGCTGATTCGCTCTCGCGCGCGTTTTGTGATGAAATTACTACGAACTTAAATCTGACTGAAGTCGACTTAAGTTCAGATAGCTTTCGCGATGACGAATATGTTCAATTAATATCTTTTATTTCAAACAATCAGAATAAGTTGCCAGATTTGAAAATTTACGACGGTAAAGTGTTCAAACGTGTCCGTTTTCGAACTTCGGAATCTATCGACAATCCTTGGAAACTCTGGGTCCCTAAATCCCTTCGTAATTCTTTGATCCAAAACGTTCATGAATCTGAAGTTACCTGTCATGGTGGCATTGCTGTAACTTATCGATTTTTGTCTGAAAAATATTATTGGCCCAAAATGTGTCCTGAGGTACAAAATTTTGTTAACAATTGTGGAACTTGTAAGGAGAACAAATCCCCTAATTTTCGAACTAGACCTATGGGATCTAGGTTCATTACTGAAAGACCCTTTCAACGTCTTTACATTGATTTGCTTGGTCCATATCCCAGGACTAAAGCAGGAAATTCGCAAATTTTGATCGTTCTTGATCACTTTTCTAAATTCGTGTTTCTTAAACCCCTCCGTAAAGCCAATGCCCCTGCTATTGTGACCTTCTTAGAACACGAAGTCTTCTCGATTTTTGGCGTTTGCGAATTTCTACATAGTGACAACGGTAAACAATTTGTTTCGAAAGATTTTCAAAACTTTTTATCTTCCTATGGTGTCCAACATGTTCGCACTGCTTTATACTCACCTCAATCAAATGCATCGGAACGTGTAAATCGGGTCATTTTAGAGGCTGTAATGACAGGTTCGTGGAAAAGTTTGTTTTGTTGCGACAGCAAATAGCCCCTGTATTTTTTTTAGATATTTTCGTACGCCGCTGTTATTTTTTACAGACGGTTGTACACATAATTTTTTTAAATGGTTAAAATCGTACATTTATTGGAAATTTTCATCAAAATATTCCAATAAATGAACTGTAAATTCAAGTCCGTTGCACACGCGCAACATAAAATTTAATCTTGTTTTGTTCAAAAAATTGAACAAAGATTTTTGTGCTAATCACATGGATTATTACAAAAATCACGCCACTTCATGAATAATCCCATGTATTTAATGCAAATATATGAGATTATTCCATATTTTTCTCGAATATAATCTCAGACAAATTTTCTATATTTCTTTTTCTATTTGTCTTCATAATATTAAATATTATGAACTTCAGTGTATTTGTCAATATACAAATACACTATCTAAATTTCTCACACAACATTTGATTTATTCTCATATAAATCAATGTGTATGAAAAATCAATAAAACCATATGATCCATACATTTACATTATGACCTATTTACCTAAAGTAAATAGCATAATGTAATACCAATTTTCTATTGCACACACACCCTACCAAACTCCATACTCACAATACTCTTATACATTATTTATATAATAATGTATCGAATAATCTGGAAATTATAGGTAATGATGATTGATGTACTCGCGCATGGTATCATATAATAACGATGAATTAATTCCGCCGCGCAAATACCGCGTATATATGCGTATTGATTGGTACACGTAATTGGTATACAACGTAGCAGAATGTCTCACATTTTTTTTTGAGAGTTTTTTTTTCTTGATGTGCAATTCGGAAAAAAAAAAAATCTGTCGCGGACAGAGAACAAGTCAGGGAGTTGATGTGGTGAATTCTTGGCTGACGGACGTCTCCTCTTGACCGGGTAAAAATTAAAAAAGTAAATCATAAAAAAAAAATGAAGAAAAAAAAAAAAACACGGTGTTTAAGATTTTACTATAATTCGTAATTTAAAAGAAATAAAAAAAAGTTAAAGATGTATTTTGTGTAATGAAGAAGAAGAAAAGAAAAAAGAAAAAAAAAATTCAAGTAATGTAGTTTGGTTATCTGGTTGGGGAAAAAAAAATACATAATGATGTTAAAAAGTTCTAGTTGTTCAATAAGTAAAATCAAATGAGAAATAAAGTTATAAAAAAAAAAAAAAAAAAAAATGAAAAAGAAAAGGGTGACCTAAATATTTTTTTTTTTTTGATGTATTAGCAAAGAAACAAACAAAACAAAGAGAAAAAAAAAATTTAAGTTAAATCAAAATGGATAGTTCAATGAAATGAGTTTTATTCAGTTAGTAAGTAGATACTTACCTGTGTCATTGTAAACGAAGAAAAAAAAAACAACAAAACTGAATATCATCCAGCTGTACTTTATATACTGATACATTGGCCTTTTGTTTTACAAAATTTTTTTTTAACAGAAAGATAATGTGTTTAAATAGATTGTAAAGTCATTAGGAGTGATAATTGTATCTGAAATACATAAATTGTTAATTTAGATTTGCCTATAAAGTGTTTAAGTATATTGTAAAGTCATTACAAGTGATGATTGTATCTGAAATACATAAAGTGAAAGAAAAAAAAAACCCCAAAAAAAAAAAACAAGGAGAAAAAAAAAATTCAACGCAACCAGAAAGGAATGCCAGCAATACAGGGAGTTACCCCATCAGATATACCATCATCTCCAAGTAAGATTAGTCAGTTAATTTTTTTTTATAACAAAAAAAAAACAAAAGGATAGGAAAAGAGAAGGAAATCACCAATTTTTTTTTGTAGAGAAAATTTTTAAGTGTAGATGTAGAATATGTAGAATAAAATTGGAAGATGAATATGTTAAAGAAATACAAATTCGTGATTTATAAGATATGATAATATATAATTTTTTTTTTTTTTGGGCCCTGCAGGAAAATTATTTAAGCAAAAAAAGAAATTTTTTTTACAAAAATTATCAAGTTATGATTTGATACAAAAAAAAAAAAAATGATGATTAAGTTAACATAAATATCTATTAAAAAGGAAATTTATAGTAGAAAACTATTTGAAAGAAAATAATATTAGAAAAAAAAAGGAAAGTAAACAATTTTAATTGAGTTTAAAGAATAATGATGTTGATAAAATATTATTTTAAAAGAAAAAAAAAGAATATATATTAGATAATTCAAGCATACATACATTATTTCTCTTCTATTTACGTATTTCGATTCAAATAAAGTAAAAAAAAAAAAAAAAGAAAAAAAAAAGGAATCAATAATGTTAATAAACGTAGGTTAGAATATTAAGTTGAATAGGAAATTAGGGAATTGCAAGGATAATATGTACGTAAATAACTGTAAGTAAGGTTATAAATATCTATGTGCATCTTATACTGTAAAAAAAAAAAAAGAAACGAAAAAAGAAAAGGATAAATAAATGGAAAAAGGCAACTTTAAATAAATATGACAGATTATTTTTTTTATTATTTTATTCAGTTTTTTTTTATTTTTTTTCTACGAGTGGTGATAAATCAATTTAGTATGCATCAATAACTTAATAGTGGTGTTGTGGCGTGGATAAACTCATCGAGGGGTGAAGATGGTCCACTTGTCTCATTCTTTTTTTGTGAAATCATTATGCAGCAGATTTTGCCCCTGTCAATGAAAAAAAAAAGAAATGGATTTTTGTTTTTGGACTTATGTCGATCCTTTTCGGTTCCTTTTTTTCTTCGCTCGGTTTATTTTAGCTTTGGATTTAGCCGGTCCCTTTTATGTTGTCGTGACGGACCCGCTTCCGAAATGGTGTATCCAAAGAACCCACCCCGGCTGAAGCAGCTGGAAAAACGACCGGCTGGGTACACCAGGAAGCCGTTTTCAGCTGTCTCACTCATTCATTTATTTAAAAAAATTTTTCGTTACGTAACAAAATTTATGAAGATTTGTAAAACACAAATTAGAATTTACTTATTTATGTAAAATATAATTACAATGATTTTTAACACGAATTAGTATTGAGATATACCTATAATTATAAAGATTTAGAAAGATTTTGAACACGACTTAGAATTGATTATATGTATAATTATAAAGATTTAGAAAGATTTTGAACACGACTTAGAATTGCGTCTGGATATTTTGAAGTCTAAACTAAGTATGTCTCTTCAACTTATAAAAATTGATTCTTCATTACAGCTCGCCAACGCTTTGAAATTATCAATTCTCATACATATGGTCACTGTAATTTGATATTATACACGAGTATTAGAAATTTACTTATGTTGTACTTCAAGTAATTTAAAATGCAATAAATAAAAGATTCGATACTATATACGCGTGATAGAAATTTACTTATGTTGCATTTTAAATAATTTAAAGTTCAATAAATAAAAGAAAGTGAATTTCTACTTGTAATTTGGAATAAGGTAATAAATTATGAAAAGAGAATATACTAAATTTTGTTGGCCAAAGTGGTTTAAGAGGATGTTAATTGATATGGGTAAATATTGCACGTGCGATATGCATGAGAATGTTTTAGAATTTTGAAAAAGATTAACATGACTATCTTGTTTCATGAATTTTAAGTATTTATAATATTTATTGTTAAATTTTAAGAAACCAAAAGAATTTTGCTATACAACACTCCCAAAAATCTCCAAAATTGTTCTAAAATAAAAAAAACACTTGCCTTACTAATAACATTTTTTAAAAGCCAAATTTAAGAAAAGTCGATTTTAAAAATTGAGTATGCATTGAAATTCTGTACACGAATACATATGTACTTGTAAAAATAAAATCTTCAACATATGTATTTTGTAAAGAGTTTCATAGCATACTCAGTTTTTAAAGTCGATTTTATCAAATTTATTTTTAGTCGATTAGATTCAGTCGAATCGGAAAAGATTCTTCAATCAACCTACTCATCGAAAATCATAATATGCACCTAAGTTTTTTTTTTTTAATATCAACCTTATATATTTCTTTTCTTTGTTAATTTTCTTAAAACTGGTACATATGCTATTTACTGTTGCTATCCAAGATATTATAAAAAAATTTCAAACGCTTCAATTTTTCCTTATTCTTTTTTATTTGATGTCCATGCCTTCGTTCCATATAAGAGGATTGACCACACATAACATTTTAATTTCCGCACTTTTAACTTAGTATTCAAGTTATTTTGCAAAAAAATACTCATTTCTCATTTGTAAAAATATGTATAGTTCGCAATGTAGTATCATCGAACAAAAATATTTGAAACAAAGTTATATGCTTTCACAACTGATTTAAATATTTCATATTTCGCGGTTGTTGGGTTTTAAATGTATGAAATCGTCCAATATTACATATTTTTTAAATTAATTTTAGGCAATAGTAAAATGTTTATACAGCGAATGGCTGGAGTATTATTAAAAACAACACCAAAATCTCGTGAATTGGCAAAAAGTACAAATTTCCTTCGATTAATTATGCAGAGTTTAGATAATATTTTTGATGGATTGGGAATGCAATGTACAGATTTTTTAAAAAAATATGGAGATAATAAGGTATTATTTACTTTTATTAAATATAATTTCCAGTTATTTTTTTACTTATTTACTTTTTCTTTTTTTAGAAAATTCCAGTTATTCAAGAATTAATTATTTTATTTGAAATTATATTAAACTGGTATAGTTGTGATTGTTTAATGGATGAGATACAAATAATAGAATTCTGTAAACTTATAATAAAAACTTGGCCATGGATATCACATTCAAGTGAATTAAAAATACTGATATTTAAATGTTTAGCATTTTCAAGTGAAGATTCAATACCAGGTAATTAAAAATTTTTAAATTAACTATATTTAAAAGTAAAAAAAAAATCTTTTTTTTATCGTTTAATTTGTGTTTTGTTTCTTAGCTTGTAAAATATTCTCAACAACAATTTCAACTTATTCACATTCAATTTTACAATTAATTGTAAATATTGTACTAACTGAAACAAAAAAAATTAAACATTCAAGTATTGACTTTACAGTATTAAAAATTGGCTTGAGAATTTTAGCAAATTGTTGCTCATGTATTGAAGGACGAGTACAAATTGTAAAGGTAAAAAAAAAACTTAGAATATCTTTATCAACCTTTTTTAAATAAATTTTTTTACAGATCAATCTCTTAGATATTTTCAGTCTTTTTCATCCCTCGATAACAAAATTACAGAAATCGTGGAATTTAATTACACTCAATTGGTTAAAATTTTGGAATACATTTTCGAGATACCCAGAAGGTAGTACAGTGCGTCATTTAATTTTAATATCTAATCTCATTGTTAAAGCAAATAAATTAATACGATTTGAATGTATAATAATTTTACGGAATATGTCATTTTTCAACAGCAATCGTGCAGCTTTACTTTCATCTAGTAAGTACAATTTAAATATTTAAACTTTTTGCAATGACTATACATATAATCGCATAAAGACAGTCCACTTGTCCCTTACATTTACTTTACAAACAGTTATATTTCAAATCAGTATTAACTTTTATCATTTTAGCGATTTTTCCTTGTCTGCAAGTGGTTGTACATATTAGATTAGATTAGATGTGTAATGGGCTATAATTGCACTTCGACCAGTAAAGATCTTTTGTACAGCCCGTGCTTCTTATAGATTTGGGCTATTGATAAATCCTAAAATTCTATTCGAAGGTGCACACCAGATTTTCTCTGGCTTGAGAAAATGCTGATGTATGTAGCACATTCTTTTAGAGGCCAACGCCTTGCATTCACACAAAATGTGTTTTGAGGTTTCTTTGGCCTTTTTGCAGAATTTGCACTTGTCTGTAGTCCTATCCTACTTATATGGTAATTTAGAGGACAGTGTCCAGTTAAGAGACCTGTAATGGTTCTTAGCTCTTTCCTACTGAGGTTGAGTAGTTTTCTGGAAATGCTAGCTGAAGATAAGATGAATTCCTTCGCCTGTAGATTTCCAGGGGTTTTCTTCCATCGGGAGATGCATTTTTCCATTTCCCATTTTTTGATGTTGTTTTTTGTGTGGCTTCTGAGCAAGCCGCAGAAAAGTTCTGGACCAAGGACATTGGAGTTGGCACCTTTTTTTGCTAGGGAATCTGCCTGCTTGTTGCCCTTGAATCCTTCATGTCCCGGAATCCACATTAGATATACTTTGTTTGTCCTAGCTAATGATTTAACAGTTCTTAAGCACTCCAAAACCAATCCAGATACAATTTTCTATGAGTTGATGGCCTTGAGTGCTGCTTGGCTGTCTGAAATTATGTAGACTGTGGCTTTGTTGAAGCCTTTTTTAAGGCATTCAGTAGCACACATGTCGATAGCCATAATTTCAGCTTGAAAAACTGATGTTTATTTTCCCAGGGATTTATATATGTTTCTTTTTATGCCCGCTACCCATGCTCCGACCCTAATTCAGTTTTTGAACCATCTGTGTACCACACAGACGCACCTTTATCAAAGGTGATTTCGTTGTTGCGCCAGGATTCCCGATCTGGAAACAGTACTTTGAACGGCTTTTCAAAGTCATATACCGTTTCTATATCGTCAGTAACTTGACTGATTTGATAATGCTTAAATTCTTCAAGAATTTTAAGATTATGAGTGAGATTACCCGGTTTGAGTTCTCTATTTCTCTGAAACTCTGCCTATCAATAGTTTTGAAAGTGGGTTTGTTGCCTATATTATTTATCATAACACTATTACTATTAATAAATTCTAAAAGGCACTCACATCTTTTGTTGGTGTCCGAGCTAGCCCAGAATTAATTGTCTGTTTTGTCCTTGCAGTACTGTACTAGTTTTCGAGTTGAGCTATTATAACCTTTTGCTTCCACGACTGTGTTGGCAGCTCCATCAGTACTGCAACCAGATCCTGTGTAATAAATTCTGGAATTGGAGAGAGGTTAAATGAATTCCTTAATAACAAGGCTGTTCTAGGCCTGTTGGATTTGTTGTCGCAAATTAACTTACAGTTTTGTGTGTTGAGTTCCTTAATTTGCCCTCTCAATGTCCATGGTTCTTGTATTAGTTACATTTCCACATTATCCTTAATAAACCTTTGGCAAAGCACATCTGACGCAGCTTTGAAGTGGTGAAGATTTATCTGCAGGCATTTGATAGCAGACATCTAGGATTTACCTTGATCGGAGTTAGGACCTTTGCCCTTTGCCCCTTTTTTGGGTTTTCTTTAATGTTTGCCATCGCTTTTGACTATTTCGACCTTACTCGTGGAGGTCGAAGCGGTTTTTTCTGTGCGGACCTTAGAATCCTCACGTTCTTTCAGCTTTCTCTTTCCTCCTTCACCTCTGAAGCTCACTTTGAAGTCATTCGTCTTCAAGGCCTCCATAGAGTTATGGTCTACGGACAGAGTAACCATAGCGGATGTTTTCTCATTGGCCCTTCTGATTATATGCCAATCTTCCACACTGTAGTCGTTCTGTCCTTTGATGAGTCCTGAAATGTCTTCATTTTTATCTTTTGCACTGTTTGGAAAGTGACCAACCAGTATCTGAATACGAGGAATATCTTTTTCCTCGACCATCACCAGATCAGCCTCGTCCCATGGCTTCAAGTCTCCCATCAGCTCTTGAATCCACTTTTTAGTGCTCTCATTTGCACACCTTAGCACTAACCAACCAGGTTTGAAGGTGGTACCAAGAAATTTTGGTTTGATAGTATTATTCTTTAGCTCTGTTACCTTTCCCAGTATTTTCTTTTGAATGGCACTCATTTGCTTATTTGTCAGGAAAGTTTCTGGAAAAGACCTAGCCAAGATTCCTATGGGCACGCTTTCTACAGCTTGCTTAAAACTTGCTGTAGCATGTACATCTTTTCCTATTTGCAGGGAGATGTTCTCGTCCTTCTGGGGTTGTTTGGATTTTTTAGAGCCAGAAGCCTCAGAAGTTGAGTCGTCAGAGCGACCTCTTTTGAGATTTTCTCTCGGTTTTTTTGAAAAAAGCTGAAGGGCTTTAAAACTTGCCTCGTCAACGCCAAGGCCTTGTAGTATCAGCTTCTTCATCTTTTTCCTTCCTGCTCCGCTGAGTCTTACCCCTTTTTCAGAGTCTTTCAGCTTCAACTTCTGTAAGGAAGTCTCCACTTCAGTCTCTTGATGTCGGATAGACCCGGCTTCGCTGTCTGATGCCGATGATACGTTTGTGGTTGTATCATCGTCGCTGCCATAAGATTCGCTTAACCTGTCTAAGCTTTTAGCTTCTCTTAATGTGTTGTCAAATAGAGGAATTTCTCCTTCGGTTGACGTTGTTGCGGTTGATGCTATTGGAGGTGCATCGTCCTCTTTTTTATTTCTATTGTACGTGTGAAAATATTTTCTTGAGCGTGTGTGTACAATTTACCTTCACTTTTAAAACTATAGAGCGCATTCCTATTTTTTTGACCTTATGTTTTAAATTTATCCGAAAAAAAGGCGGTAACGCAGAAGACTGGTACACAATTTATTAATACATTCTTAATATTTCCTTTAAGAATTCTGTGAATTGTTAGATATTTAGGAATTGTCACTTTTATAGTTTTATTGTAACACATGACCTTTAAAAAAGTATTCAGTAGAAAACCCATATAATTGATTTTTTACAATAAGCAATATAAATTTATGAGGACATTCCAGGTAACGCAGAAGGCATTATAAAGTATTGAAAAAAAATTAAAATGTACATATATATTTTATTTGTGATAATATACTGAAAATCAATGCTGATATCAGGTCAGCTGCCTATAATAACAAAGAATTTTTTTATTTTTAGCTATTCTTTTCAACACTTTTACTGAAGAAAATGAAAATTTTGGTTTTTCGTTAGCATTTTTTTCTTCTTTTATAATTTTTAACATTACCAAGTGCAAGTTAACACGTCTTTCTATTTCTAATTTTATACCTTTGAATCAATTTTAAGTAACAAAATGTAATATTTTTGTATTTCGTTAGAAAAGTATGTTCCCGTGAAACTAGGGAGCTGAAATTTAGCCAGGATATTCCTTGAATGGCCTAATATTGCATAAACTTTGAACCGTTTGAATCCGTTTACCTGGGCATACCATCCATACCACCAAACCAACAAAATGTATACAATACATATGTATAGGTATAATTGCAAAATTCTATGAAATCAACACTATTCTGTATACAGTATAATGTATAATATACTATATACTATGTATAATGTATAATACTATGTTATATTATTTGATGATCATTATTTTACGCCACATAACGGAGAAGTTACTAGTGGAGTATTTAATTGTTGTTATTATATTGAGAAATAAAACTAAAAAACTTTTTTTCAAGAAATTTTCGGTGTAAGTGTCTATATGTTATTACATAGTTTACATAGTAATATTACATAGTAATACAATAAAAACATATGACACAACAATAATGCAAAAACCAAATGTGACTTTATATAAAAAAATTGGTCTGCACAAATAATTATGAACAGCACTGTACTTGTTTTTATTTCATTCTATGTACACTAACAAAACAAGTAACAAAAAAATGAAATTAACATTAAAAAAAACTGACCACATTAAAGAGAAAATCTAAAAAAAATCGCTTACGGCTTAATTGTTTTGTGTTGTTGTTTTATCTCTTTTTGTTTTTCATCTAAAATTTGCTTGTTCGAAGCAATTGAATTTAGCGTTTTAGCTTTGAAAATCGAAGCTCTTTTATTATGAACTTCCTTCAACATCTGCGAATTTAATCCAATGATTAATAATTGAAAAAATGTTTGTAAAAACTAATGTTTATTTAAGTTGAAAATTTATACATACCTACATTCTTTTTAAATAAGTAACAATACAATTGAGGGAAAAGTTCATTGTAAAATAAAATTTGTACTTATAACAATATTTTTAGATAAGTTTTTTCTTCTTCTGTTTCACTTTGTTATTTAAATGTTTTGAAAATTGTTAGTAAATATCATATACTATATTTCCGAAACAAATGAATTAATATATCAATTACCTAGTTAGTCATTTTTCTCATTTTACCTATCAACCTACTAGGAAAAATTAAAAAATTCTTTCTTTTCAGAATGAAAATAAGTTAAAAAAATAAAAAAATATAAAAAAACATGAAATTTGATAAAAAAAAAAAATCATGAAATGAAGCAAAACGTACAAAATTTATATCCGATTAAATAAATTATCTTTATTTTGAGAGAATTATAAAATGCAATACAGAAATGAAAAGAAAAAGAATATTTAAAAATTAAAAATATTTTTTTTTTCATTTCATACAAAATTCACATACATATGTACTACACTACATCCCGCCAGTTGAGAAACGAATCAATTCAGAATGAATTCTATTGATTCCGAATTGATTCCACTTTAGATTACCAAATGGGAAAAGAATTGATTCCTTTTACATGGGCATGTCATAGGCCAGTAACTATTAATTCCAATCTGCATTATTCTGAATCAATTCAATAAAATTGATTCTGAACTAATTCTTCAGAATGAATTCTAAGTTAATGCTGCAGAAAGCATTCTGAATCGATGAGGATATATTTTTAATATGAGCTGTTAATTTTGAAAGTGGCATAAGCAGGGCCGTCTTATGCTATAGGCACAATAGGCACTGTGCCTAGAGCCTACGATTCTACAAAGGCCAAGAAAGTATAATTGACCTTTTTTTTTTTTTTTTTTTTGCTCGTTAGAAAATTTATTAGACAACTGTAGGGGCCCCGTGCATAGACAACAAATTGACGTTTTTTTTTTTTTTTTTTTTTTTTTTTTTGCTCTTCGTAATCAAAAGTGCCTACGGCCTACGACTACCTTAAAACGCCCCCGGGCATAAGTCAACATTGCAAAACTATCTAAGTCAAATTTTCACGTAGTCCTGGCCATCATATGCTTCTGAAAAAATATAATTATTGAAACGGTAAAAACGCTCATAAAAGTATATGTATATTTACTTGCAAATAATTTATTTATATTTGTAAACTGTTTAAAGGCAAGTTTTCTATGAATTACGATATTTGGTTTTCGAGATCTTCCATCTCTTCGGAAGACTTCAATGGAAATCTCGTGTTTTCTTTGTTTTGTTCATTTTGTTGTTGTTGTTGAGTTATAAGTGTTTTTATTAGGGCTGCATTTGCACCTAAAGCTATATACAGGGTGTTTCCGTTATCCAGGACCAACAGGATACCATAGATAGGGCTCATCAAGACAAACAAAAAATCGTATTGGAGGGGGGGGGGGGAAATCCCAATGGTTTGGCCGCTAGAGGGCGTTGAAGTTTTTTCGCACTTCTTCCACTAAACACCTCATAACTTTTTGCAGGGGCACTCTAGGGTCACCTTGTATTTGTAAAATATGTAGAGGACCCTTTGCCCTTTTCAACGATACCTTACTTGTTCCTCTTTTCTTAACTGTTAAAAAGTTAGAGTCGTTTAAAATCAAAATTTTGTGAACTTTTACCCATTTTTTGTGTTTAACCCTGCTTTACTCAAAAAAGGCTTAAATTAACCCTCATTTTTTATTTCAGAAAAAGAAGGCTCAATTGATTCTGCATCGATTTGCTATCTTCAATTTTTGCAAAAAACTCATAGTTTTCGAGATATTAAGGAAGACCTTTTCAAAAAACTGAAAAAATAAGTCAGAAATTGGATTATTGGACACGTGTTTTTATTGCAGTGTAAATTAAAAATAGGAGCTAGAAGTGCTAATTTTCAAATGCAAATATCTCGAAAACTATGAGTCTTTTGTAAAATTTGAAGATAGCAAATCGATGCAGAATCAATTGAGCCTTTTTTTTGAAATAAAAAATGAGGGTTAATTTAAGCCTTTTTTGAGTAAAGCAGGGTTAAACACAAAAAATGGGTAAAAGTTCACAAAATTTTGATTTTAAACGACTCTAACTTTTTAACAGTTAAGAAAAGAGGAACAAGTAAGATATCGTTGAAAAGGGCAAAGGGTCCTCTACATATTTTACAAATACAAGGTGACCCTAGAGTGCCCCTGCAAAAAGTTATGAGGTGTTTAGTGGAAGAAGTGCGAAAAAACTTCAACGCCCTCTAGCGGCCAAACCATTGGGATTTCCCCCCCCCCCTCCAATACGATTTTTTGTTTGTCTTGATGAGCCCTATCTATGGTATCCTGTTGGTCCTGGATAACGGAAACACCCTGTATATAGATAAGACCCTCTAATGAAGGAGTTGGTGAAGTTTCAAGGTCCTTGCTCAACGGGGTCATATTTAAATTGTGGCTCAAAATCCGAATGTATACATTTGTATACGATCAGGCAATCTTATGGTTAATTAGATTAATATGTATCTTAAATTCTAATTTCTAAAAACTTACCTTTCTATGATAATTCGATTTAATTTCAATTTTTATTATTAATTTATTAATTTTTTTTATATATTGATAATTACTTACACTTCAACTTAACTCACAAAACACAACTTCACTTCTAAAATATTAAACAATGATTAAACCAAATAACCAAAAAATTAATTAATTCTATGCAAGCATAGCATATAGAAAACGTGCCATCATTGTTTTTGCTCATTGTTACATTAGTCATTACAGGAAGAAAAGGAATCAATTGATTCTCTCTGCATTACTAAGAATCAGAAATGGAATCAATTGATTCTCTTTGCATTACTAAGAATCAGAAATGGAATCAATTGATTACTTTGGAGTAAGTTCAGAATTAATTCTTTTAGAATCTGGGCCTCTATTTTCGAGATCACTCGTAAAGTTACGCATACGTATCTTTACGAGTACTTTGTTTCGAATGGTTTATGTTACACGTATTCTTGAAATCAATCGAATATTTATTTACCATTCGAATAGATTACGAGTATGGTGAAAGTTCTAAAGTTCAAAACTGGTTTGTGTATCGGATGATTTAGACAAGGGGGATGAGGTTTAATGAATAATGAGAGAAGAAATATATATGACGTATGTCATTTTGAGAATATCCAAGAGAAATTTCTAAAATTACTCAAATTAAAAAAATGTGTATGGTGGATGACATTAAACAAAGGATTGTATCAATAATTTTTATTTTTATTATTAATATAATATTTTTAATTAATAATTTTACTTTTATAGTTTTTTAATGTAATATATAATGTATAGTATGGGTATATACATACATACATTATATTAAATAACTATTTATTTATTTTAGACAGTATTAACTTAGTACTCGTAAGTAGTTACGAGTGCAAATAGGCACTCGTATCTTTACGAATGGTTTTCATTCGAATATTTACGTATGCGGATCTCGAGAATAAGCCATATGTCAAAACCACTCGTAAATGGTGGATTTACGTATACTTAACTTTACGAGTGGTTTCGAGAATAGCGGCCCTGTTCTTTTTTGGACAACTGGGATGTACAACGAGATCATTTATTTCATTATCTCGATTGTATTATGTATTTTTGTTTTCCAAAACAAAATATAAAAATGCAAAATTGTATAAGATCAGAATCAAAACAAAATTTAAAAACATCATATGGCATACAACAACAAATACCGCATTATAAGATGAATATTAGAATTATGGGCGTGTTCTTCATTATTCTTTATTTCTTCAATTACCTTTACATGTTTCTTCTTTTCACATTTCTCCTCTTGCACTCTTGTATAACTTATCATCTCATGAGCTTATTCGAAGCCAAATAATTTTATTTTTGCAAATATACAGACATGAAAATTCAAAAATTTGAATTTGACGCCTACCTTTATCTACCTATCCATTAAGCGCTTATGGAAGAGTTCATTTTTACCCAGTGTCGTTACGTGTCGTTACAGTCTTCTTCACGTGGCCAGGGGAGTAGTGCGGTTTCCTCATCTTTCTTCACTTTTTCAACCAAACTGGTTTCTATTTAACGAGGTGAAGATACTAACCCATATACACAAAAACAAGTTTTTAAAGGATTTAAAATTCAAATACATTGAAAAATTTCTGTATGTGTGTCTATTGGTATCAAAACCTGTTCTTTTCCTCCGATGATGTTTTTGAGTAATTCATTTTTTAATGCGAACATATTCATAGAAATGCTTGTATTTTGGTATACACCCTTAATTTTGGAATTAAATTTATTGAGGAAATAATGATATTTTACTATGTATAGATATTTGCAAATGTAGATAATAGCCTATATTACAAATTCAATGCGTTTTTAGAAAAAGTCAAAAAATGGAAAAGAACAGGTTTTGATCCCAATAGACACATGTACAATGAATCGAGAAGAAAGAAGGAATACCATGTGTAAAAGTAAAAATGTCGAGAAGATGGTCATGGGGAAGACAAATGTAAAACCCGTCAATAGCATGGAGGAAAGAATAATAAGGAAAGGAGTGTGCTTCCCGATGTAAACAATCGCCATTATCAACCAAATTCAACCAGACCAATCAGAGAGCATTTTAATAACAAAGAAAAATGACACTTGTGATATTACCAACCCATATAATATTTATAATATGTTGAGTAACTTGCTGCTTTTGGTTTTATAGTGGATGGCTTGGGCATTATATGAAATTTAATTTCTATTTTATCGTCTTGAAGTGTAGTGATTTGAGTGCAAGATTTTTATTTGTTTTATTAAAAATGAAAATAAAAACATATTAGGTAATAGAAATAAAAATATAAAAATCCATAAATTTATAACGTACAATTGTGTTTTAATCTTGAGAAATTCGAAATCCCTTTTAAAAGTATCTGGCAATGCTGCTTGGAGCAATCATTTTTAAAGCACACTCCTTATTATTCTTTCCTCCATAGCATGGTCAATAGCAGAATATTAAACTACTCATACGACTCATTCATCATTGTGCAATGAGACGCTGGAAAATAGAAAGAAAAAAACAATAACAGCCATCCGTTTGTTCTCGCCAGTAACACAGTCATAGAATATAGAAATATAGAATACTAACTGTAGAACAAATTGTGTTCCCGATTCTGTGAAAATTGTTGTTTTTCTCATTAGCGTGACTGAAAAAAAAAATATAAGATGAGTCTGTCTTTCACTTTAATAAATAGAACTATAAATTATTAAAGCTGAAAAGAGATAAAACATAAAAATATTCCTACTTCAATTTTCAAATTTTTTTTTTCAATTCAGCATTCAGCGTTCTATGAATCAGATGTTACACGTCAAATTGACAATGATTATAGGTAGATTAGGTATGTAAATTTTAATAACAATAAAAATTTTGTTGTGTTGTGTTCTGTAAAATGAAAAATATTTACGGAATTACAAACTCCAGATATGTAATTCTGAAATTAAAATTAATAATTTCATAGACGGACGTTCTTAATTTAATAAGAAGATTTGCGATCATTACACTTTACGAGACAATTGTTTTGTTCTGGGAATTCTTTGCATTTTTAAGACATAATTTTTCTTATCAAGATATTAAAACAACGAAAAATCATAGTAAGGGGATTCACTCTTTGGTGCAAATAGGTATTGCATCGTTGCATTCGGTGTATCGTAGCACGAATTTTTGTTGTATCATTGCAAATTGTTGTTGTATCGTTGTAAATTCGTGCTACGATACACCGAATGCAACGATGCAATACCTATTTGCACCAAAGAGTGAATCCCCTTAGTATGTTAAAAAATTAAAAATAAAAATAAAAGAAAGACGTTAGTTTTTTTTGTCTTTCAATAATTTTATTTTACGAATTTTTTAAATATTAAAGTCAAAATTTTAAAGTGAATAAAAATAATAATTTATCATCAATATCATCACAATCAGTACAAAATCATAATAATAATAATATAAAAAAAGATAATAATTTAAATTACTTATAATTCATTAATAAATTTTATTTACAAAAATTAAATCTTGTTAATAATAATAATGTGAAAAAAAACTGAAAAACGACATTCAATTGATTGTGGTACAAGTATTAAAGAATATTTATTAAATCATAATAATAATCGTCAACAAATAATAACGTCATTTTTTCTAAAATTATTATTTTAGGAAATGAAAAAAGACTTAAATTTTATTCAAGTTTAACCTTTTATAGAAAAGGTTGAAAATAACAAATTTCTTGTTACTTTTCTTGTAACTTGTAACAAATCTGGTGATGCTTTTTAAAGATAAATAATGAAAATTTTATTTTAAAGGAAGCTATTTCCACACCACCTTGATCTAGAATTCAAAGTTATGTTTTTTATTTGTACAAACTTGAGTTCTAGATTAGAGGTAAGCATCTGGCGCGTTACCGGATTTTTTTCTTGGTGGCCGGTATCCCCGATAGGCCTATTTAGTTAAAATTATACTGCTAAGTTTTTTTTTTGTTCAAGCATACTTTATTCAAGTAGCTTAGACAGAACATGGTAATGAAACTACCTTTTCTAGCTAGTTTATTATCGTGTCTTGTTTGAGTTACGTAGATAAAGTTCGCTTAAGCAAGAAAATTGCAGTATAAATTTAACTTTCCACCATCCTAAATATACCTTAATGTTCCTACATACGAATACATCAAAAATCCTAATATACATCTAGCTAAAACTGAGGAGTTTATTTCCGAAAAGTGTATGTAGATAAAAATAGCCATACACGAAATATTCAAAAACAGAAGATATTTGAAATGAAATATTATATGTTATATGTACATATACCTATATGAACAAATATTTACGTTGATATGTAATAGATAAACGAATAAATTAAACAAATTTCTTTTTATAAAAACCGAAAATTTGCGTATACTATAATTTCATTTCATACATCGTCTGACCAAAATATCACGTTTTTGACCCACGAGCCTATATATCCGATTTTAGAAACGAACTCCTCAGTATGTCTCAATATAACTATTTAACTATAAAAAAAAAAATTACTATTTAAATACATACTACAAAAATACTACAAAATATATGTATAAAAACATGCAAAATATTCCTATTTCCTACAGATTAGCTACAGACAAATACTTATTTCTATTCTGCCTCGTTTTGAAGTTTTCGTTAAATTTTTTTAAAATTGAATACAATTTAACTCTAATAAAAAGTCGTATGATATACTCTTTATTAGAGTTACTACAACACGGAGAATAATCTATTGTTTGTAAGATATCATACATTTTATTTTCTATATTTTTCGATGTAGCTACGCGATCTAAATTACTATTTATTTCGTTGCTCAACTTCTCTAAATAGTCGACAAAATCTAATGATGGCCTAACTAAATTTGCTCCTTCATATTCTTTGAAATATATAAACAATGTATTTATATTTTCAGTATTTGGATTGACGTTCAAACAGTTATGTCGCTCTCTGTGTTTTTTTGTCATCCAACCAGTCAAATAGGTAAATGCATTTTTTTCTCCCTCATCTTTGAAACCCTCACACAATCGTAGTATTTGGGTGTAATCACTCTCAAGGGTATATTGATTACACTTTTCACTCACAGGCACATTAAAAAAGTTGCTACTTGGGTAAGAAGGCAATACAATTTCACTACTAATTTCACAATTACCCGTTTTTAGTACTTCCATATACTTAAGCGCGAATGATTTTTTGAAGCTACAACGAAATTGATAAGGAGTTGGATTTCGGTTATTACTTCCGCGATTTCTAAGCATACCGAAAGAATTTTCCAACGCATCCTGATTTATATTTCGAGTTAAAATGTATTTAATGTCCTCTTTCTCTAAGTCATTAAATAAAAGTTTCAAACTACATATTTATTGAAATAAGCCACCCGTTACAAAATTGAACTCTTGTTTTAATAATTTCCCCTTTTTTATTTTGAAATGTCATAGAGTCCAATAATTGTGCCATTTCGTTAAGGAATTTTATTTGATCTTCATCCCCTCTAAAAGGACGCATAATTTTTTCGCTTCTCTAAGTTTCAATGAATTAAATACATCGAATAAACAATCAAATTTTTCTAACAAATTCGATGTTCCTAAAGCAGAATTGTTGGCTTGGCCTAAACTAACTACCTGTGTTGCATATTTGACTTTCATTTTATCAAAATTTGAAGGACAAATATGTGCTCCTGTTAATTTATGAGCTAGCTTAAACTCTCTGCTCTTGTCCCACTCATAAAAACTCGTAACATCATCCCATGAAGCTTTTTTAGAAATTTTCCTCACTTTATCCCCTTCTGTAACTCTCTCTTAAATAATATCCTTATCAATAAGATTATTTCTTAAAGATTTGATAAGGTGAGGTGGGTCAAAAAAGAAGTATATTTTTGTGTCATCTACACAGAAATACGATTTATACCTATTTATGCCTAACAATTTACAAAAAGGCTACAAAATTTGATCCTTGATCACAGACGACAGTTTTTGGCTGCAAACCTATATTCTTCAATTTTCGAATTATATCGAATAATTGAGATTTAAGTTTAGACGCTGGGCAGCTATTATTCACAAATTCATACCCTAAAAAGTGTTTGTAATTTGTTAAAATTCCCTTTACCATAAAAACTAAGGCATGTGTCGCAGGCTTCATAGTTTTCCGACACCCGTCGTCCTCTAAACCGACCACCTCTCCCCTAAGTCTATCGTATTTTAAATTAGTTTTTAAAGACATTTCGTCTAGCATAATTGTACAAAATTTTGAAATATTTGAAGAGTTTTGCATCTTCAGTTTCAGTGAATTGAAATAGATATCTAATATCCCGGGTCCTGAAGGCCAAAGTCTAATATAATTATTTAAAGAAGCTATGCATGGTAGTGTTAAGACTTTAGACATATATCTGTAAGCAACGGGAGAGGTGAAATACAAAGAAAGTGAAAATTGCTTACAGTTTTCGGAAAATCTATATCCATGCTTGGAGCGCGATTTGTTTATTACACATGAATGTACTAAACTTGATAATTCTGGAGGTAATAGTTGAAAAGCCTCTTCGACTAATTTCTCTTCTCTAAATTTCATTGTGTCAAGTTTTTTCCCTAATCTAATTCTTCTTCCTAAACGTTCTTTTATCTTTTTACAACTCAATCTTAATTTTTCTTTACGAGGGGTATTATGTGAAAGGCTTTTCTCTGTCTGGCTACTCGTACAGCTCTTTCCAATATTTTCTGCTTGGGTGCTTTCACAGTCACTTTGTCACTTATATTTTCTGTTTGAGTTCCTACTTCTTTGAAAGTCTTCGTTTGACTAAAATCTACTTGGATGACTATTGATGATTTTCCAGTTTCTTTTGAAGAAGTTGAGCAATTGCACGATTTTGAAAATATATCTATGACCTTTTCTCTACTCATATATTCATAATCTAAAAATTTTTCCTCATCTAAAACCTGAATTTTTTTAACCGAACTAACACCAGCTATATTTTTATCTACATACACATCATTTATACCTGAAAAATTAGAAACCTAAAAAATAAAGTAACCAAAAGCTTAATAAAATGAAAAGTAAGAAAATGAAACAAAAGAAGGAGTAGGAATGGTTGGTTATAAAATTATAAAATAAATGAAAAAACGTAAAGAAAAATTAAATAAAAGTTAAAGAAAAAATTTGAAAATATTATTACATCAAGATTTTCGATGAAATTCATTAAAAGTCCCAAATCTTCGCAGCCGACTTCAGGAGTAGGTATTGCTCCTTGTTTCAACCTTCGCTTGTTTGCAGTGAACATTTCATCTTCAAAATGTTCACTACAAATGCAACTAGTCTCCTTCAAACTTTCCAATATATGCATTTTGTTTAAACTATAAAGCCATAGTATTTTCCTACAAATATTTTTAAAATACACAGAAATGTATAACAAAATAAAATTAATTCAAATATGCGGGGTGTTTCACAGTTCGTTTGCCAAACTGAATAGGGTGGTAGGTCTCAGTGAGGAGTTTCTATTTTTAATAGTTAAAAGTTACCCAGATATTCAAGGTCAAAAAAATTTTTTTTCAACCAGTTCCATTTTTCGCTACTCATTTCGGCGTTCGCTCAATGTAGAGAGCTAAATGAGAATTATTTCTGAAAAGAACTTTTATTTGACTCCTTGTTAATTACTTTGTAATCCTGAAAAGGACTTATTGTAGTCCTGGGAAGGACTAATTGTAGCTCTAGAAAAGACTTATTGTGGTACTGAAAAGCATTTTTTTTTAAACATAATTGCTTAAGAAAACTTATAACTTACGTGGTTTTATCACTTGGAATACTATAAAATTTCTTATCATCCCAAGGGTGTTGTTTTTCTCCACATGCGATGCAGACCCTCATTCTGTAGATGTGCAATGTAAAGTCTATTAAATTATTTTATTAAATTAAATATGATTACTGAACAAACTGTTCCACTACTACACTATTACAAATTAAAATGTGTTTTTTATTCACGTACTTGAAAATATACTTTAAAACTTTTTTCAACGTAAAAAAAACTCAAAATAAAATTAATAATATTTATTACAAGTTTTACTCAAAAATCTCTTCTTAATTTTTATTTATTATTAGATATAATTAATTACTAATTTTTCCGCCGTTTTTAAATTAGAATTTGAATTTAGTAACAATGAAGTTGAATCATTGTATGAATTCAGCAGTTTAAAATTAATAATTTAGTGCTACCAAATGAATACATTTGTGGGTAGTATACATTGAAAAATTCAAACATTCAAATTTGTAAGTTACGTTTTACATAATAAATTATATATAGTACTACCAAAAATAGTATATAGGAAAAGATAAACATTTTCATATGTCGAAATGGAAGCAATTTTATTTTTGCCATTACCTGATTTCAGGTGGCAACATGTTGAAAATTTTCATTAAACATTCTGCATACACTTCGCATCACTTGGATACATAATCAAAAATCTTTATCAACAATTTTCAAATTTTTGCAACACTTGATCATCGTCTATTAAATGGTAGCAGTGTAGGAATTTAGAAGAGACGGGCAAAATTTTGAGGGGATAAGACAGCACAAAAAAAGGAAATGTTGCTTTAAATTGCTTTACATATAATACAAAGCCTCCCACATAAAAAAAAAGTCAACTTTTGAAGAAACGTTTTTGTTTTTGTACATTTATTTCAATATTCGTCATTATATAATATATAATATATAATATACTGCTTCACACAACAGCAACATTTCCTTTTTTTGTGCTGTCTTATCCCCTCAAAATTTTGTCCGTCTCTTCTAAATTCCTACACTGCTACCATTTAATAGACGATGATCAAGTGTTGCAAAAATTTGAAAATTGTTGATAAAGATTTTTGATTATGTATCCAAGTGATGCGAAGTGTATGCAGAATGTTTAATGAAAATTTTCAACATGTTGCCACCTGATATCAGGTAATGGCAAAAATAAAATTGCTTCCATTTCGACATATGAAAATGTTTATCTTTTCCTATATACTATTTTTGGTACTACTATATAATGTGAATATTAAAACAAACGAAAAATATATATACATATGGCTAATTCTAAAATTGGCGACATACAGTTTGAAGATAAAGAACGAGTTATAACTTAATAACATCCATATAATTATTTTAACTTTTGTGATAATTTCAAAGTAGAAGTCCTTGTGAATAATTACCAAAAGTCTTGGACCAAAATTTTTTTAATCAAAAAAGATATGAAAGAATAAAGTCCGTTGGCGACATACACTGAAGAAATTAGACCAAATTGACAACTTAATAAAAATTCTTAATTTCTTCGAAGTTTTAAGTCGTAAATTCAAATGGTTTTTATAAATTATTTTCATAAGTAATAAACAGACATTCCATATATTATTTTAGAAAAATTTTAATTTCCAAAATTTTAAACTGAATTTACAAAACTGTTGGCGACATACAGTAAAATGTTGGCGACATACATCCTTCAAAATCAATAGGAATTTTTATTGCAAATTTTCGAATATTCTGAACTATCTTAAGAAAAATTTCAAAATAGAGAACGCCAAAGAAGAAAAATCTTTTTTTTCTCTAAAATATTATATATTTCAATACACAAAAAGAGTCTTAAATATAATTAATAATAACGCAAAATTAGTTACATAATAAATTATTTTAAATTTATAACTTTTTTCCTGAATGAAAATTAAATTTTATTATTTCAGAAACACAGTCAGATGTCATAGAATACTTTATTATTCCTTCCCCACAACTTTTGAAATAGTGCATTTTTCTTAAATCTGGTATACCATATATTGCTGTGCCATTATTAGAAAAAATTGTTTCTCCATTACTTCTTTGATATTTTCAATTGTCTCTTTTTTGACAAATTCAATATTTATTGAAGGACATTGTTGTTTTGCTACTTCTGCTAGTTGTTGCGCTGTACGAATATCATCTCTGCGTGATAAAATATTTTCTCTAATTCGTCTTTTCACAGTTCCTCCAATACCATCAATGCTGCTTTTCCCGTGAGCAGTAGCAGTAAAATTCCATTCAGTAGGAATATGGCTTTTTGTTATAGAGTAAAGCGAATATTTTTGTTTAAAATGCTGTGCTGCTCCATCAGAAATAATTTTAATTGATTGCAAATTAAAATTTTCATATTTTTGTTTAAAAATATTTAAAATGACCTCATTGAATACATGAACAGCAAATTTATCATGATGAGTATAATCAGATATGATCACAAATGATTCCCTTCCAATTTTTTTATCGGTATTTCTGAAGTAAATCATTGCAGTATAAATTGTGCTTTGTATATTATGCCAATGAGCCGTTTGAACCTCATCTTGGTTTAAGTGTAAATAATTTTCGCTAAAATCAATATGTAAAACAATAGATTCTTCTTCTATGTTTTCTTTCAAATCAGACAGCGTCTTTTTTTGAGTCTGTTAAATATAAACGTGCCATAAAAAGTACTTGAGTTGCTTTTCTACTATTTGAAAAATTCCGTGCAATAGTTTTGTTTCAGTAATACGATGTACGATTTTGATGTTGGCTGTAATCCACTGCTTGAAAGTATACTCAGTTTGTAACTCTTCATCGTGTACGGAGTTTGAAACCCAGTCGTTGAATAGTTTTAAATTTTTACAACTCTCACACGTTTGAAGAAAGCAATCTCTTTTTCTTTCACTACAAATAACTTTTGCTAACAAATCTTCAATGTTTTTAGCTATAACGCCCTTTGTTCCTTGAAGCAGCAAGTTTATATTTTCGTGGTACAGGCACAGAGCTAAATTCGCTCGTGTATTTTCACGTAAACATACATGTTTTGGACGGAAAGAGCTAAAGTATGAAAATGATATATTTTCATTTGGAAAATCCTGCTTGAATAATATATAAGCTTCTTTCAATGTCATTGTCAGATATCGTTTTTGAATCTTAGTCTTTGTTCCATCATTATTTTTTTGAGTATAATAATCTCTCATTCCAGCCGTAGGAAATGAAATAATGTCATTTACAAAGAAGTTCTGAACCTTCAGTTTAATTTCAGAAATATTTTCTACAGCTTCTTCATGTTGTGTCACACCAAATTCTTTATTTAGCTTTTTATAATAGCTATTGCTTTAGCGCGATCTGAAGGTAGCATACTTTTCACCTTATTGTATGCTTTACTGAACGACTGTTTATTTGAGAACGGTTGACTTTGCTGTTGGCGACTTTGTTGACATTGCTGGTCATTTTGTTCTACCAAAATTTCTCCTTTCCTTTTTCTTGATTGTGCTACTTGTTTTCCCAGTTTTTGTAGTCTTGTTCTTTTCTGTGACATATTTTCTCGTTCCTGAGCTTTTAATCGTTGTTGTCGCCTTTGTTCTGTTTTTTTCTTTTTATAGTCTTCATAAGTGCCACTTGCTTTAAGCCGTGCTATAAAATCTTCTCTTCGTTCTTTTGCAGTTTTACCCATTTTTTTTTTTAATTTTGGAAAAAATTCAATTTTGTAATTTAACACACTAACCACTTTGAAACTAGAAACTTGAATAATAACGAATGTTTCCCATACTTTGTATTTATACTATTTTTTTAAAAACTAAAAAATAACAAGAAATATTATAAAATATTTCATTCATAAATGCATTCACTTATATGTACCTATTTTAATTTCTAATTGCCACAATAAAATTTTATTACCTATTTTTCAAAGTATGTAGTATAATAGTCGTATTCTTGTTGGCGACATACATACAGTGTTGTTAAAAAAAAATTTTAAATAAAAAAGATATTTTTTTCTTTGTTACTTTATTAAATAGGTCTTTTTGAACATTGAAACACCTCAAAATATTTTAGTTCGTTTTTCATTTATAAAGGTTTAATTAAACATTTTCAATTTTTTCTGTTGGCGACATACAATTTCAAAGACATATTTCCATCTATTGAAATTTCTTTAATTACTTTGTACCCAAACTTCTTACCTACTCTAAAATAAACTACAAGATGAGGAATTACCTACTATTAAAGACAGCCGGTAAAGTATTTTATCCGAAGTAAAAAAATCAAAGTAAAACTACAGCATTATATTACAATAAAAACAGCCAAAACAGGTAGCTCAACCTTTTCATATGTGAAAATATTTTAAAAAAAAGATAAATATTATTTTATAATTGAAAATAAATATTTTAAATTATCTTCTTTAATTGTATTAATGTAGATTTGGAAAAAAATAATATCTAAAAAATGTCATACAGGTCTTTTATTAGAATTAGCCATATATATATTTTTTTCAAAATAAATAATACCACGCATAAAGGTATATTAAACAAATCATTACTAGGGATTTTTTAAGTGATATATTATAAGAAATATACCTATATCCATACATTTGTACATTTTTTAAAAAATAATATATATAGTATACATAGGTATAATATGTACATTGATTTCTCATGCTCATATTTTATATATATGTAGGTACATAATATAAATACATAATTTCATAAATTTTTTTGAATACATACATAGAATTGCTTTCAAACTATATATAATATATAAATATATGTATATGATTATATAATTATATAAAATATATAATTATATATTTATAAAAATATATATGTACTATATAATTATATAGGGTATGAAAATAACAACACCATCTAACGGACAAACATTTCAAAAAATTTCATTTCATAATTCTTGTGTATGGCTACTCTAAAAAAAAAACCATATGTTATAAACATATGTTAAATTTGGTTAAATTATATTCAGCGACCTTTTGTTTATAAGCTATTTAACATGTACATTTAATTCAGCGACCTGAAAAATAAAACAAAAAATATTGTCGTTTGTGTATGTCAGTCTGTCTCATTTTAACTAATTGAAATTTCCGTTTAGAAAAATGTGAAATATTTACATTTATTTCCACTAACTGAAATTAAAAAAAATAAAAAAAATTGAGTTTTTTATTTCATGAGTGTATATATACCTCCTGCTTTACTTTAGTTGGATATTCATACTTTGTCTGCTATTATTCTATATGCTTTGACACAGTTGTATTGTACGGCGACTGAATATTTTTCATTCTTGTATTTCAATTCAAGCAATAAACCAAGATAAATAGACAACAGAGCAGCGTTGCCGATTTCAAATTCAACTATTCCTCACTTGAAACTTCAAATTCCTCATTTTCCTATGAAATTCCTCAAAATAAAAATTACCAGTTTTTATCTATGCCCACGTAACAAAATAACTATTTTTTCTGTTTTAAAAGCGTGATACCAAAGAATTAAAAGTGTTTTTAAGTTTTCAGTTCACTTTATTAACAAAAAATAAGAATTAACAAACAAAAAAACGAAAATTATATATTTCAGAATTAAAAAAAAAAAAACAAAGAAAAAAATTAACGATTGTAGTTTTAATTACATATTTATACAGTCTTGTATTTCATTTTTTCCACACTTTGGACTGGAGTAGAGTTTTAGAAGGCTCGAATTTAATAATTCCTCCCTTTTGGTTTATGCCCTCTTTAGAATGCAAAATTGCAGCAATGGTGTCTGTTCCCAATTTGTTTCTTGCAGATGTCTTGCAGTTATTTAAAGCGCTGAATACTCTTTCTACAGATGCATTCGAAAATGGTAATATCAAAAGTAACTTTATTACTTGTTTTAAATTTTGAAACATTGGTATTCCTGCTGCATTCTTTAGCTCGAACACTTTTTTCCAATATTTTTCTGCGTCTAGTGAACTATACAGGCCATATTTTTCATGTTCAAGAAGAGCATGACTTCTCCACTCACTTTCAACCAATTGCACATCGACATCAAAAAACGGAAATCGTTTAAATACTTTTGACAACGACTTTATTTGAAAAGATTGGGCAGTCTCAGGATCTAAGATATTTATAATATCGAAAATTTCATCATTAAAATCAAAACGAGCCTTAATTTGACTGACTAATTCCACGTAAAAGTCTAAACAATTTTTAAAAAAAAACCTTTTTTCTTCTTCTTCGATTGTTGTTTTAATTTCATCCAAACTTGTCTGCGCCAATATACCAAGGTAGATTTCATATAGCTGTACATACTGGTCAGTATTTTTATGATTTAATTTCAAAATATCATCAGTGCTTTTTACATATTCTATTTTTAAAAAATTACTGCATAAGGTTTTTAAAAGTCTCGTAACTTCTGGCTTCAATTTATATAAAAGAGGACTTTCGCTTTGAAACATGGTGTTGAATTCAGTTAGCAATCCCAGCGCATATGACATAAATTCAAAGTAAACTTTGGTTAATTTATTGCTCATTGTTTCAAGCATATATTCTGTTGTTTTTGAAGGATCTTCAAAAACACTTAGTCGTAAGTAAGAACTGATTGCTTCATATTGTTCTAGAACGCGATCAACACAAAGTTTTAGGGACAGCCAGCGTGTTATAGCTGGTGAAAGGATTTTATGTGCCTCTATGTTGAAATACTGTTGAAATTCTTTTAGAGCTTCTTGTCTCGTATAGCTTCTATTAAAATGAGACCCTAAATTTCTTAATAGATCCTCCAATGATCTAGGAAGTTTTAGGCATGCTTGCAGCCAAATGGATCATGTGGCAGGAGCATTTAATGCACACTATATGAGGCCACTGTGTTTTCAATAAGGAAAATACAGAATTATGTCGTCCCACCATTACGTTTGGAGTATCAGATGCAAAACCAACTAGATTTTGTGACGGAATACTTTTCTCAGACAACACTGATTTTAAAATATCAAAAAGACTGGAGGCTGAAGAGGAACTAATTGCCTTCATATCAAAAAATCTCGTTCTGGTGTTATTTAATTCTTCATCGAAATATATAATAGTGAAAGCACATTGTTTTATAACACTGGTATCAGTAGTTTCATCCATTATTAATGAAAAAAAACTACCACTAACTTGGATTTTGTCATTTAAATTTGCAGAAAAATGTTGTCCAAGAACATTTTTCATAACAGAAGTTGATTTTGTTCGTCGTAAAGCCAATTTTTTTGCGATTTCTGAATCAGAAAATATATCAGCTAGAACTGGGGTTAATGTGTCCATTAATAGAAAAGGCAAATCATTTGTTGCAAGCAAACCGGTTAATTTCAACTCGGCGCGTCTGCAATTTTCTTCACCCACTGACAAATGTCTGATTAAATTTGGTAAATTTATATTGTTAACTATTTTTTTAAAATTTTGTGTGTGCTTCACTGAACTGCTGTGTCTTTTTATATCAATTTTATGTGCATTCAGCTTTTGATTGCAAACCTTACAAAATGCACTGCCTTCTTGCCTCCCTTTAACAAGCCATAATTTAAAATTTTCAATTTCAAGCCAATGTGGATTAAATTTAAAAGATGTTTTATGCTTTTGTTTTATTGCGTTTTTTTCAGTTTTTTCAATACTCTAAAAGTTATAGTAACACAAAAAACAAAACGTAATGAAAAATGAAAATCAATTACAAAACAAAAAATTTCTCTTACCTTTTTCTTCCCAAGCCACTCGTCCATTTTAGAAATAAATAAAATAACCGGGAAATCGCCGAAATAAATTGAAATAATTGAGACTGACAGTGAAAATTGAATTGACTTTGACATTTGACAGTGATATGTATTCAATTTTTTATGTCGAACCGAAGTTTAGGATGAAGTTTGAAATGATTTAATTATCTTTAACTCACCATCACGGCATCACCACATATCCTGTGATAACAACTCATTTAATTTTTAAGAATGCTTAAGAATTTAAATATAATTAGTTCAGTTAGAGCACAATTTTGTTTATTAAATATTTTTATTAAAACTTGTTTAATTTAAAGTTATAATTTGTAAATTCTATTAAATTCCTCAAAATTCCTCAATTATATAAATCCTCAAAGCATTCCTCAAAAATTTTAGAATTCCTCAAATTTTGAGGAATTACTCGCAAATCGGCAACGCTGCAACAGAGGTATGATAGAGCCAGCTAAATTCTCAGCTATGAGTTTGTGACGTCACCGGGTCCATGTGTTTGGTGTACATATATAGGAATCAATAGGAATGTTCATGAGAGAATTTTATTTAGAAATAAAAAGTATATTTAAGTGAACGTTTTTTTGCCTTTTTTATTTAAATTATCAAATATAAATTTTTTATTCAACTCTCTAATTCTAAAGAACATTCTGCATCTAAAAAATAACGTTTTAATTTTTATATCTAAATCAATGTTTTGCAGTGTTTAGAAGATTACTTGAATAATTTGCACTCTCATTAATTGTTTCCTTATTTATAAAATTAAATATTTTTTCTAATTTTTTTCAGTTTTATTATAAATTTTTCCCACTCGTATTATTTTTACAATTAATAACCGAACACTTCATTTTTAGAAATTATAATTATTCAAATTTTTATTAAAAACACAAAATTAATTTTATTCACTTGTAAACACAACTAACTTGTCACATCAAATGGACCTGTTGACGTAAGAGAGTAGTGTAAATTTTGATTGAGGAAGAATATGAGTGAAAAATAACTATCATAGATAAAAAAAATTTGCTTCCATACACGGCTCTATCTCACCTCTATTGTCTATTTATCTTGCAATAAACATACATAAGGTAAAATACCCAGTAACGAGCCCTCTTAAGGAAAATTTTTAACTTTCTCCTTATACCACGGTTAAAGTATTAAATAAACAATTCCAACCACAAGTAAAATAAATTTTCTGAGGGGTCTAGATTTGCAATTTAACGCAAAAAATATGTTTTTATTTCAATATAATTATTAAAATTAAGAAAATAACTCAAAACTGGTAAAGACCAGTAACGAGCCCTTCACATTCACTAGAATTATATTTAAAATAATATTTTGTAATGATAAACCATCCACGCATTGCAAGGATAACATATTTTTCTAAATATATAGCAAAATTCACATATATAGAGTAAAATAAAGCCAACGGCTCGTTACTGGCGGAGGGCTCGTTACTGGGTATTTTCCCATATATTCTGGATGAACAAAAATTAACAAAAATGAATAATGAAGAAAGATAAAAATCATGGAAAAATTCATGCGCACAAACGTTCATGAGCTAAAAGTTGGTTGATTGAATAATCGAGATGTGTGTATAAAAAGTAAAATGAATAATAAATAATCGCAAATTATTGTTACTGAATACTGTGTAATAATTATATTACTTAATAGTAGTACCGTTTTAAATTTAAAATTAAATTTTATATATTATGTACATAATATGAATTAAAATACAAAGTATCATTACATTTACTTGTAAATTACATATATTGTGAAAATAAGTATGCGAAAAAAGTATTTGCAAATAAAACATAATTTACTGATGGAACATGTTATTGCAAAAAATTATGTTTTATTTGAAAAAATGTTTCTTACATATTTTTTTTACATATTATAAATTTATACATGAGTATGCATACTCATATTCCTTTGCAATTGAAATATATTTTGTAATAAATACTCACTCTATAGAAAAAAGTTTTTCTGTTTTTAGATACGTATAATGAATTATAATAAAATAAATAATAGGCAAATTTTTCAGAAACTCGACCTCGAACATAAAAATGCGGAATTTTTAAAATTTCTCATCAAATCAGACCACCCCGTTTAGTATGGTTCACGTTTCGTGAAACATCCTGTATGCATGCATTTCTGTTACAGAACCGTTATTTTTTTGAAACTTTTTTTAAGCATAAAAGTGTAAAGCTATAGTAATATCATTTTTGTAAAAGTTTAAGTTTAAGTAAACGTGAATTACGGGAGTCAAAAAGTAAAGTGAAGTGTATAATTATTAAAAATAAATTAATTTAAAAAAGAAAATAGTGTTGATAAATAATAAATAAATTAACAACTTTATAGTGATATTAATGTGCGTAGAACCCGCTTAAATACACTTCGCTCAAATGCATAACTCGCATAATTGCAATACAAAATTATGTCCCGTGTATAATATAAATGCATTATGTGCATTTCCTCGCATAAGTTCAACACGCTTTATTGCACAAATCGAATAATTGCACAAAATTTTTCCCACTATTTTTTCCACTCTCTTACAAAATTCCTCGCATAAAAACACATTTTGAAAAGCATTGACAGTTATATAGAAATCAAAAAACGATGCCTAAATGAAGTGAATTGACATTAATGTCAAAACTTACATTTTGTTCCTATGAATTACCCGTGTCTAAACACTAAAAGTTTTGTGCAATTTCAGTTTGTGAAATTTTTTTATTTTTCATTTTTATACGTAATCGTATAAGACCACAAAATATTGATATTAAACTGAAAAATTTGGATGACTGGAACGTCAAAAATATCAGCTAGCTGATTTTTGACTGTCAGTTAAAGTTTCGAGTTCTTTTATGTACATACATAAGCAGTTGATTTTTAGTGAAAAACTTAATTAAATTTAGTGAGTAAGTACTTCTACTTCATATTCCATCTTGACAATTTAGAATTCATAAACAGTCAACTTTTTAAACATGTCTTCTTCTTTTTTGATTAGTTCCACACAGCAAGTGAACCAAAAAAATTTTTATCACTTTTTTCACTTTAAGATTAGTTAAAAGCTAGCGACATCTACTGAAAAGAATGGAAAACTAGGTGAGTGGAACAAATGTAGAACAAATGTGGAACTGTGGAACTGATAATTATCAGATAAATCGTGTGATTCGAACGCACTTAATATAACTTGAATATTTTTTTCTTGTAATGGATAGAATTGGTTAGTGAGACCATTGTATATGAATTTATAAATTTATACACAATTATGAAACTGTAGAAATTATCAAAATTGAAAAAAAAACTTCATGATAAACAAAATAATTTCGGTTATGATTTAAAATTTTAAAATTTCAAAAATTTGAATAAAAAAAACGAATTTTTAACGTAATATAATAGAAAATTATAGGTTATGTATGTAAAAACTTAGTTAGCAAAAGTGCTTACAAAATAAAAATGGTTGACTTGCGATTACAATCGAGGATGTGATTTTTTGTAATCGCAATTAGCAATCGCAAATCCGGCATATTTGCTAGTCGCAATTTGCTTAATTGCTAGCTGATCGAAGATGTCCCCCCAAGTCTTATATACTTTTTGGTTTGCGATCTCAACTTTTGACGGTTAATTTGCTTACTTGCGAGAGCAAAAACAATCAAGATTCGATTACTATTTCTATCATTTCAACTAGTAAGTCTTGCTTGCTTACTAGACGATTGAATATGTTCGTCTTACTTAGAGAATTGCGGCTAGAACTTTCGTTTTGGCTCCATTCGGAGTTTTTAGCTCCGTTTGAGTTATTGCGACTCCTGATCTCCTCCATTCGCTCAAACGCTCCCTTACCCTTTCATTATTAAACATAGAATCTTGTTTTGTTTTTCATTTTTTTTTATGTGAATGTCATTTTGCCTTAATAATAAAATGTCCGTTGGCGTTTTCAGAAATTGTATCAGAAAGTGGATTGAAAAATTGGACGCCTGAGAAATCGAAAACTATAAATTATCAAAAAAACATTGCATCAGATTAAGACTTACAAATCGCCATGTACTAATGAACGCGTATACTCCGCAGTACCAAACCGGTATAGTACCAATGATTATAGACAAAGAATTTAGAATACTATATAAGAAAAGAAGTCCCAAGTTGTAAATTTTAAATAAAAGAGCTTCAAACATTAGATCCCAAGATCAACGGGGAAACTTTTTTTCGAATAAAATGAGATACCAACTTCAACGTGCATAATAAAATTTCTCTAAACTTCGACGTTGATTTTCGTTGTTTACAAATGCATAACAAATATTCGTTGCTACGGAAACAATAAGAATTACGATTTATATTTTTGAATTTTTTTTTGTTTTGAATAAAAATACATTATATAGGTATTTGTTTTGGAAAAAAATAATTTTTTTTTTTTGAATATGAAATATTATTTTTTTCTGTTATTTTTATTACACCTTTAAATACTATGTATATACATATCTTATATATCTTATTTTTTTTAATTTGGGAGAAAAATATTAGTTCAAAATAGCTGAATATATTTTTTTATTCAATTTTACTATGATATATGTATATATGTACATACATTATTATACAATTACGTTGAAAAGAAAATATGTAGGTATAAATGTTTTATGTATTATATGTATGTATATACAAATATATATCTACATAATATGTGCCTATACATAATTCCGGAGATATTCAAATTTTAAATCTGATTTTTGACAAAATCGTGCTAACATACGAACTTATATTTTCAGTACATTTTCTTAGGTAAAAAGAACCCTTTGTCGGAACGGGTAAATAACTTTTAAAAGTTATGAAATTTTAGGATTTTAGCTATTTTGTAATAACTTAAAAAATTGAGGGGTAGTACACGAGTTTCCTGAAAAAATTTTTCGTAGAACAAATAAGGGACAGTCTAATGTACATACATTATACACGTACGTTGAAAAGAAAATTTTGTCTAAAATAATATGTTTATTAAATTGTTCATCTATTTATGTATGTTTTGTTCTATTTTTTTTGCAAAAACCTTTTTTGAATATAGGACACGAAATGTACTACGTAGGATTGAAATATATTTTCCTTGATTTCCAATATATGAAATTGAGAAATCATCATTGTTTGCAAACTTTGAAAAGCTGTGTCTCGAAAACTAAAAGTCGCACAGCTAAGTCTCGTGCAGATTTGAATTCAGGACATCCCAAATTCCAGTCCTTTTCTCGAAAATCTAAACTATATCTGTTTTCGTGAAAAATTCAAAGCCTTTGATTTTTCTCGATTTTTGGGTCAGAAATTTTTTGCTTAGAAATGAGTTGAATGGGTTTCTTTTTTATAGATTTGAGTCTTAAGAATGGGTTCGTAACGAAATCCGGAAAGACAAAATCCAGAAAGACAAAATCTAGAAAGACAAAATCCAGAAAAGACAAAATCCAGAAACGACAAAATCCAGAAACGACAAAATCCAGAAACGACAAAATCCAGAAACGACAAAATCCAGAAACGACAAAATCCAGAAACGACAAAATCCAGAAACGACAAAATCTAGAAACGACAAAATCTAGAAACGACATAATCCAGAACGACAAAATCCAGAAAAAATTAGTTGGCGCCGCCAACTAATTTCTTCTGGATTTTTTTATAAACTCATAAAGGTACATATTTTGTGTTATATTTTAATAAAATCAGTTATCACTCATTTAGTTTAGCTCAGCAACATCAAAGTAACACACAAAATCACTGTAGTAACAAAACAATATCAAAGTAACACACAAAATCACTGTAGTAACAAAGCAACATCAAAGTAACACACAAAATCACTGTAGTAACAAAGCAACATCAAAGTAACACACAAAATTACTGTATCAAAAAAAGGTATATAAACCTTACACTTAAGCCTTGATATCCTCATTCTAAGGTTTTTATTTTTGGTGATTAGTGAATTATTATAAAAAAAAAAGTGATAGACTGCATATTTTAAATTTGAAGAAAATTCAATTTGAACTAGTTTGGTGTTAATTTATTAAGAAATTAAGTTACTTAATTAATTGAATTTTTTAAATAATATTCTGTGTATTAATTGAAAAGATGAACGATAACGAACCAGTTTTAGAAATAATAGCTTCTAATAAAGGTGGTATAAAATTATCCCTTAATGGGTTTATATACCACGTAGACAAAAAAACGGAGAAAAGCATTAATTGGATATGTGAAAAAAGAAAATCTTTTCACTGTAAAGGAAGAGTTACAACAAATTATACAAGTGAAGGTCTACATACAATTGCACGATCTCCAACAATACATAACCACGATCCCATGGCGTCTGATAAAAGTGTTTATACAACAAATAGTTTAGTAAAAGATAAAGCAGCAAGAAGCGGATTGAAGTCATGCCAAATATTATCTTCTGCTACAACTAACTGTGAACCATTATGTAGGAAATATCTACCTTCGAAAAAAGCGCAAAATAGAAAGATTCAAAGAGTGCGACGTAAATTACTTTTCAAAGAGCCGAAAACCATTAGTGAAATAGATATTCCCGAAACATTACAAGTAACTACTCAACTGAAGGAGAAAGATTCCTTCTGTCTTATAAAACTTTTGATGACGACTGCATAATTCTTATGGGAACAAAAGAAAATATTCATTGGTTGGCACAATCAGATATATGGATTATTGATGGAACATTTAAAGTAGTTCCGTCTTTGTTGCGACAACTTTTTACAATACATGGACGCGTTGGGAATCAGTCAAATAATGAAACAGTACCTCTTATTTACTGTTTAATGTCTCGTAAAAACATAAACTGTTATAATGAGATGTTATACGAATTATTAAGATCGGCAGCTGAATTCAATATATCTTTAAATCCAAACATAGTATTGTCAGACTTTGAAACAGCTAGTGTAAAATCTTTTAAAAGCTTTTTTCCGGATGCTATATATAAGGGCTGTTTCTTTCACTTTGGAAAAATTATTTGGCGCAAAGTACAAAAAGAAAAGCTTGAGCGAAAATATGGAACAAACGAACAGTTCTCACTACAAATTAGGCAACTAAAAGCACTTGCTTTCGTACCTTCGGAAGAAGTTCCACAATACTATGAGGCAATAAAAACTTCTAATGCAGATTTCAAAAAAATTGCTAGTTTCCTTGAAACAAATTATATATATGGAAAAAAAAAAAACGAGGAGTGCAAAATCCACCAGTATATCCTCCGTCATTTTGGTCAGTTTATGAGAACATTATAAACAATTTTCCACGAACGCAAAACAAAGTTGAAGCGTGGCATAGAAGATTGGGTTCATTAATAGGAACACACGCAAATTTATATAATTTGATACAAAATCTTCAAAAGGAGCAGATAATGATAAAAACATTAATAGAAAAAATTAATTCCGGAGAAAAACAACCAATAAAAAAGGCATATCAAGAAAAAGAAGAAAGAATTAATCTGATTTTATCTGAAAGAACAAATTACTCCAAAGAAGAATATTTAAGAAATATTGCCAAAAACTTTTCTTTGGCTTAATTTTTATTTTACTATATTAGAATATATTTAAATTTAGCTTATGTTTTTTTATTATATATTTTAACTATTTTATATTTAAATTCCTTTTATATTTTATCTATATTACACCTGAATTTAAAGTGTGATGATTTGAAACAATGTATCTTAGTATTTAAAAAATAGGTTTTATCTTCGTATGAAGTGCAATGTTTAAAAATAAAATTTAAAATCAAATAAATAAATAAATTAGGGTAACATACCTAGTAACGAGCATTACATCAGTAATGAGCACATACCTTTATTTTACCTTATACCTAAGATATTTTTGGAAATTTTGGGAAATCCTTGCTGTACATCTGGTGTTTATTATGTTATCCTTACAATGTGATAATAATTTCAAACTAAAAATGTTTGTTTCTTTTTAAATGTTACATTTAATGAGACCATACCTAATAGTAGTGTTTTTTGAGTGTTTTTGTTAAGAAAGTGAATATTTGAATTTTTTGATAATTGGAAATATATAGAAGTAGTTTCTTATGTCAATATTTATGTAATAAAATAGCTTAAATCTTTATAATAATTTAAATCTTGTTATTTATCGTTACATCGTTGAAATAATTCGATTTTTTCAATTTTAGAACATATACCTGCCTAAGTAAATCAATTTCAAAATTGATGCTCATTACTAAATTTTTGAAGTGCTCATTACTGGCCAAAAAAGTGCTCATTACTGAAATTAAGAGTTTTTGAACATTTTTATGATTTTAATGATATTTCCTTCACCGTTATAAATTTTCTGATAAAATATTTAGTATTATGTCTTTTCTTAGAAGTCATTCAATCTTCTTTTAAGACTTTTCAAAAAATAACTTCAATCCTGGCATGGCAAAAAGTTAAGAATCTTCCTTAACAGTGCTCGTTACTGGGTATTCTACCCTAATATGTATTTTATTCAACAATTTCTCAATATTTTAGAAAATAAAAAAAAATTTTCATTTTTTGTTTGTCGCTCTGGATTTTGTCGTTTCTGGATTTTTTCGTTTCTGAATTTTGTCGTTTCTGAATTTTGTCGTTTCTGGATTTTGTCTTTCTGGATTTTTTAAAAAGTTCTGAATTTTGTCGTTTCTGGATTTTGAAAATCTGGATTTTGTATGGATCCCCTTAAGAATTCGGAAAACGTTTTGTTTTTTCGATACTCCAACTATTTCGTGAGCTATGAAAAAAATTCTGAATGAATCGATCTGAAAGGGAAAAATTAATATTAAAAATTTGTTACAGACAACTACATATACATATTATATTTGCACTTAAATATTTTATTTTATTGACATAATTTAAATACATATACCATACGACATACGAGAGTAAAATCTTTTGAAGTTGTACCTTTTTTTAAATCTACATTTTTTCAATGTTATACATTTGGCTCATATATTTTTTTTATATTAATTTAAATTTCTTTACGTTTTTGTTGAAATTAATGATTTAGCTTTTAAATTCATTATAGAATCGGTAATAACTTTAGCTGATGATCTCAAATAACCGCCACTTAATAGCATTACATTACTATAGGAATTTTTTTGTAGTTGCTTGTCGAAATACCATTTCATCACGCTGTAACACCAGATGGTGTTATTGATAATAAACCAAGTGGATATTTTATTAAAATATCTGTTCCAGCATTATAAACAATTAAATCTGGTGTAAATTCATTCAATGATTTTGTCAATGATCTGAAATGATTGAAATATCATGAATACATACGAATTTTGAACTTCAAAATTTTTGATTTAAATATTTTTTTATTTCTTCCTTAAAAATAACTGAAATACTTTCTCTTTTAATTACTTTAGATAATAATTATCTTGAAAAAAATAATATTTCATATTCAAAAAAAAAATTTATTTTTTTCCAAAACAAATATATAATGTATTTTTATTCAAAACAAAAAAAAATTCAAAAATATAAATCGTAATTCTTATTGTTTCCGTAGCAACGAATATTTGTTATGCATTTGTAAACAACGAAAATCAACGTCGAAGTTTAGAGAAATTTTATTATGCACGTTGAAGTTGGTACCTATCTTATTTTATTCGAAAAAAAGTTTCCCCGTTGATCTTGGGATCTAATGTTTGAAGCTCTTTTATTTAAAATTTACAACTTGGGACTTCTTTTATAGATTAACACAATAGATATTCCGCGTAGTACATTTGTATTTTCACTCTATTTCATTAAAGGCTCCTAAACGAAACCTTCTTGTCTGTCCTATCTGGCGAGCAAAAATAGAACTAACGTTTTGAAATTCAAACTTAAAAAAAATGATCGAGTGATTTTTTTTATTATCCATTCGCTCATGCTCTTGTTATTTTTTTTTGTGTATAACCAAATCAAACCAGTTTCCAGTATAACTTTGTGTATATCTATATTTATATAATATATATAACAATGTATATACATACATATAGGTATATATGTACATATTTTTGCATATGTGCACAGACGGTAAACATTTCATTTAATATTTGTTTTTTCTTCTTTTTTTAAAATTTGTTTCATCGGTTATTATAATATTTTTTATTTTTTCATCCATAGAATATCAATATGTATGTAAATATATTGTATTGTATAGGAATATGAATTAGAATTTGTTTTCTGATTATTGAATGCATGATAATATGAAAAATGTATCCAATTATTTTTATTTTTTTTATAGTTTTTGAAGCTATGAGAAATTTTACTGAAATCCAGAATCCAGATCCCGCTTTTTTTGTTTTTATTTTATGTAACTACATACATATATATTTTTTTTTCAAATGAAAAAGGGAATTAAGATTTTTTGTTTTCAATTCAAGTACCTAATTAACAACATTACAATACACATTTAAATACATTTTATTTACCCATATTTATATTTCAAAATGTTACATAATGTGAGGTAGTTAGATATGTTGGACTCTACAAATTTTGATCAATTAAGTGTATGTACCTATAAAATTTTATTAAAACCTTGCAGCCGGGAGATGATCACAGTCATTATTAGAAAATTAGAAAATCGCTAATGCTTGCAAAGTGTTAACATTATAATGTACGTGCAATGTGCATTATAATATACAGTAGCGATCATGAAAGTCGCCTAACTAATAATTTCTAAAAACTTTTCTCGATACTATCTTTAAATTTTGGTGGGGATGGATGATATTTGTTTTTTAACTAAGTATGTGTGTTTTTTTAAGGTATTTTCTATAAGAAAAGAAAAACCATACATGATTCTGTAATACAGCTTAATAAATAAATTCTTTTTAGAAAAATGAAAATTATTTGAGTCATGCGTTTTTTCCGCTACTGTATAAACTACAATCTGCATATACAAAAATACATACTTGTATATGCTAAATGGGAAAAATACAAAATTGAGAAAAAAACAGTAACTTCAATTCAAGTTCACAATAAATTTTGTATTTAGGTACGAAGCAACAACAAAATTCAAATACGGTATTATAAAAAAATTGTAAATTTGGTTGGGTACTTGAAAAATGAAAAATAAAAACAACAATTATTTTTTTATATGTGTGTTGTTTTTGTTTATATTAATTATAAATTTTCATATAGTACAACATCAACAAAAAAATTGTATGATGATGTCATGCACATTTACTCCGTCCTTATTTTCCATATAAAATTGTCTATAGTATTTTTATTTTTGGAAGTCAGTTCAGGCAAGATAGGCATACTTTTCTATATTCTTTCACAAATTGTTTGAACAAATCTGTCTCGTGTGTGGGGTGATCAGATCTCAATTTCAATCGAGGGAAATCTTTTAAATTAAATATTACCAAGGCAAAAATACTCATCGGGTACTGCCTCCATAAGCACAATACTCACTTCCAAAAATAAAAATACTATAATTACAGTTTTGAGGATTTTTGTGTATGTTAAATTTTTTTTTTATTGCAAAAACGGTCATAACGTATTTTTAAATCTAATGTTCTAAGCGATTCCTTCTTGTCTGTCCGCTCTATGAACAGATTTAGAACTAAAAATTTATTTTTCAACAGCTTTTCTGTTCTGGAATATCTACTTCTTATTAATTGTCTTTGCTGACAGCTAGTTAGCAGAATTTTTTAATGAAGAAATCCAAACCTCTAGCTAGGTGTCACCTACACTTATTGTTTTTATATAGTGTGATCTACATATTGATATTAAACTATTTGTTTAACATCCATATTATTCAATTCAAAATAAAGTACTTACCTCTAATTTTGTCAGCACAAATTTATTTTAACCGAATAAACTTCACTTGTACTTTTCTTGATTACACATTACAAAATGACCATCAAAAACAAAAATACTTGTAACGTAACTGGGGGTCGATTCTGTTTCAGTGAAGTGAAAACATGAAAAAAAAAGTTTGCACTTGACGTTCCACACACTGTTTTCACTTTTTCACTGCACAGTACCCAAATAAGCGACTCTTGTTGCGTTCGTGCAAACATAGTGGTGAATGAGGCGCTGATTTAAATTTTTTCACCGACGTGATATGAGAACTGTCAAATCAAGTAAAAAAAAGTTGTGTTTTTGTATTGTTTATTGTAAAAACTTAGTTACTTTCAGTAATCAACGAATAAATAAAAGATTATTTTATGTAATTTCTTTCAAATACATATTTTATTTTCGTCATTTAAACTTATTTAAACTAAATTGTAATCTTAAAAATATTGGAACCTCATTTGAGACTATTAAAAGCAAAAGTATACCTATTCCATGTTAGATGGTTTTGAGAAAAACAAGAAAAACGTATAACTTTTAAATTAAATGCAATTTTAATAATTTTTTTATTTTATATGAGAACTCTAAGCTTCTGAATTTAATTCAAACATGGATTTAAAAAAATCAATGTTCAATTTAGTAAATACTAGTAACCAAATTTTAGAATAGTTTAAGTTTTGCTTTTTGTGACTTCAATTCAAGTTCACAATAAGTTTTGTATTTAGGTACGAAGCAATAACAAAATTCAAATACGGTATTATAAAAAAATTGTAAATTTGGTTGGGTACTTGAAAAATGAAAAATAAAAACAACAATTATTTTTTTATATGTGTGTTGTTTTTGTTTATATTAATTATAAATTTTCATATAGTACAACATCAACAAAAAAATTGTATGATGATGTCATGCACATTTACTCCGTCCTCATTTTCCATATAAAATTGTCTAATTACAGTTTTGAGGATTTTTGTGTATGTTAAATTTTTTTTTTATTGCAAAAACGGTCATAACGTATTTTTAAATCTAATGTTCTAAGCGATTCCTTCTTGTCTGTCCGCTCTATGAACAGATTTAGAGCTTTCCTCTCTTTGTTTGAGTACAGCCAAAGAAAATTTATATACTACAATAGAGGTTTAATTTATCCGTTAAATTCAAATTTTTGAATTTTCGTGTCTGTATGTTTGTCAATTTGGCTTCGAATAAGCTCATGAGATGTTTGACTATACAAGGGTGCAAGAGGAAAGATGTGAAAAGAAGAAACATGTAAAGAAAATTGAAGAAATAAAAAATAATGAAGAACACGTCCATAATTCTAATATTCATATTATAATGCGGTATTTTGTTGTTGTATACCATATGATATTTTTTAGTTTCGTTTTGATTCTGATCGTATACATAATAAAAATTTTTATATTTATATATTTTGTTTTGGAAAACAAATATAATGCAATCAAATATGTATGTGAATTTTGTATGAAAGAAAAATAAATATTTTTAATCTCCTTCTTTTTAAAATATTCTGCTTTTATTTTTATATTGCATTCTATAATTCTTATAAGTTAATGATAATTTAATATATCGGATATTAATTTTGCACATTTTGCTTCTTTTATCATTTTTTTTTCTTTTTGAGAAAAATGACTAACTAGGTATGTAATTAAAATATTAATTCATTTGTTTCGGAAATATATGACATGTACTAATAATTTTCAAAACATTTAAATAACAAATTGAAACAGAAGAAGAAAAAACTTAACTAAAAATATTGTTATAAGTACAAATTTTATTTTGCAATAAACTTTTCCCTCAATTGTATTGTTATTTAAAAAGAATGTAGGTAGGTATAAATTTTCAACTTGAAGAAAAATTAGTTTGTATACAAGCATTTTTTGAATTATTAATAGTTTTAACTTATTTCCACATCCAAATGAATTAGAGTATATATTTGAAAAAATTTTTATGAAATTTACAAAATGAATGAAAAATCTGTAATATTTAGGTATGTGTACAAAAAAAAAATACTATTAAAATATATTACAATACATATTTTCTGAATAATTTTTTTTTAAACCCTTTACTTAAATGACAAATTTTTCATATAAATTATTTTACACCTACATAAAATTTGTAAAATATTTTTAAAGTGAAATATAATATAAAAAAATATTATTTGTTGCCAAATAACATTTTTATCCCATGTATTTTGAAGCCCAACCAAAATAACTCTTCATAAAACTGGCAACAATGATTTTCAATATATTCATTCAATGAAAAAGAAGTAGAAAATATACATAACTGTGTCACCTCGATAATTTGAACTGATTTCAAACCGACCTTGCTAAAATTTGAAAATTTAGACAGAAACCAATTTACACTTTTAACACTATTTTAAACAAAAATATCACATAATTCTGTGATAAAATTTATTTGTATTATTAAAAAAATAATTACAATATTGATTATGATGATTTTAAAATTAATTTTTTATTGCAAAAATCAGTGATTGAAATTAGGTACAACATATTTAACTTGTTTTTATTTCATTCTATTTTTCATAAAGTAAAATCACAAAAAACCTCTTAACAAAATTACAGAAACTGGAATTACAGAAATTTAGGTGTTGAAAATAAAAAGGTTCAAATTACCGATCTATACTGTATCTAAAATACAGTCCTTGTCTATCTTTAGAAAAGTAATATGCATTTATAATTCGTATTTTTCTTTTTATACATTTTCTTAATTCTTCCTACTTTTCTTATCTACTTTGAAAATAAACAAAAGTCAGCTATATGCATTAGGATATTTAAAGAAGAAGAAGAAGTGAAACTTTTAAAGGAAAAATCTGTAATAGTTTTATTCAGCAAAAACTATCTAACTATTTGAACTAAAATTGATCATTTTAAGAAAAATTAAACTGAAAAAAATAATAAATAATAAAAATAATTCATAATCATGATGAATATTGATCTTCTGTCTTTCTCTATCTTCAAAAAAGTGATATGCATTTATAATTTGTATTTTTCTTTTTACATATTTTCTTAATTCCTCCTACTAATTCGAGAATAAAAATCAGCTGATATGTTTAAGGATATTTGAAGAAGAAGAAGAAGAAAAATACAATTTAAAAATAAAAATCTGTAATAATATTATTAAACAAAAAGAATCTAATTATTTAAACTTAAATAAATAAATTATTTTAAGAAAAATTAGATTGAAAAAAATTATGATAAATAAAAAGTAATTCAATTCATTATCACATAAAAAACCTTTATACCTACAATAATTAAAATTAATATTGAATATATTGATCAATTTTTCATCTTTATCTTCTGTCTTTGTCTATCTTCATATAAGCGATATGCATTGGAAATTTGTGTTGTATTATTCTTTTTGAACATTTTCTTAATTTTTACATCTTCTGCTGTCTACTTCGAAAATAGCTGATTTATATTAAAAATTTCAAATAGAAACGGAAAAAATTTAAATTTAGTTAGAAAGACTTACATAAAAGCTATATTGACTGCTTATTCGAAGCCAAATATTTATGTATGTTTTTATGTTCTTGATTTTTGAGAGAGCTCGAGATTAAATCTCTATAGTAGTATATATATTCTCTTTGGTACAGCATAGTAAATTATATAACAAATATTGTTGCTATGGCAACATTATAAATTACGATTTATACTTTTGAATTTCTTTCGTTTTGAATAAAAATATGTACCTACTTACGTACATATATATTTGCTTTGAAAAAAAAATTTTTTTTGAATATGAAATATTTTTTTAAATTATTTTTATCATACCTCTAAATACTATATATATGTACATATGTGTATCATATATCTTAGTTTTTGTAGTTTGGGAACAAAATAGGTATTAGTTTAAAATAGCCGAATATTTTTTTTATTGAAAAAATTCAATTATGTCGAGATATTCAACTTTGAAAACGGATTTTTGACGAAAACGGTTTATAATGAAGTGTTGAATATCTAATTTCAGTTTGAATTTTATTTTAAATTAATTTTGTCATATAGAAATACAATATGCATACATATACATGCAATACATATGTATGTATGTTTTACATTCCTAGCACAAAAAAAATTTGTCTGCATATTTTTTATTTTCGAAATAGTTTTTGTAAAACAGTTTTCATAATTTTTGTTTTTATTTGTAATTCATATCATATGGGACATTTTGTTTTTTGCAAAAAAATTAATTACAAATTATAGAAGAAAAAAAAAATTATTTTTTTTACTAACAATTATTTAAAAATAAAAAAACAAAGAATGTGATGTTTATTAAAAATTATCATTTTCCTTTGATAACTTAATTCCTATTAATTTTATGATATAACAATGTTTGGAAAAAATGTTTATTTAATAAAAATGTACAAATTTGTAGAACATTATAATTTGATATTATTTTAGTAATTTGGAAGATTTTAGGAAAAATTGATTCTCAGTTTTATGTTACTTAATATTTATCACGTTTTTCCTTTGATTCACGTTGCTCATAGATATTTAATATATTCGGTGAAAATAAAGTTAAGTATCTTCTCTTTTTTTCATTAGACCATAATTTTCATGTAACTTTAATCACAACTTAGTTATAATTGATTAAAAGCAATAAGTTGTCATGTTAATTTGGTACGCCCAACACATATAAACAATAAAATAAAATTGAGCATTCGGTCTTGGTACTATAGTATTCACTCAGAAAATAAAACGCTCCTTTAATTTCTTTCTCTCCGAGAACAGTTTTTGAATGGAAAGCTTTTGAAAAGTGGATTTTCCGAAAATCCACCTGAAATTTTACCGAAAACATCATAATACACTGCTTACACCATCTGTATAGATATTACCGTTTGTAGTACTATGGAGTATACGCGCTCAATGTAACAATGTTCCTGAAATGTATTAATTTTTTTAAATATTTTTTGTTGTTGATTTTTTTTGTTAATTATTGATATAAAATGGATTGTTTTTTATTTTTTATGTATCATACACATATATTTTTTAATAAAAAATTTAATTTTTTTTTTCAAAAAAAAGTGTTGGAATATTGTTATAAACATCAGATTTAAAAAAGTACATTACCATAAATGACATAAAATATTCCACTTTTACTGCAATTCAGTTACTGCATCTTCGGAAACTTAAAAAGATCGTCAATTGACGAAATTCGGCTTAAAACGTTGTATTGCTGAATTTCGTCAATTGACGATCATCTGACGTTTTCGAAGATACAGTACTACTATATATTTTAATTAATGCAGTCGCTGCGTTTTATTCTGTTTAAGTCAAAGAAAATCGAATACCTTTCAGCCAAATTACACCAAGTAGTAATGCGCTAGTTGTAACAATTTTTTTCCTACTTGGTATAATAAGAATAGTCTAAAACTCTAAAATAATTTTAGCTGACGGTTGTAAGGGGTAAAATAGACTTGGACTGCTGATACCGTCGCAAACGAGTTTATAACCGGTTTTAACAACTCCTGAAAATACACTTGATGGTGGCACGACCAAGTTGTAACGAGCGTGAGTGTATTACAACCGTCAGCTAAAATTATTTTAGACTATTCTTATTATACCAAGTAGGAAAAAAATTGTTACAACTAGCGCATTACAACCAATGTATTTTCACCCTAATACACTCATACTCGTTACAACTTGGTCGTGCCACCATAAGGTGTATTTTGAGCAGTTGTAAAAATCGGTTTTAAACCAGTTTGCGACGGTGGCACTGCTACTTGGTGTGGGATGGTTGATTTTCATGAAAAAGCTCCTATTTCAAACAAGGTTGAGCTCTGTTCATCATTTTGATTTCGACAGCCCTGATTGCGGCTCAGATGCCATTTTATCGTCTATGCTTAACATAACACTTGTTCCTATTTCAAATACATTACTTTTTTTTTTTTATTTAAAATGATACCTTTTTTTGTAATTTAATAACACAATCAATTTTTTTCAGATGACTTTTTGTACATCATAAAATATATTTTATCAAATTGTACTGCTGAAGAAAAATTTTTGATTACAACCGCCTTATGGAAGTTGATAGCCGATAATTTTAAAGCAAAACATACAATAAAAAACACATCAATACCATATCAGCTTAAAATGATCTCAGAAAAGATATCATCACTTTCATCATCTATAACTTCTTGTAAAATAATTGAAAAAAGTTATGATAAAGAAAATGATGATACTCAACAAGATAATATTGAGAATGATCTTTTAAATGTTATAGAAATTGTTCTTAAAATTTTAAATTGATTCATAATAAGTTTATCACATATTTATTTTTATAAAATTAAGTATGTAGAATGAAAAAATATGAAAATTTTCCTGTAGAACATTAATTTTTATTTCAGTTTATTAAATTTGAAATAAAAATCTTTTTGTATTTTTAATATTTAAGTATAAAATTGTCATTGAATATTTCATTTGTTTTAACTAAATACATTATTATCATTTAAACATGGAACTGTAATTTTTTGTTTAAATTTGGAATATTTTAAATGTAATATAGAATGTAATTATTGTAAATATACTTAAGATTGATTTTATTCCTGCACCACTCTGAGTACAATCTTCAATGTTTTTAAAAAGTTTTATATAGTTTTCAACAGCATGACCTACATTTTTTTCATGTGCTGAGGTTAAACCAATTGTTGAATCCTTTAAAAAAATCATCAAAATCATTTAAAAAAGCCACAAACAAAATTTAGAAAAAATAACTCGATTCTAAACTACCTTATATAAAAGATTTTTTTGTCCATTAAAAATGTTGTACATTTTAAAATCTGGATCTGATTGTAAATACGTATCTAATGCAGTTAAAACATTTATAACTGCAGATGTTTTATTTGTACCACGTCTTATTAAAATTTCACCATCGACAATCGTTGTTAAAACACAATTTTGATCAACATCAAAACCAGGATAGATTGCTAAAGAACCATTGCGGCAAATAATTCGAAATTTTTTTTCATTTAACATCAAAGATTTGGCGTGCTCTAAAAAATAAGAAAATAGATAAATTGTAAGCTAAGGATTGGAACGAAAAGCATTGCACCCGAAGTAAAATATTTGAAAAAAATAGTTTTCGGTATAAAAACAGAATTTATTGAACATTTTTATATTGTTTTAATACTAAAGATTCTACGTATACATACATAAATTACGTTTATATTTTATTTTTTTTAATAAAGTGCCTAACTTTTGACTTTATTCGTCTCATAATGTTCTGCACAGTTGAGTTTTCGACCTTTTTTGAATTCTTTACCTATTTTTTTCTGAAATTTTCTAACGAAGTCGATGCTTTTTAGTTATTTCGAAGTTTTCTTTTCACAATTGCTCAGAATTTTTCGAACGGACGAAGTTGAGGGCAATTAGGTGGGTTCATCTCCTTTAGTACAAAATTCACTATTCCGTTATCAAGGAGTTCTAGAACTTCTCTAGAATATTGACAACTAGCTAATTCTAGGTAGATCTGGCCAAAACAATGTAGAGGTTGAGTGCTCTCTCAAAAAAGATAATAATCTCTGCTTCAAGCACTCTTTGATGTATAAGTCAGCGTTCTTCGTTCTTTATGTAATAAATGACTTGGTTCTTTTGCCACACTTTCAGATGGCATTCCAAACAAGAAATTTTTTCCAAATTTTTTCACTGATATAGATTTTAATTCATTACTAGCCTTTTTCGTCCTCATTTTTGTGTAAAACTGTGGTTCAGGAAATGTCTTAAAATCCGCTTTTACATAGGTTTCATCATCCATCACAATGCAATCTTCGAACCCAGTTAAAACTTGGTAATAAAATTTTCAGCTTCTCCTAAAAGCAAGTTTTTCTTGTTTTTCTATACGTTTTAGCATTTTTTGTTTTCTGCAGGTCTTAAAGTGATGATTTTTTTTTACTCGCTAAACCGTGGTGTGTGACGTACCTGCGGCTTTAGCCATATCTCTATAGCTGCCGCAGTACCTTCTGCTCCACATCTTTCTTTGAAATACCTTGCGGGCTGCCACTTTTAGGTTTTTCCGCGACTGTTCCTTTTTTAATAAACCGCTCGATAGTTCTGCGAACCGTCCATACTGATGTATCGACAATGGCGGCTAAATCGTTTGTATTGATATTTTTATTTTCAACAAACTGGGCAATTATTTCTCACCCAACATTTTATTGCGAACGTATCATTTTCAAACGAGATATATTAATTTCAAAAACCCTTTAAAACTGATAAATATACAGTCCAAGACACGTTAATTTATATCGTCCGGTTGCTAAACAGGTATCGTTAATTAACAGCAGAATTTTGGAAGAGGTGCAATACTTTTCGTTCCAGTCCTTATTTCTTTTTCTCACCATACAAAAATTGTATCATACCAAAAATTAAAGTTTTAAATTTGATGGGTATAGTGAAACCTCTTATAGGGAACAACTCTCGCTACTAATGCTTATTGCTATTAAAATAATTACCTCTGACAATAAAATGAGAAGTTTCACTTTGTAATTATAATACATAATTTCAAATAAATGAACTAGTCATTACTAAACATTTTTATTATCTCTTTACTTACTTCTTGAAAGTACAGAAGAATCATCGAATCTTGAAAGTCGTCTTTCATCATGATCAACATTTATTTGTGATTTTAATCCTGAGATTTATATATTTACAAAGAATAACTTAAATTTGAATTCTGATATTGAAAGGAAAGTAAGAGGAAAAAATAATGGACCCGATCGCGTATGGCAATATTATCGCCAATCGACACATTTGAGGCGAGGCGAGGCGAGGCGATTGCAATTTGGTATCATGTAAATGGATCGACTCGCCCAAATATCATTTCCATATGTTATTTTTAACAATATGTATTTTAAGCTGTAAAAAAGGTTTGTGTATTAAATAAAGCTAGTAAATGAGTATTTTACTAATAGAAAAAGAAGAAGAAAGAAATAATTTTATCAAATGATTGAGTTAGACAGAGAAAAATGTGAGAATATGAAGCTTTCCTTGTAAACTTGAAAATTTTTTTAAATTTTGAAGAAGAAGAAGAAAGGAATGATTTAATTAGAAAATTAATAGAAAAAAGAAAAATGCTAAGGGATGCATCTAATCCTCTTGAAATGGATATGGAAATTGTAAAAAATGATATTAATAAAAAATTAAATTATATAAAATTTCTGTCATCTAACTCACATTTTAAATAAGTAATTCAAAATAACTACTATCTATCAGTTTTTAAACCAACAAAATCATCATAATCAAATGATGGCCCTGATCGTGAGTGGCGATTAAATCGAGAATCGAATCAAATCGACTCGACAGATGAAATTTTGTATCATGAGTATCGATTCGATTCGATTTTATCATATTTTTCTGGCGAGCACCTGTTAGCTGTCGACTAGTTGTCAAATTATGTTTAAAGACTGTGTATAACTGAATATTTGCGAAAACTGAATAAAAAAATGTAAGTAATAATTTGTATATGATATATTTATATTTGATAATCATAATTCAAGAGGATTTGATGCATCCCTTAACATTTTTCTTTTTCGGATCTGCATCAATATTTGAGTTCATTGTTCCTCTGCATCATCTAAATATAAGAAAATAGAATTCATCGCTGAACTGTGACTACACCAATTTTCGTTTCGAAAACTTTAACTATGTATAACCTCAAACTGAAGATAAAAAATAAGTTACATATTATGCAATTCTCTTTGGTCGAGTCGATCGCCTTATATGATACAAAATTTGAATCGAATCAGCTCGCATTTTTTCTGGCGATTGTCGACTCGATCGCAACTCACAATCAAGACCGATACCTGTGAGTTAATCGCCAGTATTGCTCCAGAAAATCGTCAAAAATCGCCAACCATGATCACAAAATCGCCTTGCCTCGCCTAAAGCCGCATCCAGACTTAGCGAACGAATGCAAACAAACATTCGTTCGCGTGTGCTTACTATTTGGACGGCATTTCAAATCCTAGCAAACGAAGGCAAACGATTGGGAGCAAACGAACAATTGTTTGCAAAGTGTGTACGGCATAGCAAATGCAAACGAAGGCATTCGCTGCTGTTTTGTACCATTCGCAGCTAGCTGCAAATCATAGCACATGTGGTCATGTTTGTTTGCATTCGTTCGCTGATGTTTTTAATAATCTGGACGTGGTTTCAAATTTCAAACAGTAACGAACGAATGTTTCTTCGTTTGCTAGCGTTCGATAGGTAGTGCGAAGGCTAGCACATGTGCTTACTTTAGTGATTGAAAAGTTTAAAAATTTCCATATTATGGGAGTTTCATTTTAAAATATAAAAAGTAAGCTAATTATGGTTATATGAGTTTATTATGATTTTAAATTTAAATTCACTTGAAATTTTAGAAAAATATATGTCAATATAAAATTAAAATATTTATGATACAAATAGCAATCAACTGTAAAAACACAAGTCGACAGGTAATTTTCATCAAACAAAACTAAAGCTAAATAATAAAAATTATCTGCGCTAAGTTTTCAATGCATTAGTTCATATACAGTGGAGGAAATTCCTATAAAGGCACTCATTTTTTTACAGTTTTTTACATTTTTTTTCTGTTTAAACCTTTTAGTTATTTCTGCAACTTAGAAATTGAATTGGAAATATTGTCTGCCATTTAAATTCAGAAAGTTTCTGGCAACGTAATAATTTTATCCACAAATGAATAGTTTTTGACCCTTTTTTTGGGGGGAAATCATATAACGGCAGACAATATTTTCAATTCAATTTCTAAGTTGCAAAAATAACTAAAAGGTTTAAAACAGAAAAAAAATGGAAAAAACTAAAAAAAATGAGTGCCTTTATAGGAATTTCCTTCACTGTATATACATTGGTATATGTTCAAAAACATGCAATAAATCTGTAATATTTAATAATAATAATAATAATAATTCTGCATTTTATAAAAAAAAGTGGGTATGAATAAAACCCTGCGAATAAAAGTTGAAGAAGTAAAAATCTAGTAAAAGTATCTACTAGTTTTAATTAATTTCTGATCATACAGTAATGTTATGAAAAGAAAAAAAATGTATCTAATTATTGTTTTTTTTACATTAATTTCAATTATAAATTAGTTTTTTGATAAAATGAATAATATTATAATAAATAATACATAATATATATTATATTATATATATATATTAAAATAATAAAACTTGCACTAGCAATTATTATTTCTTCATCCGTCATGTCATAAAAAATTATAACCACTGAATACTAGCAAATGCAAACAAATCGTACCAAACATCAGCGAATGCCTTTGTTTGCATTTGCTTTGCCGTACACACTTTGCAAACATCGTTCGTTTGCTAGCATTCGTTCACTAAGTCTGGACGCATCTTAAAATGAGTCGATTGGCGATAATATGCCATATGTGATCGGGCCCAATACTTCTAATTAAAATTCTTTGACAGAATATCGTCTAAGTTAATTAGACAAAAGTTTTTGAGTTTAATTTGGGGATAAGCTTGATTATAATCATCATTGGTATAAAATATTATGTGATGTTAATTTCTTTATACATATTTTTTTAATAATTTGTCAACTTTTTGAAAATATTCATATTACCTTTCAATGATTGTAATTCAAGTATAGCAACATCTCCAATTTCATTCAAACATTTCAGTGCTCCTCGATTACCATAATAGCGATTTGTATCATCAGCAGCGCATGTAATTTGACCTTTTTATAGAAATAAAGTTTACATAGTATATGAATACATAAATAAATAAAAACCATAACTAAAGGCCTGTTCCCGTACTTCATTCAGCTGTAATTTTCCGTAATTTTATATAGCAATTCTGTAATTTTCTGTAAAATTCTTAAGATTCAGTAAAGTTTTTAAGGTACGGGAACAGACCTTAATACATTTTCTTCAATAAATTTCTGTTCTTTTTTTGAAAATTTACCTTCTGAAATGACTGATGTAAAGCCATTTGTTGAAATATTTACTGCTAGACCAACTATATAATTACTACTTTCTCGAATATTTTCATTTAAGCATAATTTGCATAATGGGTCATCAATAACTGCATTACGAAAATGTTTTATGTCATGTGCACCAGGAGCACATGATTCACCAAAGAAATTATGTAATAATTTATGATAAAGACATTCTTTACGATTTAAAAACTTGTTTTCTTTTCCCAAATTTATGAATGCAATTGATGGTGTTGCGCCAAATTCTGGTAAACATACTTGTGCACCTTTCAAATCTTCGAATCGTTTATATTTCGCTCCATCATGAACAACCACAACAACTGAAGAATATTGACTCAGTTCAGTTTCATAATACATTGCAGCAGTTAAATTGTACATTCTGAAATAAATTTCATATAGAATAAAATAAATTTTTTTTTCTTCTTTTAATTTAATTTTAAATCTAAAAATGCAGCATAACTGCATTACGAAAACAATTTTTTTACACACCTTCTTGCCAAATATCCAAAGTTTGAATCAATACCAACAAAATCCGATGTATTTCTACTAACATCTCCTAAACAATTAACTGTTGAACCGGCAGGATCACTACAAATGATCAATGGATATACACCAGTACTAATACCAGCTTGTCTTATAATGGCGCATTTATCTTGTTCTTCATGTGTAATAGTACACCATTTGACTTGTGTATCACAAAACTGTTCTGGTAATGGTATAATTCGATCTAAAGAAAATTAAAGATAATATAAAAAGTTGAATTCATTATTTTAAAGTATAACTTACACTTTCTCATGTATTCAACTGGTTTTTCCATAGTTATCGTTTCCGTAATATGACTATCAGCATCAATAATTCTTGCAAAAGCACTTTCCCAACCATCATCTTGAGATTTTGATTTTGATATCCAATAACCAACTAGTTTTTCTAACGCAACAGATTTTACCCTAAAATAATTGTAAAATATTAAACGCTATAAATTATCAACAAGAAAAAAACAGATTCTTACGATCTTGAAATTATAACTTTCCAAGGTTGTTTCAACCATGTACATGTTTCGTTAGTATTGTTAACTACTGTTTGAAGCGATCCATCGGGACATAAGTAGCGATAATTGATCGAAAGTAATGAACCTTCCTGTGAATATTTGCAATATGTTTGAATTTAATAAGTTTTTATATTTGAGCCGTTTATTGTGAAAGTGGCCCTGAGTCCATTCGGTTTTATTTTAAGATATTCAAGATTTTTTATTTCAGTTCCTTACAATCTTCATCCAACAACTCAATTTCTGCTGCAAAATTTCAAAGCATAATATAACATTTACCGATTAAATTACCGATCTAATACTGTATTTCTAATACAATTCATATTGGTTATTGATCAAATATTTTTTTTGTTTTTGTCTATCTTCAAATAAGCGATATACATACATATATAAATAATTTGTATAACTCTTTTTGAACATTTTTTAAATTCTTACATACTTCTGTTGTCTACTTCGAAAATAAAACAGCTGATTTAAAAAAATATTCTGGATGAAGAAAAATTAACAAAATGAATTATGAAGAAAGATCAGAATAATGGAAAAATTAATGCTCTCACACGCTGATAAGCTAAAAGTTGGTTGATTGAATAATCGAGATAATCGAGAATCGAGATGTGTGTATAATAATTAAAATAAAAAAAATTTTTTAATATAAAACGTTTTTAAAACGGACTCAAAAGTATAAAAAAATTTTTCCTAGCCACATACACATTCTCAACCCCATGCAGATAATCCTGAAAATTTGTGATTGCGAATTTTTAATAGCTATAAAAATACTTGTAAGATTAAAAACGAAAAACGTGGGGCGCTATTCTTTACACTTCTTACTATTAACTTGCGCTATTCTTTACACTTCTTACTATTAACTTGCACTACTCTTTACACTTCTTACTATTTTATCTTGCGCCCAATGTTTTTCGTTTTTAATCTTACAAGTACAAATTTTCAGGATTATCTGCATGGGGTTGAGAATGTGTATGTGGCTAGGAAAAATTATTTTATACTTTTGAGTCCGTTTTAAAAACGTTTTATATTAAAAAATTTTTTTTATTTTAATTATTTTTTGCTTTTTAGTCTTATGTGAAATTTGTCAATCGATTTTATTGATATTATTTTACATTAAAAAACAATATAAGTAAAACTAAAAAAGTTTTTTTAATTTTTAAAAACAAATATACATATTTGTACATATACAACATATATGTAAAATACAGTCGCTCTCAAAACATTTGCAACTGAATAAATTTAACGTGTGTATATATTAAAATTGTAAAATTTTTTTACCTATTTAAATAATTATGTACTTTCTTGGTATATTTTTGCCGAATGTTCTTTTCCTTTTTCTTGTAATAAATATATTTTATATATACACGTTTGGTATAGGTCATTAAACACTTATTTAAAATTAACAAATTTTCAGTATTGTTGAAACCAACGACTCCTATAGTACCAAGACTTAATGCTCAATTTTATTTTATTGTTTATATGTGTTTGAAGTACCAAATTGACATCACAACTTATTGCTTTTAATCAATCATAACTAAGTTGTGATTAAAGTTACATGAAAATTATGTTCTAATGAAATGTAGAGAAGATCCTTAGCTTTATTTTCACCAAATACATTAAATATCTATGAGCAACGTAAATCAAAGAAAAAACGTGATAAATATTAAGTAATATAAAACTGAGAATCAATTTTTCCTTAAATCTCCCAAATTACTAAAAATATTAAATTATAATGTTCTATAAATTTGTAGATTTTTATTAAATAAACATTTTTCCCAAACATTGTTATATTATAAAATTAATAGAAATTGAGTTATTAAAGAAAAATGATAATTTTTTATTAAAATCACAATTATCTCTCTCATTTCTCATTTTTAACAGTCACCTCTGAAAATGTAGTACCACTTGAAGAATTTTTTTATTCATTTGTTTATTTTTTCTTTCAAAAATATTATTCATAAACAAAAAAAAAAATTTTCAAGTGGTAGGTACTACATTTTCAGAGGTGGCTGTTAAAAATGAGAAATGAAGCATACTAAAATATTTTTGACTTGAAAATCAGAGTTTGCTTAGATTAAATTTTAGTAAAGAAAAATTAATATTTTATTTGTTTTAGACCAAATTTGAGGATCGAATATCATAAAAAGTAAAATCTTAAAACTTTCATTAGCGATGTTATATTGCATTGTCATGCAGTTCTGAGCTATGTTGAAAGTTTCAAGTCTCTATCTCATCAAAAAGTTGGTTAAAAATTAAAAATCAATTTCCAAATTTGTACCGAACAGACAGACAAGAAACCAAGCTAATAAAAACATTTTAAAAAAATAGAATTAATAATAAATAATCGCAAATAAGTGTTACTGTGTAATAATTATATTACTTAATACTAATAGTAGTACCGTATATACCGTATCGTCGGCCTAGAGCCAAAGGAACGTAACTGAATTTTAAAAATTTTGGAAGAGAACATGAAATTGTCTTAGAATTTTGATCTTTGAATTGTTTTCTACCATTTGGACAAGAAAATAAGAAATAAAAGATCTGATACTGTTTTATTTTTAAAATGGTATAGATAAAAAACAAAAGATTTCAACATAAAGAATCAGAAAATATGAAAAATATAATTGTGGAAATTTTTCAGTTACGTTCCTTTGGCTCTAGGCCGACGATATATAAATTAAAAACCAAAGTATCATTACATTTATTTTTATATTATATTGTGAAAATATTTTTAAATAATTAAAGTTATTGATTTCAATTAATATTTAAGTTTTAAAAAAATAAATATTATAAATTCCTTTATTAGGAAACACTTATCGAAAAGTTCTCCAGAATTTACATAGCCAATTTAAACTAAAAGGCAACACTGTCGCTGATGAAAATCAGAAACACATTTATGTAATTTGTCAAAGAAGAAATAAGACAAAATATGTCCATAAGCGCTGTGGTGCAAAAACTTTTCCGACAAAGTATATTATAGAACAAAACTGTCCAAAGCTTTAATAAAGTTTCTCTAAAAGATTTTTTTTAAAGCAAATATGTATTTTTGTTCAAAACAACAAAAATTTTAGAATATGTAATAATAAAACATAATATTCATTTATATAATTAATTTCCCATACAAATCATTAAATGCTAACTTCTTATTCTATTATATCATAATTAAAATAATACATAAATTCTTAATTCACATTTGAGAAAAACATAAACTGCTGATTCAGTGTAGTTTGTAATTTATTGAAATTCCCACGAGAACTGAAAAACGTAAAAGCAGTGACAATATAAAATTCATAACAGACCAATTATCCCAGTACATCGAAATAGTAACAGCCAACGCCCTCCAATCTCAAAGCTGGCCTCCATATTAAAGCTCTTTTAAGCTCCTTTTTATTCTCAGGATTTTTTTCCTTTCCTCCATATATTCAGATAAACGAATATGTAGTATACATACCATTTGCTTCAGTATAAAAATAAATTTTAACCAATTTGTATGAGAAATTGAAAATATAGGATTTTTTGAGGATATATTTCTAGAAGAAGAAGTATACAAGTAGCTAATTTGCATATTACCACATTTATAATTTCTGATAATAATTTTCATATAAAATTTATTAATTTGCATATCGTTTATCAGGTCGAATATAAAAATGATACTTTTAGAAAAAATCGTTTTTCTAATAAGAAATCATAATTTTTAGCAAACAATTTTCACTTTATTGGTATATTCTTGTGTTTTGTTGTTTTTATAAGGAATATGATATGTATATGAGATATGATACATATACATGTAATTTTGCTTGTTTTTTTCTTATTTGCTTGCGTGTATATTTTAAAAAATAATTAAAACTATCATTAGATATTTTGTAATGTAAAAGAAAATAAAATACATGCCTATTGATTCTGATCTCCTGTTCCATTTCAGATAAAATTTTCATATTTCTCAGTGAAGATGAAAAATATAAAAATATATGTATGTATTTGAAAAATTGTTTTAAAATTTGAAAAAAAATTTTTTTTTTTTTTTGGAAGGGAATGGGTAGATATAGTTTTTTATTTGAATCGAGAAAATAAATGTACAAGTTGAATATATTTTTTCTTAATATTTTTATGCGTATATTAAGCCTGTGTTGAATTTACAGTAATATATTTCAATGCATACAGTAAAAATTTTTTTAGAACGTTATGAATAATTGGAATTAGGTACATATGCATATGTAGGTATATGTATATGAAATATGAATAAAAATAACATTCTGTGTAACAGCAACTGAGTAATAAGCGAAAGTTTTCTCATATATTTTTTCGTGAGAGATAGATACTTTTCGTCTCACACTTTCCGCACAGGTCTACAAATTTTAAAAATTTTGCTGATATTCGTATGTACATGTACGATCAGTGAACCTCTTATTATATCTTCTCTGTGGTAAAAGTATGTTGAGTTCGTGCTACGATACACCGCATTACCTATTTCACCAAAGAGTAAATCCCCTTAATATTATTTTTTTACTTTTCGTTTCATTTCTTTTTTTTTCCTTTTAATCATAATGCATTGCGTTCATATTTTGAAATGAACGTTGTTTTCCTTTTGGAAAATGATTGGGCAATACAAATAATATAGAAAAACTGAAGATAAGAACTAAATATTTTGAAAACAAAACATATTTAATTATCACTTCAAGCAAAGTAATATAATGATCTATACTATTTTTATTTTTGGAAGTCAGTATTGTGCTTATGGAGGCAGTACCCGATGAGTTTTAAAATTTTTTCCGTTTCTATTTGAATTTTTTAATATAAATCAGCTGTTTTCGAAGTAGACAGCAGAAGTATGTAAAAATTAAGAAAATGTTCAAAAAGAATATGAAGATAGACAAAGCCAGAAGATAAAGAAGAAGAAGAATTGATCAATATATTCAATATTAATTTTAATTATTGTAGGTATAAAGGTTTTTTATGTGATAATGAATTGAATTACTTTTTATTTATCATAATTTTTTTTCAATTTAAAATTGAGCATTCGGTCTTGGTACTATAGTATTCACTCAGAAAATAAAACGCTCCTTTAATTTCTTTCTCTCCGAGAACAATTTTTGAATGGAAAGCTTTTGAAGAGTGGATTTTCCGAAAATCCACCTGAAATTTTACCGAAAACATCATAATACACTGCTTACACCATCTGTATAGATATTACCGTTTGTAGTACTATGGAGTATACGCGCTCAATGTAACAATGTTCCTGAAATGTATTAATTTTTTAAAATATTTTTTGTTGTTGATTTTTTTTGTTAATTATTGATATAAAATGGATTGTTTTTTATTTTTTATGTATCATACACATATATTTTTTAATAAAAAATTTAATTTTTTTTTTCAAAAAAAAGTGTTGGAATATTGTTATAAACATCAGATTTAAAAAAGTACATTACCATAAATGACATAAAATATTCCACTTTTACTGCAATTCAGTTACTGCATCTTCGGAAACTTAAAAAGATCGTCAATTGACGAAATTCGGCTTAAAACGTTGTATTGCTGAATTTCGTCAATTGACGATCATCTGACGTTTTCGAAGATACAGTACTACTATATATTTTAATTAATGCAGTCGCTGCGTTTTATTCTGTTTAAGTCAAAGAAAATCGAATACCTTTCAGCCAAATTACACCAAGTAGTAATGCGCTAGTTGTAACAATTTTTTTCCTACTTGGTATAATAAGAATAGTCTAAAACTCTAAAATAATTTTAGCTGACGGTTGTAAGGGGTAAAATAGACTTGGACTGCTGATACCGTCGCAAACGAGTTTATAACCGGTTTTAACAACTCCTGAAAATACACTTGATGGTGGCACGACCAAGTTGTAACGAGCGTGAGTGTATTACAACCGTCAGCTAAAATTATTTTAGACTATTCTTATTATACCAAGTAGGAAAAAAATTGTTACAACTAGCGCATTACAACCAATGTATTTTCACCCTAATACACTCATACTCGTTACAACTTGGTCGTGCCACCATAAGGTGTATTTTGAGCAGTTGTAAAAATCGGTTTTAAACCAGTTTGCGACGGTGGCACTGCTACTTGGTGTGGGATGGTTGATTTTCATGAAAAAGCTCCTATTTCAAACAAGGTTGAGCTCTGTTCATCATTTTGATTTCGACAGCCCTGATTGCGGCTCAGATGCCATTTTATCGTCTATGCTTAACATAACACTTGTTCCTATTTCAAATACATTACTTTTTTTTTTTATTTAAAATGATACCTTTTTTTGTAATTTAATAACACAATCAATTTTTTTCAGATGACTTTTTGTACATCATAAAATATATTTTATCAAATTGTACTGCTGAAGAAAAATTTTTGATTACAACCGCCTTATGGAAGTTGATAGCCGATAATTTTAAAGCAAAACATACAATAAAAAACACATCAATACCATATCAGCTTAAAATGATCTCAGAAAAGATATCATCACTTTCATCATCTATAACTTCTTGTAAAATAATTGAAAAAAGTTATGATAAAGAAAATGATGATACTCAACAAGATAATATTGAGAATGATCTTTTAAATGTTATAGAAATTGTTCTTAAAATTTTAAATTGATTCATAATAAGTTTATCACATATTTATTTTTATAAAATTAAGTATGTAGAATGAAAAAATATGAAAATTTTCCTGTAGAACATTAATTTTTATTTCAGTTTATTAAATTTGAAATAAAAATCTTTTTGTATTTTTAATATTTAAGTATAAAATTGTCATTGAATATTTCATTTGTTTTAACTAAATACATTATTATCATTTAAACATGGAACTGTAATTTTTTGTTTAAATTTGGAATATTTTAAATGTAATATAGAATGTAATTATTGTAAATATACTTAAGATTGATTTTATTCCTGCACCACTCTGAGTACAATCTTCAATGTTTTTAAAAAGTTTTATATAGTTTTCAACAGCATGACCTACATTTTTTTCATGTGCTGAGGTTAAACCAATTGTTGAATCCTTTAAAAAAAATCATCAAAATCATTTAAAAAAGCCACAAACAAAATTTAGAAAAAATAACTCGATTCTAAACTACCTTATATAAAAGATTTTTTTGTCCATTAAAAATGTTGTACATTTTAAAATCTGGATCTGATTGTAAATACGTATCTAATGCAGTTAAAACATTTATAACTGCAGATGTTTTATTTGTACCACGTCTTATTAAAATTTCACCATCGACAATCGTTGTTAAAACACAATTTTGATCAACATCAAAACCAGGATAGATTGCTAAAGAACCATTGCGGCAAATAATTCGAAATTTTTTTTCATTTAACATCAAAGATTTGGCGTGCTCTAAAAAATAAGAAAATAGATAAATTGTAAGCTAAGGATTGGAACGAAAAGCATTGCACCCGAAGTAAAATATTTGAAAAAAATAGTTTTCGGTATAAAAACAGAATTTATTGAACATTTTTATATTGTTTTAATACTAAAGATTCTACGTATACATACATAAATTACGTTTATATTTTATTTTTTTTAATAAAGTGCCTAACTTTTGACTTTATTCGTCTCATAATGTTCTGCACAGTTGAGTTTTCGACCTTTTTTGAATTCTTTACCTATTTTTTTCTGAAATTTTCTAACGAAGTCGATGCTTTTTAGTTATTTCGAAGTTTTCTTTTCACAATTGCTCAGAATTTTTCGAACGGACGAAGTTGAGGGCAATTAGGTGGGTTCATCTCCTTTAGTACAAAATTCACTATTCCGTTATCAAGGAGTTCTAGAACTTCTCTAGAATATTGACAACTAGCTAATTCTAGGTAGATCTGGCCAAAACAATGTAGAGGTTGAGTGCTCTCTCAAAAAAGATAATAATCTCTGCTTCAAGCACTCTTTGATGTATAAGTCAGCGTTCTTCGTTCTTTATGTAATAAATGACTTGGTTCTTTTGCCACACTTTCAGATGGCATTCCAAACAAGAAATTTTTTCCAAATTTTTTCACTGATATAGATTTTAATTCATTACTAGCCTTTTTCGTCCTCATTTTTGTGTAAAACTGTGGTTCAGGAAATGTCTTAAAATCCGCTTTTACATAGGTTTCATCATCCATCACAATGCAATCTTCGAACCCAGTTAAAACTTGGTAATAAAATTTTCAGCTTCTCCTAAAAGCAAGTTTTTCTTGTTTTTCTATACGTTTTAGCATTTTTTGTTTTCTGCAGGTCTTAAAGTGATGATTTTTTTTTACTCGCTAAACCGTGGTGTGTGACGTACCTGCGGCTTTAGCCATATCTCTATAGCTGCCGCAGTACCTTCTGCTCCACATCTTTCTTTGAAATACCTTGCGGGCTGCCACTTTTAGGTTTTTCCGCGACTGTTCCTTTTTTAATAAACCGCTCGATAGTTCTGCGAACCGTCCATACTGATGTATCGACAATGGCGGCTAAATCGTTTGTATTGATATTTTTATTTTCAACAAACTGGGCAATTATTTCTCACCCAACATTTTATTGCGAACGTATCATTTTCAAACGAGATATATTAATTTCAAAAACCCTTTAAAACTGATAAATATACAGTCCAAGACACGTTAATTTATATCGTCCGGTTGCTAAACAGGTATCGTTAATTAACAGCAGAATTTTGGAAGAGGTGCAATACTTTTCGTTCCAGTCCTTATTTCTTTTTCTCACCATACAAAAATTGTATCATACCAAAAATTAAAGTTTTAAATTTGATGGGTATAGTGAAACCTCTTATAGGGAACAACTCTCGCTACTAATGCTTATTGCTATTAAAATAATTACCTCTGACAATAAAATGAGAAGTTTCACTTTGTAATTATAATACATAATTTCAAATAAATGAACTAGTCATTACTAAACATTTTTATTATCTCTTTACTTACTTCTTGAAAGTACAGAAGAATCATCGAATCTTGAAAGTCGTCTTTCATCATGATCAACATTTATTTGTGATTTTAATCCTGAGATTTATATATTTACAAAGAATAACTTAAATTTGAATTCTGATATTGAAAGGAAAGTAAGAGGAAAAAATAATGGACCCGATCGCGTATGGCAATATTATCGCCAATCGACACATTTGAGGCGAGGCGAGGCGAGGCGATTGCAATTTGGTATCATGTAAATGGATCGACTCGCCCAAATATCATTTCCATATGTTATTTTTAACAATATGTATTTTAAGCTGTAAAAAAGGTTTGTGTATTAAATAAAGCTAGTAAATGAGTATTTTACTAATAGAAAAAGAAGAAGAAAGAAATAATTTTATCAAATGATTGAGTTAGACAGAGAAAAATGTGAGAATATGAAGCTTTCCTTGTAAACTTGAAAATTTTTTTAAATTTTGAAGAAGAAGAAGAAAGGAATGATTTAATTAGAAAATTAATAGAAAAAAGAAAAATGCTAAGGGATGCATCTAATCCTCTTGAAATGGATATGGAAATTGTAAAAAATGATATTAATAAAAAATTAAATTATATAAAATTTCTGTCATCTAACTCACATTTTAAATAAGTAATTCAAAATAACTACTATCTATCAGTTTTTAAACCAACAAAATCATCATAATCAAATGATGGCCCTGATCGTGAGTGGCGATTAAATCGAGAATCGAATCAAATCGACTCGACAGATGAAATTTTGTATCATGAGTATCGATTCGATTCGATTTTATCATATTTTTCTGGCGAGCACCTGTTAGCTGTCGACTAGTTGTCAAATTATGTTTAAAGACTGTGTATAACTGAATATTTGCGAAAACTGAATAAAAAAATGTAAGTAATAATTTGTATATGATATATTTATATTTGATAATCATAATTCAAGAGGATTTGATGCATCCCTTAACATTTTTCTTTTTCGGATCTGCATCAATATTTGAGTTCATTGTTCCTCTGCATCATCTAAATATAAGAAAATAGAATTCATCGCTGAACTGTGACTACACCAATTTTCGTTTCGAAAACTTTAACTATGTATAACCTCAAACTGAAGATAAAAAATAAGTTACATATTATGCAATTCTCTTCGGTCGAGTCGATCGCCTTATATGATACAAAATTTGAATCGAATCAGCTCGCATTTTTTCTGGCGATTGTCGACTCGATCGCAACTCACAATCAAGACCGATACCTGTGAGTTAATCGCCAGTATTGCTCCAGAAAATCGTCAAAAATCGCCAACCATGATCACAAAATCGCCTTGCCTCGCCTAAAGCCGCATCCAGACTTAGCGAACGAATGCAAACAAACATTCGTTCGCGTGTGCTTACTATTTGGACGGCATTTCAAATCCTAGCAAACGAAGGCAAACGATTGGGAGCAAACGAACAATTGTTTGCAAAGTGTGTACGGCATAGCAAATGCAAACGAAGGCATTCGCTGCTGTTTTGTACCATTCGCAGCTAGCTGCAAATCATAGCACATGTGGTCATGTTTGTTTGCATTCGTTCGCTGATGTTTTTAATAATCTGGACGTGGTTTCAAATTTCAAACAGTAACGAACGAATGTTTCTTCGTTTGCTAGCGTTCGATAGGTAGTGCGAAGGCTAGCACATGTGCTTACTTTAGTGATTGAAAAGTTTAAAAATTTCCATATTATGGGAGTTTCATTTTAAAATATAAAAAGTAAGCTAATTATGGTTATATGAGTTTATTATGATTTTAAATTTAAATTCACTTGAAATTTTAGAAAAATATATGTCAATATAAAATTAAAATATTTATGATACAAATAGCAATCAACTGTAAAAACACAAGTCGACAGGTAATTTTCATCAAACAAAACTAAAGCTAAATAATAAAAATTATCTGCGCTAAGTTTTCAATGCATTAGTTCATATACAGTGGAGGAAATTCCTATAAAGGCACTCATTTTTTTACAGTTTTTTACATTTTTTTTCTGTTTAAACCTTTTAGTTATTTCTGCAACTTAGAAATTGAATTGGAAATATTGTCTGCCATTTAAATTCAGAAAGTTTCTGGCAACGTAATAATTTTATCCACAAATGAATAGTTTTTGACCCTTTTTTTGGGGGGAAATCATATAACGGCAGACAATATTTTCAATTCAATTTCTAAGTTGCAAAAATAACTAAAAGGTTTAAAACAGAAAAAAAATGGAAAAAACTAAAAAAAATGAGTGCCTTTATAGGAATTTCCTTCACTGTATATACATTGGTATATGTTCAAAAACATGCAATAAATCTGTAATATTTAATAATAATAATAATAATAATTCTGCATTTTATAAAAAAAAGTGGGTATGAATAAAACCCTGCGAATAAAAGTTGAAGAAGTAAAAATCTAGTAAAAGTATCTACTAGTTTTAATTAATTTCTGATCATACAGTAATGTTATGAAAAGAAAAAAAATGTATCTAATTATTGTTTTTTTTACATTAATTTCAATTATAAATTAGTTTTTTGATAAAATGAATAATATTATAATAAATAATACATAATATATATTATATTATATATATATATTAAAATAATAAAACTTGCACTAGCAATTATTATTTCTTCATCCGTCATGTCATAAAAAATTATAACCACTGAATACTAGCAAATGCAAACAAATCGTACCAAACATCAGCGAATGCCTTTGTTTGCATTTGCTTTGCCGTACACACTTTGCAAACATCGTTCGTTTGCTAGCATTCGTTCACTAAGTCTGGACGCATCTTAAAATGAGTCGATTGGCGATAATATGCCATATGTGATCGGGCCCAATACTTCTAATTAAAATTCTTTGACAGAATATCGTCTAAGTTAATTAGACAAAAGTTTTTGAGTTTAATTTGGGGATAAGCTTGATTATAATCATCATTGGTATAAAATATTATGTGATGTTAATTTCTTTATACATATTTTTTTAATAATTTGTCAACTTTTTGAAAATATTCATATTACCTTTCAATGATTGTAATTCAAGTATAGCAACATCTCCAATTTCATTCAAACATTTCAGTGCTCCTCGATTACCATAATAGCGATTTGTATCATCAGCAGCGCATGTAATTTGACCTTTTTATAGAAATAAAGTTTACATAGTATATGAATACATAAATAAATAAAAACCATAACTAAAGGCCTGTTCCCGTACTTCATTCAGCTGTAATTTTCCGTAATTTTATATAGCAATTCTGTAATTTTCTGTAAAATTCTTAAGATTCAGTAAAGTTTTTAAGGTACGGGAACAGACCTTAATACATTTTCTTCAATAAATTTCTGTTCTTTTTTTGAAAATTTACCTTCTGAAATGACTGATGTAAAGCCATTTGTTGAAATATTTACTGCTAGACCAACTATATAATTACTACTTTCTCGAATATTTTCATTTAAGCATAATTTGCATAATGGGTCATCAATAACTGCATTACGAAAATGTTTTATGTCATGTGCACCAGGAGCACATGATTCACCAAAGAAATTATGTAATAATTTATGATAAAGACATTCTTTACGATTTAAAAACTTGTTTTCTTTTCCCAAATTTATGAATGCAATTGATGGTGTTGCGCCAAATTCTGGTAAACATACTTGTGCACCTTTCAAATCTTCGAATCGTTTATATTTCGCTCCATCATGAACAACCACAACAACTGAAGAATATTGACTCAGTTCAGTTTCATAATACATTGCAGCAGTTAAATTGTACATTCTGAAATAAATTTCATATAGAATAAAATAAATTTTTTTTTCTTCTTTTAATTTAATTTTAAATCTAAAAATGCAGCATAACTGCATTACGAAAACAATTTTTTTACACACCTTCTTGCCAAATATCCAAAGTTTGAATCAATACCAACAAAATCCGATGTATTTCTACTAACATCTCCTAAACAATTAACTGTTGAACCGGCAGGATCACTACAAATGATCAATGGATATACACCAGTACTAATACCAGCTTGTCTTATAATGGCGCATTTATCTTGTTCTTCATGTGTAATAGTACACCATTTGACTTGTGTATCACAAAACTGTTCTGGTAATGGTATAATTCGATCTAAAGAAAATTAAAGATAATTATATAAAAAGTTGAATTCATTATTTTAAAGTATAACTTACACTTTCTCATGTATTCAACTGGTTTTTCCATAGTTATCGTTTCCGTAATATGACTATCAGCATCAATAATTCTTGCAAAAGCACTTTCCCAACCATCATCTTGAGATTTTGATTTTGATATCCAATAACCAACTAGTTTTTCTAACGCAACAGATTTTACCCTAAAATAATTGTAAAATATTAAACGCTATAAATTATCAACAAGAAAAAAACAGATTCTTACGATCTTGAAATTATAACTTTCCAAGGTTGTTTCAACCATGTACATGTTTCGTTAGTATTGTTAACTACTGTTTGAAGCGATCCATCGGGACATAAGTAGCGATAATTGATCGAAAGTAATGAACCTTCCTGTGAATATTTGCAATATGTTTGAATTTAATAAGTTTTTATATTTGAGCCGTTTATTGTGAAAGTGGCCCTGAGTCCATTCGGTTTTATTTTAAGATATTCAAGATTTTTTATTTCAGTTCCTTACAATCTTCATCCAACAACTCAATTTCTGCTGCAAAATTTCAAAGCATAATATAACATTTACCGATTAAATTACCGATCTAATACTGTATTTCTAATACAATTCATATTGGTTATTGATCAAATATTTTTTTTGTTTTTGTCTATCTTCAAATAAGCGATATACATACATATATAAATAATTTGTATAACTCTTTTTGAACATTTTTTAAATTCTTACATACTTCTGTTGTCTACTTCGAAAATAAAACAGCTGATTTAAAAAAATATTCTGGATGAAGAAAAATTAACAAAATGAATTATGAAGAAAGATCAGAATAATGGAAAAATTAATGCTCTCACACGCTGATAAGCTAAAAGTTGGTTGATTGAATAATCGAGATAATCGAGAATCGAGATGTGTGTATAATAATTAAAATAAAAAAAATTTTTTAATATAAAACGTTTTTAAAACGGACTCAAAAGTATAAAAAAATTTTTCCTAGCCACATACACATTCTCAACCCCATGCAGATAATCCTGAAAATTTGTGATTGCGAATTTTTAATAGCTATAAAAATACTTGTAAGATTAAAAACGAAAAACGTGGGGCGCTATTCTTTACACTTCTTACTATTAACTTGCGCTATTCTTTACACTTCTTACTATTAACTTGCACTACTCTTTACACTTCTTACTATTTTATCTTGCGCCCAATGTTTTTCGTTTTTAATCTTACAAGTACAAATTTTCAGGATTATCTGCATGGGGTTGAGAATGTGTATGTGGCTAGGAAAAATTATTTTATACTTTTGAGTCCGTTTTAAAAACGTTTTATATTAAAAAATTTTTTTTATTTTAATTATTTTTTGCTTTTTAGTCTTATGTGAAATTTGTCAATCGATTTTATTGATATTATTTTACATTAAAAAACAATATAAGTAAAACTAAAAAAGTTTTTTTAATTTTTAAAAACAAATATACATATTTGTACATATACAACATATATGTAAAATACAGTCGCTCTCAAAACATTTGCAACTGAATAAATTTAACGTGTGTATATATTAAAATTGTAAAATTTTTTTACCTATTTAAATAATTATGTACTTTCTTGGTATATTTTTGCCGAATGTTCTTTTCCTTTTTCTTGTAATAAATATATTTTATATATACACGTTTGGTATAGGTCATTAAACACTTATTTAAAATTAACAAATTTTCAGTATTGTTGAAACCAACGACTCCTATAGTACCAAGACTTAATGCTCAATTTTATTTTATTGTTTATATGTGTTTGAAGTACCAAATTGACATCACAACTTATTGCTTTTAATCAATCATAACTAAGTTGTGATTAAAGTTACATGAAAATTATGTTCTAATGAAATGTAGAGAAGATCCTTAGCTTTATTTTCACCAAATACATTAAATATCTATGAGCAACGTAAATCAAAGAAAAAACGTGATAAATATTAAGTAATATAAAACTGAGAATCAATTTTTCCTTAAATCTCCCAAATTACTAAAAATATTAAATTATAATGTTCTATAAATTTGTAGATTTTTATTAAATAAACATTTTTCCCAAACATTGTTATATTATAAAATTAATAGAAATTGAGTTATTAAAGAAAAATGATAATTTTTTATTAAAATCACAATTATCTCTCTCATTTCTCATTTTTAACAGTCACCTCTGAAAATGTAGTACCACTTGAAGAATTTTTTTATTCATTTGTTTATTTTTTCTTTCAAAAATATTATTCATAAACAAAAAAAAAAATTTTCAAGTGGTAGGTACTACATTTTCAGAGGTGGCTGTTAAAAATGAGAAATGAAGCATACTAAAATATTTTTGACTTGAAAATCAGAGTTTGCTTAGATTAAATTTTAGTAAAGAAAAATTAATATTTTATTTGTTTTAGACCAAATTTGAGGATCGAATATCATAAAAAGTAAAATCTTAAAACTTTCATTAGCGATGTTATATTGCATTGTCATGCAGTTCTGAGCTATGTTGAAAGTTTCAAGTCTCTATCTCATCAAAAAGTTGGTTAAAAATTAAAAATCAATTTCCAAATTTGTACCGAACAGACAGACAAGAAACCAAGCTAATAAAAACATTTTAAAAAAATAGAATTAATAATAAATAATCGCAAATAAGTGTTACTGTGTAATAATTATATTACTTAATACTAATAGTAGTACCGTATATACCGTATCGTCGGCCTAGAGCCAAAGGAACGTAACTGAATTTTAAAAATTTTGGAAGAGAACATGAAATTGTCTTAGAATTTTGATCTTTGAATTGTTTTCTACCATTTGGACAAGAAAATAAGAAATAAAAGATCTGATACTGTTTTATTTTTAAAATGGTATAGATAAAAAACAAAAGATTTCAACATAAAGAATCAGAAAATATGAAAAATATAATTGTGGAAATTTTTCAGTTACGTTCCTTTGGCTCTAGGCCGACGATATATAAATTAAAAACCAAAGTATCATTACATTTATTTTTATATTATATTGTGAAAATATTTTTAAATAATTAAAGTTATTGATTTCAATTAATATTTAAGTTTTAAAAAAATAAATATTATAAATTCCTTTATTAGGAAACAATTTTTACAAAGTATGAAATTTTAGAACAAAGGTAAAGTCGGCAACACTTATCGAAAAGTTCTCCAGAATTTACATAGCCAATTTAAACTAAAAGGCAACACTGTCGCTGATGAAAATCAGAAACACATTTATGTAATTTGTCAAAGAAGAAATAAGACAAAATATGTCCATAAGCGCTGTGGTGCAAAAACTTTTCCGACAAAGTATATTATAGAACAAAACTGTCCAAAGCTTTAATAAAGTTTCTCTAAAAGATTTTTTTTAAAGCAAATATGTATTTTTGTTCAAAACAACAAAAATTTTAGAATATGTAATAATAAAACATAATATTCATTTATATAATTAATTTCCCATACAAATCATTAAATGCTAACTTCTTATTCTATTATATCATAATTAAAATAATACATAAATTCTTAATTCACATTTGAGAAAAACATAAACTGCTGATTCAGTGTAGTTTGTAATTTATTGAAATTCCCACGAGAACTGAAAAACGTAAAAGCAGTGACAATATAAAATTCATAACAGACCAATTATCCCAGTACATCGAAATAGTAACAGCCAACGCCCTCCAATCTCAAAGCTGGCCTCCATATTAAAGCTCTTTTAAGCTCCTTTTTATTCTCAGGATTTTTTTCCTTTCCTCCATATATTCAGATAAACGAATATGTAGTATACATACCATTTGCTTCAGTATAAAAATAAATTTTAACCAATTTGTATGAGAAATTGAAAATATAGGATTTTTTGAGGATATATTTCTAGAAGAAGAAGTATACAAGTAGCTAATTTGCATATTACCACATTTATAATTTCTGATAATAATTTTCATATAAAATTTATTAATTTGCATATCGTTTATCAGGTCGAATATAAAAATGATACTTTTAGAAAAAATCGTTTTTCTAATAAGAAATCATAATTTTTAGCAAACAATTTTCACTTTATTGGTATATTCTTGTGTTTTGTTGTTTTTATAAGGAATATGATATGTATATGAGATATGTACATATACATGTAATTTTGCTTGTTTTTTTCTTATTTGCTTGCGTGTATATTTTAAAAAATAATTAAAACTATCATTAGATATTTTGTAATGTAAAAGAAAATAAAATACATGCCTATTGATTCTGATCTCCTGTTCCATTTCAGATAAAATTTTCATATTTCTCAGTGAAGATGAAAAATATAAAAATATATGTATGTATTTGAAAAATTGTTTTAAAATTTGAAAAAAAAATTTTTTTTTTTTGGAAGGGAATGGGTAGATATAGTTTTTAATTTGAATCGAGAAAATAAATGTACAAATTTGGAAATTGATTTTTAATTTTTAACCAACTTTTTGATGAGATAGAAACTTGAAACTTTCAACATAGCTCAGAACTGCATGACAATGCAATATTACATCACTAATGAAAGTTTTAAGATTTTACTTTTTATGATATTCGATCCCCAAATTTGGTCTAAAACAAATAAAATATTAATTTTTCTTTACTAAAATTTAATCTAAGCAAACTCTGATTTTCAAGTCAAAAATATTTTAGTATGCTTCATTTCTCATTTTTAACAGCCACCTCTGAAAATGTAGTACCTACCACTTGAAAAATTTTTTTTTGTTTATGAATAATATTTTTGAAAGAAAAAATAAACAAATGAATAAAAAAATACAATAATTATTTCAAATTTATGGCCCTTTTTCTTGAAAATGGGATTATTACATACAATAAGTAATACATAAAATGAAAGGTAATTTTAATAGCCATTCATAATGAAAAGAAAAATTTTGATACATAGGGTGTAAAGAAAGTTACAGGTGATTTTGTGTTGGGAGGTCTTGCATAAAACTCATAATTTTGATCGCCCTCTAGCGGCGAAAATAGACACGATCGAAAGTTTCGCTAGTACAATTTTTTTCATGGAATAGTCCAGCGAATATCGTGGTACCCCTCTTGGTAGTTAGAAAGAATACACCCTGTATGTATATACAAATATATTTGTTTTTTAAAATTAAAAAAACTTTTTTAGTTTTACTTATATTGTTTTTTAATGTAAAATAATATCAATAAAATCGATTGACAAATTTCACATAAGACTAAAAATCAAAAAATAATTAAAATAAAAAAAATTTTTTAATATAAAATGTTTTTAAAACGGACTCAAAAGTATAAAAAAATTTTTCATAGCCTCATACACATTCTCAACCCCATATACAGATAATCCTGAAAATTTGTAATTGCGAATTTTTAATAGCTATAAAAATACTTGTAAGATTAAAAACGAAAAACATGGGGCGCAAGATAAAATAGTAAGAAGTGTAAAGAGTAGTGCAAGTTAATAGTAAGAAGTGTAAAGAATAGCGCCCCACGTTTTTCGTTTTTAATCTTACAAGTATTTTTATAGCTATTAAAAATTCGCAATTACAAATTTTCAGGATTATCTGTATGGGGTTGAGAATGTGTATGAGGCTATGAAAAATTTTTTTATACTTTTGAGTCCGTTTTAAAAACATTTTATATTAAAAAATTTTTTTTATTTTAATTATTCTTAATATTTTTATGCGTATATTAAGCCTGTGTTGAATTTACAGTAATATATTTCAATGCATACAGTAAAAATTTTTTTAGAACGTTATGAATAATTGGAATTAGGTACATATGTATATGTAGGTATATGTATATGAAATATGAATAAAAATAACATTCTGTGTAACAGCAACTGAGTAATAAGCGAAAGTTTTCTCATATATTTTTTCGTGAGAGATAGATACTTTTCGTCTCACACTTTCCGCACAGGTCTACAAATTTTAAAAATTTTGCTGATATTCGTATGTACATGTACGATCAGTGAACCTCTTATTATATCTTCTCTGTGGTAAAAGTATGTTGAGTTCGTGCTACGATACACCGCATTACCTATTTCACCAACGAGTAAATCCCCTTAATATTATTTTTTTACTTTTCGTTTCATTTCTTTTTTTTTCCTTTTAATCATAATGCATTGCGTTCATATTTTGAAATGAACGTTGTTTTCCTTTTGGAAAATGATTGGGCAATACAAATAATATAGAAAAACTGAAGATAAGAACTAAATATTTTGAAAACAAAACATATTTAATTATCACTTCAAGCAAAGTAATATAATGATCTATACTATTTTTATTTTTGGAAGTCAGTATTGTGCTTATGGAGGCAGTACCCGATGAGTTTTGAAATTTTTTCCGTTTCTATTTGAATTTTTTAATATAAATCAGCTGTTTTCGAAGTAGACAGCAGAAGTATGTAAAAATTAAGAAAATGTTCAAAAAGAATATGAAGATAGACAAAGCCAGAAGATAAAGAAGAAGAAGAATTGATCAATATATTCAATATTAATTTTAATTATTGTAGGTATAAAGGTTTTTTATGTGATAATGAATTGAATTACTTTTTATTTATCATAATTTTTTTTCAGTTTAATTTTTCTTAAAATAATTTATTAATTTAAGTTTAAATAATTAGATTCTTTTTGTTTAATAATATTATTACAGATTTTTATTTTTGAATTGTATTTTTCTTCTTCTTCTTCTTCAAATATCCTTAAACATATCAGCTGATTTTTATTTTCGAATTAGTAGGAGGAATTAAGAAAATATGTGAAAAGAATAATACAAATTATAAATGCATATAGCTCGATTTAAAAAAGTTGCCAAATCGTATTATACTAGAAAACTATGTTACAAAATAAAACGCCAGATTATTCTAATTAATAATACACGTTATTTTATTTTATTTAATAATTAAACTCAAAAGGAAATTGTAAATTTTACACACAAGATCAAGCGTTAAGTACAGAAAAGATCTTGTATCGTTGATGTCTATCAAGTTACTGACTCATTCTCATTCTTAAACTATATTGTATTCAGCTAACACTTGATTCAGCAATACATGCGGTATATTCCGTCACATACTCGGGCCGCCAGATACCGGATGGGTAACTTGGTCATTGATCTCGAGAGGATAAAGCAGTTGAATAGGTCGTCTCAGGATTTTACCATCAGGAAGTAATAATTGACAAGCTCGCACCTTTCTGGTTTCAATATCGTTAGAGTCAATTTTGACATATAAAGGACCTGCAGCGTCAATTCCAGTGGTTTCAAAAGCTCTTGTAGCTTTAAGTCGTTTACTAGGTAGTGGTGCATAAGGTTGTGTAGGCCTTTCCTCTTAGACGTTTACATTCAGTACAACGATTTATTTCAGTCTTCATAATTTGTCGTGCTTTTACGATCCAAAATCTTTTTCTTAAAAATGTCAAGCTTGTAGTTATTCCTGAATGAAAAGTTCTTTTATGTGCTTCTCTAGCAATTAATTTAGAAACATATGACTCTTTAGGCAATAAGATAGGAAATTTTACATCAACATGAAGTTCAATGTTTTGTAATCTAGTACCCAAACGTAATAATTCGTTTTCATCCATAAAAGGATTAAATTTCAAAATACTGGAAGAATTATGTATTTTCTTATTAATTTTGAGTGCATTTATTTCTAAATTATATGAAATATTTTGAACGATTTTTATTATATAAATTTCAGCGTTTTGAATTTCTTGACCACTTAAAATAAGAGTATTAGCTCGTTGCCTTCGTTTCAATAAATTCTCTGTGAATCTTAAAACATATGCTGTTACTTAAAGTAACCTTTTGTAACAGCTAAACCTTTCAAATTCAATAGGACTTTGCATCTGGATAGTCAACTTTGATTGACTTGAGCTGCTTGACAATAACACAGAAGCTGAAGTTTCATCTATTATATCGTCATCAATAGGCCACAGGCTTTGATCTTTAATCAACCAATCTGGACCGAATCTCCAAAATTCTGAATTATTCATGTTGTTAAGTTTAACACCTCTCGTTAAGTTGGTTTAGTGTCACCAGGACAAAATTTCCAACATGAAACTTCAGTTAATTTACGTATTTCGAATATTCTATTTTTTATGTAAGGTTTAAATCTATTAGGATCTCCCTTTAACCAGTATAAGGTAATTTTCGAATCACACCATAAATATATTGAATCAATATTTATGTTCAGAACTGAGATCAAATATTTACATAATTTTGCTGACATTAATGCTGCTGTTAATTCTAACTGAGGAATCTTAAGCAATTTTTCATTTGTTTCTTTCAATGGGGCAACTCTATTTTTTGAGCATAAATAATTAACACTGACGACGTTATTGGTATATTTAGCTCTAATATATGCTACACAACCATAAGCCACTAAACTAGCATCAGAAAATAAATGTATTTGCACATCAGTGCAATCGCTACTGACAAAGATACAACGAGGAATATAAATTTCAGATAATGAACGTATCTGCGTTATAAGTTTATTCCATGACGTTACAATTTCATTAGGCAGCAGTTCATCCCAATCAGCTTTGATCAACCAAATATTTTGAAATAATATTTTCATTTTAACAACAAATGGTCCTAAAAATCCTAAAGGATCGAATATTTTACTGATTGTCTTTAGTATATTTCGTTTAGTTGGCAAATCTTCAAAATCTTCTTTCAATTGATTCAAACTTACTGCTAACTCGTCGCTTAAACAATTCCAAATAAGACCTAATATTTTAGTTTTATCAGGACAGTTCAACTTTTCACGAATAGTTTTATTATTGGAACACCATTTTCTAATATTCATTGAAGCTGACTTTAAAATCTCAGAAGTATCTAAATAAACTTGCCATGCTAATTCTGAACTGTTCAAACTAATAACCAAATCGTCTACATAGAATGAATTAAATAATAATTTACTTACAGTAGGATAATTTTTTGCTTGACTGTCAATATGCTTATGAAGAACTGCAGAGAGATGGAAAGGGCTACACTTTATTCCAAAGGTAACTCTAGTCATTCTGTAGATGCATTTATTAAATTCTTCATCTACCCAATAAAAACGGTGAGTGTCTCTATCCTTTTCTGCTAAAACAATTTGAAGAAATGCTTTTTCAATGTCAGCTGTAAGACCTATTTGACCCATCCGGAAGTTCAATAATATGCTTAATAATTCTGGCAACAAATTAGGACCTGAAAGTAGACAATCGTTTAAAGATAAATTGTTACCTATACTAGCAGAACCATCAAAAACTATTCTCGTTTTCGTTGTCGATTTATCTTTTCTATAAATAGGATGATGTGGCATATAATAAACACGTTCAGAACGGCTTTCTTCATCTTTAACAACTTCAATAATATTAGTTTTTAAATAATCTTTCATTAATTTATCATAATCACTGAGTTTATTAGGATCTCGTTTTAATCTTGTTACTAAATTTTCGAATCTTTTTAGTGCGTTATTTTGATTGTCATTTAATATAAAATCACCTTCTTTCCACACCAGAGTTACCACATAACGTTTATTTACCCGTTTTATATAGTTTTCAACGTTTACACTGTCGTTATTATCGTTATCGTTATAATTTATTCCTAGAGATTCAAGATCCCAAAACCTTTTAATATTAGATTCATTATAAACGTTATTAATTTCATTCGTATTCAAATTTACAACACTAATCATATTAGCAACACATGATTTATCGTTATCAACTGGAAATTTTCCTTGAATAGTCCAACCGAATATCGTTTCAATGGCCATTAAATTATCAGTAATTCTTTCTGTTTTAGTTTTAACAACACTCCAGGAAAAATCTGATCCAATTAGTATAGAAATTCCTGTCAACAAATTTTTGTGATTTTCACTGTCAGCTAATTCATACTCTTTAAATAAATTATTCGCTGAATCTGGCACTAGCAACACGTCAATACATATTTCAGGAACTTGTATAGCAGTTAGAGTAATGCATTCTTGACTAAATTGACCTTTCACACAAACACTGACACGATTATACACATGTTCTTCAGCCATTATACTTTTTCCAAATGGTACAATTCTCATTTTTATTTTATCAATAATTGGTAAATTTAATAGTTTTGAAACATTTTCACAAATATAAGTATGTTGACTTCCTCCATCTATTACTATGCGGCTAAAAACTTGTTGTTGTACTGACAAAGGAGATGCCATAAAAACTTTAGCTGTCTGCAAATACACAGTTGTGAATTTCCTTTGAACAATAGTACACAAATTAGTTGTTTCTCTATTTTTTATTTCAGCACTAAATTTCTCCTCCTTTTGGTTTTCTTCTTTTTGTTTAAATTGATATTCAGGGTCACACATTGATGTAAAATGATTTCTCTTACAATTATTACACGTTATATTTTTGTTTTTACAAAATTTAGAATTATGTCCACGTTTAAAACATCTGTAACATCTTCCTTCCCTTTTTAATAATTCTTTTTTCTTTTCAATAGATAAATTTTTACAATAATTAGCGTTGTGATTATTACCTTTACAGAAGAAACAATAATTCTTAAACGTTTGAGTTAATAACCCTGCAGCTGTTTTAGTTACACGTTGATCAACACGAGAAACTGTGACGCTTCTTTTTGAATTTTCCATTTCAATTTTTTCTAGTGAATTAATTTCTCTTTTTATAAATTCTAAAATTTCACTTATATTTATACTGTTCACAGATTCTCCTTTTTCACCTTTCTCTTCAATTTCACTAATGCTGCTTACATCAACTTTAATACCTCTTTGCTTTTCTTCTCTAAAATATGTCAGCTTAAGTTCTTTAGGCATACACTTTAAGAGAATAGATTTCAACATGATGTCATAGTGCTGACTCGTTATTCCTAAAGCATCAAGAGAACGTATACTTGTCATTGTTGTATTATAGAGCCGTTTTAAACCATCAACGTCGTGATATGAGAATACTTGCTTCAAGGTTAATAGTTGCTGCATATTTTTATCAATTATTTTTTGCATATCACCATATTCTTCCATGAGTAAGTTAATTGCTGACTCATAGCAAGCTTCAGTTGGAGTAAATCCAGCTATCAATTCTGCTGCGTTACTAATCAGCAATGACTGCAAATAATTAAATTTCTCAGCGTTGTTTAGATGTTTGTTCTCATGAATTGCGATTTTATATTGCTCCCAAAATGGCAGCCATTCTTCGTATTTTCCCGAAAACTTTCTCATGTTCAATGTAGGTAACCTAGTGACATGATGATTCGATGCTCTATCGTTATTTTCCGTTATCACTGTTGCCACATTTATGCTTGCTCTATCTTCTTCGTTAATGCTTTTGATTTCATCATTTAAATTTCTTTTTTCATACACTTTTCTAATACGAACATTAATTCTTGATATGACACTTATAACCTTGTCTTCATATTCTGCAATAGAATCACATTCTTTTTCGAATTCACTATTGTCAACAGAATCACGAATTTCATCGTTTGCCTTTCTTAAACATTCGTTTGCTAAATTAATTCGTTCCAAAAACACGTTTAATTCCTCCTCAATATTATCAAATTTGTCTTCGTTTTCTTTAGTAATTTTAGAATCCTGTCCGTTTAAATACTCATTGACCGTTTTACACAAATTTGTAATTCTAGACCTTAGCACACCTCGATTTGTTGCGTTCATTTTTCGTTTTCGTTTTTATAATAATTCTCCCGGGTTTCGGCACCAATGTTACAAAATAAAACGCCAGATTATTCTAATTAATAATACACGTTATTTTATTTTATTTAATAATTAAACTCAAAAGGAAATTGTAAATTTTACACACAAGATCAAGCGTTAAGTACAGAAAAGATCTTGTATCGTTGATGTCTATCAAGTTACTGACTCATTCTCATTCTTAAACTATATTGTATTCAGCTAACACTTGATTTAGCAATACATGCGGTATATTCCGTCACAAACTATGCGCAGAAGAAAAGATACTTACACACATGCATTTTTGTTGTTGTGAATTCTAAGGAAGAGGTTTCTTCCTTCGTATATGTATACACAAGAAGATCACTAACACATGTAAGACATGCGCGAGATTCGCCAACTCATATTATTTTGACTATACCACTTTTCTGAAGATAGACAAAGACGTAAGAAATATTTGTTCAGTGATGAATATGGAATGAAATATGAATTTTATTTTAGATACGATACAGTATTAGATCGGTAATTTGAACCTTTTTATTTTTAATACCTAAATTTCTGTAATTTCAGTTTCTGCAATTTTGTTAAGAGGTTTTTTGTGATTTTACTTTATGAAAAATAGAATGAAATAAAAACAAGTTAAATATGTTGTACTTGTACCTAATTTCAATCACTGATTTTTGCAATAAAAAATTAATTTTAAAATCATCATAATCAATTTTGTAATTCACCTAACCCTCGTTTTGCGTCGTTCTGCTTTGCGTCTTTTCGAAGTTGCGTCGGCATTGAATTGATACCAAATTTCACGTAGCGTCGCTTCAATTCCAAATTGCGTCGTTTTTTTCGATGAAATATGTTCCCGTTCTTTGCATTACACTATTTCGTTAATAAAATTCATTCATATTTTAAATGTTAAAAACCATAAGCTTTCAAACAAAATAAGTTGTTCTAAGAAGATTAGATATGTACTTTGAAATTGTCAAAGATCATATTGAGTAATTCAATAATAATTGATTCTCATTAAGTTTTTGAATGAATTTTTTAAGTTATTTTTGTTTTATGTTCATATATTTATATATTTTATTAATGTATTTTTCGTTTATTTTGATTGTTTTAATAAATACTACTGTTTTTCTTAAGGTTTTAATTGTTTTTAATTATTATACACTATCATACTTTGAAATTCTTAGAACGCAACTTCTATTTTCCAGTACATTTTCATATGAAATGACTGTTCGTTTTGCGTCTTTTCGTATTGCATCGCTTTTTTCAAGAACGCATCTCCGACGCAAAGCGAGGGTTAGGTGTATTTTTTTAATAACGCAAATGAATTTTATTACAGAATTATGTGGTATTTTTGTTTAGAATAGTCTTGAAAGTGTAAATTGGTTTCTGTCTAAATTTTCAATTTTAACAAGGTCGGTTTAAATCTATGTAGTTCACATTATCGAGGTGACACAGTTATGTATATTTTCTACTTCTTTTTCATTGAATGAATATATTGAAAATCATTGTTGCCAGTTTTATGAAGAGTTTTGGTTGGGCTTCAAAATACATGGGATAAAAATGTTATTTGGCAACAAATAATTTTTTTTTTTATTATATTTCACTTTAAAAATATTTTACAAATTTTATGTAGGTGTAAAATAATTTATATGAAAAATTTGTCATTTAAGTAAAGGGTTTAAAAAAAAAAATTATTCAGAAAATATGTATTGTAATATATTTTAATAGTATTTTTTTTTTTTGTACACATACCTAAATATTACAGATTTTACTTTCAATTTTATAATTTTCATAAGAAATTTTTCAAATATATACTCTAATTCATTTGGATGTGGAAATAAGTTAAAACTATTAATAATTCAAAAAATGCTTGTATAAGTTAACACGTTTCCCAAATATTCAACATTATATAGAAATTAATTCATTTCCCAGACATGTTAATTACGCAAGAGTTACCAACGATCATATTACTAAATCACGTTGCAACAAAGTTAACAATTTTGGTTCCCATGCATTTTCATTCTCACACATTTGATACTGAATTTGCACTTTTGATAAATGTAAAATTCTTAATTTTTAAGTTTCTTTTGTAATTATATTTTTTAGAACTTTAGTTGTAACTTAACGTTCAGTCATATAATTTGTAATCATTCGTTAAATAAATTTATTAAAAATAAATTTTTATTTTTTTTTCTTCATATAAAATAAGAATTTATTAACTGGCGCCCGAGCAGGGACCGTTGTGATTCTAATAGTTCGATGCTAAAGTGAAATCGTTTAATAGTTATTAAAAATTAAAAAAAAAAAAAAAAAAAAAAAAAATAAACTAATTATCGAATTAAGTTTACAAGTTCGAGTGGAAAATTTTTTTTTAATTAAGTTTAACCATCAAATAGAATTTAACAAAGTGAAAGTGAGTTTTATCAGTTCCAATTTTGCCAAGAGAAGAGAAATTCTACTTTCATAAAATAAACTATAGGAAACTATTGAATCAGCCGTAGCAAGTAGAAAAATTTAAAAACTTTTCGAAATTTTGCAATTGTATTTGGGAAATAAGGCCCCGGTACTACAAAGGTCCCCTAAACATAAAACATCCGTAATGTTACAACTCCAAACGGTAACCACACGTTTGCTAATGCTAATGTAAGTTTATTTTATTATTTCATTATTTGAACAATTTTTTTAGAAAGAAAAGGGAAATAACAATAAAATACTTTTGTTACAATAAGTTAAATAATCAAATTCAAGAAAAACCTCATTGAAAAAAAAAAAACAAAAATAAATAAATAACAAAGTTTAAGAAATAAAAATCAATAACTAGTGAACTATTAAATACATTTTGAACAAATTGATTAATTAATAGGAATAATAACATACAAACAAAAAGAGAAAGGAATTAAGATATAAAATTTTTTTTTTAATTTGCGAAATCTTTAAAATTTATTAATTTTGAGAAATAAAATATTTGTTTAAGATTGAGATATCGTGTTAAATTAAGATATAAAATTTTTTTAAATTTGCGAAATCTTTAAAATTTATTAATTTTGAGAAATAAAATATTTGTTTAAGATTGAGATATCGTGTTAAATTAAGATATAAAATTTTTTTTAAATTTGCGAAATCTTTAAAATTTATTAATTTTGAGAAATAAAATATTTGATTAAGATTAAGATATCGTGTTAAATTAAGATATAATTTTTTTTTCTTCCAAAATTATATTTAAATAAGTTATTGTTATCAGAAGCTAATAATTATAAATACGAGAATCATATTATTAAATAAAAGAAAATTCAAATTTTGATATGAATGTTAAACCAAATAATTCGCTTCAAAGTATAACTGAGTCGAAAATATTAAAAATATAAGAACTATAATCGAATCTTATAATAAAAACTTTTATAAAAACTTTTGATTGACTACTGAAATTATAATATTTAAATTTTAAAATCATATAATCAAAGTGTTAGAAGAAAAGGAAAAGAAAAAAATCCATTCCATGTGCTTTCAATAGAATTTATTATTAATCTTTTATAAAACGATAAATTAAACTGACGCACATAAACATTATACTACACTAAAACGATCCTCTACTATTCTTACACAAACACATCATCTAAAGTTTTGAATTGTTACAATCTCTAACATTTAGCAAATAAACTCTGTTCCCATATTTTCGCTAATTTCTTTTTCAATTACAGTAGTTCTAAAATATCTAAACAATGCCAAAAGACAATCTCATTAAACCATCAGTTCTAAATCAGCATGATAGCTCATCTTCGAATTTTACCACAAATAACGACAATCCATCCTTTGATCTTTCCAAACTTGCTGCAATCGTTTCTGAAATGGTTAGGACACAAACACAACAAATTATAAGCCAGTTTACCGATCCAGGTTCAAATACTAAAAACGAAACTGACCAAACTATAGATCCCACACATTTAACAAGTTTAAACGATATGGACAAAATTCCCGATGTCGTAAAAAGCCTTCGCGAATTTTCAGGACAACCAGGAGAATTCGGTTCCTGGAAAAAAAGCGTCGATCGTATCCTACGAATTTATGACAGCCTTAAAGGTACACCAAAATATTACGGTATTTTAAGCGTCATTAGGAATAAAATAACAGGAAGCGCAGATATTGCTCTTGAATCCTATAATACCCCACTCAATTGGGAGAAGATCTCAAAGTGCTTGACCCTTCATTACGCAGATAAGAGAAATCTAGGAACACTTGAGTACCAAATGACAACTTTGGTACAAAAAGGAAATTCTATTCCTGAATTTTACCAACAAGTGTACTATCACCTATCACTTATCCTAAACAAACTATCCTCCATGGATATGAGCCAAGAATCTATGAACGTAATGACACAGGCGTATCGAGACAAAGCTCTTGACACTTTTATAAGAGGACTTAAAGGTGATTTGCCCCGACTGTTGAGTATGAGAGGACCTCGTGACCTACCAGAAGCCCTTCATCTATGTCTCAAACTTGAAAATGTCCAATATCGTGTTCAACATAGCCATAGTGGCATTAATATACGAAACACCCAATTATCCTTACCTCCTCAGATTCCTCCCAGGAGAATTCTGCCTCAATCACCACGTAATTTCCCTGCCATAAACAAAGGAAACTTTCACCCAGAACTATTACACAGTCCACAAGCCTTCAATGGCCTACCCAGGTCACACCCATACCCTCAACAACATCCCACGAATAATTGGAGATACCCCCAACAACCACAAAAATTACAAAACAACAATCACTCCCCTAAACCTGAACCAATGGACGTGGATCAGTCTCTTCGTTCACGATTGGTCAATTATCAAAATAGACCACACATGAACAACCTAGCAAATAAAAGACCTCTTTCCAGCCAAATGCATCAACCTCAAAAGTTCCAAAAATTATATTATACCGAGCAAGGCTGCGAAGATGCAAACCTTCAATCTTACTACGAACAGATGAACAAATACGATTCCGAACACAAGCAAACTTATGTAGAATACACTGATACAGCACCAGAATACGATATCGATCAGGAAACGACCGAACAACTAGAAGATATTCATTTTTTAGACTAAAAAGCTCTTCGCTTCCTTACCTAGAGCATAAAGCGAAGAGCGGTAAAATTCTCAAATTTTTGACAGACACCGGCTCTAATAAAAACTACATCCAACCACGGTATATACGCAATCCCATCCCAAATGAGAAACCATTCATAGCAAATTCAGTCGCAGGTAGTATTAAAATCACCCACCATGCACTAATCGATATTTTTGGTCCAAACAGAAAATTAAAATTTTTTATCTTACCAAGTTTAAAGTCGTTTGATGGGATAATTGGTAACGACAGTTTAAAGCAACTTGATGCAACCATACATACAAACGAAGAGTACATGACCATCCATCCTAACTTGAAAATTTTTTTTGAAACAACACATATCAGATGCCGTGAACAACATAAACCTCAGAATTTCACATCTTAACCCTGAACAAAAATTAAAACTAGAAGAAATTATAGGTCACTGCCCAAATTTATTTTCAGACCCGGACGACAAACTCACTTACACCACTAGTGTTAAAGGAGAAATCCGAACTACTACCTCAGACCCCGTTTATTCTCGACCATACCCATATCCTATGTGCCTTAAGGAAGAAGTCGAGAAACAGATAAAAAAATTGCTCGAGGATGGTGTAATAAGACCTTCGAAATCCCCATATAATTCTCCGCTGCGGGTCGTCCCGAAAAAGGAAGATGCATCCGGAGAAAAGAAATATAGAATGGTCATCGATTATCGCAAGTTAAATTCAGTCACAATACCAGACAAGTACCCCATACCGGAAATAAACGACATCTTAGCTAACTTAGGAAATAGAGAATTCTTCACTATCGTAGACCTAAAGAGCGGCTTCCACCAGATCCCATTGAGAGAAGCAGACATCGAGAAAACAGCCTTCTCAGTCAACCATGGGAAGTACGAATTTACACGACTTCCTTTCGGTCTAAGAAATGCCCCTTCAATTTTCCAACGCGCCCTTGACGACATCCTAAGAGACCACATAGGAAAACGTTGTTATATTTACATAGACGACATAATTATTTTCGGTAAAAACGAAGAGGAACATTTCGAGAATTTATCGTTAATTTTTAAAACCCTTGAGGATGCCAACATGAAAATTCAACTGGATAAGTGCGAGTTTCTTCAAAACGAAGTAGAATTTCTAGGATTCACCATTTCTAAAGACGGTATTAGAACAAATCCCAAAAAAATCGAAGCCATTGTCAATTTCCCCCCACCGAAAACTATAAAAGAACTAAGATCATTTCTCGGCATGGCTGGTTTTTACCGCCGCTTTATAAAAGACTATGCAAAACTCGCGAAACCTCTGACCGCCATTTTAAGAGGGGAGGATGGACATGTGTCCAAAACCCTTTCAAGAACAAAACAAATCTACCTTAACGACGAAGAAATAGATGCCTTCAAAAAAATTAAGAATTCCCTCATCTCTAACGAAGTGCTATTATCATTTCCCAACTTCCAAAAAGAATTCGAATTAACTACAGACGCCTCCAAATTTGCACTAGGTGCAGTCCTTTCCCAAGAAGGTAAACCAGTAACCTTTCTTTCACGAACCCTTAACAAATCAGAAGAAAATTACGTGGCGAACGAAAAAGAAATGCTCGCGATTATCTGGTCACTAACCTCTCTTAGAAATTTCCTGTACGGATCCAGAAAGGTCAAAATATTCACCGATCACCAACCACTAACATATGCTTTCAGTAACAAAAACAATAACGCGAAATGAAAGATGGAAAGCCATCCTGGAAGAGTACAACTACGAACTAAAGTACAAACCAGGCAAAATAAATGTCGTAGCGGATGCACTGTCTAGGATTCCTACTTCCTCCGAAACCAATGCTGTGTCAATAACCCAACACAGCGACAAAAGCTCTTCACAAGATCTAATTCCAACAGTTGAAACCCCAATTAATGCCTTTAGGAATCAACTCGTCCTAAACGAAGGGAACGAAGACTCATATCAGATTACCCATCCCTTTTTAAATTATACTAGACACATTATAACTAAACCTAATTTTTCCGACGCTGAACTTATAAATATTTTTAAAAGGTATTTAAATCCGAACACAATTAACGGTCTGAAAACAACAGAAACAATTATGGGAAAAATTCAAGAAATATATCCATTCCATCTCAGAAATTATAAAACCCGCTTTACCCAAAAGATGGTACAAGATATTGTCAATGAAAATGAACAGGAAGAGAAGATATTATCCGTTCACCGTCGAGCACACCGTAACGCTGATGAAAATAAAGAACAGATAATCCAAAATTTTTATTTCCCAAGAATGAGCAAAAAAATTAGGACCTTAGTTAAAAGATGTTCCACATGCAAGGAAAATAAATATGATCGCCACCCCAATAATCAAGCTATTCAAAGCTATTCAACCCACACCTATTCCAAATTATCCAGGACATACTCTCCACATCGATATTTATTAAACCGAAAACAAATTGGTACTAACCGCTATAGATAAATTCACCAAACTAGCCTTCTGCAAACCTATAAAATCCAGAGCTATAGAGGATATCAAGCAACCCCTAAGGGACATTCTTTTCTTCTTTAGCGTACCCGAAGTCGTTGTCATCGACAACGAAAAGGCTCTCAATTCAAATACCATAGCTTCAATGATGGAAGACGACTTAAAAATAAAACTCTTCAGAACCCCTCCATACAAAAGTGAAGTGAATGGACAAATCGAAAGATTCCATTCAACATTGTCTGAGATAATGAGATGTTTAAAATCCGATGAAACCGAAAGAACCTTTGAAGAGCTACTCTAAAGAGCTGTTAATGAATATAACCACTCAATTCATTCAGTCACAGGGAAAAAACCGGTCGAACTATATTACGGTCGAAACCCCAACATAAGCCCAGAACAGTTTGAAAAAAGTCGCCTTAGCAATATCGAAAAAATAAAACAAAAACAGGAACAAGATATTAAATATCACAATAAAACGCGAAAACCTATAAAAATTTACCAACCAGGTCAAACAATTTACGTTAAATACAATAAAAGATTAGGCTCAAAATTAACTATCAGATACAAACCCGAAATAGTGAAACAAAATAGAAATACCACAGTTTTAACCGAATCAGGAAAGGTAGTCCATAAAAGTAACATAAGAAACTAAAAATTTCTCAATCTCCTTATAATTACAGGTATTATCTAAATGCTGTTTCTGCTGAAACACAAATCCTCGACTACACAAATTCACAAATTGTCTCAATTAGTGAAGGAAAAGCAAAAATACAAGAAGGAAGTTTTAAACTAATTCATATTATAGAAATAGAAAATTATCAAAAATTTGTAAATGAAATACATACAGTCATAAATAAACAGATAACGAAAAATCATCCCTTACATTCTTATTTGATATACGAACTCGGACAAGTACAGATCCTACTAGACAGTTTAAGACCGCACAAAACTAAACGCTCACTGAATTTTATTGGCAGCGCATGGAAGTGGATCGCTGGAAATCCAGACCATGATGATTTAGAAATAATAGAAAGTAAGTTAAATAATGTTTTAAAAAATAATAACAAACAAATTGTCATAAACCAGTTGTACAATGAGAGAATTAATAATATTACTAACATAGCAAACAATGTCATATACGCGATTCAAGAGGATAATAAATTGTACGACAAAATGATACTTAGTATTCAGTACAAAGTAAATCTTATTAAAACCGAACTAATAAATATTAAATACGCAATTCATTGGGCTAAGTTAGGAATTATAAATTCTCTCATTCTGTCAAATGCAGAAATCAAATTAGCCATCGACACCATTAATAAAGATAATCTTTCATACGCCACCTCGGAAGAAGCATTAGATTTTAACTCTTGCCTTCTCTACATCATCTACATCCCTCTGACAACTTCAGAAACTTACGAGAAACTAATTATAAAACCAGTTAAAAGAAACAACAAAATTATCGACACCGGATATAAAAAAATTATAAAAAGCAACAATAAAATTTATGGTATCATCGACGAGTGCAAGAAATCCAACACCATTTCAATCTGCAACCAGAAAAATATTGTTGACATCAGTGAATCTTTGTGTCTACCAAATTTGCTCAAAAGTCGACCTCCTAAATGCAGTCAGAGCAATAATCAACATATACCGACAGTGGAAGTAATCTCAGAAGGTCTCATTTTACTAAATCAATTCAAAGGCAATATCACTGTAGAAAATGAAATACAAAATCTTGAAGGAACTTATCTAATAAAGTTCCACAACACATCAGTAATCATAAATAACAAAACTTTTATCTCAAAAGAAAAAACAACAGTCGAAATATACCCAGCAATTTTACAACCAACCCACAGGAAAATCGACTGAGAGAGATTCTTTCGCTACAAATGATGAAGGATATCCACATTAATAATACTGAAGAAATCGAACTACTAAAAGCTGAAAAAAATACCCAACAAATCATAAACTATAGCTCGCTCACATTAATTACAATCACCTTAACAGTTTTTTTCATCATAAGGTATAGAAATAACAGAACAATCAAAATCGCTCATACAACAAATATAGGAAAATCAAGTATAAATCCCAATAACGAAAGTGGACATAAAATATCCAGCAGGACATTAACAGAAGCTTTTTCCATGCCAATTATACCAAGAAGGAACTTTTACGAAACACCGTTTTTCTAAAAATCAAATGTGGACATTTGGATTTAAAGGGGGAAGAGTTAACACGTTTCCCAAATATTCAACATTATATAGAAATTAATTCATTTCCCAGACATGTTAATTACGCAAGAGTTACCAACGATCATATTACTAAATCACGTTGCAACAAAGTTAACAATTTTGGTTCCCATGCATTTTCATTCTCACACATTTGATACTGAATTTGCACTTTTGATAAATGTAAAATTCTTAATTTTTAAGTTTCTTTTGTAATTATATTTTTTAGAACTTTAGTTGTAACTTAACTTTCAGTCATATAATTTGTAATCATTCGTTAAATAAATTTATTAGAAATAAATTTTTATTTTTTTTTCTTCATATAAAATAAGAATTTATTAACTTATACAAACTAATTTTTCTTCAAGTTGAAAATTTATACCTACCTACATTCTTTTTAAATAACAATACGATTGAGGGAAAAGTTCATTGCAAAATAAAATTTGTACTTATAACAATATTTTTATATAAGTTTTTTTCTTCTTCTGTTTCAATTTGTTATTTAAATGTTTTGAAAATGATTAGTACACATTATATTATATTTCCGAAACAAATGAACTAATATTTTAATTACTTAGTTAGTCATCTTTCTCATTTTACCTATCAACCTACTACAAAAATTAAAAAACATAAAATTTGACAAAAAAGAAAAAAAAAATGGTAAAAGTAGCAAAATTTTGAAAATTAATATCCGATTCAATAAATTATCATTAATTTATAAGAATTATAGAATGCAATATAAAAATAAAAGCAGAATAATAAAAAAAAACACGGAGATTGAAAATATTAATTTTTCTTTCATACAAAATTCACATACATATTCTATTGCATTATATTTGTTTTCCGAAACAAAATATATAAATATAAAAATTTTTATGTATACGATCAGAATCAAAACAAAACTAAAAAATATCATATGGTATACAACAACAAAATACCGCATTTATTAGAATTATGAGCGTGTTCTTCATTATTCTTTATTTCTTCAATTTTCTTTACATGTTTTTTCTGTTCACATCTCTCCTCAGTCCTCTTGCAACCTTGTATAGTCAAACATCTCATGAGCTTATTCGAAGCCAAATTGGCAAACATACAGACACGAAAGTTTAAAAATTTGAAGTTAACGGATAAATTAAACCTCTATTGTAGTATATAAATTCTCTTTGACGTGTATCAAATCAAAGTTTGCAATGTTTGCATGTACATATTATTTTAATCCCAATTCACACTTTTAACGTTTATACGTTACTCCCAATTTAATCCAAAATTTGGCTTTAGTTCGAATTATTTTCTACACTATAAACTAGTAATTAGAAAAGTAGAAATAAATCCTAATCTGATGCTGACTATGCAATCTCACTCCGAGGTATCGATGCGAAAGCCTTTTATTCTGACGAATATAAGAAAGAAATGCAGCAAAATCTACGCTTCAATCTGCTATGTAAACGATCGATTGCACTATAAATACTTGAAAGGGCATATCGTTCTTCCGCTGAAATTTACTTCAACTTATTTTTCACCAATAGTAGACTTAGGCCACTTCCGAAATAAACGACTTATTTATGTTTAGTTATTACCTTATTAAAAAAATGTTCTGCTTCATCATGTGACACATAGGCAACATCACCGCCATTTTTTAAACATTGTAAAGCTTTTTGGTGATTATTATTTGTTTCAGATATTGATTTATCTTCAGCATATTCACAATTACTTCCGCTACATAATTGACATAAGCTTTTGAATTTTTTTTCTAAAACAAAAATCAAATAAAAATATGTTATCATATTTTTGATGAACTTACTTAATTCTTTGTCTTCTTTCACATCATGTGACCATTTTCCTGGACGACAAGATGGTCCAAAATAAGTACTTAATGTCATTGCTTCTATCTCAGCTGGTGACTTGTTCTGTTCACATTTTGTTTCAGTTACAGTTCTTTCGAAGTGTTTTAAAAATCTCTCACTCCACCTTTGTGATTTACCATAATAAAGACCAGGATGACAAAATTTCTTATCTCGTAGTGCATTTAATGTACCACTATAATCAGATTTAACGACTACAACTGATTCAAAATCAGTTTCAGCTATAAAATAAACAACATATTTTAACTTTATGGTATCTAAATCATTCTCAAAATTAAAAATTTATTTTAATAACATATAAAGAAAAAACGAGAGCTCAGGTTAAAATTTTCGTAGAATCGCTCATACATCACATAATATGTACATGGTGGATCGGAAAGATACCCAGTAAACAATGTACACTTTCTTCATACTTCTTAATAATGAACTTCCAGTTAAAGTTAAACTACCGATAAATCTAATTTGGTTTTCTTCATCCAAAGCACACATAAGTTATCACCGAGATAGAAAATGTTGTTTCCGAATTTCCGAATATAAATGAGGTTCAACTTCATGATTAATTTTGAATAATTTTTAAGTAGTTAAGTAACCGTTTCATTATTTTTATTATTATCAGTGACCAGTGAAGTTGCTAGTTAAAGTAAAAATAAAATAATTTAAAAATAATAACAATATTATTAATAAAAATATCCATAACCACTTCAAATAAAATAAAATCCTAATGAAAAAAATTTAAACATTAAAAATAGCTTTAAAACTTTAGCTTTCAAAGCTGTAGTCAAAATATAAACCAATTTTAAAGCTGTTTTCAAAATATTTTTAATCTTGAGTTAATCGGTACTATCATGACCAGATAACTTTATCCTCTTAATAAGTCTTATCTGGAAGTGAAGAAAACCAAATTCTTGATTTATCCCCAGTTTAAAGTTATTATGAAGATATCTTGACCTGAAGAAATTGGACATAAGTGAATGTACTATGGATAAATTTCGCAGTTACATCTGGTTAAATAATTGTCATTTTTTGTGTGAACATTAAAGATACCAGACAATATTGTGATTTTTGTGATTTTTAATACAATTTATAAAAGTTGTAAAAATAAAATAATAATAAATAAAGAAAAAGCAAGGAAATTAAGGTAAGAAATATAATTTAATGTATTTTGATTTTAATATTTTTCTGTATGCAAAACAAAGAATTAATAATTCTTTTTCAGTTAAAAAAAATAATGCATAATAAAAAAAAATAATATTAAATAAAATTTTTCAATAGAATAGCTTTTGTTTTATTCAATATTTAAAATTACGGTGCCAAGATCCTAGGAATTTTACAGTCACTTTCTGAATTCATTTTACAATCATTGTCGTGACTCACTTCAGATTCATAATGTCAACAAGCGTTATTACATGTAAATAATGAGCTCCTAATGAGTCCACGACAAAGCAGTCACTTTGTGATGATCACAATGAAGTAAAAATTTTAGAACAAAATCATGCAAAAAGTGAAACTCTAATGAAACTCAAATGAACGAAAAGTGAGCTCCTAATCACTTATATAAAATATAAGTATAAATATAAAACTGACAAACAATTTTTCCTGAAATCTTCCAAATTACTAAAAACATGAAATTATAATGTTATACAAATTTGTAGGTTTTGATTAAATAAAAATTTTCCCAAACATTGTTATATCATAAAATTAATATAAATTTGGTTATTAAAGAAAATTGATAACACTAGTTTAAAAAATTTCACTTTTCATCTTTGCCCCAAATTTGATAGCTGATTAAAAATATTTCTAATACATTATTTTCAAACCTACCCTTTAAATTTCCCCAGCACATTTAAATTACTTCTTTTTTTATTATTTATGTACTTGTACATACAGGGTGTTTTGTTTCTAACTACCAAGAGTGGTACCGCGATATTCGCTGGACTATTTCATGAAAAAATTGTACTAGCGAAACTTTCGATCGTGTCTATTTTCACCGATGGAGGGCGTTCAAAATTATGAGTTTTATGCAAGACCTCTCAACACAAAATCACCTGTAACTTTTTTTGCACCTTATGTATCAAAATTTGCATTATGAATGGCTATTAAAATTACCTTTCATTTGGTGTATTATTTATTTTATGTAATAATTTCACTTTCAAGAAAAGAGGTCATAAACTTGAAACTTATGATTTTTTTTTCCAAAAATTTTCTCAATTATTTGGGCTCCTGAAAAAAAATTCACTATCAAAAATTTTTTTTTTATTTATTTTGAAAGCTAATATTATGTATAATAAAACAAAAAAAATTTCAGTTCAATACCGCTATCCGTTATCATGTAATTAAGGATCACAGGTGTGCGAAAAGGGTCAAAAATGTTGTTTAAACGAAGTTTTGTCACAAAAGATTGTTTGTAATTCAAAAAAGATACACTGTGGCCCTTATTGTGATTTTCGTCAAATGATCGAACAGCGTTCGATTTCAGATTTTGGTATAATGATTTTCGTTTTTTTTCTTTTTGTTCGATTAAATCGAACAGCTGAGCTGTCGATTACTTTTTTACTGACGAAACACAATTTTTAATACGAAAAATGTGCAAAAAAAAGATGGATATTTCAACAAAAATGTAACTTTCAATTTTTTAAATGTAATTATAATACTAATTAAATGTGTTTTTAATAATTATACATATTTATTTTAATAGGAAAAATACAGGTAATAAGAAGCAATTAGAAGAGCTTGTGAATATTATGAAAATTCTGACATAAATAAGTTTTTCTCACAGAAATCCCCAAAATTGTTACAAAACAATAAAATACTTGCCTTACTAATAACATTTTTTTAAAGTCGAATTTAACTAATGTCGACTCTAAAAACTGAGTATGCATTGAAGTTCTGTACACGAATACATACTTGAAAAATTAAAATCTTCAACATATTTTATAAAATAGCATACTCAGTTTTTAAAGTCGACTTTTGCTAAATCCGACTTTAAAAAAATGCTATTAGTAACTTAAAACAATTTATTCAAATATGTGTCATCAAATTTTCACACATGAAAAATAGTTTTAACAAGAAAATATTCACAATAATTGACGATAATGACGCTTGTAACCAATGTGTATGATGCAACGCTTTTTGGTTCGTTCGATTGAGTTACACAATACCGAAATTAAATTCAATCGAATCGAAGAAGATTCTTCGATCAACCTACGAATCGAAAATCGCAATAAGCCCCTGTATCTTTGTGTGCATGACGGACGGGACATTGAAGAACATTTTTTTGAATCTTTTATTTTTTTACGTCCATATGTATATGTTTATGTCTCTGATTTTTTTAAACAAGCTTTGTTAACAAAATAAAATTTCAATAGTGAAAAATACTACCTGGTGAACCTCTGAATGAGTAGTTCGCTATGAGTATTTCAAAAATTTATTGTTTAAACAATCCGTATTATTTTTGCTGTATATGTCCACGAAAATGGGCAGATATCTGCCAATTTGCCAGATCGTGTAGGCGCACCTTAAGTCTGCACATAAGAAAAAAGCCTTAAAGCGAAGTTTTTTTTAGAAATAAATTATTTTATCTTTTTTAAAAAAAAATGTGTTTTACCTTTGAATTTGAGAAAATTAGGGTTGAAGGCAAAAAATGGGTGAAAAAATGACAAAATTTAGATTTGGAGGCCTTGTAACTTCTGAACGGTAAGAGGTACAGAGCATGTGAGATGTTGTTGTAATAAAAAATAGGGGTTCTCTACAAAGAATCATTTTGCAAAAAAGGAGATGATCCTAGAGTGCCCCTGCAAAAAGTTATAGGGTAAAAAAGGAAAAAGTACCAAAAATCGTTTTTCCCCCCACCCCCGTAACGGTTGAGATTGACCCCCCCCTCCCATACAATTTTTGTTTGTCTATCCGTAGTTTCCGGGTCGTACACCTAAACTGAATCACTCTATATGTACATGTAAAATAAAAGAACAGTGTCTTGTTTGGTTTGCTTTTCATTTCAGTGATAGGTCTTATCGAGACGAACAAAAAATCGTTTCGGTGGGGGTGAGGGAAATCCCAACAGTTTGGCCGCTAGTGGGCCTTGAAGTTTTTTTGCTCTTATTTTACGATATATCTACCCTATAACTTTTTACAGCTTGAATTAACCCTGATTTTTTATTGTAGAAAATGAAAGCTTAATTTATTCTGCATTAGTTTGCTATCTTCATTTTTTTCGAAAAATTCATAATTTTTGAGATCGTAAGTGTAATTATTTTTATGTATAAACATTTCTGGGCTAAGGTAGGTACACCTGTTGTCAAAAAGTTTTTGACGTACTTACATGTGTCGTAAGTCCATGAAAATTCGTTTCCTAACAAATTTGGATGTCCTGAATTTTGAAAATTTTTGTTATAATACTTATATAAATATATAGGTATAAAATTCATGGTATAAAATGAAATGGTATAGGTTGTAAACGATCCAATTTTTTTTTGGATTAACCCATGGCGGAAAGATATAGGTATAAGGTGAGCTTTTATCTTCTTCTTGAATCGCCATTTTGAAAGTTTGTGACGTAGACGTTTGTACCATGTTTGTACTTAGGATTTTCATTTGTTTTAATTACATATTATTATATTATTGTAATATTTTAGAATATGGTTTGGTGTGGTGTTAGTGATGGTTGTAGAAATAATTCGAAAAAAGATAAAGATGAACATATTGAATTTCATAAATTTTCATTAAATGTAGAATTAAATAAACAATGGATTTTTAAAAAAATATAAATTTGAAATATGCCAAAGTGTGTTCTGTCCATTTCTCGGAAGAAAATTATATATTAAAAGATAGACTTTTAAGTACCAGTGTTGAAAAAAAAGTTTGTGTATTAATGCAATGCCAGATTAATTTTTGCCAAAGCCTGGTCCTAAAATTAGCGAAAGGACTAAACGGATACAGAAAAGGTGCCATGACTTACTTGTTGAGGAGTTGTTACAAAGGTAATTATAGTTATACATAATATATATGCAGTTTATTGATTTCACAGTTTTCATGTATCTAGCGAACTTTTTTAGTTCTGAAAATTGTGGAAATATTGTAGATTTGGAACCATCAACATCTGGCATTAGTATTGAAATTCCTTTTTTGGAATACAAAGTAGTTACACAGATACTCAAATAAAACATACCAAAAGTCAATTGCATAATTCTTTACAACAGCAAATTTTACTGATTTTGAAAAAACTGCCCTTAAATTATGATTCATAAATTTTAAACGGATAAAGATAATGTAATATAACAAAAACCATGTAAGAGTAGAGGAGCTTTCATTTAAGCTACAAAAATTTAAAAAATAATAAGGGTTTTTTCGAGGTATTCGGCCTTAAACATAAAAATGACGAATTTTTTGACTTTGAGTTACAATAACTTTTAAAAAATTAAACATAAAACTTTGTAAAAGACATTTTTTGAAAGGCCTGAAGGTTCTCTTTAGAAAAAATTTTCATTTATCTGTCTACATTGAGCGACCGCTGGAATACGTTGCAAAAAGTGAAACTGGTTACTTTTCGGAAAAAATTGTCTTTGACCTTGAATATCTAGGTAACTATTGAAAATAGACCCCCCTCCGACCCATACGATTTTTTTCGTTTCTCACCAAGATCTACCACCCTGCTTAGTTTGACACACGATCTCTGAAACACCCTGTATACATATACGACAGAGTCGATTCAGTTTGCTAAATTAGAAATTTATGATTTTAAAAAACTTTGTATTCTGCTGGACATTCTGGATTCTTCTGGATATTCTTGAATCTTGTGCGTAAAAATATTTATATAGTGTTCTAAATATCCACTACCATATAAATATTAGTACATTAAAAAAGTGGTCAACAAAAATAGATGTCAAACCGGGTCTATTAAAAAATGTTTTGGGGTTAATGGAAAATCACACTCTTGATGAAAAAGAAAGATTATGTGTTTTATCGTTCGATGAAATGAGTATAAAATCCTCATATGACAACCTAGAAGAAGAGGACGATCAGCAAAAGTACTGATACTGAAGATGCATAAGAAATGGAAACATCCAATGAAGAAAAAACTAGACAATCAAACATCAAATGAATCAAAATAACCTACAAAATACACTAAATATCAGTCAATATGTTGATATATGAATATTTATGCTAGTTATTAATTTTTGTATTATTTTGTTACTTCTCTTTTGTTGTTTTTGTAATGTATATACTTATATTGATATTTGAAGAATATTGTTTTTTGTTCCTAATAATCACCATCATGTGACGCGATAATTTATTTAATATAATAATTGTTGGTGTACTAGTTTATTTGTTGTCGTTGTGTTTTTTATAAATATAAAATCGAATATTTTATTTAAAAAAGATTATTCCGATTGAAATTAAATTAAACTATTTTATGATAAATAAAAAAAGGATGTTTTTTGGGTTTACTTTTTCTTAAAATTTTAAAATAAAATCAATAAAAATGTTTTGTAGTAATTTTAAAATTTTAATAATCAAATTTCTTATAATTTTGTTTTTGATTATTGAAAATCAAGCTAAAGTTTATCATCCTGATGATATTTTTCAAAATTGTGAATTAACATATGATCAAAATTTAAATCGTGTTTATAAACTATGTAGAAATATATAATACTAAGTGTTACAGATGAAATATTTGGTGATCCATCTGAAAATAATGATGTACGATTTATAAATTGTAGTATGGAAACATTTCCGAAACGTTTTCCAAGATTACTACATGCAACAAGACATTTAACAATACGTAATTGTAATTTAAAACAAATATCAAACGAATTTAGTGAAAATTTATCACATTTAGAATATTTAGATTTTAGTATATTAAATAGAAAAACTGAATTAAAAGAATTATATTTACAACAAAATCAATTAATGTCATTGAATGATGATTTGTTAAAAGAATGTGAACTTTTAGAGAAAATTGATTTAAGTGATAATCAATTAAAAACATTATCAGATAAATTTTTTGAAAATAATCGACGTTTAAGAGAAGTTTTATTGAAAAATAATAAATTCATAACATTAAATAATAAGGTGTTATTTTCCCAACACAATCGTTTAACAATATTAGATGTATCTTATATTCCATTGAAAATTTTTGAATTTACATCGGCAGTTATTTTTAAAGCAACAAATACTGATTTAAAAATGTGTCATATTAGTTCAACAGAAGAGCTATATGTAAATAACAGTAAAATTGATACATTATTTTTAAATAAAGAAATTGAAAAATTATTTTAAAGTAATAATTCATTAACAAAATTTTTAATTATAAATGATAACATAAGTAAATGATAAACCAGAGAAGGTTCAAAAATAACACATTTAGATTTATCATTGAATAATTTAAATGATCATATCAATTTTAAATATATGGATAATTTACGTTACTTAAATTTATCAAATACAAAAATTAATAAAAATTTATTAAATGAACGTTTATTTTTATTTAAAATCTCACCAGAAAACCGATCGTTACAAATTGTTTCAAATTCAAATTTAGTGGTGAGGTTTGTGTATCAGGAATGTAAATAAGTAGCTGCCTTTAAAATGGGTGCGTAAAAAGCATTATTTGTTTTAGCGTTCCAGTTTTTTCTTATGTATGATTCAATTCTGTGTATAATAATTAATCAATGGTAATTCATTCCACCTGTCATTAACCTTATTTGACCTATTATTAACCTTCTATTTCAACAGGTTATAGGCCCAGGACTCAACTATTGATTTAATAAATTAATTATTTACTTAATAATTTTAATTGTTATATACAAATTTAGTTGTAAAGATAATGTCTACTTCCAATACATTCGTTGGGCGTATAACGCTTGTACAGTTTGTAAAGATTTTGGGAGAATTTTCATACTTAATTTATTTTTACCTTTATTTTGCATATTCAGCAAAATGAACAATTCACTTTATTAAATGCAATATCAAGGCAAATTATTAACATTTATATTATTTATAATTTGATGACTTTAGCAATTTAAGTTTCTTTATATTTATGCTACTTTAAATTATGTTCACATTATAACAATACAATTTTTAATTACTCTGCAAATTACATATTACATGGATTATAATAAGAATGTTATGTTATTTTTTTATCCATATTATTCAATTTATTTGTATTTGTAATTATGCCTATAAAAGAAGGAAAATTATTATTGAAAATTTTAGAATTAAATAAAGTTCAGTTCAGATAACACAAATCTGTGTTTTATTTGGTATACCCAAACAACACTGTTAAATGGAGAAAATTATAACACATGGAGAGCACAAATGGAAGGAATACTACACAAGTTAAGATTGCTTCCTTATGTTAATGGCAAAATCGAAAGACCAACTGCTATAGTCAAAATAATATGACTGGCGAATCTCGCGCATGTCTTACATGTGTTAGTGATCTTCTTGTGTATACATATACAAAGGAAGAAACCTCTTTCTTAGAATTTACAACAACAAAAATGGATGTGTGTAAGTATCTTTTCTTCTGCGCATAGTTTTCTAGTATAATACGATTTGGCAACTTTTTTAAATCGAGCTATACTACTGATGCTCAAAATTGAGATAAGAAGGATATGGACGCCAAAAGTGAGTTGTTGCTTGCACTAGAACCCTCACAAGTTTTATTAGTAAAATCTTTCAAAACCTCAAAAGAAATTTGGACTTATCTAGAGGAAGCATATGATAGGAAGGGAACGAGACAAAAGGCTGAAAAATTTAGAAAATTAATTAATATGAAAATGGATGGCACACAGAATATGAAAGATTATATATGTCAATTCTTTGCTTTTATTACCAGAATAAAAGAGCTTGGTGCACAAATAGATGACGACTTGCTAGTCTTAATGTTGCTGGATAGCTTGCCAGAACATTATAAAGATATCCAAGCTGCTTTTGATGCTGCTTAAAAATATCCAGATCTACAAACAGTGAAAAGTAGACTGTTGGAAGTTGGTGAAAAGAAAAAGGATAGCATTCAAAATTCAAAACGCAAGATATCCTGTAAATAATAATAAAAGATTTGATAGTTCTTCAAAATACAAACTTTTTCCGTTCAACTGTCGAAGATGTGGAAAAAAGGACCATAAGGCAAAACATTGTAAGGTTAAAAGTGGAGAAAAATCAAAATTAGTTAACGATGATGAAAAAGGTTTTATGCTACAAGAAAATCTAAGCGCGAAACAAGTGACAAATAAGATAATTGAAAAACAAGATTTCAGTATTTGGTATCTCGATAGTGGTGCAACGTCACATATGTGCTGTTGCAAAAGTTCGTTCTCAACATTGAAGTTTGTAAATTATGGAAGGGTACAACTTGCCAACAATCAATCAAGTAAAATTGAAGGAATTGGAACGGTAAAAATAGAAGTTAAAATTGATGGTAAGATTGAATGCATAAGTTTATATAATACACTATTCATCCCAGATTTAAGTTCAAACTTAATATCACTCAGTAAAGCAACTGACAGTGGATGTGAGGTTGTACTGAAAGACAACAAAGCTGTGGTCAAAAAGAAAGGAAAGAAATTAATTGAAGCCAAAAAGCGTGCTGGCTTGTATATAGTTACAGATTTATGTTCTAAAGAAGTCAATTATAAAGTTGTCAAACCAACAAAAATTCCTGAAATATGGCATAGACGATTGGGTCACTTAAACTTTGTATCAATACGCACCTTGCAATCAAAAAAGATAGTAATAGCATAGCGTAAAGATCTAATAAAGCGAGTGCACTCTCGCATAACGGCACCGCAAAAAACAATCACCAATAGAATTGCTTAAAAAGCAATTAAATCATTTCCCCAAAAATAACGTCACAAATTTCCATATGTCCAAAAGAGATATTTCTACGAACCACCTTTCTAATGTAAAATTACATATGACAGCAAAAGATAAAAAGTGTGTTTAAAACTGCACACATTTCATTCGATTTCCACAGTATATACCTACATGATATTTTATTATATTGTATAGGTTTTTGATATGCACGGAGTTTAAGATAGCCCTTTTTTTTTTGAGAATGTGTTAGTTCATGTTAATTTGTATTCTTCAGTTTTATTCTGGTATAATAGATTTTATAATTTGGACTATTTCTAGCAAAATACACTTGCGTTTTACACATACATTGAAGTTTTTCAAAATTTCTTATCAAATTTTGTATGGAAAATTGAAATGTGATTTTACTAGACTTTTTTATACTATGGTAATAGGTTTACCGGATTTTAAAACTGAAAGTTTGGAGTGTGTTACATTTATAAAGAGTAAACAAGTAAGGTTACCGTTGGTGATAAAAAATGGAAAATCGACATCATCACCGTTAGAATTGTTCACTCTGATATATGTGGTCCGATGAAAGTAGAATCTTTAAGTAAGTTCTTATATTTCTTGACGTTCATTGATGATTATTCGAGAAAGATATTCGTTTACTTCATACGTCACAAATCTGAAGCTCTCGAAAAATTCAAATTGTTTAAGGCGTATTCTGAAAAACAAGCAGATCGTAAAATTAAATGTCTTCGCACAGATAATGCAAAAGAGTATTGCTCAGAAATTTTTTCTAAATTTTTAAATGAACAAGGAATAAAGCATGAGTTTTCAGTAGAAGACACGCCACAGCAAAATGGAATAGCTGAACGAGCTCATCGAACGTTAGTACAGATGGCACGGTGTTTATTAGTTGAAGGTAAGCTACCTGTTTTTTTGTGGGCAGAAATGGTGAATACGGCCGCATACATTAGAAATCGCTGTCCAACAAGTTTAAACTTTAATAAAACACCAGAAGAATTATGGAGTGGTAAAAAACCATTTTTACAACATTAAAAGATAATAGGAAGTAAAGCATTTGCTTTAAACAAAAGACCTGGTAAAGGCAAATTTGATACCAAAAGTGAAGAATATGTGCTAATAGGCTATTGTAATGATGCTAAGGCATATAGAATTTGGGAAAGAGGATCACGAAAAGTAATAAAGAGCCGTGATATCAAATTTATAGAAAATATTGATGAAACAGATTTAAAAAACTTGGAAATATTGGACAAAGAAGAAAGATTTTATGAATATATAGAAGAAATACCATCTAAAAACCTGGTAACACAAAAAAATCAAAGTAACGATAATGAAATGAATCAGGATGACGATAATATTAAAAATCAAAATGATTCATTAGAAATAGTTCAAGCAGAAGATACTGAAATGCTATCATTAGTTAACGAAAAAAGTGATGAAACGATACCTATTACATCTGATGAGATAAACGACTTAGATCCAATAACATGAAGCAATGACGTCACAAAGTTCAATGCAATGGAGAACAGCTATGGAAGAAGAATATGAAGCTATAAAAAAAGTAATACCTGGGAGTTGATTGAACGTACATCTGGAATGAATGTGATTGGTTGTAGATGGGTATTTAAAACCAAACGAAACTCAGATGGTGGTATTGAGCGATATCGAGCAAGGCTCGTAGCAAAAGGATGTTCACAACGTTTCGGTGTAGACTACAATGAAACTTTTTCACCAGTTGTAAGAATGAGCACACTACGACTCTTGTTTGCGATAGTTGCTGAAAAGGAACTAGACGTTCATCAGATGGACGTTTCCACTGCATTTCTCAATGGTGAGTTGGACGAACAAATTTACATGAAGCAACCAGAAGCTTTCGTTGCAAAAGAAAGCGAAAATAAGGTATGTAAGCTTAACAAAGCTATTTGTGGCCTGAAGCAGGCGGGTCGTCAATGGCATATTAAATTTAATAAAAAGTTAATAAATTTGGGATACAAGGTGTCAAATTATGACAAATGTCTTTATACTAGAATAACTGAAAGTGAATATACTTTGATAGCAACTTACGTTGATGACTTGATCATGATCACTAATAAGAATTCAAAAGTTGAAGACCTTTTGAAGCATTTAAACGAAGAATTTAAAATTAAATATTTGAGTGAACCGAAGCTGTGCCTTGGCTTCGAAGTTAGATTCAATGAAGAAAATAAAACTATAGCTATCAGTCAACAACAATATATAAAGAACTTAACCAAAAAGTATTAATGCGAAAAAAGTATATACTCCTATGGAGGCTAAATGTAAATTAGAAGTCGAACCAACGGTAGCAGGTGAAGCAAAAGGTGTGAATAAGCTACAACATCAAGAGTTATGGGTAGCTTAAACTAAATAGCAGTTTGTTCAAGACCTGACATAGCATATGCAGTGAGTACGTGCGCAAAATTCTGCCAAGATCCACGTAGACAACATATGAATACAGCTATTCGTGTACTGAATTACATAAAAACAACTTCAGATGCTGGATTAGTTTATAGGAAAACAAACAGGTCACTAATTGGATATTCAGACTCCAGGTGGGCCGAGGATATCAACGACCGCAAATCACATTCAGGTTATGTTTTCATTTACGGTGGTTCTGCAGTATCTTGGGAAGCAAAAAGCAACGAGTAGTTGCAACATTCAGCACTGAAGCAGAGTATATAGGTCTTAGTAATGCGGCAAAAGAAGCAACATACATGAAATTTATAATGCAAGAATTGAAATTGTCAAAAGATCAAATTGAAATTTTGTGTGATAATCAAGCTGCGCAACACATTGCCAAATATGAGGGAAGAGCATCCAATTCAAAACACATTCATTATCGATACCATTACATAAGAGAAGCAATCGAGAACAAAGTAGTGTCGCTTACATACGTGTCAACTGAAGATATGGCAGCAGATAATTTAACGAAGGCGTTGCCTAGAGCAAAACATTTTCTTTGTGTTTAAACATACGGAATGCACAAAACCCTCTATACAGAAGCCGCGCTATGGCTTTCTGCACTAACACAATCAAGCACGATAAAAGTGTTGAAACTTTATTACAAATAATATAACTTCACAATAGGTATGTGGTCATACTTTAATTTTTTCTCTTACAAGTACGTAAGAACGCACAATATTTTCTACCTTTTTATTTTATTTTTTGACTATTGTGCACTTTAAAAATTATAACACTGTTAATTTATTATATTTTAAAACTTTTATAAACCATATTTTATTTAAAAAACCAAAAATATTCAACTAAAACACTATTTTTTTACACTAATATTCCACCACTCTTATTAAGAAACCATAAGAAACTAAAATGTCAAAACAAAACATGGCACTTCTTACTAATACATACAAAACTCCTGTTCGAGGCTTTTATTGTAGTAGGTTTTGGGAATGCATCATAAGATAAATTGATAGTAAAGTTAATTGTGAAAGCTATTGATAAAGAAATGATATTGAAAGGGCGTGTTAATATATTAATATTTATGCTACCGCAATATCATTTATATCAATGGTCTACTATTGATAATTACTCATAATCTACTACAATTTAAATTCTACAATAATGTAATTCATTCCACCTGTCATTAACCTTATTTGACATCTCTCTTTTTTCCTTCCTTCTTCTGTGTCGACCCTTCGAGATGACAGGACGTGCTGTTACAGATAATTTTATATTACATAGTGAATCTTAACAAATAATTGTAATCAATAATCAAGTCTTTTTTTATTTCAACACAATTGAACATAAATGGTTTACTATATCATATAAACGAATTTAAGCTATTAGAACAAAAATATTGTAATAACATCTTCTGCTTGCAAGAAACAAAACTGAAAAGTTTAAATATATCTACAATCAAAAATTATAAATTTTATTATAAAAACAAAAATACCAACTCAGTAGCTTGTGGAGGAGTTGCAATTCTATTAAATGAAAAATATCACAGTCAAGTAATAACACTTCAAACAAACATCCAACTATAGCTATTAACATTTTCTCACCTGTCAACCTTACAATAATCAACAACTACTCAAACAGTACACTTACAGAAAAACAACTTCAGAAAGTCACATAACAAACTACACAACCACTACTCATAGTTGGAGATTTCAACGCACACAATTCTCTCTGGGGATCCGACAAAAAGGACGAAAAAGGTAAAGAAATAGAAAATTTTATCGTTAATAACACACTCAATATCCTAAATAACCAAAACCCTACACACTTTAACTTTTCCTATAAAACATTTTCCGCAATAAACCTCACAATCTGCTCACCAAGCTTTCAAGAAATTTTTAACTGGTACGTAGAGAACGACCTTTACGGTAGTGACCACTCCCCTATAAATACTCAAATTAGCCTAAAAACAAACATAACAAATCGCAGACCTACCTACCAAAAAAGCTAAATGGGATGCCTATTAAAAAATATCCAATTTAAAAAAACCATAGAAAACTGCAACAACATCGATAAAATAGAAAAATATATTCGTGAAGAGATACTTAAATCGGCAGAACTATCAATTCCCTTTTCCCAAGCACAACACAAGAAAAAATACGTACCATGGTGGAACGAAGAAATCAAAAAAGCCATTCAAGAAAAGAAAAAAACTTCAAAATTTTCAAAAATAACATAGTCTTGAGTTCAAGAAAATTGTTCTAATTTCATAAAAAACAAAAATACAACTATAAAATTAATTCTCTATCACAAAAAAATAAGCTGGCAAGAATACACCTCTTCAGTTACCACGCAAACCACGTCAAAAGAAATATTTAAAAAAATCAAAACCCTAAACGGAAAAAAACAAAAACATAGAAATTACAGCGTTAAAAATCCCAAACCAAGAAATAATAATAAATAAAAATGAAATATGCAACAACCTAGCAGATTATTTCGAAACATCCTTTAGTAATAACAATTATGACTCACAACTACTAACACACAAAAATAAAATAGAATCCACCCCAATAAACATCCCTCAAGATAATATAAAAGAATAAAACCAACCTTTTACATTACCAGAATTAGAACAAACTCTACATGATGTAAAAGGATCCTCTCCAGGACCAGATCTCACCCATTATGATATGATTAAACAATTAACCCGTACCCAAAAAATATACCTATTAAAATTTTAAAATATTGTATGGCAAAAGAACATTTTTCCCCAAAACTGGAGAGAAGCACTCCTAACACCAATCCACAAACAAGGAACAGACCCCAAAATACCAATTAACTAGCGCCTTATAACCTTTACAAATTGCCTTTGCAAGATTCTGGAAAGAATGATAAATAAAAGGTTAACATGGTACCTGGAAAAGAACAAACTGATTAATCCATTTCAGTTCGGCTTTCGAAAAAATATATTTACATCCAATCACCCACTAAACATATCATATTTGCTGACGATCTAACAATTTTCATATCAAATAAAAACCTACAACAGGCTACAAAAGACATACAAAGCACCATAAAACAATTAACAGAGTAGACCAAAACAAACGGAATGACCTTCTTAAATACAAAAACAAAATATATGATTTTCACTGGAAAATACAAAATAATCCAAATGCAAAAATTAATGATAAAATACACAAACACCGACAAAATAGATGAACATAAATATCTTGGACTTACATTTGACAGCAAACTCACATGGAAACCACACGTAAAACAAATAAAAACAAAAGCATTTAAAACATTAAACATCATAAGAATACTTAGCAACAATAATTATGGCTCAGACAGAAAAGTACTTCTCCGAATCCACAACTCAATAGTCCTACCGATCTTTAATTATGGAAGCCAAATATACTCCTCATTAAACCAAAGCACCCTTAAGACTTTAGATACAATTCACCATACAGGAATAAGACTGAGTATTGGAGCTTTTTTTACAACACCCAAAATCAGCCAACTAGTTGTTTCAGGACAAATCCCCTTAGAATACAGAAGAGACCTTTCCACAATCAATTATCTACTTAGCTTAAATCATTTGAAAATCACCATATTTTAAAAAGCCCATCAGAAATAGAAAACTATAAATACCTACCAACCTATACTAATTAGAGCTCAAACAATTCCACAAAACCACAATATACACCTAGAACAAAACATAAACACCTACAAATACTCACAAACTCCACTCTGGCTTATACCTAATATAAAAGTAGATAATGAAATGGAAAAATTAAAAAAACAAAACACAAACCCCAAATTTTATCAACAACTTTTCAGAGAAAAGCTCCAAACAAACTACAAAAATTTCACCGAAATCTTTTTTTTTTTTTTTTTTTTTGTGGCCTACCAACAGCATTGCTGTCATATCAGGCCTTAATTATTTGTAATTACCTCAAGGATGTTTTAATTTGGTTTAATTTTAACTTGTATCATACTATATACATATATACCATCGTTGAGATAATTTTACATAATATGTTTTACAATTATTTTACAATATGTGATTCAACTAATATTTTACAGTATGTAATTTTTATAATGCTTTAAAATTAATTCATAATAATTGATACAAATAAAAATATTCATAATAATTGATACAAATAAAAATTCATATTTACATTTTTTTTTTTCAAATTAGATTTTATTATACAATTTAGCGTCTTTTATAAATTTTATTATATTATTAATGTCCTGTTTTTTTTCGCTCCCTAGGATTTGTATGTTGTGGATGTTGTTTTTTTCCTTGTGTTGTTTGTAATATGAGCAAGTGTTGAAGATGTGTTTGATGGTAAGTAGTTCTTTGCATTCGCAGGATGGAGGACTGTTTTGTTTAAAATGGTGTTCGTGGGTTAATTTTGTGTGTCCAATCCTGAGCTTGTCAATATGACGCTGTCTTTTCTTGTTAGTTGATTGATGTTCGTCCATGGGGTTGTGTTTTGTTTAATTTCTTTCAGTTTACTATTTCCTTTTTCATATATTTCTTTCCATTTGTTTTGTATTTGGTTTTTGATTGTTGTTTGTAAATCTCGTCTTAGTGTTTCAAAGGATGTGTTTTCTTCTTTTTCTTCAGATGTTGCTGCTTTTGCTAGGCTATCTGCAATTTCATTTTCTTTGATACCGATGTGGCTGGGTATCCAAAGGAAAGTATATTTTGTGTTTTTGTTTTTATAAATGGATTCTTTTATATTTATTGCTATAGGGTTGTCTGGATATAGTTGTTCTATGGTGGAGATTGCGCTTATTGAGTCAACGCATATTAATACGTTTGTTTTGTTTTCTATTTCTTCTATTGCTTTTTGGATAGCGTATAATTCTGCGGTATGTATGGAAGATCTATTATCTATTTTGTATTTTTGTTTATATTCTTCTGAGTAGTATGCACATCCTGTGTTATTATTTAATTTGGATCCATCTGTGAATATTTTAGTGTAGTTTTTATATTTTGTGTTAAACTTTTCTTGAATAATTTTTTTGTATATAACTGGTGGTGTTTCTTCTTTTTTGTATTTTGTTAATTCTGTGTCAAATTCTAAGTTGTTTATTTGCCATGGTGTGTTGTGTATCTTTTGTTATTGATTTCTATATTTGTTATTATATTGTGTGATTTTAATGATTCTATTGCTCTTTTGTAAAATGGTTTGTATTTATATTTTTGTGTTTGATTTTCGTTATCGACTTTTTTTAATTTGTGGTTTAGTGGATGTTGTTTATTGTTTAGAATTTTGAGTGTTAATTTCATTTCTTTTTTTTGTCTAAGTAAGTTATTTGGTATTTGTCCTGCATCGATTAATATACTGTTTTTTGGGCTGGTTTTATATGCACCAGTGCATAATCTTATACTTGTGAGTTGTATTGAATCTATTGATTTTAGTTTTGTTTTATTGGATGATGCATAAATGTGACTGCCATAATCTATTATTGACTGTATAATTGCGTTGTGTATTGTTATTAGTGCTTTTCTGTTTGAGCCATAATTTGTATTGCTTAAGATTTTTATTAAATTCATGTTTCTTGTAGTTTTTGTTTTTATGTAGTTTAGATGACTTTGCCAAGTGAGCTTTTTATCGAATATTAGTCCTAGGTATTTTTGTTCATTGACGTAATTTATTTGTGTATCGTATATTATTAGTGTAGGATTTTGATATGGTTTTCTTTTTCTTGTAAATATCATTGCTTTTGTTTTAGTATTCGAGAATTTTATGCCTTTTTTTTGTGCCCATTTTGTAAGATTATTTCTGGAGTCTGTTTGCAAAAGGGGATATGTCCAAAACAATTATTTTTTATTATTTTATTTTTATTTTACAATTATTTATAAACAATTTAGGACTGATTGATTTTTAAATGGCATCTAAAACAAATAACAACCATAAAATCATTCAAAAGAAACAAAAATTTTTTAACAAATCTCATTTATTCACCACAAAATCGTATTTCCCATCTTGTGAAAAATCAATCTCTTAGGACTTATCCTCATTTGCAAACAGACTCCAGATTTATGGTATTTTGTGTTGTAATTTTTGTATTTTCTAGATTTTTGTTAGATGAGAAGATAATTAAGTCATCTGCGTAAATAATGTGTTTGGTTGGTTGCTGTATTTCTTTTTTAATGTTATTGATTGTTATTAGAAATAATGTCGTACTTAATACTGATCCTTGAGGTAGGTATACCATTTTTAATGTGTTCTATATTTGAGTATGTATCACCTATTTGTACTTGACAAGTTCTGTTTTCTAAAAAATTTTGAATAAAATTAAACATATTACCTTCTATATCGTTGTCTTTTAGTTCTTCAAGGACGTCTCTTCTTCATATTCTATCGTATGCTTTTTCTATATCGAAAAATACTGTTAGAACGTACTCATTTTTATTAAATGCTTCTGTTATTTTGCTTTCAATATAGGCTAACGCGTCTTGAGTTCCACGTTGTTTTCGAAAACCAAATTGGTATTTATTTATCTTGTGGTTAGTTTCTAAGAACCATACTAAACGTTTGTTGACTATCCGTTCTAACACTTTACATAAGCAGCTGGTAAGAGATATGGGTCTGTAACTGTCTAATTTTTCTGCATTTTTTTGGGGTTTTAATAATGGTATTAATATAGCTTTCTTCCATTCTTTGGGTATTTTTCCTGTTTTCTATATTATGTTATAAAAATCTAGTAGGTATGTTTTTTGAGTATCTGTGAGATTTTTAATCATTTCATAATGAATTAAATCACTTCCTGGAGAGGATCCTTTGCATTATTTAAGTACGTGTTCGAGTTCTTTTATTGTTATTTCGGAATTATAATCTTGTTTTGTTTTTTCGGTATTGTTAACAGGCTCAAGTTCTATTTTATATTTGTTATTTAAAAATTCTTGGTTATAGTTTTTATCACTAGATACTTCACTAAAATATTGTGCGAGTTCGTTTGCAATTTGTTTTGAATTTGTTATTACATTATTGTTGTTTGTTTTAATTGATGTTATGTTATGGTAGTTGTTTTTGTTATCTATAGCTTTTAATTTTTGAAAAATTTCTTTACTGGATGTATTGGAAGTTATGTTGGATATATATTTATGCCATGTTTCTTTTTTGTAATGAGTAATTAGTTTTCTTACTTGTCTTCTCATTTTTATGAAATTTATAAAGTCGGTATTGTTCATTGTTCTTTTGTACTTTCTCAGTAATTTCTTTTTGGTTCTTATAGCGTTTGAAATTTCTTCATTCCACATGGTACTTGTTTTTTCTGATTTTTCATATTTGTCATTGGCATTGATTTTTTTGCTGCTTGTATTATTTGTGTGGTTATAAATTCGTTAATAGTTTCGTTATTGTCAAAGTTTGCTATAGGTTTGTTAAATTTGATTTCTTCTTTATAGATGTTCCATTTTGCTGCTTTTGTGTTGAAGGTTTTTCTTTTTTTTGGAAATGTTTGGGTTTGTGCAGTGATGATTATAGGAAAATGATCGCTTCTGTGTAGATCTTCTTCAATTTTCCAATCAAAGTGTTGTTGTATAATAGGTGAACATAATGTGATGTCTATTGAGCTGAATGTTTTGGATGTAAAATTTAGATGGGTTGGTTGTTTGTTGTTCATAATGTTTAGTGAATGATATTGTATAAATTTTTCTATTTCTTTGCCTTTATTGTCCTTTTTGTTTGATCCCCAAAGAGGGTTATGTGCGTTAAAATCTCCTAAGATTATATAAGGTTTTCGTATTTGTCTTGTGATATTTTCTAGGTCGTAACATTTCAACGATTTATCAGAATATACATATATTTACTATTATCATTTTTATTGGGTGGTATATTTCAATTGCGTTTGCTTGTAAGTTTGTTTGTATATTAATTTCTTTGCAGGTTACATTGCTATCGACTAGTATAGCGACTCCTCCATGTGCTATTTTATTTGATTCTTTATTTTTGTAGAATGTTTTAAAATGTTTTAAGTTTGGTTTCTCATTGTCTTTAAGTTTTGTTTCTTGAAGACAAAGAATCGTGTTTGGGTATTTCTGTTTTAGAATTTGTATATCGTTAAAATGATGCTTTAGACTACGGCAATTCCATTGAATAATGTTTATGTTTGTTGATTCTGTATGCATTTTATTAGATTAATAGGTTTTTTAGGTATTGTGTGTATGTGTATGTGTGTTTTTAAATTACATATGTTATTTCAGTTTTCGTCTTTAGATTTCTTTTTAATTGGACTATTTGGGTCTCTTCTTGGTCTGCCTCGTTTTTGTTGTTTTTTTTCTGGATTTGATTGCACTGAGCAACAATCACTTAAATCACTTAAATGATTCTATTGCATATTTAGTGGCGTTAAAGTTTGTGTTTTCTATTTCATATGTACCTTTGTTGTTGTTGTTAGTGTTTTCATTAATTTCATTTGTTTTTTCGCATGTTTCTTTTGTGTTTTTGCATGATTTTTTGCTTTTTGATGTTGTGGGAGTATTGTTGTTGTTTTCTGTTGTTTGTGTACTAGCATTGATTTTTGTTACATTTTTTGTATGGAATAGTGATGAGAAGGTATTTTTAAGCATTGTTGGGTTTCTTCGGTTGTAGATTTGTTTTGCTGTTTTTATGTCTATTTTTTCTATGGTTTTGATTTTTGTAATTTCTTTTTGTGTGATGTATACTGGGCATTCTTTGCTTATTGAATTGTGTTGATCAGAGTGGCAATTTGTGCATTGTGTTTTTTCATTACATTTTTCTTCCGGTTTTTTTTCAAGGTCAAATTGATATTCGTTATTGCAATTTAAACATATTTTTGGTTTTTTGCATTCTGATTCTTTGTGTTCAAAATGTAAGCAATTTTTGCATCGGAGGGGTTGGGGAATATAGTGTCTTACTGGCACTTTTTCATATCCTATATAAATGTATTCTGGTATTGTAATTTTTGAAAATGTTAATATAAATATGTAGGCCTGTGTCTTTTTCAATGTTATCTTTACGTTTTTTTATTCTTCTAATTTCAGATACATTTTGGTGTTTTAGTTCTTCTAGTATTTCTTTGTCGTCTATGTATAATAAATCGGTGTTATAGATTACTCCTTTTGAATTGTTCAATGTTTCATGTTCTGAAATTTTTATATTTATATCTGGTGTTAGTGATGTTAGTTTTATTAGTTCGAATGCTTGTTCAATGTTTTTTGTTTTAATGAGGATAGTACCATTACGTAATTTTTTGCACATTTCAAGTTTACTTTTTATCTTATTGTAAATGGTTTTTTGAATAAGAAAAGGTGATACGTTTGTGAGTGTTTTGTTTATTTCTGTTCTTACCATTTTCAGGAATTTTGGTCCTGGTGTGGTGTTGTTCAGTTTATTCTCATTTTCTGACCTACCTGTTGTTTTGTCAGGGGGCTCTGAAGGTCGAATCGAAGTCATTTGTTGTTTTTTTTTTTTTTTTTTTTTTTTTTTTAAGCACTAATAGTTTTGTTACTTTTAATGTTTGATTAACACTTTAACTATTTACTTATTTGATAGAGTTAATTTAAATTAATGTAATAAAGTTTGAGTAATTATGAGAGGTCTATTTATGTATATGGAGGTTGAAAATATTTTTGTGATAATAGTTCACTTTCACAGTTCACTTTCACAAATTTCTATATTAATCACTGTTTTATGCAACTTACACACTCGGTGTCTACTTTGCGACTGACCGAAATCTTTGCTGATGGTTCAGTACAAAATAACAAAACAAGTTGCGCCTTTAAAATAAATAATCTAGAAAAACAATTCCATCTAAATAACCACACAAACACAGCAGAATTATACGCAATACTATACAATCACTAACACACACAACAAATTTACAAAATAAAAATTTCCTAATTTGCACAGACTCTCAACCCAGTATGCAATTTGGAAGATAATCTTCCGGAAGAAAGGAAAGCGATATCTTCCACGCGAAATTTTTATCGTCTTTTTATCGTATTTCTATTGCTGACGCGATATCATAAGGACGAAAAAAAGGCGATAAGAATTCAATTCGTTTTGCTGATAATAATAAGAAGCGGAAGATATGTATCTTTCTTCTATCTTCCTTCAGATAAAAAAGCAATAATGTAGTATCGCAGGTATGTTAGAAAGACGATAAATGTTACTGTTTTATCTTCTTGACGATAAAAGGACGATAAATATATCTTCCTTTTCTCTTCAGAACGACAAGTAAGGGATAACGTGCTATATATGTATAGATACTTACTATTTTTTAAAAATAATATAAAATTTAAAATTTGGTTATTTCGTTTTAAATTGTTAAAGTTTAAGTTTATAGTGCAAAGTGTTTTTTTAAGTGTGTTTTTTTAAGTATGTTTTTTAAAAAGTGAAATTTAAAATTAAAAAACTTTTAGATTTTCAAAACAAGGTAAATATAAATTCAAGGTAAGTGGAAAATTATATATTTATTTATATCATATAAATATATTACTTAATAGGATAAAAAGTAGTTTCTTTTTGTAAAACAATTTGTCTATGTCATAGATTTCAATAGATTTCGAAGAGAATAGACAGCGACAGGATCACCAGCTAGTACGAGAAACACAAAGTTAAGTCCTCACCTACAATGACTTTCTCCAAATTAATTCCGGTTTGTATAATTATTATTATTATTATTTAATAATGGAAATATGTTTTTAAATATCAATTACTTCTTACAGCTAAAACACCAGTGATGCCAGTATCAACATTATATATTTTTCTTGTTTCTTTTTTTTTGTATTATTAAGTTTAGTTTTATTAATATTAGTTTTCTAAGTTTAAAAATAAAATTCATAAATTTAATTTTCAAATTTCTTGTTTTTCTTCAATCATTCTTTCGTATATGAAAAAAATTTCTTGTAATTGAAATAAAAAATTCCTCTCGTACTAGCGATAAGAATGCGAATCGTCTTGGGGATAAGAAAACGTAGCGCTTCACTGATAGGAAAGCAATACTCCTCCGCGATACTTTTTCAATTCGTCTTTTTATCTTCCTAGCGGTTCGAATTCCTATCTTTTACTCGTATTTTCTAATTATCTTCTTGGCGTTTCGCCGGCGATAACCATCTGCTTAAGATGGACGTAACGTCCGCGAGAAGAATACGATATCGTAGAAGATAGAGATATCTTCTGAGACGAAACGTATTCCAATCGCGGAAGATAGGAATTGTTTACTGGGAAAGGTCTAATAAATCACTAAACACAGTTTTTTCGAAAGATCCCATAGCTAAAGAAATAAAAGATATAATACATATATAATAACAAAAGACAAAACTACACGTTCATATTGGTATAAAAGAAAATGAAGATGCAGACAAATTAGCGATGAAAAAAAAACATAAATTAATTAACCCTAATTTCAAAACAAACGTTAACGACATAAAAAAACAGGTAAAAACCAAAATATATCAGACTTGGAAAGAAAAATGGGAAAATAAACAGACACAAATCAACTTAGAATAATAAAAAAGGGCACAAAACCCTGGACCACAGTAAACTCAATGCAACAGAAAGACTACATTTATAACTAGAGTGGGAACAGGACACACAAAGCTTACACACAAACACCTAGAAAAATCCTCACCCCCTAAATGTAAATGTAACAATATATTAACAATAAAACACATAATCGAACAATGCAACCTCCTCACAAACCATAGAAAAAAATATAATATAAAAGGACTCAAAAATCTTGCAAGCGAAGATGTCAACACAATTAAGAACATAATTAAATTTTTTAAAGAAATTAAATTATATAATGAAACATAAAAAACAATGTAAATATGCAAATAAATAAAAAAAAAATGTAAAACACAATAGCAGTAGTTCTAATTTATGTTAATTTCGAGTTTGACATACTTATTGTTAGTTGAACTTGAACTTGAAGTTTTAAAATTTTTTCTAATTACTTTCTGCCTTTCACGAAATAATCATAAGAGTACAGCTATGTTTGTATAAGTATATAATAACTCACCTTTTTGTCTTTCTCGATGTCTTAGTTGTTTTATAACAACCATGCCTTGCCAATTTATTGTGCCAATATGTAAAGTACTCTCAGCTGTAAATACTCCGAAATCTGCTTCGCCATTTCTTAATTTCATGGCACATTCAATACTATCTTGAACCACTACACATAAAACTTCTGATTTACCCCGTTGTAATTGTTCACATTCATCAACATATTTTCCAGTTACACATAATTTATATTCTTGAAAAAAAGAAAAAAGAAAAAACAAATAAATAAATAAAGTGGAACATAAACTTAATTCAAGATGTATAGTAGTTTTTAAAACGTTTTTATTAGCTTGGTTTCTTGTCTGTCTGTTCGGTACAAATTTAGAAATTGATTTTTAACCAACTTTTTGATGACATGATGAGTCTTGAAACTTTCAACATAGCTCAGAGGGTCTATTCTGTTTCGTCGAAAAAATGAGAATGAGAAATTTCCAAAGTTTTTCTCAGTGTTCCGATTCTAATTCAATGAGAAAATGACAAAAACTGTCAAATTATTTTCATATGAGAAAAAAAGTTTCATCACTATATCAGCGTATGAGAATTTTGAGAACAGTGTTTGAAGTGCATTTTTAAATTAATAATTTAAATAAATAGTCGATTTGGTAATGAAGAAGACATTTTTTATGAGAAATTTAACTAAAAAATTGTTGGATAATAAAACTTATACTTCTACATTTATTAAAATTTATCTTCCATCCAGAATATTACATCGCTAATGAAAGTTTTATGATTTTACTTTTTATGATATTCGGTCCTCAAATTTGGTCTAACGCAAATAAAATATTAATGTTTATTTACTAAAGTTTAAACTTGGCAAACTCTGATTTTCAAGTCAAAAATATTTTAGTATGCTAAAGCTAGGGTTTCCAGATTGGCTTGAGAGAAAAAGAGGACACTTAAAAAAATTAATACTAAAGAGGAATCTACAAATGCATATTATGTATTTCTTTTTATAATGTTAGGCAAAGATTTATTTTCAGATACTGAGAAAATGAGAAGAGGTTTTTTTCTTTTTTTTTTTTTTTTTGCTTGTTAAGTAAAGATTTTTATTTTTATAATGATTTTGACAAATTTGCCACCCCTAAAATTTTGCCGCCCTAGGCACATGCCTCACGTGCCTATGCCTATATCCGGCACTGGCTATTCAGCTTTCTCCTTTTGATTTTTTCAATTTTTTTATTTCTTACTTACAATGCTGACAATAATTTGTATTTCTCCGATAATGAAAAACATTTTGAAAAATACTTTAATATTTCTCATTTCAACTTCCTATTAGTATAAAAATACCTTAATATTTCTCATTTCAACTTCCTATTAGTATTGTTAGAATCTCGCTGTGCTAACGAATTTGTAAATTGTAATTTGTAACTCAAAAACCCAAAAAGAGGACAAAATGCAAATTTTTTAAAAAAAAGATACCGGACAGATTTTTTTAGCTCGAATAGAGGACATGTCCTCTTAAAAGAGGACGTTTGGGAACCCTAGCTAAAGTTAGACACGTAGTATGAATACAACCTCCTATATGGTACCAAGACTGAATGCTCATTTTGTGTATGTGTTGGAAGTACCAAATTAACATTACAATTTATTGTTTTTAATCAATTATAACTAAGTTGTGATTAAAGTTACATGAAAATTATGTTCAAATGAAATGTAGAGAAGATCCTTAGCTTTATTTTCAACGAATATATTAAATATCTATGAGCAACGTAAATCAAAGAAAAAACGTGATAAATATTAAGTAACTTAAAACTGAAAATCAATTTTTCCTTAAATCTCCGAAATTACTAAAAGTATTAAATTATAATGTTCTACAAATTTGTGCATTTTTATTAAATAAACATTTTCCCAAACATTGTTATATCATAAAATTAATAGAAATTGAGTTATTAAAGAAAAATGATAATTTTTAATTAAAATCACAATTATCTCTCTCATTTCTCATTTTTAACAGTCACCTCTGAAAATGTAGTACCACTTGAAGAATACCATTGATGGATACCATTACCATGGTACCAATACCATGGTTTCAACCAAAACCATCTATAATACAAGCCTAGCTGTGGCTTTCTGCACTAACCAATCAAACACGACAGAAGTGTTAATTTTTTAAAACAATACTGCTGGTAGTACAAATAGCGATGTAAAGAAAATGTTTTAGTTGAATATTTTTGGTTTTTTTTAATAAAATATGGTTTATAAAAGTTTTAAAATATAATAAATTAACAGTGTTATAATTTTTAAAGTGCACAATAGTCAAAAAAATAAAATAAAAAGGTGGAAAACATTGTGCGTTCTTACCTACTTGTAAGAGAAAAAATTAAAGTATGACCACATACCTATGGTGAGGTTATATTATTTGTAATAAAGTGAATAAATTGATTTGATTTAATAGAATTTAATTTATAATAATTCTGATACATATATGTATTTATATAAATAATTAAAGTTTCAAGAATAATAATATAAACTTTTTTCTTCTATACCTATATATTGACATGTGATAATGACCACATTACCTATGGTGAGGTTATATTATAAAAGTGAATAAATTGAAATAAAATGTAAACACAAATATATGAAAAAAATAAATAGAAGTAGATTTTATTTTTCGAAAGTGTTAAAAAAACAGTGAGTAAATTTTTTAAATATTTTTTATATATAAAATAAAATAGAAAACATTTTTAATCTGCGTTTTTCTAAATTAATTAACATTTATTTAAACTAAAGTGAATAAAAAGTTGTTAAATATTTGTAATATTTATAAAATAGTAGAAAAATAATACTTGATTAATGAAGAAGAATACTCGAACAAAAGAAAATGGATGAAAATTTTAAAGAAGAAGCATTTGCTGTCATTTTGTTGCATGGATGATTGCTCGAATGTGTAAATGCAAGAGTACATCACGCAGCAAGTTCAAAGCAAAACGCCAAAAACTCGTCCAGCAATTGCTGTATCGTATAAACTACCCCAATGGAAGGATGTTGGAATTTGGAGAGTTATTTTTTGACATTTTCAGTATTAATACTGAAATTATTGTTAGTTCATATCTCTCTTTCTTCCTAGTTACTTTTTCCGTAAAACATACTTGTTATCTCTTTTCAATAACGAAATTAATCATGAAATTAATACCGTGTCATAACAGCATTAACAGATTAACAGAATAATTGCAACAGCGACTTTAAGCTCGTATATAAAAATTACATAACAGTTTAAACGACATGAACTAACATTTTAATGTTGTATATCGAAAATCATATTTACATTGGTTTTTAAATCAGAAGTACATTTTTAGAAGCGCTTTAAAGACTTTAAAATCGTATTTATTCATTGTTGTATACACATCGTACGGAGAGCTTTAGAACAGTTTGTACAACTAAATATATGACTTTATACTCTTTCTAAATCTTTCATTGTATAATCTGTTCAATAAATGCTTTAATAACGGATATAGAATGCATTAACATTGTAATATTTATTATGATGTTAAAGTTATATAACAAAGAAAAACGACGTTGTATAAACGGTTTTTTCCATCGCATATTATGTACTTTAAAATTATTCTGTGCTTGTTGGGTAGCGCAAGATAGTAGTAAGAAGTTTAAAGAGTAGCTCAAGATAATAGTAAGTGTAAAGAGTAGCGCGTATGACAATATTATCGCCAATCGATTCATTTAAGGCGAGGCGAGGTGATTTTGTGATCATGGTTGGCAATTTCTGGCGATTAGCTGACAGGTATCGCCGAGGTATCATTTGATGTTTTGTTCGTTTATGCTGTTATGATACGGTATTAATTTCATGATTAATTTCGTTATTAAAAAGAGATAACAAGTATGCTTTACGGAAAAAGCAACTAGAAAGAAAGAGAGATATGAACTAACAATAATTTCAGTATTAATACTGAAAATGTCAAAAAATAACTCTCCCAATTCTCCAAATTCCAATATCCTTCCATTAATCATGAAATTAATCATGAAATTTGAACATTAATATTATTTTTGTGTTGCCATCGTGTTTAGACATTTTTCATAGTTTAATATTATGTTTAAACGAGTGTGACGTGTCTAATTATTCATTTCTAATTTTTTTCTGTGAGTGTAAAAAAATGAATAGAAAAGAAATAATAATCACGAATATTCATTTACTAAATTATTTAATTGCCATTTACTTTAAACAGAGATACAGGCAACACAACTTTAAAAAAATGTCAGCTGATTTTGATAGTGTGTCTCTGTTTCTCAAATCTGTTGTCTCTTTCTTTAAGTACTTGAAATTTCCAATAGTATTAATACCGTATCATATTAGCATTAAAAACTGCTATACTTTATTTAACAAATAAAGTCAGTATTGTGCTTATGGAGGCAGTACCCAATGAGTTTGTGATAATATTACATATAATTATTTGTAGGAAATTCTAAAAATCATATTTCTGTCAACTCTAACAAAGGTACTTTTTAAATTTAAAATATGCTAATGGGGTGTTTCAAACTGTACAGAAATCATTTCAACTTTTTTTGTTCAGAAAATTTTTTTTAAAAAATCAGTTTCTGTACGAATTTCACATTCCTGTATTTTTATATTTAATAAAGAAGTAACTCAAATTGGAAATATCATAAAAATTTTCGATTTTCAATGAGATATTCCAATTTTTGTTCGCTAATTTTTTAATTTCTAAGAATGAATCATCCTGTACCTACTTTTAAAGTTTTTTTTTTTTTATTATGGAAAAAAGAAGTGCATCCTCCCGTTCGATGTTGTCTGTCACATCGCGTGAAGACAACTGAACTGATTTATTTTATTCAGTTGTCGCCATTTGTTTTTACGAAAAATAAAAAACCGAAGTGAAAAATTTGAATTCGTTGCGCAGCCGATTTCCATGAAAAGTAGTAAATGTTGTTTGATTCGTGTCAGCGGGATGATGATTATAAAAGAAAATGATTAAATTTCAGGATTGCCTTGCCGTAGCTATTGGAAGTATTGCCTTGATTAATAAAAAATTAATTTTTGATAATTATTATATTCAGTATTTTTAATTTTATTGTAAAATTTAAATTTATTGTTTTTAATATTCCTACGAAATTGTAATTATGTTTTCAATATAAATTTAATTTTGAATTAAATGTATGCATACATAAGTATAATAATAATATACATACTCGTATTTTTTAAATTATCCTTTTTCATCTATGATATTTTGTTTCATTTATGTACGTACTTGTGTGTAATTTCGTTACGTTTTTCAAGCCTGAATACAATTCATTATTATTTAATTTTGAATTTTTTCCAAATTTCCTAAACAAAAAAATATTTTTATCATTATTTAAAAAGAAACGTAATGCTTTTGGATTTTCATATAAATTGTGTAAATTGTGAAAAAAAAAACAATAATAGTTAGAAATAAATTTTATTTAATTGGATAGTATACATTCAGAATATTGAATATCAAAATAATATCAAAAAACAAAAGATATATTTTATTAAGTGTACTTCAAACTTAACGATTTATGTACATGTAATTTGATTTATCATTTGACTAATGTAATTTGTTGTTGTTGCAAAAACAAATCACACTAGTCATTTGATAAATCAAATGATAAATCGTTAAGTGTGAAGTACACTTTAGATTATGTTATCGAAATACTAAAAAAAATAGCAAAAAGTAAAAATTCAATAACTCAGTAATTACAAGGCAAAATTAATCTATCGTTAAGTGAAAACATAAAATTCCTTGATTAAAACTACTTTCATCAACACCGTAGATATTTTTGATCTCTTATAGAGAAATTTTCATTAATTTTGTACGAATTTTCGATTTAAATACCTTGTTATTGGTTTTTCATTGTTACTCTTAATTTATTTTCGTTTCACTAAAGTATTTTTATTGTAAAAATCCAAGTGTTTCAAGTAAATTCAGTAAGTAAAAGTGGGTGAATTAAAGTGATTTTAAAGCTAATAATGTATTCAAGTGGATAATTTTGTTGTATATATTATTAATTTTATTTTTATTTTAAATTTCCTATAAATTTCCCACAATTACCTGTTTTTTTGTAAAATTGAAGAAAAAAATAAAAAATTTCATCTGACAGCCCTTGATAAAATTTTATTAAAAAATGTTCCTCGATTGAAATTGAGATCCGATCACACCACACACGAGACAGATTTATACAAACGAAATGTAAAAGAGTATAGAAAAGTATGCCTATCTTGCCTGTACTGACTTTAATTGTTGAATAAAGTATAGTTAGTAGTTATTTTAAATTACTTATTTAAAATGTGAGTTATATGATAGAACATTTATATAATTTAATTTTTCACAGTTTCCATATCCATTTCAAGAGGATTAGACGCATCCCTTAGCATTTTTCTTTTTTCTATTGATTTTCTAATTAAATCATTTCTTTCTTCTTCTTCTTCTTCAAAATTCAAAAAATTTTCAAGTTTACAAGGAAAGCTTCATATTCTCACATTCTTCTCTGTCGAATTCAATCATTGGCTTGATAAAATTATTTCTTTCTTCTTCTTTTTCTATTAGTAAAATACTCATTTACTAGCTTTATTTAATACATACGCGATCGGGCCCATTGGAAAATGAATAGCGCGTTGAAATAGTCAAAAATATATATGAGTTTCCTGATGAGTTTTTTCGAATTCTCGATTGCTGCGTTCCTTTGGGATTTCAGGCGTAGATGAATCTACTCCCATCTACACTCAACTACCCCTATTTATATTCAGGTGTAGAAAGCAAGCGTAGTTAGGCGTAGTTGATATATTTCAGCACTAAAATTTCACCACAGCAGGTTTTTAGTTATTCTAGTATCCAATAGATGTATTTTTCATTTTAGAGGTTATGAAATTTGTTTACATATTCTAAATTGTCAGCTATTAGTAATAAATATATATAAAATATTAATTAAATCGGTAATTAGTGATATATATAGATAAAATTAATTAAAATAATAAAATTAATTAAATTAATAAAATTAATTAAAATAATAAAATTAATTAAATTAATAAAATTAATTAAACTAATAAAATTTATTAAATCAATAAAATAGTGATAAATATAAATAAAATAATTAAATTAATAAAATTAATCAAATTAATTAAATATTAATTAGTTATACATACTTAGTTAATTATATACTTTTCTGTGCCATTGATAGTGTGTTTTATTTCAGTTTTGTTAAAACACAGCAAAAGTAGCAGTCACAAACAGAAATTTATTTTTTGGCGTTCAAATTTGCAGGTTAGAATTTGATCCATATATGAAAAATAGCGTTTCATTCACCAACTACGCCTAACTACGCCCAACTATGCTTATCTACTCTAGAGTAGCCCAAAGGAACGCAGCTGATGAGAAGCTCATGAGTTATTATATAAAATATATATTATTATGCCTACTATGATAATTGTTGAATTCTGAAAACAACTGTGTTTTCTTTTAAACAAAAGAAATTTAAGTAAAGAAATTTTGAGAATTTATAATTCATTTGGTGATTAGAAGTGGTTAATGTATAAGTAAACATTTTATTTATTTATTTAGCCAACAAGATTTAATCAATCTGACTATTTAGAATTCATAAAATATTATTCTTAAAGATACAATAGCAAAAATACAATTATTGTATTGACACAACAAAATATACAAATACAAATAAATAACAATAAAAATACAATAAATAAAAAGGAAATAAAGAAAAGAAAAAAACAATAAATAAATAAATAAATAAATAAATGAATAAATAAATGAAGAAATAAAATAAATAATAATAAAAAATAAAAATAAAAAAGATTAAAACAAAGACAATAGAAAATAAAATTAATTAAAGTCCATATGTCTATAGTTAGAATTGAAGGATCTGGAAGCAGCCGTTAGTGGTTCATTATTACAATAATTGGTCCTATGATAACCAATATTTACAAATTCAGTATTTGAATTTATTTTTAACGCTCGTGGAAATACATTTATACTAATTGAGTTGAGAAGATCCGGAGAGTCTATCTGCCCCGTCAATAATTTAAAAATAAAAAAGAACTGGAAGGTCCTTCTCCTTTCATTTAAAGTGGGTAATAATATAAGCCGTAGCCGGTCTTCATAGGCTTGTAGGTTTAATGAGTCAGACCACGGTAACCTCCTCAATGCCATTTTAATAAATTTTCGTTGTATTGATTCCAAGCGATTTTTATAATTATCATGGCGAGGATTCCATACAACGACCCAGTACTCTAAGATAGAACGAACCAGAGATACATATAGAGATTTAAATACATACGGATCATTAAAATCCTTAGTCCATCTTATAATAAAACCTAGCATACAATTAGCCCTGGAAACTGTTACATCCATATGTCTATGGAAGTTCAGTTTCGAGTCAAAATGTACCCCTAAGTCCTTAATATTATCCAATTTTTCTAATATGATACCATTGATATGGTAATTATTAGAAAAAGGATGTTTAGTACGAAAAAATGACATAAATTTACATTTTTTAACATTTAGAGATAGATAATTGACACCACACCAATGATAAAATTTGTCGACGATAAAATTATTAATTATTTTAAATATTTTTATATCATCGGCAAAAATTAGAATTTCTGAATAATTTAACACGTTCACGACATCATTAATAAATATTAAAAACAGAAAAGGACCCAGATGGCTACCTTGAGGAACACCTGAAGTCACTTCCATGTTGCGGGATACATGGTTATCAAATTTCACTCTTTGAACACGATTTTTAAGATAAGACTTGAGCCATAGTAGAAAGTTCATGGGGAAACCAAGACAATCTAATTTAAAAAGAAGCAATTTATGATTAACTCTGTCAAACGCTTTACTAAAGTCAGTGTAGATACAATCTACCTGCTTTTTATTTTCAATCGCATTCAGACATTTAGAAGTAAAAGATACTAAGTTAGTGGTAGTAGATCTACCAGGCGTGAAACCATGTTGAAAACTGCTAATGAGTGGTTTACATTTAAATGAAATTTTATTTAATACAAGTTTTTCCAATAGTTTTGGAATTGCCGATAATTTGGAAATATTCCTGTAATTATTAATTAATTTTTTGCAACCACTCTTGTGAATGGGGATTGAAAATGAAATTTTCCAAATAGAAGGAAACACTGAAGACTTTAAAGATAAATTAAACAAATGTGTGAGAACATTGGCCAGACTCGATCCACAGTGTTTCAGAATGACAGCTGGCACTCCATCTGGACCACATGAACAACTATTTTCAAGTTGACAAAGATTTAACATTACTTCATCCACAGAAACTAACAAATCCTGTCCTGAGAAGAGATTTGAATTAGAACAATTTATAGAAAGTGGTACTTCCTCAGTAGAGATATTTTCAATGTGAGGAGAGTAGGTGGTCTATACTATTTTTCTTTTTGGATGTCAGTACAGGCAAGATAGGCATACTTTTCTATATTCTTTCACAAATTGTTTGAATAAATTTGTCTCGTGTGTCGGGTGATCAGATCTCAATTTTAGTCGAGGGAAATATTTTAAATTGAATATTACCAAGGCAGAAAACTCATCAGGTACTGCCTCCATAAGCACAATACTGACTTCCAAGAAGAAAAATAGTATAAAAAAATTCAGCAAAGAGATTAGAGATAACTTCTGGGTCATCACTAGTTTTATTATTAAAGGTCATAGCTGAGGGATAGGTTCAGGACCTTCTGCTTAGATTCAGAAAGTTCCAAAAAGATTTAGGATTTGATTTAATCTGCTGCTGGACTTTATCAATGTAATTATTATAGGCTACTTTGTTAAGAATGAAGAATAGTTTGCGATATTCAGAGTAAGCTAGATAGTCCCCTTCGTCCTTAGTACGAACGTATTGCCTCCAAGCTTTGTTCCTTTTTTTTTTAATTTTTCTGGTGTTATAATCGTACCAAGGAGGGCTCAACTTTGACTTTTTAGATCGTAACTTGGGTACATATGTTTGAAAACCTTCGTCAACTCTAGAATAGAACAAAATAACAGCAGCATCCACATCCCTGCAATTGAGTAAATCGTTCCAATCTAGTTCACAAAAATATTCATTTGAATTCTGAAATTTAGTCTTAGAAAAATTAAAATAATAAGAGTCAGACATAATATTTACAAAGTTAATTTCATAATCAAATAAAATACACAGCGCAGGATGATAAAATTCTTAGGGAACTATCACAGGATCAGATCTGATTACACCACATTTAGAACAGTCAGAGGTGTAAACCAGATCGAGTATTTTATCGAATGAATTTCTAACAAAATTCATTTGGTATAAGTTAGCACCAGCACAACCATCAGTAATTATCGCATCGTTATTTGAAGTCACTTCAACAGGAGTCGCAAAACTTTCCAAATCGTCATAAATCCAGTTTAATTTAGGGAGGTTGAAATCGCCAATACAAATAAGTTCATTTTGAACCTGGAGAAGAGATGCTACTTCGTCAATTGCTTTCACATAAGCCATCAAAGTATATCGCCGATGAATTCGGTGGAATGTACAGTGTAACAAAATAAAATATTTCTAAATTTGTAAAAGACTGCAATTCAATTTAATTACAGCTAAATTTGGATCTTACTGCACACAGAACACCACCTCCTATTCTACTGCAGTACAATCAGAATCAGCGTGACGGTCACGTCGAAAAACTTGAAAATTTGAACCAAAAAGTTCTTCGTCCTTTATAGAGTTACACAACCAAGACTCCACCAAACAAAAGATGTCAAAATCTGCGTCAAAGCAGGTGGAAAACAGTTGTTAAGTCTTTGTTCTTATTCCTGTTAGAAGTGATTTATAAAATAAAATTGTAAAATTGTGAAAAAGTATTTATATTTGTGGATTTATTACGGGTAACTAAGTATTAAAAAGCCATTGAACATATGTGTTCAATTCCATTTATTTAGTTCAATGCTAATTTTAAAGAATTAAAAAAAGTGCGGCAAATGCTATTTAGTTCTATCTAAATGTGATATCAGGCAATTTGTTACGGCCCGAGGAGAATAGAAAATGAATGACTAACCATGTGATCGCCTGATTGACATAATTCAAACCAATCAGGCTAACTTAAATTGCCAACAAAGGAAAAACCTAAAACTTTATTTTTAATGAATTAATGTAATAAAGTGTAATTTCAATTTAAGTTATTTTCATTTTATCATAAATATTATTTTTTTCTTTATTTATATACATACATACTAATATAAGAAAATATGAAATGTAAAACTAATAAGTGTACATACTTTAGAATCAATCTTTATTTAATAAATAATTGAAATAAATTTCATTTGTTGGATTGATTAATACTAAACTCCTGATGATGTTCAGTGAGAAACTCATCATAAACTCAGGATGAAACCTGTATAACTCAATTGCTTCAGAGATAGGTTACCTAAATCCAAGAGCAACTAAGTTAAAGAATTGAATAAGGAATAGCGAACTTATTACCAGAATTGAAGAAATTAGGTTTCCTAATTCCTTTAAGGGTAGAAGTAAAACACTTGCTTGCTTTTCAACAAACACTAAACTTTATTTCTAATTTGCTCATATTTATACCAAAAAAATTGCTAAATATTAATAATTAATTATTACAAATTGATTATTAGAATCACTATGTATATTGAACATATTGAATATGGGTTAAATTCTTTTATTGCAACACAAACATATGTGTACACAGGTATATGTCATTGAACCTAACATTCTCATAAGTATTTACTTGTTTAAACATAAATATCATTTACCTATTGCATACTGCTTAGGTTGCAATTATTTTTCTGTATAAAATTGAATTTATGCTAACTTAGCTTAATTACAATTATTTAACTTACATTGTGTTCTACTGACTAAATTTTATATCTAAAAAATATAAATGTAATTTTGAACTTAATTAAGAATGTGTTATTTCAATTAATGTGCCTCAACATTTTCCCCCTTCTTGAAGTTTCCTACTTCAATTCTAAAATCATCTTCTGTTAATATCTTAGAACTCCTAAGTGCTGGTGTAGGTTTAAATTCTACTAGACTTATTGCTGGGTTTTCCTGTTGTGCCCTAGCCATGATGATTTGCCATGGTAACGTTTTGAATCTATAATACAGGTATCCAACAACAATTGTGATAATGATGGTGATACCAAGAGTTGAATAACTCACTGTATATTGATGTATATCATGTGGATGTGACCATGTTATTGACTCTTCCTCTTGTTGCATGTTTGATAATTGTTCTTGTAGTTTATTTAGTTCTTGAATATGATCTCGATATGATGCTGTCCACTGGACACTGTTACTAAGTTGTAAGTTTTGTGGTACTGACACCTTACTTGTTAAGTTAAATCTTGGTGTGAATGTAATGTTCAGCTTAGTATGAAATGAGTTATGTGAATTTATAGTCGTGTCCTCGTCCGTCATGATACACCTTTTTTTAAATGTTAGTACACCACTGCCTGTCAATACTTGCTGAAATGCAAATTCTCCACAGACTATGTTATATACATATTCCCTTTCAAGTGAGTATAACCAGTGATTGGCCTTAGATAGTTGAATCCAAATCTTTCTAGGTGTAGTTATGGCTAAGACACACTCATCTGAAATTCCTTGCTGATTGATCATCTCTGCTTCACATTTAAACATAATTGAGTTCCGATTATATATTGGATGTAGTTGTGAACATATATGTACTTCATTTTCCATTATTGCACACGATGCCAATTCTGCACTTGTTAATGCGTAAAATACGTCCTTTTGTAGGTCGATCATAAGAAGTTCTGTAGATGGCATAATGGCAACGTAAGTATTATTAACTAAACTCGGTAAGGGAATGATCTTGTATAACTCGAATTCTGTTCTTAATACTAAGGGTAGTTGTACGACAAATATTGTGTATTCCTTGTTTACAATGCATTTAACGCTCATTAGTTGATATAGCTGTATTGTATCTTTACTGGGTATGTCTAGTGACTGTGGGAGGTGTTCTGATATAACTGACATTTGAGCACGTAGTTTATCTGTTGCCATAATACGGGGATTCATTCTTCCATGATGAGCATCCATGACGGTATCTATTAAGGTCTCCTGAATTTTCTGATATTCGGTGGTCATGAGTGTTAACAATATTGCCAGTGTTAAAAATGCCTGATAAGCCCTTTGATTTCTTACCTCTGCTGTCATATTTTTCATTTTTTCAAGATTATCTTGGAAAGCAGATTCTACAGCCTTCATCTGCTGACCTATTTCTGTTTCTGACCTTTTCATTATTTCTTCTGTTGCTTCAAGCACTGATGTCTGATTACGCAGGAGTAGGTATAAATGTTCCTCATTATCCTGTACCTTTCTTATGGTGTCTGATACTTGAGTCGCATATTCTTCATCTAATACTCCGAATAAATATCTAGCAGCTGTACCTATTCCATTCACAAGACCTCTTTTGACTCTTTTTGTTGATTGTGCTCCTTGATTTGTTAAGAGAAACTCGTTGGTCCTTTCAAACTCTAATTCCTTATGCTGGTATTGTGCCATGATAGCCTTGACGTATTCTGATTCAGACATTTTTGATACTATTTCTAGTTTGTGAATGCCCTTTTGAATTGTCTTTAACAAACTCCAGTATCTTGTCATATCATAATAAATGTACCACTTCCAATCATGTGACGTCAATTTGGCTGGTCCTAAACCTTCGTAATATATTCCTGATTGGTGCACCAACGGTGCAAGTTGGATATATTTTTCTGCAGGTTCTGCTATAACCGCTGGTAATGCCAAACATATTATTAAGAATGTTGTTAATAGGTTCATTCTGTTTCGCCGAGGCCTTTTGTTGACTTGCTTATCTACATCATCTCCTCGTACTCTTTTTGCATTTACCTCAACCGATGATTCCTTCGAAGGCACTTGAAAGGGTTCTGTAGGACTTGTACTTGCTTCTTTTTGACTTTCCTCAGGTTCTATAGGTAATGGGCATAGCTTGTGTATAGCTCTTCTAAATACACCTGAGGCCATTTTAACGTCTACAACTCTTATCAGTCCATCTGGTCCAGCCTTTATTCCCACAACACGTCCCAATGGCCACTTTAACGGTGGTAAATTGTCTTCCTTAACAACAACTAACCTGCCTTTTTCGATATTTGGCAGTGTCCTTGTCCACTTGGTTCTTTTTTGCAGCTCACTTAAATAATCTGTCATCCACCTTTTCCAGAATTCTTGTTTGATACTGCTCACTAACTGCCATCTAGATTGTAATGACATATTTCCACTCTCTGTTGAACCTGTTATTGCTGTAAGCGGTTCGCCAATGAGAAAATGTGCCGGAGTTAAGGCCGTAAGGTCATCTGGACTTGATGATAGGGGAGTCAGAGGTCGTGAGTTCAAAATTGCTTCTATCTCTGTGACCACTGTACTCAACTCTTCGTACGTTAATGATGCCGATGCTACTGTTTTAGTGAATAAATTTTTAAACGACTTCACTGCGGCTTCCCAGAGTCCTCCAAAATGTGGGGAACGAGGTGGGATAAAATGAAATTGAATTCGTCGCTCCGCACATACGCTCGTAATTTCCTTTTTGGCCTCCTTATCTTGTAGCATCGTATGTAGCTCATTTAACTGGTTCTTCGCCCCGACAAAATTTGTCGCATTGTCACAATAAATATCCTTGCAGTAGCCTCGTCGAGCAATCATTCTTTTAAGTGCACCTATAAAGGCTTCTGTTGTTAAATCTGACACTACTTCTAGATGTAGTGCCTTGGTTACGAAACAGCAAAAAACTGCTATATACGTCTTTTGTGGTTTTTTTCCTCTGATCTTAAAGTGTGTATATATAGGACCACAAAAATCTACTCCAGTTGTTAAAAACGGGCGTCCTGGTAAAACTCGGCTGGATGGTAAATTACCCATCAGTTGCTGTAGTAGCTGTGGTTTAGCTCGAACACATTGAACGCAATTGTTGATAACTGATCTTGCAAGATTTCTACCTTGCGTAATCCAAAAGCGTTGTCTGGAGAATGCTAAAAGAGCTTGTGGACCTGCATGTAAATGTCGCACATGAAGATAGTTCATCAATAATTTTGCAATTAAGTGGTCTCCTGGAAGTAGTAATGGATGTTTTGTATCGAATGGAATGTCAGCTGCCTCCAAACGTCCTCCTACTCTTAATAGTCCTTCTTTATCGAGGAAGGGAGATAAGGATGCCAACTTACTTGAATTGTTTACCACTCCTTTCTTCCTTATATTCTCAATATCCATCTGAAAACTGTTCCGTTGTACTTCTCTTATTAATACATGGAGAGCCTCGTCAAGTTCACTTACTTGTAAAAACTCTGTCACATCTTCCTTGCGTAGTTTTTTCTTGAACAGCTTGACACTACGAAGGACGTACGCTACTATTTTTTGTAACTTCCAAAATGAATTCTTATGATCTATACTGTGAATGAAATGTTCAATGTTTACTTGTGCAACTGCACAATTCAAGGAAATTTTTATTTTTTTCTCCTCATCTGGGACTCTTATTGTCTCGAAGTGTGCTTTTGGCCACTCTGCTTCTCCTTTATGGAGGAATGGAGGTCCTAAAAACCATAACTCCGAGTTAACTAAGTGGTGTGCAGCTACTCCTCTGGAAACTAAATCCGCAGGATTTAATCTGGTATGTATATATCTCCATTGTGACGGTTCTGAACGTTCTTGAATTTTTTGTACCCTGTTTGCTACAAATGTTTTTAATGTCGCAGGATCTGCATGTATCCATGATAATACTATTTGTGAATCTGACCAATAAACGACAGTGTCAATTTTAGTTCCCAATGTTTTAATAATTCTTTGAGCCAGTTGGCACCCTAATTGTGCAGCACACAATTCAAGTCTAGGTAGCGTAACTATTTTTATTGGTGCTACTCTTGACTTTGCACATAATATTTTTGTGCGTATTTTTTCCTTATTACTTGATCTCAAATAAGCCACTGCTCCATAGGCCCTTTCACTAGCATCCGTGAATATATGCAATTCTACCTTCTCTGGCATTAAATCCAATACCACATATCTTTCAATCTTTAAATCGTGGAGTGCAGTAAAACCTTCTCTGAAAATTATCCATCTTTCCTTCAATTCTCGTGGTAGTTCCTCATCCCAATCAAGTTTCATCCTCCATAATTGTTGTATAAAAATTTTGCCGCTGACGATGACAGGATTAACTAATCCAAGAGGATCGAAGAGATGCGCCATATCGGCAACAATTGTTCGTTTTGTCACTCTTTGCACTTCAGGCCACATTGAAGTGAATATAAAATAATCCCTTCGTGGTTCCCACGACAATCCTAGCGTTTTAATGTGTTCTTCTCCATTGTCTGCAAAATTAATCTTTACTTCTAAATCTTCCGGATGAATTCCTTCAATCAGCAAGGGATGATTGGCACACCACTTCCGAAGTTTCAATCCTGCAGTTTTCAGCATTTCATCTAATTCATTTTTAATTTTAATAACTTCTGAAAGGCTATCATGTCCTGAAATGACGTCATCTACATAGAAATCCTTTATAAATTGAGCTCCACGAGGATATCGTAATTTTTCATCTTCTGCGAGTTGTTTCAAACATCTAGTGGCCAAATATGGAGCTGCCTTCGTTCCATACGTGACTGTACATAACTGAAAATATCGGACAGGTTCGTCGGGTGTATTTCTCCACATGATTAACTGTAATGATCTGTCCTCCTCGTTTATTAAAATTTGGCGATACATTTGCGCTATATCGGCTGTAAAGACGTATTTATGCATTCTGAATCGTAGTATAATCTCAAACAATTCATCTTGTATTCTTGGTCCTGCTATCATCAGATCATTTAGTGATAAATTCGTGGACGTTTTTGCAGAAGCATCAAATACAACGCGTAACTTCGTGGTGCTACTTGTGGGTTTTAAGACGAAATGATGTGGCAGAAAATAGTGAACAGGAGGAATCTCTTCAACTCTAATTTCCTTCATATGTCCTAACTTCAAATATTCTGATAAAAATTCCTTGTACTGATTGTATAATTCAGGCTGTTTTACTAATTTTTTCTCCATGTTTATCAATCTTTTAAATGCCATAGTTTTTGAGTTGCCTAGTAGAGCTGGATCCGTGAATATCGGTAAGTTTACTACATATCTTCCTTGTTCATTTCTCATAAACGTGGATACAAAAAACTCTTCACATCTTATATCTGATTGGCTAGTTAATATTTCTTGATTGCATTCCTCTAACTCCCAAAATTTCCTTAATTCACTGTCTAGCTCAGCATTTGTGAGTCCAGAAAATGGATCTCTGCAACCTAAACCTGAAAATTTGCCTAAAACTATCCATCCAAAAGTTGTATTTTGAAATACTGGAAGCTGATCACCAAGTTTTATTTGTCCGTTCAGCATAATTTCTCCATATAACTCTGCTCCAATCAATATATCAATTTTGTTTGGTCTATTAAATTCAGGGTCTGCTAGTTTAATATCTTGAGGTATATTCCACTCCTTTATATCGATGAATTGTTGTGGTTGGTATGCAGTAATCTCCTTCATAACATACGCTTCGATATTCATGCTGCATTTCGATACTCGAGAATTAATATTAAGCTTAATTCTGTCTTGAGAGGTTACCTTAGCATTGCCAATGCCACTAATTTTCAATTCATCTTGTGTGCCCGGTATTTTTAGTTTTCTTTTTAACCTTTCAGTTATGAAATTGACCTGTGATCCAGAATCTAATAGAATTCTACATTTTACTGGGTTGCCTTGACTATCCAGTACAACTGCTGTTGCTGTTCCTAAGAACACATATGATAAATCTTCTTCTATGTTGCCCGTTGTCGATCCCAGATTTACTGATACCTTCTTTTCATCCCTTTCTTGTGTATTACTCAATTTAGGATCACACCTTGTTGTGGTTAAGCTATGTAACAGCGTATTATGACGTTGATTACATTTTAAACAACCTTTTAATACACACTTGTTCGTATGATGGTTTTGTCTCAAACAGTTCAAACATAAATTCAATTTTTTCGCCGCAGTTTGTCTCTCTGAAGGTGAAAGCTTCAAAAAATTTTCACAATTATATATCTGATGAGAATTTTTGCAGAAGTAACATTTTAATGAATTTTTCGCAATAGCCGTATGAACAGTACTTCTGTTTTGATTAACTTTCTCATTATTAAATTTCCTTTGCCCTAGTGCCTCTAACGATTGGAACCGTAGTTCTAAAAATTCAAGAAACTTCTGTAGAGATTGTAATTCTCGAGGAGCCTTAAGAGTTTGCTCGTATAATGTATGTGTAGTGCGATCCAGTTTTCTTGTTAAAATATGCAAAATCATTGGATCCCAAGCATCATAAATGTTTAATCCTAAATTTTCCAATCCAACAATGCATTCCTTTGTAGTATCGTGTAATGTTTTAATTACTACAGCAGATTCAACATTAATTGAAGGTTGTGATAACAATTTATCTAGTAATGCTGTAACCAATAACCGTTTATTAGCGTATCTGTTTATTAATAATTGCCAAGCAGAGACATAATTCTCATCTGTGACAGGCATATGTCTAATTAACCTTTCAGCCTCCCCCACCAAATTCGACTTTAAGTAAAACATTTTTTGTGCATTACCCATAGGTTGGCAATGTACCATTTGCTTAAATAAATCATAAAACTGTTGCCATTTTAAATAATTACCGTCGAATTTGGGTAGTTGTATTTTAGGTAATTTTAATGTTGTTTGATTTACCCGTTCATTACTATTGCTGTTATTGACATTATTTTGTTCTTGACTTGTAATTTGCTTTTCTTCTTGAGCAAATTTTATTAGTACTTTGTCATACATTTCTTGAATTATAACGTATTGTTCTTCATTATACTCATATTTATCTGGATCCCCTATGTTTTCATAAATCGTTCTATGATTTTTATTTATTTCGTCCCAATATTTTTGAATTGAATCTCTTTTTACGTCATAATACTCTTTTGGTTGTATTTGATTTATTGAATGAATTGTTTTTAACAACTTTTCTAGCGTTGATATAGTTCTTTTTTGGTTTCTAACTAATTTTACTTCATCGCCTTCGAAATTTTTAACTGCATTGCTTGCATTTTCGTTAAAACGAACATTTTCACTTGCCGCGGCAACTTCTTGTTTTTTCTTATGCTGATCTACAATTTTTATCAGCTTTTCTAATTCTTCTTTCAATTGCTCGTATCCACTTTTTACGAGCACGTAATAATTTGTGCTAAAATATTGATGATCACGCGATGATCCACATTTCTTTTTGAATTCCATGTCACCTTCATGAAACTTTTCCCAAATATCTTCTATTTGAGATAGTTTATCTTTCAAGTATGATAAGGTTTTCTTATCGGGTGAATCATCGTAGTAAGCTTTGGAAATTTTCTCCATTTCCTTGCCTAGTTGAATTTGATGTAACGCTAAAGACTCCATGATTTTTTGCACCAAAAATTCTCCTGTTTTTGTTGCTTTTTTTTTTTTTTTTAAATAAAAAAAAACTTTGTATACTATGTATATATCAAGCAAAATGTATATACTAAAATGTATACTGCGAATTGTTCAAAAACTGGGGTCACCAAATGTATAACTCAATTGCTTCAGAGATAGGTTACCTAAATCCAAGAGCAACTAAGTTAAAGAATTGAATAAGGAATAGCGAACTTATTACCAGAATTGAAGAAATTAGGTTTCCTAATTCCTTTAAGGGTAGAAGTAAAACACTTGCTTGCTTTTCAACAAACACTAAACTTTATTTCTAATTTGCTCATATTTATACCAAAAAAATTGCTAAATATTAATAATTAATTATTACAAATTGATTATTAGAATCACTATGTATATTGAACATATTGAATATGGGTTAAATTCTTTTATTGCAACACAAACATATGTGTACACAGGTATATGTCATTGAACCTAACATTCTCATAAGTATTTACTTGTTTAAACATAAATATCATTTACCTATTGCATACTGCTTAGGTTGCAATTATTTTTCTGTATAAAATTGAATTTATGCTAACTTAGCTTAATTACAATTATTTAACTTACATTGTGTTCTACTGACTAAATTTTATATCTAAAAAATATAAATGTAATTTTGAACTTAATTAAGAATGTGTTATTTCAATTAATGTGCCTCAACAAAACCCATGATGATGTTCAGTGAGGAACTCATCATGAATTCAAGAGAAAACTCATCAAATTGGATATATGTACTCATCGCAAAACTCATGTAGATGAAAGAGAAGCAAATTTAGTATTCATAACTAGACTGAAAGTGACAGAATACTTCATGTATACTATATATGTATATGTGTCGAGTAAATAGATGAGTTTTTTCCCGACTATAAAAAAATTTTCATATATTGCTCATGATGAGCTACATCTATAACCTCATCATGAGCTCATGACTGAGCTCATCATGAGTCGGCTTCCAGGGAGGTTTCTTCTTTCGTGTATGTGTATACACAAGAAGATCACTACGCTATGTCCCTGCATACCATTTTACGAACGTTCGTAAAATGTAAGTGAATTACGAATGTAAAATTAAAAGAAAAATAAAATAAAAAAAAACACACTCTCAAAAATAACTTGTAAGTAATTCGTAAAAAAATATTCTAGCACACATTTTACGAACGTTCGTAAAATGTAACTGAATTACGAACGATATAAGATAATTTCGGAATTTCGTCATCAGGGGGTCGATTCTGTTTCGGTGAAGTGAAAACGTGTAAACAGTTTACACGCTTACACTGCTAATTCCGATTCTAATAGAGTGTAAACGTGCCAAAATATGTCAAAAAGTTTTCATATGAAAATATTTTTTGCACTGTGAAAAGTATCAGTGTAAAAAAAATTTGTCATTAAAATTTTTATTTATTAATAATAAAAAGAAAAAAAAGAAAAGAAATGGAAAAGTAGAAATTAAGTTTACATTAAAAAAAGAGTTAGAATTAATAAAATTAGATTTAATAGTATAAATGAGACTATTAAAAGCAAAAGTTGATCTATTCCACTTTTTGAAAAAATTGAGTTAATGATGGCAAAATGTTCGTTGTGTTGAAGGCTTTTAATCTGAAAAATTTCAATTTTGAAAACTGCATTGATGCCCCTGAAAAATGGTTGTAAAATTTGGCATTGGAAGCCAAACTTAAACTATTCTAAAATTTGGTTACTAGTATTTACTAAATTGAACATTGATTTTTTTAAATCCATGTTTGAATTAAATTCAGAAGCTTAGAGTTCTCATATAAAATAAAAAAATTATTAAAATTGCATTTAATTTAAAAGTTATACGTTTTTCTTGTTTTTCTCAAAACCATCTAACATGGAATAGGTATACTTTTGCTTTTAATAGTCTCAAATGAGGTTTCAATATTTTTAAGATTACAATTTAGTTTAAATAAGTTTAAATGACGAAAATAAAATATGTATTTGAAAGAAATTACATAAAATAATCTTTTATTTATTCGTTGATTACTGAAAGTAACTAAGTTTTTACAATAAACAATACAAAAACACAACTTTTTTTTACTTGATTTGACAGTTCTCATATCACGTCGGTGAAAAAATTTAAATCAGCGCCTCATTCACCACTATGTTTGCACGAACGCAACAAGAGTCGCTTATTTGGGTACTGTGCAGTGAAAAAGTGAAAACAGTGTGTGGAACGTCAAGTGCAAACTTTTTTTTTCATGTTTTCACTTCACTGAAACAGAATCGACCCCCAGTTACGTTACAAGTATTTTTGTTTTTGATGGTCATTTTGTAATGTGTAATCAAGAAAAGTACAAGTGAAGTTTATTCGGTTAAAATAAATTTGTGCTGACAAAATTAGAGGTAAGTACTTTATTTTGAATTGAATAATATGGATGTTAAACAAATAGTTTAATATCAATATGTAGATCACACTATATAAAAACAATAAGTGTAGGTGACACCTAGCTAGAGGTTTGGATTTCTTCATTAAAAAATTCTGCTAACTAGCTGTCAGCAAAGACAATTAATAAGAAGTAGATATTCCAGAACAGAAAAGCTGTTGAAAAATAAATTTTTAGTTCTAAATCTGTTCATAGAGCGGACAGACAAGAAGGAATCGCTTAGAACATTAGATTTAAAAATACGTTATGACCGTTTTTGCAATAAAAAAAAAATTTAACATACACAAAAATCCTCAAAACTGTAATTATAGTATTTTTATTTTTGGAAGTGAGTATTGTGCTTATGGAGGCAGTACCCGATGAGTATTTTTGCCTTGGTAATATTTAATTTAAAAGATTTCCCTCGATTGAAATTGAGATCTGATCACCCCACACACGAGACAGATTTATTCAAACAATTTGTGAAAGAATATAGAAAAGTATGCCTATCTTGCCTGTACTGACTTCCAAAAATAAAAATACTATAGACAATTTTATATGAAAAAAAAGGACGGAGTAAATGTGCATGACATCATCATACAATTTTTTTGTTGATGTTGTACTATATGAAAATTTATAATTAATATAAACAAAAACAACACACATATAAAAAAATAATTGTTGTTTTTATTTTTCATTTTTCAAGTACCCAACCAAATTTACAATTTTTTTATAATACCGTATTTGAATTTTGTTGTTGCTTCGTACCTAAATACAAAATTTATTGTGAACTTGAATTGAAGTTACTGTTTTTTTCTCAATTTTGTATTTTTCCCATTTAGCATATACAAGTATGTATTTTTGTATATGCAGATTGTAGTTTATACAGTAGCGGAAAAAACGCATGACTCAAATAATTTTCATTTTTCTAAAAAGAATTTATTTATTAAGCTGTATTACAGAATCATGTATGGTTTTTCTTTTCTTATAGAAAATATACCTTAAAAAACACACATACTTAGTTAAAAAACAAACCATCATCCATCCCCACCAAAATTTAAAGATAGTATCGAGAAAAGTTTTTAGAAATTATTAGTTAGGCGACTTTCATGACCGCTACTGTATATTATAATGCACATTGCACGTACATTATAATGTTAACACTTTGCAAGCATTAGCGATTTTCTAATTTTCTAATAATGACTGTGATCATCTCCCGGCTGCAAGGTTTTAATAAAATTTTATAGGTACACCTAATTGATCAAAATTTGTAGAGTCCAACATATCTAACTACCTCACATTATGTAACATTTTAAAATATAAATATGGGTAAATAAAATGTATTTAAAATTAAATGTGTATTGTAATGTTGTTAATTAGGTACTTCTTGAATTTAAAACAAAATATCTTAATTCCCTTTTTCAATTAAAAAAAAAAATATATAGGTAGTTACATAGAATAAAAATGAAAAAAAGCGGGATCTGGATTCTGGATTTCAGTAAAATTTCTCATAGCTTCAAAAACTATAAAAAAAAAAAAAAATAATTGGGTAAATTTTTCATATTATCAATTATCATGCACTCAATAATCAGAAATAAAATTCTAATTCATATTCCTATACAATACAATATATTTACATACATAATGTATGTACATACATATTGATATTCTATGGATGAAAAAATAAAAAATATTATACTAACAAATGAAACAAATTTTAAAAAAAGAAGAAAAAAAAACAAATATTAAATGAAATGTGCACAGACGGTAAACACGCATTTGTGTACATGCAAAAATATGTACATATACTTATATATGTATATACATATATATATTATATAAATATAGATATACACAAAGTTATACTGGAAACTGGTTTGATTTGGTTATACACAAAAAAAAAAAAATAACAAGAGCATGAGCGAATGGATAATAAAAAAAATCACTCGATCATTTTTTTTAAGTTTGAATTTCAAAACGTTAGTTCTATTTTTGCTCGCCAGGTAGAACAGACAAGAAAGTTTCGTTTAGGAGCCTTTAATGAAATAGAGTGAAAATACAAATGTACTACGCGAAATATCTATTGTGTAAATCTATAATCATTGCTGTCAGCTACATTTCTAATTCCCAAACCTGAAAGCATGAAATTTTAATCGAAACTTTAAAGCTTTTCAATGTCAAATTGACGTCAGCTGTTATTTTTTGAGTATTTTTCAAGTTGTAACGTATTATTTGAATATTTTTGAAGCTGTAACGTTTATTTTGTATTAATTTGATACAAAATTAATTCAATTTTTGTATTTTTATTATCAATTCATTGTAATCCTAGTACATATTTAAAAAAGAAATGTATGTACATATATTTATTAATTAATGAGAATTTTATGCTACATATTTTTCATGCTTCCTTTTCTCTTAAAATAAATTTTATAAGATGCCTCATATTAAAACTCAATAACTGGCGACAAATATTCACGATATTTTCTTTGTTCAACAACAGAATTTGAAAGCGGGTTCGACAACATCTGGCGTCTCAAAATGTTGGAAATTTTGTTTTGAATTTGAATCTCATGCATACGTTTACAATTATGAGTGTTATCGAACAATTGAAGTAACAATTAAAGAAATGTTCCGACTAATATTCATACATTGAATATGTATATGCCTTGCCTATATAAGAAACAGGTACCATGTACTCATTAAATAATGACGCGTACAAATGTATTAGCACCTTCTGCATATAAATATTGATGGAAAAGGAGTACCTTATACTAATTGTGAGATCTTTTGAAAAAAAATCAACATCTCCTCAAAACTCAAAGTGATTTATTCTTGGTCCCAATAAATATGGCCTTCTTTCAAATTCATCATCTTCATAAACATCTAACATGCTACTATTAGTAAAATGGATCGAATAATATATCATCCATTTAGATATAAATGTTTTTTTTTTAAATCACCGAAAAACTTTATTTCCTCATAAAATATTTAAAAATCAATTTTCTTTACTTCTTTCGACAAGAAAAAAAAATAAATAAATAATCAGTACTTCATCTGCCACCTAAACTTAGGTGGCAGCTAAGTGCTAATCAGAGGTGAAGAAATGCAAATCTCTTTATTATCTTACTGCTAAAGTTAGGGACAAGAAAGTTGAGACTGAAGAAATCCAGCATAAGTATACTAAATATTTCTGGTAAAATAAATTCTTTAACTAGATTCAAGATTGACAATGTTTCTTGTAGAAATAAATTCTTTAAAATTTGATTTATATTAAATTCAAATATGTATTTTATTGTACTTTAATATTATTCTTTTGATTAGAATTAAGTAAGAAATTTTTTGTATAAAAGGGAGAGTTAAATCTTAATAAAATTCAGTAGTAATTTTGACTGCTCAAAGGTGATTTTTATTTTGTTTCTCAAGCCACCATGCTAGGATCTAGGTGAACATTCTGATTGTCAACTAAATTCATTGGTGTTTCTACCAAAGAATTTTTTAGTTGAACAATAGAACACTACAGCGTCTGGAATGGGTGATTTCTACCTATTTCTAGAGTGTTCAATATTGAAATAAATCTTTAATATCGTTATTTGGTTCTTTGAATACTCAGTACCTTGTATAGAGTAAGGTCAGCAAATAGGTGATTCTACCTAGTTATTGTATTACTTTAGCACGGCACTACAGTATTTCACAGCGGGTATATACTTATTCGCTATACAAACATTTTTGGCGACCGTGACAGGAGACAACTATCAGGATGGAAGAACTTTAAAGGTCACAAAGGGATATAGGAAGTAAATTCGATCAATTAACAAAAAATTTCTCAAAGGATTCTATATCACGTAAAACAGAAGAATATTACACAAAACGAATTGAATCAAAGCTTTATTTGAACAATTTAAAATCCAACATGATGAGTTGATGACTAATTATATTTCTGAAATTGAAGAAGATGAATATTTACGGAAAACTATTTCAACAAACAGAAAGTTATATTTAAGAAATATTTTTGTGCTCTTCAAGAAGGTTTAAGTAAACTTACTCCAGCTGCTTAAATTAAGAATCAGGATTTTATAGAGGGAAATGGTAGTGCTCAATACACACTAACATCTGATTTGAAGACGCCTATACAAAAACAAAAACGTTTACTAAATACTACTAAATATTAAATGCTTTTTGAACGAAGTCCAAAAGTCTTTAAAGAAGCGTCAATCAAGAGCATATTACCAAAAAATTACAAACTTTGTAAGTAAAATGGCTAGAATCAATTACACAATATGAGAATATATGGTCATTGACCTCTGAGGCTGAAACACTGGGTTATACTCATCAGAATTTTCTGGATCATGATTTAGTTGTTCAAAGTGCCATAATAGAACTTAAAGAACAAATTGATAATTTTAAAATCAAAGAATCATAAAACGTTATAGAAAATACGAAACCAAAAAATGTAAAACTGCCACAAATAATTGTCCTTCTATTTAGTGGTAGTTATTCGCAGTGGACTTCATTCACGAAATTATTTACTACTTTGATTCATAACACGAATATGCCAGATGCTCAAAAGATGTACTACTTAACCACCAATTTAACTGGAGAAGCAAAATCACTTATTCAACATTTGTCCATTAATGCTGAAAATTATGCATCTGCCTGGGAAATACTTCACGAAAGATACGAAAACAAACGTTTACAAGTAAGCAATTGGTTTAATCGTTTGCTATCCCAACCAAATGCACATTAAAGTGCTAATGCAATGACTTTGGCAAAAGAAGCTGGTTGCATAGTATGGCAAGAACAACATTTCTTACGCAAATGTAAACGATATCTCCAACAAAATGATTCAGGTAGGCTCAGCATAATAAAAAAACATGGATTGTGTGGCAATTGTTTAAAAAAGGGTTATTTCTCTAATAATTGTTCATCACGACAGTGCTTTAAGTGTAGCAAGCGTCATCATTCATACCACCCTTCATGTGGAAATCAACAAAAACATTGAGAACAAAGACAAACTACCCACTTCATCACAAACAGATAAAAATAACGGTACATCAACACACTTAATTAACAAAGGTAGTACTAAAAACACAACAATTGTAAACAATTTCAAAGCTCAGGTACTTCTAAGTACAGTAGTATTTGAAACAGAGGACAACTACGGCACTCCTGTGTTGTTGAGAGCGATACTAGACAGTGGGTCGCAGATAAATTTGATTAAATCGAATGCTGTTAAGCAGTTAAAATTGAACAAATAAGCTGATGCTACCAATATTCAAGGTATAGGTGAAGTAAATAAGAAAACACAACACCGTGTAAACATTGTGATACAATCCAGAACATCTGATTTCAGAACCAATATAAAAGCCTTTGTTTTGCCTCAAATTATCTGTAAACAATCTGCACATATGATCAACATAAATAAACTACATTCCAAATTTGAAACTTGCTGATTCACAATTTTATAACCCAGCTACAATAGATTTGTTCATTGGAGCTGAATTATACTATGAACTCTTAATGCTGGGTCAGAAGAAGCTTGGAAAAAACAGGCGATTTTATGGATCATATCAGAAAAAATTCAATCAAGCGAACAATTAAATGAAAGTGTATGTGCAGTAGTATAATATGTATATTTTATTATTATTACTATTTATATAAAGCACAATCAAACTCAACATTATAATGATCTTATATTTATTTATTTATTTACCTTCGTCTTATACATCTGACTTACAAGTGAAGAATGCTTATCTATTTTGCTAGAACGAAATACGTAAGCTAACGTAAGAATAAAATGAGCTTTCAAGCTTTATGAATATTAACCTAATTAACCTAAATCATGTGCACATGGATTAAGTTTACTTAATTAATTAGATGCATTCTACACCTCCCTTTTATTAGAGAAAAATTTTTTCCTTGTAAAATTCAACTTAACTTTTGATTAATCTAATACGTGAGACTTAGAACAATATACGCGTAATTGTTTAATTCAAAACCTATCCTATTCGCCTTAAGAAAAAATTTTTCTAGTAGTACGTTACTCATATTCGAATATTATTTCATTTGTAATTGTTATATGTTTTTGTATTTTGTTTGTTATTGTTATCCTAATTTATTTATTTAAGTGTTGTTTATTATAAAATACTAAGAAATATACATACATATATGTATATATAGGTATACGTATATACATATATATATGTGTATATATATACATATATATATATTATTATTATTATTATTATTATTATTTTTTTTTTTTTATTTTTTATAGATATAATTATTTAAAAACTATTCTACTCTCTACTTAATTCTACTTAATTTTAATTTATTTTAATTTATTCTCTATTTGTTTTATTTATTCGAGCCATTTTACTTTTACAATTAGTAATTATTTTCATTAAATATATTCACTTGTTCGGAATTAACAATCTATTTTTATGAACTATGCTTATTTTTCCATTCTTGTCCTTTATTTTACAATTTGGACTCTTGATTTCAATAACATTATAGGGTCCTATATATAGGTTATCAAATTTTTGCCTATTCTCATTAGAGAGATATACCTTATCACCTACTTTAATATTAATTGGCTTTTGATATTTGGTGTCATATTTACTTTTTCGCCTCAACTTTTCTTTTTCATACAATTCTTTTGCTCGATTTTGAGCAACTTGTAACCTAAATTTAAGTTCTTTAACATAATTTTCAATATTGTAAACAGGATCGATTCTTGTAAAATTTGTTACATTTGATTTTTTACCAAAGACCAATTCAAAAGGTGTAAAATCTTGAATTAATGTGGACGGTGTTGTGTTCCAACAATATGTAAAATAACTTAACCATTCATCCCATTCTCTCGAATCTTTATTCAGATAAGATCGTAAATATTCATTGAATACTCTATGATTTCTTTCAACAGTTCCTACAGTTTCATGGTGGTAAGCTGTGGATAATGAATGTCTAATACCTAGTAATTTAGTTAATTCTGTCATGGTTTCGTTTTTGAATTCTGTTCCTAAATCTGTTCTAAATTCTTTTGGTATACCATAAATCAAAATATAATTGTTAAAAATTGCTTGTGCGACAGCTGTAGCACTTTTATCTCTAATGGGAATTGACACTAAATACTTTGTTAAATCACATTCGAGTGTGACAGCATAAACATTACCTTTACTTGACTTTGGAAGAGGACCAATTGTGTCCATAATTACAATATCGAAAGCCTGCTGTGGTGTTGGTGTTAAAGTCAAAGGTTCTTTATTTTTACATTTTGGCTTATTTTTTATGCAAAGTTCGCAATCTCTAACGTATTTTGCTATGTGCTTCCGCATATTTTTCCATACATATTGCGCTCTGATTTTATTAAAAAGTCTGTTTTGTCCGACATGTCCACCGAGTAGTTCATCGTCGTGGTACCTTCTTAAAATTTTCTGTATTTCATTTTTATCTTTTATAACTTCTAAAGGTCTGTATAAAACGATTATTAAATTCTTTAATATATTATTACCATAATCTTTAAATTTATTTATAGTTACTTCCTGAAATATTTCGTCGCTACTTTGAAGTCTAACTTAATCAGAAACTTTGTGGGTTAATTTTTCTAACTCGGATAGTACCAGACATAAGTCGAGTTTATCCTTCACAAAGACATTCTTAAAAGTTCTTCTCTCAACGCATTTTTCTCTACTACTTATTATAATTTCCAAGGTTTTTACTTTTTCTTTTTCATTGTATTTAAAATTAGCTAATTTAAATTTTACTTCAGGTATCTCTTTCAATTCCTTAAAATTTATTGACTCATATATCATTAAATGTTTTCCTCGATGTGATTTGATACGTGTATTCGAATATTCATTTCTTTCAACTTTTGTCTTAGATCTAGTTGTCATTGTCAATATCTTATTGTTGTCGGTATTCTGGATATTGCGTCTGCTATTACATTTTTCCTACCTTGTATATGTTCCACTGTTCTTGACATACTGCTTTTTGATTGATTTTTTCCAATCTTTTAAAATTGTTAGAATTACCTGTAAAATAAGAACGGTAAGAATTAAATACAATGGTACTACTTGCGCATTAATTTGAAGTTCCGCTTTTCCATTAGCAACGTTGACGTTAACTATTTCCTCTTCATTTGATTGCGAGTTCCCCATCGATATTCCTTTTTGTCCACAATTTACACAATTTTTCATTCACTTTTATTTTATATTATAAATAACCATTATTTTTATTTTATTAAAATACTTTTTTTTCTCTATTGTTGTCCGTTATTTACTTTTCATGATTTATTTAATAAATCTAATTAGATTATTGGTCATTTAATTTTTATTTATTTTTATTTATTTTTATTCATTTTTATTTATTTAATAAATACAGGCAGGGTCGCCATATAATATGTATATTTTATTATTATTACTATTTATATAAAGCACAATCAAACTCAACATTATAATGATCTTATATTTATTTATTTATTTACCTTCGTCTTATATGTACATCTGACTTACAAGTGAAGAATGCTTATCTATTTTGCTACAACGAAATACGTAAGCTAACGTAAGAATAAAATGAGCTTTCAAGCTTTATGAATATTAACCTAACTAACCTAGATCATGTGCACATGGATTAAGTTTACTTAATTAATTAGATGCATTCTACAGTAGGGACAATGACGGAATCTCAATTACAGAACTCGATAGAGAAATTCTGGGCTTTAGTAGAAGAAATAACGGTGAAAATGCATAAAATGACCAATGAAGAGTCACTATGTGAACAACATTTTCGAAAGAATCTTAAGAGAAATGCTGATGAAAATTTGTAGTGCGATTACCTTTTGCTCAACAGGTGAGACAATTAGGTACATAACTCCAAAGACAGTGCTATAAGACGTTTTCTGCAATTAAAGAGGAATCTACATCGAAACACTGAAATAAGAAATAACTGCCAACAAGTCATAAAGGAATATGAAGATTTGGGATACATTTAAAAAAATACATTTTCCAAACGAACATGAACCTCATTATTTTATTATTTTTCCAGTTCATTATGTCGAAAAACCTGAAAGCCAAACCACATAAATAAGACCTGTATTTGACTTCTCGGCAAAAACTACATCTAACCAAAGTTGTAGAAGTAGAAGATGTCCAAAGACAATATATCCCTATGGCACTCAAAATTTTTGATCTGGGGCGTGATATCACACCCCACAACATGTTGCTCATTTATTTGTTTCTAATAATCATGTTTATAATGATATTCAGTAACAATTATCAACAATTTTAGTTATCGTATCAACATTTTAATCATAAACGAAAGGCAGTAGAAGCGAAAAAGTTTAGAACAGACGCACAAGTAGAGTGCGGTAAAGTAGGAATAAATTCTTTACACAAATGTTGCTTAGTTTTAATTCTTTTACTATACCTATAGCTATATGTGATAAAATTAAAAACAATAAGTAAAAGTAACAATTGTATGAATTGTTAGTATTCTCGCTCTATAGCTATAGCCAGAGTACAGAGAATTGTTCTTCTCTGTATACTGGCTATAGCTATATACATACATAATTCTAATCATACACACATTCGAGCCATACTTTGCGTTATTTTCAAATTATGTGTAAAATTTTTTCAAACCATATAGTTGAACAACTTGATTGTTGATTGACAACAGTGAGTCTCAAATTGAACTGAACTTTATTATTTTCTTAATTATACAATTAAGTTTTCAAAAGTAAATCATGCTTAATGAACTAACTTTATTATTTTCTAAATTATACAATTAAATCTTACAAAACTAATTTATGCTTACTAAGTAAATTTTATGAAAACTTAGAAAATCTTTTATTCTCACGATTGTACTATGCAAGAGTTATGATTTTATGGTATTTCAATAAAAATAAAAAACAAAAATTCTATTTCGACTTTAACATTTATTTAGTTATTCAATCTTATAAAATTTTCTAATGGTTTGATCTTTTCAATCTCAACTCTAAAACTGGACTGACTTCTCATTAAAAAATATGTTTTTTAATTCTTTTATTCTGTTCTTAATTTCTTTGTTTCTTGTTCACACGAAAAATGCATAGTTGCGTCTTTTTGCTAGCGGATGTGACTAAAATAACTTTATTATGTTGTCTCAGCATAAACTTCTATGAGATTGAAAAGATTAAACTTACATGAGAATTAAAGAATGTACGATAATTATTTATATGTATGTGTAGGAATTTACTTATCTTATGCAAGGTTTACAATTTTTATACAGGGTGTAGGTTCAGACCGTAACTCCTCCCGTCCCAGATCGAGGTGTAGGCCGTGGATCGTCCTTGTTTTTTGATGAAGTTGGTTTTTGTCGTGTTGATGTCTTTAAACTTTGTTCTGTAGTTGTTTTTCTTTTTGTGGATATAATGAATTTTTTTGTTGCATAGACAATTACCACGATGATTAATATTGTAGTTAAGAGTCCCATGTTGGCAAAGGCAAAACTATTAGTGTTTCTGTTTTCAATATCTAAAATTTGTATAGCTTTGGAATTTTCGATGACCAAATCGTTTACCTGTGTGAATTTGATATTTTTGATTACTTCTGTTTGATTTATCTCGATATATGTTGTTGGTATAAGTTCGATTGTGCTTTTAAATGTAATTGATTTGCTAGAATATTGTATATCATTTATGCTTTTTTGTGATGGTTGAGCTGCAGGTTGTCTCTATTAGAAGTTCTGAATGGCTGATAATTAGAATATGATTTGGTGTTAGTAATTCAATATTTTCTTCCGTCTGTTTTTCAATGTAACTACAAAAGGCTTTTTGATTTTCTATAATTCTGGTAATACATCTTTCGTTACTAATTTCTTTTAGATTTTGTGCTGTGCAGAATCTGGTATTTTCAATAATTGGACATGGTTCTGCTGTGTATTTGTACATTTTCCCGTCTGATAAAAGGAATGGAAAGTCTATTTTGATGGTATAGTTTTTGTTAAACGGTAGTTCTTTTATATGGAAAAAGGAAAACCTTTTAGGATTGAATGTTGGTATTTGTACTACAAAGATTACATTACTTTTATTATAGTAAGCTTGTAACTTTAACATTTCGTAAATATTTTCTTGTGATATTACTTTTATATTTTGCTTATTAAAATTTTCTTGAATGTAATGCATTTCTTCAGGATGGAGGATATATTTTGAGATTATTTTTAATTTTGCAAGTGCTATTGATTCGCCTATGTCTTTTATATGCTCATTTAGTAATTCTATATTGTATATTAGTTGATTAAAGTATTGATTTATTGTTAATTCTAAATCAGCGTTTTGAAACTTATTTGCTAGTTCGTTTTGTAAAAGCTTTAAATGATTTGTAAGAATATTTTGTTGCCTATTTATATGAGTAGTAATATTGTTTAACCTTTCTAACATTTTTTGGTTGATTACAATTTGCTTATTTACTTCATTATTAATATTTATTTGATTAAACTTAAGTGATTCTAATTTTTCGCTTATTTCTATGTAATCATTATTATCCATATTGCCAGTAATTGTTTTAACAAGACTTTCTGCGGCATTAATTAAACCTCTTTTAAACTTAAATCTAGGTTTTATTATTTCAAAATTATTAATCAATATTTCGTATTTCTTTTGTAAGATATAGACATAAGTATTGTTTTTAGTACTGGAATGCTTTGCTAAATTCTGGATATTTCTGCCAATCAATTCAATATTTGATTCGTATTCCGTTAAATTAATAACATGTATTAACTTTGAATAGCCTTCTATAATTTTTGCTTCTCCCAGTTTTAACGGTAGAACCCCCTGGTTGTTGTTAAGGTCGTAGGTTTCTAATTTTTGTCCGTGTGTTCGTCTGGTGGACCTGAAAATTTGCGTTTATTTTTTAGTTTTTGTTTATGAATTTTACGTTTTTGTCCTAGAGCTACAATTTTTTTATTTTTTACTACTTTATGCTTCATGAATTTGGGTGCAAGTTTATTTCTTCTGTTGTCTGCTTCGTATATTGTTTCATGGGGAAGAAGGTCTGGAGGTTCTTTTCGAGTGACATTGCGTTTGTTTATGATTTGCTTTTTGTGGGCCAGGCTTCGGTCATAAATTAGTTTTGCTAGTTGCTCGTAGTTATTTTTATGTTCTTGTATGTAGTCTTGTCTCGTTTGTAAATTGGGTGAAAGTGAAAAAAGGTTGCATCTGTTGTAGTGTCCTGTTATTACTTCAAACGGAGTATGTTTTATCGTTGAATGGATATAGTTATTATATGTTAAGACAGCTTCATCTACTATTTCGTTTATTGATTTCTTTTTATTCTGATTAAATATGATTCTAATGAGTTCTGTTAGAGTTGAATGGAATCTTTCAACTGGGGCATTTCCAGTTGAGTTTTTTGCTGAAGTCAAGTGAGTTTCGATGCTATATAGCTTGCAAAAATCATGAAATATGCTAGAGGTAAATTCGAGTCCGTTATCTGAGATTATTTTCTTTGGTACGCCATGGTGGAACATGAAGTGTTTTAGAGCTTTGACAATGTTAATGCTATTTCGAGTTGTTAGTAGATATGCACTAGCGAATTTACTAAATTTGTCGATTATGGTTAGAAAGATTTCTTTATGCACTGCATAAATATCGATATGGAGAATTTCTAGTGGTTTTTTGGGTGTTTCAGTTAATTCAAATTTTAAAGGTTTTGTATTCCTTTCGTATTTATTTTCAAGGCAGATATTGCAATTATTAATAACACGAGTAATAATGTTTTTTATGTTGGGAAAATAGTATTTTCTTTTTAGATGTTGCAATGTTTCTTGTATACCTCTATGGTTAGATACTTGATGATAGTTTTTTATTATATCTTCTTGTTTATCAACTTCTGTAACGTCTTCGACAATGAAATTGCACCGGATTAATTTGAGATTACAGTTCGCGAAATGTTTTGAGTATACAGACTGTATTTGTTTGAAAGTATCATCGTCTGTCAGAATTGCTGTCATTTTACTTTGGGATGTATGTGATTTGAGGATGTCGATTATAGCCTGTTCACCGAAATCGTTTTTTTCTATTGAATGTCTTTTTTTTGATTGGAAAAGTATTTTAAGTTGAATTTTTGGGATATTACTGTTTGTTTTTTTTTAAAATCAGTTGGTGACTAAATTCATTAATTGGGCGTTCTGAGATAGATATACCGTCATTAAGATTTTGATCTGCAGAATGGATTGTTGATAGAGAGTCAGATTCAGCTTGTCTAATTTCGGTAGATTCATTATTGTGAAGTTCTATGCGAGATAAGGCATCCGCATTTAAGTTTTGTTTTCCATTTTTGTATTCGATTTCGTAGTCGAATTCTTCTAAACGCAATCTCCACCTGACTAGTTTTGAATTCGGTTCCTTTAGTGAGAATAGCCACGTTAGTGGCCGATGATCAGTAATAATTTTGAATTTTCGCCCAAAAAGATACGGCCGAAAATATTTCGTGGCCCACACGATAGCGAGGAGCTCTTTCTCTATCGTGCTATAATTTTGTTCAGTTTGGGTGAGTGTACGACTAGCGTAACAAATTGGTTTATCGGACCCTGTAGGTCCTTGTGATAAGATGGCTCCTATTGCTATATTACTCGCATCCGTGGTTAGAATAAATGGTTTGGAAAAGTCAGGGTATATTAGTAAAGGTTCGTTGCAAAGTACGTTTTCGCATGTTTCAACACATTCGAGGTATTTAGAATCCAGTATGATTTTATTTCCTTTTCTCAGACAATTTGTTAAAGGTTTTGTCAATTTAGCGAAGTTATGAATGAATTTTCTATAATACCCTAAAAGTCCTAAAAAACACTTTATCTGTTTTTCCGTTTTTGGTATGGGGAAGTCTTTAATTGCTTTTATTTTGTCTGGGTTGGGTCTTACCCCTTGTGGTGTAACTAAATGCCCTAAGAACGCAATTTCTTTTCTCAAAAAGTCCGATTTGTCTATCTGGATTTTAAGGTTGGCCTTTCTTAATTTAGAAAATATTGTTCCTAAGTTTTCTATGTGTTCCTGAAGAGAGGTGGAAAATATGATTATATCGTCCATATAACACATGCATATTTTACCTATGTCATCACGCAATATATTGTCCATCACCCGTTGGAAAGTAGACGGTGCATTTTTCAGTCCGAATGGCATTCGGACGAACTCGTAATGCCCATTGTCTACTGAAAATGCAGTTTTTGCTACGTCATCTGGATTAATCTCTATCTGGTGGAACCCGGATGCAAGATCTAGAGTGCTAAAGTAAAGGCACTTACCTAGCTTGTCTAAAATCTCTGTGATATTTGGTATAGGATAACGGTCGTCAATGGTTTTCTCGTTGAGTTTTCTATAATCTACCACCAGCCTCCATTTTTGTTTGCCACTGGCGTCCATTTTTTTCGGCACGATCCAGATAGGCGACGACCATGGGGAGAAACTGGGTCTTATAATTCCCTGATCTATCATTTGTGTTATTTGCTTTTGCACTTCTTGCTTATGGATATAAGGGTATCTATATGATTTCGTGTATATTGGAATATTATCTTTCGTTTTAATATTATGCTTTATTTGATTAGTAAAACTCTACCCCTGCCCTTCTTTGAAGAAAATGTCTTCGAATTTTCTACATAGCTTTATAACAGTTTTTTTTTCTTCTGAATTTAGGTGGTCAGTTCTAATGAGGTTTTCGAAACTTTTACCCTCAGCTTCTACCTTACAGTTTATTGAGTAATTATGAGCTTCTATCCATTGTTGTGGGTTGTAAGATTGGACTTTAATTGGTTGTTCAATTATAAAATTTTGGGGGTTATCTGAACAATTTATCACTTCGACAAATGAATACCATTCATTGGTTTTGTAAATACCTTCAGAGATATGGAGATTTTTATTGATTTCAATAGGTTTAATATAAATTGTGCCAAATTTTTTATCGACAGGAATTCGAGCAATAATTTTACTAAATGGTGGTACCTCGTATTTTTTTGACATAAGGTTTGGTTTGTATAATAATGGTAAAATAGAATATTTATTTTGCAATAGAGAATTTTTAAAGTCCAATTTCATTTCTAAGCTTTTCATCGTTTCTAATCCTATTAATCCGTCAAAATAATTGTGGAATTTAAAAAGAAGGAAATTCAATTTTGTGTTCGATTTGAATTCATCAAAACAATTTAAAGTTATTTTTTCTTTAATTAGATGAGTGTTAAAAACAGTTTTTATTTCTATTGGTTCAATTAATTCAACTATGTTTTTATCGACTAGATCAGGATCTACAAATGACATATTACTTCCAGTGTCTATCAAAAATTTAAGTAAAGAATTGTCGGCTGCTCTAATATGAATATATGGGAGTAAAAATGATTGGTGATTATTAACGTCGATGTAACCTATTTGATCTCCGAGGCTGTTTAACGAAAATTTTCGTCATCAACAACTTCTTCTCCGCTTCCGTCATACAGAGTATCTGCGTTATTCATGTAATTTCCGTAAATTTGGTTAGTTTCATTTTCTTGTGTTGGATTATTTTCAAAGAGTGAATTAATTAGATTTGAATTTTCGAAAGTTGTTTCGTACAATTTTGCGTTTTCGGAATACACATTATTTGCATCTAATTCGGAATTTGCTGACGTTTTGGATTCAACATTAATAATCTTCCTGTGTTAGGATTAGTAAGTGACGGTTTTTTCAGAAATTTATTTGAATTTGGACCCCACGTAGGTCTTAGGTTAGAATTGCCACTAGAAATGTCCATTGATTCGGGGCGATTTCTTGTGTTAGGATCAATTTTATTAAGACTTGAGTTTATTTTTGTTAGATTATAGGGATAATTTAAATTTTGTTGTTGGAAATTAACCCCTGGTGGGTTTTGTTGTGTGGTCGGTCTCTGGGGTTGACTTTGCGTATTAAATACGGGTTTGTAAGGTGGAAAATTTTGTTGTATTGGCATATTAAACGCAGGTTTCAAAAGTGGGGAGTTATGTTGTGCTAGTGGAATTGGTCGTATAGGTGTACGTTTGTTGTCTGGGCTTAACTTGTTTATTTGTTGGGCATTTCTTACGTAATACATATTTTGTTCTTTAAGACAGTAGCTGAATGCCTGAGTAAGGGTTGATGGTTTCATAGCCCTTATGGTGCACCCTAATGGTTCTTTAATTCCTGATAAGAAAATATTTAGGCACATTTCATGATATAAATCTTGTTTAGCTTTTATAACACTTTGATTGGTTTCATGCACTTTATTGTGATTATTAATAGTGGACAAAATTTCTATAATTTTCGAATAAAAATTTTCAATGGAGTCATTACCTTGACGAAGAGAGTGTAAATCTCTTATTAAGCTTGTTTCGTTACGTTTGTCCGAATAATGGGTTATCAAATTGGCCTTAATATTTTCCCATTTCAAAGGTGTACCATACATATTGAGGATTTCGTTAGCATGACCGATTATCTTATTTCGAATTGCTCTCATGATTATTTGTGCATAAGCCATTCCGTCGATATTTCGTATAACATTTAAAATTTCTTCTACGTTACTAATAAAGTCAAATAAAAGACGTGGGTTTCCATCAAAACTGGGGAGGTCTTTTACCGCGTCTGGTATTTTTAGATTCAAAAAAATGTCGTGATAACCGTTTTGATTTAATCGATTGTTGTTTGATATTTCTGAATTAGATGCTTGAATCTGAACACCTTGATTGGGTGGTTGATTTGAAACATTTTCATTGATTTGATTGGCTTCCATTTTTGAGTTTTCTACAAGAATGTCTAATTTATTAAAATATTCTTTTTCTAACTTTAATTTACTTAAATTATTAATTTCTATATCTGATACACTTTTTGAATCACTTTCGTCACTACTTAAGTCTAAATCTGAATTTTCACAATTATTTTTTATTGAATATGGGGACAAACTAGATCTTAGTCTACGAAATTGTTTTTTTATAGGATTTGACATACGGAAAATGCAACAAATACACAACTTACCACAGCAGTATGATGAAAATTATGTGCAATTGTTGCATTTCTTACAGATATTTAAAAAATTATCTCCCGTTGTCCTGTCTTCGAAGTTCTCGCTGAAATTCCAATTAGCCGTTGTCTTTCGTTGAGTATTAGAATAAAATTTTGCTCCGTTCAGATATGGAGTTTTGTCACTAATTTATGTAAATTCACTGCTACCAATATGCCTTTGATATTGAAAACACGTTTTTCAGTAAGCCGCTGAATAATTTGTATTTTCACGACTTCACACAAACGATGACTATAAAATTTTGTCGCTTTCTTTTTAATTCACTGCTACCAATATGCCTTTGATATTGAAAACACGTTTCTCAGTAAGCCGCTGAATAATTTGTATTTTCACGAATTATTAGGAAAACGAAAAAAAATTTTTTTTTTTTTCTTTCACATTTGCAGTTTAGCCGAAAACTATTTTACCGACTGCGCCAGTTATGATTTTATGGTATTTCAATAAAAATAAAAAACAAAAATTCTATTTCGACTTTAACATTTATTTAGTTATTCAATCTTATAAAATTTTCTAATGGTTTGATCTTTTCAATCTCAACTCTAAAACTGGACTGACTTCTCATTAAAAAATATGTTTTTTAATTCTTTTATTCTGTTCTTAATTTCTTTGTTTCTTGTTCACACGAAAAATGCATAGTTGCGTCTTTTTGCTAGCGGATGTGACTAAAATAACTTTATTATGTTGTCTCAGCATAAACTTCTATGAGATTGAAAAGATTAAACTTACATGAGAATTAAAGAATGTACGATAATTATTTATATGTATGTGTAGGAATTTACTTATCTTATGCAAGGTTTACAATTTTTATACAGGGTGTAGGTTCAGACCGTAACTCAAGCGTCGTCAGTAGTGCAATCTGATATTTTGCGAAGTTTACATTTATTAGTTTAACTAATGTTTAGTACTACATGTTATTTCCTAGATTTTAGGAATTTATTCTAAATGTGGGAAAGAAAATAAAAATGTTGACGCATGAATTTGTCATATTATAGACCATATATGACTCTTCCCTTCCGAGATTCTTCAGTCCCGGAAGAATCGTTTTTATTATTTTCTGTTGAAGTATGGTCTTCAAAAATTTTGATACTATTTACAGTTTTATTTCCTTTGATAATAATTAGATAATAGATAACTCCAATTAGTATTATTACTAATACAAAAGTTATAGAAGAAAGTGAATATCCAATTATTTTACTTTTATGTTCTATGTAATTTATGGTTTCTCTATTTCGGATATTGTCAATATTCAAATTTTCTAAAGTTATATTGTTTAAAATTTTTGTTAAATTAAGTCCTGAATTATGTAAAATGAAATGTTCATGATGTTCTTCATAGATGTTTACGAATTTAAAATTTTCAATTTTTATGTCGCAATTTACAAATTTTATGAGATTATTTCCTTTTATTATTATGACTTGTTCTATACAATTTTGTTTTAAATCAGTATTTTCAATGTTTTTTCTTATTACAATTCCATTTTCAATTTCTTCAACACATTTTTTTGTATTTATTCTAAAGTTACAAGTATTATTTTTAGCTAATATATTTCTTATACAATTATTTCTATGATATCTTAGTTCTTTTTTTCTTAAAGTACTAGTACTATAACTGAATACGTGTTTTTCAGAAATGATAACCTTCTCATTATTAGAATCTAATTCCTCGTTCATTAAATTGGGAAATGGAAGAATCAAAGCATCGTAATATATCTCATTTGTAAATTCGGGGATTTGGATTACAAAAATTATAGTCTTTCTTTTGACATTTTGACTCAAAACTGAACTTCCATAGACATATGGATGTAACAGTTTCCAGGGCTAGTTGAATGCTAGGTTTTATTATAAGATGGACTAAGGATTTTAATGATCCGTATGTATTTAAATCTCTATATGTATCTCTGGTTCGCCCTATCTTAGAGTACTGTGTCGTTGTGTGGAATCCTTGCTATGATAATTACAAAAATCGCTTGGAATCAATACAACGAAAATTTATAAAAATGGCACTGAGGAGGCTACCGTGGTCTGACTCATTAAACCTACCACCCTATGAAGACCGGCTACGGCTTATATTATTACCCACTTTAAATGAAAGGAGAAGGACCTTCCAGTCCTCTTTTATTTTTAAATTATTGACGGGGCAGATAGACTCTCCGGATCTTCTTAACTCAATTAGTATAAATGTATTTCCACGAGCGTTAAGAATAAATTCAAATACTGAATTTGTAAATATTGGTTATCATCGGACCAATTATGGTAATAATGAACCACTAACGGCTGCTTCCAGATCCTTCAATTCTAACTATAGACATATGGACTTTAATTAATTGCATTTTGTATTGTCTTTGTTTAATCTTTTTTATTTTTATTTTTATTTTTTATTATTATTTATTTTATTTTTTATTTATTTATTCATTTATTTATTTATTTATTTATTGTTTTTTTCTTTTCTTTATTTCCTTTTTATTTATTGTATTTTTATTGTTATTTATTTGTATTTGTATATTTTGTTGTGTCAATACAATAATTGTATTTTTGCTATTGTATCTTTAAGAATAATATTTTATGTATTGTAAAGAGTCAGATTGATCAAATCATGTTGGCTGAATAAATAAATAAATAGTAAAGTAGCGCTTCTGATAGCTTCTGTTTCGACAGTTATGTTATACATTTTTATTTCTTCGTTCGTTAAAATATCATGACCGAGGACATTTAATCTACTTAGTAAAATATTATCTTTTATCATGTCTACGTGTTTATTAATTCTAGAAATGTCTGCAAAAATTTGTAGTACGTATTGTTGGTAGCTGTTTTCTTGTATTTCGCGACCTATTTTTTTAATTTTATTGAGAAAATTTTGAATTTTTTCTTGTTGTGCATTAACGTGGTTTTTAATTTGGTCAATCGACTTTATTATTTCCTGATTAATTGCTACTTGTTTGTTAGACTGATCGGTCAATTGTTTACTGTTAGAATCCAGGTTTTGTAAGTGGCTATAAATTTCGTCCGCATCATCAGAGTCCATCGTTCCAGCTAAAATCTTCATCCCTCTTTTATTTCTTTGGATATGTGGTACAACTGAGTTTATGTTCTTTTTTAATACTTCCATTTCTTTTTGAAGCAAGGTGAAGTTAGGGTTTTCATTATCCAATTTGAGAGATTTAATGTTTGATTCGATAAGTTCTGTTAAAGTAACATACTCAGTTAAGTTAATGACATGTAGAATTTTGGTATAGTTGTCTATGCGAGTAGTCTTTTGCCCAGTTTTAATATAACATAGCCCTTGTCTTCGTATACGCGGGTAATGTACAGTGTTTGCGTTCCTGAAGTAGTCCAAATCGTCCCCAGGGTCAAAATAAACAGGATCGTTGGTTTTATTTCTGTAAAAAAGAGTGTTTATTTGGTATTTTAGTTTTCGTCTGAGCTGTGTTTTATAGTATTTTGTGTTTCTTCTGTTATTTCTATTTATGATATAATTTTTGTCTTTGGAATATGTTTTTAATCTTTTATATTTAGGACTGTTTTTTACTATACTTCTGTTTTTAACTATATTTTCTGTAAGTTTTGGATCCTGCTCTTTATTTTTATTTGCTTTATTTATTCTTAGTTTTTTATTTTGCAAGAAGTTTTGTTTCAAATTTTCTATTTCTGTTTTGTCAAAGTTATTTGTAAAAAAGTCGATAGGTCTATGTCGTGTTGTCGAATGTATAGTGTTGTTATAAGCAGTTAGAATTTTGAAAAGTTTGTCGTCTAAATTCTGAACAGATTTTTCCACGTTCATTATTCTCATATGTTCGTTTAAGGTACCGTGTAATCTTTCGACGTCACTATTTCCCGTTTTTAATGAGGCTGTTGTCTGGTGAAATATTATACCGTTTTCTTTAAGAAATAGCGCGACCTCATGATGTATTATACACCTTTCGCCATCTGCAATAAGCTTTTTCATCTTCCCTAGAAACCTAATTCTTTCTTTCTAAGCCTGTAGGATAGATATCCAGTTCCTGTCATTGAGTTTATGGATTGTGGCATATTTAGAGAATTTATCTATTGTGGTGAGGTACGGTTTGTTTCTTTCTGGGAACCATATGTCTATGTTTACTATGTCATTGAAGTTGTTTGGGGTTTCGGTTAGGTTATACTCAATTTTGGGGGGACTTCTATAGTGTTTTGCGAGATTACAGACATCACAATTATTTATAATTCTATTTATTTCTGTTAAAAGGTTCGGATAGTAAAATTTATGCTTTATTTCATTATATACTTCATTAATGCCTCTGTGATTAGGGTTCCCAGATTGGCTTGATAGAAAAAGAGGACACTTAAAAAAATAAACACACAGAGGAATATACAAATGCATATTATGTATTTCTTTTTATAATATTTATTTATGATATATTTCATGTACAAAACTTATAATTAAATAAAAAAATAACGAAGTAACATAATAAAAAAAACAAAATAAACAAAAATTTGCATGGAATTATTCATTTTCATGCGAAAATTCTTATTCTTATCACAAAGGTAATATATACCTTTTGAAGAGAGCGAAACACCCGTATTGGAGCTTGGATGGGATGTGATACCACTTCCACCGTACTCGCCTGACCTTGTGCTGTCAGACTTCCACTGGTTTCGCTCTCTTCAAAACTCCTTGCATAGTGTGACTTTTGATTCAGATGAGGCTGTATATCAGCACCTTGTTCAGTTTTTCGCCGAAAAAGACATGTCCTTCTACGAACGAGGAATTATGAAACTTACTGAAAGATGGCAAAAGGTTATCGAGCAAAATTGACAATATATCATTGATTGATCTTTGTTGCTTGTGTAAATAAAAAAACTTTTTATAACATAGAAAAATGCGTCATGACTTTTCTAACAACCCAATAGTTACAATATTTTTGAAAATGTTTTTCACCATTACGAAGATATATCTGCTATTCACCTTTCTCTTTTTGATCTTTTCAATTTTTTTATCTCTTACTTACAATGCTGACTATTGTATTTTTCCAATGATGAAAAACATTTTGAAAAATACTTTAATATTTCACATTTCAACTTCCTATTAGTATTGCTAGAATCTCGCTGTGCTAATGAATTTGTAAATTGTAATTTGTAACTCAAAAACCCAAAAAGAGTACAAAATGCAATATTTAAAAAAAAGATACCGGACAGATTTTTCAAGCTCGAATAGAGGACATGTACTCTTAAAAGAGTACGTCTGGGAACCCTATCTGTGATTATTATTTAAATGTTCGTTATTTATAATACTAAGTACATACTCATTTTTATCTATAATGTCTGTCAACTTTTTTGTAGATTTAAGGATTTTCAAATTTTTATTATTTGAAAAATATTTTTGATACAAGTTTTGAAATTTAACAAAAAGTGTTATATTTTCACAATATAAGCACATTCGACCTTTGTCTATATAATAACTCTTTTCATAATATTCTGTAAATTACTATCTTTCGTCACAGAGATTTTATTTTGGCACTTTTTATGAACGATTTTCAAGGATAAACTTTCTTTTTCGGATTCTTCTAGATAAATTTGATTTTTGTAGAGGTTTATCGGCTTTTCAGTAATGAAAATTAGGTCATTTGCATCTTCTTGTGCACTGTGAATGGTAGCGTCAGTTGAAGTAACTTCATCGTTATAACAATTTTGATCGTTGCTGTTTTCATTGAGCAAGAAATTGAAATCGGAACAAGATGACGCTTCTTCGCTGTTATTTTGTTTTTCCGTATTACCCATTTCTACTCTAGATAAGCCGTCTGCAACAAAGTTTTCCTTGCCTTTTATGTACTCAATGTTAAAATCAAATTCATTCAATCGGGTTTTCCACCTTTGAAGTTTGCAATTGGGCTCTTTTAATCTGTTAAGTCACGTGAGGGGCCGGTGATCTGATCGGATCAAGAATCTTCGTCCAAACAAGTCAGATGCGTCGGTGGTTAGTACAAATGTTTTTTCGAAGTTAGGGTGCACTAGAATGGGGTCTTTTGTCAAGAGTGTTTTTAGTTCTTCAAATGCTTTTTGATAGTCCTTGTCTTTTTGATCAACTTTAGAGCCCTTTTTTAAAAATTTGGTCAGCTACTTTTGCGTAATCTTTGATAAACTTACGGTAAAAACCTGTTATTCCTAAAAAACTTCTAATTTCTTTTAGATTTTTGGGTAATTTTATTTTGAGAATTGTTTCGATCTTTTCAGGATTTGGTTTTATTCCTTTGTCTGTGACAACGTGCCCTAAAAATTCAGTTTCTTTGCATAAAAAGGAGCATTTATCTATTTGAATTTTCAGGTTGACTTTTGTCAGTCTTTCAAGGATTTGTTGTATGGAATCAATGTGTTCCTGGAGTGAGGTGGAAAATATAAGGATATCATCCATATACACAACGCAGATTTTGTTAATAAATTCTTCTAGCACTTCATTTCTTCGTTTTTATTCAAAAAAAATTGCATTTTTGCGTTTCTTATCTCGACTGTACGATTTTTATAATTAGTCACAGCATTAAGCGGTACTAGAATATTATTTCCTATGAGGTCATCAAAGTAATTGTGGAATTTTAATTCTAAAAATTCCACCAAATAATCTTTTTCGTTGAAAATTTCAAAAAGTGGGAATCTGCATTTGATATTAGAAAGGACATCATTGTTTAAGGTTTTTAGACACTCTATTTTTGTTGGGATTTTCCATTTTGGTTGGCACAGATTAGGGTTAATGATACTTAATTCGGCTCCAGTATCTATAATGAAACGCAAAGTCTTTATGGGGTTGTTAACAACTATATAGGGTAGTTGTTTAGACGGCCTTCTTCAAAATTTTCGTTTTCGTTCATAGAAATATCCATTGGTTGAACATTATTGTTTTGATTACTAGTTCTGTAACTCATTCGTGAGAATTGTTTACTTTTATTAGATCGATTTCGAAAATTATCTGAATTATTGTTATTTTGTACAATACTCAAATTGTTCGAATTCTGAGGATCTCTTGTTTGATTTTGTGGGTTGAAATATCGGGGTGGGTTTATATTGTTTGAATTGTGGGTATTTGGATTAGTTTCTACTAAATATAATACTCCGTACAGGTTCTGGGACATTGTTTTTAAATGTATTTAGGGCAATCCTTCTATTGCTTTCAATATTCTGGTTTTGTAAGTTTTCAGGATTTAAGAGATAATAGTTGTTAAGTCTGCAAAGATATTTGTTGATTGTCTGATAAAAGTCTTCAATCGTGGTCGTCACTCGGCAATATCTTATTTTGTCTAGTAAAATGTCTGCAGAAAGTTTTTCACCATGATTTTTCACCAATAATGTTTTGATTTCTGACCATTCAGTAGGACTGCCATATGATCGCCAAGTTATCTTTGCCTCGCCTATAACTATTTTGTCCCTAATGTAACCTTTTAAAACCATAGCGTTAAATTGATCAAAAACTTGTATTGAAGGGATAATATTTTCAACTCTTTCTATAAATTCTGGAAGGCAATTTGGGTCTTTACCATCAAAGAGGGGAATGCTATTTATAAAATTGAGTATAATTGTAAATTTTTCAGTTGGGTTTAGTTCTTCCATTTTCCAAAAATAAATGAAAAGGGGTAAAATAAACAAGAAGGGAAAGTTATAATTTCCTACACTGTTTCACACAAAAACGAAAAATTTGTATTTAACTTCCAAGTAATTATAATTTTTAAGAAAAAAAAAATTTATTTGCACATATTCCAAATATGTAAAAACAAGATCCTATTTTAATCAGTTTATTTCAGAATCAAAAATTAAATCTAAAAGTATACTATAAAGATAAATTAAAAGCGAAGTGAAAGTTTAATTAAATATGCAAATCCAAAATACGTAGATTCGCTCACCGGACCAAAATGTGTTTAATTTTACAGTTGATTGGATGTTGTGTGTTGTAGTTTTTCTTATGAATTCTCGTTCTTCTATTTGTCGATTTTATTTGATGACAATGATAATTGTTGATAATGTCAAAACTTTCCTATTCACTCACTTTTTTTTTTTTTTTGGTTAATTGGTTTTACTATTATTTTAGAACCTGATTATTTTGTTGTTGCAATTGAAATTTAATTTGATTATTAAAAGTATCTGTGATATTTTTATTATTATTATTATATTACTATTATTTTTGGTTATTTACTTATTTTTCGTTAAATTGGAATTAATTAATTTACTATAACTTATTGTTCGTTTTTGATTGTTATTAATTATTGATGTTGATTTTTTTTTTTTTTTTAAGAGCCAAATTTAGTGAAATGGCCTGCAAAGTGACCGCCTACAGCCTACATTTCTCAACCGATTTTCATGAAATTTTGAATATAGATAGGTGCAAGGGAATTGTGGTCCTTAAATGGAACGCATTTTTAAATTTTGATCCTTAAATTTTTTTATATTCGATTTACCAAGGTACAGACAAAACAAAAATTCACTCAACTTTTCACACATTTTTCATGTATTAAAACGTTTAGATTTTGTGATTTCTTTTTATAAGATTCAAATTTAACCTTTTCCAAAAAGTTGAAAGTAAATTTCAAGGAAATTGGTTACGTAGTTTAATTATTATAAATAAAACAAATTGTTAATTTTTCATAAAATTTTATTATCAATTTTTCTAATCACAGGATTTTTTTTGCATACCTTTAGGCTGGAATAAGAATGACACAGATAGTATAAACTCTATAAACGCGATGCAATAAAAATTGCGATTGTAGGGTAGTATGTGTGATGATAAAAAGTACGTAAGCAGCATGTAAAACTTTTGTTGTTTACTGAGGCTGCACATTGTATTGTATATAAATATTATAAATATGTATACGAAAAAATTGTTATGTAAAATTCAAAAATTTTGAGTTATTTTATTTTTTTAAATTTTTACATGGAAGGATATGTGACTTTCTAACTTTGAACTATTATATCTCAGGCTGTATTGCATCGATTTGAGTCAAATAAAATGCACTAAGTCAGAAAATAGTTCAAGAATTAAAATGTTTACTTTTTTCAAGGATCAAGGTATGAACCAAGGAGGGCCCCATTGAGGTGAAAGAAAAGTTGTTTGTCGAAGGGAGTTTTGTAGAGGTGTTGTAGGTGTTTTTATTTCGAATGTTTGCTACCGGAAATTATAGATCCCCAAAATACAATCTGTTTCTTAATTTACCTCTTCATCTAATTGAATTTGCTTTTATATTGCATGAGTATAATTTTTTATATGATATGATATATTCATACAGTCTGTTCAAAATAATTGTGTTGTCAGTTTTACAAAGTGCATAGCGTTTATTTAAAAATTATTTAGCAAATTAGTAAAAAATTAGGCAACAGCAAAGACTTCATAAAAGAATGAAAACTATTCAAATTGTACGTACTGTGTGGAAAATAATGATTGACCAGTACCAGACCTGTCTTCTTTCAGCTTCAATAACCGGTTTTTTCTGAAGACAGAAGGCGAGTTGTAGTACATTTTATCCAAAAGTGGGGAAGCTGAAAGAAGACAGGTCTGGTACTGGCCATTGAGAAGAAACAATAACAACTTCAGCATAGAATAGCATATAAATAACAACTGTATGCTAGCTGTAGCCTGTGAACAAAAGAAAAGATGTACACATTTTACTATGCAATATGATCGCTACCCAGTTAACCTAGAACGTATTTTTAATTTAAATCAAGTTTGTATTCTTAGAGCACGAGAACATATTCTGTTGACATTAAGATTAGATAGGTGGAATATAATCATCGATGGTGAGCTGGGTTTGAAATTTATTTGCTTGTGTTGATGAAGACACAAATACATTTCAGACGATGTTGTTGTTGTTTTCGAAAAAATTTTTCACTAAATTTGGCTCTTAAACTTAAATTAAATATTTATTTTTGTAATTTTTTATCACCAAATTAAATTTATAGTATTTTAATAAATTTATCATTTTTATAAAACGAACTATTTCTTTTCACATAAACTTGAACGGAATATTAACAAAGTGTTAATAGTGTTAGTGGAGTGTTAGCAAAGGCTTGTAAAGGTTCTAGTTTTAAAGAATTTCTTCAACTCAAAACGTAGCCGACTGTGCCAGTTAAACAACTTGATTGTTGTGAGTCTTAAATTGAACTGAACATGAACTTTATTATTTTCTTAATTATAAAATTAAGTTTTCAAAAGTAAATCATGCTTAATGAACTAACTTTACTATTTTCTAAATTATACAATTAAATCTTACAAAACTAATTTATGCTTACTAAGTAAATTTTATGAAAACTTAGAAAATCTTTTATTCTCACGATTGTACTATGCAAGCGTCGTCAGTAGTGCAATCTGATATTTTGCGAAGTTTACATTTATTAGTTTAACTAATGTTTAGTACTACATGTTATTTTCTAGATTTTAGGAATTTATTCTAAATGTGGGAAAGGAAATAAAAATGTTGACGCATGAATTTGTCATATTATAGACCATATATACATATTACGGTGACCATCCGCCCTGTATTTAGGAGGACTGTCCTGTATTTTATCAAGTTGTCCTGGGTAATTTTTTTTAAAATAAAGGACAGAACATTGTCCTGTTTTTTCAAACTTGTCCTGTATTTGTCCCTTATTTTGCTTACGCGTTAGAAATCATCTTCCTTGTGATCAATGCCTTATAATTTTTAAAATTATTGTGAACTTTAATTCATAATTAACAAAAGAGTGGATGAAAAGTGGGTGAAAATATTTTCTCAATTTGGTGAAAAATTAATTCCGCATAAAAATTTTTTAACATTAGTTGAATTTATTTCATGTCTTCCAGCTTCGAATGCTCCTACTGAAAGAGTCTTTTCATTCATGAATAATTTGTGGAAAACTGAAAAATCTCAATTGCAAATAGAAACCGTAAAATCTCTTTTAATAACAAAAAATAATTTTAAAATGAGTTATACTGAATTTAAAATTTTTGTCAAAACAAGATGCAACCATTTTGAATCAAATTCATTCGTCAGAAAAATATCGAAGATAATTTACAATTGCAGTAAAATGTAAAATTTTATTGTGTCAAACTAAAATTTCGTTTTTCTTAAAACTTGATGCATGGTCTATTGAACAAATAAGCACTAGGCTGACGATATGTGATTTGTCAGTTTTTTTTTAAATTTTTACATTTATATTCTGAATTTTAATTATAAATTTTTTTTTTTAAAACAGAAATTTCATACATTCATAAGGGCAAATATCAAATTTTGACTTTAAAAATCAAAAATTAATATTTTTACTTTAAAATATTTATTGTAGTAAAAAAAAATTTTTGTTGAAAAGAATTTTCAAAATTCATTTATGTACGTAGGTATATATTTTGAAACTGATCTTCCAGTTCTTCGATTCAAAAGCAAGTTTTCTTTCCTTCCATTGTGAACCCAATTATTTACAAAGGTATGCTGGAAAAATTTAGGCATTACGTTACGATGCTTGTAGTATAGACAGACATAACTTGGTTAACCAACTCATCCATTTAACCAACTCATTAACCAAAATAAGTGACAGACAAAAAACCAACTGGTTTATTTTGATATTTGTTTATTTAGATTTTTTTCTGTTAAGAGTTTGTACTTTTTTTTAAATTTTCTGAATTTTGTTAATTATTTTGGGTTTGTGAAATGGAAGTCTCAAATATTTTTGATAAAGACGTTCTTTTATTCCTTTCTATAAACATAAATTTTAATTCAATTCGAAAAAACAAGAACAACAACAAAAAACAAAATTTGAAGTAAATCATATGATAGCAAATGACAAGTAACTGGAATGTTTGAATGTTTGGAATGAACAATCATTGGAAACGGAAAGTACTTAGTTAAAGCTGTTATGATACGGTATTAATACTATTGGAAATTTTAAGTACTTAATGCTGTTATGATACGGTATTAATTTCATGATTAATTTCGTTATTAAAAAGAGATAAAAAGTATGCTTTACGGAAAAAGCAATTAGAAAGAAAGAGAGATATGACTAACACTTATTTCAGTATTAATACTGAAAATGTCAAAAAATAACTCTCCCAATTCTCCAAATTCCAATATCCTTCCATTAATCATGAAATTAATCATGAAATTTGAATATTAATATTATCTATTTGTGTTGTCATCGTGTTTAGACATTTTTCATAGTTTAATATTATGTTTAAACGAGTGTGACGTGTCTAATTATTTATTTCTAATTTTTTTCAGTGAGTGCAAAAAAATGAATAGAAAAAAAATAATAATCACGAATATTCATTTACTAAATTATTTAATTGCCATTTAGTTTAAGCAGAGATACAGGCAACACAACTTTAAGAAAATGTCAGCTGATTTTGATAGTGTGTCTCTGTTTCTCAAATCTGTTGTCTCTTTCTTTAAGTACTTAAAATTTCCAATAGTATTAATACCGTATCATAACAGCTTAAAGAAAGAGTTGGAAATTTTAAGTACTTAAAGAAAGAGACAACAGATTTGAGTAACAGAGACACACTATCAAAATCAGCTGACATTTTTTTAAAGTTGTGTTGCCTGTATCTCTGTTTAAAGTAAATGGCAATTAAATAATTTAGTAAATGAATATTCGTGATTATTATTTCTTTTCTATTCATTTTTTTGCACCCACTGAAAAAAATTAGAAATAAATAATTAGACACGTCACACTCGTTTAAACATAATATTAAACTATGAAAAATGTCTAAACACGATGGCAATACAAAAATAATATTAATGTTCAAATTTCATGATTAATTTCATGATTAATAGAAGGATATTGGAATTTGGAGAACTGGAAGAGTTATTTTTTGACATTTTCAGTATTAATACTGAAATAAGTGTTAGTCATATCTCCCTTTTTTTCTAGTTGCTTTTTTCGTAAAACATACTTGTTATCTCTTTTTAATAACGAAATTAATCATGAAATTAATACCGTGTCATAACAGCATAACTCATAAACCAAGCACATTTTGCTTGGTTAATGATGGTTTTTAACCATTTCATTTATATGGTAAACCAAATCATAACCACTCGATTCAAATTGGTTACGTACTTAACCAAGAAGCAGCTTGGTTAACCATGATGTCTGTCAGTACTATTAAAGTGTTTTCTAGTGCTTTTTATTCGAAATACATCGGTGCAATACAGTCCGAGATATAATAGTCTAAAACTGACAAATCACATATCGACTGTGTAGTAGTGACACCACGTATCTAACACTTTTATTGAAATTGAGATACTAGTATTGAATTATTTATATGATATCAATACACACAATCTCATTTATAAAAATTAAAAATTGTTAATAATTTAATAAATTAACAATGGTCAATTTTTATGTCACAATATTATTTGTTCTATGAATTGAAATGTTTTTTGTCTGTACTGAAAAGTTTGAATTTTGCAGATACGTGGTGTCACTACTACACAGTCGATATCTTTCCGAAAAAAATATGAAGAAAAAACACAGCTTTTTTTGGATGACGTCATGAGCTTTTGTGCTTTTTTGGTTGTGACGTGTGGTGTGCTTCGGAAGCTTTTGTGCTTTTTTGGCTGTGGTATGTGGTGTGATTTTGGAGCTTTGTGCTTTTTGGTTGTGATATGTGGGTAGTAGGTAGGATTGGGGAGTTCTGGCACCACCACCGAGTGTGTAAAAGAATGTGTTGTTGTTTTGTTGTTGTTTGAGATGAAGAAAAAATGAAAAAAATGTGATGTCGGTGGGATGCGAACTCGAGTGGGTGAGTTTTTGTAAAGTGATGGTGATGATCACCTGTCACCACTTCCATATAAAATTCTGAAAGCTTCTGAAAGCTTTTGAAATTTTATATGGAAGTGGTGACAGGTGATCATCACCATCACTTTACAAAAACTCACCCCTTGTATCATGATAGTCCGTGGACCGTGGTATATATCATGGGGCTAGAGAGTATCTTAATATGTGGTGATTATGTTGTGTGTATATACGTATATGACGAATTTTAATACGTATGCTATTAGAAGAAAAAAAAGATTGTGAAATAGTTGTGATGAGATTCGAACTCGCAAATAAAAATGGAAAAATTTTTATGTAGATATCAGATTTTTGTTCATTTCTGTGATAAGAAAAAAAAAAAGATTGTGAAATAGTTGTGATGAGATTCGAACTCACGAATAAAAATGGAAAAATTTTTATGTATCAGATTTTTATTCATTTGTGTTTTTTTAAGTGTACTATTTGATGTTTTTATTTCGGATTTCATCAAGTTGTGAAATTATTTTTATATGTATGTTTGTGTGTGTGTGTGTGTGTATAAATTTTGCCGGCACTTGTAAGCAATTGAAAAAGAGTGGGGATACGATTTTTGTCTATAATTAATGGAGACAATTTCTTGAAACGGTATCAGTCCATAGTGAAATTTCAAAGTGTTTAATAAATTAAATAAGTTAAATTTATAATAAAAAATGAAGTTTACATGTGAATTATGTAATAAAGATTTTTCAACAAAATCAGTTTTAAAAAGACATGTTAATAGTATTCATGGTGAACGCATAGTTTGTGATATTTGTGGGAAACATTTCAGTAGGCAAAACAAATATTTAGAACATAAAAAGAAGATCCATTCTGGCAAACTATCCTGTGTAGTATGTGAAAAGGAATTCTCAAGGAGTGATCATTTATTATCTCATTTAAGAAAGAATCATACGGTTGAAGTGAAAAATCCAGTTGAGCCAATAGCGACAGCAAAATTTTGTGATGCATGTCAAAAAGATGTTTTAAAAAAGAATTGGTCATATCAGGTAAGAACAAATCTTCACAAAAAAAATGCAGCTGAACCTTTAGATGAAAATTTGAAGGCAATCAAAAGTGCTTTTGAAGAATGAGTTGAATCATATATGCTTGAAAACAAAGATGAAGGTGTATTAGATGTTTTAAAATTCTTTAATACATCAAAAGATCATATTTTAAATGCTTTAAGAAATCTGCTCGATAAACATTCATCATTCAAGTTCAATATGGAATTATTTTGTGAATATATGAAAATAACAAAAGGAAATGACGGCGAAGATGATATTACACTTTCAGTTAAATCATTTCAATCTTGTATGGCAATTATACATAAAATCGAAGATTTAAGTCAAGTTTTTGAAGAGATGGTTAACAAAATTCACAAAAAAATGCAAGAATTTCAAGAAAGAGATAGCGGTTGGACTTTAATAAAAATTATTCATGTTGAAATTAATATTAATCAATGGAAGCCCTTACGAGGATCTCAGTACATATCACTTCCATAATCTATACAAAATAAAAAAGCTTGTATAAATGTGAAGAATGAGGATGAGTACTGTTTTAAATGGGCTATAATATCTGCATTGAATCCAGTTGAAAAAAATTCTGACAGGCCATCATCGTATCAGATTGAAAATATCAAGTCTGAAAAAATAATTTTAAAAAATGGCGTTAATCTTGATTTTTCTACACTAGAGTTCCCACTAAAAACATCTAATATTCATAAATTTGAAATGCTGAATCCAAAAATCAGTATTAATGTATTTGGATTAGATGATAATAAAATTATTGGACCATATCATTCAACTTCTAAAGAAAAAGATATTCATATAAATTTATTACTTATACAAGAAGAAGAAAAGGCTCATTACGTATGGATAAAAAACATGTCTAGGTAATAGTGTTAGTGTAAATTATGAAATTTTATTAATTAACAAAATATTTTCAAAATTTCAGATTAATGAAAGAGCAGTTAACACATAATCAGTATAAAATCTATATATGTAATTCATGTTTATTATACTTTTCTTGCGAAAACGACTTGAATACTCACAGAATAGAATGTAATAAAATAGTGACAAGAATGCCAACAAAAGAAAAAAGTATTTTGAAATTTGAACATTATGAACGAGAATTAGATGTTCCTTTTGTAATATATGCTGATTTTGAATGTATTTTAAAGGATATTAGTACATGCATGCCAGATGCATCATCACCATCTACAACAAATGTACAGGAACATGTGCCTTGTGCTTTTGCATACTATATTAAGTGCAGCTTTGATGATAATCTAAATAAATTCAGAACTTACAAGGGAAAAGATTGCGTAAAAATATTTGTATCTTCAATTATTCAAGATGTAAAATATTTATATCACAATTATATCGAAAACTCAAAATCAATGAATCGTTTAACACTAAATGAAATGAAAATTCAAAGTGAGAGCACAGAATGTCATATTTGCAAACAGTTTTTAGATAAGGATAGAATTCGAGATCACTGTCATCTAACTGGAAAATATAGAGAACCAGCTCATGAAAAATGTAATTTGCTATATCGCGTACCTAAATTTTTCCCAATATTTTTTCATAATTTTTCTGGATACGATTGTCATTTGTTTATAAAGGAGTTATCATTTTTTGATGGAGATATAAATGTTATTCCTCTGAATAAGGAGCTATATGTGTCATTATCGAAGAGAATTTTCGTTGATGAAAAGAATACAATAGAATTGAGATTTCTAGATTCGAATAGATTCGTGCAGTCTAGTTTAGATTCATTAGCGAAAAATTTGACAAATGATATGTTAAGAATAGTTCGATCAGAGTTCAGCGATGATGATAAATTTAAATTGATGACAAGAAAAGCAATATTCCCATATGAATATATCAATTCATGGAAACGATTAGCTAAAACAAGTTTACCAGCACAAGAAGATTTCAGCAGTAAATTGACAAATAGTGAATGTAATAACGAAGATTATAATCATGCGCGAAAGGTTTGGCCTAAATTTGAATGTAAAAATCTTTGGGATTATTTATTATTATATTTGAAGACAGATGTACTACTTTTAGCTGATGTATTTGAAAATTTTAGAAAAGTTTGTAAAAGTATTTACTCACTCGACCCTTGTCAATATTATACTGCTCCAGGTTTATCATGGGATGCAATGTTGAAGGAATTAAAAATTGGACTGGAATTATTAACAGATATTAATATGCATAGTTTCATTAAAAAAAGCATTAGAGGTGGTATTTCTCAGTGTTGTCATAGGCATTCTGTAGCAAATAATAAATATATGGATAATTATGATGAAAAAAAATTATCGCAATATTTAATGTATGTAGATGCAAACAATTTGTATGGTTGGGCAATGTCACAAGCTCTTCCTTATGGTGATTTTAAATGGATTGAAGATAAAAATATCGATATTGAAAATATTCCTGAAGATTCAGATACTGGTTACATATTAGAAGTTGATTTAGAATATCCTGAAGTATTACATGATATTCATAATGACTTACCATTTTGTTCAGAAAACAAAATTACTTCAAATTCAAAACATGTCAAATTAATCACAGATTTAACAAACAAGAAGCGATATGTTATTCATTATAGAAATCTACAACATTGTATTAAACATGGTCTTAAAGTTACACATATTCATAGAGTTTTGCAGTTCAAACAATCAAAATGGATGAAACGATTCATTGATTTAAATAATCATCATCGTACGCTTGCAAAAAATGTGTTTGATAAAAATTTTTTCAAGTTAATGAATAATGCTTCATTCGGAAAAACTATGGAAAATGTTGATAAAAGAAAAGATGTTAAAATTGTAACAGAATGGGATAGTTATTATAGGAAATTAGGAGCTAGAGCTTTGATAGCAAGACCTAATTTTCATAGTGCTACACAATTCACTGATAACATGATTGCTATACAAATGAAGCGAATGCATACTTATTATGATAAGCCAATTTATTTAGGATTTTGTGTTTTAGAATTATCAAAATTAAATATGTATAAATTTCATTATGATTATATGAAACCGAAATATGGTGAAAACATTTTAATAAATTATATGGATACAGACTCTTTTATATATTCTATTCAAACTGAAGATTTTTATAATGATATTAAAAATGATATTGATAAATACTTTGATACTTCTGAATATGCATTCAATAATCCTTATGATATTCCATTAAAAAATAAAAAAGTGTTAGGTATGATGAAAGATGAAAATAATGGAAATATAATGACTGAATTTATTGGTTTAAGATCGAAAATGTATTCATTAAGTGTTAAAGATTCAAAAGATATAAAAAAAGTCAAAGGTGTAAAAAAGACAGTTGTTAATAATTTAAGTTTAAATAATTATAGAGATTGCTTGTATAAAAAGAAATTATTTTATAGTAATAATATGTATGTGTTTAGATCTAAAATTCATAATATTTATACACAAATAATTAATAAGGTAGCTTTAAGTTTTTCTGGTGATAAAAGATTTATAAGAGAAAATGGGGTAAGCACATATGCTTGGGGGCATTTTAGGATTAATATGGATATAAATTAAAATAAATGTTTTTTAAAAAATTATATTAAATAAATTTATTATTACTAAAAAATAATAATACATGTTTTGTTTTTTCTTTCTTTCTTTACAATTCAAGTACAAGGTTTTCTTTTGTGAACTCTTCATCAACAAAATTTCTTAGAAGACATACATTTTCTAAAGCACAGTATCCTTTATGGATATTACAACGCAGAACATGCGGATAGTTTTGAAGCAATGTTGCAAATTTCGGACATTCTTCTTCTTCTTCTAAATCGTATACTTTAATCTTATTCTCAAGTATATTACAAATCCATTTTCGTTTTTCATGACCTTTCACACATACTTTAGAATTTCTCAGATTTGATCGAAGAAATTTTTTAACACTTTGAAAAGATATTGATCCTTCATTCCAAGTTAAACCATGATGATTTTTATGTAACCAATTCACTTGTTTCTTCTCTTTTGTTGTTAAACGTGAAAAATCAAACGGTGGCTTTATAATAAACACTTGAAATTCACGCGCATTGAAAGAAATAGCAAGTTCTTTAACAATAAACTTATTATTATAGTCTTTGAAACCTTGAACATCGATAATAATTTTATTAAACATTTTATGATATGTATATGTGTTTTTTCTCACAAGTTCTTTGAAATACTAAATAAATTTCTATATTATAATCCCATTTAAGTATATCAGTTTTCTAACTTCTCCATTCAGTGGATTGTACTCAATCATTCGATCATGTAGTAGTAAACAAAATCCTGAAGTATTGTTAGGAATATTGACGTTGCTTGCTAACTCAAACTCTATTCTAATATCAACAGGTCCTGTTTTTATTGTTTCATTTTGATGAGCACAATCAATAACAACAATTGGTGCTATACTTTTGAAACTATCCCATTTTAATAACGGCTGACAATTCCTTCCATAATAAGTTTCTTGAAATTTTGTATACATATCATATAACAACGCATATCGATTACGTTCAAAAAGTATATTTAAATTATCATATGGATACGTCTCAGAGTTTAAATGAGCTTTAACGTTAGCTAGTTTACAGTGATCAAATTTACTAGCATCAGCTTCCTTTTGGTTTTGTCGATTGGTTTGTAATGGAAATATCAAAAAACGAGGTTTTTCTAGTTGTGTAGATGTTTTGATAGTCCATATGATGTGATTTGTATTTGGAATATTCGGATATTCATATAAATCCCAGCTCCGAAAGCAAATACGAATTGGTTTCGCATTTCGAGTGATTTGAAGTAGTTTTAGTCTTTCTTTATCGTCTACATTTATATGAGGTACTTTCCATAAGACTTTTGTGAGTGTAATTTTATAGTCAGTAGCTGCAGCTGATACTTGAACCGCATTTGCATCATTTCTTGCTCTAATTAAAATCAGATCATGTCTTACATTAACAACTATTTTTTTATAGTCTTCAGCAAATCCTAATAGCATTTTTAGAGGTATACAAAAATTGAAATGTCCTGATGTAGGTAATATAGTATCTACTATTTCCTGTCCATTCTGCATTATACAGCATTGTACTTTCACTTTCGCTTAATGAAATGTAATTTTTTAAAACACTGCTGATTTCTACACCATTCAATTCATATCGTATTTCATCAAATAAGAAAGCCCCAGAATTATTATTTAATTTATAATCAACTATTACAGCTCCATCGTTTTTAGTTAAAGTTCCTTCAATATATATAAAACTTTCACTTGGTAGTAAGTATAAATCTTGGTTTTGAATAGAAATTCGTATTTCATCGCTATTGTTATACGATTCTACAAATGGTGAATATGTATGATATTCTTTTTTAGTAATACTTTCATCGAAGTGAGGTTCTTCTAAAATATCCAATATATCATTCATGTTTACTTTTCAAAACAAACCCCAATGACTTTAAAAATTTTTTATTTTCAATTGTTAATGATGGTCTCGTTGAAGTGCACTCTCTTTGTGTTGTTGTTTGTTCAATAGGTAATGGTATACTAATGATATTATCACTTTTGAATGAGTTTTTATTATTATTATGTTTGTTGAATATCAACATATCTAGTTCTTATCCACTTGACACTTACATAAGAAATAATAGCTTTAGTTATCAGACTACTTGTTTTATACTTTACGTCTTATTCTATTATTGTGGTTTCAAGTGTAATCTAACTGTAATTATTTCGCCTCTGAAATCAATCAAATCTCCATCATGATCTACAATTTTTATTTCAACAGAACTAATTCGTTTCACATTTACGGGTAAATATATAACATTCTTAGGAACTTCTGTTATTTTATATCCTGGTCCTATATCAGGAGAAAATTCATGAAGAGTGTGAACTGGAATATTATTAATATATGATCCTACTATTAGATTACATTCAATTCGTATAGCGTTAACTTTAGTTATATTCACAGGTAAATCAGACACATGCGTCATATTTGACCCCAATTCCTTTTTACTGAAACCTAACAGTTGACCAATAGTTCATTCTCTGTTAAAGTAGACGTTGTGTGAACTTTTAATTTCTGTTTTGAGTGTGTTGTTGTTCGCTTGTATTTTGATTGTAGGCTTAGTTTTCGTTTTCTCGAGCTCTTTTTGAATGAAATTCGCGATGTCATCAACTTCATAAGACCCCACAGGTATTTGAATAGTTTCATTACCTATATGGAATAAGTTATTGCCACTATCCACATTAGGTATTGAATTATAGGTATGAAAATCAACAAGACCAAAAAGATAGTCAGATGATAAATCAATGGGTGGAAAGTATTCAGTTGTTAATATAGATGTATTCCCACTTAAAGTTAATGTTACTGACATGTTGAAGGTCTTAAATGAAATGAATAATAGTTCCATGTTTACACATTTATTTATACTAATTCACACCAATAAAATTATACAGAAACTTTAAACATAAATGTCCACATTTAAATGAATTGAAATTTTGATATCTATTATAATTATATTCTATATTATTTCCTAAATATCTTACAATTTCTAGAGGTGGTTGCAGATTACCATAACTATCAAAGTATTCAACACGATTTCCTTTTTTCTGATATGCTACCCAATGTGTACCAGGTCCACTTGAATTATCTAAATTTACTATACCACACTCATTTTTATAAGGTTTTGGTGGTAGTTTATCTTTCATGAATACAGCTCTAAAGTGCGGTATACTTTTACCATATCTCATTAAATCGATTTCACTGAGAGGTTTATTGGGTAGCTTACTTAAAAGTTTTTTGGATTTGGATTTAAAAAAAGAGCAAGACCTTTCCTGTATGGTTTAAGTTGTAATCATTTTCCCATTGCTACTGCTTCCATAGTTTTATTATGTCGTTGGTTTTCAGCTAGTTGTTCTCTAGCTTGTTTTGCATCATTGATTGCCTTTGCTATTGTCGCTGCACCACCAGATAATGCTCCTGCTGCTGAGAGTCCCGCAAAAAGTGAAACTAAAAATGGTAAAATACCGCCTGTTTTTGGAACAGGTATGATTCGAGGTAGTTCAATTGATGACTTTTTTCCCTTTATGGTGTTCTTGGCTGCAGTTAATGCTATTCTAATAGCATTATTCATTTTTTCTGGTTTTTGTGCTTTTAATATTTCACGAGCACTTTGAATAGCTTTTCGGAACATTTTACGCGTTTTTGCTTTATTCTTCTTCTTATTTGTTAATTTCTTCATCTTCTTGATTCCCATACCTAATTTCACTTTAGCTTTCATTGCGTTTGTAACAAACCAAGAGTTTATACGTTCACTTATACTTGAATCTTTTGCCTTTACTCTTTCCCAAGCTTTTTCTGCTAATATTCTATCAGCTGTATGACGTTGATTGTTGTCTTTATGTTTAGAATAAAATATATCGTGTTGTTTGCAAGCTTGATCCAAATGAATGATTCCTTGATCACCTCTAGCAAGACGTTGTTGTAGTTTTGTACCAGGTCCACAATATTGATAACCAGGAAGATGAAGCTCTACTGGTAACTTATTAATTAATGTTTTCACTAATCCTTTACCTTTGCGAGTTTGAGTTCGACTAAATGTTTTTCGATTATATTTAATCATTTTATATGTTTTCTCATACAAAAAGATGAATAGAATGATGTTTTAAACCTATATATATTGGATATTTATAGTTTTTTTCTTTAGTTCTTATCAATATGCGTTTCATTAAACAACGTGATACATTAAATGTGAAAAATATAGATTTTGTAACAAATACTTCAAATAAAATTAAACATAGTAAGCTATTACCTAACAATGTACGTGCCATTATTGTGGGTCCATCGAGTTGTGGAAAAACAAATGTAATGATGAGTTTACTTGAACATCCGAATGGTCTTAAATTTGAAAATATTCACATATACTCAAAATCTTTATATCAACCAAAATATGAGTATCTTAAAAAACTAATTTCACCAATTAAAGGGTTAGGATACAACACATTTTCTGAGAATACTGAAATAATGTCACCAGAACAGGCTAAACAAAACTCTATTTTCATATTTGATGATGTTGCCTGCGAAAAACAAAATAATATACGTTCATATTTTTGTATGGGACGTCATAAGGATATCGATAGCTTTTACTTATGTCAGACTTATACACATATTCCAAAACATTTGATACGTGATAACTCAAACTTTATTGTAATTTTTAAACAAGATGAAATGAATTTAAAGCATATTTTTAATGATCATATAAACACCGACATGTCATATGATAAATTTCGAGAAATGTGTGCAAAATGTTGGAAAGATAATTACGGATTTTTAGTAATAAACAAAGATAGTTTATTAGATTGTGGACGATACAGAAAAGGATTCGATACTTTTATATTATTATAAATAGATACGTATGTAAGAGTTGTATATCATTATTATTTCATCTACCGAGCTGTTAAAAGACCTGTTCAAGCTGTTTCAGAGCATATTTCATTAAATAAAATGAGTTCTTTTCGAACACTGAAAATAGAACATCTTTTAGTTTCAATTAAAATACTCCAGAGAATATTTACTAAGTAAATTGTATATAGAGTTTAGATACAAGAATCTAAATTCTATTCGTCGAGCTGAAAGGGTGATTTACTTTTTCAGTATATTTTTTACAATTCTTAGAAAAATATTCACCGCGGTTATTAAAAGAAATAATCGCGTTATAAACATTTTGGTGACCCCGACGTGATTATATTTGCGAGTGCATTTTATTAAATTAAATTAAATAATTTACAGAGAGCCATATCTCAAAAATGAGCGTGTTTGAGGACCTGATCAAAAATCAAAATCTGCTAGGGCAGCAAATAACTACTATAATCAACAATTATAAAGATTTACGAACTACAATTCGTAAAGATTCAACATATTTCAACAGTCAACTTGAATTGTTGAATAATATATGGAGCCAATTCCAAGAAAATCATGATAAACTATTGCCATTTGAAATTAGCAATGTTGATCATCTGTATTTTAAAAATAAATATTATGATGGGATTAAAGCATCAACAGAAAGGATGAAAATCAAATTAGAACAAATTATTCAAAAAACTGATGCATCGTCATCCGATAAATTGAAAAACAAAACGGAACTAAATGTTCCTGATTTAAATTTTGGTAATTTGATAATAAATTCAGAAACCAAATTAAAAAATCTTATTGAAAGGCAGAGAATTGAAATGCAATCTCTATACTTTATTTAACAATTAAAGTCAGTGTTGTGCTTATGGAGGCAGTACCCGATGAGATTGTTGCCCTTGGTAATATCTAATTTAAAAGATTCTCCTCGATTGAAATTGAGATCTGATCACCCCACACACGAGACAGATTTATACAAACGAAATGTAAAAGAGTATAGAAAAGTATGCCTATCTTGCCTGTACTGACTTTAATTGTTAAATAAAGTATAGTTCAGCATATTTTAATTATTAATGCTGAAATAAATAAGCCACATTTAAGAGTATTTTATGAGCTCAAGCTCAAACTGATCTCAAATTACTGGGACAGAATTTCATTTTGAATTGCATTTTGAAATATTAAATAATCTCAATGAAGCAACACAATTGGGTTATAAAAGCGAGTATTTTTTGGAATTAGAAATGAAGGTCCAAGATACTTTAACAATTCTTTCAGAGAAAATTGAATAGTCATTAACAAATAATGACACAAAGCAACAAATGATGCACCAAACTCAAATTAAACTTCCAAAAATTACATTGCCAATTTTTAGTGGAGATTATTTGAACTGGAATCAGTTTAAAGAATTATATATTCAATTAATTCATAACCAACCTATAAGTAAAGCTGAGAAAATGTTTTATTTAATAAGCAATTTAAGAGGTGAAGCAAAGACTTTGATACAGCATCTTCCCTTGTCTGAAGATAATTATTTATCTGCTTGGGAAACTTTGCAAAATCGATATGAAAACCAACGATTATTAGTAAACGCATTGCTTGAAAAATTATTAAATCAACCTAATACTCAAAGTTATTCGACGTCATCAATAAAAGTGTTGCATGATATCACGAAAGAATGCTTGTTTGGAATAAAGAATTTAGGACTTGATACATCAACTTGGGATCCAATAGTATCTTACTTGATTATTAAGAAATTGGATAAAACTACGCATACTTTGTTTGAACAGAGTTTGAAAGCTCCACGTGAAATTATAAGCATGAGTGAACTTTTGCAATTTTTAGAACTACGTTTTCAATCACTGGAGGCATTAGGCAAAAGAAATCGTGTTGTATTGCTACCAGCAACACAATTTACTAAGTTTTCAAAACAAAATTCATTTATAGCAGCAGCTATTCCACAAAATTGTAAAATGTGTGATAAATATCATCCATTGTATTTTAGCAACAAATTTATTAAACTTTCACCAAGAAATCGATTGCAGTTTCTTCAAAAACACACTTGTACTTTACGCAGTTGTTTTAAGTGCAATAAAAAGCATAATACATTGGTTCATTTGCCAGAAAGAGAAAACTTTGATTTAAATAATCAAAAAAGTTCAACAATAAATATTGAAAATGCGAAGTTATCATCTGAAACTACTTCTAATACCACGTTAACCACTTATATTGAAGAAAATAATGTGCCAAAACAAATTCTTCTTGGAACAATTATGCTACAAGTAATCAACTCCACTGGAGAAGCAATTGATTGTCGTGCTATCCTAGATTCAGGATCACAGATTAATATAACTTCTAAAAGATTACAAGAAAAGTTATACTTAAAATCAACACCAAATTCCTTATCTATATCAGAAATAGGTAAAATTAAACAAAAAATACAAAAGAGTGTAAATTTACTAATCCAAAATAAATGGATTCAGTACAAGAATAACTGCTTTTGCATTACCAAATATAACGTCATTGCAACCAGCAGACGTTATTAAGGTTTCCAATTGGAAAATACCACAAAATATAAAGTTAGCTGATCCAGAATTTTATGTTCCACGTAAAGTAGATTTATTACTAGGAGCAGAAGTTTTTTATGAATTTTTGTCAATAGGACAAATTAAACTTGGCAACCAAATGCCTACATTGCAAAATACTATCTTTGGTTGGATAGTAAGTGGTATTATTCCTGGTTCACAAAATAATAAAACAGCAGTATGTGGTTTTTTAACAAATCAATCAGAAAATAATTTGGAAGAACAAATTGATAAATTTTGGATGTTAGAAGAAGTTGACAATCTAAGAAAATCCAAAATTTTGAGTAATGAGGAGTCAAAATGTGAAACTCATTTCAAGCAAAATGTCAAGAGAGACAGTAATGGGCGGTTTATAGTAAAACTTCCTTTTATAGGTGATCCTGATCAATTAGGGGAATCGGCAGACATAGCCGTTCGTCGTCTTTTAGCCATTGAAAGACGACTTGCAAAAAATTCAGAGCTCAAAACTCAATATGTTAAATTTATGAACGAATATGAACGTTTGGGACATATGAGAAAAATAGATGCAAAGCAAGTCACCAAACCAAATTATTTTTTGCCTCATCATTGTGTTATCAAACCAGAAAGCACTTCAACAAAATTAAGGGTAGTTTTTGATGCATCTGCAAAAACATCTTCAAATATTTCGTTAAATGATATTTTAGCAAAAGGCCCAACAATACAAGATGACCTTTTTACAATTTTATTACGTTTTCGTTTACCAAGATGGGTATTTACAGCAGATATAGAAAAAATGTATCGCCAAATTTTAGTTTCTGAGGAAGATCGTCGTTTTCAAATGATTCTATGGAGAAGTAGTGCAGATCAAGCAATACAACTTTATGAATTATCTACAGTTACATATGGAACTACATCAGCTCCTTATTTAGCTACCAAATGTCTTCAATATCTGGCTAATACTCAAAAACAACATTATTTACAAGGTAGTGAAATTCTTGAAAGAGATTTTTATATGGATGATCTGATGAATGGAAAGGATAATTTACAAGATGCGTTAGAAGCACAAGATCAAATTGACAGGCTTCTAAAATCGGCCGGTTTCAAGCTTCGTAAATGGTGTGCAAATAATAAAAAATTATTAGAAAATATTTTACCTGAAGATCAATCAATACGACATGATTTGTTCGAAAACAATGAAAATTCAATGAAAACATTAGGTTTAACATGGTTACCACAAATGAATGAATTTCATATCAAGGTTTCATTACCAGAATTAACAAAAATCACCAAGCGAACTGTATTATCGGAAATTGCACATTTGTTTGATCCACTTGGTTTTATAAGTCCAGCAGTAGTTACAGCCAAAATATTCCTACAAAAGTTGTGGCAATTGAAATTAGATTGGGATGCAGCAATTTCTATGGAATTACAAACTTATTGGTTAAAATTCAGAGAAAACTTAAACAAGCTCAACAATATAAAAATACCAAGACATATGTTCAATGGAAATGTTTCGACTGAAATGCAGTTGCACGCATTTGCTGATGCTTCAGAAAAGGCTTATGGGTTTGTTGTATATTTACGTTCAGTTAACACCAAAGGAACAGTGAATATGAATTTACTTTGTTCCAAATCAAAAGTCGCGCCACTAAAAACTACTACACTTACTTCCAAGATTAGAACTATGTGCTGCTAAATTAATGGCTGAATTAGTACACAGGATTAAACGAGATTTGAATATTCCAGATTTATTTTGTGACTACTGGACAGATTCAGAAATAGTTCTAGCATGAATAAATTCTGAGCCTTCTTTGTATCACACATTTATTGCAAACCGTATTGCATCTATTCAAGAATTGACTGTACAAAAACATTGGCGACATGTCAGTTCAAAACAAAATCCAGCTGATATTGTATCAAGAGGACTATCACCTGAAAAATTAGCTTCAGCAACTATGTGGTTTTACGGTCCAATTTTTTTGTATGGTCCAGAAACATTATGGCCTCCAATATATTCTAAAAGAAATATAAAATTAGAAAAACGACAAGTCAAAGTACTTTCTGCAAAGTACATACATTTCATGTATGATATCAACCACAAAAATTCATTCGAGCATTGGAAGCGAACATTAACATTTATTTTAAGATTTATAAAAAATTGTGCGAACAGAAAACAAAAAATACCCTGTCAACTTGAATTCAGAAGAGCTTCAACAAGGAATGAATTTAATGATTAAACAAATTCAATCAGAAGAATTGATTGAAGAAATAAGAGAGCTTAAACGTACTAAATGCATTAACTCAAGCAGCGCCATAAGCAGCTTAGCACCATTCTTAGATTGTGATGGTCTTATTAGAGTTGGAGGAAGATTAGAAGCGTCTTCTTTATCCTACGATGCGAAACATCCAATATTATTGCCATATAATCATCCATTTACAAAACTACTGATGACAGATATTCATGTAAAAAATTTACATGTGGCGCCACAAGCCTTGTTATCTATTACACGTCAGCAACTCTGGCCAATTAAAGGAAAAATCATAGCTCGATCTATAGTTCAAAATTGTATACAGTGTTCCAGATGGAAACCAAAGCTTCTAACTCAATTTATGGGTAATTTACCAGAAAAAATAATTCAACCAAATCGACCATTTATTAATACAGGAGTAGATTTTCTTGGTCCAATCGCCATACACTATAAATTAAGAGGAAAACGTCCAACTAAAGCTTATGTAGCAGTATTTTGTTGTTTTGCTACTAAAGCAGTACATTTTGAGGTAGTATCAGATTTAACTACCGAAGCCTTCATAGCAGCTTTGAGAAGATTCACAGGAAGAAGAGGAAATTGTCGTCACCTTTATTGTGACAACGCCACTAATTTTGTGGGAGCAAAAAATCCTCTCGAAGAATTAAGTAATATTCTGTTTGAAACTAAAGCTCAAGAACAAATAACGAGATTTTGCAGTGTTAAAGGTATAGATTTTCATTTTATACCACCGCGTGCTCCACATTTTGGAGGACTTTGGGAAGCAGCAGTGAAATCAGCCAAACACTTGTTACGACCGAGCATAAATAATGTATCACTCACTTATGAAGAACTAGAAACACTAATGGTTGAAATTGAGGCTATTCTGAATTCACGTCCGCTAACTGCTATATCTTCAGATCCAAATGACCTTACAGCTTTAACTCCTGGTCATTTTCTTATAGGCGAACCACCTACTACCATTGTAGATGCAACGGTTCCACCTTTGAAGATTAAAATGTTGGAACGATGGAAATTAGTGGCACAGCTAAAAGAACAATTTTGGAATCGATGGTCCAAGGAATACCTTAATGAATTGCAACACCGCTACAAATGGAAAAAACAATGTCATGACATCAAACCAGGAATGATGGTAGTACTAAAAGATGATCAGCTACCACCAATTTCTTGGAAATTAGGTCGTATTGTAGAAACATTCAAGGGAAGTAATGATTTAATAAGAGTAGCTGATGTGAAGACAAGTAATGGAATTTTCAGAAGAGCAATTCATAAATTGGCTCCTCTTCCAGTCGATAATGGAGAAAATTTTAAAATTAATTCTGAAGTTAATTCAAATTTGCTATCAAATGAGAAAAATGAGAATCAAAAACAACAAAAAGTTAATCAAACTTCAAGGCAAAAACGAAGTAGACTAGAAAATATACAAAATGAAAACAAGAAAACTGCTAAACAACCAAAAAGAAATCATAATATATTCAGTTTATTTTTAATCATTTGTTTAATTCTCCCTATTTTTTCACAAATACAAATATCGCCATTTAAATCACCACCAGGAATATATTTTGAAAATATGGGAAATATTCAACTAGTAAAAGATGAATGGAATTTAGTTATCTATTATAATACCAGCTTTCTTTGGGAAAAATAATTTACATAAAACAAGGAATTAAAAATTTGACAAAATTAACAGAATATGCTCCAGACAATGTAACACAACAAGCAACAATTAGCCAGTTTTATAATGTTGTCAAACAAATAGAAAGTAATAATGAATTACTTCTTAATAATGAACAACAAAACCAGAAGGAAAAGACGAGGAGCAATAAATCTTATTGGAAATATTGCAAATTCTTTGTTTGGAGTGCTAGATTCAGAGTATGCTAATCACATGTCAAAAATTATAAATAATTTACATAATAATGACAAACATTTATTATCATTGATAAAAAATCAAACATTTATCATAGATTCTACTGTAAATGTTATTAAAAAGACTGAAGAAAACACTGCACTGAAAATAAGAGATATGAATAATTATATAAATAAAACAATAGAATCTGTTAAGCGTATTGATAAACAGCTACGGCAACAAAGAACAGCACAAGCTTTTAACACTCTGGCTTTGCAATTATTGCTGATTTTAAATAATTATCAAAAAACTCAAACAATTCTTTTTGACGTATTAATCGATACTCATCATGGAAAAATAAATCCACAACTTATTACACCATCACAATTGTCCGAACAACTGTTAAGAATACAGGCTAATTTGCCAGCTACAATTAAAACTCCAAGTAATGCGAAAAACATCCTAAAAATATATAATTTGATGACAATTGAAGGAAGGGTTATACTTAACAAAATAATTTTTCGATTGAAGCTGCCTTTATTCACACAAGAATATTTTGAATTATTAAAAGTTATTCCTGTTCCTTTCCCAGTCAATGATACATTTATGATACTGTAGTATTATCCATTATCAAACATGGAGTTAAAGAGTTGTATAACTAGTGAAAACGAATTTATTTGCGTACAACAGCATCCACTATTCTCCAAGGGATCGAAATTTAATTCATGTGAAATCAGCGCTCTCAGCCATTGGTCACGAAATTTCACCTGTAAACCAAAAATTATCTCTGAACCTCCTCAATGGATACAATTAATTCAAATTAATCATTGGATTTATACAATGCCAAGGAAAACTATTGTAAATATAGTTTGTGACAATCAATTGAAACAACAAATTTTAGAAGGTTCTGGAATAATCAAAATAGATCCAAGTTGTCCTATAAAAGACGACATGACAACAATTGTAGGTCAAAACATTTATTCCAGTAAACTACAAAGTGGATTTACACCAACGAAATTATTACATGAATTTACTAATGTAACGTCATTGATACCACCAATTAATCCAACTGATGTAGTAAATGACATAACTCAAAATATCAAAAATATTCAACAATCCATAAAAATTCTAAAATTGAATGAAAATCTTGTAGCAGACATCAAACAACATTCAACACATCACCATGTGGTATCATATTTTGGGTTATGTTTGTTTTTAATTATTATAACATATTTAATATCCAGATATATTTATATTAAATTTTGGACAAAACGCAGAGTCGCTGAAAATTTAACCACTAACAAGGAAGACGAAATGCATAACTTTGAATTCCAGGCAGATTTACAATCATTGAGCAATAGCTCAAGGCGGGGAGAATGTTAAGAGTTAGGTTTAAAAACAGAATATTAATGTTAGTTTTTTAAGTAAACCATGTATCTCTTAATATAACAGGAAACATTTAAATTTATGTGTCCTGTATCTTTTATAATTTAAATAGAATAGCGAAAGTGTTAAGAATATGAAAACAATATTGTACACAAAAATCATTTTAATTTTTATCCTTTTAAATAAATTCAATATGCACAACATTAGTTTAATAAAATAAATGTCCCTAATAATATAACACTAATGTAAAAAGAAAGTAATAAAAATGTAAAAGAAAGTCAATAAAAATTGATCCTTATCTTAAGATAGATACTTAAAAATATTTATAAAAAGGGTAGAAAAAAGGATGCACCTGTATCCTATGCAGGATGAATAAATTAAATGATTTTTAGTTTTTTAGTTTTTTATATTACTTAATATGTATTTGTTTGTATTAGTAAAACTTAAGATTTTTATAATATATAAATAAGAATATTTCATTAAATATAATGAGTTCTTTTCGAACACTGAAAATAGAAGCATCTTTTAGTTTCAATTAAAATACTCCAGAGAATATTTACTAAGGTGTCAATTATGGTTTTCTATTCTATCAATGATAGAATCGACTTTTCAAAGTCGATTGAAGAAAGTCACGGTATTACGAAAGTCGATAAATTTTCTTAACTGTGAATATGTCAACTGCACAATAACCTCGAAAATTTGAAAGTCGACCAGAAAAAAATGAGAGACTCGTATCGAAAAAATCGAAAAATTTCTTCATAATACCAAAAGTCGATTTTTTAAGTCGATTCTATCAACTATAGAAAATCATAATTGACACCTAAGTAAATTGTATATAGAGTTTAGATACAAGAATCTAAATTCTATTCGTCGAGCTGAAAGGGTGATTTACTTTTTCAGTATATTTTTTACAATTTTTAGAAAAATATTCACCGCGGTTATTAAAAGAAATAATCGCGTTATAAACAGTATGAGTATCTTAGTATATTATTGTATAAACATACGATATAATTGTCATAATATTAGTAACATGCGTTAACATATTTAAACATATCTATGTACATATTTTAATTTTTTTTTTCAACTAAAAAGTATTTAAAATTTTGCAATTTTTTTAAATATAAGTTTAAATTAGTGGTTGAACATAATAAATTAAAAAAACGTCCTTTAACGTTTTTTGCCTACTTGAAAAAAAAAAAAAGTTCAAACGAATGTTCATTTGATATCTAGTATACAAGAGCACGAATTAAAAACGGATTCAACTCAGTAAGAACTTTACTATCATATTTGTATTATATTATAAGGACGTTATCAATAAAAGCAATATCAGTGTTTATCAGAAATCAGGATATATTAAAAACATACTACTGGTTGTATCTTTTTTTTTTCCAAATATTTTGAGAAAAAAAAATCTAAATAGGGTTGTGTGTCATGTCATCGCTATATAATGCTAAGAAATTAAGAAAAAAACGTTTAAAATTCTGCTTTAATTTAAATTGAAAATGTTATACTTTACTAAAATTTTTACTAACTACCTACCTATATAAAAAAATTGAGTACAGAAAAATACAAATACAATTTTATGTGTATATCTCTCTATATTATGTAATATATAGATACATACTATTAAAAGTATTAAGTGTAATAACACTGCATACAAATGAACTTTTCCATAAGACCTCCAGTGAAGAAATTTGTTGGATAGAGTATAGGAATTTTCTCCTATCTATGTAAAAACTATGAAATTCGAATCATTTAAATTATACATATGTGTGACGTCACGCACATTTTAACGGTTCTCTTTTTCCATACAAAATGTGCAAAGCAATATTTTTTTAATTTTATTCGATATTAAATGCGTAATCGTAATTGTTACTGGGTTGTTTTTAATTTTATTACATTTAGATATAGGTATAGTACAGTGGCGGCTCGTGAAGAAATCACTTGGTGGGGCTGCTTAAAGTCTCAAGGATGTTAACACTCGAATCAATGTTAACACGTTTTTCTCAAAAATTTGTTTTTTAAATTTGAAAATATCTAAACTCTACTATCCGACTGATTTGAAATTTTTGCAACGTATTTTTTTTTTCATTATTCACTACAAAACTCTCTTGACACGAAAAAAATCCTATCAATAGGATGCGAGTTATAGTGTACCAAAACAACAACGCGCATCAATGCTTAGGTTCTGAAAGTTGTGCAGAAAAAATTCACAGAAACGTCAGAAACATAGTTTTTTGTCAGGATAGTTAATTTAGACTTTTGCCCTGTTTTCAACACTTTTAAATATTTGAGAAGCAGTATATGTCCTTTTATTTAAGAATTGGTTTTAATAAAGGGTCTTAGCAAAATATAAAAATTAACAGTTTTTCAGATAAAAATTGGTTTTTCAATTTTATTTTTCATAGCCATAGCAACAATATTTGTTATATAATTTACTATGCTGGAATCAAACATGGAGAGGAAAGCTTTTTAAAGCTCTTAAGAAAGCTCAATGTCCGAAAATGAGATCATATTACTCACAAAATATTACTCATTAAGTAATATATGGAGTATGTGAATGTGATAATTTATATAATGATGATTTATGGAATTACAATGATTTAATTCTGCTGCTCCCATTTACCACCACATAAAAATGTGCAGGTGGATTAGCAGCAATCTGACTATAAAAGGCAGCCAAAAATTTAATTTTGAGGTTTTTTTTTATTTCTGGTGTGTCTTTCGCTGCTTCCTGCTTATGATACTTTATCTGATATGGCTGCTCGGTTTAAGTGGCTGTGGTTGTTACCGGCTTTTCTTCAGGAGATGAATTTTTTTTTATCGGAGTTAATTGGTTGTTTCACTCGTCATCAGTAGTTTTTTTTTATAAACGTAATATAAATTTTGCATTTTTAAATTTCTAAATTTGTGGTTTTTTTTTAAATTTTCATAATCGCAGATATTAATAAATAAATTGCGTGACTAATTGTGGTTTTTTCATTTATTAAGTGGATTTTCATTGCAAAAAAAAAGAGGAAAAGAAAAAAAAAATTATAAAACTGAAAGGTGTGATTTAATTCCATTTTTTTTCTTAATTAGGTACATTTTATTAAACAAGGAAGAAAGAAAAATCAAAATGGAAGAAGGATAACAAAGAAGTGAAATACAAAAAGAAAAGTATTATTTAAGTTTTTGGTTATTCCAATTGAATACTAATTGTAACAATAAAAGTTAAACATTGAAGAGTCATCTTGCATATCTTGACCACATGGTTTTGGTTCTAGAAGTTTTTTTGCAATTTTGATTTTAGTAGATGTAATATAATATTTTTATTCACTTAATTCCAATCCTGATATACTAATTGTTAAGTGAAATATTTAGAAGAAAAATAAATGAAAGAAAAATGGAAAAAAAAAAGTATATAAAAATTAAGTTATAAAGAAAGCAAAAGAAGAAATGTTTTTATTTTATATAGATTTAGTAGGTCTAAATTTTAGTGACTAGTTTTCTTTTATTATGTAAAATAAAATTATGAGTGCATCAATAAACACCCATTGAAAAATTAAAAAAAAAAAAAAAAAAGAGAAAGAAAAAAAAAGAATGTGTGAAGATTATCTATATATTATATAAAAGTAATGATATTTGATAAAATTTAATAAGTGATAAATATAAAAGTTTAAAGAAAACAAAAAAAAAAGATATGTAATACTAATAATATTAAACTAATGGTTACATTTATGGTTCAATCATTGAAGTAATGAAATAATTGAAAACATATATATAATAATGCAGATTTTTTTTTTGTTTTAAATCATGTGCATATGTGTAATTAAAGATATACATACTTGTATTTATGAACTAATAAGATGAAAAGTAGAAGAAAATAAAAGATTTCGATAGAAACAACTCAGAATTAATAATGACCAGGATCATATCTACTTGAGCATCAATCAACATCCAATTAACTACAGGAAGTCTACATTTTTGTCATCTATTTTAGGTGTTATAATGGAACAATTTTTTTTATTGAAGCCATCTTCAGGTACTGTAAAATTATTTTTTTAAATATTATGTCATAAAGGATATGTACAGAAATATGTCTTAAGAGGAGTATCAGCTTAGAGCTGTATGATAGGATTAATAATTACATATTTGTTTTTAGGTAGGAATACATGGGCACATATATACATATATATCTAGATGTCTTTTTTATTTTTTTTAATTTTTTTTTTTGTAACGCGACGCGTAAACCTCATGAATTTTGTTGTTTTTTTTTTTTCTCTTCATAGATCGTAAATAAAGATTTTTTTTTAAATGCACTTTAGTGAAAAAGAAAAGGAAAAAAAACAAAGAAAAAAAAAGAAAGTAAGAAAATAGTATTTTGAATTAGTTATATATATATATATATATGTATATATGTATGTGCGAGTGTTGATATACATTGATTTAATTGTGAAAAAAAACAAATAGAAAAAAAAAGATTTATTTTAATTTTAAACAATATACTATGATGAGCGCTCACTACAGAAAGAATAAAATCAATAAAAGAATAAGCAACAAAGATACAAATTTAGATAATTTAGACAACCGTAAATACAATCTATTACTGATGTAAAGGATCCTAATCATAGTTATGTTAGTATAATATTAATAGTATACGAATGTAAATTACACGGATGAATTAAATTTTTCTTGGAATAAAATAATATAAATATAATAGGAGAATATAAAAATGAAGGAATAATAAAAGAAAAAAAAACAGAATTTTAAATATCTTTTAATTTGAACGAATTGTCAGGAAGGAATCTAAGGTAACTAGAAATGCAAGACTCTTAAATGTGTTACTAATATTTTCAAATTAAATGGTGTTGTGAATGGTGGCCACCCCAACGATGGTTTGGAGGTCCCCTCTATCAAAGTGCTGTTTTATCTTACCTTTTTTAATACGTCATATACCCCTTTTTCTGTTGGTGGATCTAATTCCTTGTAAAGAAAAAAACAGTAAATTTTTTTTTCATTCCTAAGTGACCCGTTTTGTGAGTTCCTTTTGAATGGCCGGTCTACTACGTAAGTATGACGGTCATAACTTCCGATAGGGTGATCCCTAAAGAACTCACCCAGACTGAAGCGGCTGGAACCATGACCGGCTGGGTTCACCCGGAGGTAAGTCTCAGTTTGTCTATCAGTGAAATTGTGAGACCCAATTTTACGTTATACTACATGTCTGTCAGTACTATTAAAGTGTTTTCTAGTGCTTTTTATTCGAAATACATCGGTGCAATACAGTCCGAGATATAATAGTCTAAAACTGACAAATCACATATCTTTCCACAAAAAATATGAAGAAAAACCTTTTTTGAAAACTATATGCGAAATTCCGATGAAAATAGAAAAGTGTAATATTATATTTATTTATATCTGCAAAAAGTTAAAAAAAAAAGACAAAATGAGGTTGAACTATATTTAAATATAACAACATCAAAAATAGGAAAAACGAAAAAAATTTCAAATTTCTTCAAGTACAATAATATAATACATATGGTTTGAAAAAATTTTACTCATAATTTGAAAGCAACGCAAAGTATGGCGCGAATGTGTGTATGATTAGAATTATGTATGTATATAGCTATAGCTATCGAGAATACCAACAATTCATATACATAATTGTTACTTGTTGTTTTTAATTTTATTACATATAGATATAATTATAGTACAGTGGCGGCTCTTGAAGAAATCACTTGGTGGGGCTGCTTAAAGTCTCAAGGATGTTAACACTCGAATCAATGTTAACACGTTTTTCTCAAAAATTTGTTTTTTAAATTTGAAAATATCCAAACTCTACTATCCGACTGATTTGAAATTTTTGCAAGGTATTTTTTTTTTCATTATTCACTACAAAACTCTCTTGACACGAAAAAAATCCTATCAATAGGATGCGAGTTATAGTGTACCAAAACAACAACGCGCATCAATGCTTAGGTTCTAAGAGTTGTGCAGAAAAAATTCACAGAAACGTCAGAAACATAGTTTTTTGTCAGGATAGTTAATTTAGACTTTTGCCCTGTTTTCAACACTTTTAAATATTTGAGAAGAAGTATATGTCCTTTTATTTAAGAATTGGTTTTAATAAAGGGTCTTAGCAAAATATAAAAATTAACAGTTTTTCAGATAAAAATTGGTTTTTCAATTTTATTATTCAACTTTATTTTAAAACTTGAAATAGTTGTGTTAATCTAAAGTTACGCTTATATCCTTTTTTTTTAAAAAATTTTATTAAGAGAAAAATAATATCATTGAAGATTTTTTTTAAGGAATTATATATTATTTTCTGAATTTACGGTTGGAAATTTGCATAATGTATTTTTGAAAACCTAATAAATACACAGGTGAAATGTTTTCTTGAATAGTGCTTCTTATTTGGCTTAAATTGATAAAACATAGCCCAAGATATAATATCTAGAAGTTGTCAAGTCAGAATCCTTTCATATACAAATTTGAAAAAAAATGCAATAAAAAAATGTATACAAAAAAAAACAAGCAACAAAATTTAAACCAAAGTTTATCCATATATACGGTGACCATCCGTTCTGTATTTAGGAGGACTGTCCTGTATTTTATCAAGTTGTCCTGGGTAATTTTTTTTAAAATAAAGGACAGAACATTGTCCTGTTTTTTCAAACTTGTCCTGTATTTGTCCCTTATTTTGCTTACGCGTTAGAAATCATCTTCCTTGTGATCACTGCCTTATAATTTTTAAAATTATTGTGAACTTTAATTCATAATTAACAAAAGAGTGGATGAAAAGTTGATGAAAATATTTTCTCAATTTGGTGAAAAATTAATTCCGCATAAAAATATTTTAACGTTAGTTGAATTTATTTCATGTCTTCCAGCTTCGAATGCTCCCACTGAAAGAGTCTTTTCATTTATGAATAATTTGTGGACAACTGAAAAATCTCAATTGCAAATAGAAACCGTAAAATCTTTTTTAATAGCAAAACATAATTTTAAAGTAAGTTGTACTGAATTTAAAGATTTTTTGTCAAAACAAGATGCAACCATTTTGAATCAAATTCATTCGTCAAAAAAATATCAAAGATAATTTCCAATTGAAGTAAAATGTAAAATTTTTTGTTTAATTTTGTTTTTGTTTTAATTTTGTTTTTCTTGAAGTTAAAAAAGCAAAGTAGGAAGAATGAAAAAAATTCTATTCACTCACGAATGATAGACAAGAAAAAGAATTTATTTTTCATTCACTCATGAATTTTATAATTTTGTTCTCAATATGTTATGTGAGGATTTTTTTTTTTTTTTTTGCTTGTTATATAACGGGTTAAGGCTAAATCCAATCCATCACTGGCTATATCAGACACTTCAAAGTGTCCATATCCATATACAAAATTACAAAGTTAGGAAACTGAATTTCTTATCAATTTTTCACCTTGGTCTCGTTGATTAACGGATTTGCGAAAGATAGATGTTAATAAGAAGTTTGTTTGTTGTAGGTACAATATATGTATATACGTACATATATTATATTACATATATAAATCACAAATTCACTTTGAAAAAAAATATCCACTAATTTTATCAAAAATATCCTGTATCACCTTGTACTACTATAATTCAAACAACAATCAAAATACAAATAAATTAGTTTTATCTCGCCTTTAAAAAAGCATTATGAGAAAAAATCAAAAATACAATATTTACATTGCCTTTGTATGTATTTGTACTAGTCCATTTTTCACATTTCCCTATACTTTACGTGTTTCACGCATACAAATAAAAACCTTTCATCCCGCCTTTAAAATTATATATTAATGAGAATTATTATTTGTAAAAATTTAATAATTTTTAATTCAAATTACTTCATTACACAGTTCCAAGATAAATATAAATAGTTATGTATGTACTAACTAGAAAATTTATTAATAATGACGTAATGAGCTTTATAGCTCTCTATCAATCATACCTATCACAGTATTTCTATTTATCTTGGTATATATGTATGTATGTACCTACGGAATTACTGTACAAGTTCAAGATACCTTTTAAGCAACACTTCAACAAGTATTTTAATCCGAAAATATTTATTTGATGGTAAGATATTTGAATACTATTACTGAAAGTTTGAATTTCTGGTAATTAAAAAAAAATAATAATAATAAAAAACAAGTAATAGTGATATGCCGAAAGCGATTTTCCCGTCATCACCAAGATACAGTGAAACTTCGATTATCCGAACCCCCAATCCTACTGTCTTAAATTTAGGCATTAAACATTCTATAATCCGAATTGAATGTTTTTTGTAATCCGAATTGTTTGATAAAATCAAAAAATTGCGTTATTCTCATTTTCATTAATACATAATTTACTGTTATTAGCTAACTGAAATTTTCCCGTTATGTTTTATTTGTTATTTGTATACCTAAATACAAATTTGTGCATTACTTATTACAAGTTTTTGAGTGGTATAGAATAATAATTCAATTTAAAATTTGTGTAAAATGAATTCTCCCAAAAAAAAACGTGCTCATAAAACACTAAATTCACTAGAAAAAAGCAGTTTACTTTAATTCTGCACTGTTTTATATTATTTTGGCTGTATAATACGACATCAATAATCCGAATTTTTCGGTAATCCGATTTGGGCCTGCCATCAATTGGTTCGAATTATTAGAGTTTCACTGTATATAGTTTTAATTTTTAATTTTAATGCCATCGCCGTACTTTAACAGTTTGGCGTTTCTTTGTATTTGAAGTAAATTCTAATTTTTCAACTGCTCCACAATTCATTAACTACTAATTAAATATTAAAATACTATATTAAGTGTATTTTACTGACTAAAAACAATAAATTTATCATTTTCTTTTAATATTTAACTTACGATTATCCTGTCCGAGTGATATTGTTACAAGAAATCCAAAAAGGATTATAGTAATTTCAAATAACTTCATTATTACCGTAAAAAATACTCTTTTCTTTGAATAAAAAAACAATTTTATTTTAAAAGTTAAAGTGAAATAGATTAAAAAAAATCAAAAATTTTAAATTTAAACTTTATTTTTATTATAAGTATTTTCGAGTTTTTTATCATAAGGATAAAACTGAACTGAAGTTTCAAAAGATGTAATTATGACTAAGTTCATTGAATAAGCTATTGAATTAATTTATTATTTCAAAATATTTAGGGTGTGTATATTAATCTACTTAATATTATTAGATGTATGTGGGTATTTTTTCAAGCTTATTTAATTTTTATCTGAAACGTTATCAGTTGATAAGATTTTAGATAATGTTTTATTTTATTACCAATTTTCGAAAAGTAAGAATATTTAAAAAAAAAAGTAATACATATTAATAATACATACATGAAAACTTTGGAAATATTGGTATTTAAAAAACGAAAAGGAACAAACAATTTTTTTATTAAAATTTTCAATAAAAACCAATTTCAATCTCCGAATTTTTTAGATTACAATTGTTACAACTTTTAAAATCCAAGAAAAATATTATTTAACAGACATAATAAGATACATTTTCTATATTCGCTGTTGTATTGGAATTGATGAGATAGGAATTCACACTTTATAAGCGCGTAATGATTTTTTTAAGTCGTGAATATAGTATTATGTATCTATCATAAAAGAAGAGCACTTAAAAAGTAATCATCACGGAATAAATGAAATATTTCTAGAAATAAAAAACAAATATTATTATCCAAACCTAATAAATGTAATCACTCAATTCATAAATAACTGCGAAATATGCACACTACCAAAACACGATCGTCAACCAGTAAAACTCCCATTTAAAATAACCGAAACTGCAAACAATTTTAATGAGATCGCACACATAGATATCTGGTTCCCATACAGAAACATAATAAGGGGATTCACTCTTTGGTGCAAACTTACTTTTTTTACACTTTTACTACGAATATTTGCAACGAAGAATGAGCGCACCTTGAACCTGAATTAAAATAATGGCTGTCAACACCAACACTAATGACATTTCAAAGCTAACATGCACTACGTATACATGATCGGATCCAAAGTTTAAAGGATTGAAAGATCAAATTATTCTTATTTATTTTTTTTTATGTATTTAACTAATTTAATTTAGTTCTAAATAACACAAACGCTCATAAATATTATAAATTTCGATAAATAACATAACTTTAAACGATTTTAACTCGTTCCAGGAGAGAATGATAGGATCCAATATGGACTCAATCTTCATTTACATGTATTTTTAGGGGATTCAGACCGGATTAAATTCAGATTCAACCCTGCATGTATACGTAGTAATGACTGACATTTCACTTTGCAATATGCAAGGCCTGTTTGCAATGGTTTGCAATAGGTCTTCGGTATTGCAAATGTGCAAGACTGTAGCAAAATTAGTTTTTTAGTAATTGTTGTTGTATCGTTGCAAATTCGTGCTACGATACACCGAATGCTACGATGCAATACCTATTTGCACCAAAGAGTGAAAACCCTTAATGTATCTAACCACGATAGATAAGTTTAGTAAATACGCGACCATACAAAAGCTAAATGACAGGACATGGGTATCAATACTCAAAGCTCTCAAGGAACGAATTCAATTTCTAGGAAAAATGAACAAACTCATTTACGACTATGAAAGATGCATTCTTCATAATACAGTGGCCTTATTCCTTAAAGAAAATTCAATAGAATCTCATATTACTACAGCAAGCAATAAAACAGGCAATTCAGACGTAGAACGCCTTCACAGCACACTAAACGAACATTTAAGAATACTAGAAACAGAAAAATCCAAAGATGAACTCGATGACAAAATTTATAAAATAGTAATTGTCTACAATAATACCATTCATTCTACAACTAAATTACGCCCTGTTGATTTTATAAACAAAAACTTAGCCCGCGAAGAAATAGAAACCCTAGCTCGTGAATTTGAAAATTATAAAAAGAATAAAATAGATACACTGAATAAAAAACGCGATACAAATTACGAACTTTCGAATGAAATTATACGTAATAGAAATATCATAAAGAATAAACCTAAATACAAAAAACAAACAAATTACGAAAATGAAAACGATTATGTCATAGATAAAAGCACAAAACGCAACATAAAATACTACGCTAACGGCTAACCAAAAGAAACGAAAATACAAATATCAAAATTAAAATCTTAAACAATTTCTTTTACAGATGTATCTTTTTCCTCTACTTTTACTTCCATTTGCATGCAGTACATCAATAGAGATAACAACAATAAACAATGAAAACGGCTTTACCGTACTTCAACTAGAAAATCAACCTATAGTTGATAACTACATAAAATACTACACATCATTGACTTAAACGAATATGACACAATACTTGCTACAATCGAATCTAATATACGAAATCTCAACATACACCTAAATACAGACGACTACAGACTATTAAACAGAGAACTTACACTTGCAAAACATTGCTTAAACACTATCGTACCGCACACCGCTAAAAACAACAGACCAAAACGGGGACTAATCAACATATTGGGACGAGGACTTAAAACAAGTTCTTATAAATAACAATTTAATCAAAAATGTTAATGACATCGCCGATCATCTAAATAAAAAAGAAACACATTTGAATACCTATCTGAATTATATTACAAACAAAACAAACAACGCTTTAAACACAGTAGAAAAATTAAGTGTCATCTTTCAGATTTATACAGACATTAGTACTCTTCATAAACAATTAGAGAAAATATCAGATATCATTTTTATGAGTAAACTCAACATCTTATCACACGACATACTTACAGAAGAAGAAAAAAATAAGTATAACATTTCAGAAACAATCTTGCCTTATCTAAAAAGCAATGTTCTATACGAAAACAACAAATTAATTTTCGTTATAGCTTGTCCCAAAAGAGTTGAAGTTTCGTATTATACTACGTTGGCATGCGCAGAAGAAAAGATGCACACATGCATTTTTGTTGTTGCGAATTCTAACAAACAGATTTCTTCTTTCGTATATGTATACACAAGAAGATCACTACGCCATGTAAAACATGCGCAATGAACCTTCAACTGAAATAATTTCAGCTATATTAGCATTCCCGTGTTTACTAAAGAAAATTACGTAAAGGCATTATTGATTCCATTCCCAAATAGCCAGTACGAAGAATTTGATTTTAATGTAGAAGAAATTATAATACAACACGAAAATGTTTATGTTAGCAATAATAAAATTTTAAAGAAGAAACTTAAAATACACAGCGATGATTGTATAAAAAATTTATTCCAAAAAAAAAATGCATGTAAAATAAGAATCAATAACAAAACAAGTATTGAAGAAATAAAAAATAACCTAGTAATAACAAAAAATTTGCCAATAACAGAAATTGCATACAACAAAAACTTGTAATAAAAAACAATAACATAATTCGATTTAATGATTGTAAAATTCAAATACTTGATTATGTATTTAGGAATAAAATAGATAAATTTTTAAGCAATATCATGATCCCAATTACAAATGTAAATTTCACAAAATTAAAGCACAATTTAACACTTGAAAATTTAAAAATAGCGAGTATTCAAAACAGAGAAACAATCGAATACATTGATTTTAAGAATAAGATAAGATAGCAAACTCAACATCATTAAGTCTTACTACAATTTTAATTCTAGCCATTATAATTTTTGTCATTTATAAATTTAAGACACATAAATCAATCAAGGAAAACATCAATTTAACAAAGATAGAAATCGAACAGAAACCAAAAACGAGTCCGTTTGCTGGGCCCGCAAACCATCTTAAGGGGGGAGGAGTTATATAAAATTCGCCTACCCATCATTTATTTTACATATTCCACAAAATTCAAATCTTCACACAAAACATAAAATTCAAATTTTCACACAAAACATAAAATTCAAAAATTGCAGACACAACGTCAGCAATTTTTGTGAGAAATGTTTTTAACAATTTTTGTGAGAACCTCTGTCTTTTAAACGTGATGTTTTCCCCAAAAACTAAAAATAAGAAGTTAGGTTTAAGTAATTAGTTGTTATTAAGTTCAGTTTGCAAATTTCATCTGTAGAGGCAACTTCAAGGAAATTGTCAGAAATAAATTAAACATTAATTTTTAAAAATAAAGAAAAGTGTTTAATTTCAATACAAACTCTAACTACTACCAAAATTCTTTCCCTGGTAGTAATACACACATACCTATATAAAAATAATAGTTTTTGGTTCACGAGATGCTGAGATACAGACCTTTAAAGTTAACTTTAGGTCCTAATTGAATTTGAAAATGTAAGAAAATTCAACGTGCACTTTATCTTGAAAAATAAAAAAATACAAGAAAACTACAAAGGATTATACCAAAAATAGTATATAGATAGGAAAAGATAAACATTTTCATATGTCGAAATGGAAGCAATTTTATTTTTGCCATTACCTGATATCAGGTGGCAACATGTTGAAAATTTTCATTAAACATTCTGCATACACTTCGCATCACTTGGATACATAATCAAAAATCTTTATCAACAATTTTCAAATTTTTGCAACACTTGATCATCGTCTATTAAATGGTAGCAGTGTAGGAATTTAGAAGAGACGGACAAAATTTTGAGGGGATAAGACAGCACAAAAAAAGGAAATGTTGCTTTAAATTGCTTTACATATAATACAAAGCCTCCCACATAAAAAAAAAGTCAACTTTTGAAGAAACGTTTTTGTTTTTGTACATATATTTCAATATTCGTCATTATATAATATATAATATATAATATACTGCTTCACACAACAGCAACAAAAAAATGATAAGACAGCACAAAAAAATGAAATGTTGCTGTTGTGTGAAGCAGTATATTATATATTATATATTATATAATGACGAATATTGAAATATATGTACAAAAACAAAAACGTTTCTTGAAAAGTTGACTTTTTTTTTATGTGGGAAGCTTTGTATTATATGTAAAGCAATTTAAAGCAACATTTCCTTTTTTTGTGCTGTCTTATCCCCTCAAAATTTTGTCCGTCTCTTCTAAATTCCTACACTGCTACCATTTAATAGACGATGATCAAGTGTTGCAAAAATTTGAAAATTGTTGATAAAGATTTTTGATTATGTATCCAAGTGATGCGAAGTGTATGCAGAATGTTTAATGAAAATTTTCAACATGTTGCCACCTGATATCAGGTAATGGCAAAAATAAAATTGCTTCCATTTCGACATATGAAAATGTTTATCTTTTCCTATATACTATTTTTGATTATACTAAAGAAAACATTTTGATAAATTTTCTGGTGTAAAAATATTAGTTTTATGTCTACGGGATGCTGAGATACAAATCTTTGAAGTTGAAAATTAAGTCAAATTTGTGTTTGGTCTAGAAAATGTATGGAAAATTTTCGACTCTTTACCTTGTTTTGCACTTTATCTCAGAAAGTACAAATACTAGAGAAAAAAAATCGGCGTAATCAAAGGGAACACTTCAATAAACAATTAGGTCAAATAATTACGGTATTGGTCCTCAGGATGCTAAAATACTTTAAAATTACTAAATTATTTAATTATTCTCCATATGATAAAAATACTTATCACATACATACTCATATTTATGAGTCTTTCTTACGTTTCTTTTCTCATTCATTCTTTATAATATCTTACTATACTATTTTTCTTTTTGGATGTCAGTACAGGCAAGATAGACATACTTTTCTATATTCTTTTACAAATTGTTTGAATAAATCTGTCTTGTGCGTGGGGGTGATTAGATTTCAATTTCAATCGAGGGAAATCTTTTAAATTAAATATTACCAAGGGCTGCCAGATGAAATTTTTTATGTTTTTTCAATTTTACAAAAAAGCAGGTAAGTGTGGGAAATTTATGGGAAGTTTATGGGATATTTAAAATAAAAATAAAATTAATAATATATACAACAAAATTATTTACTTGAATACATTATTAGCTTTAAAATCACTTCAATTCACCCACTTTTACTTACTGAATTTACTTGAAACACTTGGATTTTCACAATAAAAATACTTTAGTGAAACAAAAATAAATTAAGAGTAACAATAGAAAACCAATAACAAAGTATTTAAATCGAAAATTCATACAAAATTAATGGAAATTTCTCTATAAGAAATTAAAAATATCTACGGTATTGATGAAAGTAGTTTAAATCAAGGAATTTTATGTTTTCATTTAACGATTGATTGATTTTGCCTTGTAATTACTGAGCCATTGAATTTTTACTTTTTGCTATGTTTTTTGGTATTTCGATAACATAATCTAAAGTGTACTTCACACTTAACGATATATCATTTGATTTATCAAATAACTAGTGTAATTTGTTTTTGTAACAACAACATATATAATAAAATATATCTTTTGTTTTTTGATATTATGTATTTTGATATTCAATATTCTAATTGTATTATCCAATTAAATAAAATTTATTTCTAACTATTATTGTTTTTTTTTTTCACAATTTACACAATTTATATGAAGATCCAAAAGCATTACGTTTTTTTTTAAATAATGATAAAAATATTGTTTGTTTAGGAAATTTGGAAAAAATTCAAATTTAAATAAAAATGAGAAGTATTCAGGCTTGAAAAACGTAACGAAATTACAAACAAGTACGTACATAAATGAAACAAAATATCATAGATGAAAAAGAATAATTTAACAAATACGAGTATATTATTATTATACTTATGTATGCATACATTTAATTCAAAATTAAATTTGTATTGAAATAGCTACGGCAATCCTAAAATTTAATCATTTTCTTTTATACTCATCTTCCCAGTTCCCGCTGACACGAATCAAACAAACAACATTTACTACTTTGAGTGGAAATCGGCTGCGCAACGAATTTATATTTTTCACTTCGGTATTTTATTTTTCATAAAAACAAATGGCGACAACTGAATAAAATAAATCAGTTCATACCCCAAACACAATACAGCGGTTATTCGCGACGGCAAGCGGCGACGGCAAGCTTTGCATGTATTTTGTTATTGCAACAATATCAGTTGTCTTCACGCGATGTCGCGATGTGACAGCCAACATCGAATGGGAGGATATACTTCTTTTTTCCATAATAAAAAAAAAATAAAAACTTTAAAAGTACAGGATGATTTGTTCTTAGAAATTAAAAAACTAGCGAACAAAAATTGGAATATCTCATTGAAAATCGAAAATATTTATGATATTTCCAATTTGAGTTACTTTTTTATCAAATATAAATTCGTATAGAAACTGCTTTTTTAAAAATTTGTTTCTGAACAAAAAAAGTTGAAATGATATCTGTACAATTTGAAACACCCCGTTAGCATATTTTAACATTTAAAAAGTACCTTTGTTAGGGTTGACAGAAATATGATTTTTAGAATTTCCTACAAACAAATATACGTGAAGTTATCACAAACTCATCGGGTACTGCCTCCATAAGCACAATACTGACTTCCAAAAAGAAAAATACTATAATCGTTTTTGTTCAAAAATGTATCCAAATGCATTATTATATCATACATATGGAAATTTTGATTTTTTTTTCCAAAAAGCTGTATCTCTTTCTTTGGACTGAGAACCATGATTCTTCCTTCTAGATATTTATTTCAGTGTCCTCTGCAAAATTTTCCTGTACGATTATCCTATAACTAGGGTGCTTATTGTGATTTTCGATTCGTAGGTTGATTGAAGAATCTTCTTCGATTCGATTGAATTTAATTTCGGTATTGTGTAATTCAATCGAACGAACCAAAAAGCGTTGCATCATACACATTGGTTACAATCGTCATTATCGTGAATTATTGTGTATATTTTTTTTGAACAATTTTTCAGCTGTTAAAATTTGAAGATACATACATATATATTTGAATAAATTGTTTTAAGTTACTAATAACATTTTTTTAAAGTCGGATTTAGCAAAAGTCGACTTTAAAAACTGAGTATACTATTTTTCAAAATATGTTGAAGATTTTAATTTTTCAAGTATGTATTCGTGTACAGAACTTCAATGCATACTCAGTTTTTAGAGTCGACATTAAATTTGTTAAATTCGACTTTAAAAAAATGTTATTAGTAAAGCAAGTATTTTATTGTTTTAGAACAATTTTTGGGATTTCTGTGAGAAAAATTAATTTATGTCAGAATTTTCATGATATTCACAAGCTCTTCTAATTGTTTCTTATTACCTGTATTTTTCCTATTAAAATAATAAATAATGTACCTATGTAGTAATTAATAAAAACACATTTAATTAGTATTATTATTACATTTAAAACATTGAAAGTTACATTTTCATTGAAATATCCATATTTTTTTCATATTTTTCGTATCACAAATTGTGTTTCGTCATTAAAAAAGTGATCGAAACAGCTGTACGATTTAATTGAACAAAAAGAAAAAAATCGAAAATGATAATACCAAAATAAGAAATCGAACGCTGTTCGATCATTTGACGAAAATCACAATAAGCACCTAGGTATCACAGTTTTCGAGAAAAAAGAAGAAATATGTAAAAAAAAGGAAAAACAATAAACTGGTGGTGCGCAAAAAGTATCAAGTATTCAAATATTCCTTCACGAGGAACGTCAAAACTCACAGTTTTTACATTTTTATAAAAATTTATCTGAGAAAGCTCAGAAACTGGTCTGAGAAAGCTCTGGTCTGAAGCTCTGTCGAATTGAATAGAATGAATGAGGATTGATGAATGTGTTTGTAAATTGCTTTATGATCAATATGAAAAATAAGAAAAATATATGTGTATACCTATATTTATATAATATATAACAATGTATATAGGTACATACATATTTTTGCATGTACACAAATGCGTGTTTATGTTTACCGTCCGTGCACATTTCATTTAATATTTGTTTTTTTTTCTTCTTTTTTTAAAATTTGTTTCATCGGTTAGTATAATATTTTTTATTTTTTCATCCATAGAATATCAATATGTATGTACATACATTATGTATGTAAATATATGTATATTGTATTGTATAGGAATATGAATTAGAATTTGTTTTCTGATTATTGAATGCATGATAATATGAAAAATTTATCCAATTATTTTTATTTTTTTTATAGTTTTTGAAGCTATGAGAAATTTAACTGAAATCCAGAATCCAGATCCCGCTTTTTTTTGTTTTAATTTTATGTAACTAGGTATATACATATTTTTTTTTTTCAAATGAAAAAGGGAATTAAGATATTTTTTTTTCAATTCAAGTACCTAATTAACAACATTACAATACAATACACATTTAAATACATTTTATTTACCCATATTTATATTTCAAAATGTTACATAATGTGAGGTAGTTAGATATGTAGGACTCTACAAATTTTGATCAATTAGGTGTACCTATAAAATTTTATTAAAACCTTGCAGCCGGGAGATGATCATTGATCACAGTCATTATTAGAAAATTAGAAAATCGCTAATGCTTACAAAGTGTTAACATTATAATGTACGTGCATTATAATATACAGTAGCGATCATGAAAGTCCTCTAACTAATAATTTCTAAAAACTTTTCTCGATACTATCTTTAAATTTTGGTGGGGATGGATGATGGTTTGTTTTTTAACTATACTTTATTTAACAACTAAAGTCAGTTTTGTGCTTATGGAGGCAGTACCCGATGAGATTGTTGCCCTTGGTAATATTTAATTTAAAAGATTCTCCTCGATTGAAATTGAGATCTGATCACCCCACACACGAGACAGATTTATACAAACGAAATGTAAAAGAGTATAGAAAAGTATGCCTATCTTGCCTGTACTGACTTTAATTGTTAAATAAAGTATAAGTATGTGTGTTTTTTTAAGGTATTTTCTATAAGAAAACAAAAACCATACATGATTCTGTAATACAGCTTAATAAATAAATTATTTTTAGAAAAATGAAAATGATTTGAGTCATGCGTTTTTTCCGCTACTGTATAAACTACAATCTGCATAATATACAAAAATACTTATGTACTTGTATATGCTAAATGGGAAAAATACAAAATTGAGAAAAAAACAGTGACTTCAAGTTTACAATAAATTTTGTATTTAGGTACGAAGCAACAACAAAATTCAAATACGGTATTATAAAAAAATTGTAAATTTGGTTGGGTACTTGAAAAATGAAAAATAAAAACAACAATTATTTTTTTATATGTGTGTTGTTTTTGTTTATATTAATTATAAATTTTCGTATAGTACAATTCAACAAAAAAATTGTATGATGATGTCATGCACATTTACTCCGTCCTCATTTTCCATATAAAATTGTCTAATTGTTTTGAGGATTTTTGTGTATGTAAATTTTTTTTTTATTGCAAAAACGGTCATAACGTATTTTTAAATCTAATGTTCTAAGCGATTCCTTCTTGTCTGTCCGCTCTATGAACAGATTTAGAACTAAAAATTTATTTTTCAACAGCTTTTCTGTTCTGGAATATCTACTTCTTATTAATTATCTTTGATATAACAGAGATGCGAAAAGGAAATGACACGAAACCGTAAACAGGCCCTGTGCGGGCAGAGAAGGAGGTATCACATTTGTCTTTTTTATGAAAAAGAAAAAGCTTTCAATAGTTAATTTTGTTTTACGTTATGTTCTGAAGATTGAATGCACACACGCAAGCGAAAACAGCTGTTTTACATTATTTGTGTATTTCTATTCTATATACAAAAAAAGCATTAAAATATATATTATATTTCTTCTCCCTTTTCGAGATTTTAATTTATATTGCTTTCTGATCATTATTAAAAAATAAGAAAAAACAAAACCATTGTAAATAAAACTATACATAATATGTAACATAAAAATGTTACATTTTGTTTCTAAAACTTTATGCGAGGAAGTTTTATATTTGGCGCCGTATAACTTGCGCCCTGTTGCAGTGATCTTTTTGGTGTCTTAGGGAGTTTTGTAGAGAATAAAAAGCAGAATATTGTGCAGAAATTTTAAGTCAATGCCTTTACAGGGTCCCGAGATATTTACTTTTCAAGTCGGATTTTCTTACGAAAACGATCAAAAATAGAATGAAGTGTTAATTTAAATGTTTTTATATTTCTTGTCTTGTTTTGAAATTTATTTTGAAAACAAACAAAAAATACAAGAAAAGCTTAAAGGATAATTTTACAAATGTCCCTTCAAAATTATCTTTTTATATTATCAAATTTTACTGACCAACGAAAAATATTATAATTATAAATTCATTTAATAATTCCATAAAATTAAATATTAATGTAAAACAGCAGACGCGGCTCTACCTTGAGGGCTAATGGGGCTAAGCCCCACCAAGAAATTGAGCTTAAATTGCATAATTTCATAAATTAAATTTAAAATTAATTTTTAAAAAAAATTTGAAAAAAATCCAAAATAATTTGTTGTAAATTGTTTTCAAAGTACATGCAATATAGAAAGAGAATTGATAATAGAATATATATATATATATGTATATGTATAACTATGTACATACAATATACATGGTTAAACAAATTTTAAATTCTCTTGTATAGACTATAGCTATAGGTATTGATAGGTTTTACGTTTAAATTTTTTTTGTATAATCAATAAGATCATACTTATACATGCTGATACTCTATGGGGCTATTTAACAATAGCCCTATAAAAGAGTAATATTTCATATATTTCGTGTATGAATAATTCTCTCTCTTTATTCAAATTTGTTCAGAAGAAATTTGTGTTCGTAGGGCTATTTCAGTTTAGCCCCTAAAGTGAGAAAATGTTCTAATACAAAAATAACAATACAACACAAATTTTTCTCTTAATTTTTTTTCTCATAAGAGTCATAGGATTTTACATAGTTAAAAATGTATCTCTCAAAATAAATTTTTCGTTTTAAAATTATTTTTGGAAAAATTGTTATAAATTCTGAAAACAATAAATATTCATATTTTTTTTATTTATTCATGATATTTATTTTATAATTATTGTATTAGTAAGTATAGTTAGTACATTTTTTTTCCATTTTAAATTACAAATTTTACACCATTTATGAAATTAATATTCTACAATTAGAAAATATTAATTTGAAACAATTTGTTTAGTTTTATTAACATTTTTAATCAATTTTCCATAAACTTTATTATAACTTAGTGATGAATTAATATTTTACATCAAAATTTTTTAACATGTACGTAAATGTTCTAATAATACATATTCGTTTTTTTTCGTTTGATCTACACAATAGTGTATGATCATTTTATACTACGGGCCCGGGGCTGTTGGATTGATAGCCCAATGTTGTAAACCAACAAATAAAGTACATTTTTTCTTTCCTATCAATACAACATAATGTTCGTTCTCATCTAGTTTTTTTTCAATACAACATAATGTTTAAATTTTGTTGTTTTTTTTTTGCATACATTTTGTTGTTGCATTTTTTTTTAAATTTTTATATGGAATGATTGCGATTTTCGACTAGGCAACTTTGAGATATTATATCTTGGGCTATGTTGCATCAATTTAAATCAAATAAGAAGCACTATTCAAGGAAACATTTCACCTGTGTATTTATTAGGCTTTCAAAAATACATAATGCAAATTTCCAACCGTAATTGAGGAAATAATACATACATATTTCCTTAAAAAAATTTTCAATATTATTTTTCTTTTAATAAATTTTTTTTTTAAAAAAAAGGATTTAAACGTAACTTTAGATTGACACAACTATTTTAAGTATTAAAATAAAGTTAAAAAACAAAATTAAAAAAACGAATTTAATTTTAAATTAATTGAATTTTTATATTTTGCTAAGATCCTTTTTTAAGATCAAGTCTTGAATAAAAAAAAACATACATCTTCTTAAATATTTAAAAGTGTTGAAAACAGAACAGAAGTCCAAATAAAATGTCTTCACAAAAACGTTTTTTCTGCACAACTTTCGGAACCTAAGCATTGATGCGCGTAGTTTTTTTGGTACATTATAACTCGCATCCTATTGATAGGATCTTTTTCGTGTCAAGGGAGTTTTGCAGAGAATAATAATAAAATACCTTGAAAAAATTTCAAATCAGTCGGATGGATAGTAAAGTTCGGATATTTTCAAATTAAAAGAACAGACTTTTGAGAAAAATGTGTTAACATTAATTCGAGTGTTAACATCCTTGAAACTTCAAGCAGCCCCACCAAGTGATTTCTTCACGAGCCGCCACCACTGTAAAACAGATTTGTAGAGGTAGGTCAAGAATAGGATCGAAATAAGCAAACAAAAATAAAAAATGCTTGAAAAAAGAAAAAACATAAAAGCAAAGAAAAAATCAAGCCAAAAAATACCAACAACAAATATCATTTATTTCAGCTGCAAAAAAATGACACAGAACTATAAAGAAAAAAAACACAACACCTAAAATCATTTGTTCTAAGCATAATGTATACATATAATATGTATAATAACATATAAATATGTATATAAATATTTATTTAACAATTAAAGTCAGTACAGGCAAGCTAGGCATACTTTTCTATACCTACTCTTTTACATTTCGTTTGTATAAATCTGTCTCGTGTGTGGGGTGATCAGATCTCAATTTCAATCGAGGAGAATCTTTTAAATTGAATATTACCAGGGCACAAATAATATAATAATACAGATGGGTATTGTAAATGAACTGAAATGTTATTCAGTGGTAATAAAGAAGAAGAACAAACAATTTTTATGTTTGCGTCTTAACTATAGTTTTTTTAAAAACTTAAAACAACAACAACATTACCGAACTTTGAGTTTTTTTTATTTATGTTTCCACTTTTCATTTCATCATGATTTTTTGATTTTATCCATTTCTAACTTGTAGTTGACATTTACCTTGTTTATGCACATAGATTAAAACGTATTAACTCTAAAACGTTTTATGCATCGTTTTGAGATAATACATTTTAATTAGTGTTTATGCGTAATACAACATTTCGTTCTCACTCAAAACGTTAACCATCTGCGTGTGTAGTGTAATAACAATTACTTAAAACGAATAAAATGTATATGCATACTTTAAATGCGCATTGAAATTTGGTTTATGCATCCGTATTTAGTCAAGACAGAGTGAGTTAATGCGAATTAATGTGTCGCATAAACAAGGTAATTGTTTATGATTTGTTATAAACATAGGTTTAGAAAGTGGGGCATCCAATTATCAAAAAAGCGAATACAGTAGAATCTCGATAATTTTACTACCTGATAATTTCCTATACATATTTACAGCGAAAGAAATTTTGCTTACTCTATAATTTCAACAGCCATAATTTATACATGAATTTACACATAAAATACATATTTGAACATGTTAAATCGCAAAAAATCTAAATTTGATTTGATTTGTGAAAGGCTTTATTTTTGATTTTTTTGTTGTGTTAATTAAAAATTGAGAAATAAATAAACTAATCTTTTTTTAATTTCATGTGTGCGTTTTACTTCCATACATATGTACATACATATTTAGTTTAAATTTTGTATTCAATAATTTCTACTATCCCGTAATTTCAACGAGGGTAGTTTTAATTAGGTAAAATTATCGAGATTCTACTGTACATAAATCTAAAATACCTAATTCTTTAAACCATACACTGTCGGTTGAACTGAACAGTTACTTGTGCGTCAGCAAAAGTAAAATACAATATTTATGTACACAATATACCTACACACAATAATAATGTCTTTTATTTGCTTGTCACATATTTTTGTTGTTGTCGGTTAACAATTATTGTACCTAAAGGAAAAGGAAACAAAAAACTGAAAACTTTGTCAGTTTATTTTATTATATAACCAAAAAACTGGCAGAAACAGTCATCAGAATCCTGTACCAAAACGTAAGAGGAATAAGAACAAAGACTAAACAACTGTTTTCCACCTGCTTTGACGCAGATTTTGACATCTTTTGTTTGGTGGAGACTTGGTTGTGTAACTCTATAAAGGACGAAGAACTTTTTGGTTCAAATTTTCAAGTTTTTCGACGTGACCGTCACGCTGATTCTGATTGTACTGCAGTAGGAGGTGGGGTTCTTTGTGCAGTAAGATCCAAATTTAGCTGTAATAAAATTGAATTGCAGTCTTTTACAAATTTAGAAATAATCTGCTGCTCTGTGCAGTTCCAATGAAATAAAATTTATTTTGTTACACATACATTTGTACTTTGATGGCTTATATGAAAGCAGTTGATGAAGTAGCATCTCTTGTCCAGGTTCAAGATGAACTTATTTGTGTTGGTGATTTCAACCTCCCTAAATTAAACTGGATATACGACGATTTGGAAAACTTTGCGATTCCTGTTGAAGTTACTTCAATTAACGATGCTATAATTACTGATGGTTGTGCTGGTGCTAACTTATACCAAATGAATTTTGTTAGAAATTCATTCGATAAAATACTCGATCTGGTTTACACCTCTGACTTTTCTAAATGTGGTGTAATCAGATCCGATCCTGTGGTAATTCCCGAGGACCTTTATCATCCTGCGCTGTGTATTTTTTTTGATTACGAAATTGACTTTGTAAATGTTATGTCTGACCACAAACAATATAATAATACAGATATATAAAAACTGTTGTACAAAATGTTGCATATGAATTTTGGTTAACTGACAACGATCAACTGACAAATGTGATATGATTAGCAAAGACATAAACCTATCATGATGTTATATAATAAAATAAACTGACAAAGTTTTTAGTTTTTTGTTTCCTTTTCCTTTAGGTACAATAATTGTTAACCGACAACAACAAAAATATGTGACAAGCAAATAAAAGACATTATTATTGTGTGTAGGTATATTGTGTACATAAATATTGTATTTTACTTTTGCTGACGCACAAGTAACTGTTCAGTTCAACCGACAGTGTATGGTTTAAAGAATTAGGTATTTTAGATTTATGTACAGTAGAATCTCGATAATTTTACCTAATTAAAACTACCCTCGTTGAAATTACGGGATAGTAGAAATTATTGAATACAAAATTTAAACTAAATATGTATGTACATATGTATGGAAGTAAAACGCACACATGAAATTAAAAAAAGATTAGTTTATTTATTTCTCAATTTTTAATTAACACAACAAAAAAATCAAAAATAAAGCCTTTCACAAATCAAATCAAATTTAGATTTTTTGCGATTTAACATGTTCAAATATGTATTTTATGTGTAAATTCATGTATAAATTATGGCTGTTGAAATTATAGAGTAAGCAAAATTTCTTTCGCTGTAAATATGTATAGGAAATTATCAGGTAGTAAAATTATCGAGATTCTACTGTATTCGCTTTTTTGATAATTGGATGCCCCACTTTCTAAACCTATGTTTATAACAAATCATAAACAATTACCTTGTTTATGCGACACATTAATTCGCATTAACTCACTCTGTCTTGACTAAATACGGATGCATAAACCAAATTTCAATGCGCATTTAAAGTATGCATATACATTTTATTCGTTTTAAGTAATTGTTATTACACTACACACGCAGATGGTTAACGTTTTGAGTGAGAACGAAATGTTGTATTACGCATAAACACTAATTAAAATGTATTATCTCAAAACGATGCATAAAACGTTTTAGAGTTAATACGTTTTAATCTTTGTGCATAAACAAGGTAAATGTCAACTACAAGTTAGAAATGGATGAATTTGAAAATAATAAAAGGTTAAATTTGCTCCTGATTTAACAATTGAGAATGAATTTGAAATTATGATTAACAACTAAAACTAAAAATACAATTAAAATATTAAAAAAATAATAAAAAATAACAAAATAACAAAAAAACAAAAAAGTAAGCTATGTTACATATTTCACATTTCAAGAGAGGGAGAGAAATTATATCAAGATTATTTGTGTCCATATACATATATGAGTATGTAAACACAAATAAAACTCTGGGATGGATGTCAATATCTAATTTGTCAATGTTGTTGTGGCAATGTTTATGCCAGAACGATGAGTGAATTGCGTAATTTTCTCCGTCTCTTGAAGTTAAGGGCTATGGATCTTAAATTTACTTTAATTTTAAGGCACTATGTATGATAAGGATAACTATAAAATAGAATACTATATACATTTATATACGAAGATTATGGGTATGTACAAAAGTTATGGATATATAATATAGTGTATAAGATAGTATATTTTAGAATAATTACGCTAGTGAAAGGCCTTCTTTGCCAGCCAATCCTTTGCAGGAGCATGTTGTAATAAGAGTTTTATTATTAGAGTCTAATAGGAACTCAGGTATTCAACCTCTGTGATTCATTGCTGAAGCCTTAATGTAGAAGTCCATTTCAAGTGGTTTGTGTGCACTGGGTTCAAATAGTGGTGTAGAATTTATATGACAAAGGTTTATGGGAGAGAGATAAGTGTTATCCAGGGTAGATGAATTTATATTGGAGTTATAAATTTCTTGGACAAAGTGACAAGGGTGGGTTCTCAATCTAGAGATTGTTTTCTTTGCTAGAGAAATCAGGTATGTCATCAGCGGAATAACTCCGGATGTTTGATAAAGGACTGAATTGGGGAACCATTTTTTGCTTTCTACCCGTCTGAATTTACCGGTTATGAATCTAAGAATTTTGCGTTCGAAGTTCTCTAGTTCTTTGGCAACCGTTGGGGAAATTGAGAACCATATTACGAAGGCGTAGGCTAGAATTGGGCGAATTGCTGCTTTGTAAATAAGCAGTTTAGTTTTAATATTTAGTACTTTGCTGTTTAGGAGGATTTTTAATCTTGACACAATTAGTTTGGTTTGTTAAGTATTGATCTAGCATGTGGATTAAACAATAACCTTTCATGAAAATGTACGCCTAGGTATTTTATACTGTGTTTGTTGGGAACGGTAGAGTTGAACAATTTTAAGGTCATTTTTTTACTTTCTTTGACAGTGTCTTGGTGGCATTTTCCATATGCATTTCTTAGACATAAAATACCACTTTTTTCAGAGTTAACCTTGATACCCCAGGAGAGTAAATAATTTTCAATGTGAGGAATAAAATTTTGGATTTTATCTATGGCTTCGGAGGGCTTGATTCCGGAGGCAGTAATAAGAGTGTCATCGGCATAGAATATCGGAAATATTTCTGAAGTATTTTGAGAGTTGGGTGAGTTATTAGGTAAGTGATTAGTAGGAAAGTCATGTAAAAAGATGTTAAAAAGGAGAGGAGCTAAAACAGAGCCTTGTGGGACGCCAGCGAAAATTGGAACTGAATTAGAGAGTGAGTTATTAATGCATATTGATAATGAGCGGTTATTAAGAAAATCAGTAATGATTCTGGTCAAGTGACTGGGGCAATTGGAGCGAATTAATTTGTATATGAGACCCTCTTTCCAAACTGAGTCAAAGGCTTTTTCTAAATCTAGGTCAAGGCAGACAGTGCAACGTTTTTTCCTTAGATTTTTTATGGTCAGGTCGGTCAGAGTTAGCATGGCGTGGTCGGTACCATGAGCTTTTTTGAAGCCAAATTGATTCCAATGGATTAGCTTATTTTCTTCAAGGAAGTTATTGATTTTTTCATTGATAAATCTTTCAAAGAGTTTGCTCACTTTAGAAACCATTGAAATTGGGCGAAAATCGTTGATGTTGGAGGCGTTCATTTTCTTAGGTATAGGTATTAATTTGGCAATTTTCCATGAGTCGGGGAAGTATCCGATGTTAAGACAATTGTTGAAGAGAATAGCTAGACATGTGTCTAAGAAAGGAGGGCATTTCCTAAGAATGAAGTTGGAAATTTTATCGAAACTAGCGGATTTTTTGTTATTTAGTATGCTACGATAAGACTGTATATCTTTGTGGAGACAGAAGGTATCCTTTTCTTCGTAAGTTGGGTTGTCAGCGGGAAATTTCTTTGAAAAGTTGAAGAGAGGTAATGAATGGGTGAGAGAAAAGTTGTTAACAGTATCAATAACAACACGGTTTAATAGGGGGTCATAAGTTGGGTTTTTGGCTTGAAAAATATCCTTGTAAAAGGATTGAAAGGCTTCAAGTTTATCTTCAGTTGTGACTAGAGAAGTGCCATTAATGGTGATAGGACTTTTATTGATATTGGAGTTTACAAGTTTTCTGTCAGAAATCTTGTCTATCTCTTTCCAGGCATGAGGTGAAGGTTTAATTTTAGCTAATCTATTTTGGAAAAGGTTGTCTAGATCATTTTTGACTTTGTCTTTAATTAATTTTTGCAGACAGGAAATCCTGGCTTGAAGTTCTCTATATTGAGTGTTGAGGATATTTTTAAATTTAAAGTAGATTCTTTTAAGTTGACGAGACCAGATGTTTCTTGTTTGGATCATTTTTTTTGTTAGGGGTGATAAATTGTCATAATTGGATAGTAAATTAAAATTTTTTAGTTCAGAGTGTTTTTCGGAAAGAGAGGAAATATAATTTGTCACTAATGTAATGTAATAATCTATTTCGGTAGTGTTAAGGTTTCTGTCATTAGGTATAGCTGCGGATTTAAGTGAATTGTCTAATTCTTTTTGAAATTTTTTCCAATTGGTTCTTTTAAAACTTCTCACTAGTCTCGGAGTATTGGTAATGGTGACAAGGTTGGTAGGAGATAATTCAAGAAGGATTCCAAAGTGGTCCGAGAAACTATGAGTACAAACGCAGTTGTATAGCGTTTGGTTTTGAGTAGAGCTGAACCAAGAAATGGAAACCCAGAATAAGTCTAAAATTGAACCTGAACGTGGAAACGTGGGAGTTCTGGGAGAAATGAGATTGCTGGAAAGGAATGGTTCGTCGAAAAACCATTTAAAGATAATATTCCCATTTTGATTACATTTATTGTCTCCCCAAAATGAGTGTCTGGCGTTAAAGTCTCCTCCAATTACAACGAAGTCAAAATTTTTTGTGAAGTGGTAAAGTTTATTTAATTCAGTCACTAGGGAGTTATTAAAAATTGTGGGAATGTAAATTGCCCCTAAGAGGAAGGTTTTGAGAATGCCATTTTTGTCTTGAAGCGATAATTTAATCAGGCAAATTGAGAAGCTAGGGCTATTGAAGTAAATTTGTTTACATTTGATTTGGTCAGAAATTATAATTGCTGTTCCTCTGAGATTGTCGTTTCGGAAAATATTAAAGTTGTTAAATTTAATCTTGTGGTTGGAGTTTAAACATGTCTCTGAGATGAGTGAAGCAAAAGGCTGGATATATTTGATATGGTTGTATAAAAGGGCTCTTCTGTCATGAGCAATTAAGGAATTGACATTCAAGGAATGGAATTTTAAGGGTTGATTAGACATTGGTGACTAATGAGGTAACAAATTGGAGATAGGACTCAATTTTTTTCTCATTTGAGTCTAAACTGAGGTAGTATGGCCAGAAATTTTTAATTTTATTAATTAATGAAGGTAAACTGATGCCAAAAAGGACTTGTGATTCATTCATGAAATCACTGAAAAAGTTATTGTTAGTTTTAGAGGGAGGAGGACTGAAATTTGAGTTATTTTTAACTGCATTCGCAAAGGAAATTCCTGGTTTGACCAGGTTATTAACCTGTTCTAGGACAAAGGATTTCCTAGACATTGCTTTTTCCTTTATAGCTTTAGCTAATCTTTCTTTTTTTGATTTGTAAGCGATGAAGGAAGGACAGTCTTTACTGTTGGCGGAGTGGCCCTCTTTGTTACAGTTGCTACACTTTAACAAGGGTTTGTCCTCAAAATTGAGTTTATTATTGTTATATGGACAGTTTAAATAGTTGTGATCATTGGCACAAATCATGCATTTCTCGGTATATGCACAGAATTCAGCGTTATGTCCGAATTTTTGGCAACGAAAACATCTTGTGATTGAGGATTTAAAAATTTTTTCCCAGTATACCTTTTGGTTGAGAATGTATTTGGTTTTGATTAGCTCTTTTTCGCTTTCTCCTGAGTCGAGCTGAATTATAAATATATTTAAGGGTGTATTATTTTCTCTAGATCTAGCAGTGCTGAAGGGTTTTATTTTAATAATTTTAAGAAGGGGAAATAACTCTTTTAATTCACCGAGGATATCTTTAGGGTCTGAGCCACTGTCAATTCCTTTAAGGAGAATAGACGTTTTTTTGCTGTCTTTGGGAGCGAATGAGAAGGCTTCAGCAAGGGAATCTCTAAAGGTATTTATTAAATACTTATGTACCTGAATATTGTTGACATAAACTTTGACTCGTCTGTATCCCAGGTTGTGGAATTTTAGAAATGGATAAAATCAAAAAATCATGATGAAATGAAAAGTGGAAACATAAATAAAAAAAACTCAAAGTTCGGTAATGTTGTTGTTGTTTTAAGTTTTTAAAAAAACTATAGTTAAGACGCAAACATAAAAATTGTTTGTTCTTCTTCTTTATTACCACTGAATAACATTTCAGTTCATTTACAATACCCATCTGTATTATTATATTATTTGTGGTCTGACTCTTATTATTTTAATTTTTCTAAGACTAAGTTTCAGAATTTAAATGAATATTTTTGTGAATTAGATTGGAATGATGTACTCAATTGCAGGGATGTGGTTGTAGCTGTTAGTTTGTTCTATTCTAAAGTTTGTGAAGGTTTTGAAACATATGTACCCAAGTTACGATCTAAAAGTTCAAATTTGAGCCCTCCATGGTACGAATGTAACAACAGGAAAATTAAAAACAAAAGAAACAAAGCTTGGAGGCAATACGTTCGTACTAAGGACGAAGGGGACTATCTAGCTTACTCTGAATATCACAAACTATTCTTTTTTCTAAACAAAGTAGCCTATAAGAATTACATTGATAAAGTCCAGCAACAGATTAAAACAAACCCTAAAACTTTTTGGAACTTTCTGAACCTAAGCAGAAAGTCGTGTACCTATCCCTCAGCTATGTCCTTTAATGACAAAAATAGCGATGATCCAGAAGTTTTCTCTAATCTCTTTGCCGAATTTTTTCAGACAACCTACTCTCCTCACATTGAAAATATCTCTACTGAGGAAGTACCACTTTCTATTAATTGTTCTAATTCAAATCTGTTCTCAGGACAGGATTTGTTAGTTTCTGTCGATGAAGTAATGTTAAATCTTCGTCAACTTGAAAATAGTTGCTCATGTGGTCCAGATGGAGTACCAGCTGTCATTCTAAAACACTGTGGATCGAGTCTGGCCAATGTTCTCACACATTTGTTTAATTTATCTTTAAAGTCTTCAGTGTTTCCTTCTATTTGGAAAATTTCATTTTCAATCCCCATTCACAAGAGTGGTTGCAAAAAATTAATTAATAATTACAGGAATATTTCCAAATTATCGGCAATTCCAAAACTATTGGAAAAACTTGTATTAAATAAAATTTCATTTAAATGTAAACCACTCATTAGCAGTTTTCAACATGGTTTCACGCCTGGTAGATCTACTACCACTAACTTAGTATCTTTTACTTCTAAATGTCTGAATGCGATTGAAAATAAAAAGCAGGTAGATTGTATCTACACTGACTTTAGTAAAGCGTTTGACAGAGTTAATCATAAATTGCTTCTTTTTAAATTAGATTGTCTTGGTTTCCCCATGAACTTTCTACCATGGCTCAAGTCTTATCTTAAAAATCGTGTTCAAAGAGTAAAATTTCATAACCATGTATCCCGCAACATTGAAGTGACTTCAGGTGTTCCTCAAGGTAGCCATCTGGGTCCTTTTCTGTTTTTATTATTTATTAATGATGTCGTGAACGTGTTAAATTATTCAGAAATTCTAATTTTTGCCGATGATATAAAAATATTTAAAATAATTAATAATTTTATCGTCGACAAATTTTATCATTGGTGTGGTGTCAATTATCTATCTCTAAATGTTGAAAAATGTAAATTTATGTCATTTTTTCGTACTAAACATCCTTTTTCTAATAATTACCATATCAATGGTATCACATTAGAAAAATTGGATAATATTAAGGACTTAGGGGTACATTTTGACTCGAAACTGAACTTCCATAGACATATGGATGTAACAGTTTCCAGAGCTAATTGTATGCTAGGTTTTATTATAAGATGGACTAAGGATTTTAATGATCCGTATGTATTTAAATCTCTATATGTATCTCTGGTTCGTTCTATCTTAGAGTACTGTGTCGTTGTATGGAATCCTCGCTATGATAATTATAAAAATCGCTTGGAATCAATACAACGAAAATTTGTAAAAATGGCATTGAGGAGGTTACCGTGGTCTGACTCATTAAACCTACAAGCCTATGAAGACCGGCTACGGCTTATATTATTACCCACTTTAAATGAAAGGAGAAGGACCTTCCAGTCCTCTTTTATTTTTAAATTATTGACGAGGCAGATAGACTCTCCGGATCTTCTTAACTTAATTTGTATAAATGTATTTCCACGAGCACGCGTTAAGAATAAATTCAAACACTAAATTTGTAAATATTGGTTATAATCGGACCAATTATGGTAATAATGAACCACTAACGGCTGCTTCCAGATCCTTCAATTCTAGTTATACACATATAGACTTTAATTAATTGCAATTCCTATTGTCTTTGTTTAATCTTTTTTTTTTTATTGTTATTTATTTATTTTTTTTTTTTTTTATTTGTTTATTTATTTATTAATTTTTCTTATTATTATTATTTATTTTATTCGTTTATTTATTTATTTATTTATTTTTTTTTTATTTATTTATTTTTTTTCTTTTTTTTAATTATTATTTATTTTATTTGTTTATTTATTAATTTATTTTTCTTATTATAATTTTATTTTATTTCTTTCTTCTTTATTTATTGTATTTTTATTGTTATTTATTTATTTGTATTTTTATTTTATGTTGTGTCCATATGCATAAAATACTTAAAAGTTTAAAAATCTTAAAATTATATGTTTGCGATTATTTTTAAAAATGTATTTTTTAAGAATAATATTTTATGAATTGTAAAGAGTCAGATTGATAAATTCATGTTGGCTAAATAAATAAATAAATATAAAAATCTCGAAAAGGGAGAAGAAATATAATATATATTTTAATGCTTTTTGTATATATAGAATAGAAATACACAAATAATGTAAAACAGCTGTTTTCGCTTGCGTGTGTGCATTCAATCATCAGAACATAACGTAAAACCAAACTAACTATTGAAAGCTTTTTCTTTTTCATAAAAAAGACAAATGTGATACCTCCTTCTCTGCCCGCACAGGGCCTGTTTACGGTTTCGTGTCATTTCCTTTTCGCATCTCTGTTATATCTTGATAGTTTTTGGGTGCGTATACAAATGTATACATTGAATACCTATAACCAGGGATGCCAATTCAGCCGTTTTCCGGCTATATTTAGCCGGAAACAAAATAATTTAGATGGATTTTATTTTTCTTCCCAGCTAGGCAATTTTGGCCACGGCTAAAATATATGTTCAAATTTTCAATTATCAAAGTTATTTCGATAATATAACAACTTGACAACATATCGAATGTTGAAGCTTTTTAAATATTGAATCGATATTAATTGCTTTTCCCATCCTTTTCTATACTATTAAAAGTTACATGACTGATTTTGATAACTAGGGGATTCATTTCAAATTTTTCATATTTTTACAAGACTTCGTAAATTTTTCTTTTTGTTTTGAGAATTTCGAACTCTGCGTAAATGTACGCAACTTTTTAGTCGCTTTGATAAACCTCGTAAACAAATTTTGTGTAAACCAAGATTTTGACAGCTTGTCATTTTTACCAACTGTAGTTTAATAAGTGAATTTGTGGACTGGTAAATAAATTTGGTTAAATATACATATTTCGCATAAACAAATAAGCGTTGCATACTTTTACGATTTCAAATGAATACTCTAAACGTTCCTTTTTTTTGTCAATTTTGTTTTTATTTTATTCATTTTTTGTGAATTTTTTATCTTGTTTTTTTTTTTTTTTAAATTACTATATCAATTCAAATAAAGTGAATTAATGAATTTATTTTCATTCGAATTTAGTTTTTTATAGAAAAACCTTTTGCTTCCTCAACTAACATTTTTACTCCTTATATAATCAACAATATGCAAGACAAACACCACGAGTTCAAAAATTTAACACTACCCAGTTTGTTTCAATAAAATATATGTAATAGCCTGTTTTTTAGCCGGAAATGGGCAAAAAAATTGTTAGCTGTTTTTTTAGCTTTTTTGAAGTGATTTTTCACTGGCCAGATTTAGCCGGGTTCTGAAATTTTTATTGGCATCTCTGCCTATAACATACATTTTGTACATAATTTTTTTTTCACCTCTTGAAAAAACTGAAAAAATAGGTCTGACTGAAATTCATTGGTATTATTGTACATAGTTTCAATGATGCTTTTATGACAGTGTAAATTGAAAATAGGTGCTTTAAAAATTTTTGTTTTGATAAGCTGTGAATCAGCATCTGGATCAAAAACTGTAATTTTTTAAACGAAGTATTTATTGAAGTTTTCTGTACAGTTTTCTATTATTTTTCTTGCTTTTCGAAATAAAGCCCAAGCAGAAAAAGTTACTTTAAAGGTATTCTATACAGGGTGATTAAGTTTAGTTGTCCAAGGGCAATCTCAACCGTTGTGGAGTTAGAGGGGGGAAAAGACATTTGGTACTTTTTCCTTGTTTTACAGGGGCACACTAGGGTTATCTTTGAAAAAGTTAAAATTTGAAAAAGCATTTCTTATAATACGAAATCATATGTAGGTACGTACTTTCTATTATTAATTGGTCAAAAAACGATATTAAAAAAATATGAGTCATTATGACACCTGAAAATTTTGATTACTTGTTATCAATGTGGAAAAAAAATGCTTACCACTTGTTTAAAAATGATTTAAGTATATGTATGTAAATATATGAAAAATTGATATTTTTTATTTCATGTATCATACTTGTATTTATATATACGTATAATAGTAATCAAGAAAATGTCATTCAGGAAAATATCATCTGAAAAAATAAACACATTTTACATAATGTATGTATATACAGGGTGATTCAGTTTAGGTGCCCGACCCGGAAACTACGGATAGGTTTCGGAGAAACAAACAAAAAATTGTATGGTATGGGGGGTCAATCTCAACCGTAACGGACTTAGAGGGGAAAAAAGACTTCTGGTACTTTCTCCTTGTTTTATTCTATAACTTATTACAGGTATACGCTAGGGTCATTTCATTTTTTGCAAAAAGGTCCCTTGTAGAGGACCCCTGTTTCTTTCCAAAAACATCTGACATTTCTCTGTACCTCTTACCGTTTAGAAGTTATAAGGTCTTCAAATCAAAGTTTTGTCATTTTTTCACACATTTTTTGAATTTAACATTTAACCCTAATTTTCCCGAAAAGTGTTCGATATTAACTATCATTTTTGATTGGAGAAAAATAATATTCAATTGATTTTGTATCGATTTGCTATGTTAATAGCGAAGTTTCAAGTTAATGACCTAAAAGTATCGTATTTTAATTAGAACTTAAAATCAAAATGTATTTATTTGTATACTTCTTTGAAGCAATTCTAGGGTTAAAGTATGAATATTATAATTACAATTACTTCATAGCGAGACTTTTGTATGTGACTATTTTACACAACTTAGCCTTTAACAACTCATATATGTTAAATTTTACACTTACCTGTTACCTAGTAATTGCATTTATTTCTAAAGTTTCGTGATAGACAAGTTATTATGTATATAAATTCTTATTTAGAGCACACCTTGTGGTGTACACTATTGTTAGTGTATCTTTCGATAAATGTTAAATAGTGTTATATATGCTAAATGGAATGAATATTTATTTATTCTACAAATAATAGTAACTTTCCAACTTTAAAGCAGATAGGATGAATTTACGAGGTATACAATTGTTTTTGGTAGTTTTCATATATAGTTTAAAAAGAGCATATGGAGGGCATGAAATCAACAAACGTGCTTTAATTTTTCCGCAGTCATCACCTACAAGGCACCAAGTAATTTAATTTTTGAAAAATAAAAAAATAATAATAAATTATTTTGCATAGTTTATTGCAGGTGTTGGCATTCCGTCTGAATTAGAACAATATTCTTTAACAGTAGGATATGTTTTTAAAGCTCAATATTATCTACCATATAATACTTCTATGCTTCGTACTTCAGCGTTTATAAGAGATCTTCGTCAGAAAAGAACAGCAAATAAAGCTCAAAAACTAAAGTTTTCCCGATGGAATATTTACAACATTGTTGAAATTATTCTTAGCAAGTAAGATTACAAATTTTCATTTCTTTATCAAAACGACTAACTGTTTCTTTCTAATTTACCACAGAAATGGTTTTAATGGCTTACAATGTGTTTTAAGGTTTATATGTGAATATGCTGCACAGCCACTTTTGAAAAGCTATACTGTTCTTGAGTTAATTGTTCGGATTTTTTTTGGGTAAGTGAATATTATAGAAAAAATGATTATCTTCAGAGGTACACGCCACATAAAAGGTTTTTTTTTTGTGTAACATAAGTCGTTTTTTTCGTACGTATAAAAATAAATGAAACGAAAGTTTTGGAGTGTTTGTAAAACCAAAGCGGAAAAATTGCTAAAAACACAATAAAATTATTTCCGAATAAAATAATGTCATTGTAGAACTTCCTATCAAAAATCGGAAACTATAACATTTTGTGTGATCAAATGAAAGTGTCAAAGTCAAGTAAAAATGTGATTAGGAGTCCATTTAAATGAAATGTACCTATATTAAAAATAAGCTTGAATATTAAAAAACTTTTAAAACAAATTTTGTATGAAGTGATTCTACTCTGTTTTCTTTGTACTCTGCTTTGAAACATAAAACGGGAAAACTGTAATTTACCATCAAATAATTAGCTAAACTACAAAATAAATTTATTATCTGTAATTTACCATCAAATTATTCGCTAGAATACAAAATAAAATTATTACCATCAAATAATTCGCTAGAATACATAATAAATTTTTTACCTGTAGTCTGCGTTACGCCTAGTTTTGTAGTCTGCGTAACAAGGAATTTTTTTGTTTTTTAAAAATTTACAAATCCGTTTAAGATACTATTGAATACCAATTAAAGAATACACCTTCTACTAAAAAACCATATATACATTTTAAAATATTTGTTGCATTCAGTTCGCAGAAAATTTCAATGGAAAGTAGAAAGGTACATTTTCTGTCTTCGTGCGATGTAGTCTGCGTAACAACTGTTACAGTTAATAGCACAAAACCAGTGTTATAAACATTCAATTTTATTTTATGTATGATATATTGAGACATTAAGGTATTGATCCGAAATATTGAAAATAATCTTTTCTTAGTACAAGTTTATGAAATACACGTTAAAACGTCGTACGATGAGGTCTGCGTTACGTAGAGAATTGCCCAAATACATTTTATAAATGAAATGCATTGTAAAATGCAAAAGTGAAAAATTGATTATAAAGCCTCTGTAACTACGATAATATTCGAGTAAAGAGTTATTCGAGGAATTACTGTAAGTTTCTCAGTAACAGCTTGTCCTTTAAATCCATTATGTCCGAATATTTAATCACTTTCAGGAAAGAATCGATTCTAGACAGTAAGCTCTCCATTCACTCATTCTAAATCAGAAAGCCCCATGTAAATCCATGCACGTTTACTACCCTAAAACTCTTCCGAAAATTTCACATTTCATAAAGAACGTCGCTCTGAGCCACAAAGTTATTTATTCAAGGATTAGTGAGTTAATAAAAAGTATTTAAAAAACAAACTAATCAATTAAATATACGTACACACTACACATCCAGAATTTATTAAATTTAATTCGTGATCTTAAGAAAATTGGATAAATCAATGAACGAAGCAGTTATAGCTCTATTTTATAAACAGAAAAATTTTACAACGGATATCTATACACAGACTGAATTTTTTCAAGCGTGCAAATATTGGCGCCACGATACTGCTCGGACTATTTCTTGAAAAAAATAAAAACTTGCTAGACGACATTTGGAATTTTGAGGGAATTGAGAAAAGTAGAGGATTCGGTAGGTAATCAAATCACATTTTGTTTGGTATATATCACTTGGAATTATTATTCATTTAAAAAAAATGGGATCATAAAGTCGAAATTTATGGTATTATTTTTTCGAAAACTTTTGTGAATATATTTAGTTCTTGAAAAAAACAGTCATTACTGAACCATTTTTTAAAATATTTATTTGAAAGCCAATAATTTCCACCATGAAACAAAAAATTCCGAGCTCAAAGTGTTGTGTGCTACTTGTGTTAACACTTCTTTTTAAATTTTTACATCACTATTCAATTTATTTAATTTATAGTTAAAGATTCAAAACAAGAATTGGGATTATGTCTAGTTGTCTTAAAGTCTAAAATATCTCTCCTCAACTTACAAAAATTAATTTTTAATTACAGCTCGCCAATGCAATGCTTCGAAATTAACAAATTCTCATGCATATGGTCATGTATCCTGTAATTCAATGCTATATACGCGAGTTAAATATAAACGTTAAAACCGTTTATAAAAAAAATTATTAAAATAAAAAAAAACAAACTATCACTTTATAAAAACTTTATTTTAACAGAAATAAAAAAAAAAATTTATAAAAATTAACGAAGTTATCAGATCGCAGGTCGAAAACTAACTCAACTTTTCTTTTTAAGAATTTTTAATTCAAAATTATATTTTTATGAAAAAGACAATTTCCCATGAGAACCTTAATATGCTGATCAAGTTAAAAATTGCATTTTTTAACTGGATACTTTTTTTTTTCAAAATTTTTAACTAAAATATTTGTAAATTATTTTGCGACGTGAATTCTTTTGAAGTCACGTTGCCGGATGTTGCATTATACTTAACCCCTCCACGGTTAGAGTTGGAATTCTGCTTTACAATTTTTTCCTTAGTTACTATTTCAACATTTATTTTTTTCTTTCTTAAACATATTATGAAAATTACAATACTTATTATTATTGTAACAATAAATGTTATATGTATTTATTCCATATGACAAATTTTTGTGAAATTTCAATTCTTCAATAATCTTTTATGTTCTTAAATTGTGTGGTTACAATATTATCAAAAGTTACTTTTTTTATATATGTATTATTAAATTTATTATTTGTGTAAAAATATTTATCTCTTATAGCTAGCTTCTGAATAAAAAATGTTTTGCCAAATAATTCAATTTTACAATTGAAAAAATTAATAAAACAATTGCTGTCTAACACAATATCTCTTTCGTCACAATTTTGTATCATTTTTTCTTTTACAGCATTTTTCACCAATAAGGTTTCTTCATCTAAAACTTCAATCTTTGTCTCATTATTATAGTACTTATATTAACATTGATTTACTAAGATACAATTTTTACTTTCTTTCAATTCGAATAACATCTTATCTTCTACTGCTTCTACATATCGCCAGCATAGTGCTTATTTGTTCAATAGACCATGTTATCAAGTTTTGAGAAAAATGAAATTTTAGTTTGAAACAATAAAATTCCTTACAAAATAGAAAACAACAGAAATTATTTTTTGGGTAAATGGGAAAACACTGGGTTAGCTTCATTCAAGTTCTTTTTTTTATTTTAATTTCCATTTTTCTACAAGTTATTCATTAATATATAGAGAGATATACGTTTGGATATTGAACAAACTTCTATGAGCAACAAACACTTTTATTTTTAGTTGGGGGACATAGAACAAAATTGTGGATATTGACATTTGTATACAACAACAAATTTAACTGATTTTGAAAAATCTGCCCTTAAATTATGATTCATAAATTATGAACAGATAAAGATAATGTAATAAAACAGCCATGTTAGAGTGAACAAAATAAGCTTTCATTTAAGCTAAAAAAAATAAAAATTTTAAAAAATAATAAGGGTTATTTCGAGATTTTCGACCTTGAACATAAAAATGACTATTTTTTTTCAAAATTATTTGACTTTGAGTTACAATAACTTTTAAACCATTTAACATAAAACTTTGTAAAAGAAATTTTTTGAAAGGCCTAAAGGTTATCTTCAGAAATAATTTTTATTGAGCGAGCGCTGAAATATGTTGCAAAAAGTGAAGCTGGTTACTTTTCGAAAGAAATTGTCTTTGACCTTGAATATTTCGGTAACTATTGAAAATAGACCCCCCCTCCCATACGATTTCTTTCGTTTCTCACCGAGATCTACCATCCGCTCAGTTTGGCACACGAACTGTGAAACACCCTGTATAGATATAGAAAATAACTGATATTGAACAAATAAGCATAATAATTAAACATACATATATTTTGTTGAATAACAAATAAGATACAACACTACGCTCGCATTATTGAACAAATAAGCACGGAAAATATAAACAAAATTGGTTTTTAGCCCAAAAAAGCAACTCTGTATCTCCCGAACGGAGGCACCTAGAGCAATTCTGATCACACCAATGCAATCGAAAGAAAAATTCGAAATTAGTATGTCTGCATTAATAACTCAATTTCGGAAGAAAAAAATGGTCTATTGAACAAATAAGCACTAGGCCGACGATATCTTAAAACTTTATTTCCAATTTGTACAACATATTCATTTTTTTCATCAAATTCAAAATAATTTTTATTTGGTAACGGTGTTATTAATTTTAAATCAGTTTTAATAGAATTTCGGGAAATTTTAATTGCAATAATTAGTAGTTGATCTTTATATTTCATTATGCCTACTTTTATTAATTTTAATTTATAAAAATCTATCTTGTATAATTCTATTTCTTCATTTGTAAATATGCCGAAACTATATTGTCTTGAATTTGATTTATTTTTTCATGTAGATATCTTAACTTTACCATTTGATCTAAATACAAAAAATGTCGTATGATCTTATTATTTTTAACTCTTACATCATTAAATGCTGCAGTTAATTTTACTCTATCTTCGCTTATTGAATTTTTTAGTACATTAATAGAATCATTAAAATGTGTATTTATAATAATTTGTTTATTTAAAGTATCAATAGCATATGATTATTTTCATCTACTACTTCTAAGTTTTCTAAAATTTCTTGTCGATCATTATCATTCATTGTACCAAATAACCATTTTTCTGCATTGTTAATAAGTCTTCGTTTTTTTCTATTGTTGTTGTTGGGGATTATTGTTTTAATTTTAGATCTAATCCCGTGCAACCAATCGTGAAGTAACTTTGTCCAACTAAGTAATATAGACGTTTATTATTATAGACGTTCTTTATCGATATCTAAATCCTGCTCTGAAGAGAATTATTGCAGACGAAATATAAAAATATTATAATATAGATCTATATCGATCCTTAACGAAGAATAAAGATAAACATTGCTCTCGATTAATGACCAAAAAATCTTTAAATAACTATATCGATTAAACAGATATCGACGATAACGAAAGCCAACGACAAAATCTATATTGATCGTTATCGATTGTTAAAGTATTTCTGAGACGGACAAAGATCTTTTAAAATGCATTTGACAATTCATAACTTGAACACTCTTTTTCTCATAATTCAGTGTAATTGTTTTCAATTACATTTTTTTTCATCTTTTTATCATACATTTCTCTCTATTTGTCCAACCTATTTTTCGTTTTTCACTAATAATTTTAAATATAAGTAAGTATGTAATATACAGTCGGCATCAAAATTGAGAGGACATTTGGATTTTATCAATTCAAAACAATTATTTTTTTAAATTACTAACGGTTAATGAATTTAATTATTATTGATCATAAATATTGGTCAATCTTTGTATTTTTATTTTGCATAATAATATTTATAATAAACATTTTTTTTAAAAATCAGAATTTCTTTTCTTAAACCTTATTTTAAACAAGTGTCCTCTCAATTTTGATCCCGGCTGTATATAAGTAATATAGCTGAAATTATTTCAGTTGAAGGTTCATTGCACATGTTTTACATGGCGTAGTGATCTTCTTGTGTATACATATACGAAAGAAGAAACCTATTTGTTAGAATTCACAACAACAAAAATGCATGTGTATCTTTTATTCTGCGCATGCCAACGTAGTACAATACGAAACTTCAACTCTTTTGGGACAAGCTATAAGTAAAAAGTAAAGTGTCAAAAAAATTGTACTGTCATCGATCTATAAAGAACCGTCAAGGTTCGTTATCGGTCTTTAAACAAACAATTTATATTTACAATAAGCTCTATAGCCGGTGAAGTGATGAATGGTGCAATACAAAGAGGATGGCTTTACACACGAAGGTCCGTGGTTCGAATCTCAAGAGTAAATTTTTCAAATTGAATTGTCTTTCATATATGTAATATAAATAAATAAAAAAAAGCAAAAAAAAAAAGAAGAAAACAATTTTTTTTAAAAACTATGTCTATAAATTCCGACAAAGATTCCTATAACGCTCTATACAGATGTTGAAACAAAATTCGATAAAGCTCTTCATCGAAATATTTTATAGCTGGGTACTTATTGCGCAAGTCAATCGATCAAGAAAAATCGTCTTTAAAATCGTTTTTGGTTTGCGCAACTCGAATTTTCTTTTTTCATCGTTAGCTGAAAAGGATTTGTCTAACGATAGTGAAATTGTGATCGATAGTGTTTATGTTTTTGTGAATATAGATATTTTTATAGTGTACGTATACAGGGGCGGATGGGCAACATCTTAGCGGCCCGGAAAATAATATTTGTCGGCCCTTTTTTAATTTCCGGACATGGCTAAAATATAGGTAGAGGCCTTCACACGTGGCATGTTTTCAGACAATTTTATATTGTGTAATGCTAATAATACATCGATGTAATGGCGTGATTTTTGTAATTTCCAAATATTTTTTTCAAAGCTGCTTCTTTTGCCCACAAACGAGTTTCTCCAATTACTTGTAATTTGTTTTTTTTTTACCTCTAAGGATGTACGTTCGAAAAAATAGCAGTGCCTATACTATTTTTATTTTTGGAAGTCAGTATTGTGCTTATGGAGGCAGTACCCGATGAATTTTTTGCCTTGGTAATATTTAATTTAAAAGATTTCCGTCGATTGAAATTGAGATCTGATCACCCCACACACGAGACAGATTTATACAAACGACATGTAAAAGAGTATAGAAAAGTATGCCTATCTTGCCTGTACTGACTTCCAAAAATAAAAATAGTATAGTGAAAAATATTTACCTCGTGAAAATTTCATATAATTCAAAGCCGCACGTATTGAAATTCACATAATTTGAAAAATTACTACCTTACTGCAATATTTTATGTATGCATAGATGTCCTTTTTAATTACCTCCCATTCTATTTGAGTTAATGTAAGGAAAGTGCATATTTTAGGTGTTCGAAAAAATAGCAGTATTAGAATAATTATATAAGAAATATTCTTGAAATAATCTTTTGTATGTGTTTTATTTCTGAATCATGAAAAATCATTTTAAAAGTTTTTTTGATTTGTAGTGCTCGAAAAATGGGAAGATGTCCCCATTATTCTGAAGAAACAAGACATTTTAATAAAATAAAAATGCGTGAGAAAAAAAAATTATTAAGAAAATCAGGAAATCATTGGATGCTTTGCCAAAATAAACTTCAAATGCATTAAAGTGGAAAAAAGCAGCAGAAACAAGAAGTAGGAAGATAAAAACAACAAATAAACAAGAGCACTACATAATAAACATGGTGATGCAAAGCCCATTTGCAACATCTACAGAAATTATAAACATTTTAGACTTGCCTATTTTACCTTAAAGTGTAAGAAAACGTTTTAATAAAACCAAATTTGCCAGCCAGAAGACCTGCCAAAGTTCCATTGCTGAACTAAAGACATATTGAAAATCAATTAGAATTTGCAAGTGACACAAGTCCAATTGGTACAACATCTTGTGGTACGAAGAGACGAAAACTTTCGTAAAAATCCATCCGTACTTTCAGCCACCGGCCCTGCGGGCCTCTGAACAGCCGGCCCACCGGGAAATTTCCCGGTTCGTCATATGGCCCATCCGCCCCTGTAAGTATAAATATTGTTAGCTATTTTTTAAATATTTTATTATATTAAAATTTTACTAATTGTTGAAATGTATTTTTAATGTTATAATAAAAACAAACAAAAGGGGGAAACAAAAGGGATATGTATTATTTTACTCTCTGAGCTTTCAATTAAAAAATAATGATTTGAAGCTTTTTTCAATATATGTATGTTATATGTATATATAATATATAATTATATGCCTATGACATTATGATTTTCATTTTTTACAAATGTACGTATGTATATAACAAATTAATATTTATCATAATTGCATTGTTTCTATGGCAACATAACAAATTACGATTTATACTTTTGATTTTTTTTTCGTTTTGAATAAAAATACATATTTGCTTTGAAAAAAAATTTTTTTTTTTTAAATATGAAATATTATTTTTCTTTATTATTTTTATTATGCCTCTAAATAGTATATACCTACATACATATCGCATGTTATGTATATATCATATATCTTAGTAACATCTTCATGGTTTTTCGCGTGTTTTGTTCTTGTGGTTGAAAACTGTGGCACTTACAGAATTAATGTACAAGATAGCTTTTAAGAAACACTTCAACGAATATTTACATCCAAATATATTATTTTTTGGTTCAGAGGATGCTGAGATACAGATCTTTGAAATTCAAATTTTAAAAAAAAGCCAAAACTTTGACAATGTCGATTAGGCGCCCCTAAGGTTAATAACTAACATTAGATATTTTATAATGTAAAAGAAAATAAAATAATATGCCTATTGATTCTGATCTTAATTCAATACGAATAAATTTTTCATATTCTTCAATGAAGATGAGAAAACCACGAAAAAATGTTTGGATATAGAAATTTAGAAAAATATTAAAATATATTTTTCTCCCAAATTACAAAAACTAAGATATATGATATACATATTATGTATATACTATTTAGAGGTATAATAAAAATAACATAAAAAAATAATATTTCTTATTTAAAAAAAATTTTTTTATTCAAAGCAAATACGTGTGTATTTTTTTAAATTCAAAACGAAAAAAAATTCAAAATTATAAATCGTAATTAATTGTTATGTTGCCGTAGCAACAAATCATTATTAATATTTATTATACATTTGTAAAAAATTAAAATCATAATGTACGACGTCATAAAATACTCTCAAAATCAATGACGTCAAACTTTAGAGAAAACTTTGAAAGAGCATAACTAAGCTTTTAAAATAAAAGCTTGGGCTACTCGCGCCAGAACCCCAGAATAAAAATTTTTATTTGAAGAAATTTTGTATGAATAAGAGTTCTTCTTATTACATATTTTTTGGTTATAGTTAGGTTGATATACATACATATGTACTGTGTACATTCATAATTTCTTTTAAAATTATACAATAATATTTTTTAAGGGCTACTAAGCTTAAATGAGGTACACATTATCATTCAAACTGACAGTTTTTTTCATCAGTCGCCGACTGTCAGTTTAAATGATAATATATGTGTACCTCACTCACATTCCAATGCGTCTTAAATGCGAATTTAAGCTTATTTTATGGAAGAGAATGAAAATTTAGCGTTCAAAAAAATATATACAACAACGTGATTAGATCAAACAAAAAATTGTGTTGGAAAAACTGAAAGATTCGCTCAATGCAAACGAACCATCAACAGAATGAAAATAAGCTTGAATATTTTAAAAAAACTTTTAAAACGAATACTTTTTATAAATAAAATGCACTGTAAAATTCAAAATTAAAAATTGATTATATATAAAGCCTCTGTAACTACGATGATATTCGAGTAAAGAGTTGTTCGAGGACGTTTCCGAAGTTTCTCAGTAAATTTCTCCGTTCTTTAAATTCATATTTTTCGAATATTCCATCATATTTAATTATTTTCAAGAAAAAAGGATCGATTCTAGACAGAAAGCCTTCACTCATCCAAAATCCGAAAACCCCATTTAAATGCGTTCACGTTTCCCAAATTCACAATTACGTCACGAACATCACTCTTACCCACAAAGGAATTTAGTCCAAGGTTAGTAAGTGGATAAAAAGTAGGTATATAATAATAAAAAGTAAGAATAGATAAGAAAAATTACTGTGCTTATTGAAAAGCTTTATTTATTATTTATTTTATTTTTTTTTAAATTTTTATCACACACGAAACACAAGTTTTTTAAGTTATATAAACTTCAAAATATTTTTTTATATTGCATGACAACTGGAATGAACGATATTCAAAACGATTTTCCAATGATCGAATTACAAAAAGCAAAAACGATATTGGAATTTCCTTCATCGTTTTCAATATCGTTCGACGATGACGCAATTAGTACCCTGACGTCGAATTTCGTGAATAAAATCGATGTCGATCCTAATCAAAACATTGGTTTTTTCTATAAAGAGCTTCACGCAAATCTCTATAATTCTTTATAGCTCACTTTTTAGCTTGGTTGCACGGGATGATTTTAACTTCTGTATTGAGTAATTTTTTATTGTCAGTGTATAGTTGTGCAATGTTAGTTTCAATTTCATTAAGTAAGTATATTATTTAAGTCTTTTGGGTCTATGATATTTAGTATGGTGCTAGTTTAGTTTGTTATTTCTACCTGTCGAAGTTTTATTTGTATATAACCTGCTCCTTCATGAATTGGGTTGACCTGTAACAGTCCCTGAACAGCTGACTTTGTTGTTATGAATAAAATTGCGATGATGGTTACTTGTAAATTTCAAAGGTCTTTTAATATTTGATATGTGTACCTACATTTTTAAGTGTTTTTTGTCTGTAATAAGGTTCGTATTTATGTCTTATGGCCAGTTCCACAATCAAAGTTTTAACGGAGTTTAAGTTAAACCTAAACCATGGTTTAAACTTCATTTAAATTTTTTTTCGTTCCTCAGTCAATTTATATTTGTAGTTTAACTGTCTTTAGTTAAACCTATCATTGTGAATGAATTTAGGTTAAAACCTGAGAAGCTTGTAGATGTTATTGTATAGCTGCTAGATAACAGTGGCAATTATTGTGACATTTTAAATTTTTTCATATAAATTTCAATTTATAATGAATTTAGGGACAAAACAGATAGATAGATGGCAGTTGTTTTTTTATTTTATTTTTGACTTTTACTTAAACCTCAAATAGAGTTTAAACTCTCAATTCGTACGGATTAAGTTAAACTCAGTTTAACACTTAAGCGTTCACTGTGAAACTGAAAAAAGTGCTTAAACTTAGTTTAAGAGTTAAACTCCGTTTAAACTTTGACTGTGGAACTGGCCATTAGTCTTTTATAATTTCCAATAACTCCTACTAATCTATTTTCTACATAATCTTTTTTTTTAATATTCTTTTTATTTTTATATATGATATGATTTTTTTGTTTTATTGATTCTTTTCTTAATTTTTTCGACTTCTATCATTTCTTTAGCTTCTCTGGGAGTGCATTTTATAGTGGAGTGATAACGATCGTTATAGTTTGCTATAGCCATCTGTATTTTCATTTCTACAGAGAGTTCACTACCCTCAATCCATGTTATTTTTCTAAGAGGGTTGAATGTAGCCTCTCTACGATAGCATTCCCGGTGTGGTTGTTCGACTTCGTTAGGTGTACTTCAATGTTTTCTGTATTTAAATATTTCATAAGTTGTTCTGCTCTGAATTCATTGTCCATGATTAACTTCTTTGGTTTTCCGAATTTTGCGAAATTTCCATCATAATAATTGTCTTTTTTGCTTTCCAGTTCGTTTCAGTTATATAATATGCTGCTGCAAATTTTGTTAAATTATTTATCAATTATTGTTATAAATGCTTGTTTTTTAAAATAAAATATATCTAAATGTTCTATTTCGGTTTTTTCATTTGGAGTTTCTGTTATTGCAAATTTTAGTTTAATTGGCTTTCTGTCGTATTTTATTTGTTGACATTTATCACAATTGTAAATAACTAACTGAATATGCTCCTGCAGTTTAGGAAAATATATTTTATCTTTTAGGCTTTGATAGGATTCATTTATTTCGCTATGCATAGATTCTTTTGTGTAGTAGAGAGATAATTGTTTGTGTAATTCTTCTTTTGTTAATATCTCAGTTGCTCTTTTCGTACTTCTTACAAATTTTATTTTTTTTATAATCTGAAAACATCTCTATTACAATTGATTGGAATCAGTATCAGATACTTCTTAATAAATACTTGTATTCCCTTGTTTGACATACTTTTTTAGTTTGTTTTTAATAATATTTTCATTTTCTAATGGATTTATTTCAATAATTCTTCTTATATGTACTATTTTCATTTCTTGTACTTTTGGACTATACGTTAAAATTATTTGTGTCTTATACGTCATTTTTTTCATTAATTTGTTCTGTATTTTCCAACCTACTTAAATAATAATCATCTACCTTATTTTCCTTACCCTGTAAATATTCAATTTCATAATTAAACTCTTGTAATTTCAAAATCCATCTTTGATGCCTTTGCGAAAATTCTTAATATAAATATGTTTTAAAGTAGCTTACTGCATATACAATGGCCAAAAATATTTTATCCGTTGTACAATAATTTTTCTCATGAGTGTTTAGCGTTCTTGAGACATAGCACACTAGGTGTCCTTGTTGGGATAAGACTGCCTCTATAGCGTAATCGCTAGCATCTGTTGTTATTACAAACAGCTTATCAAATTCAGGATACTTTAAAATCGGATGGGATGAAATTAAACTTTTTAAATTTTTGAAAGCTGATATATACAGAGGGTCATTAACATTTATTTTCTTATCTTTTTTTAAGTATTTAATCATTGGGTATGCAATTTTTGAGTAATCCTTGATAAATTTCATGTAATATCCAGTCGCACCAAAAAGCCTTTCAATTGCTTCTCTGTTTTTGGTATCTCTAATTCCTGAATAGTTTTTATTTTCTCTGGATTTGGCTTAATTCCTTCCTTTGTCAATATGTGACATAAAAATTCAGTATTTTGTTTCAAAAAACTACATTTGTCGACTTGGATTTTCAAATTATGTTCTTTGAGTTTTGTAAATATTTTGGTTAAAGATTTTTCATGTTCCTGTAAGGATGTGGAAAAATTAGAATGTCTTCGAGATAAACGACACATATTTGATTAATATATTCACGAAGTATTTGATTCATAAGCCGTTGGAAAGTTTTTTCTGCTATATCTAAAGTTATAAAATACTGCGCTTTTCATACTTGTCATCTACCGTAACTTGATTAAGCCTTCTGTAATCGACAACTATTCTGAATTTTTGTATTCCGGAATTGTCTTCTTTTTTCGGTAGGTACTACGATTATCGGATAGCTGTATCTGCTGTTGCTTTTTCTAATTATTCCTTGCTTTTCTATCTCTAGCATTTGTCGCCTTACTTCTGCTTCATGTTTTGGTGGGTATCGATAAAGCTTCGAATTTATTTGTTCATTTGTTGTTGTTTTTATTTCATGTACTACTGTATTTGTATTAGTTAAATTATAGATTTTGCACTTCGCTTAAGAACGGAAGACTCTCTCCATTAATCATAATTATCTCTTGATTTTCAATTTTAATTTCTTTCACATTTTTATTTATCCAGTCCATACCTAATATTAAATCATAAGATTTTTCTAATTGCATTGCGACCCATTTCATTCTTGCATTATCAGCATATTTAAATTCTGTTGAGCATAATGTTATAACTTTTTTGTTATGTTTGTTTACTCTACCTTGTATTGTGTTAATTATTATTGGCTCTTCGTTAAGTACATGATATACATATATATGTATATCTTGAGGAATTTAATTTTGATTTAATATGCTAATTGTTGAACCTGTCTATACACTAAAGCTAAAAATTTTTGTTTTTGTATAGTTAATGTAATAAAAATTGTATTATGGTCCGAGGCTAATTGATAAAAAAAGTTTCATTTATTGTATTTGTTTCTGCCCTACTTATTGTGTCTACTTCCATTGGCTCTTGTCTCTGACGATTTTGTGTACTATCAGTATGTCTGTATTTATTCTGTCTATATTTTATCCATTAGTTATTTACACCACAGCGCTTATGGACATATTTTGTCTTATTTCTTCTTTGAGTAATTACATAAATGTGTTTCGGATTTTTATCACCTGCAGTGTTACCCTTTAGTTTAAATTGGCTATGTAAAATCGGATGAACTTTTTGATAAGTGTTACCGCCTTTACCTTTGTTTTTCAAAATTTATGAAATTTTCTATTCTGTAAAAATTGTTTGCTAATAAAGAAAAATCATAATAGCGTAAGATATACAATTATTGACACCCTTAAGACATATGTATACTTACTTAATACTTTTCCAGTTACATTTGTGTCGTCTATTTTACAATGTTTAAAGTGTTTTTTAACTGTTCTTTTTAAGAAAACCCTGTGTAAATCTTTTAAGAAAGAAAAATACCGATTTTTAGAAATTAATATCGAAATATACAACTATTGTCACCAGAACACAATAATTGGCACCCTATTTGAGTACATTAATTGGCATGGGTGGCAATTACTGTTATCTAAGTAAAGTATAGCTATTGACACAAAAATAAAAGTATCTAAAGAACAACATTTTAGTTCAATAGATGCATATCATATCATAATAAATGCAAATGATAATACGAGAACTTGGATTATTGTTTTATCTGTTTTTATGCTTTTTGATATTATTTCAGTGATAGCTTTCTGAAGCGTTTCCTCAGAGTATGTGTTTATATTAGCAGATTTAATTATAATAGGCGATGTAATTAGAATTAATATTTAACACTTTATTAATACAACTTGTTGTCGGTACATTATATGAGAAAGAGAAAGAGTTACAAAAGAATATACAAGATATAATAATGACAGTAGGAATAATATATAATAATTTAAGAACATAGGGGCTTATTGTGATTTTCAATTCGTAGGTTGATCGAAGAATCTTCTTCGATTCGATTGATTTTAATTTCGGTATTGTGTAATTCAATCGAACGAACCAAAAAGCGTTGCATCATACACATTGGTTACAATCGTCATTATCGTGAATTATTGTGAATATTTACTTCTTTACACTTATTTTCAGCTGTTAAAATTTGAAGATACATACATACATATGTATTTGAATAAATTGTTTTAAGTTACTAATAACATTTTTTTAAAGTCGGATTTAGCAAAAGTCGACTTTAAAAACTGAGTATACTATCATATTTTACAAAATATGTTGAAGATTTTAATTTTTCAAGTACGTATTTGTGTACAGAACTTCAATGCATACTCAGTTTTTAGAGTCGACATTAAATTTGTTAAATTCGACTTTAAAAAAATGTTAGTAGTAAGGCAAGTATTTTATTGTTTTGTAACAATTTTGGGGATTTCTGTGAGAAAAATTAATTTATGTCAGAATTTTCATGATATTCACAAGCTCTTCTAATTGTTTCTTATTACCTGTATTTTTCCTATTAAAATAAATAATTTATGTAGTAATTTTTTTTGATTTCATGGACAGCTGACGTGTTTCTGTTAGTCGCTGATATAATTTTTTATTAATTTATATTATATTCTTGAAAGGTTTATCACTTGTTTTTTCAAACTAATTTTCATTTGTACTATTTATTTATTCATTTAAAAAGAAGCAAAAGTGGAATATCATTTTTAAACAGTGATTTCAGATTGTTAAAATCAAGTCAATTTAATTACACATAAAAATAGTCTCGATTGCAAATTTTAATAGACTGTGAAGTAGTGGTGATTTTGCAATAATTTTATCATGCCGTTTAAAAGCAACAACAATTCTTTTGTGCGTGATACACGTAGTACAAGCAAACATAAAACAGTAACTGCTACCTCCAACAAAATTACAGCTGTACCAGTAGGTCAAGTAAGTTCTATTGCTAATTCCACTGTATGTAAATTTTTAACTGCTGCCTCTACAACATCCACAACAACAACATTAACAACAACATTAACAACAACAACTACTACGATTTCAACACCTATTATGTCGTCATCGTTGTCATATTTCAGTCCCGCAATTAAAATCGATAATTCAACGGATGCTTCATTAAAATTTTTAAATGAAAAATTGGACAGAATGATCTCCGATTTTAATCGCCTAATCGCCGATGTTAACTTGAACATCGGTAATGTAATGGAAATTGGAAACTATAAGTAAACAGTCTGCAATTACCGAAAATCAATTATTTAAGATTGATCAACGCATAAATAGACTTGAACAAAAATTATTGGCAGATGAAATCCTAATAGATGGGATACCCATCGTAGATAATTCTAAAGATGATCTACCTACAATATTTAATAAAATCTGTGATAACTTGAACACATTTAAACCTTCCTTGAAAGGTATTTACAGAGTTAAAAGAAAAACTCCAACCAACTCAAATTCCATTGTTGTGAAATTCAACACCACTAACGATAAAATTAATCTGCTGCAGAGTGTAAACAAATTCATTAAATCAAATAAACGGCCCTTACTACTTTCAGACATTGGTTTAAATTCTAATTCCCGTATCTTTATACATGAAAAACTTACAACAACTAATTATTTACTTCTCCGCGAAGCATTAAAATTAAAGCGGCAAAAACTTATTTCTAAAGCTTTCACAAGAAATGGATTCATCTTTATTTCACGAAACAAAATTGATAAACCTACAAAAATCTCTACTTCTATGGATTTAGCGACGTTCAGCACTGTTAATACCTAATTTAATGGATACTCTTATTCAGTCATCAAAATTATTTTCATATTTTAATATATATATTTTTTTAGTTTATATTTTTAGCTGCGTATTTCATCTCAACATTACTTTTGTAGAATTTTTGCACAAGCTATTTAGACATAATTTTTCTTTTTATTTTTCTATAGTTGAACATAATTATTTGTACATTATAAATTTGTATTACTATTTCTTTTGGTTAATGGAAATTTATTTTTGTGTTTATAATGGTCTGAGTTTCAGAGTAACATTTGTAGATTGTTTTTCATATCTTATAGCAATCCTGCTGTCTATCCATTTAATATCATTTAAAATTTGTTATCTTGTATTCAATACGTATTGGGTATTCCTTTTTGGTAGTTTTGAGATTATAAATTTTGTTTTTATAATTATATTTTTTCCCATATTTCGGTATGCTTATTTCCTTCAATTCATAACTTCCTGTTTACTTCTCAATCTAGCAGATGTCAACTCATAACATTGGTAGTGCTAAAGACATTTGCAATAGCAACCATAACTTTTTGTTGAAACTTCTATGTGGAAATGACCATGACTTAAAAGCTTGCCACTTCAATGCTCAAAGTTTACTTCCTAAAATTGATGAATTTAGAGAATCATTTAACTGTGTTTCACTTGATCTAATTTTGGTTTCAGAAACTTGGCTCAATGATGATTTAATTTCACTACAAAACTACCGAGTTGTGCGATGTGATCGGAATACACGAGGTGGTGGCGTAGCGATATATATATCTAAATCTATTAAATTCAAATTCTTGAAAAAATCATCTCCAGAACATGGTGTTGAGTATATTTTTGTAGAACTGTTCAATGGTTGTGATAAAATTCTTGTTGGATGTGCATGTAAGCCACCTCAGTATCACAATATAGAACATTCATCATTTTACAGCTTTATTACTGAGTACTCCCAAATTTATAAGCACATTATAATCGGAGGTGATTTTAACTTTGACATAAAAGAGAATAACTATTACGCAAACAGATTTTTAGATCTTACCGCATCTTGTGCTCTATCCCCAGTAAACACGAATATACCTACCCACTTTACTACATCATCAGCCACCTTGCTAGATATCTTTCTAGTCTCTAATTTGCAATATGTAAATAAATACGATCAACTGTCGTTTCCGGCTTTTTCTAGGCATGATCTAATTTTTGTAAAATATAGATGGTTTTCGCGAACTGAGAAAATAAATTCATTTACATATCCTGATTTTAAATCTGTTAATTCTGAACAATTATTAATAGACTGTACTAGCTTAAATTGGTCTGACATTATGAAAGTGACGTCAGTGAATGATCAAATCGACCTCCTCAATAAATTTATTAATCATCTATTTCAAAAACATGTACGATTCAAGGTACATAGGAACTTTTCAGAAAATTGTCCTTGGTTCACTTCTCACTTAAATCTTTAATAAGCAATAGAAATTTAGCATACAGACTATGGAAACGGTATAAACTACCTCAGTTCTGGAGTAAGTACAAATTCTTAAGAAACAAGATTACATATGAGATAAGAAAATCCAAATCTAAATTTTACAATACCAAATTCAACATAGCTTTACCTACAAAGAAACTATGGGCTAACTTACATGAAATTGGTATAGGTAAATCTCAAACCTCACTCCCCTCTGATGTTGATCCTAATGATCTTAATAAATATTTCACTTCTAATGCACCGACATCTATTTCAGAAAGTACTTATTACAATAATCGTTATGAAGGATTTTCCTTCATTCACACCACTGAACTTGAAGTAATATCTGCTATATATTCTATCAAATCTAATGTGTCAGGCTTAGATAATATCAATACAAAATTTCTCAAGCTTTTAGCCCCTCAAATAATAAGTTTTATTACATACATCTTCAACAATATAATTACACAGTCAGACTACCCCATCATATGGAAATCAGTTAAAATCAACCCAATTCCAAAAAAACAAAATCCGAATATATCAGAATATCGACCGATAGCAATATTACCGTTTCTGTCTAAGGTTTTTGAAAAAGTAATACACAAAGAAATATTAAAATATGTCGATGAAAACAATTTACTGAATGCCCTACAATCAGGCTTCAGAAAAACTAAAAGCTGCACTACTGCTTTAGCAAAAATCACTGAAGATATTCGTAAAAATTTAGACGATAACAAACCATCCCTACTTTTGCTTTTAGACTTTTCGAAAGCCTTCGATTGTGTAAACCACAAACTTCTTTTACATAAGTTAGTTAACCAATACAATTTCTGCTCGTCTGCAATAAAGCTACTACAGTCCTATCTTTCTTATCGCCAGCAGGTCGTCTATTGTGGTGACAAATTTTCTGATCCTCTCCAGGTTCCAAATGGGGTCCCTCAAGGCTCCATACTTGCACCACTGCTATTCTCTCTTTTCATTAATGATCTTCCAACAGTTATTAAACACAGTAAGTACCACCTCTACGCCGATGATGTACAGATTTATCTCGCCTGTGAAAAACAATCAATTCATCGGAGCGTCAGATACGTGAATGAAGATCTTGATGCTATATACAACTGGGCTAATGCTAACAAACTTTTTTTAAATATATCAAAAACAACATCACTAATTATTAACAGAAAACAAATTGACATGTCTGGCATACCTCCTTTACAGCTTAATGGTTTTGTGATTCCATACGAAGACTCAGCAAAAAACCTTGGACTTATTTTTGATAACTCCTTGTCCTGGAAAATACATGCTACCTCAATTGCATCCAGAGTGTTTAAGATCTTAAGGCAACTTTACCCCAGTATACAGTTCACACCTGTCGAAACGCGTTGCTTGCTTGTAAGAAGTCTGATTATCCCAATTTTCACATATGCTTGCGAAATATTTGCTAATCTTGACCACAATTCTATGAAGATACTGGAAATGGCTTTCAATGCTTGTGTTAGATATGCTTTTGGGCTTAGAAAATTTGATCATATTTCGGCTTTTAAAAATAAAATAGTAGGATGCTCAGTAAGAACCTTTTTCATTTTCAGAAGTATTCTTTTTTTACATAAAATCATTCTGTCAAACTCTCCACAATACCTATACGAAAACATCAATTTTTCCACCTCTACTCGAACACTCGCTTTAAAAGCTTGTAAATTTAGATACCTTGTGTCCAGTCGCCAATTTTTCATTTTTGCTATTGCTAAATGGAATGCGCTACCTTTGGATTTACGAAGAAGATGGGCAGACCGAAATTTCAAACACTATCTCTTTGACTACCTAAAAGATAGTCCAGAATGTTTATGATTAATGTACATATGTATGGATAGATAGCATGTGAATAACTAAAATTATACTTATGTGCTTCCTGTTTTAACCGGTATTGACACAATTATAAATTCCATTACAATTTAGTTACTATATATTACTATACTATTATTGTTATTGTTATTATTACTATTACAATTTTTATTTTTATCACTATTTTTATTATTATTAATATCATTACTATAAGTAATACTACATACATTTTTGATGTTCCTATTGTTATTATTACTATAATTTTGTTATTTTTAACATCTCTCTTTTTCTCTAATTTTTGTTCTGTTTTCTAATACGCAGCTAATCTTGGTTTGTTTTTTTTTTCCTATCCTTAATTGTTTAAACTTAGATTAAGATTTAGTTGTTAGTTTATAGTAGTTAAGTTTATTATCATTTGTATCTTTTTTTTTCTTTTTTTCTTTATCTTCAACAATATTACTGTTGTTGAATATACACATAAAAGATTTATGCATATCTTACAGTGTATTGTATTGAAAATATATTGAAATAAATTGAAATTGAAATTGAAATTGAATTATGTATTAAAAACACATTTAATTAGTATTATAATTACATTTAAAACATTGAAAGTTACATTTTTGTTGAAATATCCATCGTTTTTTTGCACATTTTTCGTACTAAAAATTGTGTTTCGTCAGTAAAAAAGTAATCGAACCAGCTGTTCGATTTAATCGAACAAAAAGAAAAAAAACGAAAATGATAATACCAAAATATGAAATCGAACGCTGTTCGATCATTCGACGAAAATCATAATAAGGGCCATACTCTAAAAGAACATTATTTACATATATACTTAATAATATCAGTAACAGATGGCAGCTCTAGAATTGTGGTGACAATATCATTCGAATGATGCATTATCCAACACTCCCCTTCAATTCTAGAATTGTCATATGCCATTACAAACTTTTAAAATTCCATTCCTAACTTTCTAAAACATTACATGTGCTTTTTGGCTGATAACATTTTCGTTAACGCATCAGCTGGCATCCTGTCAGTGGCTAAGTAATGCAGCGTCACGATTCCTTCTGAGACAGCTTCTCTAATATAATGAAATTTTAAATGAAGATGTTTGATTTTACTTGTCCGTCCTTGATAATTTGCAATACACTGTGCACTAAGACTATCACTGTAAACTTTGACTGGACCTTTATGTAATTTGAGTTCTTCCAGTATATGCTTGAAGAAAGTAATTTCCTTAACAGTTGATGATAGTGCAACATATTCTGCCTCTGCACTAGAAGTAGTTACTATATTTTGCTTTGTTGAACTTCAGTGAATAACTGAACCACTGAAAATTGAACCCAATTTGAATCAACATACGCTGATAATGACGTATTCGATTTTTTATATAATATTTTAGCATCAACACTACCTTTTAAATACTTTAATGTATTAATCGCATAATTCCAATGTTGTTGTTTTGGTTCTTGACAAAATTGTGACATCATATTTACAGCACAAGTGATGTCTGGATGACTAAATGTTGATAGATACAAAAGACTTCCGATTAGTTCTTGATAACTTCTTTTGCATACGTTTAATTTTTCTTCTTCAATCGTTGGAATTTTTTGAAGCTTTATACCGGTGTACAATCTTCGAGTTTATATTTCTTTAGTAAATGTTTTATGTAACTGATTTGACATATTCCTATTGTATTTTTATTTTTATCACGACTGATTTTTAAACCAACACAAATCTTAGGGAAACCTAATTCTTTAATTTCAAAATTATTCTTCAAGTACTCTTGTACTTTAATGTATTCTTTGTTGTCATTTGTTGCAATTAGAATATCGTCAACATATAATGCTATCATCGTGAACTTATCACCTACATGTTTATAATAAATGCATGTATAATGTTTACATTTACATACCTTGTTATTATTTTCTTTATTAATAAAACCTTCTGGTTGTTCCATGTAAATCTCTTCCTTAAGATCAGCATTCAAATAAGCTGTTGATACGTCAATGTGATGAATATCTAAATTTCTTTCAACTGCTATTGCAAATAGTAAACGTATATCACTGATGCTGGCTACAGGAGAATATGTATCAGTATAATCAATTCCATGTATTTGAGCATAACCTTTTGCAACTAGACGAGCTTTTCTACTTTCAATAGAACCATCCGGCCTATATTTTGTTTTAAATACCCATTTCGAACCAATTATATTCTTGTCCATTGGACGATCGATAAGATCCCAAGTTTCATTTTTTAATAAGAACTCGTACTCTGTTTGCATTACTTCTTTCCATTCTGTGAAATTGTTTGAATTTTCAATTTCATTCATAGTCGTTGGATCATCGTTTACTGCATTTCTTATTTCGTTTTCTTTTTGTTCAAGATTTTTACCTTTTATCTCAGTTATGCTGGTCTCCTCAATTTCACTTTCAACATCTTGAACGCATTCATTTATTTTCTCAACTGATTCATATTTATCAATACGTCACGATAGTTTGTTTGTAAACTTTGGTAAGTTGTTGGAATTTTATTTAAAAATCTTACATCTCTGCTTTTTACAATAAGTCTTGTACCTGACTTCGGTAGGCCTTAGATTCTTCTGAATATCCTATCCTAATATAATTATCACTTTTAGCATCAAATTTCCCTAAATTACTTCGTTTATTGAGTACGTAAGCAGTTGTACCAATTTCCTTGAAATAAGAAAAGTTAGGTCTTTTAGATGACCATAATTCTTCTGGAGTAACATTGAGGTTAAGTTTAGTTGGACAGCGGTTTCTAATGTAGGCAGCCGTATTAATTAGTTCAGCCCAAAGGTATTCAGGTAATTTCGATTCAATCATTAGACATCTTGCCATTTCTGTAAGAGTTCTATTTGCTCTCTCGGCAATCCCATTTTGTTCTGGTGTATACTCGACAGTTAGTTCATGTTTTATACCATTTTGTTCTAGAAAACTTCTAAAATTTGTGTTACAATATTCAAGTCCATTATCGGTTCTTATTCTTTGAATTTTGTTACCAGTTTGATTTTCTACACAGTTTTTAAATATTTTAAATTTTTCAAAAGCTTCACTCTTTTTGTTAATAAAGTAAACAAAAATTTTTCTTGAAAAATCATCAATGAAAGTTATGAAATATAATGATATGCTTAAAGATTCTTTCGTATTGGCCCACAAATGTCTGAGTGAATTAACTGTAATGTTCGAGTAGTACTTTTTTCCTTTTTTGAGGTAAATGGTACACGTGCTTGTTTAGCTTTTATACAAGAAGTACAATTTATTTCATTAATGTCAAACCTTGATGGTAAACCTGAACCCATATTATATTTTTGTAATTGTTTCAATGATGAAACATTTAAATGTCCCATCTTTTTATGCCATTCTAAAAGTGAATCAGTTTTTAAAGTCAAATATTAATTTTTAAACTTTTGATGATTAACAGATTTTAAAATGTACAGACCATGTTGTCTTTTAGCTTCTAGTGGTACATTATTATTTTCATTACATATTGTTGCACGATTACTTTCAAAATTAACTTTTTTGCCATTTTCTATAGCTTTACTGATTGAAATTAAGTTTTCTCTAAGTTCTGGCACAAAAAGAGTATTATATAATGAAACAGTTTTAATTTCGTTATCAATTGACACGCTTAATTGAACAGTACCAGTACCTACAATTTTTATCATTTGATTATTTGCAAGTTGAACATAACCTTTATTATCAGATTCATTTAATGTTTTAAACATTGACTTATTACTACACATATGTGATGTTGCTCCACTATCAAGACACCATACGTACATATTTTTTCTTGTTGAATTTTTTAATTTCACATCTGTTTAGGCGTTCACGAACAATAAAACCTTGTTCAACATTTTCAGTAATATTTGCCTTTTGGACTCTACAATGGATTGCTTTATGTCCTTTTTTGCCACATTTTCTACAGTTAAAGGGGAAGTATTTTGGTTTAACACTGTTATATTTTTTAAAATATTTTGCTTGTAGAGCGTTGTTGGTTAGGTTTTCTTTCTTTCTTTCACCAACTTCTAGTAATCTTGTTCTTACTATACTTAGTTCGGGGTAGGCACTCTGTGCATCAAAAGCTGCTCTTACATCTTTATATTCTTCAGGCAAACTATCAAGTAGCATTACAACTAAGAGATCGTCATCAAGTTTAGCACCTAATTCATTTAATCGAAATATATTGGCATTAAACTCTCTGATATTCCTCCATTACTTGACCAGAATCCATTTTTATGTTTATTAATTTACGATATTCTTCCGTTTTTTGTCTAGGACCTTTTCTGTCGTAAGTGCTCGACAGGAAATCCCAAACTTCTTTTGAAGTTTTTAAGTGTTTTGCTAAAGCTACAATAGAAGGTTCCATAGAAAGTAATAACTCACCTCTTGCATCCAGATCTTTCTCATCCCAATCATCTCGACTATTTCCAGCCGTATCAGGTCTTTCCAACGTTCCATTTACGTATTTTAAAATTCTTAATTTATGAAGTACAGCTTCGATCTGCACCTTCCACGTTGAATAATTTTCACCATTGAACAAAGCAATTCGGCCAACATTTGATGAAGATGATAACCTATTAGCAGATTTAATTATAATAGGCGATGTAATTAAAATTAATATTTAACACTTTATTAATACAACTTGTTGTCGGTACATTATATGGGAAAGAGAAAGAGTTACAAAAGAATATACAAGATATAATAATGACAGTAGGAATGATATAATGTAATTTAAGAACATACTCTAAAATAACATTATTTACATATATACTTATTAATATCAGTAACAGATGGCAGTTCTAGAATTGTGGTGACAATATTATTCGAATGATACATTATCCAACAGTTTACTTTTTTTGGCATTTTATTTTATAGTAAATCTAGAATAAAATAAAAATAGCAAGAAATTATCATTACTAACTAATGTGTAAACAAATTCATTAAATCAAATAAACGGCCCTTACTACTTTCAGACATTGGTTTAAATTCTAATTCCCGTATCTTTATACATGAAAAACTTACAACAACTAATTATTTACTTCTCCGCGAAGCATTAAAATTAAAGCGGCAAAAACTTATTTCTAAAGCTTTCACAAGAAATGGATTCATCTTTATTTCACGAAACAAAATTGATAAACCTACAAAAATCTCTACTTCTATGGATTTAGCGACGTTCAGCACTGTTAATACCTAATTTAATGGATACTCTTATTCAGTCATCAAAATTATTTTCATATTTTAATATATATATTTTTTTAGTTTATATTTTTAGCTGCGTATTTCATCTCAACATTACTTTTGTAGAATTTTTGCACAAGCTATTTAGACATAATTTTTCTTTTTATTTTTCTATAGTTGAACATAATTATTTGTACATTATAAATTTGTATTACTATTTCTTTTGGTTAATGGAAATTTATTTTTGTGTTTATAATGGTCTGAGTTTCAGAGTAACATTTGTAGATTGTTTTTCATATCTTATAGCAATCCTGCTGTCTATCCATTTAATATCATTTAAAATTTGTTATCTTGTATTCAATACGTATTGGGTATTCCTTTTTGGTAGTTTTGAGATTATAAATTTTGTTTTTATAATTATATTTTTTCCCATATTTCGGTATGCTTATTTCCTTCAATTCATAACTTCCTGTTTACTTCTCAATCTAGCAGATGTCAACTCATAACATTGGTAGTGCTAAAGACATTTGCAATAGCAACCATAACTTTTTGTTGAAACTTCTATGTGGAAATGACCATGACTTAAAAGCTTGCCACTTCAATGCTCAAAGTTTACTTCCTAAAATTGATGAATTTAGAGAATCATTTAACTGTGTTTCACTTGATCTAATTTTGGTTTCAGAAACTTGGCTCAATGATGATTTAATTTCACTACAAAACTACCGAGTTGTGCGATGTGATCGGAATACACGAGGTGGTGGCGTAGCGATATATATATCTAAATCTATTAAATTCAAATTCTTGAAAAAATCATCTCCAGAACATGGTGTTGAGTATATTTTTGTAGAACTGTTCAATGGTTGTGATAAAATTCTTGTTGGATGTGCATGTAAGCCACCTCAGTATCACAATATAGAACATTCATCATTTTACAGCTTTATTACTGAGTACTCCCAAATTTATAAGCACATTATAATCGGAGGTGATTTTAACTTTGACATAAAAGAGAATAACTATTACGCAAACAGATTTTTAGATCTTACCGCATCTTGTGCTCTATCCCCAGTAAACACGAATATACCTACCCACTTTACTACATCATCAGCCACCTTGCTAGATATCTTTCTAGTCTCTAATTTGCAATATGTAAATAAATACGATCAACTGTCGTTTCCGGCTTTTTCTAGGCATGATCTAATTTTTGTAAAATATAGATGGTTTTCGCGAACTGAGAAAATAAATTCATTTACATATCCTGATTTTAAATCTGTTAATTCTGAACAATTATTAATAGACTGTACTAGCTTAAATTGGTCTGACATTATGAAAGTGACGTCAGTGAATGATCAAATCGACCTCCTCAATAAATTTATTAATCATCTATTTCAAAAACATGTACGATTCAAGGTACATAGGAACTTTTCAGAAAATTGTCCTTGGTTCACTTCTCACTTAAATCTTTAATAAGCAATAGAAATTTAGCATACAGACTATGGAAACGGTATAAACTACCTCAGTTCTGGAGTAAGTACAAATTCTTAAGAAACAAGATTACATATGAGATAAGAAAATCCAAATCTAAATTTTACAATACCAAATTCAACATAGCTTTACCTACAAAGAAACTATGGGCTAACTTACATGAAATTGGTATAGGTAAATCTCAAACCTCACTCCCCTCTGATGTTGATCCTAATGATCTTAATAAATATTTCACTTCTAATGCACCGACATCTATTTCAGAAAGTACTTATTACAATAATCGTTATGAAGGATTTTCCTTCATTCACACCACTGAACTTGAAGTAATATCTGCTATATATTCTATCAAATCTAATGTGTCAGGCTTAGATAATATCAATACAAAATTTCTCAAGCTTTTAGCCCCTCAAATAATAAGTTTTATTACATACATCTTCAACAATATAATTACACAGTCAGACTACCCCATCATATGGAAATCAGTTAAAATCAACCCAATTCCAAAAAAACAAAATCCGAATATATCAGAATATCGACCGATAGCAATATTACCGTTTCTGTCTAAGGTTTTTGAAAAAGTAATACACAAAGAAATATTAAAATATGTCGATGAAAACAATTTACTGAATGCCCTACAATCAGGCTTCAGAAAAACTAAAAGCTGCACTACTGCTTTAGCAAAAATCACTGAAGATATTCGTAAAAATTTAGACGATAACAAACCATCCCTACTTTTGCTTTTAGACTTTTCGAAAGCCTTCGATTGTGTAAACCACAAACTTCTTTTACATAAGTTAGTTAACCAATACAATTTCTGCTCGTCTGCAATAAAGCTACTACAGTCCTATCTTTCTTATCGCCAGCAGGTCGTCTATTGTGGTGACAAATTTTCTGATCCTCTCCAGGTTCCAAATGGGGTCCCTCAAGGCTCCATACTTGCACCACTGCTATTCTCTCTTTTCATTAATGATCTTCCAACAGTTATTAAACACAGTAAGTACCACCTCTACGCCGATGATGTACAGATTTATCTCGCCTGTGAAAAACAATCAATTCATCGGAGCGTCAGATACGTGAATGAAGATCTTGATGCTATATACAACTGGGCTAATGCTAACAAACTTTTTTTAAATATATCAAAAACAACATCACTAATTATTAACAGAAAACAAATTGACATGTCTGGCATACCTCCTTTACAGCTTAATGGTTTTGTGATTCCATACGAAGACTCAGCAAAAAACCTTGGACTTATTTTTGATAACTCCTTGTCCTGGAAAATACATGCTACCTCAATTGCATCCAGAGTGTTTAAGATCTTAAGGCAACTTTACCCCAGTATACAGTTCACACCTGTCGAAACGCGTTGCTTGCTTGTAAGAAGTCTGATTATCCCAATTTTCACATATGCTTGCGAAATATTTGCTAATCTTGACCACAATTCTATGAAGATACTGGAAATGGCTTTCAATGCTTGTGTTAGATATGCTTTTGGGCTTAGAAAATTTGATCATATTTCGGCTTTTAAAAATAAAATAGTAGGATGCTCAGTAAGAACCTTTTTCATTTTCAGAAGTATTCTTTTTTTACATAAAATCATTCTGTCAAACTCTCCACAATACCTATACGAAAACATCAATTTTTCCACCTCTACTCGAACACTCGCTTTAAAAGCTTGTAAATTTAGATACCTTGTGTCCAGTCGCCAATTTTTCATTTTTGCTATTGCTAAATGGAATGCGCTACCTTTGGATTTACGAAGAAGATGGGCAGACCGAAATTTCAAACACTATCTCTTTGACTACCTAAAAGATAGTCCAGAATGTTTATGATTAATGTACATATGTATGGATAGATAGCATGTGAATAACTAAAATTATACTTATGTGCTTCCTGTTTTAACCGGTATTGACACAATTATAAATTCCATTACAATTTAGTTACTATATATTACTATACTATTATTGTTATTGTTATTATTACTATTACAATTTTTATTTTTATCACTATTTTTATTATTATTAATATCATTACTATAAGTAATACTACATACATTTTTGATGTTCCTATTGTTATTATTACTATAATTTTGTTATTTTTAACATCTCTCTTTTTCTCTAATTTTTGTTCTGTTTTCTAATACGCAGCTAATCTTGGTTTGTTTTTTTTTTCCTATCCTTAATTGTTTAAACTTAGATTAAGATTTAGTTGTTAGTTTATAGTAGTTAAGTTTATTATCATTTGTATCTTTTTTTTTCTTTTTTTCTTTATCTTCAACAATATTACTGTTGTTGAATATACACATAAAAGATTTATGCATATCTTACAGTGTATTGTATTGAAAATATATTGAAATAAATTGAAATTGAAATTGAAATTGAATTATGTATTAAAAACACATTTAATTAGTATTATAATTACATTTAAAACATTGAAAGTTACATTTTTGTTGAAATATCCATCGTTTTTTTGCACATTTTTCGTACTAAAAATTGTGTTTCGTCAGTAAAAAAGTAATCGAACCAGCTGTTCGATTTAATCGAACAAAAAGAAAAAAAACGAAAATGATAATACCAAAATATGAAATCGAACGCTGTTCGATCATTCGACGAAAATCATAATAAGGGCCATACTCTAAAAGAACAATATTTACATATATACTTAATAATATCAGTAACAGATGGCAGCTCTAGAATTGTGGTGACAATATCATTCGAATGATGCATTATCCAACACTCCCCTTCAATTCTAGAATTGTCATATGCCATTACAAACTTTTAAAATTCCATTCCTAACTTTCTAAAACATTACATGTGCTTTTTGGCTGATAACATTTTCGTTAACGCATCAGCTGGCATCCTGTCAGTGGCTAAGTAATGCAGCGTCACGATTCCTTCTGAGACAGCTTCTCTAATATAATGAAATTTTAAATGAAGATGTTTGATTTTACTTGTCCGTCCTTGATAATTTGCAATACACTGTGCACTAAGACTATCACTGTAAACTTTGACTGGACCTTTATGTAATTTGAGTTCTTCCAGTATATGCTTGAAGAAAGTAATTTCCTTAACAGTTGATGATAGTGCAACATATTCTGCCTCTGCACTAGAAGTAGTTACTATATTTTGCTTTGTTGAACTTCAGTGAATAACTGAACCACTGAAAATTGAACCCAATTTGAATCAACATACGCTGATAATGACGTATTCGATTTTTTATATAATATTTTAGCATCAACACTACCTTTTAAATACTTTAATGTATTAATCGCATAATTCCAATGTTGTTGTTTTGGTTCTTGACAAAATTGTGACATCATATTTACAGCACAAGTGATGTCAGGATGACTAAATGTTGATAGATACAAAAGACTTCCGATTAGTTCTTGATAACTTCTTTTGCATACGTTTAATTTTTCTTCTTCAATCGTTGGAATTTTTTGAAGCTTTATACCTGTTGGTAAAGGTAGTCTCTTTGGTGTACAATCTTCGAGTTTATATTTCTTTAGTAAATGTTTTATGTAACTGATTTGACATATTCCTATTGTATTTTTATTTTTATCACGACTGATTTTTAAACCAACACAAATCTTAGGGAAACCTAATTCTTTAATTTCAAAATTATTCTTCAAGTACTCTTGTACTTTAATGTATTCTTTGTTGTCATTTGTTGCAATTAGAATATCGTCAACATATAATGCTATCATCGTGAACTTATCACCTACATGTTTATAATAAATGCATGTATAATGTTTACATTTACATACCTTGTTATTATTTTCTTTATTAATAAAACCTTCTGGTTGTTCCATGTAAATCTCTTCCTTAAGATCAGCATTCAAATAAGCTGTTGATACGTCAATGTGATGAATATCTAAATTTCTTTCAACTGCTATTGCAAATAGTAAACGTATATCACTGATGCTGGCTACAGGAGAATATATGTATCAGTATAATCAATTCCATGTATTTGAGCATAACCTTTTGCAACTAGACGAGCTTTTCTACTTTCAATAGAACCATCCGGCCTATATTTTGTTTTAAATACCCATTTCGAACCAATTATATTCTTGTCCATTGGACGATCGATAAGATCCCAAGTTTCATTTTTTAATAAGAACTCGTACTCTGTTTGCATTACTTCTTTCCATTCTGTGAAATTGTTTGAATTTTCAATTTCATTCATAGTCGTTGGATCATCGTTTACTGCATTTCTTATTTCGTTTTCTTTTTGTTCAAGATTTTTACCTTTTATCTCAGTTATGCTGGTCTCCTCAATTTCACTTTCAACATCTTGAACGCATTCATTTATTTTCTCAACTGATTCATATTTATCAATACGTCACGATAGTTTGTTTGTAAACTTTGGTAAGTTGTTGGAATTTTATTTAAAAATCTTACATCTCTGCTTTTTACAATAAGTCTTGTACCTGACTTCGGTAGGCCTTAGATTCTTCTGAATATCCTATCCTAATATAATTATCACTTTTAGCATCAAATTTCCCTAAATTACTTCGTTTATTGAGTACGTAAGCAGTTGTACCAATTTCCTTGAAATAAGAAAAGTTAGGTCTTTTAGATGACCATAATTCTTCTGGAGTAACATTGAGGTTAAGTTTAGTTGGACAGCGGTTTCTAATGTAGGCAGCCGTATTAATTAGTTCAGCCCAAAGGTATTCAGGTAATTTCGATTCAATCATTAGACATCTTGCCATTTCTGTAAGAGTTATATTTGCTCTCTCGGCAATCCCATTTTGTTCTGGTGTATACTCGACAGTTAGTTCATGTTTTATACCATTTTGTTCTAGAAAACTTCTAAAATTTGTGTTACAATATTCAAGTCCATTATCGGTTCTTATTCTTTGAATTTTGTTACCAGTTTGATTTTCTACACAGTTTTTAAATATTTTAAATTTTTCAAAAGCTTCACTCTTTTTGTTAATAAAGTAAACAAAAATTTTTCTTGAAAAATCATCAATGAAAGTTATGAAATATAATGATATGCTTAAAGATTCTTTCGTATTGGCCCACAAATGTCTGAGTGAATTAACTGTAATGTTCGAGTAGTACTTTTTTCCTTTTTTGAGGTAAATGGTACACGTGCTTGTTTAGCTTTTATACAAGAAGTACAATTTATTTCATTAATGTCAAACCTTGATGGTAAACCTGAACCCATATTATATTTTTGTAATTGTTTCAATGATGAAACATTTAAATGTCCCATCTTTTTATGCCATTCTAAAAGTGAATCAGTTTTTAAAGTCAAATATTAATTTTTAAACTTTTGATGATTAACAGATTTTAAAATGTACAGACCATGTTGTCTTTTAGCTTCTAGTGGTACATTATTATTTTCATTACATATTGTTGCACGATTACTTTCAAAATTAACTTTTTTGCCATTTTCTATAGCTTTACTGATTGAAATTAAGTTTTCTCTAAGTTCTGGCACAAAAAGAGTATTATATAATGAAACAGTTTTAATTTCGTTATCAATTGACACGCTTAATTGAACAGTACCAGTACCTACAATTTTTATCATTTGATTATTTGCAAGTTGAACATAACCTTTATTATCAGATTCATTTAATGTTTTAAACATTGACTTATTACTACACATATGTGATGTTGCTCCACTATCAAGACACCATACGTACATATTTTTTCTTGTTGAATTTTTTAATTTCACATCTGTTTAGGCGTTCACGAACAATAAAACCTTGTTCAACATTTTCAGTAATATTTGCCTTTTGGACTCTACAATGGATTGCTTTATGTCCTTTTTTGCCACATTTTCTACAGTTAAAGGGGAAGTATTTTGGTTTAACACTGTTATATTTTTTAAAATATTTTGCTTGTAGAGCGTTGTTGGTTAGGTTTTCTTTCTTTCTTTCACCAACTTCTAGTAATCTTGTTCTTACTATACTTAGTTCGGGGTAGGCACTCTGTGCATCAAAAGCTGCTCTTACATCTTTATATTCTTCAGGCAAACTATCAAGTAGCATTACAACTAAGAGATCGTCATCAAGTTTAGCACCTAATTCATTTAATCGAAATATATTGGCATTAAACTCTCTGATATTCCTCCATTACTTGACCAGAATCCATTTTTATGTTTATTAATTTACGATATTCTTCCGTTTTTTGTCTAGGACCTTTTCTGTCGTAAGTGCTCGACAGGAAATCCCAAACTTCTTTTGAAGTTTTTAAGTGTTTTGCTAAAGCTACAATAGAAGGTTCCATAGAAAGTAATAACTCACCTCTTGCATCCAGATCTTTCTCATCCCAATCATCTCGACTATTTCCAGCCGTATCAGGTCTTTCCAACGTTCCATTTACGTATTTTAAAATTCTTAATTTATGAAGTACAGCTTCGATCTGCACCTTCCACGTTGAATAATTTTCACCATTGAACAAAGCAATTCGGCCAACATTTGATGAAGATGGTAACCTATTAGCAGATTTAATTATAATAGGCGATGTAATTAAAATTAATATTTAACACTTTATTAATACAACTTGTTGTCGGTACATTATATGGGAAAGAGAAAGAGTTACAAAAGAATATACAAGATATAATAATGACAGTAGGAATGATATAATGTAATTTAAGAACATACTCTAAAATAACATTATTTACATATATACTTATTAATATCAGTAACAGATGGCAGTTCTAGAATTGTGGTGACAATATTATTCGAATGATACATTATCCAACAGTTTACTTTTTTTGGCATTTTATTTTATAGTAAATCTAGAATAAAATTAAAATAGCAAGAAATTATCATTACTAACTAACTAATTAAACATTGCTCAATTCGATCCTGGTTATCTGCCATCTTTCGTCTTTCAAAAAATATTCTTACTCAATTAATTCGTCGATCTATTTTTTATTATTTTTTTTTCAATTTACTATTTATTAATTTTTTTATTTCTTTTAGTGTTGTGTCTTCGTGAATTACTAAGTTTCACTTTAATTCACTCCGTAGCTCACTTTTAAAAAACACAACATAAATTTAATTTAATAAGCTTTTCACTTTTAATAATATATATAACTATATATATATATTTTCTTAGTTTTTTTTTTTTGTTTATTTACGTAGGATTCTTGTCACTGGATCTCGTTTCTTACGATCGAGATCTTACCGACTGCGCGAGTTAAATATAAACGTTAAAACCGTTTAAAAAAAATTATTAAAATAAAAAAAAACAAACTATCACTTTATAAAAACTATTTTAACAGAAATCTTTAGTTTACAAAAATTAACGAAGTTATCAGATCGCAGGTCGAAAACTAAAGGTACTCGTCCACGATGCAATTTTTCTTCCGCGCAACATGATAAAATTGCATGAAATGGACATTGCACTGTGTAAACTATTAAGCAAGATGCAATATTGCAGAGAAAACGCCATCTTTGTGAAATATTTCAGTTGCACGCAACATGAAATTTTTGCGTAGTGTAAACACTAATCAGCGCAATATTTCATGCAAGAAATATTTACGAATTCGATCATGAAATATTTCACGCAAGATATATTGTAATAGAATCAGCTGATTGTCATTATTTAGTTGTGATTGAAGAAATAAACTGGATTTGGTACGTTCATTCATTTTTTTTATCGTTTAATTCTTTTTTAATTATAAAAAAGATGTTTATAATTATTTTTAGAGTTTAAAATGGAATCACCAAAAATCTACTGGAATAAAAATCAAGTTAAAAATTTGTTAGAATTATTCTGTTCTCTACGTAATATCCAGGGTTTAAGCCAAAATTTTCTTTTTTTCCTTTTATTTTTTTTCCTGTTAATTAACAAAGTTAATAATATCGCAATTACTTTAACTTTATTTTTCGATGACATTTTTAGCTACGAAAGCTTAAACTTTCTTTCAATTTGAAAATGACAGTGCAAGAAAATTAATATTTACGCAAGAAAAATTTCATACTGCTGTGTAAGAAATGGTGCAATAAAAATTTCTTGCAAACATATTTTTTTATTGCGTGAAAGAAATATTGCACATTTTTCGTGCAATTCTTGCTGCTGTGTAAGAGAGTATGCAAGTTTTCTTGCGTGCAAGATATATTTCGCGCAAGAAAAATTGCATCGTGGACGAGTACCTTAACTCAACTTTTCTTTTTAAGAATTTTTAATTCAAAATTATATTTTTATGAAAAAGACAATTTCCTATGAGAACCCTAATATGCTGATCAAGTTAAAAATCGCATTTTTTAACTTGATACTTTTGTTTTTCAAAATTTTTAACTAAAATATTTATAAATTATTTTGCGACGTGAATTTTTCAAAGTCACGTTGCCGAATGTCGCATTATACATAACCCGTGTGATCGAAATTTACTTATGTTAATGTTACACTTTAAATAATTTAAAATGCAATAAATAAAAGAAAGTGAATTTATACTTGTAATTTGGGATTATTTCAAATAAGGAGAATATATCATACTAAATTTTGTTGACCAATGTGGTTTAAGAGGATGTTAATGTGGGTAAATATTGCGCGTGCAATATGCATGAGAATGTTTTAGAATTTGGAAAAGATTAACATGAATATTTTGTTTCATGAATTTCAAGTGTTCATATATTTATTATCAAATTTTAAGAGTTTTGTATTAAAATAGCTTTGCTATACAACAAAAGCCACCATTTTTTTACGTAATTAAGGATCAAAATGTCATGTATTTTAAACAAAGTTTTTACTATTGTAAAATTATTATTGATGCTTTAAAATTTTACACATCTACATTTTTGACCGTTTCTACACACCTTTGATCTTTAGTTACGTAATAACGAACGGATCCAATTTAACGGCAACAACTTCGCTCGGCTTTTTGCTATGCTGCTTCTTAAAATAGAGGATGGAAGTTACCCCACATCGGAAATCAAGGTCACTTTAAGATTTGCGTACAGTAGTTACATTCGTATAAGAGCTAAGTTCTAGGAAATCACCTGAATAGTAATTAGAAGAAGCCCATATAATGGTTGTGTGAACGTTCGATCTTACAATATAGATAAATAATTCATTCCTTTTCCTACCAGTTATTATAAATGTTAATTAATATGATAATACTGAACTAACATATTTTGTATCGTTTATAACGACGTTTTATGCGGGTACCTCGTCGTTCCAGGGTCAACTGTCAAGGTTTACGTCGTTAGAGTTGTGAATAATAACAACTTTTCTTTTATACTTCAATTGAAAATTAAACGCTTTATTGACTGAATAAATTCTTAAAACTAACAATTCAATATTCTTAAAATTAATAATTCAATATTCTTAACATTAACAATACAATAATTTGAAAACTGAACTAGATACTGTAATTGAAAATAATTAATAAAGGTATAAATGAGTAGAAAGTAAGGTGCTTGTTGTGATTTTCGATTCGTAGGTTGATCGAAGAATCTTCTTCGATTCGATTGAATTTAATTTCGGTATTATGTAACTCAATCGAACGAACCAAAAAGCGTTGCATCATACACATTGGTTACAAGCATCAATATCGTGAATTATTGTGAATATTTTCTTCGTTAAGCATAGTACTCAGATCGACCTGAATTCAGTTTCCTATTCAAAATACATGTAAAAAAAGGTGACTGAATTCCGTCAAGAAAATATTCCGTTCCCTTTTTGTTTTGCAGTACTGAGTTCGAGACGGAAAATAAGTTTAAATTGTCTTTGCTAAAATTTCTAAAAATTTTCAAGAGGTGGCGCTGACGATCACTCTCCACTACTTTTCCGCAACCATTGAAACAAAATAAATGTACAGACATTTATTCCGTTCAAGCGATGTGGTAAATTTGACAGTTGTTGTCAACAACAATTTAAAAAACAACACCTGCTTCATTTTTTATGGATGTCGTTTAATTTACGTTTCTCCAAATATTTCTACGTCACTATACACAAAATTTTTCCGTGTAGAAATAAATAGTAAAAATAAGAAACTGAATTCAGGTCGATCTAAGTACTATGCTTTAAACGATTTTTCAGCTGTTGAAATTTGAATATATTTGAATAAATTGTTTTAAGTTACTAATAACATTTTTTTAAAGTCAAATTTAACAAAAGTCGACTTTAAAAACTGAGTATCTATGCTATTTTACAAAATATGTTGAAGATTTTATTTTTACAAGAACATTTGTTAAATTCGACTTTAAAAAAATGTTATTAGTAAGGATAGTATTTTATTGTTTTAGAACAATTTTTTGGATTTTTGTTAGAAAAATTAATTTATGTCAAAATTTTCATGATATTCACAAGCTCTTCTAATTGTTTCTTGTTACCTGTATTTTTCCTATTAAAATAATATATAATGTATGTAGTAATTAATAAAAACACATTTAATCAATATTATTATTACATTTAAAACATTGAAAGTTACATTTTTTTGAAATATCCATCTTTTTTTCATATTTTTTGTATTACAAATTGCGTTTCGTCAGTAAAAACGTAATCGAACCAGCTGTTCGATTCAATCGAACAAAAAGAAAAAAAACGAAAATGATAATACCAAAATATGAAATCGAACGCCGTCTCAAAAATAGCTGTCTGGACGCAATACTAGTTTCTACCAACTTTCAGCTATACTGAGTGGACTTAGAAACGTTCTGCCTACTGTTAGCTATTAAGAAGAAAAGCCTAATTGGTAAAGAATAGCTATCTTGACGCAATACTAGTTTCTACCAGTTTTCAGCAATACTGAGTGGACGTAGAAACGTTTTTGCCAACTATTAGCTATTTCAAGAAAGAAAGTAAAGATAGAAAATAGCTATCTGGACACAATACTAGTTTCTACCAATTTTCAGATATACTGAGTGGACGTAGAAACGTTCTCGCCAACTGTTAGCTATTAGGAAGAAAAGTATAGTAAGAAAATAGCTATCTGGACGCAATACTAGTTTCTACCAACTTTCAGATATACTGAGTGGACGTAGAAACGTTCTCGCCAACTGTTACCTATTCAGAAGAAAAGTCTACTAGAAATACTTATTACAAACTCTGTATATTACCTGTACCTGATTTTCTACTCACTCTTACTTTTCGATAATCTGTATCTATATATTGTGATATCATTGTTTTTATCACACGGTTCATCCTTTCGGTAGGATTAGCCTGCGGTTTATACGGTGGAGTTAACTGGTGTTTAATCGGGTATTCATTTAATAACTCTTTGAACTTTTTGCTAACATACTGTTGTCCATTATCTGTAATCAATATTTTGAGACAACCATATCTAGAAAGAATCCTCTCCTTAAAGCCTTTGATTAAAATTGAAGTCATAGCGTCTCTTATTGCCATAAATTCTGTCCATTTTGTAAACTTGTCGTGAAAAACCAATATCATCTTGTTGCCTTTGCTTGATCGTGGTAACGGGCGTAAAAAATCTGAACTTACCACTTCCCATGGTTGTGTAGAAATTGTTGAAAACATTTTTCCTGCTGGTGGTTTCTGTACAGGCTTGTATTGAGCGCATGATTTACAAGTTTTCACATATTTCGTTATATCTCTAAACATACCTGGCCAGTAGTAATATTTAGAGATACGTTCCGTTGTTTTCCTGCTGCCTAAATGTCCTGCTGTGACATTATCGTGATTCTTCTGTAAAACCTGTAGCCTTAAATCTTTTGCTACACACAATTTCCATGCTGGACCTTTGTTTTCATTATCATTATTATAAAATTTCCTGTATAGCTTATTTTCAATAATACAATAATCTGGTTCTTTTTCTGGATTTTGTTTTACAGTTTTTAATTTGTTCATATACCATGAACATTTATATTCGGTGTTGATGTTATATAATTCTGTATCCTCAGTATCTGGTAGCGGTTGTCTGGATCAGCTACTACATTCAATTTGCCTTTCCGGTATTTTATATCGAAGTCGTACTGTTGAAATTCCAATGCCCATCTGGCTAATCTTCCTGAAGGATTTTCCAATGTATGGAGCCAACGTAAAGCCTGGTCTCTTATGGTGGTAAAACTATAGCCTTGTAAATACGGTCTCATTTTTCTTATACCCCATATGACAGCTAAACATTCCTCTTCAGTGACTGAATATTTTTTTTCATTTTCATTTAAAGTTCTACTCGCATAAGCTACAACTTTCTCTGCGTTATCTATTTCTTGATATAAAACTGCGCCTAGGCCTTCTTGGCTTGCATCAGTTTGTAAAATAAATCTTTGTGTGAAATCTGGACATGACAATACTGGAGCTTCTGTTAGCTTTGTTTTTAAAATACTTAAATGCATCTTGTTGTTTTTCTTCCTATTTCCATTTATTCTTTTTCTTCAGTAAGCTGGTTAATGGAGCAGTTAAATCTGAAAACGAAGGTACAAATCTTCTATACCAAGATATTATACCAAGAAATCTTCGCAATTCTTTCACTGTGTTTGGTACTTTAAGTTCTTGTATGGCTCTTATTTTATTTGGGTTCGTTAAAATACCATCTCTGTTAACTATATGTCCAAGATATTTAATTTCTCTTTTGAAAAATTCACTTTTCTCAGTATTTATTTTTAAATTTGCATTTAGAAGTCTGTCAAAAACTTAACTTATGTGTTTTGTATGTTCATGAAAATTTTTACTAACAATAATGATATCGTTCAAATACGCAAAAGCATTTGGTTCCATTTCTGGTCCAATTACTTGATCCAATATTCTTTGAAATGTGGCAGGAGCAGAGTGGAATCCAAAAGGCATAACATTCCACTAAAATAAGCCTCTTCATGGTACTGTAAATGCTGTAAATTGTCTAGATTCTTGAAATAATGGGATCTGCCAATATGCATTTTTCAAGTCAATAGTTGAAATAAAATATGCACCTTTAAGTTTGTCTAATATGTGATTTATTTGAGGTAAAGGGTATGCATCCTTTATAGATTGCTCATTTAACACTCTAAAATCTATACATAATCTCCAAGTACCTTGCTTTTTACGAACCAAAACTATTGGAGAACTATATGGACTTCTTGATGGTTCAATTTTACCACTTTCTAATAATTCATTTATTTCATTATCAATTACCTTCTGCATAGCTGGATTCCTGGGGTAATATCGTTGTTTAAATGGATTATTATTTTTCATTCTAATATGATGTTCTCCAAGCGCTGTTTTTCCTTGTATAGCTTCAAATTTTCCAGCATACTCTTTCATTAATTTTGTGAATTCAATGTTTTCTGCAGTTGTAACTGATGGTGTTTTAAGAGCATAAGCTTGATTATTGTGATTTATGTGTTCATTATGTTTCTTTGTGATATCTATACCTCTAATTATAATTTGAGTTTCAGTATTATGTAAAAAATCTGCTCCTAGAAGAATTTCTTCTGTTAAACCTGGTAAGTAATAAAAAATTTTGACTTATGTTTTCTTGATTCCACTGAAATGTTATACTATAGCATTCTTTAACTTCTGCACTTTTACCATTAGCTACGGTCACATTTTTAAAACATTTTGTTGGTGAAAAGTGTTTTTGTTTAAATATTGTCTGTTTTTTATGATTTATAAATGATAAAGCTGCGCCTGAATCTATAAGAGCTGTTTACTGTTTTTGATGAATAGTAATATTTATAAAATATATTGGATCTAATTTTTCAACTATTTCAGGGGTTGTTGTTCGGAGGATAATGAATTGCCCCTTTCTTTCGTCACCCCGTTTACACTTCCCTGATTATTAAAACATTTACAATTTCTAGTTAAAATTCCTGGTTTGCCACATCTTGAACAAAATAACTTAGGTGGATTTCTGCAATTTATCCGAATATGTCCTCTTGGACCGCATTTCCAACAACATTCTGCTCTATCGTAAACTTTTATTTCATGTAAAGGTGGATTATAGCGTTGTTGTCTATTGTCGCTTTTTGATTTCATGTTCTTTTCTTCAATTTTAATTTGTTCGTATTCTTCAGCTAATTTCAACATTTCGCCCAATTCTTTAAAATCTTTAGGTTTTATGTATAAATTGTATTCTGGTAACAAATTTTGATATATTCTTTCAAGTTTTTCTTCTTCAAGTAACATAGTCTCTTGTTCGTTCTCCAGGTTTCTGAATTATTGTTCGTATGTTATCAGCCAATTGTATATAGAATCTAGGCGGAAGAAAGAAACTTTTGAAATCTTCTATAAAATTATTCCATGTTTTCCAATTTTGCTTATTATAACGATACCATATTAGGGCAGTAATGCTTTAATTAGCCTGTCCAAAAGTATACCATAACATTCTGCTAGGTTTTCAACTCTTTCAATAAAGTTGAGCGGGTCTTGTCCTTGGTCATATTTTACATTCCATTTACTGACTTTATATACTATATCACCATCAGCAACGAAATTTACATGATCCTTATTATCTTTGGTGTTACAAAATTGAGGATACTGTACTGGTATTTGTGTTTTTGTCGTGGTACATATTAGTTGTATATAATGAGGTACAGTTGTTGTCGACATCGTTGTTGAAAAGTTCTGATGTTGCATAGCTGCGTTCGTTACCATCGGTGGTGAATTTGTTGTTTGAGATACAGGTATTTGACACACAAAATATACGGTTGAAAATGAATCAGCTGGTGAACTATTTTCGGCTGCGTTGTCATTTTCTATATTCGGAGACTCTTTGTGTTTTTTTAAATATTCAACTAAGCAGTTTCTTAGTATCTCTACAGTCCCTATAGTTTTAAGTCCTCTGGTTTTACATTCACTTATCAAATCCTTTTTCCGTAGTCCATACACCCAACTGAAGTTATTATTTTTAACCTTCCTTTTTCCTGACATTTTGCTGCTTATTTGTTTTGCTGCTTTTTTTTTATATGGTAGATTCCTGGATAACTTTCAAAGTTGTTTAATTTCAGAAAGTCCCTGCTCGGGCGCCAAAATTTATATAACGACATTTTATACTGGTACCTCGACGTTCCAGGGTCAAGTTTTATGTCGTTAGAGTTGTGAATAATAACAACTTTTCTTTTATACTTCAATTGAATATTAAACGCTTTATTAACTGAATAAATTCTTAAAACTAACAATTCAATATTCTTAAAATAAATAATTCAATATTCTTTAAATTAACAATTCAATATTCTTTAAATTAACAATACAATAATTTGAAAACCGAACTAGATACTGTAATTGAAAATAATTAATAAAGGTATAAATGAGTAAAAAGTAAGTCTCAAAAATAGCTATCTGGACGCAATACTAGTTTCTACCAACTTTCAGATATACTGAGTGGACGTAGAAACGTTCTCGCCAACTGTTACCTATTAAGAAAAAAAGTCTACTAGAAATACATATTATAAACTCTGTAATGTATATTACCTGTACCTGATTTTTTACTCACTCTTACTTGGATTTCACTTTTACTTTCCTACTATTATTTATGAGTTCAGAAGTACAAACTGTAATGAATGTAATATGTGAATCGGCTCTGTACTTATACTGTTTTCGAATAACGCATTTTGAAAACTGCAAGCTTTTGAGATTTTTCTATAATATTCTAAAACGGTTATTTTTTCAACTTCCTTCCGGTACCCGTTTTTTCCACCGGAAGTTTTAAAATAAAAAAGCTTTCTGCGCAATTCGAAAACAGATGTCGCGCATGCATATTGTTTTAAAATTTTCATTTTCTTTTGTTGAACTTTTCTATATAGCAGTGTTATGAGAAAAATTTGTTTTTTTTAATGTTTTCTATTTATTCGTATTTATATACATACATACATAGTGATGGTAACATGTAACTTCGTTACACATTTATTCATTAATTATGATTGAAGCAGCTAGTGATGTTAATGTAATTTTCTAAAAGATATCAGAACAAATAAGCTACTTTAGAACTGAGATTAAAAACGACTATACAAAAATACACCTGATGGTGGCACGACCAAGTTGTAACGAGTATGAGTGTATTGTAATATATATGTATGTATGACGGTTGTAACCGCCAGCTAAAATTATTTTAGACTATTCTTATTATACCAAGTTGGAAAAAAATTGCTACAACTAGCGCATTATTACCTGGTGTAATTTGGCTGTAAGATGATAAGATTGAAAATCTCGAAGTCACTATGGTTGATTATCACAAAATCACCAAACATTAAAATAATTTGACAAAAAAAAAAAAAAAAAAACAATTTTGTTGGTAAAAATTTTAAGAAATAGTATAAGCAATACGTATAGACTATAGATTACAAAAAGTAAAAACGTTTCTACAAAAGCGACATTTTTCTGAACTATTCTGGAATGATTTTCAACGCCATACTGAGTCCCGTCATAATTCTCAATTAGCCTTTTGTATAACAGTTGAAACTTACCTTCATATTCTAGGTAGTAGAATTTGAATAAAGGTTGTTCAATTTTGAGTTAACTTTTCAATTTTTAAACAAAACACATAATTTATTCGAAATAATTAGATATCTTTATTGTATATTAAAGTAGATAGGTTGCAGCCTGCAGGCATATATAAAATAATATTATATATGACCAGCCTGTATATAAAACATTGTAACCAAAATTCTTTGCTAACTGACTTCAGGTAACCGACAAACGCTTTTTCATGAAAGCTATATAGCAAAGTTTCAATAAAGTTCTCTCACAACTTTGACGTCATTGATATTTTTTGAGTTTATTATTTTGTGTTGTGACGTTGTGTTATGAATATGATGAGAAAATGAAATGAATGATCTGTAATATATTGAACTCCAAAATGAAAACACACGGTTCAATATTATACTGTTTATTGCTTGACTGTTCTTAATTCACTCCCTACTCATTACAGTCTAACTAACTAACTAGTTCTCTTATCACTAAATTATAACAGTACAGTTTATATTGACTACCTTTCTGTACGTATATACTTCACCTCCCCTTTCAAGAGGCAACATTTATATTTTAATAAATTCCATTTAATTATTTTAAAATTTCTACTTGATAAATTCAAAAGTTAATACTATAAAATTCATTACTACATATGCATGTATACCATTCTATATAATATATATATATAAAATATATATTTTATTATTTATTATTTGTTTATTATTATTTTTATTTTTTATTTTTTAAATTTTATTTTGCTTACATTAGGTGTGATTTCATTATGTTTTATTAACTAATTATTGATTTGCAATCAGAAGAAACGTTCAGCATTGTCATTTAAATTTTTCTTGGTCTTAAAAAGTATGAATTTCTTCGCAGTAGAGTACCATCATTTGTCTCAACCCAGTATGAGCGGGGTGTGTTATGTACAGCCTTCACCTTCCCCTTAAACCAGTGCTTTTTATTTTTTAACCATATTTTTTGATTTTCTTTTAAATTCTGTTTAGGTTTTACATTTCGATTATAGTAGTATTTATTTCGTTCATTATTTTTCTCTATAGCCTTTTTAATCTCTAGCCTAGCTTTATCTATAAATATCTCTTTTCTAACAGGTAATAAAGTTCGTTGTTTACGTCCCATAAGTATTTCAGCAGGTGATTTATTACAATTTTTAATGGGAGTATTTCGATATTCTAAAAGGGTTAACCAAAACTCTTCCCCCGCATCCTTGGATTTTTGCATTAATTTATTAGCTATATGAACAGCTTTCTCTGCTAGTCCATTTGCTTTTGGATAGTATGGGCTTGTTGTTCTAATATCAATATCATACATTTTCCCGAATTTACGGAATTCAAATGACCCAAATGGTACATTATCTGCAATACTGGTTGAGGGAATTCCGTGTGTCGCCATTATAGGTTTCAGTTTAGAAATGATTTCACGCGCAGATTTTGAATGCAATGGCAGCACTTCTAAGTATTTCGAGAAAAAGTCTATAATAATAAGGTATGATTTTTTGTTCAGTTCAAAAATATCTAATCCTATCTTATCAAACGGAATCGATGGGACTTCGTGAGGCAGATAAGGCTCTTTTGTATTTGCACTGCGAAATTTTTGGCAAATGGCACATACTGCGATTGTGTTTTCTATATCTTGATCTATCCCTGGCCAATATACTGCAGATCTCGCTCTTGTTTTAGTTTTTTCTATGCCTTGATGTGATTTATGTAACAAGTCTGATATATTTTCTCATTTTTACAGGTACAAAGATTCTATCATTTAAGAATACTATCCCTTTATCTACAAATAAATTATTTCTCATTTTCCAATAAAATCTTATATTTTCAGGTAGACATGTTTTTTTCATCGGCCAGCCCTCTTCTATTACCTTTTTTAGTTCTTGCAGGACAGTGTCATTTTCCGTTTCTTTCATTATCATTTGTTTTCTGTCTTCTCCCACATTTATGGAATGAATAACGTTATCAATATCTTTTATTTCAGGTTCAACTCTGTCTGGTAAAAAATGTCTTGAGAGTAAGTCTGCTATATGCATCAATTTACCTGGACAGTATTTAATATCTATCTCATATTTGAAAAGACGTAGCAACATTCTTTGTAAACGGGGGTTTGGAATTTTAGATAGATCTTTTTTAAAAAGGCCTAGCAATGGTTTATGATCAGATAATACTTGTATTTTTTTTCCATAGATAAGTAGATGAAACTTAGTGCAAGCGAAAACAATTGCCAAAAGTTCTTTTTCTATTTGTGAATATTTAATTTCAGTTTCTGTCAAACTACGTGAAGAAAAATAAATTGGTCTACTGTCCTGTAATAGATACGCTCCCAGTCCAAACTTTGATGCATCTGCTTGTAGGGTTATTGGTTTTTTGGAATCAAAAATTTGAAGGGTAGGGGCTTCACTTATGCACTTTTTTATTTCATTTAGACAATTTTGGTGGTTAACTTCCCACCGAAAAACTACGTTCTTTTTTAATAATTCCCTTAGTAATTGACCATCCCCAAGATTCTTTGTAAATCTTTTTTATCTTTAGGCTTTTGAATCTGATTTATAGCTTTAACCCGTTCTGGATCACAGGATATTCCATTTTCTGAGATAATATGACCCAAAAATTTCACCTGCTTAATTTTGTATTGCAGTTTGTCCTTATTAAATTTGATGTCCCGATCCCTCGCTCTTTTTATGACCTGCTTCAATATTTGATCATGTTCTTCTTCAGACTCTGCTGCAATCAAAATATCATCTAAATATATAACAAGTCCCTGTATCCCTGCAAAATTATCTTCATTATACATTTGGAAAATCTCTGGGGCAGTTTTAATGCCAAACGGTAACCGATTGAATTTGTAGCACCCAAATGGAGTACTAAAAGTGCATAATTCGCTGGACTCTTCATCAAGCTCAATTTGCCAATAACCGTCTTTTAGGTCCAGTACAGTAAATAACGATTTATTTGCTAATTTCTCTATTGATTCTTTGAGTGTAGGTATTGGGTGATTCACTGGCTTAATAGCTTCGTTGAGCTCCCTAGGGTCTAGACAGAGGCGAATCTTCTTATTGGATTTTTCAACTATCACCAAATTGTTTATCCAATTTGTTGGGGTTCTACGTTTTTCTATTATTCGGAGTTGCTCCAATCTTTCTAACTCCGCAGCTACTTCATCTTTAATTGACAGTGGAATTCTTCTAGCGGGCTTGACTACGAACGTTGCATTTTCTTTCAATTCTATCTTTAATTTTCTTGCAAATTTACCTATTCCCTGAAATACATCTGAATTTTCTTTTATAAACTCTTCTTTAGTTAATACTTTTTTCAGTACATTCACTCTTTTAATCAAATTAAATTGTATACATGCTTCTAATCCTAATATCGGTACCGATTCTTGCTTCGTTATGACAAAGTCTATTTTCCTAATTTCATTTTTCACTGTACATTCAAATTTGGCTATACCTAATGTTTCTATAACCGTACCCCCATATGCATGAATTTTTGTTAGACATTTTTCAATATTTAATGATCTGAAATTTTGACATAGGGTGTAAGGCAGCACATTCACATCCGCTCCTGAGTCGAGTTTAAACTTAATGATTTTATTTTCAATTTTCCCTAACTCATCCCATGTACTAAATTTTTCACTTTGTTCAATCACGTTAATATATAATTGATCGTCATCTGAATTATTATTTGATACTCTACATACCTGTTTGATTTTAGTTTTGCATGCTATTGCGAAATGATTCTTACCCCCACATTTTTTACACGTTTGCCGGAATGCTGGACATTTCTTCTTTTCATGTGATTGCGTACAAAATTTACATTTCATCACTTTTTTATTGTTGTTATTATTATGTGTTTTGCCTGCTTCTTTTACGTTCCTAAAATTAAAATTATTTTTATTAGTACAATTTTGTTTAGAATAGTTAGCAAATGTATTTTTATTTTTATCAGCAACTGAAATTTTATTTATTAAATTTGATGTTGATGGTCGATTCTGTATATTTGCTGTCTGTGCCGCTGTGACCTCTGCTGCCCTTGCCATTTCAATCGCCTTTGCAAGATCTAAGTCCGTAGTTTCTAACAATTTCTTTTGTAATCTGTTATCTGTTGTCCCCATCACAATTTTATCTCGTAACATGCGTTGCTCTAGATTTCCAAATCCACAATTACGTGCAATTTTTTTAATGTCCATTAAAAATGAATCAAATGGTTCCCCATCTTGTTGGTATCTTTTATTAAATAAAAATGTTTCGTATATTTCGTTCACTTTTGGTTTGCAAAATTCTTCAAAAGCTTTGGTCACTTCACTATATTTCTTTTTATTATCTTCAGATAAATTAAATGAATTAAATACTTCTACAGCATCCGGCCCAATGGCGTTCAGAAAAACTGCTACTTTAACTTCATCACTTTTTTTCTCCAACTCTGCAGCAGTGAAAAATATTTGGAAATTCTGCCAAAATTTCCGCCAGTTTTCTGCTAAATTTGTCCCTTATAAATTTAATTTTTCTACTTTCTGAAGATAATCCATTGGAACTGTTTTAACTATATATCTCACGTTTTTCGGTGGCCTTCCACGTGGTTTTACTGTGTGACCTTTATCAATAACCTTTTTCACTATTCCCATATACTAAAGTATATGTATTATTTTATTTAATTTTTATTTTTTTGTAAAATATTTTAATTAAATATTTTAATTTTACAATTAGCAACGACTTTTACTTTTGTGTACGTATATTATTTTTATTTACCGTACTTAAATTAAATTTTTTTTTCAATAAGTATTAACCGGCTGCGCCATGTAATATATTGAACTCCAAAATGAAAACACACGGTTCAATATTATACTGTTTATTGCTTGACTGTTCTTAATTCACTCCCTACTCATTACAGTCTAACTAACTAACTAGTTCTCTTATCACTAAATTATAACAGTACAGTTTATATTGACTACCTTTCTGTACGTATATACTTCATGATCATCATGTACATATGCATAGCTAGTTGGTTAATATTAATAATAATGCTTATCTACATTGTTTTATGATTACTTCGATTATGGTTTGCTAGATTTCTGTTAAAAAATTTCATTTGCTTTAATTTATTTGAATTTCTCTTTCGTATGGGTACATTTTTGTTTTAAAAAAAAAAATCCTTTTATTATTATTCAAATTATAAATATAGGTACTATGTTTTTTTATTATTATATATACATATGTATGTTTATATGGAATATATATTTATTATACAAACATATTATGTAAATTTACATATGCTTTTATTATTGTCCTATTTCAATGTACAAAAAATCATATAAATTTATTGTATTTCTACTGATTTTTTATTTTTATTTATTTATTTTGATCCTATTTTTTATAATTGAACATTTCAGTATTTTTTTTGTTTTGTTTTTTTATTTTTCGCATCCAAATTGTCTTTTCTGTTTTTTTGTGCACATATGTATGTACAACATGTTATATGTATGTACCTATTCTAAATTGTACATTGTTGTTATATTGTACATTCAAGTTTTACAATATTTATAATGAAAAGTGTGGAGTGGTGATTTCACGTTGAAGTTGTTGTTTCAAATTATTATTCTTGCCACCTGTTTATTCTGTGTTCTTTATGTTCTATCAGCTCATTATTTTGTTGGATGTTGAATAGTAAAGACTAAAGAGCGATTTTATTTGCGTTTTTATCAAATCTGTATTTTTCAATACAATTTATCTATACATCAATTAGTCTTCTTTTAAATATCAAAAATCAGTATTTTTTAATACTTATTCATACTCGTATTTTGCCTTTTATTTTGAGCTTTTTTTTTTATTTTCATTTGAAATTTGATTTCATTTTGAATTATTTTTTAAAATGTCGTGGAAGAGAAACCGGTGTACAATTATAACCTGTAGGGATTCAATCCAAGAAGTCCCTTCAAAAATGTACCCATACAAAAGAGAAATTCAAATAAATTAAAGCAAATGAAATTTTTTAACAGAAATCTAGCAAACCATGATCGAAGTAATCATAAAACAATGTAGATAAGCATTATTATTAATATTAACCAACTAGCTATGCATACATATGTACAGTACATGATGATCATTCATTTCATTTTCTCATCATATTCATAACACAACGTCACAACACAAAATAATAAACTCAAAAAATATCAATGACGTCAAAGTTGTGAGAGAACTTTATTGAAACTTTGTTATATAGCTTTCATGAAAAAGCGTTTGTCGGTTACCTGAAGTCAGTTAGCAAAGAATTTTGGTTACAATGTTTTATATACGGGCTGGTCATATATAATATTATTTTATATATGCTGCAGGTAATAATGGAAAAGAATGTCAGATAATTGATCACCTCACGCAGTGAAAATATTGAGCTCTTGCAGCGAAAGAAGAAAATACATATTTTTTTTATTTTCAACAAAATAAAGCTCATTTTGAAATTGGTGGATAAGTAAACAAACAAAATTGTCTTATCTGGAGGGAAGATTTAGATTTAGATTTGCATTAGGAGTAGAATGCAAGCACAAAAATAGTTCCTCCGGCATTATTTATTTTATCTTAAACACTTGTATTTAAAAAAAAAAGCGCTTTCAAACAATACTTCATACCAGGGCCGTATTTATGCATAGGCTACATACATACAGTCTATGGGCCAGCACCATGGTAAATATATACCATAATAAAAATATCAGTTACAGATGACGTAGCTGTGAAGAATTTTTGAATTTTTAGAAATATAAACTGTTGTACGTTCACAATAATTATATAATAATTTATTTATTTCATTAATACAGAGTGATTTTTATAATAAAAATATTGCAATTCTTACTAATAATAACACAAATACTTATACTACTAAAGTACAGTTACTTTAATAATAATTTATTATTATAATAATTATGTATAATTTATTAATATTAACAAATTATTAAAGTGCAGTAAGTATTAATTATTTACCTGTAGAGTTTATAATTTTAAAATGCTAACATTTCTTTTTGGTGCTTCTGTAACTAATGTATAAACACAACTTCGACTATGACAATCTTTTATCACATGTTTTTAAGCATGAACAATACAAGCAATTTTAAATTTTTGGAAAATGTGGAGAAAGCATATTTAAATCTGTTAAATGTATGTATATGATTCTTGATGATTCTTCATCATTATAATCAGAATCTTTAAATGTACTTGAACCACCATCATCACCAATTATATTATTATTATTATTTATTGTTGACTTTATAGGTTTTATACAATGATTTTTATCATTTATTTATTCAATATTTGTGGTATGTAATACATATTTTCACAACTTTTATTTTTTCAAGATCAATTTAGATATGTACTTTGAAATTTATATGAAATAAAAAAAATAAACATTTAAATACATATTTATTTGACAACAATAACATTAACAATAATAATAATAACAAATATTTCTCATGTATTCAATACATTTTACTGGTTTCACATTTTTTTCAGATGGAAATCTGAAAAATTTAACTTTTTCTTTTGTTTTTCCTGTATAATTTCTACAGGACATCACCACACATTTAACCATTTTAATAGGTTTTTTTTTTTCAAATATATAGTCAATTATAGTTTTTTAATTTATTTATATGTCACTTTATTTATAAAATAATTAGTTAACCATTAGCCACTATGAAAACAACATATAAACAAAATGTAAACAAAAACTTTTTCTTCGCAGCTACGTCATCAACTTATTGTAATGTAATGTCACTAAAAAACGAAAAAAAATCAGCGCCATATTGCTTTTCAGCATACATTCCTATTTTATTTACCATGGGCCAGCACCACAACAAATAGGTGAGGTTTTTTTTTTTTTGCTTGCTAGAAATACAACCCCCGGTAAGGCCCGCACCACAGGTGTCCAGCTTAGGGGTCTACAGATGCTTCATATACTCACTATTCAACGTAATAGATAATAGGCTTATGCCCAATTTCTTCAGAAGTCTCCCTGTTAACTGAGTATCACCCACATATGTGTAGGTGACAGCTAGCTAGAGTTTTGGATTTCTTCAGTCTCAACTATCTTGTAGCTAACTTTTGCAGAAAGATAATAAAGAGATTTGCACTTCTTCACCTCTGATTAGCACTTAACTGTCATCTAAGTTTAGCTGGCAGATGAAGTGCTGATAATTTATTTAGGTGCTACCAAATATCGTATAATTACTATAAAGATGATGCAAGTAAATTAGGCATTTATCAACAACAAATTCAAGTTTTACATTCTCATGATTTTAAAGCAAAAGAAAGCTTTTTTTTAAAATTTTTTCATACAAATAAAGAACGAAAACAGACGATACATATACATTTATTTCGATATATGCATACATAATCTTTACATGTACAATGTACATGCGTGCCTGTACTGTACCATAAACAAACATTTCAATTTCATTCTCTTTTCTTCATAGCAATCGTCATACCACGGCAAGGCATAACCGCTTATGTCTAAAAATGCAACTTTAGATTTATGCGTTTATGCCTTGACAGTATAGAATTACTATGATTTCGATTACATTTTTCTTACATCCCATCCCAACAGCGCCCTCATCGATGACAACATAGATGGTTTCATCGATGGCTATATAACTGACCATAGCTGACTATTTCGATGAAAACATCTTTGAATTTAAAAAATCAATAAATGAAACATATTTAAACTATGTTTTTATATATTACTCATAATATATTAAATTTGTTCTATTTGTTCCATTTGTCTTACGTTCATTGATGACAACATTGAGGAAAATGTCATCAATATTAAATATTGCCTCTTGGATGCTCTTTTACTTCGAAGAATTTATATATTATTATACATTTATGTATCCCATATTGTATATATGTATATAGTGTAGAATACCAAGTAACGAGCCCTCTTAAGGAAAATTTTTAATCTTCTTCTTATATCACGCTATTATTTAGTATTTATTAAATAATAAAGAGTAAAATAAATTTTCAATTTAACGCAAAAAAAAATGTTTTTATTTCAATAAAATTATTGAAATTAAGAAAATAACTCAAAATTCGTGAAGATCAGCAACGAGCCCCTGAAAAGAGACAGTAACGAGCCCTTCATTTTAAACTGAATTAAAAAGATTTTTTTTTTAATTTTAAGATAAAAAATATTTTTTATTGCTTTTATACATCTCCTGAAGGAAAACGTTAAAAAAAATGCCATTTTTCGTGGCGCTTTACATTTATTAGAATTATATTTAAATAAGAATTTGTAATGATAAACCATCATCCATGCATTGCAAAGATAACACATTTTTCTAAATATATAGCAAAAATTCACATATATAGAGTAAAATGAAGCCAACGCCTCGTTACTGGAGGAGGTCTCGTTACTTGGTATTTTCCCCTATGTATATGTATTTAAAAACTATGAAATTCGAATCATTTAAATTATATGGGTGACGTCACACACATTTTAAAAACAATATTTTTTAATTTTATTCGATATTAAATGCGTATCCGCAGTTAACAACACACATTTATATTTCCTATTATTTGTACCACGAAAGTTCTCTAACAACAACTTAAAAGCTTTAAAGCTTGGATTTATGATAAATCCAACTCAAAATTTTACTGTATACAATAAAATACATTGAGTGGGTACTCTTTCTAGATCATTATATTACTTTGGTGCTACCTAACTCGATAGTTCCGCATTCTATAACGCATACATATTTACATCTTTTTTCCTTGTCGGATGAAGTAAAGGAAATTGGTTTTTTAATATTTTGTGAGAAAATAAAGTTTATTGTCGATTTAAAAAAAATTATATCGAAAAGGATGATTTATTATTCGATTCTATTTTGCTTAATAGCAGCTTGTTAGATATTGATGACGGTGCTGAACATGAAAGAATGTCATATTCGTTGAGACCAAAAATAAATCATTTTAAATTTTAAGACGATATTGATATTTTTTCTTGACTTTTCGATGAATTTACATGCAGTTTTCTTACAAGCATTGGTTTTTTTTCCCACGTAATGGCATCAGATTTGTTATTTTCTATCACATTTTTCAATGTTAATTTATTATACGCTTTTACTACAAAAAAATCAATTTTTCAGTTTTTTTACGTTACAGTTTGAAAATATTCAAATAATAACAGCTGACATGAATTTGGCATTACTAAATTTTAGTCTCGATTAAAATTTTGTGATTTTCAAGATTAGGAAACATAAATGTGAAAATAGGGGCCAACTTTCTATTCCTTAACTGGGGCTAACAAAAGTAATTCGAAATCTGGATTAATGCCAAGTTCAAAGAACTTTTTCACATACAAAATTTCAATACAGAACGTAATTATATATACATATACATATTATATTGACTTGTGTGATTGTAGAGGACATACAATATTAAAATAAGGAAGAAAATATACAAATCATGTGTGCAGCATTAAGTTATATTAAATTTTCAGGAGGTAAGTATTTTTCACTAAGAAATGCTATTTTTTAGAACATTAGTATCAAATACAGTATTATCAAAAATAGTATATAGGAAAAGATAAACATTTTCATATGTCGAAATGGAAGCAATTTTATTTTTGCCATTACCTGATATCAGGTGGCAACATGTTGAAAATTTTCATTAAACATTCTGCATACACTTCGCATCACTTGGATACATAATCAAAAATCTTTATCAACAATTTTCAAATTTTTGCAACACTTGATCATCGTCTATTAAATGGTAGCAGTGTAGAAATTTAGAAGAGACGGACAAAATTTTGAGGGGATAAGACAGCACAAAAAAAGGAAATGTTGCTGTTGTGTGAAGCAGTATATTATATATTATATATTATATAATGACGAATATTGAAATATATGTACAAAAACAAAAACGTTTCTTCAAAAGTTGACTTTTTTTTTATGTGGGAGGCTTTGTATTATATGTAAAGCAATTTAAAGCAACATTTCCTTTTTTTGTGCTGTCTTATCCCCTCAAAATTTTGTCCGTCTCTTCTAAATTCCTACACTGCTACCATTTAATAGACGATGATCAAGTGTTGCAAAAATTTGAAAATTGTTGATAAAGATTTTTGATTATGTATCCAAGTGATGCGAAGTGTATGCAGAATGTTTAATGAAAATTTTCAACATGTTGCCACCTGATATCAGGTAATGGCAAAAATAAAATTGCTTCCATTTCGACATATGAAAATGTTTATCTTTTCCTATATACTATTTTTGGTATTATCCTTTATTTGTCTATATACAATTTATTATAAAATATGATTTTTTATTTTTTAATCAAGCAAGCAACACCTAATTCAGAGTTTTAAATGATAGAGGAATAATATGAAATGCACAATTACTACAAGAATTATAGAAATATTTACTTGTCCAACTCACATTCGACTGATTTCCTAATTTTTTCTTAATATACTTTCCTTAAAAAAATAATAAAAATAAATAAAAACATTTGTGAATATAAAAGTAAATAAAAATAATTACAAAAGAGTGCTTAAGTGTTTGAAAAAAGTTAAAAGAATAATAATAATACAAAAATAAGTAATAAGATAAAATAAAAAATGCTGGAGGAACTACAGTGACCGTAATTCCTATAAACACACATGAAATTTTTGACAAAATGTTCTGTAACTCATCGAAGAATAATTCTACTGTATTTAAATACAGTACAAAGTTTAAACTTTGCTAATATGTTCTGTTATAGTAAGCCGTTATTTTTTCATGACATGCGTCAATCAATGTAAGCTGAATTATTTTTTTTCTACAGATTGCTTGAAAAATGTCGTTTTTTGATAGCGAAATTTCTATAAACGCAGTTCACTTATTTCAAGTTATCTCATTTTTTTCACAAAATTTTTACTAACAAAAGTAAATATTGGAAACAGTTCAAATTTAATTATGCGAAAAAAACAAAATTTAACTTTAAATCTGAACAGATAACATAATTTAAAACCAAAATGTTACGAGGAAAATTTCTCACATAAGAAAAGATGATTAAAATAGAAATTTTCTTTAGAAATTGTGTATTAAAAAGCGAAATTGCAAGGAAATAGGGACGAGCAGATAGCATGGTCAGAAATTTTTCGAAACTGGGCGGAAAATGTAGAAAACTTCAATTTATATTGGCCTGACGGTTTCAGCTTTCCATAATTTGGTTTTTTTTTCTTGAACTTAGTTTTTATTTTTCTTTGGTTTTAGACAGTGTTCTACATTTGTTTGAGAATGACACGAAATATTGTGAATATTCATATTTATAGTTTTAAAACACACAAACGTTACAAATTTGTTTTCCAATCTTTAAAATTTGAAAAAATAAAAAAACTTGTCAAGTGTCAAACAAGATATTTTCCAACCCTAAAGTTGACAGTACTGATACTTCAGTCTATAAGTTATAATTCTAAACATTTAGAACGTCGGACTTAGACTCATTTGCGTCTTGAGGTATGAAATAAGCATTTGGTTTACTTTAATGTATTTCCATATCGTCTGCCTAACTCGCAAACCTCTTAAGTGAATTTTTGTAAATTTTACAGTAGACAGGAAAAACTGATTATTTTAGACATACACATACGTACATACAAACAAGTGTTTCTTTTTTTTTAAATTACTCAATAAATAGAAAGTAATAGGAAGGCCTGATATTTCAGAAAGCTGTGTAAATTTATAATTCACCGAATTAAACCAAAAACGTAATTTTTGAAAAGTCAGACTTACGAGGTTTGCGAATTAGGCCGACGATATGCTAGAATTATTTTGACATTTGAACTTTTGAGTTTTGCCTCCTGTCCCCAATTTGGAATTGGGTCTAAAAGTCCATAAATCTCTAAACCTATCAACTTTTCAAACTGTATTAAGTAGAGTATTACTTCCTACTAACTTCTTAACTAAAGTTTGCTTCAGAGTACATTATTTACGTATTCTTTTTCTTATGTTTGAAAAATCATAAAGTCATTTGTCAGTCATATGATAAAAGCATATGCGTTTTTGAAATTAGAACAAATCCTAATTCCTATGACAAAATCATATGCTTTTTAATTTTTGCAACTCTTGATCATCGTTTATTAAATGGTAGCAGTGTAGGAATTTAGAAGAGACGGACAAAATTTTTAGGGCATAAGACAGCACAAAATAGGAAATGTTGCTGTTCTGTGAAGCAGTTTTGTTCTTCTTCTTCGAATCACACAGAAATATCAAATAGGTGTAAACAAACAAGTATCAAACGCCATGATTTTTTGAATCATATAATAAAACATATGAAAGTTATATGACTGAAGCATATGCTAAATAATGTAGTCTGAAGCAAGCTTTAGGTTAAGAGATCTATTAAAATTCTATTACCTACAATAGGGTTCTTAGTTCTTTATTTTATTTAATGCGTTTTTCCCAATACACATATTATACACATTAGGTATGTTTGATAAAAGTCCAGATCTTTATACGGGACTCTCGCCGAACAAAACTATTAATAAATTACTATATATTTTTATTTTCATTTATTTCGCCTTTTAAAAAAAATTGTTATAATAATTATAATTTTATGAACATCATTTAAAATAACTAAAGTTGTTAGTTGTTATTTCAATATGATGGCAATACTGGTGAAACCTTTTATTACTATGAACTAGCAGGGGGCGCTTTGATCAGCCTAGTAAATATTTGGTTTGGTTGGTGAAAATGAGCTACGAAAATAAACAAGGACAGGAGTTCAACAGTTCAATTATTTGTTAGGCCTTCTTTTAGAAGAAGTGAAAAAGTACTCTATTTAGAAAACCAGAAGGCTAATCTATATTGTAAGTAAATATATGTATATTGGTTGGTTGGTTGACGTGGCAGTTTTTGAAATCTTTCGAAGACCCAATTAGCACTGAGAGTGCCGTTTTGATACCACACACGCACACACCAAGATCGAGCCTTTGCTCGTTATGTTCATTCAGCATCGCGTTTTGTTATATTTAGACTACATAGCGTATTTTTATACACTAAACCTCCGAAGTTTGTCACAGATTTTAGGTCATAAACTTGAAATACTGTTTGCACGCGGTTGTGTTTTGTTGTATACCCATTTTTGTTTCATGAACCACTTTTCTTTGAGAATTTAGCATACTTTGTAATGGCAATCGATATCGCGCGATTGTTCGTTTTGAAATCGCTCATGTTTTCGGTTTTATTCAATTATGCATGAGTGATACATCAAGTGAATGATTTAAATGAAATTTAATTCAATTACAATTTTTGAAAAACCCCCGTGTGCCCAGAGTTTATATTCCCTATCTTCATTCTGACTTTTATACTTTTTTATTGATAGAGGAAACTTTTGCTTTTGATCCATATTTAACAGGGTGGAAAGTCGTCTATTTTGACACCTCTCTGCCCTCGTTGAGGTTCTCCAGCTCACAACACCTAATAGGAAAAATAAAAACTTAAGAAAATTATTTTTTTTACATGTTTTTGATATCAATTTTGTTTTGATTATTTTTTTTTTGGTTAAAAGGGTAAAAAATTTTTTTTTTCTTCTCTGCTTGCACTATATAATTTGATTAATTAATAAAAACAAAATAAAAGAATTTTTTTTTCTTTTTTAAATTCCGCGAGTTATGATTTTATGGTATTTCAATAAAAATAATAAAAACAAAAATTCTATTTCGACTTTAACATTTATTTAGTTATTCAATCTTATAAAATTTTCTAATGGTTTGATCTTTTCAATCTCAACTTTAAAACTGGACTGACTTCTCATTAAAAAATATGTTTTTTAATTCTTTTATTCTGTTCTTAATTTCTTTGTTTCTTGTTCACACGAAAATGCATAGTTGCGTCTTTTTGCTAGCGGATGTGACTAAAATAACTTTATTATGTTGTCTCAGCATAAACTTCTATGAGATTGAAAAGATTAAACTTACATGAGAATTAAAGAATGTACAATAATTATTTATATGTATGTGTAGGAATTTACTTATCTTATGCAAGGTTTACAATTTTTATACAGGGTGTAGGTTCAAACCGTAACTCCTCCCGTCCCAGATCGAGGTGTAGGCCGTGGATCGTCCTTGTTTTTTGATGAAGTTGGTTTTTGTCGTGTTGATGTCTTTAAACTTTGTTCTGTAGTTGTTTTTCTTTTTGTGGATATAATGAATTTTTTTGTTGCATAGACAATTACCACGATGATTAATATTGTAGTTAAGAGTCCCATGTTGGCAAAGGCAAAACTATTAGTGTTTCTGTTTTCAATATCTAAAATTTGTATAGCTTTGGAATTTTCGATGACCAAATCGTTTAGCTGTGTGAATTTGATATTTTTGATTACTTCTGTTTGATTTATCTCGATATATGTTGTTGGTATAAGTTCGATTGTGCTTTTAAATGTAATTGATTTGCTAGAATATTGTATATCATTTATGCTAATTGTGCAATTATCAAAATAGATTAGGTTGATTCCTTTTAATAACTTTTTTGTGATGGTTGAGCTGCAGGTTGTCTCTATTAGGAGTTCTGAATGGCTGATAATTAGAATATGATTTGGTGTTAGTAATTCAATATTTTCTTCCGTCTGTTTTTCAATGTAACTACAAAAGGTTTTTTGATTTTCTATAATTCTGGTAATACATCTTTCTTTACTAATTTCTTTTAGATTTTGTGCTGTGCAGAATCTGGTTTTTTCAATAATTGGACATGGTTCTGGTGTGTATTTGTACATTTTCCCGTCTGATAAAAGGAATGGAAAGTCTATTTTGATGGTATAGTTTTTGTTAAACGGTAGTTCTTTTATATGGAAAAAGGAAAACCTTTTAGGATTGAATGTTGGTATTTGTACTACAAAGATTACATTACTTTTATTATAGTAAGCTTGTAACTTTAACATTTAGTAAATATTTTCTTGTGATATTACTTTTATATTTTGCTTATTAAAATTTTCTTGAATGTAATGCATTTCTTCAGGATGGAGGATATATTTTGAGATTATTTTTAATTTTGCAAGTGTTATTGATTCGCCTATGTCTTTTACATGCTCATTTAGTAATTCTATATTGTATATTAGTTGATTAAAGTATTGATTTATTGTTAATTCTAAATCAGCGTTTTTAATCTTATTTGCTAGTTCGTTTTGTAAAAGCTTTAAATGATTTGTAAGAATATTTTGTTGCCTATTTATATGAGTAGTAATATTGTTTAACCTTTCTAACATTTTTTGGTTGATTACAATTTGCTTATTTACTTCATTATTAATATTTATTTGGTTAAACTTAAGTGATTCTAATTTTTCGCTTATTTCTATGTAATCATTATTATCCATATTGCCAGTAATTGTTTTAACAAGACTTCCTGCGGCATTAATTAAACCTCTTTTAAACTTAAATCTAGGTTTTATTATTTCAAAATTATTAATCAATATTTCGTATTTCTTTTGTAAGATATAGACATAAGTATTGTTTTTAGTACTGGAATGCTTTGCTAAATTCTGGATATTTTTGCCAATCAATTCAATATTTGATTCGTATTCCGTTAAATTAATAACATGTATTAACTTTGAATAGCCTTCTATAATTTTTGCTTCTCCCAGTTTTAACGGTAGAACCCCCTGGTTGTTGTTAAGGTCGTAGTTTCTATTTTTTGTCCGTGTGTTCGTCTGGTGGACCTGAAAATTTGCGTTTATTTTCTAGTTTTTGTTTATGAATTTTACATTTTTGTCCTAGAGCTACAATTTTTTTATTTTTTACTACTTTATGCTTCATGAATTTGGGTGCAAGTTTATTTCTTCTGTTGTCTGCTTCGTATATTGTTTCATGGGGAAGAAGGTCTGGAGGTTCTTTTCGAGTGACATTGCGTTTGTTTATGATTTGCTTTTTGTGGACCAGGCTTCGGTCATAAATTAGTTTTGCTAGTTGCTCGTAGTTATTTTTATGTTCTTGTATGTAGTCTTGTCTCGTTTGTAAATTGGGTGAAAGTGAAAAAGGGTTGCATCTGTTGTAGTGTCCTGTTATTACTTCAAACGGAGTATGTTTTATCGTTGAATGGATAGAGTTATTATATGTTAAGACAGCTTCATCTACTATTTCGTTTATTGATTTCTTTTTATTTTGATTAAATATGATTCTAATGAGTTCTGTTAGAGTTGAATGGAATCTTTCAACTGGGGCATTTCCAGTTGAGTTTTTTGCTGAAGTCAAGTGAGTTTCGATGCTATATAGCTTGCAAAAATCATGAAATATGCTAGAGGTAAATTCGAGTCCGTTATCTGAGATTATTTTCTTTGGTACGCCATGGTGGGACATGAAGTGTTTTAGAGCTTTGACAATGTTAATGCTATTTCGAGTTGTTAGTAGATATGCACTAGCGAATTTACTAAATTTGTCGATTATGGTTAGAAAGATTTCTTTATGCACTGCATAAATATCGATATGGAGAATTTCTAGTGGTTTTTTGGGTGTTTCAGTTAATTCAAATTTTAAAGGTTTTGTATTCCTTTCGTATTTATTTTCAAGGCAGATATTGCAATTATTAATAACACGAGTAATAATGTTTTTTATGTTGGGAAAATAGTATTTTCTTTTTAGATGTTGCAATGTTTCTTTTATACCTCTGTGGTTAGATGCTTGATGATAGTTTTTTATTATATCTTCTTGTTTATCAACTTCTGTAACGTCTTCGACAATGAAATTGCACCGGATTAATTTGAGATTACAGTTCGCGAAATGTTTTGAGTATACAGACTGTATTTGTTTGAAAGTATCATCGTCTGTCAGAATTGCTGTCATTTTTCTTTAGGATGTATGTGATTTGAGGATGTCAATTATAGCCTGTTCACCGAAATCGTTTTTTTCTATTGAATGTCTTTTTTTTGATTGGAAAAGTATTTTAAGTTGAATTTTTGGGATATTACTGTTTGTTTTTTTTAAAATCAGTTGGTGACTAAATTCATTAATTGGGCGTTCTGAGATAGGTATACCGTCATTAAGATTTTGATCTGCAGAATGGATTGTTGATAGAGAGTCAGATTCAGCTTGTCTAATTTCGGTAGATTCATTATTGTGAAGTTCTATGCGAGATAAGGCATCCGCATTTAAGTTTTGTTTTCCATTTTTGTATTCGATTTCGTAGTCGAATTCTTCTAAACGCAATCTCCACCTGACTAGTTTTGAATTCGGTTTCTTTAGTGAGAATAGCCACGTTAGTGGCCGATGATCAGTAATAATTTTGAATTTTCGCCCAAAAAGATACGGCCGAAAATATTTCGTGGCCCACACGATAGCGAGAAGCTCTTTCTCTATCGTACTATAATTTTGTTCAGTTTGGGTGAGTGTACGACTAGCGTAACAAATTGGTTTATCGGACCCTGTAGGTCCTTGTTAGAATAAATGGTTTGGAAAAGTCAGGGTATATTAGTAAAGGTTCGTTGCAAAGTACGTTTTTGCATGTTTCAACACATTCGAGGTATTTAGAATCCAGTATGATTTTATTTCCTTTTCTCAGACAATTTGTTAAAGGTTTTGTCAATTTAGCGAAGTTATGAATGAATTTTCTATAATACCCTAAAAGTCCTAAAAAACACTTTATCTGTTTTTCCGTTTTTGGTATGGGGAAGTCTTTAATTGCTTTTATTTTGTCTGGGTTGGGTCTTACCCCTTGTGGTGTAACTAAATGCCCTAAGAACGCAATTTCTTTTCTCAAAAAGTCCGATTTGTCTATCTGGATTTTAAGGTTGGCCTTTCTTAATTTAGAAAATATTGTTCCTAAGTTTTCTATGTGTTCCTGAAGAGAGGTGGAAAATATGATTATATCGTCCATATAACACATGCATATTTTACCTATGTCATCACGCAATATATTGTCCATCACCTGTTGGAAAGTAGACGGTGCATTTTTCAGTCCGAATGGCATTCGGACGAACTCGTAATGCCCATTGTCTACTGAAAATGCAGTTTTTGCTACGTCATCTGGATTAATCTCTATCTGGTGGAACCCGGATGCAAGATCTAGAGTGCTAAAGTAAAGGCACTTACCTAGCTTGTCTAAAATCTCTGTGATATTTGGTATAGGATAACGGTCGTCAATGGTTTTCTCGTTGAGTTTTCTATAATCTACCACCAGCCTCCATTTTTGTTTGCCACTGGCGTCCATTTTTTTCGGCACGATCCAGATAGGCGACGACCATGGGGAGAAACTGGGTCTTATAATTCCCTGATCTATCATTTGTGTTATTTGCTTTTGCACTTCTTGCTTATGGATATAAGGGTATCTATATGATTTCGTGTATATTGGAATATTATCTTTCGTTTTAATATTATGCTTTATTTGATTAGTAAAACTCAAGCCCTGCCCTTCTTTGAAGAAAATGTCTTCGAATTTTCTACATAGCTTTATAACAGTTTTTTTTTCTTCTGAATGTAGGTGGTCAGTTCTAATGAGGTTTTCGAAACTTTTACCCTCAGCTTCTACCTTACAGTTTATTGAGTAATTATGAGCTTCTATCCATTGTTGTGGGTTGTAAGATTGGACTTTAATTGGTTGTTCAATTATAAAATTTTGGGGGTTATCTGAACAATTTATCACTTCGACAAATGAATACCATTCATTGGTTTTGTAAATACCTTCAGAGATATGGAGATTTTTATTGATTTCAATAGGTTTAATATAAATTGTGCCAAATTTTTTATCGACAGGAATTCGAGCAATAATTTTACTAAATGGTGGTACCTCGTATTTTTTTGACATAAGGTTTGGTTTGTATAATAATGGTAAAATAGAATATTTATTTTGCAATAGAGAATTTTTAAAGTCCAATTTCATTTCTAAGCTTTTCATCGTTTCTAATCCTATTAATCCGTCAAAATAATTGTGGAATTTAAAAAGAAGGAAATTCAATTTTGTGTTCGATTTGAATTCATCAAAACAATTTAAAGTTATTTTTTCTTTAATTAGATGAGTGTTAAAAACAGTTTTTATTTCTATTGGTTCAATTAATTCAACTATGTTTTTATCGACTAGATCAGGATCTACAAATGACATATTACTTCCAGTGTCTATCAAAAATTTAAGTAAAGAATTGTCGGCTGCTCTAATATGAATATATGGGAGTAAAAATGATTGGTGATTATTAACGTCGATGTAACCTATTTGATTTCCGAGGCTGTTTAACGAAAATTTTCGTCATCAACAACTTCTTCTCCGCTTCCGTCATACAGAGTATCTGCGTTATTCATGTAATTTCCGTAAATTTGGTTAGTTTCATTTTCTTGTGTTGGATTATTTTCAAAGGGTGAGTTAATTAGATTTGAATTTTCACACACATTATTTGCATCTAATTCGGAATTTGCTGACGTTTTGGATTCAACGTTATATAATCTTCCTGTGTTAGAATTAGTAAGTGACGGGTTTTTCAGAAATTTATTTGAATTTAGACCCCACGTAGGTCTTAGGTTAGAATTGCCACTAGAAATGTCCATTGATTCGGGGCGATTTCTTGTGTTAGGATCAATTTTATTAAGACTTGAGTTTATTTTTGTTAGATTATAGGGATAATTTAAATTTTGTTGTTGGAAATTAACCCCTGGTGGGTTTTGTTGTATAGTCGGTCTCTGGGGTTGACTTTGCGTATTAAATACGGGTTTGTAAGGTGGAAAATTTTGTTGTATTGGCATATTAAACGCAGGTTTCAAAAGTGGGGAGTTATGTTGTGCTAGTGGAATTGGTCGTATAGGTGTACGTTTGTTGTCTGGGCTTAACTTGTTTATTTGTTGGGCATTCCTTACGTAATACATATTTTGTTCTTTAAGACAGTAGCTGAATGCCTGAGTAAGGGTTGATGGTTTCATAGCCCTTATGGTGCACCCTAATGGTTCTTTAATTCCTGATAAGAAAATATTTAGGCACATTTCATGATATAAATCTTGTTTAGCTTTTATAACACTTTGATTGGTTTCATGCACTTTATTGTGATTATTAATAGTGGACAAAATTTCTATAATTTTCGAATAAAAATTTTCAATGGAGTCATTACCTTGACGAAGAGAGTGTAAATCTCTTATTAGGCTTGTTTCATTACGTTTGTCCGAATAATGGGTTATCAAATTGGCCTTAATATTTTCCCATTTCAAAGGCGTACCATACATATTGAGGATTTCGTTAACATGACCGATTATCTTATTTCGAATTGCTCTCATGATTATTTGTGCATAAGCCGTTCCGTCGATATTTCGTATAACATTTAAAATTTCTTCTACGTTACTAATAAAGTCAAATAAAAGACGTGGGTTTCCATCAAAACTGGGGAGGTCTTTTACCGCGTCTGGTATTTTTAGATTCAAAAAAATGTCGTAATAACCGTTTTGATTTAATCGATTGTTGTTTGATATTTCTGAATTAGATACTTGAATCTGAACACCTTGATTGGGTGGTTGATTTGAAACATTTTCATTGATTTGATTGTCTTCCATTTTTGAGTTTTCTACAAGAATGTCTAATTTATTAAAATATTCTTTTTCTAACTTTAATTTACTTAAATTATTAATTTCTATATCTGATACACTTTTTGAATCACTTTCGTCACTACTTAAGTCTAAATCTGAATTTTCACAATTATTTTTTATTGAATATGGGGACAAACTAGATCTTAGTCTACGAAATTGTTTTTTTATGGGATTTGACATACGGAAAATGCAACAAATACACAACTTACCACAGCAGTATGATGAAAATTATGTGCAATTGTTGCATTTCTTACAGATATTTAAAAAATTATCTCCCGTTGTCCTGTCTTCGAAGTTCTCGCTGAAATTCCAATTAGCCGTTGTCTTTCGTTGAGTATTAGAATAAAATTTTGCTCCGTTCAGATATGGAGTTTTGTCACTAATTTATGTAAATTCACTGCTACCAATATGCCTTTGATATTGAAAACACGTTTTTCAGTAAGCCGCTGAATAATTTGTATTTTCACGACTTCACACAAACGATGACTATAAAATTTTGTCGCTTTCTTTTTAATTCACTGCTACCAATATGCCTTTGATATTGAAAACACGTTTCTCAGTAAGCCGCTGAATAATTTGTATTTTCACGAATTATTAGGAAAAGGAAAAAAAATTTTTTTTTTTTTTTTTTTCACATTTGCAGTTTAGCCGAAAACTATTTTACCGACTGCGCCAGTTATGATTTTATGGTATTTCAATAAAAATAATAAAAACAAAAATTCTATTTCGACTTTAACATTTATTTAGTTATTCAATCTTATAAAATTTTCTAATGGTTTGATCTTTTCAATCTCAACTTTAAAACTGGACTGACTTCTCATTAAAAAATATGTTTTTTAATTCTTTTATTCTGTTCTTAATTTCTTTGTTTCTTGTTCACACGAAAATGCATAGTTGCGTCTTTTTGCTAGCGGATGTGACTAAAATAACTTTATTATGTTGTCTCAGCATAAACTTCTATGAGATTGAAAAGATTAAACTTACATGAGAATTAAAGAATGTACAATAATTATTTATATGTATGTGTAGGAATTTACTTATCTTATGCAAGGTTTACAATTTTTATACAGGGTGTAGGTTCAAACCGTAACTCGCGCTCTAAATAAGGGTTCAATTATAAAAGTTAAAATTGATTGAACAAAAGAAAAAAAAAGGAGAAGAACAAATAAATTAAAGTCTTATATTTCCAGTTCAAAATTTTTTTTTGAATATGTATATATTTGTCCTAGTGGTAAATTTTTGAGTTTGTTTTCTTCGATTGTTTTTGTGTTTTTTAAATTTTTGGTTCTGCGTCGGTTCGCAGAATTTTTAACTCCAGATGGTCTTGTTGCTGGTGTCGCGTGACTGAGTTTTGCGTCGAGCTCGACTTTAATTAAAATAATATTTACTCATTCAGTGATTTGGTAACTTATGCTCTAATATTGTGATTAAAAATAAAAATGGACGACATTTTTTATGAATGTCGAATAAGGGACGTAGATCCAAATGACCAGAACTATCTGAAGGCTTTGGTTGACCAGCTGACGTTGGAGGCTAGTAATGAAGCTCTCTACAACCAGATAGATTGCTGAACAATATTAACACCGAGATATCGGATGTGCGTAGTCAAGCTGAAGGTTTGAAAAGCAGCTTGAACCTACAAGAATTAGGTTCTGATACCGAAAACGTTCAACGAATTCAAGCTAAATTATGGCATTTATGGAACAGATTGCTCAGAATTGGGAAGGCGAATCCTAAGTCAAGGTTCGTGGAATCTATCAAGGAGGACTTGCAAAAACGCTTTCAAATGCTAAAGAATCTACCAGTTATTAAAAATGCTGAAGATGGAGCAGCAGGAGGTGGACTTGATTTTAACATCACACCATCCTTGGCGAAAAGCACTCCATCCGTATCAGTTGAAAACATCAGTATCATGGGAGGAGTTGAAAAGTTAGCCGTTCATGTTCCTAATTTAATTTCTGAAAATAATTTTGTAAACAAAAATAACAATAAAAATACTGGAGCTCGAAGAAAGTTTTTGATTTTTAATAAACCTTTGTTTTTTATAGATCCGAATTCGTCCAAACAGCATATGAATGTTAACACTTCGCGTATTCTTGATAGAAATAATGATAATACAGTCCGATTTACCACAAACCGTCTCGACACTAATAAGTCAAGCTCAATTTTAAACCGTTCTCTCCCAATTACGACAAATAAAGTTCCCCCTGCCTTTCAAGATAAAACAGAATATCGTGTACGTAGCACTGGGATAATTCAAGATGATCCATTTGTCATCAATGATGACTTTAATCTCCCCAAGCAAGCAGCTAGCGCTCAACTTGCTGGTTTATATCGTCCGTATGCCAATAATTCTCAATTTGACATCAGCAATATGGCTATTCTGTCAAATAATTCTCGTTTTGGCTCTGTGCCACAATTTTCTCAACATCAAAGGCGTGTATTTAGGTCTACAAGTCCACTGAAAAGATAGAACTTGTCATTTTCAGGTAAACCTCTTAGATTACCTATTGGGGAATTTTTGTTTCGTCTGGAATCTTTGGCAGTGGCTGACACGTCTTCAGAAGACATGTTAGCAGCTCACGTACACCGATTTTTATCTGATAAAGCTCTCACTTGGTTTTGGCTGTTTCGCAGATTCAATACTGGGGCATGATGGCGTGATGTACGACGAGGATTGCTTGACGAATTTCGAAGTCAAGCTGCCGACTTTGAGATACGGCAAGCAATGTTCGCTCATCATCAGCGGCCAAATAAAAGCTTCAGTGACTTCAGGTTGGAAACGCAAGGTCTTCACGCCTAAGAATCCCCATGAGCCAACAGGAGCTTATTGAAATTATTCAAAGAAATATGAACGCTAGGTTGCGTAATGGCCTTTTTTTTGCATTCGGTCACTTCTCTAGACCAATTACGCGATCTTGATCGTAAATTTGAAAAACTCTGGTCTGAAACTGATCTTCGTGCTAGAACGCGCAATGTTTCAGAAGTTTACAATCGTACGATTCATGTGTTTTCGATAAGGTATCTTATCAAAATTCTCCAAATGAAAATGATAACCATTGTGACTTAGATCATAATTTTTCTCAATTGTCCTTCAACACATCACATAAATCAAATGCTATTCCAAGCTCTGACTTACCTATGTCTAACGCCGATTTGTGTGCGTTGAATAATTTAAATACGGGAAACTACATCTGTTGGAACTGTGACGCAAAAGGTCATTTTGTTATAAATGCGGCCTCAAATGTGTCACAACTCCAGTATGCAATAATTGTGTTTCAGAAAACGGAGTGTCAAACGTGATGCACTCCGGATCACCGCGTTTGATACGTCGTTTCCCGGATCCGAAAACCCCTGCTATAACGAAAAAGACGAGTAAGGTTTGTCGGTCGTTGCCGATGGTGCTCATGTGTTGGACCGAAGACCTGGTTTAAGCCCAGTTTTACAGGATGTCAGGACTCGTGCCTCTAAGCATGATACCCTGTCAATATGTCCGCTTGGTAAGAATCAGAACTCCGGCCCACCACATGATGACGCCGTCCTCAACGCGCGTCAACCTATACTTTCGTCTGAAAACTTACCTGATTTGTCAACTAAAATATTGATAATTTACAATATTCACCGGATATGTCAATTAATTTACCAGAATTCTCTAAAGAATTTCCTGATTTGCCTAGTAATGTAACCATGACTTTCGACGACCGGTATTTAGAAAAGTTGCGTAAATATAATGAATGTCGAAATAAAATATTCGGTAAGGTTTCGGAAGTTGTATTGAAAAGAATTTTAGAATGTCGTGAACGTTTCAAGAAACGTGTGCAAATTCGGAAGTCGTTGGAAGTTCTGAGTAATTTTTGTCCTTTTAAAGATCCGCGTCCGTACGCTAAAGTAAAAATAAACGATGTCGAACTGTATGGTTAAATGAATACAGGGGCTTCGATCAGTTGTTTAGGCAAGAACGGTGATGTAATTTTAAAGCAAATAGGTGTCAAGAGTTCACACTCGGCAGCACCTATTCAAACAGCTGATGGAAGCGCGCAAAAAGTTGATGGCGTAATAGATGTTGAAGTTGTTTACAACGGTGTTTGAAGACCATTTCGACTCTATATCGTGCCAACTTTAGCGCAAAATTTGTATCTCGAGATCGATTTTTGGCAAAAATTTGATTTGCTACCAAAGTGTATTTCAGAACTTCGTGACGAAAGCGTTCAAGATCCGAAAATGCACGTTTTGACCGCGGAACAACAACGTAAATTGAATTCAATTAAGTCAAAATTTCCCTCGTTTGCAGTTCTCGGTTTAGGTAAAACGTATTTAGAAACTCACGTGATTGATACCGGTGATACACCTCCGATTAAACAACGCCATTATCCTGTTTCGCCCGCGATTCAAAAATTAATGTACGACAAGTTAGATCGCATGCTCGATATGGGTGTTACCGAAGAATCTTTTAGCGCGTGGAACAATCCCGTTGTTTTGTTGAGAAAGCCCGGAAAAAACCGCTTGTGCCTGGACTCGCGAAAAGTCAATGCTGTGACAAAGAAGAATGCTTATCCTTTGCCACACATTGACAGGCTGATCAGCCGCTTGTCCAACACAAAGTTCATAACAGGGATCGTTCTGAAGGATGCCTTTTGGCAGACAGCCTTCACAGTACCTGGCCGGCCTCTTTACCAATTCACCGTGATGCCGTTGAGATTGTGCAATGCACCCCAGCGAATGTGTCGATTGATGGACAAAGTCGTACGGTCGGAGCTATGCGATAATGTGTTTGTTTATTTAGATTTGAAAACGTTCGATAAAGTTGCAACTTGTTTAAAAACGTCGGGATTAACCATTAACGTCGAAAAGAGTAAATTTTACCAAAAAGAAATTAAGTATCTTAGATATATCGTCGGCGATGGTTGTAAAAAACAGACCCCGAAAAGATTTCCGCGATTGTAGATTTTCCAAGTCCGAAAAACCCTAATCAAGTTCGTCGTTTCTTAGGAATGACCGGTTGGTATCGTCGTTTTATTCGCGATTATGCGTCTCTTTCCTATTTCAGATTGTTTAAAGAAATCATTTGGTCTGACGAGGCTTAAAACTCTTTTGAAAAGCTCAGGGCGTAGGAGGAGTCCTATTCCAACTTTCGAAGGCGGGCGATGAAAATTCCATCGCATTTGTTTCAAAAAAGCTTAACAAAGCGCAGAAGAACTACTCCGTGACAGAATTGGAGTGCTTGGCCGCGGTGTTATGTGTCAAAAAGTTAAGAGCTTATGTTGAAAGCTTTAAATTTACGATTATTATGGATCACGCGAGTTTGAAATAGTTGATGTCTCAGTCATATTTAAGTGGTCATCTCGCACGTTCGAGCTTAAACTTGCAAGCTTTCGATTTTGCTATTCAGCACCGCAAGGGTATCCAGAATGTAGTTGCTGATTTGCTCTCGAGCGCGTTTTGTATTAAAATTAGTACGAACATAAATCTGACTGAGGTCGACCTAAATTCAGATAGTTTTCGCGATCACGAAGATGTTCAATTGATATCGTTCATTTCAAACAATCAAAATAAGTTGCCGGATTTGAAAGTTCACGACAGTAAAGTGTTCAAACGTGTCCGTTTTCGTACTTCGGAATCTAATGACAATCCTTGGAAACTCTGGGTCCCTTAATCCCTTCGTCATTCTTTGGTCCAAAACGTTCATGAGTCTGAAACAACTTGTCATGGTGGCATTGCTCTGTAACTTACCGATTTTTGTTTGAAAAATATTATTGGCCTAAAATGATTATTGATATTCAAAATTTTGTCAGTTCTTGTGATACCTGCAAGGAAAATAAATCCCTTAATTTTCGAACTAGACCTCCTATGGATTAAAGCTGGAAATTCGCAAATTTTGATCGTTCTTGATCACTTTTCTGAATTCGTGTTTCTTAAACTCCTCCGTAAAGCCAATGCCCCTGCTATTGTGACTTTTCTGGAACACAAAGTCTTCTCTATTTTCGGCGTTTGCGAATTTCTCCATAGTGACAACGGTAAACAATTTGTCTCCAAAGACTTTCAGAATTTCCTATCTTCGTACGGTGTTAATCATATTCTCACTGCTTTGTACTCACCTCAATCAAATGCATCTGACCAAGTCTCAGTGAACCTGAAGAAAGCTCACGAACGAGCAAAAAGGGCTTACAACCTCCGTATCAATTTCGATTTCGCAAAAGGTTTTAATTCAAAATTGTCAAAAAAATTTATAAAATGTCGAATTAAAAAAGCATTATTGGAAGTATGTATGAAGTAGAGGACCTACAAGGTAAATATGTAGGGACTTTTCATGCGAAATATCTCAAAGCATAACACCATTTTTGTTTACCATTTCACCTTAAATTTTCTGTACCTTGTTTCATCTTAACCTTCAATCTTTGGCCTATATTTTTCTTCTATGAGATAGTTTTTTTTGTAAACCTGACCAGGGTGTTGTTAATTGATCCATTCTACCCTCTTCGGTGAATAAAGTAAACTTATTTGTGATTGAACCTGTTGTCAAGATTTTTTTATGGTCCAATTTTGGTTTTCTATACCTGGTTTTACGACATATCTTCCAGACGCGACATTTTGGTGTACAGGTTTATAAATCATCATCGCGAGTATTTTTTTTTCTTTTTTTCTTGAATTTTATTTTTGGATTTTGGCAATGTGTGTGTGGACTTATTCCCCAATTGCCAATGTTCAGACCAGCTTGCCTACGTGTTCCGGCATTGAGACTCATCTCAGGGTGTGGACGAGCCCCACGTTGTTGTGTTTAGACAACACTGACCAATTTTTCTTTCTGGTCAAAATTTCCTAGTGGGACTTTATTTTTTTTATGGATCAATGTCCTTCACGGAACTTACATTATTTCTTTTTCTCGCTGCCGTGTTCCAACCTTTCCCCTTTCGTAGAAAAGTTTGTTTTGTTGCGACAGCAGTTATGCTCCCTAATTTCATGTCCATATATTTTCGTACGCCGCTGTATTATTACAGACGGTTGTACACATATTTTTTTGGAACATGTTTAAATTGTACATTTATTGGAAATTTTTCATCAAAATCTTCCAATAAATGAACTGTAATTTTATTTCCGTTGCCCACGCGCAACATAAAATTTAATCTTGTTTTGTGCAAATATTGAACAAAGATTTTTGCTAATAATCCCATGGATTATTTCAAAAATCACGCCACTTCGAGAATAATCTTATGTAAAATATATGTACATAGGATTATTCCACATTTTCTCTCAAATAGTATCATGCTTCAATTTATTTAATTTTTTTTTCTCACACTATCATTCATTATGTACTTAGTGTATTCGCCATTGTTGAAATACACTACCAAATAAATTTCTCACACAGCATTTGATTTATTCTTATATAAATCAATGTGTATGAAAATTCAATAATACCATATGATCCATATAAATTGCATTATGACCTATTTACTCATGGTATAAAGAATAATATGGTAAGCTCGCTCATGAAAGCTCTGGCGCCATTAAAGCTTTATTAAACGTCAAAGGATAGAGTAAGTCAAGTGAATAAGTGATTAGAGTAATTAAAATAATAATAATAACAATAATAATAATAAAAGTAATACATATTAAATTATAAAAATAAATGATAAAAAGATATAATAGTTTTGTGGCATTTATAATAATTTAAAAAATTTATAATGGTATACTGTAGTGTTAAAGGGTGTTATAATAATAATGATAAAAAAAAGATAGGGATAGAAAAAGCGCTTATGGTTTAGCAATTGAAGACCAAGAAAACATTTTAAAAGAAGTAGATGAAACTATTTTGAAACTTAGAATACCTACAAAAAAAACTTTGTTGCCTTTTCAAAAAGGCATTCTCGTTAATAACCAATCATTGAGAGAATTATATAAATATTTGCAGGCGAATAATTTTAAGTACATTATAACAAACCGTCTCAATCAGGATGTTTTAGAAAATTTTTTTAGTCATATTATATCCAAAGGAGGATTACATGACCATCCGACATCACTACAATTCAAGTATAGATTGAGATCATACTTGTTGGATAATTTAAAGTCATATCCTTAATTATTTTTGTGTTTGTGCTGTCTTGCTTTTGATTGGCTTGTCTTGGGTCATTCTTTGGAATTTTTAAGTGCAGATCAAATATTTTTTCTTCTATTTTTTCCATTCGAACGCAGGCCGAAATGAGACTATATTGTCTTCATCGAACATTGAAAAAGACGAAGACTTTTCGTTACCCCTCAACTGGATGGAGCAAGAAGAGTCCACAGAGCCTACAATTACTCAATCTTTTCTTAATAGTGTTATGAGAGATCTAGATGAAATCGATAATGAAGAACCAGAAGAGGACAAATTTGACGAAATGCATTTAGATGCTATCGAAAATTTAGCAGGATATATAATAAAAAAATGCAAAAATGATTTAGATTTAAATTCAGTTATATCCCAAGAAACAACTTCATTTTCTTGGGTAGATGAAAGATCAGAAGGAGGATTGGTAAAACCTTCAAAGTTATTTTTAAAAGAAATAGAAAAATTAGAATTAATTTTTGAAAAAGTTAATAATCAAAAAATTAAGGTTCGGTCCGGATATTTGAAATACTTATCAGAAATATCAAAAGATGTTAAACTAAATGATAAGGCAAAAGAATTATTTTTTAGGTGTAGGACTTATTTTAGAATTAAAAACCTTAATAATTATATTCGTGTTAGTGCACTAAGTAATAGGAAAAATAAAAAAAAATTTGTACGTAAAAGAATGGTTTATTATTATTATAGTTATTATTTTTTTTTCAAATTTACACATAGCTTTATTGTGTATGATTATTTAAAGCTCTAAATACTCTATCCCTGTGACGTCACACGAAAGATTTTAAATGCTATCGAGCATACCATGTTATTCTTTATACCATGTATTTACTTATGTAAATAGTATAATGTAAATTCAATTTCGAAACCACACACACTGGGCCGCTGTCCGAAAATGAGATCACATATTACTCACAAAATATTACTCATTAAGTGATATATAGAGTATGTGTTAATGTATAATGATGATTTATGTACCTGAAGTACATGATACCCAAGGTTAATATAATATAGGTTACATCTTCCCATAGGCATTACCTACTTACAATAAAAAAGTGATCAATGTGACGTCACAAGTATCAAACAATTGACATAAAAAGCAAACAAAAATTTCTTTCATATATGGGAAGATGTAACCTATATTATACTAACCTTGAATTACATCTTCCCATATATGAAAGAAATTTTTGTTTCTTTTTTGTCAATTGTTTGATACTTGTGACGTCACATTGACGTCACATTGATCACTTTTTTATTGTAAGTAGGTAAGCCTATGGGAAGATGTAACCCAAGGTTAATATAATATAGGTTACATCTTCCCATATATGAAAGAAATTTTTGTTTGTTTTTTATGTCAATTGTTTGATACTTGTGACGTCACATTGATCACTTTTTTATTGTAAGTAGGTAATGCCTATGGGAAGATGTAACCTATATTATATTAACCTTGCATGATACCTATGAGTTAATTTTGCCGCGCACATACCAATACCAATTAAAACGTGTATATGGATTATTATACCCGATTATTGATACCAGCCAAAACCCTCTACAATAAAAGCCTCCTACTGGTGTTGTGTATGTATTAGTTAGAAGTGCCATGTTTTGTTTTGACATTTTAGTTGATTTCTTAGATTGAGTACTGAAATAGGTGTGAGGAAGAAATGATTTAGGTAAATATTTTTGGTTTTTTAAATAAAATATTTGAAAAAAAAATTTGAAAACATAATAAATAAACAATTTTTATATTTTTAGAGTGCACCACATAAAAAAGGAACACAAAAAGCTGGGAAATATTGTGCAAGAAGGTAAGAGAAAATGTTGTAAATGACTAAGTATTTGAGGTTATATTATAAATGAATAAATTGATTTGATTTAGTCAAATTTAGTTTATAATTTTTATTAATTGTGACACCTTTATATATTTATATGAAAATTTAGAACAGTGCAGAATAATATATAATATAAACTTTATCATTCTATTTTTAGTGCTAATGAAAAAAGAAGTATCGCTATCTACCAAATAACCACATGTTCTATGGGATAACTCACTGCAGGCAAGTAGATAAAAAAATAAATCAATTGTATGATTTTTTTTATTGTATTTATTAATTTTTTACTATTATTTACTTTTTAAACTTGTATATAAGTTTTCGAGATATTTAAAATGCCTTCTTGTTGTTGTGTACCCGGTTGCAAATCAAATTATAATTCAACAATTAAAAATTCTGCAAAGGTTTCAGTTTTCAAGTTCCCTAAAAATTTTTAATTTCTTGCTTTATATGTATTTATCTTTTTTTGCGAGCCACTTCAATGAGGAAATTTAAGATGATACAGGATGGTACAGGATTTAAACATTACTGGATTTATACATCAAACATTTTTGTTTTCGTTATTAATATGAAATATATTACATGTTTTTTTATTTTTTTATTACAAATGAATTGTTTTGATTTGAATTGTATACGTTATTATTTACATATAAATAAATACATTTTTGTTTTTTTTATCAATAAAATTTTATAAAAACTACAAATTTTTGTTGTTAATTTACTATCAAATGTATTCCCAACCAACTGTTGTCTCACCAACTCCAGGACGAAATCAACAATTTTTCAGCAAGCTAAGGGGTCATTTACATTTGCGATTTATTCCTGAAGTTTTCTGTCGTGAAAATATTCCTCTCAGTTTCATTTTATTATTTTTTTATTATTCTGTGAATAAATTTATAATTTATATAAAAAACTGTCGCGAAGAAAATGTCGTGTGCGTTTACATTACATCAAATATTTCGTGAAATATAGTTAAATAGGTAGTAAAATATTCATGATAGTTCTATGATAGAAAAAGTTCACTATATAAACTTGAATTTTGTTACACTACTTTTTTTACTAGAAAGTGAATTTCTTTCATGAATATTTTGAAAATGTCATAAATAATCTTCACAACAGAAAACTTTAGGAATAAATCGCAAATGTAAATGACCCCTAGAAAAAGATATTCAAAACAAAAAACACTGTCTTATATTCATTTTTCAAAATTGGTAAAGATAAATTATTTGTCTTTCTTATCTTCCTGAGAAGTGGGCGAACTATGTATGATTACCATATATATAAATTTGTCCATATCTAAAAAATATTCAATAAAAATTCATCATTAAACAGATGACCTCACTGTTATCACACTTTGAATCATACCATACCTATTGGATTATTCTAATTATCACTTCATTATTTGGTGGTTGAAGGAACCATTTTCCAAACCAGACATCGTCTAAAATGAAATGTAAACACAAATATATGAAAAAAAAATAAATAAAGTGAAGGAAATACAGAATAAATTGATTTAATTTAATAAAATTTTATTTATAAGTTTATATTAATTGTTAAAATATTATGAATCAAATCAATTTCTCACATCATAGCATAATCACAAAAATCTATACAAAAAAAAGTCTATGAAAAAGTAAATAATTGGGTACATAATCTTTATTGTGTAATGAAGGCAAATAGACACTTAATTTGTGATAACTAATAAATTAAATTTTATTAAATCAAATAAATTTATTCACTTTATTACATATATTATAACTTCACCATAGGTAATGTAGTCATTAGTCCACATGTCAATAGGTACATATATATGTAGGTATAGAAGAAAAAAGTTTATATTATTATTCTTTAAACTTTAATTATTTATATAAATACATAGGTATATGTATCAGAATTATTATAAATTAAATTTTATTAAATCAAATCAATTTATTCACTTTATTACATATAAATAATACATATAACCTCACCATACTTTAATTTTTTCTCTTAAAAGTAGGTAAGAAGGCACAATATTTTTCACCTTTTTATTTAATTTTGTGACTATTCTGCACTTTAAAAATTATAACACTGTTAATTTATTATATTTTAAAACTTTTATAAACCATATTTTTTTTAATAAACCAAAAATATTTAACTAAAACACATTTTCTTTACATCACTATTTGTACTACCAGCAGTATTGTTTTGAAAAAATTGACACTTTTATCGTGTTTGATTGTGTTAGTGACAGCTGTCACAGCCAGGCTTTTATTGTAGAGGGTTTTGTACCAGCCCCTTCTTCTGATTTTTGCTCTTCTGGATTATTATCGTGTTGAATGGCTTTACCGACAGTTGATTTTCTTTTTGGTGCTTGCTTGAATTTTTTTTTTTAAAAATGTAATAGATAATTTTTTTTTCTGGATAATTTTTTCATGGCAAAAAAATCAATTTAAATATAATTCATTTTTTTTTCTCTGTATTAATAATTTTATTGATTATAAAATGCGTTCTTTTGGTGAAAAATGATATGAAAAAAAAAAAAATTTATAATAGTTTTTTTTTTCGACCTATAAATTTTCATAGGGGTAATTAAATTAAATTAAAGTGCATATTAAGTGAAACAATTTAATGAAAATAGAATTTATCAGTGAATTAGAGAGAAAAAAAAATTAGAACTAAATTAAAGAAACAAAGAAAAAATTCTCTAAATTCGGATGTATTTTTAAAAAAAGAAAAAAATATATAATAATTAAGACAACACATTAAGAGATAAAATATTTCAATAGAAAGGGGAAAATAGTAGAAGGGAAAAACCTTAATTTTTTGGAAAATGAAGATTTTGTGTATTTTACCCTATAACTTTTGCTCTAGTTAACAAATTTTTTTCGTTTGAACTTTATTTAAAAAAGAACCTTTCAAGAAATATCCTGGCCACAACTCAACTTCCTACTGCTCTGGGAACATATTTTTTAAAGGCACGAAAAGGTCTACAAAAATTTCCTTAACATAGATGTAAGGAGTTTTTATTTTTGGTGCTTCGTAGCTCGCTCCCTGTTGCAGGGATCTTTTTTGTTTTTATAATTTTTAAGGAATGACAAGAAGAACTCCCTGGAGAAATTTCAAGATTTGCGAATCACGAGGTCCAGAGATATTCAAATTTGAAATCTGATTTTTGACGAAAACGTGCTAACATACGAACTTATATTTTCAGTACATTTTCTTAGGTAAAAAGAACCCTTTGTCGGCACGGATAAATAACTTCCAAAAGTTTGAAATTTTAGGATTTTAATTATTTTGTAATAAGTAAGTTTCGAGTTTCCAAAAAAAAATTTTTTCGTAGAACACATAAGGGACAGTCTAAAATATATAAATTTTTTTTTATTATTTTATTCCTTAATGAATTCGTATTTTGATGGCATGTAGTCTATGAATGGTTCATACCAACCCAAGACGTTATTTTTTTTTCGTTTGTCAAAAAAAAAAATAAAAAAACAAAAAAAAAATAATTTTTTTGAACTACGTTAGATTAGCATTAGATTGTCTGCAGGAGAAATTACTTAAATTTTGTAATTTGGTTTTAATGTTTTAAAAATAGTTATTAGTTCAAGAAAAAAAAAACAAGAGGTCGAAAGGAGAAAATCAAATGTAAATTAAACATTGTAAAATTGAATATAATTTTATTGAACGGTTTTCTTCCAAGACGATAGGATTTGTTTTTGTTCTCTGTATATACAAAAACAAAGAATTAAATAAAAATTTAGTGATAATAATTTAAATGGCTTTGAAATATAAATATATACCTTGATGTATGTATTAGTTAAATGTAAAGTTATTTGGATTTTTTTTGAAGAAAAAAAAAATATTTAAATGAAAGCAAATTTATTAGTTTATTGTAAAGTAGGATAAGACGGAACAAAAAAGGATAAATGAAGAATAAAATGTATTAAAATCAACTAAATATAAAGTTGTTGTGATTTTGGAAAACTTCGACGATGGTAGAAGATGGTTCTTCCCTTGTTTCCCTACCACTATCAATGAAAAGTATTTTTTTTCTTTTTTTCTTCGGGTTCATCGTTTTCTTATGACGGTTCTCCTTTTTTCAGTATTCCTCGTATCAGTTACACGCTTTCATCGGATTTTATTTAGCCGGTCTTTTTTTATGTCTACATAACGAGCTTAATCCCGAAGTGGTGTTCCCAAAGAACCCCCCCCGGCTGATGCAGCTGGAACCCTGACCGGCGGGAACACCAGGGAGTTCTACGAGTTCAAGGCTATTTCATTGATTTTTTTTTCGTTATGTAACAAAAACTAAAAAACTTAAAATCATTTAATTTATTCAACCTGCATAGGATACAGGTGCATCCTTTTTTTTCTATCTCTTTTACAAATAATTTTAAGTATCTATTTTAAGATAAAGATCAATTTTTATTGGTTATCTAGCGATAGATACATGTGTTTTACATTAGTATTCTTAGATTATACTATTAGCGACATTTATTTTATAAAACTAATGTTGTGCATATTTGAAAGAATAAAAATTAAAATGATTTTTATTACAATGTTGTTTCATATTCTTAACACTTTCACTATTCTAAGTATTTAAATTATAAAAACATAGGACACATAAATTTAAATCTTTTCCGTTATATTACGAGATACATAGTTTACTTAAAAAACTAACATTAATATTTTGTTTTTTAAACCTAACTCTTAACAAATAGTAATCTATTATTTTTAAATTTTGCTCTATTGTGCCGGTTATGTGGTTTGAATATTGAAACTCTTAAATCTTTTTCATATTCTTTTTGGATGTATGTTGGTCCACAGGATTCTAGAAAAGTATAAAGTTGTTATATTTTACAAAATGTATATATATATATATACTTCTAAAAACGCTTTCTAATTTGTTTTCATTTTGGTATTTTAAATATGTTAAAAATTACTTACCATGGATGAATTTATTTGGCTGTTTTTGAGCTTTTCCTGTAATTCGCTTAACTCACTAATGGATAGAGATGAAAAAAGCAAAAAGCCGATTTTTTCAAAATTGTTTTTTTCCGTTTTTTTCATATTTTTTCATAAAAAGCTGCTTTTTAAATGCTTTTTTCACAAATGAAAAATACATTCACCCGTTGCTTTCTATCGGTTTTTTTCCAAAAAAGCGGAAAAAAACATTTGTTTTTTTCAAATTCATAGTAAATTTATATTATATTCATTAAAAAGTGAAAAAAATAATAAAAAATAAAAAACAATTTAATATTCAGTGTCTTTTAAATATTTTTTTATAACAGAACAAATCCTTATACCCAAATTCTATAAAAAATCTTTAAAAATTCTCTTTGCTTCACATATGGTAAAAATTTGTACCTGACTGTAGGTATTAATATTTTGTAGAATTTTATAACACCATTGTTTATTTTTAAAAAATGCATTCAAGTTGAATGAAGTGTTACTACAAATTTTTTATATTATCCTTTAAAATATTTGTTGAATTAAATTTAAAATTTACCTACTTACTTTAAAAAATTGAAAAAAAAACCCGTTCAAATGAATGTAATATAAATTTCCTATGAATTCGAAAAAAACAAATGTTTTTTTCCTGTTTTTTTCCGCTTTTTTGGAAAAAAACCGATAAAAAAAAACGGGTGAATGTATTTTTCATTTTTGAAAAAAGCATTTAAAAAGCAGGATTTTTATGAAAAAATCCGGAAAAATATGAAAAAATCCAACGAAATTGTTTTTTTCATGGGTTTTTTCATCTCTACTAATGGACAGTTCCAACTTCCACAGTCGAAGATTAAGCAGAGCTTAACTTTTAAACTGAGTTTAACCACTTTTTTTAGTTTTACAGTGAAGGCTTAAAAGTGTTAAACTGAGTTTAACTTAAGCCGTACGAATTGAGTGCTTAAACTCTATTTAAGGTTTAAGTAAATGTCAAAAAGAAAAAAGGAAAACAACTGCCATCTATCTTTCTGTTTTGTCCCTAAATTTATTATAAATTGAAATTTATAATAAAAAGTATTAGAATGTCACAACAATTCCCACTGCCATGTACAAGTTCCACAAATTCCATTATAAATTCATTCACAGTGATAGGTTTTAACCAAAGTTGTATAAGTAGAAGATGCCCAACGTCCATATATCCTCATGGCACTCAAAATTTTTGATCTGGGGCGTGATATCACACCCCACAACATGTTGCTTATACATTTGTTTCTAATAGTCATGTTTATAATGATATTCAGTAGCAATTATCAACAATTTTACTCATCGTATCAACATTTTAATCATGAACAAAAGGCAGTAGAATCGAGAAAGTTTAGAACAGACGCACAAGTAAAGTGCGGTAAAGTAGGAATAAATTCTTTACACAAATGTTGCTTAGTTTGAATTTTTTTACTATACCTATATTAAAATTAAAAACAACAAGTAACATTAAATATGAATATGAAGCTTAATCCATGTTTTAGGTTTAACTTAAACTCTGCTTAAGCTCCGACTATGGACCTGGCAATAAGAGTTTAAATAGGAAAAAGATTAAAAATGTTTTCCTCATCATTTTCAGCTTCATCTGTTATTTTGATGACATTTCTATTAATCTTTTTCGCTAGATACTAAAGTATTTTTCGACATCTTGTTGTCGGCACGTTGATTTGGAATATATTTTTTCTCGAAAATTGTTATTTAATTTAAAACAAGCATGAAATTAATAAAATTTTTAGAATAATTTTGGTATACCTTATCATCTAAAACTTGTTGTTTTTCTTTGATTTCCTTAAACTGAGTATTTATTTCCTGTCCTAAGGTTATCAAATTTTTCAAGTATTAACTGTTGAAACAAATTAAATTGTTGTTTTATAGTCTGGTATGAGAACTGTGGTGCTAAAATATAAAATAATTTTTCTAAAATACAATATTTAAAACACAAATAGATATGCACTACAAGTATGCTTACCATTATTCACACGTGTTACATTGAAAGTTTTTCGTGGCATTACAACTGATAGACTTCATGGACAGAGTTCGTGTAATTGTCGATGATTGGTGATCATTATTACCATTGTTGTAATCATTATCACATTGACATTGTGCACAATTGTAACTCATCTTTTTATATAATATTTAATGCTGGAATTTTTTAAAACATTGATGTAATATATAGGAATTAAAACAATATGCTCATAATATATAGGAAAATATTTATATGTATTCTATATCAGCTTTGTTGTACAACTTAGTTTCCGATTTTAGTTTCCTACATGCAATAATTCCTAAAGCTGTAGAGGACTTTACTGGTTCTGTGAAAAAATCAATATTTTCAAAATCTTGACCAGTTAACGTTTCTGATTCATCTGAAAAATTGTTAATAGTTACTTTAATTTGAATTTTTGGCTTTATTAAATACTTTAGTTGAATATTTCCATCTTCTTTATAAGAAAATTGTATTACACTAACACATTTTTCTAATCTTCTATAAAGATGTTGTGAGGAGATCTTACTAACCTTTTAATGTATTGTATATAATTTTCAAACCTATAGGCTAAAAATTACCTAATCCCAAATTGCTCGACAGAATCACACAAATGCAGTAAACAATGCACGTTGTAAATTACACTTTCTGCTCCATAAATTTCAGGAAATAGTTTACAAATTCTCTTATCATTTCTTTTTCTACAGATAAATTCGGTTCACATGATTTTTTGCATGAAAGAATTCTAACAGCCGAATGGAGAATTAAAAAGTGATAATACACATCTTCATGCACAGTTCCTTTCAATGCGACAATACCTGTATACAAAAGAAAAGTTCTAAATTCTGTAGTGCCAAATCATCTAATGATTTAAAATTTCTTGAAAATTTGTTAGGAATTTCCCCAGGGCCTTTATTCTCGAGATCACTCGTAAAGTTACGCATACGTATCTTTACGAGTACTTTGTTTCGAATGGTTTATGTTAGACGTATTCTTGAAATCAATCGAATAATTATTTACCATTCGAATAGATTACGAGTATGGTCAAAGTTCTAAATTTCAAAACTGGTTTGTGTATCGGATGATTTAGACGAGAGGGAAGAGGATTAATGAATAATGAGAGAAAAAATATATATAACGTATGTCATTTAATAATTATTTTGAGAATATCCAAGAGAAATTTATAAAATTACTCAGATTGAAAAAATGTGTATGGTGGATGAAATTAAACAAAGGATTGTATCAATAATTGTTATTTTTATTATTAATATAATATTTTTAATTCATAATTTTACTTTTATAGTTTTTTAATGTAATATATAATACAATATAGTATGAGTATATACATACATACATTATATTAAATAACTATATATTTATTTTAGACAGTATTAACTTAGTACTCGTAAGTAGTTACGAGTGCAAATAGGCACTCGTATCTTTACGAATGGTTTTCATTCGAATATTTACGTATGCGGATCTCGAGAATAAGCCATATGTCAAAACCACTCGTAAATGGTGAATTTACGTATGCGTAACTTTACGAGTGATTTCGAGAATAGCGGCCCAGAAGTTCTTTTTAATCTTTCATTTATTTCTTTGATGTTGCAAAATTTTTTAACTTTTTTTTTACTATTGCCATGAGAATTTTTTTAACTATCCCTAAATCTATCAAGTGCATTGGTCCTACTAAAAATTGTGATACCATACCAATCCCAATTGTTTCTAAAATAGTTTTTTCATTCTGGAAGCCTATTTGGTGATATTCTAAATCCATTCTTCTGCTGAAATTCTCATAATTTCTTTCATTAATTTCTTCAGTTTAAAAAACAACTTGTAGGGTTTTATTTTAATTAATTTACACAAAGTTTTATTTTATTATACTAATTAGTTTTATGAAAGACTATCAACGAATGAATCATTTTACAAAAATGAGTTAAAAAGTTGACTCAATACAAAAGCCAATACAATACAATAAATCCATTTTCGAAATAAAAATACAGGGTGCCTACAAACTCTAGGGTTAAAATATGTGCCTCTTTGCATACACTTAGGACAGCTTATTCTGCCTGTGTGATAATTTGTAGAGGTCACAAAAGCTCAGAGAAGAGAGATAATGGTAAAAGTTTTAGAGAATTTTTGCATAAGTAGTGGTTTTATTCTTTATGGAGAATATATTTTTTTTTGAAATCTCCCAAATTACTAAAAGTATCAAATTATTGCTCTACAAATTTTTGGATTTTTATTAAATAAACTTTTTTCCCAAACATTGTTATACCATAAAATTGATAAAAATTAAGTTATTAAAGAGAACTGATAATTTTTAATAATTATTTATCACATTATCTCTCTCATGTCTCAGTTTATTTTTGACATATGGTCGTATGTAGACATAATGTATGTACTTGTACTTGCTGTTCATAATTATTTGTGCATAGTCGTTATGTTGCCAGAAAATGTGAATAGGTACCATATTTTGGAAATTCGGAATGATGTCACTTTGGTAACTGGTGACAGGCTTATATACACAATCAATTTTTATTCCAACAGGATAACGCACCTATAATTAACTAACTAAACTATTTAAAATTTAAAATGCCTTGTCAAATGGCAAGAAAACGTTTGAAACCTTGGGGGCATTTCAAAACCGCAAGGAGCCAGATTAATGTTGACCTTCTAAAGACATTGATGGATTCTATGCCCTGACGACTTCAAGGGGTCTTTGATGCTAAAGTAGGCAACACAGAGTACTGAATAAAGAAAATAAGTAAAAATTAAACAACCTTTTACACAAACTTTAAAAAAACAGCATTAAAACAAACATTTTTTTAAAGATATTTAAAGTTTTATTATTTGGTTTGTAGTGGAAAATATTATTCATTTTTTACAATTATACTTATAATAACTATATTATTATTATATTAATAAACAAAACACTTGTTATTTTAATTTTCCACAAAATTATTTGATTAACAAATTTTATTTACAAATTTTTTACCGACCGGTTTCGCCTTACAATGGCATTATCAAGGTGGTTCAATTGACTAATTATAAAAATTATTTTTCAAATGCATATATTCTAATTCGTTAACACTAACATAATAAAGTTGATATACTATAACTTAAACAGGGATGGATTAAGCAGTGGACTTTTATTATTAAAATCAAGTTGGTCATTTACAATGTTTAATCCCAAGTGTTTAGCTTTCCTAATTTCAAAAATTTCATATTTGTCTATAATATTATTGTCCTTTAAGTTATATAATAATTCCATGTTATCCATGTTCGTCATATGGTTGTTGTCAATTAAATGTTTTGCTATACGTATAGCATCCGTATAGTATACGTATATCCGGTACCGGATAATGGTTTATTATTTTTTGCGTAAGATAAATGCTCTTTAAATCTCGTTACCAAATTTCTTCTTGTTTTGCCTATATACAGGGTGATTCCGTTACGGAATGCATTTTTTGAAAAAAATGAAGATAGCAAATCGATGTAGAATTAATTGGGCCTTCATTTTCTGCAATAAAAAATGAGGGTTAATTTAAGCCTTTTTTGAGTAAAGCAGGGTTAAAGTCCAAAAATCTGTGAAAAAATTACAAAATTATGGTTTTGAGGCCTTATAACTTCTGAATGGTCGGATACACAGCAGCAGGTAAGATGTTGATGGAAAGGCACAGGAGTCCTTCACAATTATGTAAAAGAGTTGGTGAGCCTAGCGTGCCCTTGTAAAATGTTATAGGGTAAAATATGAAAAAAGTACCAAAAATCTTTAACCCCCTCTAACTCCTAAACCGTTGAGATTGCCCCCCCCCCCCACCAATACGATTTTTTGTTCCCCTCGCCGAGACCTATCCGTAGTTTCCCAGTCGGACACCGTAACGGAATCACCCTGTATAAACAGCTGAACAATCATTACATTTAATTTTATAAACACCGCTTGAATCTGTATCTTTTTTTAAAGGTTTAATTTTATTATTGAATAAAAGATTTTTAATAGTTTTTTTGTTAAAGAAAGCTGTGTTAATATTAATATTTTTTAGGATCATTTTTATATCTTCAGATTTATTTCCGAGATATGGGATTTTTTTAAAAACTATCTACATTTATACTTTTTTATATTGCACAAATAATTTTGAACAAAAAATGCTATGCATAAATAATTTCGAACATTGAATTTTTGTTTTTTTGTACCGTTAACTTTGAATGATATTTTTTTTTTTGGATTGTGAATTTGTGGAAAACTGTCTAAACTATTATTAATGAAATATTAAAGCCGATATATTTATTTTTATGGAAGATATACCAAATCAAATACGACTTTATATAAAAAAAAATTGCTCTGCACAAATAATTATGAACAGCACTGTATATTCATATTTCCTTTTTTATCTACAATATATTGTTTCATTCATGAACTTGTTTATAATAACGTTACGTTACTTTAATCCAATATAACTTTTCGAAATCAAATAAGCAAACTTAAATACTTTTCATTATTAACAAAATCTTGACCGAATTTTGTACACAGTAGTTATGTGGAAGTGCCTGTATTATAAATAAAATATTTTCAAATAATTATTTTTTTGTTTTACTCTGTAATGGTTTGATTGATGTTACTATAATACTTACGTATTCTGTTATTTCAGGCCGTCTTCAAACTTAGCAGTCGATGATAATGTTTTTACCTTGCTCTATTTAGAAGCAGAGCAGGCTGGTAAATCAGGACAGCAGTGCCAAGAGCTATATAGTAGCGCAAATATATCATTTTCACATTTATTATCTATCATTCCGCGCATAAACAGCTTTTTTAATTACACACAAATTTTAAACTTTTGTCGACAACATTGATAAACATTAAACAATACATACATTATATTCAATGTTTCGTTGTCATTATTCACAGAAGTTAACATGTAGATTTCGAAACAAGTTTGATTTCTATTTAATTAGAATTAAAATTTTTGGAAATATTTAGTGTTTTTATTTTTGTCTGATCTTTGTTTCCTATAGTATCAGTGAAGTATGTAGTTCTGTCTTTGTATTATGTATATACGTTCTATTAACTGTAAGTTTTCGTTATGTCAATGAATGTATTGTAATTTGTAAATACTTCAGTTCTAATAAAATGAAGAAAGAAACTTCCACTCAAGCCTACAATTTCGAATTTTTAAGAACATTTTTGTCACACATGCACCTACAGTTTTCAAATGAAATGAGAATTACTAAACACGTTGGAACTTGGTAGAGAGCGAATTTTTCTGTATGACAGGACAGGGAGGCTTTTCTAAAAATCACTTGTAAGTATACGTCTCACCATTTACAAGTGGTTAAGTATGGTTTATTGGTTTATTCTCGAGTTTGGCAGACGTAAATATTTGAACGAAAACCATTCGAAAAGATACGAGTACCAATTTGCACTTGTAACTATTAAGTGTACTATACTCTATCAATGACTATATAATTACATCATAAAGACAGCCCACTTGTCCGTTACTGACAGTTACATTTCAAATCAGCATAACTTTTATCATTTTAGCGATTTCTCCTTGTCCCCAAGTGGTTGGACATAGAACTAAAATTTTTGTGTTTGTGTTTTTACATTACAATATATGTATTTATTAAACCATATACTGTACGTGTGATATTATTTTCTTAAGCATGTGTGTATTTTTGTTTTAGGTCGATTCTCTGTTAACATCGAAGACACTTTGTGAGGAATTTTATTAAAAAATTGTTGGATAATAAAAGTGTAAAGACTTAATGGTGGTTGGTTGACGTGGCGGTTTCGAAATCTTTCGAAGACCCAATTAGCACTGAAAGCGCCGTTTTGATACCACACCTCGCGTAACCCTAGGCAATACCGGTAGATCACTATAGCCATCCTGTTTCATTCAGGAATCGTATAATGTCTCTAACCGTAACTTTTGATATTTCTTCAAGGCCTTTGAAGAAAAAGCTCCCTAATGTCTGGAACCTTGCTCTGGCAAGTGCCGGACAGTTGCAGAGGTAATGAGTGAGGGTTTCTCTCTCATTGGCTTCTCTGCAACTACGACAGTTGGTATTAAAGGGGATACCCATTTTCTCTGCATGATCCCCTATGGGCCAGTGCCCTGTGATACATGCCGTGATCCTGGCAATGTCTCTTCGGCTTCTGTTTATTAAGCTTTCAGTTCGCTGTTTGTTATAAGATGGCCATGTCTTTTTCGAGATTGCACACCCTGGAAGACCTTTCCATCGGGTGTTAGCTATTGCTAGAAAGTGATTGAAGAGAGCTCTCTTCACACAACCAAAAGGAAGATACACTTCCTTTGCCATAGCTTCGTGCAATTCCGACCCCTGTCTCGCCAAAAGGTCGGCTCTCTCATTCCCTTCAATGTTCCTATGTCCTGGAACCCAGAGAAGTGTGACACTAGCCTTCTCCGAAATTGAAGTTAGCTCTTCCCTGCACTGTGCTACCAGTTTAGAGAAGATTTTCGCCGAGTTCAAAGCTTTGATCGCGGCCTGGCTGTCGGTGAAAATACCTATATTGTTGCCTGCTGTAGCAGTTTCTCTACATGATCTGCAGGCCTCGAGAATAGCAAGTGTTTCAGCCTGGAAAACGCTTGCATAGTTTGGTAATCGGATAGATAAGGAGAGGTTATCTGAGAGCACTCCCGCTCCCACACCCTCGTTCGTCTTAGATCCATCCGTGAAAATAATAGTATTGTAATCACTCATCCCCTCCCCACGTCTCCATTCTCTCCTTGTGGGGAGTTTCACCTTGAAGTTCTTTTCAAGATAAAGCTTGGGAATGAGGTAATCCGTAGGCTTCTTAGCCCATTCAATTGATAGTTTTTCTAGAATGCAGCTGTGGCCATACGGTCTTGCAGACCACCGCCCAGATTCTCTGAGTCTGACCGCACTGCACGAGGCGACGTAACTGATGTGAAGATCGGGGGGTACAAGGTGCAGGACCACATTCAGTGCGTCCGTTGGGCATGACCTCAACGCTCCTGTGACACCTATTACCGCCGCTCTCTGCACTCTACTGAGTTTAGAGAGGTTATACTTTTTGCTTAGGGCCGGCCACCACACAAGTGCCCCAGTAAAGACTTAATACTTGTACATTTTTCTATACCTCACTTTTAAAACTATATAGCGCATTTCTATTATTCTGACCTTATGTTTTAAATTTATCTGAAATGAAGGCGGCAACGCAGAAGACTCGTACACAACCTTGTTAATACATTCTTAATATTTTCTTTAAGAATTCTGTGAATTGTTAAGTAGTTAATAATTGTCTCATTTATAGTTTTATTGTAACACATGTCCTTTAAAACAGTATTTTATAGAAAACTCATATAATTGATCTTTTACAATAAGCAATTAAAATCTATGAGGACATTTCAGGCAACGCAGAAGACATTTTGAAGTAATTAAAAAAAAATAAAAATGTATATTGTATGTAATATTATACTAAAAATCAATGCCGATATCAGGTCAGCTGCCTATAAAAACAAAGAATTTTTTCATATTTAGCTATTCTTTTCAACATTTTTACTGAAGCAAGTGAAAATTTTGGTATAATTTTACAGAGAATCGACCTTTGGTTTTTCGTTAGCATTTTTTTCTTGTTCTATAATTTTTAACAGTACCAAGTGCAAGTTAACATTTCGTTCTATTTTAAATTTTATACCCTCGAATCAATTTTAAGTAACAAAATGTAACATTTTTTAATTCTTTAGAAAAAAAATCAACCTTTCAAAGTTCATGCAATATAAGACCGTTCAAAGAATATTCTGGCCAAATTTCAACTTCCTAGCTTCACAGGAACATTCTTTTCTAAAGAATCAAAAAATGTTACATTTTGTTGCTTAAAATTGATTCGAGGGTTTAAAATTTGAAATAGAACGAATTGTTCACTTGCACTTGTATTTTAATGTTAATATTCATTTGAAAGAAAAGAAGCAAAAATTACACATACATACAGTATGAGCTCGATAATTTGGACTGATTAAAATAGGCCTTGTTTAAATTTTAAAATAGTTGAAATTATTGGATAGAAACCAATTTGCAACTTTCAACGGTATTTTTGAAAAAACAATAAATAGTTTTGTAATAAAATTAGTTTTTGTTATTATAAAAACCGATTATGATAATTATATAATGAATTATTTCTACAAAAATCTGTGATTTAAATTAGGCAGTACCTACATGTTTAGCTTATTTAAACTTTATTCTATTTTATAAAATAAAAATCATCGAAAAACCTTCAAAGTACCTATTGAAATTTGGGTGTTGAAAAAACCAAAAGTTGAAAATAGGAAGGGAAAAATTATTGAGCGGACACTGTAATTTGAAATAAAATTCTTATTTCAAAAAATATTTATTTACGCGAGCATATTCATTGTAGCAAAAGTACAATAACAACAAGAAACAGAAAAATCAAACCAAAAAAAAAAACAACAACAATAACCATTTATTTCAGCTTTAAAGAACGCTGTTTGCTGTATCAAATAGGTATACATACCTACATAACTATAATATATGCATGTGGACAAAAAAAAAAAAAAGAAAAGAAAAAAACCATACCAGCAATATATGTATAATTATAGGATATAATTGCAAAATCCTATGAAATATGTATGTACATTATCTATTCTGTATATACTACAGTATAATATATATCTATATGTCATATTATTTAATGATCATTATTTTAACAGACAAGTTGTATACCTATATAGTTTTTGAATGAATTGACTCATAATTTATATATGCGCTTATACATATTGTTTCTGTACGTTTTTCGTTTTTGCGATCTGTTTTTTTTTTTTCTGTATACGCAATTTCCATATTGGCTCTAAAAAGCCACGTTATTATTATTGTATATGTTTATACACTCAAACACTCATACTGTTGATTTCGATTCATACAAAAATTATTCTTTCTATCAGAGCCTCCTTGGCTGGCCATCTGCAGGGAGAAAAATATTTTTTTTCAAGAAATTTTCATTTTGGTCTGTCTATATGGTATTTATATGGTTTTTGACTCTATTCACAAAATTTCTTCACTGCAGGTCTTTAGGACATATTTTGTCTTATTTCTTCTTCGAGTAATTAAATTACATAAATGTGTTTCGGATTTTCATCACCCTTTAGTTAAAATTGTAAAATCGAATAAACATTTTGATAAGTGTTACCGGCTTTACCTTTGCGCTTTGTACTAAAATTTTATAAAATTTCATACTTTGTCAACATTGCTTTCTAGTAAAGAAAAATTATAATATAATATTTTTTTTTTTAAATTTAATTATTATTAAAAATTATAAATTAAATTATTTGAAAATTTGAAATTTTGTACACTAATCAAATTTTAAAACCCAAATAGATTTGAAAAGTAGATAAAAATGCAAAAAAAAAGTGTTAACACTCGTGTATTGAAAATAGAAGGGTTTTGTGAAACGGAAAAATTTTTTTTGGGTAAAAGTCTGTTTCCTCATTACTCCTCACCACTATTCATATGGAACTTAAACTTCTTCAAAAATGATAAAACCTTTACATTTTTACCATTAAATTAAAGTTCCGAACGAATAACGGTTCTGTAACAGAAATGAATGTATACAGGATGTTTCACGAAACGTGTGCCATACTAAAAGGGGTGGTCGGATTTGATGAAAAATTTTATAAATTCTGCATTTTTATGTTCAAGGTCGAGTTTCTGAAAAACTTGCCAATAGGCAATAATAAATAATAATTCGTTTTATTTATTTTATTATTATTTATTATAATGGGTGTTTCCGTTATCACCGACCAAAAGGATACCATAGATAGGTCTCATCGAGACAAACAAAAAATCGTATCGGAGGGGGGGGGGGGGAAATCCCAACGGTTTGGCCGCTAGAGTGCGTTGAAGTTTTTTTGCTCTTATTTTACGATGTACCCTATAACTTTTTACAGGGCCACTCAAGAGTCACTTTATGTTGACAGAAAATATAAAGGACCCTTTGTCCTTTGTAACAATACCTTACTTGTGCCTCTGTTCTCAACTGTTAAAAAGTTAGACGCCTTCTACCTAACGATGAGTCAAAAGTTGGTGCGATTAATTGCCTGTTAATTTCATGATATTTTAGAATGGTTACCGACTCGCTCTCCCGAAATCTATTAATTATTCTGTCGTTTAAGGTTTTCAACCCTATTTTATATATGGCATGTGGACTTGGCAGGGCGAAAACTACAGATTCTTTAACGCAATTGATGGCGGATTTTGCTGTTTGATCTGCGTATTCGTTACCTGCAATCTCAACATGACCCGGTATCAAACACAATAAACTATCGCACTCTATTAATAGATTTCTAACCATTTTAACTAAAAACTCAGAGTTGTTCTTATTCTTTATTGCCTAGACGACTGATAAAGATTCTGAGAATATCATGAATTTTTTATTGTTTTTCCCTTTTAACCCGGCAGCCAACCACACCGCCTCCAACTCAGCGTCAAATACAGATGAGTTCTTTGCAAGCTTTTTAGAGAACACCGTGATTCACTTATCAGTTTTTTTCTTACGAACAACTGATAACCCGGTACCGATGTCAGATTTACTGGCATCAGTATAAATGTGGATTTTGTCTTCGTATTTCTCACATATTTCTCTATGTGCAGCTCTGAAGGCAGCATCACTTGTACTGTTCTTACTGTACTTTTCTAGCTTGTCTATAATGCAATTCATGTCTTTCTTGGTTAGTTCGAGCTCTTTTAATTGGGGTGGAGAACTGGGATAAGAACCGCCAAGTTCCGATATTAGAAAATATTATCAATTAAGTAATGTTCAACAGAATCCTTTACTTGATTGATAACACCTTTTTTTTGTTGTGTAGTGGATTAAAAAGATTAGGGCTCTTAAGAAAAAACGCAAAAATTTACAATTCAAATAATTTTATTTATACAACTAACTAAATTCTATAATATAAAAATACAAAAAATCCAAAATAAAATAATACTGTTAATTTGTGAAAATTGTTAATTCAAAAACATAATTCAATTTTAAATTCAAAGAATTTTAATTCAATTTGTAAAAAATGTGAAAAAAAATAATTCAAATTTAAATTCAAAAAAATTTACAAAAATCTAATATAACTCGTAATTCACAAATTGTAATTCAAATGATTTTAAATTCAAAAAAAATATCAATTTAAATTTTGAACAAAAAATTCATAATTGTAAATGAATTAATTTATTTCAACTGAAGAATTTATTACTGAAGACGGCTCATTCACTCAATTTAATTACGATTCCTGTAATAAAAAAAAACAAGAAAGAAGAGAAAATATATTACGAAGTACCAAAGGAAAACCTTAATGTATCGGGTTTGTTATAAACACAAAAAATTGTGGGTTGAGATATCTTAATATTTTATAGTCTATGGTATGATAGATTATACATTGATAATATGATACTATATTATCAGAGGGCTAATATTATTATTAAACAATGCTGCAACACGTAGTGAGTAGTGACATTAACTATTCAGTGATAGCAGATAGTATAATAAGGAAAACGAAAAAGTGAGGTTGAACCTGAATTGGTTCAACAGTTTTGAAAATTAAAGATTTAAATGAAGTCTTAGTTTGATTGCAACTAAGTCCAATTTAAACGTTAAAATAATTGAGTCAAGAGGCGTAAATACCTTTAAACACAATGTTAAGTCAAATACTGAAATTTCGGTTCTATGGTCAGTACCCAATAGAACAGAAATTACTGAGAATTTGCTAAATTTCCTATCTTATATGGTTAGTACCCAGTAAGAAGGAAATGTCTGAGAAAAATAAAAAAATACTTACAGATCAAAACTCTTGTAAGTAGACGATGATATCCTTGCTTAAGGTCAATTCCCTTTAAGTTCGGATAAGACTTCAAACTTGGTCAATTCCCAAAGCAGAAGTGGCGATAGTTGGCCAACCTCGAGTTTATATACTATTCGAGTTCTATTGTTTTGATTAATTGGTACAAATTCGAGATTGGTCAGCCATCTTGGTTTTGTCAATAAGTGGTACATTTATTTTTTTCTTTTTTAAAGTTTTTGAATTTTACCTCATTCCAAGGCAAGAAATTTTAATCTTAAAATTTGTAGTTGTATTTTAGATACATGTTAATATTAATAATTTCCCTTTTTTTAAATCTTTAATTTTCTGTATTTTATATAAATCAAGTTCAGTGGAATAAGATGTTGAAGTCATTGCCAAATGTCATTATAATTTATATTTTTTTCAACGTGTTTTAGTTTGTGTGTTTTTTTGTAAATGACTTCAACACTATAGCTCTACGGATGGTGGATGTTCTTACTCTGAAGTTGTTTTTAATAAAATTGTGAGATTTTTCGAATAAAGGGGAGCGAGAGTCGCCTATTTGTTTGGCTGCTAACCTCAGCCTTAGCTTCATTATTCTGTCCTCCACATTCTATAGATCGCCCTTTGCGAACAGAATGGGAATTGGAGTGGAACAGTAAGCGCCAGAACTATACGTAGTATCTTGTTGCAAGCCGTTTGAATTTTGGTCTTATATGTCAATGAGCAGTCCCCAATTAAGGTTAAATCATAACCGGAGATTCTATTGATCAAACTTTTTGCAATTAGAATGAGAGCTGATGGTGTTGCTCCCATTTTACCTGCAGGCAGAATCTTTATTACATTTTGCACTTTGTTCAGTTTTGTCATAACCTGTTTGGATTGTTCAATCCACTTCAGATTTTTGGTGAAAATTAAACCTAGGATTTTTAGTTTCTTTTCGGAGTTTATTGATCTATTATTTATTATTATGTTTTTAATGTTACACTTCAGCTTACGACAAGTATGTAGAAATTCAACTTTCTCTGTTGGTATTCTACCACCATAGTTTTGGGCCCATCTAACTAAGTTATTCATACCTTCACCATCGCACCCGAATGCACATAACAATATCTTATCAGCATATGTGTATGGACTTATGTTGGCAAACTTTGATAAATCGTTCAATAATGTATCTGTGTAAGGTGTTAGTAAAACAGTAGACAACGGTGAACCCTGCGGAACCCTATTGTTTAAGTAGAATACATTCGACATATATTCGTTAACTCTTACTCTTATATGTCTGTTAGACATGAAACTATGAATGGCTTTTACAAAGCTTGGATCAATACCCCAGGTGATCAGTCTTTGGCATACAAAAACAAATGGGATCTTATCGTATGCTTTTTCAAGGTCGAGTGACACGACACTTGAATGACCACCGGCTGCCATGGTTGAGGCCATCCCCTCTTCCATGTCATGTAATAACGTGAGCGTTCCTCTATGTGGTCAAAAACCATGTTGTCCAGGATGTAGGATAGATTCAGATATTTTTTGAAGTCTTCTGCATATAATCTTCTCCAGTTTTCGATAGACATGAAATTAGCGATATTGGTCTATAATCTAATGGGGATTTTGAACTGTTGCTCTTTTTTGGTATTGGCACCAAAACAGCTGACTTCCACTGATGAGGAATAGTACCCTTATACAGAATGTTTGAATAAAGTTTAGCTAATCTATTTTTTATCACGAGTAGAAGTTTGCTAATCATACGGTAAGAGATCTGGCCTTTGAACATGCTGAGTGTTTCCTCCAGTTCACTCAATGAAACTTGATAGCTTGTGCTTGTATCCCGTGCAACCAAGCTATATAGCTAGCTATAAAGAACTATAAAGATTTGCGTGAAGCTCTTAATAGAAAAAACCAAGGTTTTGATTAAGATCGACATCGATTTTAATCACGAAATTCGACGTCTGCAATAAAAGATTTTGATAGAGATCTTTATCGAAATTTATAGACCATAAAAAAATTTTTTTTCTTTTCTTTTTTTTTTCATTTTTTTTCATGCTTTTTTTTATATTTATTTATCTTTATATATATAATCGTAGCGTCTGAGATGTTTGTTATCGTGTAACTTCTGAACGACTTGACCGATTGAAGTCATATTCACACAATATAATTGTTTGGTCAAGACGATGGTTCATAGATATGCTAGGATCCGATAGGTGGCGCTGTAGTAAAGTTATTTGATATTTACATATTTTGTTAAGTCACACTGCGATGTTCTCATTACAAAGCATTGAATGTGTCGTGTATTTTCTTTCGATGAACAATTTTTAGTATTAAAGGACAACCTTTAATTGTTAAATAAAGTATACAATCAAACACTGTTTTATTCTTCTATCAATCAACTCCCTTTATTTTTCATAATTCAATCTCTTAAATACTAATTTAACAATAATTATTTTATCTCCCACTTACTTTCTATTCTACTTTAGTCAAATCAGTTTTCATAACTTATCACTTTCATATTTGGACTTTTTAACTTAGTACGGAAGTAATTTCTTATTACCATTTATTGCAATATTGCATATTTTTGTATGTTATTGTTTTGTAGAATTTAGTACATTTGTTTCTAAAAACAATTAACAGGTGTTGCTTATTACTAAATGGCAATTTTCGCAAGTTCCGTGTTTACTTTTTCTTTTATTAAGTAATGTTTTGTCGCCATGTAATAATTTAATAGATTTGATCTATTTTATACACGACAAATACCTCCCCCCTTTGAAGAGGATGTGTATACATTCTTTAGTTTTTTAATTAAGTGATAAATTTTGAAAAGATTTAAAACTGTTTTTGTATTTTCTTAGTTTATTTATACTTTATTTTAATTTGTTTGTATTTATTTTTTTTACTTATTTATTTTTTCTTTGTTTGATTTTCTTTTTATTTATTTCATCAATATTTTCATATATTCTATTTATTTTTGAATTTAGTTTTTATTTTGGATATTTTTATTATTATTATTTTCAAATACGTTTATTTACTTTTTTTTTTTTTTCTCTTTTTTACATTTTTTTCTATAAAATACATTTGTTATTTTATCAATTTATTTTTTATTTTATTATACTTTATTTATTTTTTATGTTTAAATACTAAGTTTTTACCATATCATTTCTTATAAATTATGTATTTTTTTTTTTTCTTTTAATAATATGTACCTATATATAAATATAAATATGTCATAAAAAAATTTTTTTTTTTTATTTTATTTTTTTTTATATATATCTATATGTTATTATATTGACTTAAACTAATTCAAATTCTGTTACAAGCGTTCTAGGTTGTAAATGTGAGATGTTTACTTTTGGTTTGCGCGACGATTGTTTCTTGAAATCGATAGGTATTTTTGAAATAGGTTCTTCTTGTATCGGTATGTCTTTTACTTGTATAATTCTAGGGGTATGTTTTGTTTTTGTTTTATATTTTTTAATAATGTTTATTGCTATAAATCCTAATGAAAGTAATGTTAGAAAAATACCAAAAGTGCTTGCATAAGTTATGTAGTACTTATTTTGAATCATGTTATTACGTTTTTCTTGGTCCTGTTGAGTTTTATGTATTTTGTTTATGAGTGCAGTGAATTCTTCTTTTTTGGTTTTAACAAGTGTACTGTGTTCTTGGAAGTTTCTAAAATTTACTATATTCTCATTATCATTGTTAATTGGTAAACTAGTTGTTTCATCATGTGTCATAGGTATATCTATTTCGGCTTGTTGGAATGTTATGTTTTGGGTATTTTTGTTTGAAGGAGTTAATATTAAATTGTTTATTTTTCCTTCGCAATTGTTTTGCAATGTAAGTATTCCGAGTTCTGATAATTTTATCGAAGTTTCAAAATTAGGACATTTAATTTGCATAAAGATACTTTTATGTAATAAAAATAACCACGAATTTTCCGTAAATAATTTGATAAATGTATTTCCGAAATGTGAAATTTGTGAAGTTGAACAAGTTTTATAAGCTTCGGACCATTTTTTAAATAAGAGAAGAACGCAATTATTTTCAGGTGACAGGTAAATAGGTGAGTCAAGGTGACAAATTGTAGTTATAGTGGGTGATCCTGTTAAAATAACTTTATTACATTGGTCTATATTAAATTGATTCGTGGTGATCATTTTAGTGTCTCCTTCATTTGTGGCAATATACTCTTCTTCGATTTCATAATGAACGAATACTCCTGGTTGTTTTTCTACTGGCAATGCGTATACTTTTTTGAGTGAATATAAGTCATTTAGAATTAGGGGGATGGTAATTTTGCAAACTATGGTGTCTATAGTGTAAGTGCTTTCTACTTTTACGAGTTTTTGTACTGTAAATGTATCCAAAATTTTAGGGTTTATTTTGAAGTTTGCAGACAAGGATTGCAAAATCTCTGTAATTTGATTATAACTTAACACTAGAGGATGTAGATGTCCGTCAGATAGTGAATTAATTATTATAAGTATATTTTGTACTTGATGTTCAATTTCTTGTATGTGGAGTATGATGGAAGTTTCTTCGATTGAAGTTCTTAAATCCAGATTACTTAAATTTGATGACATTGTTTGCATTTTTTTTATCGAATGTTTTCATGAATCGTAATGTATAATTCATGGTTTTGTTTAAATCTTCATTTAGTATATCAAATTTCGCTTTATTTGCCTCAAAATTTGATTTCATTAAGGTAACCTGTTCGTTAATTAGTTCTAAATTTTGCTTTCCATTCACTTCTAAATTTCCTATTCTTGAATATATGTTACTTGAATCTTCGTTATCCATTGTTCCAAATAGAATTTTGCTAAGTTTGCCTACTCCATCAAAAATTGATCTTTTTCGTCTCCTATTATTTGGTTTGATTTGAATTCGTTCTATCATTGTTTTAACCCTATTAGTTATATATCGTACGTCTACAACTACTTTTTTGCAAGATGCATTTGTATTAATTTTTTGATAACTTTCACACATGTTTGTTATGATGTCGTCACTCCATTTTAAATAGTTATTCCATTTTTGAAGTTGGTCTATTTTGATTGAGGTAAAAATTTGCCATTCATTATTAAAAAACAATATTTTTCCTATATCTTCAAAAAGTATTCCGGATTTATCTAGTTTTGAAATAGAATATTGTGAGTTCACCATTCCAATCAAAAGGTGTACCATTAAAATTATTAGTATGCCCATGATTTTTTGTTTTTATTAAATTTTCTTTTTTAAAATAAAAAGAAATCAATAATTTTTATTATTATCATGTATTCTTAGTTATTTATATATATATGCAAATACATATGTGTATAAATAATTTGTTTTTTCGAAGTGATTATTAATTTGTTTGTTTGAAATTTGATATGTTTTTCTATTTTTGTTTGTATCTTTTTCATATAGCATGTACATTGCTACCTAAGTGTTACATAGTAGAGTACTTGAAACTGTTTTGCAGTTAATTACTGAGTCAGCAATTCTTCATTTACCTTGCACTTGAATATATATTTATATAATATTGTTGATGTAGGTCGGGGTTTGGTGAGAAAAAAAAATTCTGATTTCAATTGTTTAACTGTTTACAGTTGGTAGTGTAATTAAAATATATACATACATATATATATATTATATATAAACGGTCACTGTCGTTTTAAAGAAAAATGTTTTCGTTTTGAATGTTCTTAGTTTTTGTACGAGGTAAAAAAAAATTTTTTTTTTTTTATTTTTCTCGAGAATGATTATATATTTTTGCTCTGTTCGAGTGGATGCTTTTTTCTTTGTTGCCTAACTGAATTTTAAGATTTACAGGTGAAGTTATTTCTTTAATTTGATAAGGACCTATCCAAAGTGGAGATAATTTGTTTTTTCTTGTTTCATTTTTTAAAAGTACATAATCGCCTACTTTAAAATTTTTAACTTTTAAATTTTTATCATAATTTCTTTTTGTTACATGTTTGCTCTGCATTAAATTTTGTCTTGCAATTTGATGGGTTTTTTGAATTTGATATCTTAATGTATAAAAATAATTTTCATGATTATAAATTGGTTGTGGAGTTCGTTTGATATTTGTTGGTAATTCGGCAGTGAAACCGAAAAGACAATCCATAGGTGTTAATTGCGTTGAGGCATGCTTTGTGTTATTATGAACATGTACTGCTTCTCTTAACCATTCATCCCAGTTTGAGGAATCTTCTTTTGAAAAACTTCTTAAGTATTCAGCTAATGGTCTATGTTGACGTTCAAGTGCTCCATTAGATTCTGGATGATAGGCCGACGTTTGTAATTTTTTGATTTTTAGAAAATTGCATAATTTTTTGAAAAGTTCCCCTGTAAAATTTTTTCCTTGGTCTGTAATTAATTTTTTTGGTATACGATATCGGGTTATTATTTCTTTATAAAATATTTTTGCTAGAGTTTGTGCTTCACAGTCAGGCATTGCATACGCATCTATAAATCGTGTTAAATCGTCTTCGAATGTAAGGATATATTTGTTTCCCTGTTCCGTTACTGGTAATGGTCCTACAATGTCCAAATAAACTTTGTCAAAAGGTTTTTCACTTGTATCTGTAATCATCATAGGCATCTTAGTTTTTGGAGTTTGTTTATTTACTTGACATTCTGGGCAATTTTTGATATAGTTTATAATATCTTTGAGCATTCCTTTCCAACGATATTGTTTTCTTATTCTGTAGTAAGTTTTTGCAATTCCTTGATGACCTCCAAGTGGATTTTTGTGAAAGGTGTTTAAGACATCCTTAATATCTTTTGTGTCCGTAATTATTTCATAGTTTTTTAATTCTTCGTTATTAGATGTAGTTGGAATTTTAGATTCATCAGATATAATCGTTGATTTTGTTTCATAAAGATTGTCTTGATCTTTATTCTCTATTATGACGTTTGGATATAAATTTTTATTATTGTTTTCTTTGCCTACATGATTTTCTTTTCTTGCTTGTGCTCGAGTAACTATGTTAATGTTCTTGTCTTCAGGAATTCGACTTAGAGCATCGGCGTTACTATTTTTCTTCCCAGGTTTATACTTTATTTCATATTCATATTCTGAAAGCTTATGATGAAAATGCACTAATCTTGAAGTAGGGTCTTTCACATTGAATACTCCAATTAATGGTTGGTGATCTGTAAAAACTGTAAACTTTTTGCCTAATAAATAACAACGAAAATTTTTAACAGCCCATACTACAGCTAAAAGTTCTCTTTCTATCGTAGAGTATCGTCTTTCTGTGCTACTTAAAGTTTTGCTGGCATATGCAACAGGTTTGTCTTCACCATCTACTTCTTGCGATAATATGGCTCCTAAAGCTGTACCGCTTGCATCTGTAGTTAATCTAAACGGTTTGTTAAAGTCTGGGTAAGTTAAAATTGGTGGTGTAATTAGGGCAGTTTTAAGTTTTTCGAATGCATTTTCGTAATTCTCATTCCAAAAAAATTTTTGGTTTCCTCTTAATAATTGTGTTATAGGTTCTGCAATTTTTGAAAAATTAGGTACAAATTTTCTATAATAGTTAGCTAGTCCTAAAAAACTTTGAACTTCTTTTATTGATTTTGGTCTTGGGTAATTTTTAACACAACTAACTTTTTCAGGATCCGGTGAACAACCGTTTATAGAACATTTATGGCCTAAAAATATCACTTCTTTGCGTAAAAAACTACATTTACTTGGTTGTAATTTTAAGTTATACTGGCGTAATCGTTCAAAAATTTCTCGTAATTTTTTCAAATGATCTGGTAAAGATTTTCCTAGTACGATGCAATCATCAAGATAAGCTAGTGAATGAATTCCTTGAAGTCCTGTTAATACTTTATTCATTGCTCTTTGAAATGTTGCGGGTGCTGTTTTTAGTCCGAATGGCATACGTAAGAATTCGAAATGTCCGTAAGGTGAACTGAAAGCAGTTTTTTCCTTTCTTCTTTCGGGTCCATTCTAATTTGGTGGTATCCGCTCGCTAAATCCAATGTAGAAAAATAACGTGAATTTCCTAACTGATCCAGAATATCTTCAATTCTCGGTAATGGATGCGCATCGCTTTTAGTACAATCATTTAATTTTCTGTAGTCTATGACCAGTCTCCACTTCTTTTTACCATCTTTTCCGGCCTTTTTCGGTACCAGGAGCAGAGGGGAATTCCATGGAGTGCTACTTGGAACTATGATTTCGTCCTGCATCATTTGTTCTACTTGTTTATTTACTTCGTCTTTATGGATTTGTGGTAACCTATATTGTCGTTGATTAATTGGTGCTTGATTTTCCTTCGTTTGGATTTTATGTGTTGATACGTTTGAATATGATAGTTTATCACCTTCTAGATGAAAAATATCTTCGTATTCTAGGCATAATTTTATAACTTCATCTTTTTCTTCCTTATTATGACTATCATCAAATGCTAGCTCCTTTTCAAGTTTTTCAATTCTAGACCGTTCTTCTAAAATGTTGTTATCTTTTATTTTTTTTAATGAACATATGTGATAATTAGATAAAGGTTCTAATTCTGGTTTAAAATTTTCAATTAAAACAGTTTCTAAACGAGTATTTATAAAATTAATTTTAGTAGTATTATTATGTTTGTTTAATATAGCATTTGGAATAAAAATACCGTTTTCAATTTCTTGAGCATGGCAAATCATTTCCTCAGTAGTATTTAATGTAGATATAGAAATCTCCCGTATAACATTAGATCGTGGGGGTAATTCGATTATAATTTTCTTATTTGTTGTGTTATTGGCAATAACTTGACTTTCTTTCATTTTTTCACCTTTTGAAATTTGTCGAGATAATAAATTATTAATAGGATTAGAGTTAAGTTCTTCATTCGTATTTTCATCGTTGTTTGAAAAATAAACTTTAATATCTTTTGTATTTTCTTGTGTAATAGGAAAATGTAATATTCTTTCTGAACACAGAATATTTGTATTATTCCATAGAAAATCTCTGCCTAATAGACCATCAAATGGAACAGAATTTGTATTTTCTATAATTTGAAATAAACAATTTATTCCATTTCCTAATAAAAATTTCGTTTTACAGGTACCTAAAGTCAGAGCACTGCCTCCGTAAAGACCATTAATTTTGACTCTTTGTAGAGGGTTAATTACGACGTTGTCAATAAGTACGTGACTTTTCAAAATGCTTACTTCTGCACCAGTATCAACCAATAGTTCTACAAAACGTTTTTGTGTACAGGGTAATGGTAATTTGACCACTGCATCACAATTGGTGATATTTGCTGGAAGACATAAGCTAATTTGTTTTAAAGTATCTGTATTTGCTGTTTTAATTGAAATAGAGTTATGTAAATTAGAGTTGTTGTTATTATGTGGTTCAATGTTTACGGCAGTAATTGTTTTACTTTTTTTTAGAAGGAATTATTGAATTTGTTTTTGTATATGTATTTTTATTTTGCGAATGTGTGCACTCAACTTTCTCGGGTTTGTTCCATGAGTGCGATGGATTTACCCATTCTAGTTTTCCGAATTATTTCTTTCCTCCCATTCCTTTTTTGCCCTACATTCGTTTACTGAATGAGAATATCTCGAACACCATCCACATTTTTCCTTATTTTTATTATTATAGTTATTATTATAATTATTATTATTATTATTGAATCTTCTCATATTAGTATTATTATTTAAAATTCTATTTTTATCTTGCCTGAATTGGTTTTGATTATTTTGAGGACATGCTTGTTGTCCATGTCCATAAGATGGACAAAAGGAACAAAATGGTGTATTTTGTCTTATTCTACAATTTTCAAAAATATGTCCATTACGATTACAAAATGTACATTTTAGGTAATTAGTTTTACTTGTAAAAGGTGAGTTATTAGAAATTTTGCTTGTCTGTGCATAATTAATTGAGTAAGGTTGGAAATGATGAAATGTGTTAACATTTTCATCCGGTAATTGCATGCAGTATCTTATTTCACTTACTATATCGTTAATTGTTTTTGATGAAATGAAAACGTTTATAAAGAGATTTTCAAAATTTTCAAAAGTATCGAGTTTAATATTTTTTACTAAATCATAAGCCTCGCCTCGAAGTCTAGATTTTAATATTGATAGCAACAAGCGTTTTCCCTCATTTGTTGTTAGGGAACTATTAACTTGCTTGCAACAATCTAAAAATATTTGTAAATCATTAACTATAGTTATTTTATTTTCTGCGGAAAATATAGGTACAAGGCGGCTTACAAGTTTTGAAATAGAATCTAAATCTTCTGCCATTGTATTTATTGTACTTGGGTGACTGCGTAAAGGAGGAGTTGGAGGAGAAGTTCGTAATTTTATTACCTGTAATGATGTTTGTCGTAAAGGATTACTTAGACTTCTTTGATAAACTGTACCTGATCTTAAATTGCAATCGCTAAACCTGCTCTTTGCAATATTTACTGTGGAAGATTTTTGAGTATTTGAAATTTTAGGTGTTATAGGAGGACTCACGTTATCAAAAGAAAAATTTTGTAGTTTGTTTCCTAATTCTTCTGTCTCTAAGTTTAAACTACGACTGTCTGTTTTGTTGTTGTCAGTTTTATTTCCGACTGGAAACATGAATTTGAGTATGTATATATATAAAAAAAATATTTAATGCAATTCACTTTAATTATATATTTAAAAGTAAATTGTTTCAAAAATAGCCAATGAAATCCACGGAATTTCTCGTAAGTAAAAATCTCACGTTTTTTTATTTATTTATTTTTTTTATTTACCTTATTAAGTACATACATATATATTTTTCTTATCTTAATTAATTGTGTACTTTCCTGGATTTCTAAGTAGGTTGTTTCTGCCTGTCTCGTTCCTAACAGATGTGGTGGATCTTCTTTGTCTATATCTTCTTGATCTATAATTTTATATACACTTCAAATTGACGTACACTTTTTTAATTACTACAAATAAAAATTATGATAGATAGATTTTTTTTAGACACCAGTATAGTAAAATGACACCATAATAAAATGATATTCTGTATATATTTTGTTTTTTGTTTTTTTTTTTGTTATTTAAATTTTAATTCAATTCAAAATAATTTTCAGGTACTCTGAATTCTTATATTTTTCTTTTTTTTTGTGGTTGAAATTAATTAATTTTTATAAACTTATCTTTTCGCACATATTTTATTGTCTTCTTTTTCTTTTTGATTTTTCAATTGCACTATCACACAAATACATTACTTTTAATTTTCTTCAAAACTTAATAGAATTAATTTTTATAATAGACAAAATTCAGATATATAACTTGATTTCTTTCTAAATATTTTCAATAATATAACAAACAGAAAGTTAACTTTAAAATAATATTTTTTTTTTTTTTTTTTTTCGAGTTGAACAGCGTTTAAAAATTAATAAAATTGAAATAATTCTAGAACGTCCTTTAAAATTTACTAATTGTTCATCCTACCGGCTGCGCCAAATTTTGTCGTGTATTTTCTTTCGATGAACAATTTTTAGTATTAAAGGACAACCTTTAATTGTTAAATAAAGTATACAATCAAACACTGTTTTATTCTTCTATCAATCAACTCCCTTTATTTTTCATAATTCAATCTCTTAAATACTAATTTAACAATAATTATTTTATCTCCCACTTACTTTCTATTCTACTTTAGTCAAATCAGTTTTCATAACTTATCACTTTCATATTTGGACTTTTTAACTTAGTACGGAAGTAATTTCTTATTACCATTTATTGCAATATTGCATATTTTTGTGTGTTATTGTTTTGTAGAATTTAGTACATTTGTTTCTAAAAACAATTAACAGGTGTTGCTTATTACTAAATGGCAATTTTCGCAAGTTCCGTGTTTACTTTTTCTTTTATTAAGTAATGTTTTTTCGCCATGTAATAATTTAATAGATTTGATCTATTTTATACACGACAAATGATTCAATATATGCTGGCATTTCGATCTAAGTAACCTCAATCAAAAACGATAAACGACACATAAACTAAAGGGCAGAACATCGTCTGCCGAGCCAGCTAGTATTATATAAAAACAATTCAATTTGAAAAATTTACTCTTTAGATTCGAACCACGAACCTTCGTGTGTAAAGCCATCCTCTTTGCATTGCACCATTCATCACTGTACCGACCGACTATAGAGCTTATTGTAAATATAAATTGTTCGTTTAAAGACTGATAACGATTCTTGACGATTCTTTATAGATCGTTGTCCGTCTTTGAAATACTTTGAAAATCGATAACGATCGATAGATTTTGTCTTTGAATCTCGTTATCGTCGATATCTGCGTAAATCGATATAGATATTTAAAGATTTTTTCGTGATTAATCGAGAGCAATGTTCATCTTTATTCCCCTTTATTGTACTATATTCCCTTTTAATCTTCGTTAAGGATCGATATAGATCTATATCATAATATTTTTATAATTCTCTTCTCTCTCTGCAATATAATTCTCTTAAGAGCAGGATTTAGATATCTATAAAGAACGTGAAGCTTCTTTGTATGTCTTTGAATAACGTTAAATATCGTGCAATATCTATTAACATCTATATAGTTGGACAAAGTTACTTCACGACAGGTTGCACGGGATTCGTAGTCACTATTTATGCAGAAGTTGTCTTTTTGGGTTAAAACTGAATCTGATAGATTCGAATCACTGGACACAGAAGACCAGGCCATAGCGAACTCATTTGCAATATCTCTTGGATCTGAAATAGCTATACCATTTGACACAATTGACAAGATGCTTGAAGTAGGCTTGCCGTAAAGGCGTTTGACCTTACTCCATGCATCTTTCAGTGAATCTGAAGGGGAAATTGTGCTGGTGAAATCTTGCCAGGATTTCTTCTTAGCTATTTTTATAAATCTTCTGACCTGAGCTGTCAGTTTTCGAAAAATTACCAAGTTTGTAACAGAGGGGCATCTTTGGTATTTTTTCCACGCTTTGTTTTTTGACCTTATAGTTTCTTTGATTTTATTGTCTAACCAAACCGGTTTCGTGTTTTGTTTAGCAACGTAAGATGGAATTGTGCTAAACGCAGCTGTTCTTATGATCTTTTTAATATTAGCCGCTTCATGATTTATCAAAGTTGATTGTGGAAACAATTCTGCCCATTTAAGTACAGCCTTTGAGAACTTGTCCCAATCAGCTCTACTTTCAACAAGACGAATTGTTTTGTTTTGTTCGCCATAGGTATCTTTTTCGAAATAACTATTGGGAAGTGATCACTTTCTTCTGAATTATCATGAACCTGCCATGATAATCTATTCGCAATGTGATCGAAAGCTATAGTTAAATCTATTGCTAAATAATTAAGACACTGTGCTGACACATACAGTCGGGATCAAAATTGAGAGGACACTTGTTTAAAATAAGGTTTTAGAAAAGAAATTCTGATTTTTAAAAAAAAATGTTTATTATAAATATTATTATGGAAAATAAAAATACAAAGATTGACCAATATTTATGATCAATAATAATTAAATTCATTTTGAACCCGACTGTATGTCTGTACACCATCATTCAACAGTGAAAAATTTGAATTTAAAATGTAGTCTGCAATTAAACTTCCTCTTGGATCAATCCTGCTGTCACCCCACAAATGGTGGTGAGCATTGAAATCTCCACATACTATCGTAGACATTGCGAGTTGGCTAAAGAAATTTTGAAATTGAGCTGGTGTGATACGGGCTGAGTGGCGGATGTAAATAAATGACACAGTCAAAGAAGGTGACGTGCATACTGAAATAGTTAAATTTAAAATGACTGAATTGATATCAACCCAGGTGTGACTTATGCTCGATCTAATCAAGATTCCAACTCCTCTCGAAGCATTCTGGGCATTACTGTCCGAGAAATAACATTGGAACCCTTTAAACATGGCAGGACCTTCGTTATTAAAAAACAAGGTTTGCTGCAAAAGGATGATGTGAGGTTTATATTTGTGTATTGGGAGTTCCAAATTGTGTTGATTCGCGCGAAAACCTAAAATATTCCATTGAATTATTATTAGATCTCGTAAACTATTTGCTGTAAAATTCATGAAGCTTGACTAAATTTTTATTCTATTAAATAGAATAATTTTAGTCAATAAGGGGGGTTAGAGGCTTTTTGTTAACAAAAAATACTAAACTCCTTCAGTAGGGGTTAAATATACGAACATGTCAACATCCTCCGTGTTGGCATTTAAAAATTCGACTGAGAATGGAAGTTCGAACTGGTTAAATTTGTTTAGATATTGATCGAAAGATAAGTTGTTGTTTTTTAGGAAATCTTTTTTATGTTTTCTAATATATTCATCCAATTTTTCTTTAGAGTCTTTTGTTAATTTTGTTGTATTTTTTTTGTTAATGTTGTTGCTGTGGAGTTAGAGTTATTTTTGTTAATTTTGGGTGGTTTAATTTTGTTTGAGCTAGAGTTAGGTTGTGGTGGGATGTTGTTTTGGGTTGGTTTAGTATTATTAGTGTTTTTAGTTGTTTGTTTTAAGAGCCAAATTTAGTCAAAAATTTTTTCGAAAACAACAACAACATCGTCTGAAATGTATTTGTGTCTTCATCAACACAAGCAAATAAATTTCTTCAAGTGTTGGTGTACATGATTTGAAAAAATTTCAAACCCAGTTCACCATCGATGATATATATTCCACCTATGTCAACAGAATATGTACTCGTGCTCTAATAATACAAACTTGATATATTAAAAATATGTTCTAGGTTAACTGGGTAGCGATCATATTGCATGGTAAAAGGTGTAGGTACATCTTTTCTTTTGTTCTACAGGCTACAGCCTCTAGCATACAGCTGTTATGCTATGCTATGCTGAAGTTATTATTGTTTCTTCTCAATGGCCAGTACCAGACCTGTCTTCTTTCAGCTTCCCCACTTTTGAATAAAATGTACTACAACTCGCCTTCTGTCTTCAGAAAAAACCGGTTATTGAAGCTGAAAGAAAACAGGTCTGGTACTGGCCAATCATTATTTTCCACACAGTACGTACAATTTTACCTACGTTGAATAGTTTTCATTCTTTTATGAAATCTTTGCTGTTGCCTAATTTTTGACTAATTTGCTAAATAATTTTAAAATAAACGCTATGCACTTTGTAAAACTGACAACACAATTATTTTGAACAGACTGTATGAATATATAATATCATATAAAGAATTATACTCATGCAATATAAACGGAAATTCAATTAGATGAAAAGGTAAATTAAGAAACAGATTGTATTTTGGGGATCTATAATTTCCGGTAGCAAACATTCGAAATAAAAACACCTACAACACCTCTACAAAACTCCGTTCGACAAACAACTTTTTTTTCACCTCAATTGGGCCCTCCTTGGTTCATACCTTGATCCTTGAAAAAAGCAAACATTTTAATTCTTGAACTATTTTCTGACCTAGTGCATTTTATTCGACTCAAATCGATGCAATACAGCCTGAGATATAATAATTCAAAGTTAGAAAGTCACATTTCCTTCCATGTAAAAATTTAAAAAAATAAAATAACTCAAAATTTTTGAATTTTACATAAAAATTTTTTCGTATATTTATATACAATACAATGTGCAGCCTAAGTAAACAACATAAGTTTTACACGTTACTTTTTATCATCACGCATACTACTCTACAATCGCAATCTTTATTGCATCGCGTTTATAGAGTTTATACTATCTGTGTAACTCTTATTCAAACCTAAAAGTATGCAAAAAAAATCCTGTGATTAGAAAAAATAGTAATAAAATTTTATGAAAAATTAACAATTTGTTTTATTTATAATAATTAAACTACGTAACCAATTTCCTTGAAATTTATTTTAAACTTTTTGGAAAAGGTTAAATTTAAATCTTATAAAAAGAAATCACAATATCTAAACGTTTTAATAGATGAAAAATGTGTGAAAAGTTGAGTGAATTTTTGTTTTGTCTGTACCTTGGTAAATCGAATATAAAAAAATTTAAGGATCAAAATTTAAAAATGTGTTTCGCTTAAGCACCACAATTCCCTTCCATCTATCTATATTCAAAATTTCATGAAAATCGGTTAATAAATGTAGGCTGTAGGTGGTCACTTTGAAGGCCCAAAATCGCGAAACTGACTCACTTTGAACCCTTATATTTTTGAAACAAGGAACTTTTTCAAAAATGTTTTCCATTTAAGGACCACAATTCCCTTGCACCTATCTATATTCAAAATTTCATGAAAATCGGTTAAGAAATGTAGGCTGTAGGCGGTCACTTTGCAGGCCATTTCACTAAATTTGGCTCTTAAAGGATTTTGAGAATGGGATTGTACTGTTATTATGTTTGATTTTTCTTTTGTGGTATTGCTGCTTGTTGGGATGTTATTATTTGGGGTAATTTGTTTGCTGACGACCGGGTTACTTGATGTGTTTAAAATTTCCGCAGCCTGAGCAAAGTTGACTGGGTTATTGTTTGAATTAGATAAGCTACTAATGTCATTTTGTGTTACCGGATTAAGCGTGTAGTACTGTTTTCTAGACTGAAATTTGGTGCACTTGGTCTTAATCATTATTCTCTCGATTTTCTTCTCTCTCAAGAAAGAGGGGCATTTTTTATCTGAAGAAAAATGAGTAGCTAGTGTTGTTACAATTTACACAAAACCAACCCGTGCAAGTTATATTTTTATCCTTTCACTTAAGTAAAAAAAATAAAACACTAAATATATTTTTTAAAATATATTTATTGACAACTTTATGGATCAACATTTAGATTTTGACTGATTTCTAAAATTTAGTTTTACAATAAAGTTAACTTTACAATTCTTTAAAATTGCTTACATATCAAAATGTTTAATTAGCGAATAAATGGAAAAGTACATTTTTTGAATTAAAAAGCTTATTTTGCATTTATTGTGAGAAAGTTTTATTAGTTACGTAAAAGGTTCTCATCTTACATAAGTAAAATTATTGTGAGAAAACAATTATGGAAAAATTCCCATTTCCTGTTAAATGATGAGTTATCAAAATTTATTACTGAAATTTGTTTTTCAAGAAAAGAAAAATTTTAAAAGTGAAATCTGAAACACTTATTTAATTCTTATGGTTGTATTTTTCCATAATTTCTTCTAAAGTTATTTTTGTTTCTATTTTTTTATTCTCATGGTTAGGTCTATATACAACTGACAATTGACATGAGTCAATTTGTTGTTGTTTGGAATTTTAAATTGACAAAAGAAGAATTTTATTGGTTTTAAAATTGTGGACAGGAATTTTAATGGCAAAAACTATTGAGTCATTTAAATGTTTTGCAACGGCTAAACGGATGTTGGATAGTTTATTAAAGTCGATGTTATAATTGTTTATCTCATCGTCAGTCAGTATATCTGGGTGTAAGAGTCCTAGTCTAGCTGAAGCAATATTGTCTTGGAGGTGCTCAATTTGTTTTTCTATATAATCCAACTTAAACATTTGTTCTAGAAAATTTTCCTTGGAGATTATCTTCGTCTGTGTAAAGTTAAGGTTATTTAGTTTGTTTAATATTTTGGTTCTATCTACTTTAATTATGTCTTTTAATAACATAAAAGTCTTATTAAAATTTTCGTTGATTTTTATTTGTTGGTTTGAATTACTAATTAATTTATGGTTATTCTGATCGATAATGTTCAAGTGATTTTCAATATTTTGCCTATCTTCGTCATCCATTGTGCCAAAAATCCATTTAACAATGGTTCCTCCAAGATTTATGATTCCTCTTTTGTGTCTGTACGGTATGAGTGTTTTTATTTTGTTTTTTATTCTATTTATTCTATTATGTATCATAACTTTCTGTTCATCTAAATCTAGTAAATTTATTGTTGATTCTATGTAGTAAGTTAGATTCAGTATTTCGTTAAGATAGACCCTATGTAGGATTATCTCGAATTTTTCTGCTATTTCAACAGTGTCTACTTTAATTTCTGTGTATCCCGATTCTGTTTCTATTTTCTCGATCGTCATGGTTTGGTGTGTCGCCGTTGGGGTTAGTAGTAGGAGTGTCAGTAGCAGTACTGTCCTGAGGTTGATCGTTTTGGTTCTCTGTAAATTTAAATGGTCGTTTTATGTTACTTTCATGAACGTTAGTTAGTCTATATTTCCTAAATTCAGATTCTTCTTTATGCCTGAGTGACTTATAATTTTTTATAAAACCGACTTCTCTATGTTCTTTATACTCTTCTCGATTTTCATTTCTGTTACGAATGACCTTTTCTTTTTGTTTTGTCAGTCTTTCATAAACAATATTAAAGTCTATTTCTCTATTTTGGACGGATAAAGGTGTCGTTTTAATTGTGGAATGGTAGGACTTATGGTATATTTCGATGGCTCTAAGTATTTGTTCTCTAATATGTCGTTTTTCTTCCAAATTTAATGCCCTAATCTTCTCAGTCAAAGTACCATTAAGTCTTTCGATGTCGGCGTTGCTAGTATGACAATTTGGCGTAGAGACATGGTATTCTATATTTTGTCTTTCGCAAAAATCTTTTATTTGTTTTGAGGAGAATTCATTGTCAAAGATTAGTTTTTTCATTTTTCCGTAATTGATATAATTTGCCTTATTTTTTCTAATATAGTAATATGAGTTCTATCTTCTAAATATGAGCTTACGGCATGTTTTGAAAACTTGTCTATTACGTTTATGAAGTTGTGTTTACTGTTTGTATATACGTCTAAATGTACTATCTCATTTATTGTTTTAGGAGTCTCTGTAATTTCGAATTTTTTCTTAATAGGTTTTCTATCGTACTTTGCTTCTGTACAAATGTCACAGTTATTAAGTATTTCGTAGATTTTAAGTTTGAGTTGAGGATGGTAAATTTTAGATTTTAATGCTTCGTATGTCGCTATTATTCTACAATGTCCTGACTCCTCCTTATGGAATAGTGATATTTGTTTTTTCAACTCTTCCTCATTTTCTATATCCTTTGCAAAGTAACTACATTTTACGAATTTTATTTTCCTATTTTAATATAATTCTATTAATTTTTGTTATAGGCGGTTATATTCTCGATCATCCAGTTGCAAGTAGATTCCTATTCTACCTTTTTGTATACTATATCTTCTAAAAATATCGGTTTCGTTTTCTAGATCCCTTTTCCTATTGTTAAATATTTTTTCGTATTCTTTATCTTTTTCTTCTACAAATATAATTTGTGTCCTAAATCTATTGATTACGGTTTCGAGCAAAGGTATATGGTTATCGAAGTTTTCTAATTGTGAATGGATGTCTCAAAAAGTCAGCAACTTTATTTTTTTTACCCTTGATATAATCGATTCTTATATCATATTCGCCTAACTGAACCAACCATCTCTGTGAACGGGGATTTATATCTTTGCCTGTGTATTTAGATTGTAACCACTTTATAGGCTGGTGATCCGTTTGCAGATCAAATTCTTTACCGTAAAGGTATGGGCGGAAATATTTGGTACCCCATACAATGGCTAGAAGTTATTTTTCTATGGTAGAGTAGTTCCTCTCATGGTCGTTCAGAGTCCTTGAGCAGACAGGATGGCCTTCTTGAGTAAGAACGGCTCCTATCGCTGAATTACTTGCATCTGTTATCAATTTAAACCTTTTATTAAAATCGGGGTATCTTAATATAGGGTAACTTGTAATTATTTCTTTGAGTTTTTCAAAAGCTGCAATGTAACTTGGATCGTTTGAATTTATCCTGGCTCCTTTTTTAAGGTATTTAATCATGGTATTTGCAATTTTTGCATAGTCCTTCACAAATTTTCGGTAGTACCCAGTTATTCCTAAAAACGACTTGATTTGTTTCTGAGTATTTGGTAATTTTAGATTCTGGATTACTTCTAATATTTTTGGGCTTGGTTTGATACCATTTGGGGTTAGAATGTGACCAAAAAATTCTGTGTGTTTTGTGAGAAAATTACATTTATCAATCTAGATTTTAAGACCAGCAGATCTTAATTTATTGAAGGTTTTTCTAAGGTTCGTCAAATGTTCTTCAAGAGAAGTACTGAAAATAAGAATATCGTCTAGTTATACGACACATATTTTATTGATGTATTCCCGTAATACCGAATTCATTAATCTTTGGAAAGTTTATGGAGCATTTTTCAATCCAAACGGCATTCTTAAGAATTCATAATGTCCGAATGGAGTTGAAAATGCGGTCTTTCTTCTGTCAGATTCTTTCATTAAAATTTTGTGGAAATTGTTTTTTAATTTTCCGCAAAATTATTTTTTATTTTAATTTAATTAACAAATTTTTTTAACCGACCGGTTTCGTCTTACTATGGCATTATCAAAGTGGTTTTTTTAACTAATTATAAAATTTTTTTAAATGCCTATTATTAATGCGTTAAAACTAATATAATAAAGTAAATCTACTATAACTTAAACAGGGATGGATTAAGCAGTGGACTTTTATTATTAAAATCGAGTTGGTCATTTACAATGTTTAATCCTAATAGCCAGTCAAAGTTTAAACGGAGTTTAAGTTAAACCTAAACCATGGTTTAAACTTCTCTTAAATTTTTTTTCGTTCCTCAGTCAATTTATATTTGTAGTTTAACTGTCTTTAGTTAAACCTATCATTGTGAATGAATTTAGGTTAAAACCTGAGAAACTTGTAGATGTTATTGTTTAGCTGCTAGATGGCAGTGGCAATTATTGTGACATTTTAAATTTTTTCATATAAATTTCAATTTATAATGAATTTAGGTACAAAACAGATAGATTAGGCAGTTGTTTTTTTATTTTATTTTTGACTTTTACTTAAACCTCAAATAGAGTTTAAACTCTCAATTCGTACGGATTAAGTTAAACTCAGTTTAACACTTAAGCGTTCACTGTGAAACTGAAAAAAGCGCTTAAACTTAGTTTAAGAGTTAAACTCCGTTTAAACTTTGACTGTGGAACTGGCCATAAGTGTTTAGCTTTCCTAATTTCAAATATTTCATATTTATCTATAATTCTATTGTCATTTAAGTTATGTAACAATTCCATGTTATCCATGTTCGTCATATAATTATGGTCAATTAAATATTTAGATATACCGGGATAATGGTTGATTACTTTTTGTGTAATGTTAATGCTCTTTGAATCTACTTAGTTACTAAATTTCTTCTTGTTTTGCCTATATAAACAGCTGAACAATCATTATCATTACAGTTAATTTTATAAGCACCGCTTAAATCTGTATGTTTTTTCAAGGGTTTAATTTTATTATTAAATAAAAGATTTTTAAGATTTATTGATATTAATTGGATGCAAGGATGTATTTGAGTAGTGTATTTGTGAGAGTTCTGGATCAAGCTCGGAGGAGGAGCTTTTTTGGCGGTTTTTTTTTTTTAAATGTGGGAAGCTTTTGATGGCTGTGAGATTGGATGAAGCTTTGGCGGTTATTTTTTGAAAATGGAGGGTGTTGATAGATGGTAGTGTAGTCGTTTTGAATGTGAGATTGGGTGAGTTGGTTGAAGCTTAGTGGTGATAGATGGCGGTGTTGTCGGTTGTGAGATTGGATCATAGATCTTGTTGAAAAAAAATTTTGGCCGTTTGGGAAATCGAACCGTGGTACCAAAGAGAATTTATATACTACAATAGAGGTTTAATTTATCCGTTAAATTCAAATTTTTGAATTTTCGTGTCTGTATGTTTGCCAATTTGGCTTCGAATAAGCTCTTGAGATGTTAGGCTATACAAGAGTGCAAGACGAGAGATGTGAAAAGAAGAAACATGTAAAGGAAATTGAAGAAATAAAGAATAATGAAGAACACGCCCATAATTCTAATATTCATCTTATAATGCGATATTTGTTGTTGGATTTGTGTACCATATGGTATTTTTTTAGTTTTGTTTTGATTCTGGAAGTACAAAAATAATACAATAGAGAAAATTAAATTAATGTTTACGTTGTATTTTGATTTTTGATACATGTTTTGTATGTCGTATGTGAATTTTGTATGAAATGAAAAATATTAAACATAAATAATTTTATTATTAATTTTTATTTTGCATTCTATAATTCTTATAAAATAATGATAATTTTTTTAATCGGAAATCAATTTCATGATTTTTTTTTTCTTTTTTGTCAAATTTCATGTTTTTTATTTCCTTTAATTAAGAACTTTTCCTTTAATTGTATTGTTATTGAAAAAGAATGTATAAGGTATAAATTTTCAACTTGAAGAAAAATTAGTTTTTACAAGCATTTTTTGAATTATTTAATAGTTTCAACTCATTTCCACATCACCTTGCGGTAGAGTTAATGATGCGTTTTTTTTTTAGAGGTATCCCCATTAGGCCTATTCCTCTTTTAAAAATTTTCCCAAAATACATGTAACTCCAATTTGACAAAGAAGATTCCGAAAAGAAAAGTTTTTAATATTTTACGATTGTTTAATATCGTATTTTTATACACAATGTCAAACAGGAGTTACAGTTTACAAACAAATTTTATTTAATTGAAACAATAAATACATAACTCTTCAATTTCTTGCTTTCGCAGCCTTTAACACAGCAACGTCTGTACGTCACTCTATTTTCCTTGTTGCCCTCAGTTGCCTATGTAAATTAATTAAAAAATACACCTAGTAATTAAATTGTGGAAACTATGAAAACGCACAGCAGGTACAACTTTAAAGTTGTTCAACAATATTGAAAAAAAGTAGGTACATATAGGTAAATTCAAAAATTCGCTAAACAAATTTTATAGAAAATTTTGTTATTTTACTTTAAAAAAATCATAAATAAATAGCATATATACCTATGATTATTGTAAACAATTTTTTTTATAAAATCTAGGTACTTACCATTCTTTTTTCAAAATACAAAAATAATTATGTATTAAATAGGTACCTAATAGGCACAGTTCACAATTACTTTATTAAATTATAATTTAATTAAATTAATAAAACAATAAAACTCATTTAGTGTTTATTGTCATTGTCAACGTACGATAGTACAATATGTACTGATCAATAATTATTATCGAAAAAAAAAAACAAAAGTCAGCTGATGTGAATTAGAATATGTATCGTATCTATTTGAAAAATTTTTGTGTATTAAAAAAATTTGTTGACAAATAACATTTTTATCCCATGTATTTTTAAGCAGAACAAAAATAACATTTCATAAAACTGGCAACAACATTGAACAAATATATGTTCTGTCTTTGTCCACTTTAACCCTAGGATTGCCTGATCGTATACAAACATATACACGCGGACTTTGATAAAAATACGATCCCTTTGAGCTAGGAGCTTGAAACCTTCACCGAATCCTTCGTTGGAGGGTTCTCTCTATACACCGCAATTTTCAAGGTCCTAGCTCAAAATCGGTAGAACAAAATATCCTTTTTTATGCAAAAACACAAATTTCGCTGTGAGTATACAAATGTATACCATACATTTTATATGGAAATTTTGAAATTTTTTTAAAAAAAAAGATATCTCAGTATTCCGTGGACCAAAAACCGTAATTTTTTGGCCTAATTATTTGCTAAAGTGTTCAACATTAAAGAAAACACTTTAATAAAGATTTCAATATAAAAAAAATAGTATTTGGTTCACGGTATGCTGAGATCTAGACCTTCAAAGTCAACTTTAGGTCTTAATTTTGGTCGAATTTGTAAATGTGTGAAAAGTTAACGTTTTTTACCCTATTTTGCACTTTATTTCGAAAAATAAAAGAAAAACAAGATAACTGTACAGGACAGTTTTAAAGAGGACACTTCAATTAATATTAAGGTAAAAGAATTACGGTTTTTAATTCACGGAATACTGAGATATCTTTTTTTTTTAAAAAATTTCAAAATTTCCATATAAAATGTATGGTATACATTTGTATACTCACGGCCAGATTTGTGACATTCTCGATCAGGCAATCCTAGGGTTAAAAAAGTGATATGCATTTATAATTTGTATTATTCTTTTTACACATTTTCTTAATCCTTCCTACTTTTCTTATCTGCTTTAAAAATAAACAAAAGTCAGCTGATATGCATTAGAATATGTATTTATCTTCTGTCTTTCTCTATCTTCAAAAAAGTGATATGCATTTATAATTTGTATTATTCTTTTTACATATTTTCTTAATTCCTCCTACTAATTCGAAAATAAAAATCAGCTGATATGCTTAAGAATATTTGAAGAAGAAGAAGAAAAATACAATTTAAAAATAAAAATCTGTAATATTATTAAACAAAAACCATCTAACTATTTAAAATAAAATTATTAAAATATTTTTTTAAAAACTAAACTGAAAAAAAAAAATAACAAATAATATAAATAATTTATAATCATAAAAAAACATTCATACAAAATAATAATTCATATGGATCATGAAATGCGTTTATTTTTTATAATTTGTGTTATGCTTTTTAAATATTTTCTTAACTCCACCTTACTTCGAAAATAAAAGTGAGCTGATTATTTAAAGAAGAAGAAGAAGAGGAAAAATGCAATTTAAAAAAAAAAATCTGTAATAATATTATTTAACAAAAACTATCTAACTATTTAAACTAACATTAATAAATTATATTAAGAAAAATTAAACTTAAAAAAATTATGATAAATAAAAAATAATTCAATTCATTATCACATAAAAAACATTTATACAATAATTAAAATTGATATTGATCAATTCCTCTTCTTTATCTTCTGTCTTTGTCTATCTGCTTATAAGCGATATGCTTTAGAAATTTGTGTTGTATTATTCTTTTTGAACATTTTCTTAATTTGTACATACTTCTGCTGTCTACTTCGAAAACAGCTGATTTATATTAAAAAATTCAAATAAAAACGGAAAAAATTTAAATTTAGTTCGAAAGACTTAAAAGCTATATTGATTGCTTATTCGAAGCCAAATATTTATGTATGTTTTTATGTTCTTGATTTTTGAGAGAGCTTGAGATTAAATCTCTATAGTAGTATATTAATACTCTTTGGTGGTACCTTTGGGCGATGGTTGGTGGTAATGTGTAGTGGGCTATAGTCCGATATTGATGTTTGTTGTTTGAAACCCAATGCAATTATTCATTAACTAATTTAGTCTTGACAATAAACGAACAAAAAGAAGATTGGAAGATAAGATAAAATTAATTAAATAATACAATAAGGGAAATTTGCTGGAAATTCTCTCGTTCAATTTTTTTTTCTCACTATTTGCCTATTAGACGGCACCACCTCTGACAAAGATTTATTTTTTAACATAATGTACTTCAAAAACAAACTGATTAATGAATTCAATCAATATCTTCCTGAAAAAAATACAAGTACATAATTCATTATTTTCTCAATCGACTAATTAATGCTATAACAAAACTTCAAAAAATTACGATTTTTTACATTTCATCGAATTTAAAACATTCTTTAATGAAAATTACTTTTCAAAACATTATTTTATTCATTTTAGTAATAAAAAAAAGTGAATTCTGGTCAATTTTTCAAATAAATATTTTAAAATGATGTTAAATTTGCTCTATTTGCTATTATTCGAATATTTTTATGTCCCTGTGTCAAGTGAAACATTTGAAGTTGGTTTTATTGCTCTTAAAAGATAATTACTTTAAAGACAGAAAAATTTAAATCTAACATAAAATTCAAATTTTATTTTATCATAAACAGCACTCAATCTGATTTTTTTATGAATGTGTAAATATTGGAAATACATAGGTACACTTATATTAATTGTGTAATAACTCAGAAGCAGTTGAAGATTTTTGAATGCGGTCAAAGGCAAATACAAAGAGAAGAGAATAATCTTTTATTTTGAAATATAAAATATAAAAAAATAAATATAGCTAAAGTAAATTCTCGACACATTTTGCTTCGAAGCGAAAATTTTACAACTTCGCAAATTTTGCAATTGAACTTTGAATGCTAATAATTTTTGAATGGTTTGTCGTAGAGCGATTAAATTCACACTGCTGTAAGAGAAATTAGTTCCCTTTAATTAAGTGTCAACAACTTTCAAATATATGACATAGTTCAGTAGTTATCATACATAATAGCCGTAATGGAAACTTGCCTAGCTAAAAATTTTCAAACGCTTGTAACTGGGAGGGGATGAACATAGACGCTACCTTGCCATACAATTTATTTCCTTTCTAGATCTACTTATGTTTTGTAGACGACTCGTGAAACATTTGGTTGCCTGTAGAGGGAGTTTTTTAAACTTCAATAGAATAGTAACACTTTTGCTACTAACATCATGTTGGAATAGTTTAAGTTTCGCGACCAATGCCAAATTTTACAACCATTTTTCAGGGGCATCAATGCAGTTTTCAAAATTGAAATTTTTCAGTTTAAAAGCCTTCAACACAACGAACATTTTGCCATCATTAACTCAATTTTTTCAAAAAGTGGAAAAGATAAACTTTTGCTTTTAATAGTCTCAATATATACTAGAGTTAGGACTTAGGGTTAGGAGTATAAAATTTACACTTCACTTTTATAAATTTTATATACACATAAAGTAAAAATTATAAATAAATTTATAAAGTTCTTTCATAAACAATTAGTGTAAAATTTATAATCTTATTTATAAACAATTTTTAAACTATTGATGTCTATATGAAAATAATAAATTTAATTTATAATTTTTACTTTATGTGTATAAAATTTATAAAAGTGAAGTGTAAATTTTATACTCCTAGTACCTATAGTATAGATTTTTATAAAGTTGAAATTTATGAAATTTATGTATTTTTTAGATGGACCTATATGTATATATTTTTTTATAGAATATACACATGAGTTTTATAAACAGTTGGAGGAAATCTATTAGCGATATTTCTCTTGAATTTAGCAAAGACATATAATAAAAGAAAACACACTTTTTTTATCAAAAATCATTTATTTGTAATATATTTCATTATTATATTGTACCTATTACATATTATAATACTTATTACTTATTACATAATTTACCACTCTTATTTTTTCACTTATTTTCTAACAAATTAACACTCTCTATATTATATTTATCATTATTTGAATTTTAATTAACAATTTTATCACTTTTTTGTGCAAATTAAATTGATAACTCCACTTTGACCAATACACGTTTTTCTAGAAAAACGATTTTTCTTTATTCGACTTATTAAAAATAACAAGTTAGAACATGTTCCACTTTTATGTAGAGATTACGTCCTGTAAACAATGATCTCTCAATACTCAAAAAAGGATTAAAATTATAAAAAGATTTTATAAAATAGATTTTCAGTTGTTTTTGTTTATAGAACATTTGATAAGTTGAAGTTTATAAAAATATGTACAGATTTATAAAAATGATAAATGAACTTATAAATTCTATATAAAAATCTTATTAACTTTGTTTTTATATATAAAATGAGTAAAAATTAAACTTTTTCTGTGTGAAAAAGATCTATACTTTTGAATTTTATAAATTTTATAAAATTTTTTAATAAAAAGTACGTTATAAAGTACTAGGTGTAAATATTTTATAAAATTTACCGCTCAATTTTTAACCGTGAGTTTTTATAACTTCTGAATGGTTAAACGTACAAGGAAAGGATATGTAATGTGATACCTTGCTGCAAAGAGCAGAAAATTCTCTTATCTTTTGCAGAAGATAGTGTAGATTTCTAATGAGAGTGAAAATTCAAAAAAAGACTCAGAAACTAATAAGCATGCCTTAAAACAAATATTAACATTTGGGAGAACTTTCATGATAAATAATTTTTTAAATTAATACATATGTACTTTCAATTTTCTAGTGAATATATACATTTTTATTTTTTTATAAATAAGTAGATATTGCAATCTAAAAGTTAATTATTTATTATTTCTAGAATTAGATACATATACTACCCAAGTGCAAAAGAATTGATCCATCTGCATTTTCAATTATTTTCAAAATTTTTAAATATTGTTATTTTTTTGTTTTTTTGTAGAATATAATGTTTATATTTTTTTTTATGAAAGCTAATAAAATGAACTTTTATTTTTAATAGTAATCATACATTTATTTTGAAATATTTAAGTGAAAATATTTGCAGATGGATCAATTCTTATGCACTTGGGTAGTATACAATATACATATACAATATATATACCTACTTTGCAAAATTTAGCAATTTTTTAAAATTTTGAATTTTGATTTTTTGCTATAAAAACTTGTAAAACCAATATATTTATACATTACAAACAAAATCTTACAATCACTTAGCTGAATATATTGAACACGTAGAAAATTATCGTTAAAGACAAGTTTTTATTAATATTTCAAGAAAAAAATTGTAACTTACTTTTCAAATTTAAATTGACGTTTTTGTATTCAATCATAGATATCGCTTTTATTTAACAAGGTTTGTGTCTTTGATAACTTAATTTTTATTTAACGAATTTTTCATGGCAGTACCAATTATCAGTACACCAACCAGAGAAATAGTGGCAAAAGGATATATTTTTTAAACAGGATTTCTGCATGTTTTTCTTAAAATTTAATAAAAGGATGCATTACAATCTATAAGAAACATAATAATAAAGGTTTAGAAACCGTTTCCTCTTGGAAAAAATTGCAGGAAGGGGTTGAAAATGGGCTTTCAAGTGAGCAACTTTAAAGTCCTTTTTCTCAAAAACTATTAAAGATACAGCAGAAAAGACTTCAGATTCGAATTCAGGACATCCAAATTTACTATGAAACGAATTTTCATGGATTTACGACAAATGTAAGTGCGTCAAAATCTTTCCGACAACAGGTTCATTTAAGCCTATTGTTTTATTTTATTGTTTTATTTTAAAGTTTTCAATTTGTTTTTAATTTGCAACCATGAACCATTTAGGCCAGGACCAGACCTGTCTTCTTTCAGCTTAAATAACCGTTTTTTTTTTTTGTAGACAGAAGGCGAGTTGTAGTACATTTTATCCAAAAGTGGGGATAAAAAACCGGTTATTGAAGCTGAAAGAAGACAGGTCTGGTTCTGGCCAAATGTAAACAAAATAAAATGACAGCAATTTTCTTTAAAGTGACATTTGTTAGGAGATTTCGAATTTCTGTTGACAGCTTCATAAAGATTTCGAAAAATCTTAGTAACCAGAATGCGAACTTTTAAGAATCTGCTAACATCATAATCTGCTAACTTTTTTAGTAGAAAATTTCGCTAACTAAAGAATTTCTGTAGAATAACCAATATGTATACCAACATATATGTATAATTTCTTACAATACAATGGATTTTGTTTTTCTTATATTTGAATAACCTAACTTTACAAAATGTTAAATAATCTATTTTCCTTTTCCGTACGAAATAAATGGAACTTTATTTATTTCGGTTGAATATAAACATAAAAGGTCTTCACTCGGACAGCCAACGCCATCTGTGAACAACTAGTTTTTAAACTGTTTTTTATTTTCAGCTGAGTACCACCAAAGACAATATTTATTACTACTATAGAGATTTAATCTCAAGCTCTCTCAAAAACCAAAAACATAAAAACATACATAAATATTTGGCTTCGAATAAGCACTCAATATAGCTTTTAAGTCTTTCGAACTAAATTTAAATTTTTTCCGTTTTTATTTGAATTTTTTAATATAAATCAGCTGTTTTCGAAGTAGACAGCAGAAGTATGTACAAATTAAGAAAATGTTCAAAAAGAATAATACAACACAAATTTCCAATGCATATCGCTTATATGAAGATAGACAAAGACAGAAGATTAAGAAGAAGAATTGATCAATATAAATTTTAATAATTGTATAAATGTTTCTTATATGATAATGAATTGAATTATTTTTATTTATCATAATTTTTTTTCAGTTTAATTTTTCTTAAAGTAGTTTATTAATTTTAGTTTAAATAGTTAGATAGACTTTTTTAATAATATGAGCACTTTCATTAACGCGTCGTCAACCTACGTCGACGACTCGAATGCACTGGAATTGTAATCAGAGTCGTCAACTGTGCATGCAAGCAGTTATTAGAATAAATGAACATGATTCGCCATCTTCAAATATGACGTCAAAATGTTTATAAAATTTAATAATTTTTAATTAATTTAAATCTTATTTTAAATTTAAAATCGAACTAAAGAAATATCAGAAAAAAAATGTACAACACTATTCGTTTTAATTGAAAATAAACATCGCAGTCGCCTGAAAACGATTGAGTAAATTCAGCCGACTGCGCTGCATGCTTGAATTAATGAACATGATACCATTCCACGACTGCACTGGAAAGTCATTTATGAACATGATTTTTACGCCGTTAGGGTGACCAGGTCGAACTTGAACAAAAGTGTGGAATGTCCGGGTAAAAGAGAACTTTTTCGTATTCCAAAAAAGAGTACAATAAAGTACACAATACACATTAAACGTATGTAGGTAGGTTAGGTAGATAATCATGGGTTTTACACAGTTCTTCCCCACGACCAAGTTCGCTAGGCAGGGGAGTAGTTCTGTTTCCTCATCTTTCTTCACTTTTTCAACCAAACTGATTTCTATTCAACGAGGTGAAGATACTAACACATATATACAAAAACAATGTTCTTGAAGAATTTATATTCAAATACATTGAAAAATTTGTGGATGTACAATGAATTGAGAAGAACGAAAAAAGACGCGTGTAAAAGTAAAAAGAAGAGCTATGTAAAAGGTATCAATAAGTAAATTATTTCAGTTATAATAAAAAAAATAGTGAATATAGTATATTTATAGTTTATACTATAAACACACATATAATGTATTTATATGTACTTACATTTTATAATATACAGGGTGTTTCCGTTATCACCAACCAAAAGGATACCATAGATAGGACTCATCGAGACAAACAAAAAATCGTATTGGAGAGGGGATGAAATCCCAGCGGTTTGGTCGCTAGAGGGCGTTGAAATTTTTTTGCACTTTTTCCACAAAACACCCCATAACTTTTTGAAGAGGCACTTTAGGGTCACTTTGTGTTAATATAAAATATAGAGGACCCTTTGCCCTTTGTAAAAAACCTTACTTGTGCATTTTTTTCTAACTCTTTAAATGTTAAACGCCTTCAAAGTCGAAATATTGTGAATTTTTTTCAAATTTTTGTAGTTAACCCTGTCTTTCTCAAAAAAGCCTTAAATTAACCCTCATTTTCTATTGCAGAAAATGAAAGCTCAATTGATTCTGCATCGATTTGTTATCTTCACTTTTTTTAAGAAATGCATAATTTTCGAGATCGCAATCCACAATTGAAAAAAATTCACAAAATTTTGACTTCAAGGCGTCTAAAATTTAAACAGTTAAGAACTGAGACACAAGTAAGGTATTTTTACAAAGGGCATAGGGTCCTCTATATTTTTTGTCAACACGAATTGACCCTTGAGTGCCCCTGTCAAAAGTTATAGGGTACATCGTGGCCCTCTAGCGGCCAAACCGTTGGGATTTCCCCCCCTCCGATACTATTTTTTGTTTGTCTCGATGAGTCCTATCTATGGTATCCTTTTGGTCGGTGATAACGGAAACACCCTGTATTTCGGACTGAAATCCTTTTTGGTGCTTAAATCCCTAACGTTGCGTCAATTTGAATTACAAGTTGTCATTGTCAAATACTTTTTTCTTCCCATACTAAAATTACTTCAGTTTATATTATTTTAAGCTGTGTAAGGAAGGATATGTACTAATTATCCAAGTTTAAAATAGGATAAACTGCGTGCTGCGGCTGTAGTACAATTTTCATACTTTTTTAAATATTTTTCAAAAAAGAGAACAAAAGTGAACAAAGTTAAATACAAAAAGTGTAAGAAAGAGTAATGTCTCAAAAGAGTACATGTACTCTTTTTAGAGTACACCTGGTCACCCTACCGTCAGCGCCGTCGGCGCATTCATGAAAGTACTGTATTATTACAGATTTTTATTTTTAAATTGTATTTTTCTATTCACACTTCACACTCGTACTCGTAGTTCATAGTTGTACGCAGTGATGTGACTTGTACTACAATCGAAGTATTTGTATTTCACTTTTTATTCCGTACTACGACTACTACGATTTTTTTGTTTGTACTACACTTTCATACGAAACGAGAAAATAATAAATAAATAAGCTTGAAGGTTTAAAAAAACTTTTAAAACATATACTTTTTAAAAATTGATTATAAAGCCTCTGTAACTACGATGATATTCGAGTAAGGAGTTGTTCGAGGACGTTTCGGAAGTTTCTCAGTAACTTACTCCGTTCTTTAAATTCATATTTTTCTAATATACCATCATATTTAATTATTTTCAAGAAAGGGATCGATTCTAGACAGGAAGCATTCTATTCACTCATCCCAAATCCGAAAACCCCATGTAAATCCGTTCACGTTTACTACGCTAAAACTCTTTCCAAAATTTCAATTACGTCACGAGGAACACTCTTACCCACAAAGGAAAAAGTAAGTGGATAAAAAGTATATAAAAAATATTCACTCTGAATCGAAAAGACAAGATAATGGTGTCTATTGCGTCCATCGATTCGACAGTCGATCGAAGAACTCTTTTCGATTCGATTGAATTTACTTTTGGTATTGTGTAACGCAATCGAATAGGCCTAAAAGCATTGCCTCATGTGAATTTAAATTGCATATTAATTTTCTAAATTATTGTGAATGGTTTGTTTTGACATTTCATTAACACATATGAATATTGATATTGTATAAATGTTTGATTTTAATTTTTTTATATTTTTTAAAATGTTTTTATTAGCTTGGTTTCTTGTCTGTCTGTTCGGTACAAATTTGGAAATTGATTTTTAACCAACTTTTTGATGAGATAGAGACTTGAAACTTTCAACATAGCTCAAAACTGCATGACAATGCAATATTTCATCGCTAATGAAAGTTTTAAGATTTTACTTTTTATGATATTCGATCCTCAAATTTGGTCTAAAACAAATAAAATATTAATTAAAATTAAAAATTAATATTCTTTACTAAAATTTAATCTAAGCAAACTCTGATTTTCAAGTCAAAAATATTTTTTCTCATTTTTAACAGCCACCTCTGAAAATGTAGTACCACTTGAAAAATTTTTTTTTGTTTATGAATAATATTTTTGAAAGAAAAAATAAACAAATGAATAAAAAAATTCTTCAAGTGGTACTACATTTTCAGAGGTGACTGTTAAAAATGAGAAATGAGAGAGATAATTGTGATTTTAATAAAAAATTATCATTTTTCTTTAATAACTCAATTTCTATTAATTTTATAATATAACAATGTTTGGGAAAAATGTTTATTTAATAAAAATCTACAAATTTATAGAACATTATAATTTAATATTTTTAGTAATTTGGGAGATTTAAGGAAAAATTGATTCTCAGTTTTATGTTACTTAATATTTATCACGTTTTTTCTTTGATTTACGTTGCTCATAGATATTTAATATATTCGGTGAAAATAAAGCTAAGGATCTTCTCTACATTTCATTAGAACATAATTTTCATGTAACTTTAATCACAACTTAAAGCAATAATTTGTAATGTCAATTTGGTACTTCAAACACATATAAACAATAAAATAAAATTGAGCATTAAGTTTTGGTACTATAGGAGTCGTTGGTTTCAACAATACTGAAAATTTGTTAATTTTAAATAAGTGTTCAATGACCTATACCAAACGTGTATATATAAAATATATTTATTACAAGAAAAAGAAAAAGGAAAAGAACATTCGTCAAAAATATACCAAGAAAGTATATAATTATTTAAATAGGTAGAAAAATTTTACAATTTTAATATAAACACACGTTAAATTTATTCAGTTGCAAATGTTTTGAGAGCGACTGTATTTTACATATATGTATTTACAAATATATTTGTTTTTTAAAATTAAAAAACCTTTTTTAGTTTTACTTATATTGTTTTTTAATGTAAAATAATATCAATAAAATCGATTGACAAATTTCACATAAGACTAAAAAGCAAAAAATAATTAAAATAAAAAAATTTTTTTAATATAAAACGTTTTTAAAACGGACTCAAAAGTATAAAATAATTTTTCCTAGCCACATACACATTCTCAAGTCCCAACCCCATACAGATAATCCTGAAAATTTGTGATTGCGAATTTTTAATAGCTATAAAAATACTTGTAAGATTAAAAACGAAAAACATGGGGCGCAAGATAAAATAGTAAGAAGTGTAAAGAGTAGTGCAAGTTAATAGTAAGAAGTGTAAAGAATAGCGCAAGTTAATAGTAAGAAGTGTAAAGCATAGCGCCCAGGGCCGTCTTATGCTATAGGCACAATAGGCACTGTGCCTAGGGCCTACGATTCTACAAAGGCCTACGAAAGTATAATTGACCTTTTTTTTTTTTGCTCGTTAGAAAATTTATTAGACAACTGTAGGGGCCCCGTGCATAGACAACAAATTGACGTTTTTTTTTTTGCTCTTCTTAATCAAAAGTGCCTACGGCCTACGACAACCTTAAAACGGCCCTGATAGCGCCCCACGTTTTTCGTTTTTAATCTTGCAAGTATTTTTATAGCTATTAAAAATTCGCAATCACAAATTTTCAGGATTATCTGTATGGGGTTAAGAATGTGTATGTGGCTAGGAAAAATTATTTTATACTTTTGAGTCCGTTTTAAAAACGTTTTATATTAAAAAAATTTTTTTATTTTAATTATTTAAAATAAATATTGTTCTAAATAGAAAAGAAAAAACAAATAACATTTCAGTTTAGTTGAAAAAAAAAAAACAAGTAATAGGTATTTATTAATTTCTTATACTATAACCACAAACAATATAATAATACAGATATATAAAAACTGTTGTACAAAATGTTGCATATGAATTTTGGTTAACTGACAACGATTAACTGACAAATGTGATATGATTAGCAAAGACATAAACCTATCATGATGTTATATAATAAAATAAACTGACAAAGTTTTCAGTTTTTTGTTTCCTTTTCCTTTAGGTACAATAATTGTTAACCGACAACAACAAAAATATATGACAAGCAAATAAAAGCCATTATTATTGTAGGTAGGTATATTGTATACATAAATATTGTATTTTACTTTTGCTGACGCACAAGTAACTGTTCAGTTCAACCGACATTGTATGGTTTAAAGAATTAGGTATTTTAGATTTATGTACAGTAGAATCTCGATAATTTTACCTAATTAAAACTACCGTCGTTGAAATTACGGGATAGTAGAAATTATTGAATACAAAATTAAAACTAAATATGTACATATGTATGGAAATAAAACGCACACATGAAATTAAAAAAAGATTAGTTTATTTATTTCATATTTCTCAATTTTTAATTAACACAAAAAAAAAATCAAAAATAAAGCCTTTCATAAATCAAATCAAACTTCGATTTTTTGCGATTTAATATGTTCAAATATGTATTTTATGTGTAAATTCATGTATAAATTATGGCTGTTGAAATTATAGAGTAAGCAAAATTTTTTTCGCTGTAAATATAGGAAATTATCAGGTAGTAAAATTATCGAGATTCTACTGTATTCACTTTTTTGATAATTGGATGCCCCACTTTCTAAACCTATGTTTATAACAAATCATAAACAATTACCTTGTTTATGCGACACATTAATTCGCATTAACTCACTCCGTCTTGACTAAATACGGATGCATAAACTAAATTTCAATGCGCATTTAAAGTGTGCATATACATTTTATTCGTTTTAAGTAATTGTTATTACACACGCAGATGGTTAACGTTTTGAGTGAGAACGAAATGTTGTATTACGCATAAACACTAATTAAAATGTATTATCTCAAAATAATGCTTAAAACGTTTTATAGTTAATACATTTTAATCTTTGTGCATAAACAAGGTAAATGTCAGCTACAAGTTAGAAATGGAAAAAATCATGATGAAATGAAAAGTGGAAACATAAATAAAAAAACTCAAAGTTGTTCGGTAATGTTGTTGTTGTTTTAAGTTTTTAAAAAAACTATAGTTAAGACGCAAACATAAAAATTGTTTGTTCTTCTTCTTTATTACCACTGAATAACATTTCAGTTCATTTACAATACCCATCTGTATTATTATATTATTTGTGCTATAACTAAATTAAAATTTAAAATTAATAAATAATAATAATTATACTTACATCATTTTAAAACCAAAAAATTAACAACTTACAAAAGACTTTTTAACCAAAAGATAGGTACACCACGAAAATAAAACAACTACTGTCAATCGAATAACATTCGTGAAGAAAAATACAATCTAAACGGGTTCGACTACAATCGATGCTCGCAATACCGAATTTTTCGATTGACACTTCATCGATCGATTGGTGATATTCGCAATAGGCACCTAAATAAATAAATAAATAAATCTTTTTATTGAAATGGGGGAGGAAAATAGGTCGATTTTTACTATTATTGGAGAATTAGATGCAGATATTTAAGAAAATAATAGCAGCTTGATACGGATAACAATAATAGTACAGCGCAAGAAAAAAGAAACAGAATAGCGAGACAATTAGAATAGATAAATATAATTTATAAATTAGAAATAACAGAAGAAAAAAATGATAAAGTGTAATTTAAAAAAAAGGTATGTATTTTATAACAAGTAAACTTAACACTAAACAAAACAAAATCAGTCTTTAGTTATTTTCTCAACCAACTTTTAAAATAAATTCAAAAATTTGTCAGTTCTATCCATTTTTTCTGCATGCCGCTTGTTTTTAGCATCCGTACGTCCATCTAAAACCTATTTTATCTTTTTATTTTACTTCTAATTTAGATATGTATTACTTAAATTTTTATTTAAAAATAATAATTTATTCTCACCATTATTATTTGAGTTCATTATTTATCCAAACAAAATTAGTTGTTTATAGTCGTATAGCTATTTGACATTTCAATATCCACAAAAGTAAGGTTAATTCCATTTATTGTTTTTATTCCATCTTTATTCGCGGATTGAAAACAATGCGTTCCATATATGTATTCGGAAAAAATTAAGAAATATATAACGGAACATTCGAAATACTTTTATAGAATGAAGAAACGCATATGGAATATTCCAAATGTTTAGAATGAATAAAGAAAAACACACTATCTATAGCTAAAATTCTTGTGTACAAAATATTACAATTTCTTGAGTTGAGCTACAATTTAACTTTTAGGATTCTCAGATACTTCAAAATTGAGAATTGGAGTAAAAAAAATTGAACATAGGTACTATTTTTCGTCTCTAAGTTGGTGTCTAAACTTGACATAAATTATGGCATGACATAATTTATGTCGGATAAATGTTCATTGTTGTTGTTGCATTTTCATGGCAAGACATCTATGGCAAGACATATGTCTTGCCATTAATGGCAAGACATAAATTTGACAATTCACTTTTGAATTAAGTTGAACTCGATTTCGAAAAAGTGAATTAAGTTTATATATACGTACACAAATATTTGATATTATATATTATATTGTTTTGTTATCATATTTAGTTGGCGTCTTTCCCATTTAATTAAAATAAAAGAATTTAAAGAAAAAAAATTATTATTAGTAAGTCTATAGTTTTTTAAATTAAGTTTCATTAAAAATGACGGACTGGAAAATGACTAGGAGTGAGACCATAAAATTTATTAATATATATAGAAATAATGAGTGTTTGTGGAACTTTAAAAGTCCCATTTATAAAAGAAATGACTTAAAAAATAAATCATGGGCAAACATTAGCAGTGAATTTCAAAAGACAATTGAAGAAGTTAAAAAAAAAGCTAAATCGTTAAGAACAGCCTACGTGGCTGAAAAAAAAAAAGTTGAAAATTGTAAAAGGTCAGGAACTTCTTCAGAAGTTTACCAACCTAATTTGTTTTATTACGACGAATTTAAGTTCTTGGATTCGTCTATTATTCTAAGACAAAGGATAACAAATAGGACGCAGGCTGATCTCAGCATAAGTGATGTAGATGGAGATGTTTATTTTACAGAACATGAAGCATTGAATAACAGCAGCATCAGTTGTGTAAGTTTTTTTTATTTATTTATCTTTTTACTACTTATATCTAAATTAATTTTTTTTTTACAATTTTTAATACTTACAGGATAATTATGAGCCTGCCAAAGATGTGTTAGAGGAATGCAGAAGTCAAAAATTATTTGGAGATGAAAACATAAAACAAAAGCCAGATAAACGAGCTAAATCTCAGAAGTCAGCTGCATCAGCATCAAAATATGATGATGCAGTTGCAAAAATATTTAGTTTAATAAAATACTTAGTTATAATTTTATTTATTTATTTTTATTTTTTTCCATTGATATGATACGTCACCATTTGTGATGAAATATTGAGATATATCATCTCTAATCCTTTTTGCATATTTATATTTTTGGCTTTGATTTTGGGAAGGCAATGATGTAATTGTTTGTGGTAATTCTGAAGTATTTTCGCCATCTAGAGGCAAAGCACACTTCATATCTTCGCTGATATAATTGTGCAGCACACAACATGTTTTTACAATTATATCTACAGTTTTTAAGTCCACTTCTATAGGACGATGAAAAATTCTAAAACGGCTAGTTAGCCGACCAAAGGCCATTTCTACCGTCATCCTTGCACGACATAATCTATAATTAAAAATTTCTTCTCGTGTGCTCAAATTAATGTTTTTATTGTACCCTTTCATTAAGTTCTCATCCAATCCAAATATGTCATCTCCAATAAAAAAATGAGTTTTTAATATTTGTCCTGGAAGTTCTTTTTTAGGTGGGATATTCAATTTTTTTGTTTTCAATGCTTCGTAAATATAGCTGCTGTTATATATACAAGTATCTGAAACTCGTCCATTAGCACCAACGTCAATATATATAAATTTGCTATGAGCATTTACAACTGCCAACAAAACAATGCTATGAAAACCCTTATAATTAAAAAAATCTGATCCAGATTTTGCTGGTGACTTGATCCTTATATGCTTCCCATCAATAGCACCTAATACATGTGGAAAGTCCCATAAATTGTTAAATTCTTGTGCAGTATTAAGATATTCATTTTCTGTTTTTGGAATCTAAAATATAAATCAAATTCGATTTAATGCAAACTGTTCTTAAAAGTTTAAAACACTTAATTACCTTCAAATATGATGGTTGAAGTACATCATATATTGCAGATAAAACTTCTGGTATAAACTGGCTTATTGTTTTTCTAGAAACACGAGTTAAAAACTCAAGTGATCTATAAGAATCACCCGTTGCTATGTATCTTAATGCAATAGCCAAACGAACTCTTGGACTCACTGGTTCACGCATCGGGGTACTTTGTTTTTTTATAAATGGTTCAATCTGTAGCAAATAAATAATTTTCAATATTATTAGTTGCAAAACAAAAAAACAAGACAAAAAGGAATAACAAAAATACCTACCAAAGTTAAAATTTCCTCGAATTTTTTTACATCCATTCTGCAAAAATTTTGATAGTCTGAACCATTTTCCCACAAAATATCTTTTAATAAATTATGTTCGATATTAAATCAATCTCAAACGGGAGGGTGGTGCTGAAATCTAATAGTGAAAGCAATAACAATAGGTTAATAGATGAGGTTAAAAATAAGCTTGGTAACAAATACATTGTCAATATAACAAAGCAGAGAAAACCCTGTCTTGTTATCTCAAATCTAACAAAATCATATAGTACCGATGAATTGATCCAAGAAATGAGATGTCTAAACCATAATATAGATACAAATGATAATATTAAAGTATTAAGTAGTCGACAAAATAAAATTTCAGGAAAGTGGTCCATAGTTTTTGAAGTAACAGGTAAACTATATGAAAAAATAAGAGACAAATACATTAACATAGATTGGAATGTACATTATGTTAGAGAAACATTTAGAATTTTAAGGTGCTTCAAGTGTCAAGAATATCACCACTCACAAGAAAATTGCACAAATAATGTTGCCTGTAGAAAATGCTCTGGTAATCACTCTACCCGCGATTGTAATGAATTAATAGAAAATTGTATAAATTGTATTAAACACAATCAAAGACTCGCAAATAGAACTTCAACCCATCAAAACAACACGAATGTTTCAAGTGTCAACCATAACCACACAGCTGACAGTTTAAATTGCCCCATTTACCAGTATAAGTTAAGAGCTCTACAAGAAAGAATAAATTACTACAATGAATCCCTATAACATGAAAGAAGGCCACATTAATCATAGTTCACTTGAAACATTTAACCTATTCTATGTAAATATGAGAAGTCTGAGAAACAAATTACATGAACTGCAAATGTTGATAAAGACACACCATGATATTGATATAATTATATTAAACGAAACATGGTTATATAGTAATGAAACTGATTACTATAACTTAGCAGGGTTTAATGCCATTCATAATTGCAGAGATAATGGTAGAGGTGGTGGTACTGCAATCTATATAAGAAATGAAATAAAGTATAATATTATCCTTCATAGAAACGAATACAACTCGATAATCTTAGAACTCTCACAAAATAATAAAAGTAATATCAAACTTTTTACACTATATAGAGCACCAAATGAAAACCCAACAGAATTTATAAGTCACTTAGGCAGAATATTAAACACTTACCAGAATCTATTACTTGTAGCAGATGTTAACTTTAATCTACTAGATCCAGATTCAACTACAACAGAATACATGGACCTACTCAGCTTAAGTGGTTTCACAATATGTAATGATCTGAGCAAACACCATGCTACTAGAATAACTGAACGCTCAGCAACAATCTTAGATCATATATCTACCAACCTCAACACTGAAACCAACAAGATATCACTGAAACTGGAAGACTTTATAGAAACTGATCATAAAGCTATTTTCGTCAAAGTTGAAGGAGTTAAGTTAACATCATGTCCTAGAGAGATCAAAAATGCTAAAATAATTAATGATATTAAGTTCAGGCAGAAAATTGAAGATGAACTAAAAATAATGAAACACAACATTAGTTTCCACGAGCTGCAGAATATGATTGTAAGAGTTAAGAAAGAATGCACTACTGTTAGAACATTAAAATCACACAGAAAAGATTGGTTAAATGAGAAAATTCTAAAAATGATGAAAAAAAGAGACAAATTGTACAAAATTATGAAAAAATTTCCAGATAACAATATCCTCAAAAGCTCTTTTAAGAAATTAAAGAACACAGTCAATAACATGGTAGCAGAATGTAAGAGAAATTACATTTCTAATAAACTAGCATTGGCTAGAAATGACAGCAGAAAAGTATGGAAGGTAATAAATCACGATATACTAGGTAAAGTAGAGAAAGAGCAGGAAAAAGTTGAATATCTCAATGTTGATAATAAAGTCATCACTGAAGAAATCGACATAGCTAACTCCTTAAACCAGTATTTTTGTGAAGTTGGAAGCAAGTTGAGCAAAACAATCCCACACAAGACACCGATTTGCAATAACACAATGGTGAATTCAATGTTTCTTAGCCCAACAGATGCTAGGGAAGTATATAATACAATACTCTCTATGAGGCCAAACTCAGCACCAGGGTCAGATGGTATAACTGTTAAAGACCTCATAAAAATAGCTGACTTAATAAGTAGTCCAATAGCGGTTCTTGTTAATGACTGTTTTGAAAAAGGTGAGTTTCCTGACTGCCTCAAGAAGTCAACCATAATTCCAATCTTCAAGGGAGGTGATAAGAAGCAACCACAAAACTACAGACCAATATCCTTACTAAGCACTCTGGGTAAGTTGATAGAAAAAATCTTGGCAAAAAGATTGCAAGAATTTATAAAAACTACTGGTGGGTACGACAAAAATCAATTCGGGTTCCAGCAGAAAAGTAGTACTGAGTCTGCCGCAAATGAAGTTTTAATTGCTATAATCGATGCGATTGAAAAGAATTTGTATGTTAGTGTGGTGTTCATAGATCTGAAAAAAGCTTTCGATACTGTCAACCATGAATTGTTATTAAAATTCTTGCAAGAGCTAGGCGTAAGAGGCAAGAGCAATGACATTTTCAGAAGTTATTTGAACAACAGAAAAGCTTGTACAAAAGTAGGTGTCACAATAAGCAATGACCTGATGCTGAAGACTGGTGTACCGCAGGGATCGATTTTGGGACCTCTATTGTACTTATTGTACATAAACAACATACAAAATGCGCAGCTAAAAGCAGATTATAAGATTTATGCAGACGACACAGTGCTTATCTATTCGGGTAGAAATGAAGAAGAATTGCAGTCAACTGTAAATGAAGATCTGGCAAAATTCAAGAATTGGGTAGATGGAAACAAGCTCACCTTAAATGCTGAAAAAACAAAAGTCATGTGCTTCAAAACAAAAAACAAAAAAGAAATAAATCCACAAATTACTATAGATAGCACGGTAATAGAGCGAGTTGCAGAAATTATGTATCTAGGAATAATCATTGACGAGAAGCTGACTTGGTCATCACATGTCGACAAGATCATTAAAAAAGTAGCTCCAATAACTGGAGCAGTGAAACGCAGCAATAACAATGACAGAAAAGTAGCTAACACCATTTATAAATCTTGCATTCTTCCGCATATTAAATATTTAATAACAGTTTGGTCCCAAACTACAGCCACCAACATTGAAAGAGTTAGAAAAGTTCTATATAAATCACTTAAGAACTTACATGGGTATCATTGGAGCACAAGTACGAGAAAAGTTCTAGAAGAAACAAATAATATCCAGCTTCAAGATATTATTTTTGTTGAAAAATGTAGGCTGATTCACAAGATCGTTAACCGAGAAGTCAAGTTCAACACTGTACTCAAGAAAAACAAAGACGTGCATACTTATGACACCAGAATAGCTCAACTCATCCACATTGAGAAATACAGGACAGTAAAAGCCAAAATTGGTATATTAAGGGAAGCAACTGCCAGCTACAATCAACTTCCTCAGAGGATTAAGGACACTCCAAATTTGAAGAGCTTCACCAAAAAACTTATACAGCATGTACATGATAATAAAAACAAAAATGTTAATAGTTTAACGTACTAATATATAATCTATTAAAAATAATATAAACCACATAGAAAAATGAATGTATGCACATGAGATTAAAATAACCAAGTTGAATGAAAAGGTAATATGAATGTTAAAAATTAATGGTAATAATGGTAAGGGTAGTAATAGTAGTAAAAATGGTAATAATATTAATTATAATGTTTTCAAAGAAACTGAATGTTTGAATGTGAATTGTGAAAAGTACATATAATTAATTCATGTAAAATTAGTTAAAAACACATCAGAGCTTTGTACTGCTCCTGCACCAGCTATTAGCTGTTTGAGCAGACAGTAAAGTATTTCTTAAGATATATACTAAATCTAAGATAACTTAAGATATTATAATTATAATTGTATAAAGTATTAAGAAATGAATCAGTAATTATTAAAATTTTTAATTTTGATTGTAGTTTTAAGTTTTTCAAGTATGTACATATGTATTTATTTATTTATGAAATAAAAAAAAAAAAAAAAAAAAAAAAAAAAAAAAAAAAAAAAACTTTTCTCGTTTTTCTAAAAATGGATTCACCCACATTCTTCGTACTCTTTTTTTCCCTTCTTCACTTTCCATGTTTTCTAAATTTTCTAATTTTTTTAAAGCATTTAATGCTTTAATAATATTTTTCTTTTGTGAATCCATTTTACTACACTAACTAAATTAACAAAAAAAAACGAATAGAAACTGAATTGAAGTCGGATTGCAAATAATTACTCGGTACATATATACTCGAAACGACGACAATGAATGTTGAGTACGAATGAAATGTCTGGCCCAGTTTTAAAATTTATGGCAAGACATAATTTATGTCTTGCCATAATTCATGGCAGGTTTAGACAATGAATAACTTGAAAAAAAAATTTTCGCAAAAATTGTAAAAAAAATTAGAAACAAGCAAATTTATGCATGCGTTTTTACGTTTGTATGATTTATTCCATTACTCTATAAAACAAGTTTCTGTATTGAAAACTTAATAAATAAAAAACACATAGTGTACGAGGTTTATTATTATCTCAAGCCATGCGTACACATATTTCATTCTATTTCCACACGTTACTATTTTGCACGGTTATTGTGTAAAATATCATTTATATCTAATTTTTGTTTTTGTAACATTTCAATAAGGGTTTCTGATGCTGATTTTTCAACATGTAGTACTTTTGATAATTCCTCATTAGGATATATAACTAAGTTTGTTTCTGGATATTTTAATGTGAATGGCGTCCACGATCCTTGGATCGAAGGAATTTCTGTATGCCACATTTTTCTTAAACGTGATGAACTTGATGGCCCATTTTGAGTATGCAATAATTGAATCCATTTGTTGATTTCTTCACGTGTGTTATTGCGACAACTAATCCACTCACGGCTACCATTTACTAGAATATGAAGAAAGTTAAAATTTTAAATTCATTTAAAAATATAAATGTATATAAAAATACATAATAAAAACATTAAATAATAAATATCTGCTAGCTTTTAAGCTTACAATATTCAGCAACCATCACAGGAGATCTATGTCGACGAGGTTTAACATAAAAAACAACACCAGGGTTTTGTTTTGAAAAATCCACTAAGTCATGTACCAAAAAGTCTCTAAAAAAATAATATTTGGAAATTTACATTTAATTTACAATATAATGTACGTACAAACCTCATTCCACGACTAGATCCATTACTTTTGCAAAATTTTAATGTTATTCTTTGCAACTGGCAAACATACCTACCCAATGCATTTTCAAGAGGTGCTCTAGGAAAAACGGATTTCAGAAAGATTTGGCTGTTTGACATTGTTTTTATATTGAACTGAACTGTAAAGTAGCTTATAGATTTGTTTCAATTACACATGAAATTCAATCATATTATTTAAGCTCACGGTTCATTCATGAAATCTATTCACACTTCACACTCGTACTCGTAAGTCGTAGTTCATAGTTGTACGCAGTGATGTGACTTGTACTACAATCGAAATATTTGTACTTCACTCAGGGCTGTCGTTTTTAAAATTTAAAATGTAGTAGAATCGAAAAATTCAGAGTAGCAGATTTCCTAAAAACGGAGTAAATTAAATAATTACTATTATTCGTTGAAATTTATTTAAATAAAAGTTTTAATTTTCACAAAAAATATTTTTTATTAATCAGTTCAGTCTATTTGACAAAAGAAAAAAAGAAATAAAAAAAAATAACAAAAAAAAAAAAAATTAACAAAAATAAACGTGTTTCCCGGACAGTTTGACTTGACCAACTATGAAACATGAACTGTCAACTTTCGAAAAAATGTTTTTCAAAACTATTGAGTCTCGAAGAATAAAAGTAGTAGATTGTACGATTATTCCAAAGAAGATTTTAGTTAGATTAAAACATAATTTTTAAAACGTTTTTCGATGGTGGTAGGTACTGAAAAGGGAGTAAAATTGTAAAAGGAGTAGTGACGGAGTAAAAACATGAAAAAAGGAGTAAAATACTCCGAACGGAGTAAAAACGACAGCCCTGACTTCACTTTTTATTCCGTACTACGACTACTACGATTTTTTTTGTTTGTACTTGTACTACACTTCCATACGAAACGAGAAAATAATAAATAAAAAATATTCACTCTGAATCGAAAAGACAATATTATATGTATATTACAAAATTGACAAATAATATAATAAAGTAAATACAATTTTTACATTCATTTATTGTGAAATGCAAATTTTTAAATTAATATTTGAGGAAAATATTTTGTTACTTTGTGAAATGGTTTACTATTGAATTTGTTATAAATGAAATGACATGAATGTCATGAAATGAATAGTTACTATTGGTTGGTTGGTGGAAGTGGCGGTTCTTTGGATTACTTCCGATTGTTATTAGTATTAGTTTTTTTATTTTTGTATGTTTGTTTTTTCTTAATATGAAAAATAAATGAAAATGAAAATAAATAAACTAAAGAAACATCTTTTTCTCATTATTAAATATAACTACCAAACGTACTACTAAATTTTTTCAGATTCTATTTGAATTTTTTAATATAAATCAGATGTTTTCGAAGTAGACAGCAGAAGTAAAGCTTATATGAAGATAGCCAAAGACAGAAGATTAAGAAGAAGAATTGATCAAAATTAATTTTAATAATTGTATAAATGTTTCTTATGTGATAACGAATTGAATTATTTTTTATTTATCATAATTTTTTTTCAGTTTAATTTTTCTTAATAGTTTATTAATTTTAGTTTAAATAGTTAGATAGTCTTTTTTAATAATATTATTACAGATTTTTATTTTTAAATTGTATTTTTCTTCTTTTTTTTAAATATCCTAATGCATATCAGCTGATTCTTATTTTCGAATTAGTAGGAGGAATTAAGAAAATGTGTAAAAAGAAAAATACAAATTATAAATGCATATCACTTTTTTAACGATAGAGAAGGATAGAAGGTCAATATTGATCCATATGAATTGTTTGTATGAATGTTTCATAATTCATGATTATGAATTATTTTTATTATTTAAAATTTTTTTTAGTTAAATTTTTCTTGAAATGATCAATTTTAGTTTTAATAGCTAAGATAGTTTTTGTTTAATAAAACTATTATAGATTTTTCCTTTAAAAATTTCATATCTATTTTTTTTAAATATCCTAATGCATATCAACTGACTTTTGTTTATTTTTAAAGCAGATGAGAAAAGTAGGAAGGATTAAGAAAACGTGTAAAAAGAAAAATACAAATTAGCTATAAATGCGCACATATCACTTTTTTAAAGATAGACAAAGACAAAGGATCAATATTGATCCATATGAATTGTTTGTATGAATGTTTTATATGTAATTGATGATTATGATATATTTTTATTATTTATTTTTCTAGTTAAATTTTTTTTTAAAATATTTTATCAATTTTAGCTTAAATAGTTAGATAGATTTTGTTTAATAAAACTATTAACAGATTTTTATTTCTAAATTGTATTTTTCTTCTTCTTCTTCTTCAAATATTCTGAAGCATATCAGCTGATTTTTATTTTCGAATTAGTAGGGGGAATTAAGGAAATATGTAAAAAGAAAAATACTAATTATAAATGCATATTACTTTTTTGAAGATAGAGAAAGACAGAAGATAAATACATATTCTAATACATATCAGCTGACCTTTGTTTATTTTTAAATCAGATAATAAAAGTAGGAAGGATTAAGAAAATGTGTAAAAAGAATAATACAAATTATAAATGCATATCACTTTTTTAAAGATAGACAAAGACAGAAGATATATTTGTTCAATGATCAATATAGAATGAAATATGTATCAATTGCATTTGAGATACATTATTAGATCGGTAATTTGAACCTCTTTATTTTTAACACCTAAATTTCTGTAATTCTGTAAAGAGGTTTTTTATTTTACTTTATGAAATAGAATGAAATAAAAACAAGCTGAATATTTTTTAGGTACTTAATTTCAATCACTAATTTTTGCCAAAAAAAGAAAATTTTAAAATCGTCATAATCAATTTTGTAATTATTTTTTTAATAATGCAAATAAATTTTATTACATAATTATTTTGTATTTTTGTTTAAAGTAATGTTGAAAGTGTAAATTGATTTCTCTTACTTTAATATTTTCAAATTTTAGGTTAGTTCAAATTATCTAGTTCAGACTGTTATGTATAATTTCTATACTTCTTTCCCATTGAATGAATATTAAAAACTGTTGTTGCCAGTTTTATGAAATGCTATTTTTGTTCTGCTTAAAAATACATGGGATAAAAATGTAATTTGTCAACAATTAATACTTATCTTTTTTTATTATATTTCACTTTAAAAATATTTTGCAAATTTTATGTATGTAAAATAATTTATAAGAAACCTCTTTCTTAGAATTTACAACAACAAAAATGAATGTATGTAAGTATCTTTTCTTCTGCGCATAGTTTTCTATAGTATTTTTTTTTATGGAAGTCAGTATTGTGCTTATGGAGGCAGTACCCGATGAGTTTTTTGCTTTGGTAATATTTGATTTAAAAGATTTCCCTCGATTGAAATTGAGATCTGATCACCCCACACACGAGACAGATTTATTTAAATGCAATGTAAAAGAATATAGAAAAGTATGCCTATCTTGCCTGTACTGACATCCATAAATAAAAATACTACATAGTATAATACGATTTGGCATCTTTTTTATATATATAGAATGTAGAATATATTTTAATAGTATTTTTTTAATACACATGAGTAATACAAATTTTGCTTTCAATTTTGTAATTTTCATCAAAAATTTTTCAAATAGGTACATATTCTAATTCACATCAGCTGACTTTTGTTTTTTTTTTCGATAATAATCATTGATCAGTACATATTGTACGATCGTACATTGACAATACACATTAAATGATTTTTATTGTTTTATAGTGATGACATAAACTGTGATTTTCAAAGAGCAGAGCAAACTGTGATTGCTCTTTTCAAATCACAGTGATTGAAACCTGTGATTTAATCACAGACTGCTATTTTATATTTTATAGTGATTGCTCTTTTTCTGTGACTGTGATTTGTGAATACTCTGTATAATTCACTAATCAGTAATCACTACTATACTAGTATACTAATTTGAAATAGTGATTAGTGATAGATATAATAGCAGATGAGCAGACTGCGATTTTATTTCTCTTTCTTTTTTTTTTTATTCTTTTAGATTTTTTTTTAACCAGAACATGTTTGGTACGTATACATGCGATATTCATTTATCTTCGAAATTACTTTTGACTCGAAATTTAAATTTTGCGGGCAATATTATTATAAACAGATGATACACATATGTATGTACTACAAAAATTTCTGTCTGCTTTTTATTTCAAACCAGGTTCGAATCAAATACAAACCGACTAACGTATGTATACTTATATATTTCAAAAATCGCAGTCACTGCTCTGCTCTTTATATCTAAGTATACATACTTTTTAAAAATAAAATCACAATAGCAGCCATGAGCATGAATCGCAATCACAACCATGAATCACAATCACTGCTCTTTAACAGTCGACTGTGATTGCTCTTTTAACAAACCTGTGATTTAATCACAGGTTTCAAAATCACATAACATCACTATTGTTTTATTAATTTAATAAAGTGATTGTGAACTAGTGATGTTATGTGATTTTGAAACCTGTGATTAAATCACAGGTTTGTTAAAAGAGCAATCACAGTCGACTGCTCTTTAAAAAAAGAGCAGTGATTGTGATTCATGGTTGTGATGTGATTGCGATTCATGCTCATCATGGCTGCTATTGTGATTTTATTTTTAAAAAGTATGTATACTTAGATATAAAGAGCAGAGCAGTGACTGCGATTTTTGAAATATATGAGTATACATACGTTTGTATTCGATTCGAACCTGGTTTGAAATAAAAAGCAGACAGAAATTTTTATAGTACATACATATGTGTATCATCTGTTTATAATAATATTGCCCGCAAAATTTAAATTTCGAGTCAAAAGTAATTTCGAAGATAAATGAATATCGCATGTATACGTACCAAACATGTTCTGGTTAAAAAAAAATCTAAAAGAATAAAAAAAAAAAGAAAGAGAAATAAAATCTCAGTCTGCTCATCTGCTATTATATCTATCACTATTTCAAATTAGTATACTAGTATAGTAGTGATTAGTGAATTATACAGAGTATTCACAAATCAGTCACAGAAAAAGAGCAATCACTATAAAATATAAAATAGCAGTCTGTGATTAAATCACAGGTTTCAATCACTGTGATTTGAAAAGAGCAATCACAGTTTGCTCTGCTCTTTGAAAATCACAGTTTATGTCATCACTATTGTGAACTGTGCCTATTAAGTACCTATATAATACATAATTATTTTCGTATTTTGAAAAAAGAATGGTAAGTATCTACCTACCTAGATTTTATAAAAAAAATTGTTTACATTAATTATAGGTACATATATGCATGCATTGAAAAGAAAAATATTTATGATTTTTTGTTTAAGTAAAATAAAGCGAATTTTTGAATTTAGGTAGGTATACCTATACCTATTTTTTCCAATGCAGTGTTGAACAACTACAAAGTTGTACCTGGGGGTCGATTCTGTTTCGGGAAGTGAAAACATGAAAAAAAAAGTTTGCACTTGACGTTTCACACACTGTTTTCACTTTTTCACTGCACAGTACCCAAATAAGCGATTCTTGTTGCGTTCGTGCAAACAAACTGCTGAATGAGGCGCTGATTTAAATTTTTTCACCGACGTGATATGAGAACTGTCAAATCAAGTAAAAAAAAGTTGTGTTTTTGTATTGTTTATTGTAAAAACTTATATTTATAATGAAATCACAATTTTGCGACGTGTAATAAGTACATAATAAGTAATAACATAATAATAAGAACAAGAATTAAATATTGATATGTGAAGGTCGAAGGATACGATCTTCTATTGTTACCACAAATTTTGCTTAAATCGCTGCTTTCAGTAATCAACGAATAAATAAAAGATTATTTTATGTAATTTCTTTCAAATACATATATAACTCTAAGCTTGTGAATTTAATTCAAACATGGATTTTAAAAAATCAATGTTTAATTTAGTAAACACTAGTAAGCAAATTTTGGAATAGTTATAGTTTTGCTACCAACATTATGTTGAAATAGTTTAAGTTTTGCTTGCAATGCCAAATTTTACAACCATTTTTCAGGGGCATCAATGTAGTTTTCAAAATTGAAATTTTTCAGATTAAAAGCCTTCAACACAACGAACATTTTGCCATCATTAACTCAATTTTTTCAAAAAGTGGAATAGATCAACTTTTGCTTTTAATAGTCTCATTTATGTACTAATAAATCTAATTTTATTAATTTTAACTCTTTTTTTAATGTAAACTTAATTTCTACTTTTCCATTTCTTTTATTTTTTTTCTTTTTATTATTAATAAATAAAAATTTTAATGACAAATTTTTTTTACACTGATACTTTTCACAGTGCAAAAAATATTTTCATATGAAAACTTTTTGACATATTTTTGCACGTTTACACTGTATTGGAATCGGAATTAGCAGTGTAAGCGTGTAAACTGTTTACACGTTTTCACTTCACCGAAACAGAATCGACCCCCTGCTGTGCGTTTTCATAGGTGATGTGGAAATGAGTTAACTATTAAATAATTCAAAAAATGCTTGTAAAAACTAATTTTTCTTCAAATTGAAAATTTATACCTACATTCTTTTTCAATAACAATACAATTAAAAGAAAAGTTCTTTAGAAAATAAAATTTGTACCTATAACAATATTTTTAGTTAAGTTTTTTCTTCTTCTGGTTTGATTTGTTATTCAAATGTTTTGAAAATTATAGTACATATCATATACATATTTCCAAAACAAATGAATTAATATTTTATTTACCTAGGTACCTAGTTAGTCATTTTTCTCATTTTACAAAAAAGAAAAAAAAATGATGAAAGAAGAAAAATGTGCAAAATTAATATCAATATAAAAATAAAAGCAGAATATTTTAGAAAAAGAAGGAGAATAAAAATATTAATTTTTCTTTCATACAAAATTCACATACATATTCGATTGCATTATATTTTTTTTCCGAAACAAAATATATAAATATAAAATTTTTTATCTTTATGATCAGAATCAAAACAAAACTAAAAAATATCATATGGTATACAACAACAAAATACCGCATTATAATATGAATATTAGAATTATGGGCGTGTTCTTCATTATTCTTTATTTCTTTAATTTCCTTTACATGTTTCTTCTTTTTACATCTCTCCTCTTGCACACTTGTAACAATGACAATATAATATTCTAACTTATAGACTTATTAACGCAGTACATCGAAATAGTCACAACCAAACGGCCTCCAATCTCAAAGCTGGCCTCCAATCTTAAAGCTGTTTTAAGCTCTTTCTTATTCTCAGGATTTTTTCTTAATTACTTTCATTTTAAAATATATTCCCTTTTCTATCTATTTTCCATAGAATACATACAAAATTTTTAAAAAAATTTGAGAAATTTAAACATTTTTAACACAATCATTCTCATGTTTCAAGCATTACAATCAAAGTTTATCTATATATGAAGTTAGGAAACTCTTTTTTTACAAATGCACATACAACTGATAACAACACATTAACAAAAAAATCCATTAAGTGGAAGTAGTAAAGATCCAATTACTTGGTTCATGTCCATTATCTTATACCATTTGCCTATAAGAACGAGAGAATACAATATGAGTCATAAAAAAATGATAATACGTGACTGTACATGCATATTTTTCATAATGTAATTTTAAAGGCGAGATGAAAGGTTTTTTTTGTATGCGTGAAACACGTAAAGTATAGGGAAATGTGAAAAATGGACTAGTAAAAATACATACAAAGGCAATGTAAATATTGTATTTTTGATATTTTCCCATAATGCTTTTTTAAAGGCGAGATAAAACGAATTTATTTGTATTTTGGTTTTTGTTTGAATTATAGTACAAGGTGATACAGTATATTTTTGATAAAATTAGTGGATATTTTTTTTTCAAAGTGAATTTGTGATTCATATATGTAATATCCTATATTTTTTTGAAAATAATACAAATTTTTTTTTGAAAAATATAAATAATAATAAAATAAACAAAATAAACAATAAAAACAGTGAATTGTTGTACGTAGTTGATTTAATTAAAAACCTTAAACCTGCACCCTGTAATAATGTTTTGATTTCCACATTAAATGATGTCACTTTTTTTGAATTTTTTATCTTTTTCTTACAAACAAACTCCTTATTACCATCTATTTTTCGCAAATCCGTTAAGGACATTTGAATAACGGGATCAAGGTCGAAAATTGATAAGAAAACATGCTTTCAGTTTCCTAACTTCATATATAGATAAACTTTGATTACAATATACAGAATCATATGGAAACAGCTTCTCCTTTTCTCCATATATTCAGTATACATACCATTTGGCTCAGTATAAAAATTTGTATGAGAAATTGAAAATATAGGATTTGAGGGTATATTTCAAGTATTTCAAGAAGAAGAAGTATACAAGTAGCTAATTTGCATATGATCTGCACACTTATGGCCAGTTCCACAGTCACAGTTTAAACGAAGTTTAAGTTAAACCAAAGAGTAGATACTAATAAAGAGGAATACCTTTCGGGTAACGGTATATGAAAAAGGACGCAAACAAAAAAAGAGTACAAATATATACTATTATCACTAAAAAAAAAAATTAAATTAAAAAAAAAAACAAAATCTCTTCAAGCGAGAATGAAATATTCCCTTTGTTTTTTCTTATAAATGAAAAACATGCATAAGACTGAAAAAGACAAGAAAAAACTAAGCCCAACCTTTTTTGTTATCTTACAAACATTTTTTACTTGTATAGGGTTATATTCTACACGCAAGTAAACACGTGCTCATCACTTTAACATGTGTTTGTTCATTTACTAGAAAAATTGCTCATCACTAGCACGTGGCTTCTAATTTTATTAGAATTTTTAGATCGCGCCAAATTTTGTAGGTAAAAAGCAAAGTATACGGTATGATATATGTGATTACCTTATCAATATCAGTTCTGTTGTGATATATTAAAGTTAGTTTTTCTAAGTGATTTTTAAAAAAAATAATATAAAGTGTATTAAATTAAAAAATTAAAATAATATTTAGTGCGTAAATGATAATATTATAAAATATTATTATTGTGATTATTTTCATAAAATAAACTAGTGTACGAAAACAAATAATAAGACTATAAATAGAAAACCAAGTGCATTTATTTATTAAAGATAAAGGAAAAAAAACCAAAAACTTTACTTAATTATAAAGAAATAAAATTTAATAAAATTAATTTAAAAGAAATAAATAGTTTTAAAAAATACAATATTTTATTATTTTTTTTTTTAAAATATGGGTCGTCACTTTATTAGGTGCATTATATGTGGAGAAAAAAAAGATGGAAATGGAAAAATGTATTTCAATGATTTTTATAAGTGAATAAAAACACTAACTAAATTTACAAATTACGAAAAAGTCTTTTATTTATATTACTCGACGCAACTCAGGTGCTTTACCCTATATATTTCTCATCACTAATACAACTTTAACGAATCTTCTTTTTCAGTTCCTCATCATGATTTTTCTTGCTATCTATTTTTAACTCACATACATGTGTATTAGTGCAGAAATTGCGCATTTATTTGAGATCTTATCAGTTCTTGTTCCTAGTTAAAACACTACCTTACACTATGGTTAAACCTAAACCATGGTTTAAACTTCTCTTAAATTTTTTTTTGTTCCTCAGTCAACTTATATTTGTAGTTTAAGAGCCAAATTTAGTGGAAAATTTTTTCGAAAACAACAACAACATCATCTGAAATGTATTTGTGTCTTCTTCAACACAAGCAAATAAATTTCTTCTAAGTGTTGGTGTACATGATTTGAAAAAATGTCAAACCCAGTTCACCATTTAATCTTAATGTCAACAGAATATGTTCTCGTGCTCTAAGAATACAAACTTGATATATTAAAAATACGTTCTAGGTTAACTGAGTAGCGATCATATTGCATGGTAAAATGTGTACATCTTTTCTTTTGTTCTACAGGCTACAGCTGGCATACAGTTGTTATGCTATGCTATGCTGAAGTTGTTATTGTTTCTTCTCAATGGCTAGTACCAGACCTGTCTTCTTTCAGCTTCCCCACTTTTGGATAAAATGTACTACAACTCGCCTCCTGTCTCCAGAAAAAACCGGTTATTGAAGCTGAAAGAAGACAGGTCTGGTACTGGCCAATCATTATTTTCCACACAGTACGTACAATTTACCTACGTTGAATAGTTTTCATTCTTTTATGAAATCTTTGCTGTTGCCTAATTTTTGACTAATTTGCAAAATAATTTTTAAATAAACGCTATGCACTTTGTAAAACTAACAACACAATTATTTTGAACAGACTGTATGAATATATCATATCATATAAAAAATTATACTCATGCAATATAAACGGAAATTCAATTAGATGAAAAGGTAAATTAAGAAATAGATTGTATTTTGGGGATCTATAATTTCCGGTAGCAAACATTCGAAATAAAAACACCTACAACACCTCTACAAAACTCCCTTCGACAAACAACTTTTCTTTCACCTCAATGGAGCCCTCCTTGGTTCATACCTTGATCCTTGAAAATAGTAAACATTTTAATTCTTGAACTATTTTCTGACTTATTGCATTTTATTTGACTCAAATCGATGCAATACAGCCTGATATATAATAGTTCAAAGTTAGAAAGTCACATATCCTTCCATGTAAAAATTTGAAAAAATAAAATAACTCAAAATTTTTGAATTTACATAAAAATTTTTTCGTATATTTATATACAATACAATGTGCAGCCTGAGTAAACAACAAAAGTTTTACATGCTGCTTACGTACTTTTTATCATCACACATACTACCCTACAATCGCAATTTTTATTGCATCGCGTTTATAGAGTTTATACTATCTGTGTCATTCTTATTCCAGCCTAAAGGTATGCAAAAAAAATCCTGTGATTAGAAAAATTGATAATAAAATTTTATGAAAAATTAACAATTTGTTTTATTTATAATAATTAAACTACGTAACCAATTTCCTTGAAATTTATTTTAAACTTTTTGGAAAAGGTTATATTTAAATCCTACAAGAAGAAAACACAATATCTAAACGTTTTAATACATGAAAAATGTGTGAAAAGTTGAGTGAATTTTTGTTTTGTCTGTACCTTCGAAAATCGAATATAAAAAAATTCGAGGATCAAATTTAAAAAATGTGTTTCGCTTAAGGACCACAATTCCCTTCCACCTATCTACATTCAAAATTTCATGAAAATCGGTTGAGAAATGTAGGCTGTAGGTGGTCACTTTGAAGGCCCAAAATCACAAAACTGACTCACTTTGAACCCTTGTATTTTCGTAATAAAGGACTTTCTCAAAAATGTGTTCCGCTTAAGGACCACAATTCCCTTCCACCTATCTATGTTCGAAATTTCATGCAAATCGGTTAAGAAATGTAGGCTGTAGGTGGTCACTTTGCAGGCCATTTCACTAAATTTGGCTCTTAACTATCTTTAGTTAAACCAAAGTTGTATAAGTAGAAGATGCCCAACGTTCATATATCCTCATGGCACTCAAAATTTTTGATCTGGGGCGTGATATCACACCCCACAACATGTTGCTTATACATTTGTTTCTAATAGTCATGTTTATAATGATATTCAGTAGCAATTATCAACAATTTTACTCATCGTATCAACATTTTAATCATGAACAAAAGGCAGTAGAATCGAGAAAGTTTAGAACAGACGCACAAGTAGAGTGCGGTAAAGTAGGAATAAATTCTTTACACAAATGTTGCTTAGTTTGAATTTTTTTACTATACCTATATTAAAATTAAAAACAACAAGTGTCAGGTTGGTCAGGCGTATTAAGGGTTTTAATAATAATACTATTTAATTTAATCTTTACGATTCTATTTATTACATTCAATTACACTTTGAACTTTACAAATGTTTTATAAATGGTTTACAGCGGCACAAAACTATATTAAATTTACCATTCGGCAGCGGTGATACGTTGACATTACTCAACAGTTGTCTAACACGTACTAACTTATGTTATTTTTAACAAATGATTTATTCAGCGTGATGAGTAGCTGGTGTTGTCGCTGACAGTTCGGCCTTACCTGACATTGGATCGTCCTCGACTCCATCACCAATTTCGCCAAAGCTTAAAGAAGGCATATCAGGATTTTGGCACCACGGCTTAATTTTATCTGCGGAGTATACAGAAGAAAACTTTCTACTCGTTATCTTCATACCTTCTACATCCTCTAATAAATATCGGTCACGGCCCAGATTCTTTCGAACTACATATGGTCCTTTGAATCGTGGTTCTAGTTTACGACTTTCTCCAGTAGCAGCAGGCTCATTTTCTATAACTACTAGATCATCGGGTTCATAAACATGTGGAATAGAATGTTTATTGTCGAATCTCTTTTTCCATTTTGTTTGTTCCCGTACAATATTTTGAACAGCTAGTTGTCGTTTTTCTTTCATTTCTTGTAATGATGTACTGACGTCATCATCTTGTAGTGCAGCTACGATATGATTAGTTACAACATCTCGAAGTTGGAAGTCAAAGATAATTTCATTTGGACTAAATCTGGTAGTCTTATTCTTTTGACTATTTATAATCCATTGCAATTCATGAATTTTTCCGTCCCAATTTTTATCATTATTGTAGGTTGTACGTAAGTATGTCAAGATACTTTGATGACAGCGCTCGACTTGTCCATTAGCTCGAGGCGTACGAACAGCAGTTTTTATATGAATAATATTGTATTCCTTACAGTAATTTGAAAAAGCAGCAGATGTAAATGCTGTTCCTCGATCGGTGATAATGTACCGTGGTAAACCTACATAGCTTGATAACTCATTTAATACATTTATTACTGCGTTAGTTTTTGTATCACGTAAAGCTTTGATAACAACAAATTTGCTAAAAGCGTCTGAGATTACAAGGACATATAAATTTCCTTTCTTGCTGCGAATGAACGGACCCAAATGATCAATATGCATTTTTCGAAAGGGTACTGGATTAATTTCATCAATATATAATTGAGCTTCTGCTTTACCGGTTTTCAATTTGTTGTAGCAGCAACTAACACATGACGAAATATATTCTTTGCAATACTTTCGTATCTTCGGAAACCAATAATACTTTTGTATTCTCTCAATCGTTTTTTCTAAACCAAAATGACCCATATCATCGTGGCAATGTTGCACAATTTTCCACCTTGCAGATATTGGCACTACATATTTGAATTCATTATTAACTTTTCTATATAGACGGTGTTGTTTTAACTTGTAATCTTGTCTAATTTGTTTTTCTTGATCATCTTTATTTTCATCTTTTAACACTTTTATAATGTGTTGTAAGCTTTGATCTTGTAACTGTAAAGTATACAGCCAATCATCAGATCCAGTACAGATCTGAAAAACATGTCCAGCTTCGTCAATTTGTTGAGGCGGTAAAACAGGTGCTCGGCTCATCGCATCAACATGATTCAAGTGACTTCCTGCTCGATGAACTATTTTGACATCATACTCCATCAATTTTAAATACCATCGTGCTATTCGTGGACTTACTTCCGTCTTTTCTTTCAACTTAGAAATTGCAGCACAATCTGTTACTAATTTGATATGCTTTCCTAGCACATAAAAACGAAAACGATGAAGAGATTCAACTACGGCTAGTACTTCCAATTCGAAGCTGTGAAAACGACTTTCAATGTCGGTACAGCGTCTACTATAGTATGCAACGCCTTGCCAATTTTTTTCATCATGTGACTGTAAAAGAACTCCCGCAAGTCCAATACTACTGGCGTCTGTATGAATTTCATGATATGCTTGAAAATTGTATATTGCCAATACTGGTTTATCACAAAGTATGTTGATTAATTTTTCAAATGAATCTTGATGTTCTGGTACCCAACTAAAATGATTTGATTCTGATTTTTTTAATAAATTAGTGAGTGGTTTTGCTATGAGAGAGTAATTTTGTACAAATTTACGAAAAAAACCTGTTAGACCAAGAAAACGCCTAACTTCTGTTACATTCGATGGAACCTTAAACTGTCTTATTACATTTATCTTCTCATTACCTGGTCTAATACCATTTTCAGTCACAACATGACCTAAATAATTTATTTCAGTTGCCAAGAATTTACATTTGTCGAGTCGAATAGTTAGTCCATGTTTCTGTAAAACTTTAAGAAACTTTTCTAAATTTTCAATACCAGCTATAGCGTTTTTGCTCGGTAACACAATATCATCCAGATAACATATCGCTTCTCCTGGATCTAATTCGCTCACTATTTTGTTCATTAGTTTTTGAAAAACTCCGGGGGCATTCACTAACCCGAAAGGCATTCTTTGATATTCGTAATGACCTTGATGTGTTATAAATGCGGTATATTTTTTTGATGACTCGTCTATTTCTATTTGGTGGTAACCCATTCTGAGATCTAATGTGGTGAATAACTTGTAATCAGCAAGCAATGTAAATTGGTCTTCTAAATTGGGCATAGGAAATGGCTGCTTAACAGTAACTTTGTTCAATCGCCGATAATCAACGCACAGTCTATTTTCTCCATTCTTTTTCTCAATTAACACAATTGGTGACGCATATTCTGAATCTGACGGACGTATAATATCATTTTGTAGCAAGTCACTAATAATATTTTCTACTATTTCGCGTTTAGCATATGCTAATCGATATGGTTTGGACGTAATAGGCTCATTTGTAGACAATTTCATAACCATTTTGGTTGTTGAACATTTACCCAATTCTTGAGTTGATGAGGCAAAACTGTTTTTATATTTATTTAAAATAGTTTTTAATTGTTTCAATTCACTTTTTGTTATTGTTGATCCCACATTTATGTTAGAATTATTTTCAATCCAACAGTTTTCATTTTCAATAATTAATCGTCGTCCGTGTCCACATAAAATGTCTTTACCCAATAAAATATCATATTGTAACAAATCGTCACTTACAATTAGGACATCCATTTCGTAAAGATTATTATCCATTTTTATTTTAAGTTTAATTTGCTTTTCGCATTGGTAAGAACCACCAGCAAAACCATATAATTTTACACTGCATTCTGTAATTTTTCCTAAATCCAAAGCAATTGATTTCTTAATTAATGTACGTTTACTACCGGGATCTACAAAAGCATTATATTCATTTTCGTTAATTTGCACAATTTTTGTGATATTTTCAGCACTTTTTATTGAATTCACAGTTTCAATTTTATGTACACTCGACTTTGCAAAAGTTTCTTTTTTCTTTTCAGGGCATTCTCCTGTTTTATGGTTGGTTCTGTAACATATAGAACAACGATCACGACGAGGAGGTTCTGGGCATCGTATTGAAATATGTCCTGTATTAAAACAATTATAGCACAATAATTGATTTCTGTCTCTATTTGGTTTATGTACTGATATAAATTTTGTTTTTTCAGCAGGCGGTTCTAAATTTTTAATATTTTGTCTCGAAAAATCATTTTTCATATAGTTGTAGCTATAATACCGACGTATTGCACTCAACAATTCATTACAATGATTAAAACAATTTGTCGATACCGTTTTCATAAATTCTTTATCATTTATACCACGTATTATATATTTAATTATAGCGCAATCTGGTAAATTACCCTTTCTACCAAGAGCAAGTAATCGATAATAATACTCTTCTGACGATTCAAATTTTTTTTGTTTACTTTCATTCATTTCTAAATGTATATCAGCAACATTAAATTCTGATGGAAAATCTGTTATAAATTTCTGTACAAATTCTGACCAGCTGTTAAATATATTGCAACTATCGATCCACATCTTTGCTGGGCCTTTCATTTTACTATTAAGTGCAAAAAGTAGAATTTTATCATCCCAATCATAGGCATCTTTTAATTGATTTATTCTTTCTATATACTGTATAGATTTTAATGAATTTGTGCTTATTGGGTTAAACTCTGGTAACACAGAAATTATGTCTCTAACATTACCGTACGGGTTTTCAACTTTTATATTTTTCGTTGCATATTGTAAATTATTTGCTTGCAATTGCGTAGCAAAATTTGTTGCTGCTGGTATAGTTGTGTTATATGGTATATAATTGCTATATACATTAGATTGCTGTATAGGCTGGCGTGTATATACTACGTTTGTCTGTGCTGGGTAAGAATAATTTGTAAAACTTACCTGTGCATGTGTATTTGGTGCTGTACTATTTATTTCCTGTTGTGAGTGTGACATTATTACTGGTGCGGTTGTATATGCAGATGAATATTGTTGTTGATGTATAGGTGATGTAGACAATGCCGATGTAACAACGACAAATGGTGAAGCTAACACATTCAATGCTGTTGATTGCTGAATACATGTTGTATCGTGTTCGGTACATGCTGTCGGTAGAGGAGTAGATGAATCACGTCTAATTGGCATGAATTCTGTCTCACTCAATGCTTGTGTTGTCATCGTTTTTGATCGTAATGTTGGTTCACTCTCACGATAATGATTCTCTAATCGTGATATTAATACGGTTTTATTTCCTTTATGAATAATTCCTAACGATTTACACTGTTCACGCAGCTGGTTAATTTTTACTTTGTTTAAATTATGTTCCATTTTATATACCTACTTATTTTCTTTTATATACAAACCTATGAATCATCCGATTCTTTTTTTGTACATATATGTATATATAAAACTCACATAAAATGTAAAATGTTTCACTATATAATTAATTTTATTTTAATTATTATTTTTTTTATTATTATTTTTTTTTCTTTAATAGAGTAAAAAAAACAAATGATAAAAATAAAAAACACTCCGTTCACCCTACACCTGAAATTGTCAGGTTGGTCAGGCGTATTAAGGGTTTTAATAATAATACTATTTAATTTAATCTTTACGATTCTATTTATTACATTCAATTACACTTTGAACTTTACAAATGTTTTATAAATGGTTTACAGCGGCACAAAACTATATTAAATTTACCATTCGGCAGCGGTGATACGTTGACATTACTCAACAGTTGTCTAACACGTACTAACTTATGTTATTTTTAACAAATGATTTATTCAGCGTGATGAGTAGCTGGTGTTGTCGCTGACACAAGTAACATTAAATATGAATTGTTGGTATTCTCGCTATATATATAGCTATAGCTATATACATACATAATTCTAACATACACACATTCGAGCCATACTTTGCGTTGTTTTCAAATTATGAGTAAAATTTTTTTAAACCATATATTATTGACTTGAAGAAATTTGAAATTTTTTTCGTTTTTCTTATTTTTGTTGTTGTTATATTGAAATCCAGTTTTAACCAAATTTTGTCTTTCTTTTTAAACTTGCAGGTATAAATGCATTTTATAATTTTCTATTTTCATTGAAAATTCGCATATAATTTTGAAAAAAAGTTATTTCATATTTTTTGTGGAAAGATAATGTAATTTGTCAGTTTTGGACTATTATATTTCGGACTTTGAAACTGATCTTCCAGTCCTTGAGTTCAAAAGCAAGGGCCGGGTTCTTGTATGGTGATTGGTGATTGTCACCAGCAATGTTCACGTATGGTGACTGTCACCAAAAAATATCACCAAAAACTGTAATTTTCTTGGTGACAGCATCAGACCTGTCACTTTTATATATTTTGTATGGTGTTTGCAGTTCACATTTCATAAAATTGAAATTCCTGGAGTGTTTTTAAAAGAATTTAAGTAAAAAGTTTTAAGAAATTCCTTCATTTACTTAAGAAATTGGAACTTTGCAGTCCAATACTGACAAATTATGTATTTTTCCACAAAAAATATGAAATAACTTTTTTTCAAAATTATATGCGAATTTTCAATGAAAATAGAAAATTATAAAATGCATTTATACCTGCAAGTTTAAAAAGAAAGACAAAATTTGGTTAAAACTGGATTTCAATATAACAACAACAAAAATAAGAAAAACGAAAAAAATTTCAAATTTCTTCAAGTCAATAATATATGGTTTAAAAAAATTTTACTCATAATTTGAAAACAACGCAAAGTATGGCTCGAATGTGTGTATGTTAGAATTATGTATGTATATAGCTATAGCTATATATATAGCGAGAATACCAACAATTCATATTTAATGTTACTTGTTGTTTTTAATTTTAATATAGGTATAGTAAAAAAATTCAAACTAAGCAACATTTGTGTAAAGAATTTATTCCTACTTTACCGCACTCTACTTGTGCGTCTGTTCTAAACTTTCTCGATTCTACTGCCTTTTGTTCATGATTAAAATGTTGATACGATGAGTAAAATTGTTGATAATTGCTACTGAATATCATTATAAACATGACTATTAGAAACAAATGTATAAGCAACATGTTGTGGGGTGTGATATCACGCCCCAGATCAAAAATTTTGAGTGCCATGAGGATATATGAACGTTGGGCATCTTCTACTTATACAACTTTGGTTAAACCTATCATTGTGAATGAATTTAGGTTGAAACCTGAGAAACTTGTAGCTGTCATTGTATAGCCGCTAGATGGCAGTGGCAATTATTGTGACATTAAGTGCGTTCGAATCACACGATTTATCTGATATTATCAGTTCGGTTCTGATTTAAAATAAGCGAAGCTTCAACTTCAACTGTCAGTTGAAGTTTCGAGCTCTTTTATGTACATAGGCAGTTGATTTTTAGTGAAAAACTTAATTAAATTTAGTGAGTAAGTACTTCTACTTCATTTTCCATCTTGACAATTTAGAATTCATAAACAGTCAACTTTTTAAACATGTCTTCTTCGTTTTTGATTAGTTCCACACAGCAAGTGAACCAAAAAAATTTTTATCACTTTTTTCACTTTGAGATTAGTTAAAAGCTAGCGACATCTACTGAAAAGAATGGAAAACTAGGTGAGTGGAACAAATGTAGAACAAATGTGGAACTGTGGAACTGATAATTATCAGATAAATCGTGTGATTCGAAGTATTCGAACGCACTTAATAAGTTTTTCACTAAAAATCAACTGCCTATGTACATAAAAGAACTCGAAACTTCAACTGACAGTCAAAAATCAGCTAGCTGATATTTTTGACGTTCCAGTCATCCAAATTTTTCAGTTTAATATCAATTTGTACAAGCTGAAGCTTCGCTTATTTTAAATCAGAACCGAACTGATAATATCAGATAAATCGTGTGATTCGAACGCACTTATTTTAAATTTTTTCATATAAATTTCAATTTGTAATAAATTTAGGGACAAAACAGATAGATAGATGGCAGTTGTTTTTTTATTTTATTTTTGACTTTTACTTAAACCTCAAATAGAGTTTAAACTATCAATTCGTACGGATTAAGTTAAACTCAGTTTAACACTTAAGCACAAATAATATAATAATACAGATGGGTATTGTAAATGAACTGAAATGTTATTCAGTGGTAATAAAGAAGAAGAACAAACAATTTTTATGTTTGCGTCTTAACTATAGTTTTTTTAAAAACTTAAAACAACAACAACATTACCGAACAACTTTGAGTTTTTTTATTTATGTTTCCACTTTTCATTTCATCATGATTTTTTCCATTTCTAACTTGTAGCTGACATTTACCTTGTTTATGCACAAAGATTAAAACGTATTAACTCTAAAACGTTTTAAGCATCGTTTTGAGATAATACATTTTAATTAGTGTTTAAGCGTAATACAACATTTCGTTCTCACTCAAAACGTTAACCATCTGCGTGTGTAGTGTAATAACAATTACTAAAAACGAATAAAATGTATATGCACACTTTAAATGCGCATTGAAATTTGGTTTATGCATCCGTATTTAGTCAAGACGGAGTGAGTTAATGCGAATTAATGTGTCGCATAAACAAGGTAATTGTTTATGATTTGTTATAAACATAGGTTTAGAAAGTGGGGCATCCAATTATCAAAAAAGCGAATACAGTAGAATCTCGATAATTTTACTACCTGATAATTTCCTATATTTACAGCGAAAGAAATTTTGCTTACTGTATAATTTCAACAGCCATAATTTATACATGAATTTACACATAAAATACATATTTGAACATGTTAAATCGCAAAAAATCTAAGTTTGATTTGATTTGTGAAAGGCTTTATTTTTGATTTTTTTTTGTGTTAATTAAAAATTGAGAAATATGAAATAAATAAACTAATCTTTTTTTAATTTCATGAGTGCGTTTTACTTCCATACTTATGTACACATTTAGTTTAAATTTTGTATTCAATAATTTCTACTATCCCGTAATTTCAACGAGGGTAGTTTTAATTAGGTAAAATTATCGAGATTCTACTGTACATAAATCTAAAATACCTAATTCTTTAAACCATACAATGTCGGTTGAACTGAACAGTTACTTGTGCGTCAGCAAAAGTAAAATACAATATTTATGTACACAATATACATACCTACATACAATAATAATGTCTTTTATTTGCTTGTCACATATTTTTGTTGTTGTCGGTTAACAATTATTGTACCTAAAGGAAAAGGAAACAAAAAACTGAAAACTTTGTCAGTTTATTTTATTATATAACATCATGATAGGTTTATGTCTTTGCTAATCATATCACATTTGTCAGTTGATCGTTGTCAGTTAAACAAAATTCATATGCAACATTTTGTACAACAGCTTTTATATATCTGTATTATTATATTGTTTGTGACTTAAGCGTTCACTGTGAAATTGAAAAAAGTGCTTAAACTTAGTTTAAGAGTTAAACTCCGTTTAAACTTTGACTGTGGAACTGGCCATTATAAATTCTGTTGATAATTTACATATCAAATTTGATCGTTTATCAGGCCAAATATAATGTTGATATCATAATGATAATAATTTTATTGAAAAAAAATAATTTTATTGATAAACTCGATCAAAAATTCTTAATTTTCTAACATTAAAAATTATTTTTGCACCAGGCAATCAGAATTCAAAGCAATTCAAGTTATATACAAATTGCTCTACAATATAAGAAGATAAGAAATTGTTGTAATTTTTTTTAGTGATTCTATAGGATTTCAAATTCAGTATATGTACGCATACACATGTATATTTAATGTATAAAAACGTTATTATAATAGAAGAAAACACACTTTTTGGTTTTAATTTATTAAAACTGCTCATTATTATTATTCTTTGTAATCTGGCTTTCAGAGAGTTTACATCAAAGATGTAGAACTTCACTTTAGTTTCAAAATACAACTTCGACTGACTATCAAATTATTATGCATTGCTTTTATATTAAAGATTGTTCAATATTATTTGTTTGTATTTCTCATGAGAAGATTGTATGCAATTAAATATTTGTGTTTCTCTTGAGATAAGAAAATTACATGTCTTATCTCAAGATAAGAACTTGTGCAAAATATTTGTTCTTCTCATGAAATAATAAAATTCTACAAAATATTTACTTATGTTAGTTCAAAGTTAATGTAGGAGTTCGAAGTCTAAAGTTCTAAAGACGTGATACCCTCATCATTAAGTTTGATGTCCTCATCAAAAGAAATATGACTTAAATATAAATTTACAAATTTTGTCTTAAAAAATATTATGTTTTACAGTTTTTAAAAATAAAATTATTTTACTCATATTTGTTTTGCCTTGATAATTTTGTTGTTTTGTAGTTTTTATACTATTTCTTTTCTGGTTATATGTATTTTTTTTTTAATTTTCATGTTGATAATTTTTCTGCTGATTTTTCTTATATTCCTAATTATAGCCAACTGTCTGTCTGAAAAATCATACTTTTTCAATTCTTTTACATATTTCTTTTTCTTTTTTTTTCTTTTAAAATTTTCTAAAATTCACTTATTTTCTATGGTTTTATAATTAATATCTAATATATTTCGTTTACATTTAATTATCTTATGGAATATCAATAATTTGCTTATTATAAAAATTTGGTACAGGGTATAGTTTAATTAATTCACAAGTTTCTTCTGAAAATATTGCCTTTTGTATTACAATTTATTGTTAATTTTGTTTTTTAAAAGTTTAATTTGGTTAAGTGATAATAAAAAAATTTCTTCCTCTGTTAATAATGACATATCTACAACTCCTACTTTAGAAAGCATTATAGTTAAGCAAATATTTTGGATATAGTTATAGTAATTATTAATTGATTTAAAACATTATTTTGTAAATCTTGTAATGATTTCTCATTAAATTTCCTACTTATTTCGTTATAATTATATTTATTTTCTGAGTCATTTTTTTCATGATTTAAATTTGATACTTGTGCATCGGTTTTATGTTTTAATTCATGAAAATCATATTTTAATTTTTTATTACATGTTTTCTCTAATTTATCAATATTTGCAGTTAATTCCTGATTTAATTGTTGCAATTCATTTTTACATTCTTCATATTCTTTTGCATTTTTAGTAATTTTTTGTTTTAATGAGTCATTTCTTTCTTTAATTTTTTGCACTGCTTTCAGATTTTCATCACTGTTTAATTTTAATTCTTCTTTGATTTTTAAATCATTTTTTAATTTTTCTTTGTCTGCTTCAGCCTGTTTCAGTTGTTTTCATCAATTTATCATTTTGTTCTTTTTCATTGATCCATTTAACATTTAAATTTTGTAATTCATTATCTTTTGAATTTAATTCAATTTGAATATCGTTTAAATGTTTTCTCGATTGTTCAATTTTATTTTTAAGGCATTTATTCATTTCAGTTAGATTAAAATTTTCTTTATCATTTGAATTATAACGATCATCTAATGAAGGATATTTATGTTTCATTAATTCTTTACGATTATGTAATGATGAATTTTCATCTAATACTTGTATCATTTTTTGATTTAATTTTTTATTCATATCTTGTAAATTATCATAATCTGATTATAAATAATTATTATAATTAATTTCATTATTTTTAATTAATTTATTGAATGAACTTTTATCTTTTTTCATATTTATTTCATTTTGTTTTATTTGTATTTCATAATTTTTTATTTGTTCTTCTAATTTTTCTTTAATTTCATTCAATTTTTTATTTTCATTTGGAATGTTTATATGATAATTATAATGTTCTTGTTCTTCTTCTTCTGAACAAAAGAATGAATATTTTTCATCCTCAATAATTGAAGTTTTATTAGGATAGTCGATAGCCTCATTTTGTAATACATCACTTCCTAATATGCCATCAAAATCATTTTCAAAGTCAGCAACTAATAAAGCGGAGTTTGAAGGACTTTCGTTTGTATAGGCTAAAAATTGAAAATTTTCATTTTCTGAATGTGAATTATTATAATTTATATCCATAGGCTTTGGAATACCATATCTTCTAATTCTAGACATTTCAGAATCATTATTACGATTATTTTGATAATGACTTCTATTGTTACTATTATTTCTAAAATTATTTTGATTCCTATTATTATTTTCAAAATTATTAGGATAATTATTTTGATTTCTAAAATTATTATTATTATTTTCAAAATTTTTTTGATTCCTAGAATTATTAGAATAATTACTTTGATTTCTAAAATTATTATTATTATTATTTCTGGAATTATATCTTCGATTATTTTCACTAGCGTTATTGTTGCTTATGCTGCTTGTATGTTGTTGAGTACGACGATAACTTCGATTGGAATAGTTGCTATGATGTTAATGAATTTGTCTATCATCAAGATCACAAGAAGACTCCCGTAAAATTAGAAGAGCTTCTTCCATCGATTGTGGATTTCTGGTAACGACAATACTTCTTGAAGGTTCCCTTAGTTTGTCTCTAAATTGTTTAAGTGCAATTCGTCTGATAATCGTAACTAGTCCATTAATCTGTTGATCAGTAGCTTGAGGATTATCTAGCCGATACTTATTAAGAATTTTAGATGTTTGTTTTTGAATTTGATCGTAGAATTCTAATGTAGATGAATTATTTTGTAGAGTTAGGCTTAAGTGAACCTGTTGTCGGAAAGATTTTTACGCACTTACATTTGTCGTAAATCCATGAAAATTCGTTTCATAGTAAATTTGGATGTCCTGAATTCGAATCTGAAGTCCTTTTTGCTGTATCTTTAATAGTTTTTGAGAAAAAGGACTTCAAAGTTCCTCACTTAAAAGCCCATTTTCAACCCCTTCCTGCAATTTTTTCCAAGAGGAAACGGTTTCTAAACCTTTATTATTATGTTTCTTATAGATTGTAATGCATCCTTTTATTAAATTTTAAGAAAAACATGCAGAAATCCTGTTTAAAAAATATATCCTTTTGCCACTATTTCTCTGGTTGGTGTACTGATAATTGGTACTGCCATGAAAAATTCGTTAAATTACCATTAAGTTATCAAAGACACAAACCGTGTTAAAATAAAAGCGACATCTATGATTGAATACGAAAAACGTCAATTTAAATTTGAAAAGTAAGCTACAATTTTTTTCTTGAAATATTAATAACAACTTGTCTTTAACGATAATTTTCTACATGTTCAATATATTCAGCTAAGTGATTGTAAGATTTTGTTTGTAATGTATAAATATATTGGTTTTACAAGTTTTTATAGCAAAAACTCAAAATTCAAAATTTTAAAAAATTGCTAAATTTTGCAAAGTAATATATGTATACTATACCCAAGTGCATAAGAATTGATCCATCTGCAAATATTTTCACTCAAATATTTCCAAATGTATGATTACTTTTAAAAATAAAAGTTCATTTTATTAGCTTTCATAAAAAAAATATAAACATTATATTCTACAAAAAAACAAAAAAATAACAATATTTTAAAATTTTGAAAATAATTGAAAATGCAGATGGATCAATTTTTTTACACTTGGGTAGTATATGTATCTAATTCTAGAAATAATGAATAATTAACTTTTAGATTGCAATATGTATTTATAAAAAAATAAAAATGTATATATTCACTAGAAAATTGAAAGTACATAATGTACTAATTTAAAAAATTATTTATCATGAAAATTCTCCCAAATGTTAATATGTACTTGTTTTAAGGCATGCTTATTAGTTTCTGAGTCTTTTTTTTGAATTTTCACTCTCATTAGAAATCTACACTAGTCACTATCTTCTGCAAAATATAAGAAAATGTTCTGCTCTTTGCAGCAAGGTATCACAATGTCATATCCTTTCCTTGTACGTTTAACCGTTCAGAAGTTATAAAAACTCACGGTTAAAAATTGAGCGGTAAATTTTATAAAATATTTACACCTAGTACTTTATGACGTACTTTTTATTTAAAAATTTTGCAAAATTTATAAAATTCAAAAGTATAGATCTTTTTGAAACAGAAAAAGTTTAATTTTTACTCATTTTATATACATATAAAAACAAAGTTAATAAGATTTTTATATAGAATTTATAAGTTCATTTATCATTTTTATAAATCTGTACATATTTTTATAAACTTCAACTTATCAAATGTTCTATAAACAACTGAAAATCTATTTTATAAATTCTTTTTATAATTTTAATCCTTTTTTGAGTATTGAAAGATCCATGTTTACAGGACGTAATGTTTACATAAAAGTGGAACATGTTCTAGCTTCCTAGCTTGTTATTTTTAAATGGTGAGAGAAAAAAATCAGTCGAATAAAGAAAAATCGTTTTTCTAGAAAAACGTGTATTAGTCAAAGTGGAGTTATTAATTTAATTTGCATAAAAGAGTGATAAAATTGTTCATTAAAATTCAAATAATGATAAAGATAGTATAGAGAGTCTTAATTTGTTATAAAATAAGTGAAAAAATAAGAGTGTAAGTTATGTAATAAGTAATAAGTATTATATGTAATAGGTATAATATAATAATGAAATATATTACAAATAAATGATTTTTGATCAAAAAAGTGTGTTTTCTTTGTCTTTGCTAAATTCAAGAGAAATATCGACGCTAATAGATTTCCTCCAACTGTTTATAAAACTCATGTGTATATTCTATAAAAAAATATATACAGGTCCATCTAAAAAATACATAAATTTCATAAATTTCAACTTTATAAAAATCTATACTATATATAATTTATAATCTTATTTATAAACAATTTTTACACTATTGATGTCTATATGAAAATAATAGATTTAATTTATAATTTTTACTTTATGTGTATATAAAATTTATAAAAGTGAAGTGTAAATTTTATACTCCTAGTATATATTGAGACTATTAAAAGCAAAAGTTGATCTTTTTCAATTTTTGAAAAAATTGAGTTAATGATGGCAAAATGTTCGTTATGTTGAGGGCTTTTATTCTGAAAAATTTCAATTTTGAAAACTGCATTGATGCCCCTGAAAAATGGTTGTGAAATTTGGCATTGGTCGCAAAACTTAAACTATTCCAACATAATGTTGGTAGCAAAAGTGTTACTATTCCATTGAAGTTTAAAAACTCCCTCTACAGGCAACCAAATGTTTCACGAGTGGTCTACAAAACATAAGTAGATATAGAAAGGAAATAAATTGTATGGCAAGGTAGGGTCTATGTTCATCCCCTCCCAGTTACAAGCGTTTGAAAATTTTCAGCTAGGCAAGTTTCCATTACGGCTATTATGTATGATAACTACTGAACTATGTCATATATTTGAAAGTTGTTGAAACTAAATTAAAGGGAACTAATTTCTCTTACAGCAGTGTGAATTTAATCGCTCTACGACAAACCATTCAAAAATTATTAGCATTCAAAGTTCAATTGCAAAATTTGCGAAATTGTGAAATTTTCGCTTCGAAACAAAATATATCGAGAATTTACTTTAGCTATATTTATTTTTTTATATTTTATATTTCAAAATAGAAGATTATTCTCTTCTCTTTGTATTTGCGTTTGACCGCATTCAAAAATCTTCAACTGCTTCTAAGTTATTGCACAATTAATATAAGTGTACCTTCTTCCAATTTACACATTCATAAAAAATCAGAGTGAGTGCTGTTTGTGATAAAATGAAACTAAAATGAAATTTGAATTTTATGTTAGATAAAATAAATATTTTAAATTCTATACCTCATATCAAAACTCAATAACTGGCGACAAATAGGCACGAGTTATCGAACAATTAAAAAAAAAAAATGTTTTTTTTATAGTAAGACATTTGTTGCAAAAGTACGTAATTTCACTTCAATGAGATGCAAAACTATCGTTATTCCACTTCAGTGAGATGCAAAACTTGATCTTTTCCATAGTTTGGATGCAAAAGTTAAACTATTCCAGAATTTGTTTACTAATATTTACTAAATTAAGCATTGATTTTTTAAAATCCATGTTTGAATTAAATTCAGAACCTTAGGGTTTTCATATAAAATAAAAAAATTATTAAAATTGCATTTAATTTAAAAGTTATACGTTTTTCCTGTTTTTCTCAAAACCTTCTAGCATGGAATATGTCAACTTTTGCTTTTAATAGCCTCATATTATAGATTTTTATATAGTTGAAGTTTTTTAGATGGATCTATATTTACACCTAAATTTTTAACCGTGACCTACTCACAACAAAACATAATGTACCTACATATATACAACACTTAAAAGTCAATATTTATGTATTTGTCAATTTTCATTATTTTAGGTTTTTTAATAAAATGTCTTTAAATATGAATGTATATCTGAAAAAATATTAATTTTTAAACAAATAACTCTGCAGTTTTCTCAAAAAAGCCTTTATTTTAAACCCTAGCTTTATTTCACATTTTAAATTTTTCTGTCTTTAAAGTAATTATCTTTTAAGAGCAATAAAACCAACTTCAAATGTTGCACTTGACACAAGGACATAAAAATATTCGAATAATAGCAAATAGAGTATAATTTAACATAATTTTTAAATATTTATTTGAAAAATTGACCAGAATTCACTTTTTTTTTATTACTAAAATGAATAAAATAATGTTTTGAAAAGTAATTTTCATTAAAGAATGTTTCAAATTCGATGAAATGTAGAAAATCGTAATTTTTTGAAGTTTTGTTATAGCATTAATTAGTCGAACCGATTGAGAAAATAATGAATTACTTGTATTTTTTTTTCAATTAAAAAAAACAGGAAGATATTCATTGAATTCATTAATCAGTTTGTTTTTGAAGTTTATACATTATGTTAAAAAATAAATCTTTGTCAGAGGTAGTGCCGTCTAATAGGCAAATAGTGAGAAAAAAAATTGAACGAGAGAATTTCCAGCAAATTTCTCTTATTGTATTATTTAATTAATTTTATCTTATCTTCCAATCTTCTTTTTGTTCGTTTATTGTCAAGACTAAATTAGTTAATGAATAATTGCATTATGGGTTTTTGCATAGAATTACATTGACTAATATTTGTGACAGCAACCAAGTTAATATGGGGATTTTTTTGCCTTTTTCGAAGTGAAGTGACATCTATGTATAATTACAAATTTAAGATACGTTAGTTTTTTTTCAAATCGTGGAAATTTAAAACGGCCTTTTTCCACAAGCAATAATTGTCTCGTGTTTTTCTTATGTTTTTTAAACGTGAAAAATAATAAATTTTTAAGTGAAATAAATTGAGTTTTTGGTAAAAGTGAATATTGTAAAATAGCACAGGTAAGTGTTTTATAATAAGTACAATATGTACAATACAAGAAAAAATGAATTCTAAAAAACACTGATTCTTTCTTTCGTATATGTATACACAGCTCCCAAGTGCAGCCTTCACGAGGCGGGAGTGTTGAGCGTTATTGGCAGGTTGGAAGGGAGGCCAATAACGGGACCAATGCACAAAATTCCACGTAACTTCTCAACCCTTTCAAGAGGCTGCGTGGGACCTGAGCATACAGGTAAACAAAGCAAACATGATGAAAACGAAAGGATTAATGTCTGCAGGAGGTAAGGAGGAAACTCCAAATCCTCCCGTCGCTTCGGCGGCGGCTGCCCCATCGGATCTGCAGGTGGCAACATCATGTTCAGTGCAGGAGGCATCATTGACGCGGTCAATGGAGAACCTCCTTTTGACAGATCAGGAAAGGGTCAGAAATCCTTTGGAAAGTACGACTAATTCTGATCTGAAAGTAAGGGAGCTGGTAGAAGACATGGTGAAAAAGGCCAAGAAAACCTTGGAAGCCTCGTCCGAAACTGGCAAACTTACCAAAAACCAATTGCGGCGTCGAAGGAGGGCTAGGGCTAGGGCTAAAACACAGGAGGTGAGTAACACCGAATGTGTTGCAGCATCTGGCTCTGATCCTTCTACCTCTGGAGCCACGGGCATCAAAAGAGGTAGGTCTGAAGAAGATCTCTCTCTTGAGGCTAGTGGCTCCCGGGAGATTGACAAAGCAGTTGTGCCGTCTGGGAAGAAGAAGAGGAGGAAAGCTAAGGCTGAATCCGCGGACTCTTCATTGACGAGAAACATCGAAGGGCCTAAAAACCCTGAGATGCAACAACCTCGGGATGTTCCTGGTCCATCTGCTGGATTGGCAGTCACAGAGGAGCAGGAAAAGACCTCAGTGAGCAGCTTTGCTGAAGCTGCCTCGAGGGCTTTAACTGTGGTAATTGTGGCTGAAAATCCAGCAATGAAATTGGAACAGAAACATCTCGATTTTGTTGAAAACCAACTGTGGAAGCGACTTGGAGATACGAAAGTTTCTCCTAGATTTGAGGGTATGTCCGTTCGGGAAGGCGCCCTTTGGGTGATTGCTCGAACGAACAATCTCTCAATTGGTTGACTGACACTGTTGGTTCACTGCCAGTTTGTGAAAGCGTAAAGTTTTTGGTAAAAAAAACTAGCGACCTCCCCAAACTGATACGGGTGACAGTCTGGATTCCAGGGAAACCAAGGAATCCCAAAGAGATTCTCACCCGGCTCAGTGCACAGAATCCGGGACTCAACACCAAGGCTTGGCGCGTCTATGCACTCAATACCGGTAAGGCTGACGACAAAGTCGAAGGCTATAACCTGGTGTTGGGCATTGACCCTGAGTCGAGGAGTGTCCTGGAGAACGTGTACGGGCTAAGACCTCATCTGCTTCTTAGTAGAGTCAAGTTTAGACTTTGCAAAAAAGCAGCTGAGAGAAAAGGTTCCTAACGTGTCTGTTTATGGAGCAATCCCTGAATGGACTGTTAGTTACCCAGATTAACCTGCAACATTGTAGGTCTGCCACTGCTTTACTATGTGACAGACTTTCAAGACTGCAGACATTACCTCAGTTAACCTTAATCCAAGAACCATGGATATGTAGAAAACGTACCTGCGGTTTAGGTGGGGTCTCCTGGGGTCGGCTCTTTCATTTTGAAAGATCTGAACGTCCGCGTGCCTGTATGATTGTCTCAAAAACAATCGAGGCAACAATGTTGAGACAGTTTTGCAGTCAAGACATTGTAGCGGTTACTTTCGCACACCAAATGGCGGGTAGAAAATACAATATCATTGTTGTATCTGCCTAATTGCCATACGATTCTATTGGCCCACTTCCCTCGGGCGAGCTGGTAGAAATTGTAAGGTATGCAGAATCCAACAACATGGGGATGATCATTGGTTGTGACGCTAATGCTCAGAACACCCTTTGGGGAAGCAGTAAATGCAATTCCAGGGGGGAAAAGTTGTTGGAATATCTATTATCCTCAAATCTGATGATCAACAATGTTGGCATTAAACCAACCTTTGTGACCAGCAGAAGGCAGAAGGTGATTGATCTTACCTTCTCTAACGAGATAGCTAAAGATCTAATCACAAATTGGAAGGTCTTAGACGAGGAAACTCTCTCTGACCATATATACATTGAATTTCGAGTTGCGGTGGCTACTAAAAGCATCCCTGCGGGTCGTAATCCAAGAAAAACTGATTGGACAAAGCGGAAGTGGACTGGGATGCATACAGATCTTTGCAGAGGGAATACAAGAAGAGGGTGAGGATTGCCAAACTCTCATCTTTCAGAGCCTACTGTGAAGAGCTGACAAGCTTGAACGAAACAGCCAGGCTATACAGAGTGCTTCAGTGCGACAGTGTAGCCAAGCTGGATTGTTTACGGAAAACTGACGGATCGTTTACTTGCTCCAAGCAGGAAGCGCTCCAGCTTCTCTTAGACGCTTATTTTTCGGGCTGCCAGGTTGAAGGCTTAACGGGTGGTTTCACAGCTCATGCTTCGAAACCTTCTAGACTTGACTGGTTTGTCGCGTCGAAGGTGGTAACTACAGAAAGAATAAAGTTCGCTTTGTCATCTTTCAAAAGTTACAAGACACCGGGGATGGACGGCATTTATCCAGCAATGCTGAAAGAAGGAAGTGACATCCTAGCCCCAACTTTGAATGTAATATTCAGAGCTTGCCTAGCGGTGGGTTACGTTTCTTCTGAATGGCGGAAAGTCAAGGTAATCTTCATTCCCAAACCTGGGAAAGATGACTATACCTTGGCAAAAAACTTCAGACCTATCAGTTTAATGTCATTTCTACTGAAAAGTCTGGAGCGACTTGTGGAGAAGCGCATCAGGGGCTTTGCACTGTTCAGGATCGAAGAGGCGCACGATAAAGGACAGTACGCATTAGGTGTGTTCGTGGACATTGAGGGGGCTTTCGACAATGCAAACTATAAGTCTCTGTGCGATGCTGCTGGTGGACATGGAGTGGAGCCAACGCTTGTTCGATGGATCCACTACATGCTATCCAACAGACTGTTGTTCACTGACGGTATGATCGATGGGGAATGCGACTTAGTTAGGGCGGTGAAAGGATGTCCTCAGGGGGTGTTCTTTCGCCACTGCTTTGGGGCATGCTTATTGACTCACTACTGGATGAGATGCAATCATTAACAGGTGTACATACTCAAGCTTATGCTGATGATGTATGCTCACTGATCGCTGGTGAATCGTTGGCGCTCATCTGTAATAAATTACAGATAGCACTTGACAAGATTCAAAGCTGGTGTGAAAAACACGGACTTTCTGTTAATCCTAGGAAAACAACTATTGTGTTGTTTACGAGGAAACGAAAAACGGACGGTCTGAAACTACCCAGCCTTAAGGGTGTGGTAATCGAACTCTCCACGGAGGTAAAGTATCTGGGAGTAACACTAGATACCAAGCTTTCGTGGAAAAGTCATGTCAACAACAAGGTCTCTCGGGCACGGTGTGCCTTTTGGCAATGTCGGAGGGTCTTTGGTAAGAAATGGGGGCTAAGGCCATATATGACTTACTGGTTGTATGTGGCAGTTATTAGACCCATTATAACATATGCGTCGGTGGTCTTTTGGAGACGGACTAAGGTTAACACCTGTGTTCGAATACTTAATGGGCTACAGAGAGAAATCTGCATTGGGATCACTGGTGCCTTAAGCTCAGCTCCTGGTGCAGCCCTCGACGCGTTGCTAAATCTGCTGACACTGGATCTCAAAATTCAGGAGGTAGCGATGAAGTCAGTCTACCGGCTGAAACGTAGCGGATGCTGGAGGGAAGAGACAAGCGTGGGACATGTAGTCATGTCGGACAGACTTGTTGAAAAGTGCAACCTTTTCAACATGCCTTGGGATGACATGACTCCAAGTGTCATGTTTGGTAGAAAATATCATGTAATGTATCCCACAAGGGAAGAGTGGTCAAATACTACTGCTGTTCTAAGTGGGGCAACAGATATTCTCTATACGGATGGATCCAAATCCGGAAACAGTGTTGGTTCGGGTTGGTATTTGAACAGTGATATCAAATACTCATATACGCTAAGTGGTATGACTTCTGTCTTCCAAGCGGAGATTTACGCCATACTAAAAGCGGCATGTTGGATAATTGATAACAGATGGAGTGGAAGGGCTCTCTGCATCTGCAGTGATAGCAGAGCTGCGCTGCAGGCTCTGGAGAGTCCAATCACGACATCCAAAATTGTCCATGAATGCAAAAAGAAACTTAAATCCATTAGCGAACACAATGAACTTAAGCTTCTGTGGGTTCCAAGTCACCATGGTATAGAGGGCAATGAACTCTCCGACGCCCTCGCGAAGGAGGGCTCGTTTAACTCTGTATGGGGACCGGAACCAACGATAGGTATCAACTGCGCCTTGATCAGTGGATGGATCACCAAACACATGGAGAAAATCCATGCGGAAAGATGGTCTGCCCAACTTGGTTGCAGTGGTACGAAATGCTTTGTGAAAAAGCCTGAGGAAAGAACGGCTAGATTTCTTCTAAACCTTAGTAGAAAAGACTGTCGGGCGCTCGTTGGGCTCATTACAGGGCACAACACGTGTAACCACCATCTGGCGGTCATGAAATTGGTCAGGGACCCAACGTGTGGGGCCTGCCAGGAGGAGGCCGAAACAACAGAGCACTATCTCAGCTGTTGCCCGGCCTTCTCTAGGATAAGGCTTCATACATGGAACTCTGATGTAATGAGAATGGAAGACATCTGTTCTCAACCCCTAGACAAAGTCCTCTCGTTTGTTAAGAAAACGAGGAGATTTTACTAGAGACGGGGCGCTGAGTACAATGGACTCTCCTGTCTGAGTGCTCGTGGATGCCTTATCCGCATCCCCCCCACCCATACAACAACAACAACATGTATACACAAAAAGATCACTATGGCATGTAAAACATGCAATATAGCAATTTTTATCACGAATTTATCACTAGCGATAAATATCACGATAGCTATAGATTTATAGCTTAGTTTCATATTTTAAAAAAAATCTTAATTTTTTTATATTTTATTTTTGGGACAATAATGGATTTCAGATGTTTTTTCATCATTTAGTTGGTCAACTAATATTTTAGGTATTAAAAGAAGAATTAAAATTAAAAGATAATTTTGGAAATGATCCATTTAATATTGAAAATACTTTAATAGAAAATCATGTGAAGTATTATAAAATTGATCAAAATGAGAATAAATCAATATTTGTATCATCTGGTTGGTATCATCAAGTATGGAATTTAACTGATACAACATCAATAAATCATAATTTTATTCTAATTTATTTTTAATATGGAAAAATTTTAAAAAATTGTATGAATAAAGTTCAATATGAAATAAATCATTGTCGTAATGTGGAAAATTTTGAAAATAATATTCAAATTATGTTAAAAGCAATATTTGGTATAAATTATGAACAATTTTTTGATATAATCGAACATATTGTGAAAAAACGTATCGATAGTATTAAAAAAAATCAAGATTTAATATCATTTAAAATATTTCGTTATAACAAATATCATATATTATTTGATTTAAAATAAATTCAAAATGTTTTATACAATTTATTTTAATTGAAGATGAAATTATAAGAAATAATATAGAATTCATATCTCGATGTAATTATATTTTGGAAAATTTAAAAAATTTTTTATAGTGGCAGATATATCGTCGAAAAAAAAAACAAAGCAAAACGGAATGAAATTGTGGTATGTATACTAGAAATATTTTTCAGACATTATATTGGAATATACATATTGAAAATTTTTTGATAAAAATTTTACAATTCCCAAAACAACAAAAATATCCATAAATCATGTACCTATATAAATTATTGATGAGAAAAAAAAAAATAGAAAATTTATGTATATTTTTTGTAAGTGTATAACACTTGTATAAAATATAAGCCTTTATAAGAAAACAAAGTGTTTTTTTTGAATTTTTTTTTTCTACAACTTTATTATTTTAATATGTAAGAATATTTTTGAATCTCAAATGTTGGTATGTATGTGATATGTTTGTGCCTCTTCAGTTGGAAAAAATTAGGATAAAATAATATACATGATTCTAATTGTTTCTAATGTAGTTTTACATCAATTGAAGCACGATCATTAATTGAATTTCTTTTTCAATTGAGTCGAATGATAAAGGGTGAGAAATGAAATTCACTTTTTTTTTAAAATCATAATCTTTAAAATGTTTTTTTATTTATTCTTTTCATAATTTCAGTCTACAGTTAGTAATAAATACGAAAATGAAATGCCTTTTTTAAATTTAGCGTTTGCTCATAGTTTTAGAGGTATCCAACATAGACATGTTAGATCGACAGTTAATTTTGGCTTTTTAAATTGTGGCAATTGTAAATGTTCTACAACAGTTTTTGGTGCTACATAAATTATATGTTGCCCTTTCCAATATTTAACCATTTTCATTGACTGTAAAGTGTAAATAATATCATCTTGTGTAATACCACTTAATTCACTTAATTCTTTAATTGATTGTGTTGTTGTACGAAACTCTTTCATTAATTCCAACAATGTATGTGCCCAATAACTGCGATAGCTTAAGTGTCCTATATCTGATAGTGGTTTTTCTGGACTACCAACAATACCTTCACGTCATGATAATTCATAACTAAATGCTATTAAAAGTTTACCATATCCTTTTCTTTGATACGATGGTAATATTAAAATACATGCTACATTATTATTTTCTGGTGATTATTTTTTTTTGAAAAATAACTAACAATATTTGCACCTTTTTTATCAACTTCACATAACACATAAAAGAAAAATGATTCAACACCATAATATAATGTTTTATGATCTAAAAATAATTTTGCCGTTAAACATAATGTTTCACAATAAATTTTATGATCTTTTCCATCAATTTCAAATATTGATATTGTACCTTTTCTATAAATTTCATTACCATGTTTTCAACATATAATATATTTATATGTATGTTTTTGCATATTTCATATATTTTAAACAATATTTACAAACATATGATGTACCAACTTTGCCATATTCATCTGGATATGGTGAAAAATACCATGTATCAATTTCAAATTTAGCAATACGTAATTTATTAATATATTTAACTTTTTTTATTGCTTCATGTTCTTTTTCCAATGCTGCCGTTGTTGGATCCATTTCAGCATATGTCCTTTGTACATGATTAATTTCATCATTACGTCTCTTTTGATTACGTGTTAATTTTCTATCACCATTGTCAACTGAAGTTGGATTTTCTAATGATGCAATCTGTTCTTTACTAAGTTGTCTTAATGTTTTTACATTACTAAATGCATTCTCTTGATCACCATCATGTTCAACATGTGTTTTATTTGTCCTTTACCAGATTTATGTCTTTCTAGTAATGCTAGACATATACCTAAAGCACATAAAAGTCCTCCACCAGTAAAATCAGCTAAAAGATTAATTGGAGGTGTTGGATTTTCATTTTTTCTACCCAAAAAAGAAAGAACACCAGATAAAGCAACATAGTTAATATCATGTCCAAGTCCAGCTCTAGAAACTAGTGGACCTTTTTGACCGAATCCTAAAAAAATAAATGTACTTTAATAGCACCACAATTGTAATCAATGATAGAAGTGTGAAGTACCTGTTAAACGTGCATACATTAATTTTGGATATTATATAATAATGTTGTTGGATCTAATTTCTATTTTTCCATAACACCTGGACGATATGGCTCAATTAAAACATCATAATGTTTACACATTTTTTAAATTAAATCCTGAGATTTTGGATTTTTTATATTAACAGCTAAAGTTCTTTTCCCACTTTGAAAACTATCTAAAGCATTATTAAACGTCTAAAACATTTTTATTATTTATAAACTTATTTTCCATTTGATTATAATTTTCAAATAGAAAGTTAGATACCTTATCAATTCGTACTTCGTAGATCCTCGAATTTCATAAACTCTAAAAAAAACAAAAATTACTTAATGAATTTGATTTTAAATAAATAAGTAAATTTATCTTACCAATGATGAACATCTTCAGGTACTTCATTTTTGTATTTATTATTTTACTTTGCAAATTTCTTTCTGTCCTTCCTTTATTCCTTTATTTGTTTTGTTTACAAATGTCAGTAAAATAGAGTAAAATAACGAGCACAATTTTAACAAATTTAAAATCTTTTATATATAAATAACAGATGGCACAACCATCGTTTAACTGAAATTTACCGATTTGACGAAGAAAAATCATGGCAGTACCAAGTATAAAAGTACCATAAAATAAGGGGGAAAATGTGTGTATAAGATAAAAATAGTGGTTCTATCCGACAGATACTTCACTTGTTCCATTTTTTAAACAGGATTTCTGCATGTTTTTCTTAAAATTTAATAAAAGGATGCATTACAATCTATAAGAAACATAATAATAAAGGTTTAAAAACCGTTTCCTCTTGGAAAAAATTGCAGGAAGGGGTTGAAAATGGGCTTTTAAGTGAGGAACTTTGAAGTCCTTTTTCTCAAAAACTATTAAAGATACAGCAAAAAGGACTTCAGATTCGAATTCAGGACATCCAAATTTACTATGAAACGAATTTTCATGGATTTACGACAAATGTAAGTGCGTAAAAATCTTTCCGACAACAGGTTCACTTAAGCCAAAAAAACAAGTAATTCATTATTTTCTCAATCGACTAATTATTGCTATAACAAAACTTCAAAAAATCACGATTTTTTACATTTCATCGAATTTGAAACATTCTTTAATGAAAATTACTTTTCAAAACATTATTTTATTCATTTTAGTAATAAAAAAAAAGTGAATTCTGGTCAATTTTTCAAATAAATATTTAAAAATGATGTTAAATTATACTCTATTTGCTATTATTCGAATATTTTTATGTCCTTGTGTCAAGTGCAACATTTGAAGTTGGTTTTATTGCTCTTAAAAGATAATTACTTGAAAGACAGAAAAATTTAAAATGTGAAATAAAGCTAGGGCTTAAAATAAAGGCTTTTTTGAGAAAACTGCAGAGTGATTTGTTTAAAAATTAATTTTTTTTTCAGATATTATACATTCATATTTAAAGACATTTTATAAAAAAACCTAAAGTAATGAAAATTGATAAATACATACATATTCACTTTTAAGTGTTGTATATATGTACATTATGTTGTGTTGTGAGTAGGTCACGGTTGAAAATTTAGGTGTAAATTTTATAAAAAAATATGTACTTAATGTACATAAATATAGGTCCATCTAAAAAATATATAAATTTTATAAATTTCAACTTTATAAAAATCTATAATATGAGACTATTAAAAGCAAAAGTTGACCTATTCCGTGTTAGATGATTTTGAAAAACAGGAAAAACGTATAACTTTTAAATTAAATGCAATTTTAATAATTTTTTTATTTTATATGAAAACCCTAAGCTTCTGAATTTAATTCAAACATGGATTTTAAAAAATAAATGTTAAATTAGTAAATATTAGTAAACAAATTCTGGAATAGTTTAACTTTTGCATCCAAACTATGGAATAGATCAAGTTTTGCATCTCATTGAAGTTGAATAACGATAGTTTTGCATCTAATTTAAGTGAAATGACGTAGTTCTGCAACAAATGTCTTACTAAGGAAAAAACATTTTTTTTTTCAATTGTTCAATAACTCGTGCCTATTTGTCGCCAGTTATTGGGTTTTGATATGAGGTATAGAATTTAAAATATTTATTTTAGGAAAAAAGGAAGCTTCAAGAATATCTAACATAAAATTCAAATTTCATTTTAGTTTCATTTTATCACAAACAGCACTCAATCTGATTTTTTTATAAATGTGTAAATATTGGAAATACATAGGTACACTTATATTAATTGTGTAATAACTCAGAAGCAGTTGAAGATTTTATAATATAATCTCTTATTTTGAAATATAAAATATAAAAAAATAAATATAGCTAAAGTAAATTCTTGACATATTTTGCTTCGAAGCGAAAATTTTACAACTTCGCAAATTTTGCAATTGAACTTTGAATGCTAATAATTTTTGAATGGTTTGTCGTAGGCCCACTAAATTCACACTGCTGTAAGAGAAATTAGTTCCCTTTAATTTAGTTTCAACAACTTTCAAATATATGACATAGTTCAGTAGTTATCATACATAATAGCCGTAATGGAAACTTGCCTAGCTGAAAATTTTCAAACGCTTGTAACTGGGAGGGGATGAACATAGACCCTACCTTGCCATACAATTTATTTCCTTTCTATATCTACTTATGTTTTGTAGACCACTCGTGAAACATTTGGTTGCCTGTAGAGGGAGTTTTTAAACTTCAATGGAATAGTAACACTTTTGCTACCAACATTATGTTGGAATAGTTTAAGTTTTGCGACCAATGCCAAATTTCACAACCATTTTTCAGGGGCATCAATGCAGTTTTCAAAATTGAAATTTTTCAGAATAAAAGCCCTCAACATAACGAACATTTTGCCATCATTAACTCAATTTTTTTCAAAAAGTGGAAAAGATCAACTTTTGCTTTTAATAGTCTCAATATATACTAGGAGTATAAAATTTACACTTCACTTTTATAAATTTTATATACACATAAAGTAAAAATTATAAACAAATTTATAAAGTTCTTTTATAAACAATTAGTGTAAAATCTATAATCTTATTTATAAACAATTTTTACACTATTGATGTCTATATGTTTTATATTCCTAGTACCTATAGTATAGATTTTTATAAAGTTGAAATTTATGAAATTTATATATTTTTTAGATGGACCTATACTTTATTCAATAATTAAAGTCAGTGTTGTGCTTATGGAGGCAGTACCCGATGAGATTGTTGCCCTTGGTAATATTTAATTTAAAAGATTCTCTTCGATTGAAATTGAGATCTGATCACCCCACACACGAGACAGATTTATACAAACGAAATGTAAAAGAGTATATCTCTCAGAAAAAAATACTGTGTAAAATTGCCTTATTTGACTTGGGTAGAAATTTTTATATGAAAATTTTTAGACTAACACAAATCACCTAAGAAATAATGTAATTTACACATGGCTTGGCAAGCTAAATCTAGGCAGATTTAGCCTAAAAAAATAAGGCAAATTAATATATGGGTTTCAAATTATATTGTGTAAAATTTACCAAATGTTAAGCTAAATTGCCTATTTTCTTAGGTAAATTCACCCTAGGTTTATATGGCAATTTTGCTTAGTTTGCTAAAGTAGTGCTGTAAAAATAATGTTGCCTAGAACCTAAGATAAATTGCCTAAGAACTAGAGTACATTTTCAATTCACTAAAAGAACTTACCTAAGGGCTAAGGCAATATTGAGCTAGGCCTAATGCAAATTTTCTAAATACATTAATCGTTACCCAAATAAATTGGTTGAAATTGCACTAGGCCTAATGCAAATTTTATAAATACGTTAATCGTTACCCAAGTAAATTGGTTAAAATTGCACTAGGCCTAATGCAAATTTTCTAAATCCGTTAATCGTTGATAAATATGTATGTTGCTTGTTACCCAAGTAAATTGGTTGAAATTGCACTAGGCCTAATGTGTATACACAAAAAGTACCGTTTTCCCGACAATGTTGTAACGTTTTTTTTTATTCAATGATGAGAAGTTAAGTTACAAAGTACTTTTTTAAATAACAAGTGAAGTGAAGTGAGATTAAAAGTAATTGGAATTTTTAAAAATTAAAAAAAAACTTTAAAGGTAAGAAAACTTATATTTAAAAACTAATTTTTTTTAAATAATTTATAGTTTTTTAGTATAGTTTACGGTAGTTTTTATAATATAAAATCAGATGTCTTGTTTTTTATGTAAAAAATCTTTCAAACATGTGGATCACCTTATTAGTCATTTGAAAATATTGCATGGAATAAATAAAAATAGCAGTTTAAAATGTTATGAAAAAAATTGTGGCCATATTTTTGAAAATATATCCTCATACAAAAGACACATATGCAGAGTTCATTTGATGGAAACTACCTCAACAGAAAAGAATCAAAAAACAAATTCTGCTACAGAAACTCCTTTTGGTTTAAAAAATTTTGATGATAATAAATTTTCAAGTGACACAAAAAATAACTCTGATATTGATGGTACAATAAATACTTTTAATAATTTTCCACACAATAATTTAAATGTGCAGAACGCACTTACAAGTCAAAGATGCAAAGACACGAACGAGGAAAACATTATTATCGCCTTTATTTTAAGCCTTCATAATAATAACAATTTCACACGAAAAGATGTGATAAATGTTCAATCTGCTATTGAAAATTTAATTTTGTCGCCTTTATTTGATAAGCTTTCTCACTTAGCTAACGATATGTGTGATAAGGATAAGAAAAAATTAGAAGATTTTGTCCGAAAATACAAACAGTTATTGGGAGAAATAGACACTGAGTATAAATTTCAAAAAGCTGTAGAAAGTAAAGATTTATATAGGAATCCGAAAGAATATGACATTGATAGAAAAATTGTGAATGTTATGAAAAATGGGGAAAGTACTTTCGACGAGAAAATTGATAAAGGCGTTATGATGGACTTAAAATTTGAATTTAGAAAAGTTTTTGAAAAACCTGAAAATAATAGTGCTCTTTTAGAATATTTAACTAATAATACTTGTTCCACAAAAATTAATAGTTTTACTGAAGCACAGTTATGGCAGCAAAAAAAAGAATCCTATAGAAATAAAAAGGTAGTCCCTTTTTTTCTATTTACTGATGATTTCGAGGTCAATAACCCGTTAGGTGCTCACACAGGAGTCCACAAAATTACAGGAGTCTATTTCTCGTTTCCGATTTTAAAAAATTCATTTAAAGTTATTGACATTAATGTGGCCGCACTAATAAAAGCTGAAGATATTAAAAATCATGGAAATGATTTAGCAGTTGATCCTTTGGTGAAAGAAATCATAGCATTAGAGAATGAAGGAATTGAACTGATTATAAATAATGAAAATCAAACAATATACTTCATACTGGGACTTATACTCGGAGATAATTTAGGTCTGAATCAAATTTTAGAATTTAGCAAATCTTTTTCTGCGACTTACTTTTGCAGATTTTGTACTATTTCAAATGAAGAAACTCAAATACTTTGTAAAGAAGACGTTTCTAGAGTTCGTACTTTAGAAAATTATGCAGATAATGTATCTTCAGATTTTGTTTCTACGGGAGTTCACAAAAATTCAATTTTGAATAAGATTCCATCATTTCATGTAACTTCGAATTATTCTGTAGACATTATGCATGATATTTTTGAGGGTGTAGCTCATTATAATTTAGCACATATTATAGAATATTACATTACAAATAAGGTATTTAATTTAAATGACTTAAATGAATTGAAAAAGTCATTTTGTTATGGAGATACAGAAAAAGGAAATATCTTCAAAGATATTACATTTGCACATGTGAAACGAAAGAGATTTAATGCCTCGGCAAGAGAAATGTGGACCTTTGTTCATTATTTTCCATTAATTGTTGGTCATTTGATTCCAGCTAATGACAGAGTTTGGGAATTTGTTCAAATTTTCTCTAAATTAATTGATAAGTTACTCCTGCTAAGGTATGATGAAAATGATATTCAGGATCTTGAACTTCTGATAGAAAAACACAATAAATTGTACCAAAAACTTTTCAAAGACTCTTTGAAACCAAAATTTCACAATCTTACTCATTACCCACGTATTATTCGTTTTTCTGGTCCTCCAAGGTATTACTGGAGTTTTCTTTTTGAAGCAAAACATCAAGAAATTAAGTCATATGCCAGAGCAACATGTAGTCGAAAAAATATTTTATTATCTGTTGCTACTAAATTTCAATACAAATTTGCTTATCAAATATTAGAAAACGCGAAAAACATTATTCAGTATTCGACAAATGATGAAATAATTAATTGTAATGAAAATATCATTTGCTTGAACTCCTCTATAATTCAGAAAAGTTCAAAATATTTAAAAAAAATTATATATCTTGGAACTACTTATAAGAAAGGTCATTATGTTTCTATAACAAATGATAAAAATGTTGAGTTTTTTATAATTGAACGAATAATCGTCAACGATGAAAGTTATGTACAGGTTTTGTGTCATAAAGTATCTATAGAATATAACGAACACTACTTGTCGTATGAATTACTATCTGAGGAAAATAACGAATTTTATTTGAAATTAATTGAAAATTTTGATGGACCACCTGTCCATGCACATCAGCTTTTAAGTAAAATCAAATTTATACGAAGAAAACTTCACTTTTTTAACAGCAAAATTATAAATAATGGATGCACAGAATGAAAATTTTAATCAAGAGCTGCAAAGTACAAATCAATCGTTTATTGGAGTGCAAAATATTACCCTGCAAGAATTGAATGTAGAAAATACTCATATGGAGTCTGCACAAGCATCGACATCAGGAATTAATATGATTTCAAATCCAGTCAATGAAGGACAACTTTACGTTATTGATTCCTCTGGGAAATTATTACCTATTAGTCGGAATGCTGAAAATTTTCTTCAAACGAACGACTTATATCAAATTTCAGACACACCATTGTCAAATCAGAATGACGACTCGTCAAAGACAGAGAACGATAATAATCTTGCAATTCTTTTAAAATCATGGAATCTTTATGATCAATTGTATAATTATCTAAAAGGTATAAAAAAACTTTTTTTACTTAAATTATTAAATTATCAAGTTTATAATTACAGGTAAAAATATCACTGTTGAAGGGTTAAAGTACATGAAAGAAAGACACATAGATCAACTTTTTAGCGGATTTAATGATTTCAACGTGTTAGTTATTTGAATACAAACTAGGATTATGGCAAAATGAAAATGTAGATATACTTAATATTTTTTTTAAAATAAAATTTGTTACAATCTTTTTAATTTACCTCTCACTTAATTAGGGTATTTTCCATCTTAGTCCGAAAGAAAGAGCAGTACAACCTTTATCACCAGTGTCATCATGGATTAATGCTTTAAAGACTCCATCATCTTGCAGTACTGCATCAGAAATCGACGTAAGTAAAACTGCCTACGAAATCAAATTTATGTTGAGTTCATTTTTTTTTAAATTTTGGACCTTAAGTTTTCAGTGATGGAAATTTTAGAGAAAACTCAGAATGGAAAATCCTTATTGAAAACGTTTGAAGAAAAAAATTACTTGACGCCTGACGATCGCACGCTTCTTGTGCATAAAGTTATTGGATATTTTATTGAAAACAACAGACATTTATCTGTTAAACAATGTAAAAATTTGGCCGAACAAATAATTGAACTTTTCCCACAGATATAGAGGCCAAAAACGGGCTTTAAAAAAGCATCTTATCATTAATGACGGTGATGAAACAATTAACAATAAAAAGTTAAGGAGTGAGACACCTGACAGCCAAAATAATGAAGGTACATGATTTCACATTATAAAATCCAAATATTGATACATACATGATGTATAATTTTTACGTTTTTCTCATTCTTAAACAATTTCTTTTGTTAGAAAACATAAGCGAAGAGGAAGCGAAAAACATACAAGACGACTTAAAGCATAATCGGAATTGGGATGACGTGCTCAAGAAATGGTCAGCAACCCTAAGGTTCAGGAGGAACAAGCTTACTGAAAACAAAGACTGTAATTTACACTTAATTTTTAAAGATTGGCCACTCTATAAATATGCACGTGCACCAGAATTAGTAAGTTTTTTTCTTAAAAAATTTAAATTGATCAAATCACTCATTTTTATGTTTTTTTCTTACAGATTGACATTGATTATGAATTTCTGATGCCTGGAAAAAAATTTGATTTCGTTAAATGGGAAAAATGCTGCCAAATCGCACCCACATTTTTTACAAGAATAAAGGACAACTCTTTGAAAAAACTGCTCTGCATATTGGAAAAAAAAATTAATGAACTTGATACAGGTAGTTTCTGTTTTTTCTGATTCACAATGTATTACCCTTAGATCTATTATTTTTTTATTTTTAATAGATAACATTAACATAGCTTATGTGACATTACTACACGGAATATTAACGCCACAATCTAAGTGGACACAAGGACATGCAACCAAGCACACTATTAAAGATTCCAAAGACGCTTTCACTTTAATAATTATCAGGAGAGAGAAAAGTGTTTGAAAAATACAAAATCTCTGCAGCCTTTAATAATAGTGGTTGGTGAAAAATTCAATTATACAAGTTTTTATGTGTCAGTGGACAACATTAAGTATAAGTTTAAATCCTATTTAGAAAGTATTGAATTTTATTTCAAATTTGTATATGTTCTTAACATCTGCTATCCTGTGCCATGTATATCTGTATGGACATTTATACAAAAAAATTTTTTCAATGTAAACGGAGAAGGAAAATTCCCAGTAGTTGACACTTTTATCAATGATATAGAGAGATTGATTAATATGTAAATACTTAGCAATTCACGGTTCAACATTTAGGTATAATTTTTATAAAAAATTACTATATACATATAGATCCATCTAAAAACTATGGGGCCGATTATGAGTTTCTATTTTATTTAATAGACTTTTTATCAGTTTTTAATATAAACAAAGCAGTCTTTGTATAAAATTTAATCGACTTTTATACAAAGGCTGCTTTGTTTATATTAAAACTGATAAAAAGTCTATTAAATATATTAGAAACTCATAATCGGCCCCTATAAATTTCATAAATTTCAATTTTATAAAAATCTATAGGTATACTAGAGGGCCTTACTAATAAACATTTTTTAGTTTTAAAACTAAAATAGTTTCGGCTTAAGAATCAGAGTGTGCTTTGAAACTCTACACAAAATATGTTAAGTTAATATTTTATTTCTCCATTTTATAAAGAATTTGAAAGCATACTCTGATTCTCAAGCCTAAACTATTTTAGTTTTAAAACTAAAAAATGTTTATTAGTAAGGCCCGAATATAAAATTTACACTCCACTTTTATAAATTTTATACACATAATAGAGTAAAAATTATAAATAAATTTATAAAGTTCTTTTATAAACAATTAGTGTAAAATTTATAATCTTTTTTATAAACAATTTTTACACGATTGTCTATATGAAAAATATAAATTTAATTTATAATTTTTACTTCATGTGTATAAAATTCATAAAAGTGGAGTGTAAATTTTATATTCCTAGTATAGGTATATAGAGTTTTATAAAGTTGAAATTTATGAAATTTATATAGTTTTTAAATGGATCTATATGTATATATTTTTTTATAACATATACACATCAGTTTTATCAAAAGTTTACTTGGTGGAAATATATTACCTATATTTCTCATGAATTTAGCCAAGAATTATAATAAAAAAAAATACTCTTTTTTAATCAAAAATCATTTTTTTTCATATATTTTATTATTATATGCCTATTACATATAATATTACTTAATTTTCCATTCTTTCTAAAACGAACAATTTTTTTTTGTTCGACTGAATTTTTACTTTTATGTAAACATTACCTTTAAACAATACTCTCTTTGATTTGTTTCAGTTTTTATACTCAAAAAAGGATTAAATCATAAAAAGGGAATTTATAAAAAACATTTTTAGTTGTTTATAACACATTTGATAAATTGAAGTTTATACAAATCTTTACAGATTTAAAAAAATGATAAATGAACTAATAAATTTTATACAATAATCTTATTAACTTTATTTTGATATTTAAAATGAATAAAAATTAAACTTAGTTTGTGTCAAAAAGTTCTATACTTTTAAATTTTATAAATTTAATAAAATTTGTTAATAAAAACAAAAAGTATGTTATAAAGAAAATAAAATCAATATACATATATTAAAAATATATTAATTTTTTAATTTTTTCCTTTTGCACAATTTACAACATTTACCCAAGGAGTTGGTAAAATGTACCTATTTCTATTGCAAAATTTACCTTATATATTAGGTGAAAGGTTTTGTTAGGAATAGGCAAATTTGGTATTAATTTGGGAAATTCACCCTATTCCTAAGGTAAGGGAATTAAAAAATTTAGCCAAGGAATTGGTAAAGTTTATGCCGTCTCCTAGGTCAAAAATTTCCCTAGGCATACGCAAAATTTGCTTAGTTTCTTGTGTAAATTTCTTATGCAAACTTATGTTAATTTACACAAACCCTTAGGTAAAATAATTTGTTTTTGTTTTGCCTAGGAATTTAAGGCATCCTGCCTTAGGAATTCGGTGGTTGGATAATGCCTTAGTCCTTGTCTACGACAGAACATGATTTAAGGCAATTTTGCACAGTTTTTTTTCTGGGTATATAGAAAAGTATGCCTATCTCGCCTGTACTGACTTTAAATGTTAAATAAAGTATATATGTATATATTTTTTTATAGAATATACACATGAGTTTTATCAACAGTTAGCGATATTTCTCTTGAATTTAGCAAAGACATATAAATATAATAAAAGAAAACACACTTTTTTGATTGAAAATCATTTATTTGTAATATATTTCATTATTATTACATATCACAGAAAAAATTATCTTGTGTAAAATTACCTAAGCTGTGTATTTTTTTTTTTATATTAAGTTCTGAAATTTTGGTGTTTTTGCCTTAAAAATATGGAAAACCATACTATGAATTTGTAAAGCTTAATTGGCTGAATTGTCCAAAAAAATTTGGCAACTTAACATTTTAATATTTGGGCAAATTATAATAAATATTAGCTAATTTACCTTAATTCTATTAGGCAATGTTTACAAATCAATGTGTAAGAACAAAGTTTAAAATCCGAGCGAGTGTCGCCTAATTTCTATGGTGGCTTACACAAATATTTGGGCATTTTAGTCTTCAATTGTGTAATTCGATAAAACCTAACTTAAAATCACCATAAGCATAAGGCAATTTATACAAAGCTATGTACAATTTTACAAATTTTAAGTAAACACAGTTATTCTTGTTTTGTTTTTAATTGTTTTCATTTTCTAAGAAAAAATCTCATGGAAAAATTTGCCTTATTTATTTGGCAGTTTATACTAGATTCTTTGGAAATTTATACTAGCATTGTGTATTTGAACAGATTTTATGCTAAATTGCCTAAACACATAAGGCAGGTTGTACAAAGCTAAGTATAATATTACTTTTTTTTATGTAACTGCAGTTCTACCGTACAAAGGCTAATCGCGTCAATTACATTTTCACTCATTTTGACTTAGATATATTCATGATATAATATATAGTTATATATATGAACTGAAGGAAAAATTCTCTATTAAAAAATATGTCTATATATTATATATTATATATATAATTTAATTTTTCCACTAGTTCATATGTATAACTATATATTATATCATAAATATATCTAAGTCAAAATGAGTGAAAATGTAATTGACGCGATTGTCCTTTGTACGGCAGAGTTATTCTAATCCTTTACTAATTCAAATTGTTCAAAACGAATATGATTTTAAAGTCATTTTAAGTGGTGCGGTGGAGTGAATTGTTTGAGTGAATTTAATTATTTAATTTCAAATATAGTTTTATATACATATACGGTAAGTTATTTGTAATTATATTATTGAAATTAATTTTTTTTTTGTTTAATACTACATCTTATATACATGAAATGTTTTTTGCTCATTTTGAATATAGCCCAGTGAACAGTGTAAGCACGGAGCAACATAATGGAAATTTATATAGTCATTGGTGTAAGTAAATACTTATGTACGTTATTATTTTTCATTTGTGTTGATAATAATAAAATTATTTACATAATAATAAATTATTGAAACCTTTTTCAGCAAACAACAAATGAGGAGCCGAAAAGTCAAGAAATGAGGGATCTACTTCAAACGCACCTGAACTTGTTAGTTTTTTTTTTTTAATTTTAATTGAACAATATACATACTTAGTTTTATTAACAAAGGTTTTTTTTTCAGATCGACATGGATTACAAAAATTTGCACAACAAGCAGTTCAGCTTTTCAAAGTGGGAAAATTTCCGTTCTGTTCTGGTATTTCTACTATTTTTAAAGCTAGAAAAAAAGACTCATCAGTCATCATACACCAAGAGTTTTCTATAGAAAAACTCTTGGAAAGAAGTGATAAACTTTACATATAGGTATAGTGTAGATATTATTTGATTTACATTCAGAATAGCATATTAAACGGAAATCTATAAATAAAATAATTATGTATATGTGAAAAGTGATATAGAATGAATTTTAATTAAAATGAACATGAAAGTTTTAAAAAGTGTAAATCTTATTTTGTAGTCCATTTTTGAATCGTCACAATATTTTGCCTTTTAACTTTACCTTTTAATTGTTTTCAAAAATACGAATAAGTATTGGAAGAATTATTCTTTTAAAGTACAAATTTCAAACAGGAGAAAGTGATTTTTGTATAACGATACTGTTGAGCGCACTGATTACGAATATGTACCTTTTTATTGGTGAAAATGTTAGACTATGACTAATAGATAGGTACATATCCGTAACAGTATCGTTATAAAAAAGTCACTTTCTCCTATATGGAGCTGGTACATCGGAAGAATAGTCATTTAAATTTTGCCTTATTATTGCTGTGTAAACTGCCAAAATATTTTGCATTTTGCCCTATCGATGTTGTGTAAAATACCTAAGTATTTTACAGTTCGCCTATTTATCTTTGTATAAATTGCCAAATTATTTTGTATTTTGCCTAATTTTTCTTGCGTAAATTGCCTAATTATTTTGCAAATTGCCTTATAAATATTATGTAAATTGCCCTAATTATTTTGCAAATTGCCTTATAAATATTATGTAAATTGCCCTAATATTTTGCAAGTTGCCTTATTAATATTAGGTAAATTGCCGAAGTATATTGTAGTTTACCAAAGAAATATAGATTACGTTGCCTTATGAATTTTGTAAACTATACTATTATTTTGGATGCAATTATTCATTAACAATTTAGTCTTGACAATAAACGAACAAAAAGAAGATTGGAAGTTAAGATAAAATTAATTAAATAATACAATAAGGAAAATTTGCTGGAAATTCTCTCGTTCAATTTTTTTTTCTCACTATTTGCCTATTAGACGGCACCACCTCTGACAAAGATTTATTTTTTAACATAATGTACTTCAAAAACAAACTGATTAATGAATTCAGTGGATATCTTCCTGTTTTTTTATTTGAAAAAAAAAAACAAGTAATTCATTATTTTCTCAATCGACTAATTATTATTAATGCTATAACAAAACTTCAAAAAATCACGATTTTTTACATTTCATCGAATTTGAAACATTCTTTAATGAAAATTACTTTTCAAAACATTATTTTATTCATTTTAGTAATAAAAAAAAAGTGAATTCTGGTCAATTTTTCAAATAAATATTTAAAAATGATGTTAAATTATACTCTATTTGCTATTATTCGAATATTTTTATGTCTTTGTGTCAAGTGCAACATTTGAAGTTGGTTTTATTGCTCTTAAAAGATAATTACTTTAAAGACAGAAAAATTTATAATTTTATAATTTTTACTTTATGTGTTTAAAATTTATAAAAGTGAAATGTAAATTTTATATTCCTAGTTCCTATAGTATAGATTTTTATAAAGTTGAAATTTATGAAATTTATATATTTTTTAGATGGACCTATATTATGTATATATTTTTTTATAGAATATACACATGAGTTTTATCAACAGTTGGTGGAAATGTATTAGCGATATTTCTCTTGAATTGAGCCAAGACATATAATAAAAGAAAACACACTTTTTTGATTGAAAATCATTTATTTGTAATATATTTCATTATTATATTATACCTATTACATATAATACTTATTACTTATTACATAATTTACACTCTTATTTTTTCACTTATTTTATAACAAATTAAGACTCTCTATATTATCTTTATCATTATTTGAATTTTAATTAACAATTTTATCACTTTTTTATGCAAATTAAATTAATAACTCCACTTTGACTAATACACGTTTTTCTAGAAAAACGATTTTTCTTTATTCGACTGATTTTTTTCTCTCACCATTTAAAAATAACAAGTTAGAACATGTTCCACTTTTATGTAGACATTACCTGTAAACAATGATCTCTCAATACTCAAAAAAGGTTTAAAATATAAAAAGAATTTATAAAATAGATTTTCAGTTGTTTATAGAACATTTGATAAGTTGAAGTTTATAAAAATATGTACAGATTTATAAAAATGATAAATGAACTTATAAATTCTATATAAAAATCTTATTAACTTTGTTTTTATATATAAAATGAGTAAAAATTAAACTTTTTCTGTGTCAAAAAGATCTATACTTTCGAGTTTTATAAATTTTATAAAATTTTTTAATAAAAAGTACGTTATAAAGTACTAGGTGTAAATATTTTATCAAATTTACCGCTCCATCTTTAACCGTGAGTTTTTATAACTTCTGAACGGTTAAACGTACAGGGAAAGGATATGTGATACCTTGCTGCAAAGAGCAGAAAATTCTCTAATATTTTGCAGAAGATAGTGTAGATTTCTAATGAGAGTGAAAATTCAAAAAAAAAGACTTAGAAACTAATAATATATGCCTTAAAACAAATATTAACATTTGGGAGAATTTTCATGATAAATAATTTTTTAAATTAATACATATCTACCGTACAATGGACAAAAGGACTAAGTGCATTTTCACTCATTTTGAGTTAGATATATTTATGATATAATATCTGCCGTACAAAGGACAATCGCGTCAATTACATTTTCACTCATTTTGAGTTAAATATATTTATGATATAATATATAGTTATATATATGAACTGAAGGAAAAATTCTCTATTAAAAAATATGTCTATATATTATATATTATATATATAATTTAATTTTTTCACTAGTTCATATGTATAACTATATATTATATCATAAATATATCTAAGTCAAAATGAGTGAAAATGTAATTGACGCGATTGTCCTTTGTACGGTAGATATATAGTTATATATCATATTGCATTTTACCTCATACAAATCCGAAAAGCCAAAATCCGAATTATCGAGTTTATACCACATAAAATTGGGAGTAAACCAAAATCCGTATTAAAAGCGAATTACGCATAAACCTGTACATTCAAATTTATTAAACGTCAAACGGAAATGTTACCGTTTGTAGTTCATAATTCTTTCACTTCGTAGTTACGATTAGGGTTGGACTAAAGTACTCGAGTAGTACTTGGTATCGAGTACATTCACTCGATACTTCGATACTTTTGTACTCGATACTTTTTTGCGATACTTACTAGGTATTTGATACTTTTTTGCAAGTGGATACTTAGATCAGGAGGCGCCCTAATCCCCGTACTAAATGGCTCTTTTCGATGTTTGGTAATACACTTGTCATATGAGGTTTTCTTTTTTTTTTTTTTTTTGCTCGTTTCCTTGATTCTGACATTACACCTGCTCTGTCATGAGTACTTTTGTACTCATGTACTCATACTCGATACTTCGGTCGATACCAAGTAGTATCGCTACTTTTCAAAAGTACTCATCAAAATACTTGTACTCGATATTTTTTGGAAAAAGTCCAACCCTAGTTACGATGAAATCATCGTATCACGTGAATCTCAGAATACCATTCTTGAATCGAAGTGATCACTACTTACGCTTCTTATCACAAGTGATGCGCACCTCAGAATAAGGGTCTATATTTTAATTATCCAGAAGAGCCTTCAGATACCACAAAAAACATACTATATTGACGAAATGGTTTCGTGTTTGAAATACACTTTTAAAAAGTGTCGGACTGACTGCTTTTCAATCGATCGATGAAGCTATGGCTAAATTCAAAGTACGATCAACATTAAAACAATATATGCCAATAAAACCCGTCAAACGAGGCATCAAGATTTGGGAAAGATGTGATTGAACAACTGACTATAGTTACGATTTCGATATTTACTCAGGAAAATAAATTGGACAATCAGAAGGTACACTTGGAGAACGGGTGGTTAAGAAACTGTGTTCTACAGTGACGAATTCTTCAACCGTTATTTGTTGCGACCGGTTTTTTACTACAGTGAATCTAGCAGAAACATTAGATTTTGGTTTAGTAGGCACAATCATGAGAAACAGAAAAAAATTACCAGGAGTGGCAGCACGTAACTTGTAACAGAAGGTTTGAAACGGGTTTTTTTTAAGTTGACAGCACGTAAGTTGTTTCGACCAAATTAAAATTTTGTTTCGATAAAGTTGGTAGCACGTAAATGTTGTTTCGAGTGTTTTTAGCATCTGTCACAAAATAATTTAGTCGACAGTAGAGGTGTTATCGACAGTAATTTTAAATCGAGTATTAATTAATTTCAAGTGATTTTATTTTGGAAAAACTTTTTTTTTAAAGTAAATAATTTCATAAAATGTAAGTACATATTTAACAAAATAGTATATTACATGTTTTGAAGTTGTTTTAATTTTTTTTAAGGGAGGAAGAAAAGCAAGGTTTAAGCAATAATAAGAACCAAATGAAATGCAAGATTGAATTCATGCAAAATAATAATGATTTGGCGAAAGGAAGACTAAAAAATGGAATGGCAGTTTCACGGGTTGTTTCAATATTTATAGCTTCTAAGATCATTAGGAAGCACTCTTTATTTACTTTAAAATTTTGAATAAATCTGGAAAAAAACAATATTTAAATTTATATTAGAAACCATAAAAATTGTTAGAAAAAAACCTACACTGCTGTCGGCAAGTCAAAAATATTGCTGTCGCATCTCAACTTTTTGCGTGAGAGCTTATTTAGTACTTTATTTTCTTCTTCAGAATCGCTGGAGTCCTCCAAAAATATCATTTTAATCAATAAATTCAATATATTATAAAAATATTTCACACTATCTCTATAACTATTCAAACTCGTTTTGACGCTAATGACAGCAAAAAAAAAATTTTCTATGTGGCAACGTCAATTCAAACTCGTTTCAACTTACGTGCTATGAAACCAAAGTTGTAACGACTTCGACTAAGTCGAAGAAAAAATAGTCGAAACAAGTTACGTGCTGCCACTCCAGATTTTTCCGGCTCAAAATTGAAAAGAGGACAATACGTTTTTAAATATAACAACAACGGTTGTTTAGTATGTAAATGGCAAGACACAAAAGAAGTTATAGTGCTTAGCAATTGCCACACAAACGATGTAACATGTAACAACTGTTCAAAGAACTAGCAAAACCGGCGACAATAATGAATTTTCGTGTCCTGAGGCCATTGCATTCTACAACAAGTACATGGGTGGAGTGGACCTTTCAGACCAATTCTCTTCTCTTTATGATCCAGATAGGAAATCTGGAAAATGGTGGAA